>AZBU02000005.1:4800000-6281995 GCA_000757645.3 Steinernema carpocapsae
TCTCGTCTCGAGTCTGAATTAGCTGATCAGCATGTCGGAGGATCCCATGACCACGGCCCTGGACGAATACATCGCGCCAGGCCTCAGGTAAATGGCTAATTAAGCGAACGGACCTAAAGCGAGGCTAATTTCAGATTATGGATGCTCATCGGCCTGATCGCGGGCATCATGCTCGTCATGGGTACGTGTTTTCGCTCCAGTTTCCTAACGAATCTCCCGTTTTTTCAGTGGTGATCGTGTGCTGCTTCATGCGAATCCGAATCCCGCGAACGAAGCGCCAGATCGATCTGATCGCCGCGAAGCGCAAAATGCGGAAGCAGGCCAGTTTGAGTACGAGTTCCGGGCACGGTAAGTGACGTAATCTTCGCTCACATCCAGAATTTTCGCAGTTTCAGATGAGCGCAACGTGAACATGAACTCGCTACCCCGGAACGCGTCGACTTCGCCACGCAGCGCGGAAAAGTCGGACTCTTCACAGCCGCTCGTCCACCAGAGCGCCTCGGACACGACCCACAAAACGACCTCCGTTTGACTCCTTTTCTCGCCCCTTTATCTATTTTCTTCACCTCTTGCCTTTCTCATCTCTGTGTACATAATCCCGAATCTCCCATCTAGTCAACCCTTACGCAGTCAGTATTTGAATCCTTAACTTTAAGCAAATCATCTCGAGAATCTCTTCGTTTATTTTCATTTTTTGCCCTTTTAAACCACAATAAAAGCGAACATTTCGTGTAAAGTCCTCACTTGAAAGGGTCGTTCGTCCTTCGATCGCTATACTTTTGAAGTGAGCGAGTGCGTTAAACGCGTGTGGCTACCAGAGGTTCGCTCACTCGTTAATAATCTCCATTTCCGTGTTTTTTTTACTTTTCGTGTTCAGATGCTGCTGTCGTCAGCGGAAGATGACGAGCGCCGCAAATTCATTGAGCAGGCCTCAAGCGAGCGTAAGGAGAGGGAGAGGCTACGGAGGAACACAGAGCTGGCCGAAAAGCTGCAAGCCGTAAGTCGAGGATTCCTGGGAAGGACGAAATACCGAAGCGCAATCCGCACGGAGATCGACTCGAAACTTTCGTCGTTTGTCGATGCGGACAAGAACGGAAAACCGGCGGTCCTCAACTCCGAGATTCTGAATCTCACCGCTCTCCTCTTAAGGTTTGCGACCTTCAAGGAAGATCTTGAGGTTGGTCGAGTTCTCAATAGCGATTTAAGTAATGGGCTGTTTTAGAGGCTACGGCTGATATGTCGATATATGGTGGTTTCCGTGGACGTCAGTTCGGCGTCGAGCTCCTTCGTGGCACTTTTCCTATCCAAGAAGCACTTGAAAGCTGCCAGCCACGTCGTTTCTCAGCTCTTCGATATTCTCCCTTGTTGGATGCTGCAGTTGAACGTACAATCTAGGGTTCCCCGAGGAAATGGCTAATTGAATTATTTTTGTTCAGTTAGAAAAGATGAGCGACTCGAAAACAGCGACTCTATTCATTAGGATGATGGTCAGCTACGGGACCTGTGACGGATGGAGCCTCTTGAAACCGATGCTGACCGTCATTCCAGTGCTGAATGAGATGTGTTCGAAGATGTGCGCCGGGATTTGCAAGAGCAGCGCTTACAAAGATCTATCGGTTGGTTCAATTACCTAAAAACTGTGTTTTGAAAGTCATGTTTAGAAGGTACTTCTAGGCGCCATAGCAAGGGCGAAATCTTCGGGAACCGAAACCATCACTGCTATATTCACCGTCCTCTTCAGGCCGGTTAAGAACAGCAAATACAGCACTCAAGAGCTAATGTTGTTCATAAGACATGTTTTAACATGTCCTGGATTGTTGACATTCCTTCCATCTTCCGTAAGTCTTCGTTCACCTTTTCTACAAGTTTTCATGGATCAGTTCGTTCTTAGCAATTGGCCGTTCTTACGAGCGACGAAGTCTTTCAACACGCGATTCGCTTTCTCGGATCCAAAAATATCTCCAAAGACCTAAACGGCACAGAATCGCTTGGCCTCCTGGCTAATCTCGTCCACCTCTGCTACCTCAACCAGGAGGTTCTCATCGAGAATCTCCTCGAGTGGGCTGCTGTGATGAACACGCTCTTGGCACGCTGCAGGGAATTCACCGCGGCCGCGAAGAAAAAGTCCCATTTTCACCCGATTCTGGGTTGGTATTCGGAGCGCTTGGGCCAAGCTGTGGAAGAAACGGTCCCCCGATCAACCGCCAGCTGAGTTTCCTTTGGGACAAGAAGATGGTCCATTGCTTGTTTGGAAGCATTCTCCAAGGCGCCAAATCGTCGAAGAATTCGCCGACCTCAGAAGCGGCGCCTTCCATGAGCAACGATGTGGCGTATTCCATTCAAAGTGGGCCTAACAAATTGCCTTTCATCCAAAACTATGTTAAGCATTTTTTACAGAACTCTGGAAAAAGTTCTCCTTGCGGGATGACACCGTCATCTATGGTAGCAAGTCGATTCCTCCCGTTTCCATGACTGCGGTCATCTGTCAACTCTACCAAAACGCTCTCTTGACCCTCGTGAACATTCAAACCGACATCTTATCAGGTTTGTTCTCTTTTGAGTTCCGTAGCTAAAAACTCTTTGAGGACTTTGCCGGGAGGACTACCTGCTCCCCTTGTTGTGGTCCTGTGTGTGCAGCGCTTCCTCCGACTCGGGTCTCACGTTCTACTTGAATCTCTTGGCCTCAGATCGGGAGCAAACGCTTCCTCACTTCGCCCCTTTGATGCTCTTCGCCGATACCGCGGCCTCTGTTATCTCGTTAGTCTTTTTCTCCCTAACATCTCTGATCTGTTCTATTCAGAATCCTCGACGAAGAAGAAATGTACGAGCGCGGGACGCCGTTCTCGATCACTCAACTTTGTTCAATAGCAAAATTCGCGAACGCGTTCTGCTTCAAAGCCGTTTGGAACGACCTTTTCGGTATGTAGTTCAACGTTCTTCTACAAGCATTGCAAGCTTGTTTCAGATTACAAATCCGTTAAGAAAAGTCCGCTTTTTAGTGCCGTTTACCTGCTCTGCATGACGCTTTATAACCGCGACTCGCGGAGGTCGTTCACGCAACATCCCAAGTTTTGGAACGCACCGTGCGTTGACGATTCTCCATTTTGGAATTTGAACATTTCGTCTTTAGGGATATCAAAAGCAATTGGCTTATTTCGGAATTCGAGAAGAAGTCGGGTCGCGGCGTTTACCTCATGACGAACATGTCCCATCTAGTCCAGCTTAAGGAGAGGATGGTCTTGTTTAGGAAGCTTGTGGCAGCTGATAAGGACGCGAATGAGGTGCCGTCGACGATGATTACGGTAGAGAGGCAGAGGTTGGTCGAGGACGGCTACCGGCAACTGGCGTCGCTTAATCCTCAGGCCTTGAAAGCGACGATTCGGGTGAAATTCATCAATCAACAGGTAAATAAAATAGCCACATCTGAAATTATACCGTATACCATTAAGGGCCTGGATGAAGCTGGAATCGACCAGGACGGCGTCTTCAAGGAGTTCCTGGAGCTGACCTTGAAGAAGGTCTTCGATCCCTCGCTGAACCTCTTCAAGAGCACCTCCAACAGCCAACTCTATCCTTCGGCCACTTCGAACGTCCATGAGGATCATCTGGCGCTGTTCCAGTTCGTCGGAAGGATGCTCGCCAAGGCGGTGTATGAAGGAATCGTCGTCGACGTCCAACTCGCGGCGGTTCTTCTGGCTACCGTTCTCCAGCGCCGCTTGTGTGCCTTCGACGAACTCTCCTTGTTGGATCCCGATCTGTACAAAAGTTTAACCTATGTCAAACACTACAAGGATTCCGAGGACGTTTCGGACTTGGCACTCACGTTTTCAGCGACCGAGGATTTTTTGGGTCAACTTAAGACCATTGATTTGATCCCTGGAGGACGGTTGATCCAGGTGACCAACGAGAACAAGTGAGTCATCCAAACGATTCATAATAGCTATTTTGATTCCTTAGGATCGTTTATATCCACAAGATGGCACAATATCGGGTCTTCTCTCAAACTAAGGAGCAATGCCGCTGGTTCGTCTCTGGGTTCCAGTCGATCCTGAACGCTTCTTGGATTGGACTATTCGCGCCTCAAGAACTTCAAATTCTCATCTCAGGACAGCATGCGTTAGTTCTAGTCTTTGATATGTCTTCTAAACCGGATTTTAGGGATATCGACTTGGCCGATTTGCGGAAGCACGTCCAGTACTACGGCGGGTTCCACAACAACCATCGCCTGATTAAGTGGCTCTGGCAGATCCTGGAAAGCGATTTCTCTGCTGAAGAAAGGCAACTTTTCGTGAAGGTTTGATCGAACTTCCACTAGCAAGTATTCTAACTATCGTTATTAAGTTTGTTACAAGTTGCTCACGCGGTCCTCTCCTCGGGTTCTCCACTCTGGAGCCTCCGTTTTCGATCCGCTGCGTAGAGGTCTCCGACGATCAGGTAGATCTTTCGTACCGTATCCCTGTAACTCAAACGTCTCCAGGATCAAGGGGACACGCTGGCCTCTGTCGTCCGGGGTTTCCTGGCGATCAAAAAACGCCAACCGTCCTCGCGGCTCCCCACAGCTTCGACTTGCTTCAATCTGCTGAAATTACCGAATTACAACAAAAAGTCGACACTTCTGCAGAAACTTCGATACGCGATTCATTCGGAAACCGGATTCGAACTAAGTTGACCTCTTCAAATATTTCTTTATGTACATATTCCATTTTTCTGGACCTCCTTAGCTTCTTCTGTCACTCGCGGGTTTTGGCACTATGAGTTTGTGAATAAATTCTATGTAAAGTTCTTAGGTGTTCATTCGGTTTGTATCCAGTTTTCTCTATTTCACGTATAACGTATTCTAGTCAACAGTTAAGAATATCTCTCAATTTAGGCATAATGAACGATACAGAATTCGGAAAGCCACACAATTCAGAAGAATGCGCGGATATTAGAGATTTCCTCTTCCAAATGATGGAAAAGTGAGCAAGCGTAAAGCTAATTCCGTTATACTAATAACATTTTTAGGAGAATCAAATGCGTCGACAAGCCTGAAGAATCGGAGGCGCCGGAATTCAAGGACGACGGAATCAAACTTCTGGCATCGAGCAACTGCGCGATCTGCGACGACAACGCGACTCAAAACGGAAACGCGGAAAACGGAGAATCCAAAAGGAAGAAGCCGAAGAAGCATAAGCGGAAGGTGGACTCAGACTCGGATTCTTCGGAGGACGAAGAAAAGCGGCAGAGGAAGTTCGAGTCGATCTCGGTGGACGCGGGTTTCATCGCCAAGTTCAAATAAGAACCCGAAGGTTGTTTTCGTTGTTATCGTCTCGTTGTTGTTTGTAAATAGAAACCCTTAGTGGCGAGAACGGGGCCGCCGATCGTGAAGCGGGGATTACCTTCTTATTTGCGCTTGCTAATTGCCGTTAACGAACGCTAACAGCCTCCGGGAGGCGCCTCTGCAGCAGCACCCGGAAGGATTACGGTAACAAAAAGTTTGTCCTTCGCGTTATGGCGCGTTTAGTTATGCGCGGCTTAGCGACGTCGACTGTTGCGGGTGACTAATTAGTCGTGATGAGCCCCGAAGCTGCGAGGACAAAAAGCAGGGGCGCTTGGGGTGACGTAAGCATGTCCGGCGACGTTTCGACAACGTTGCGATGCGAAGTTCACGTGGGAAACGCGAAGAAGCCGGAAGCGAGCGAACGTTTTTGTGATAACACGACGGAGAACACGGCTCGAGATGACAGGGAACACGGTCGAGAGTTCGGCATCGAGCGGCCGACGCGCTAATCGGGTAAACAATCGCTGATCGTTTTGCAAATTACGAGACGAGACTGGGGAGAAAAAGAAGTCTAGACACGCGCGATGAGCTTTCGCAACTTGTGCTCGAGTGTTGCTGATTCATGCGAAAAGCCGACCAGGCTGAGATTATCATAGACAAACGACAGAACTTGTAGACTACAGGTGTCTGGAGCTGATATTCAGAACAAGTTGGAAGGTAAGAGGAAAAGCAGCTTTGAAGGCAGATCGAATTCGAACAGGATATGAAGATTTGAACCGATCCTTGAATTCACTTGCAAAATGCGGTACAAAAGCGATGTGCCATTTATTGTGTCAGCGGTGTTCAGATTACCGGTAGCATCCTGATTTCTGTTTTCAGCGTTCCTAAAACCTAATCTTTGTCACCCTGTTTCGAGAAGACCCATTGAAACAAATAAAAAGTCTATTTTTGGCAAAACTTATTTCGTAGTTTTGTTGAGTGAACACGCAAAAGGTACGTTCGTTTACGCGGTACGTGTTATTTATGTTCGTTTACAAGTGCTTAAAACTGTAAACTGCTCCAAACGAGATTTGTTGGAGCATTTCGAAAATCCTTCAACAGTTTTTCAGTCAAGCCGCAGTAAATCTGGTCTTTAAGAACGATTCTTCAAAAGGTACCATTTATTTTCTACGGGTAGCAGAAATTGTCGACTTCCTAGCTTTTGTGGTTTTCAATATGCAAGTTCAAGGTATATTTTGTGTTTACTCAATTGAAATCTTTTAGAAACAAGTCAATTTGCAGTGGGAACACAAACTTGCACTTACTGTAGACGTTGAACGTTATGCATTGTCATTCAAATTCCACACCACTTTTCAAAACTTTTCAGTTAGCTTTTTGAATGACCCATTTAGCTACGTAAATTTGTGCACAAACTCGTACCCACTTCAGAAGTCGGATTTGTCGAACCTCGCAAGCTCTCGTCGTCGGACAAGCGCACTTGTGTCCACGGCGTCCCTAATGACGCCGACGGCGGTCACTCGGCCCGTGACGTCAGGAATTCTTCAGTCTTCTCACTAATACAATTAACGCGTGAAGAGCGTTTTAGCAAACGTAGATCGGTCGACCCGATCTTCTCGCTTAGCGGCCATTCAGAAGTGCATTTGTCCTCGCTCGAGTGGACAAACGGCTGAACCGGTCCAGGGATTACATGTAATCGGCTGACTCAGCCTCCAAGCTCGTCCTATGACCTTTTGCGGCTCCAAAAAACAGCCGCTTCTCGAGCGGCGACGGAGGATTAGCGGCGTGGTCGGGGCTCGTGAGTCGTGACCAAGCGCTTCTCTCGTGAGGGAACGAGGCCCAGAAGAGTCAAGCCCGGTGGCGGCTTCTCCTCGTTCCCACGCTTCGCTGGCGCGCGTCCAAACGTGCGTAACACAAAGGAGGTCGATTACGGTCTATTCCTAGGTTGTTTGCCTTATAGCATTAGAGTGGCGAACAGAGGTTCGGCGCGTTTATTTGCCTTTGCATAATGTCGCAGAACTCGACGTTTCAATATTACTTAAGCTCTGAAAGGAGGCCCTTCGGGTTAGGTGCTTTCCTTTCGAGCATTCGACTGAAAACAACACTGAATGGAGGATCAGGGGATCAAGCTTCAAACACCAGCAGGACACAACAATTCACAAAAAACGTGAAGAACAATAACGAATTCAATAAAGAAAGTCTTGCTCTCTGAATATTTAATTTAAGAACTGAACAGAAGTTTGTTTTGACTTTTTCGGAAATAGCGCGGACAAGAGTTAAACTCGCATTCTCGATGGTCTTCGTAAAACTGCCATTAAAACTTTTCACAGAACAAAGACACCAGATTTATTAAACCTAACCCTTATTGGTTTGTTGCAAGGAAGCTCTTCCCGAACGCGTTTTTGCTCTAACCCCCACCGAGGATCTTTTTTTCTAGCAGACTCCTTTTTCCCACTCCCCGCAAACAACGGAGAGCGGTGGAGCCCCCCAAAACAGAGGAGGCGAAGTGAAACCTCAGAAAATGAAACGTATCGCGCGGCTCAGATTCTTTTGAAAACTTTGCGCGCTGCGCAAAATGTTTATTTGTCGAGCGTGCGCATCGAATTCGGGCTTAACAAGCGACGTTCTCAGAACGGTCTCAAAAATGTGGGCTTACAGCAGGCTCCGAGGAAAATCTGCTTCGAGAGAAAACTAATCTGTGCATGGAGACTGTGGGGTTACGGTAGGCAAGGAATCCGGTTGAAACAAAAAATCGTGAGAGGTTTACGTGTCGAAAATGTCGCCGACGAATTTTGAGCGACGCGCTAATCAGCAGCCGACGGAGGATTCGAGCGAGACGCCTGCAACGAGGAGTGGGCAGATTGTTGGGGTGACAGTTGGGACAAAAAAGATTGCGAAATACACGCTGAGGAGCAAAAAAAGAGGTCGGTGGGTATCGGTAGAAAAGAGAAGGTTACGTAAGAAGAGCAGAAAATTTTATGAACCATGGTTATTATAAGCGATTCTGATGCATTGTAGAGTTTAGATAGGTTGAATCACGTTCCACGTTCATCAAAATTTATCCATCATTTGTTACCGCAAGAGTCTTTAAACTGAAGCCCGATTTCAACAGTCTTCGTATGCTGTGATCTACTTTTAAATTTCTACAGCTACGTATGTAACCATACTCGCCCATCCGCCCTGCACTCCCTAATACCTCGGCTCCTTTTTGCAGGTTCTTCAGCCTCCTCTGAAGTTCTGCGTCTCTGCGTCCCACTTTTTGCTCACGTGCTCCGTCCTCATCCCAATCGTACATCTTCTACTTCGCTTCGTAAATCGGCGGTCGCGAGCGAGTGACCGTCGGCGCGGCGTCCTCTCGAACTCTTGAATCCTCGTCGAACGAGCGAGGGGTGGTCAACGCGAAGGCACGCCCCACGCGGCTGGCAGTTTGTTGAGCAAATAGAGGTCACTCCGCACTCCGACTTCGACTTGTCTTAATAGTTGATCCGACGAGTCGGTCATTCTCATTCTGCTACGGCTCCAATGAAGGGCTTCAACAAAATTCTCCGCTTCTGTGCACTCGCACTCATTCTCTTCGCCCATGGTAGCGTTCTTTTGTCCTAACTTTGCTCTTTTGTGTTAAATTTCAACTTTCAAATCGCCCTTACCGTATACGCGCGTGCTTAGGCTTTGCCCAGTCGACGCCCGTGATTGGCGGCGCGTGCAAACTCGGCTCCGCCGACGTCCAGATCGGCGGTAAGCAAACGCAGTTCTTCCTGAAATGCGAGGCAAACGCCGAGTCCGAAGATGGCAACGGCGTGTGGACCGTGAAGAGCCGCTCGGCCGCCTCGCCCCCTGAGGTCCAGCATCACCCGAAGAACGTTGCCCCGAAGCTGAGTCCCGCCGCCAACATCTGCGAGCAGGACGTTTCGGCCCGCGAGGGAGTCGGATGCATTGCCACCGAAACGTGCCTCCAGGAGAATCCCCTCGAAGGAAACACCTTCCTCCAGTGCGAGCAGACGTGAGCGTTTGAATTAGAACTTCTGGTTATTATATTTCACAATTTAGCGCCAAGATCTGGATTAAGAAGCCTTGCCAAGAAGGAACTGTCTTCAAGTTCGAGAGCCAGTCGTGCGTGGCTGCTTCGCCTAAACGCCACCGTAAGTGCATCGCTTCCTCTTATTTCACTTCTCCTTTCCCATCAACCCTTAGAGTGTTCCGCGTGTCCCATCGGCACTTTCTGTCTTTCCTCGACTCGCCAATGCATTCCGATGCCCGAGAGTCGTAAGTCCCCACTCCTAACCGCTTCTATCCTCCTCTCAGGCCTCTGTCCCGACCGTTCAGCGCCTCAAGGCGTGTGCCCGTGTGCAAAAGGATTCGAATGCACTTCCCAGAATGTTTGCTGCAGGAAATCGAACGGTTTGCATGCTTCCCCTCCATAACCTCTCCACCTCTGTCACCCTTTCAGTTTACTGTCCCGAACACGAGCGTTGCGAGCGCGTGTGCCCTCCTAACAAATTCTGTTCATCGCTAACGCGCTGCTGTCGACCCCTCCGGCGGCATCCCGAGGTCTTCCGAGGTGCGAAAACTTCGAAAGGCCTCCTAAGGAGCAAGGATGAGTTTTACGAGAACTCCTCGATGGAATTGCTCACTTCGCGGATTCTGAAGCAGTTTGCGAAGACTGAAGAATCGTCGACCGCCGCCGTCGAATTCCACGCTCCGCCCGTCGTGATTCCGACGACTCCGAATCCGCCTTCAGGTGAGCGTTTCGAAATTTCGTACAGCTTCTTTCTTTCGTTAGTGGCGAACGGGGCGAACGCGGGTGCACTCATTAGGACAGATTACCCGCTCCTAATCGCGCCGCCACTCGGCTTCTTGTCGTTTTGTTTGTCGATACGGTAAGTGTGACACGACGCGAACACCCGGAAGTCGCCCGAGTGACCAGGCGACCCTTCGGTTGGGAGCCCTTACGGTCACAGGGGGCTTCCACGGGAGAAGACGCGAGGACCACTTGAAGGCGCGCGTCACGACAACACACAAATTTGTTTGCGATTCGCTCGATCGCGCGCGCGAGGGGCAAAGCCGAGCGAATCTGAGTCCGAGATTAGGATTAGGTGCCTTCTGAGCTTGCAGATAAGGCCAAGGCAAAACAAACTTACGGAATATGTTTCAGATCAATGTCCCAGGGGTCTCCCCAAGTGCCTCAAGCTCACGGAAATATGCCCTCGGAACTTCAAGTGCATTGGAGGCTGCTGCGAACTCTTGCGATGTCCCCAAACCGGCGTCTTGGCCAGGAAACTTCCGACCTGTCTGAGCGTTTACCACTGCCCAAAGAACTCCGAATGCACCGCTGGAAGATGCTGTCCGAATGCTTTCGCAACTTCGACCACAACGGCGATGGTGTCCACGACTACCGCCGGGACTTCGCCTATTCCAAGAATTCTACCGACGACAAGCGTCCCCACGACGACATCTGTAATCCTGGCGGATTCCAACGATATTTACAATATGGAACCCTTCCTAACAACGTTGTCCAGCGATGAGTTTCTGAAATCGGCGAAGACCTGCAAGATCGACCCTTTGGCGCTGACGTCCACATGCTCTTTATCCGAGCCTTGTCCTGAAGACTCCGAATGTATCGACGGGAAGTGCTGCCTGCTTCCAGAAACCTCCAAATGCACCAATGGTCTTTTTGCCCTTCAGATCCCGGCGTCGTGCCAGAAGAACGACGACTGTCCACTTGGATCGCTTTGCGAGAAACGCCGCTGCTGTCCACTCGAAGAAGAAGAATCGGTTTCAACCTCCGCGACTTTCCTTTTTACGACGTCGCCTTCAACACCAAGTTTAACCTCAACGGAACCAGCGACCCCAGAAACGATATCGCACAGCATCTACGAATCCCGACTGTGTCCCAACGGCGCCGAAAGCTTGTCGACGCCCGCGGGCTGCGAGAAATGCGAAGATTGTCCTGAAGGTTATGACTGTAAGAAGGGCCTGTGCTGCACCGTGGGCATCCTCGATTACAGTAACGACGGTGAGGCGAACGCTGTGATCACCTTGGATTACGAAACGCAGATCTCCGAAGATTCCACGCAGACCACGATGGCGGTGACCGGGGTAACGACGACGCAGTTCGACTACGACGAGGTTCTTTCGGGAGCGTCGAACGAAACATTTACGGAAATTGTCGATTTGAAGCCCGCGAGACAGGATAAGGAAGCTGAAATCCCCCTTGTGCCAATAGAGTCCTTTACGACGTTCCCATCCACAGCAGCCGCCGCTGCACCGACGTTGCCTCCGGTCGTGGTCAAGAAACTCCGTTCGGCTACAGTATCCACCTACCCGGGGCCTATGGAGGACAAGGAAAACTGCCTCGGAGAGTTGTGTCGAATGAAGATTACGGAAGGAAACAAGGCGTGCCCCGGAGGAAAGTGCAGAATTCCGGCGCCGATCGTTCAAGCGGGGCCAGAGGAATGCTCCGAAGAGTACTGTAGGCAATGCGGAGTCGTCTGTAAGCGGAAGATCTGCTGCTTCAGGGCGATGGCGCTATTTGACCAACCGATCTTGGGAGCGATCACGGTAAGTCATGGAAGCTTCTCTCGGAATCTTAATTTCTAGTTTAGAGCGTGGAGGACGCGGACGAAAGCTGTTTGGCCGAATCCGAAGGGTCCTGCGAAGGCGGTTTACCGTGTCCCCGCGGATTCACGTGCATGGAAGACGGAAGATGTTGTCGAGTGGAAGAAAAGTGTCCTGACGGGAGCAGACCTAATAGTCTCTGCTTTCTGAAAGACGGAATGTGTCCCAGCTCAACCGAGAGATGTATCCCGCTCGGAGACGCTAAGAGGGCCGCTTGCTGCCAGCAGGACTTCTGTATCCAGGAGAGCGAGTGTTCCTCCGACTTCGGATGTCCTCCGATGTTTTCATGCAGTCCTAACCGGCGGCTCTGCTGCAGACGTCTCCTCTTACCGTAACCTCACTCCCTCTTCTCCTCTTTGCATCTCAACTCCTTCTCTCTTTGCTCAATCTCTGTTTTATTTGTTTCTAATCGTTTTTGCCGCAGGGTTCCCGGTCGGCAGCGGCGGTCTCGTCTGCACATTCAGCTCCTGCTCCGCCCAAAACCCATGTCAAACTGGCAACTGCAATAACGGCTACTGTTGCCAGTCCGGCGGCGTCCCGGCTCCCGCTCCGATTGTCGGTAAGTCCTGACCACCTTGAAAAGTGCAGCTTCCCTCAGCACCTAACTTCTCGTTGATTCCTCCGCTCACACCACCGACTCCTTTTAGAATCAGCTAATAACACTAAATCCTCCAACTCCTCCTCAACATCGAACTCGACGCTGTTGGAACCCGCGGCCGATTGGCCCGTGGGTCCTCCGGGCATCGGCTTCCCACAAGAACTCGCCACCCTCGACCAAGTGCTCGTCAAGGCCTCCGGCGACGGAAGTACCGTATCTCCGCCATTCCCGTGCTTACCCGCCTCTCTTGTTTCAGCTTCCTGTGCCGCAGGATTCCAGTCCCCGTTGCGTTGTTCTCCAGGATGTCCTCCGGGGCTCTTCTGTGACGCTTCGATCCAGCGCTGCTGTCCTCTCCTCCTCCCGCTCACCGACTCTTCGAATCCTCAGAACCCGCCTTCGACCGTCAAGCGGCAGCAGCAGAGATTCACAAGTGTGTGCTAACCCCTTTTCCCGAGTGCAGCTAAACTTTCTCTTCCGTAAACCTATTAATCCATCTATCCCCGTGTGTTCACCTCAATTTTCAAAAATCCGCGAATTCACAACCGTTCTTATTAGCTGCACTCATCCCTCCCTGATCCCATTCTTCTTCGCGTCTAATCGCATTCGTTTCAGTTCAAGCTCAAGGATGTGCTGGCGGTAATTGTGGCGCTCCTGCTCCTCAGATTATCACCATTCGTAAGTGCTATTTTATCAATTGCATATGTTCAACTCTTTCTTTTGTAGCCTCTTTCCAACCTCAGCAAACCGGCGGATGTGCCGTTGGATGTCCACGTGGATTCTCCGGCTGCTGCGGCACCCAGCAAGCCTCCTGCTGTCAGCGACAGCAGATGTGCCCTGGCGGTCTCCAACCCACCGGCCGCTCGTGCTACACCTCGTGCCCCACCGGCCAGCTCTGCGTCTCCGGCATGTGCTGCCCCCAGATGCAAACCGCCCAGCTCAGTAAGTCTTAGTCCGAGCCTGCCTCTCAATCCCCTTCCTCCCCTGTTCAGCCTGTCCTGGCGGAAGCCAGCCCTACGGAATGTGCAACAACGGATTCTGCTCGCAGGGGTACCAGTGCATCCAGTCGACCGGAATGTGCTGTGCTGTGATCCAACAAGCCTGTACGTCCTCCCTTGTCACCATTCGCTTTCCCTTTCCTAACTCTAATTTCTGCTTCAGATTCGTGCCCGGGTGGTGGAATGTCCATTGGAAACTGCATTAACGGCCAGTGCGGAAGCGGATACTCGTGCAACTCCCAGAGCAACCTCTGCTGCCAGCAACAGAACACTCGCAACCCCTTCGGTATCGCTCTTCAGAACGATAAAATCTTGAATTTCGAATTTCAGTGTGTCCTGACGGAACCCAAGCTGCCGGCGCCTGTGTGAACGGAATGTGCGGAGGAGAATTCAAGTGCACTAACGGCCTCTGCTGCGCCCACACCGCCACGACCCCCAAGTGTCTTGACGGAACTGAAGCCGTCGGAGCTTGTTTCAACGGAAACTGCGGAGTCGGTTACTCCTGCACCGTCGGAAACATCTGCTGTTTGGCCAATCTGATCGGAGCGTGTCCCGCTGGCCAAGAAACCATCGGACCCTGCGTCGGAGGCCTCTGTCCTGGCGGAGCGACCTGCGTCAACGGCCAGTGCTGCAGTAACGGAAACGTGCAGCCAACCCTCGATGAATTCGTGTGCCAGGATGCTCTTGATGCTACAGGTCCTTGCGATGGCGATAACGAGTGTCCCGAAGGCCACAAATGCGATGTGAACGCCGGCTCTTGCTGCCCGAACCCCGTCCCCAACGGACCTTTGGACACGCCTACCTGCGATGCCGGCCAGGGCGTCGACGACTGTCCCGAGAACTACGCCTGCGTCGGAGGAACTGGTGGAAGGTGTATGCTCATCAATCCTTGCGTCGATGACGCCGTCGGACCTTGCGTTCAGCCTGGCAACGGATGTCCTCCGGGCTCCACGTGCAACAACGGATACTGCTGCCGTGGTGGAAACCGTCTTCACCGCGCTCCAGCCCTACCAGCTGCCGGAGGCTCCCACTTCCGCGCTTACCGTCCTTGTAATTTCTGGTCTCTGTTTCCTCATCTCAATTCTCATTTTCAGCTATCGGATCGTGCCCAGGAGGAGCTGCCGCCGTCGGTGGATGCTTTAACGGCGGAGCCTGCGGATCTGGATTCAACTGCGTCAGCGGAATGTGCTGTCCTTCTTCTGCTGCTTCTGCGAACGCACTTCAGTTCAGCCCTGGACGTAAGTTATCTTCTGCTCTGCTTCACTCCTCCCTTCCTGAATGCTCTGACCCCGCTTCACCCCCTAATTTAGGTCTGTGTCCTAACGGGATGCCCGCGATCGGAGGATGTTTCGACAACGGTCTTTGCGGCGTGGGATACGTTTGCGACGTCACCTCCAACTTGTGCTGCTCGGTGGCCGCTGCCCAGACTAACAATTACAACAGTAAGTAGTCCGGCTTCTCGAAAACAGGTTCTGGGCCTCTAACCGAAATTCGTTTGAAATCTAAAAGCTAGTGAGAGCCGAGTGCATCAGTTAACTGTACCAACGAGTCTCGGGTCTTCCAAACTAACTTCGACCTCTAGGAATCTGTTCCGACGGTTCCAACCCGCTCGGCTCGTGTCCCACCGGCCAGGACACGTGTCCCCGCGGCTACCGCTGTCAGGGAACCATCTGCTGCCGTGCTTCTCCCTACCACCACTTACCGTACTCATACTCAGGTGTGTAGGTCCCTCCCTAACCGTCCTGCTTGTACCCTCTCTCCTCAGCTCCCTTCTCTCTTCAGAAATTGCCGTCGGAGGCCACTGCGACCGATCCGAAGAGTGCGTTGGATCCAGCTTTCGGCTGACCAGCTGCGTGGCTAGCATCTGCCGCTGCCTCCCCGAAGCCTACTCGAGGGCTCCTTTCCCTTGTGTGCGCTCGCGGTCCAAGCGTAGGATTCTTCTTTGTCCACTGGCACCCACTCGCTCACCTAACCACGCCTCTCTCCTGCACAACTCGACCTTTTCGGACTTCCCTCTTACAGTATCCGTTTTAGATTTTATGATGAACGACTCGCCGATCCCCGAGGACAAAGAAAAGAACAACTCGACGACCGCGGCGCCCGAAGCGTCGACGACCGCAAAATCGTCGTGAGAACTGATCTCTTCGCGTCGTTATTGTTATCTTTGTTAATTTGACTCCTCTCGGATTCTTGGATCCGGCTACAGTTCGCTTCTGTCAGCGTTCTTCCGCTCAAACTCTTGTTTTCTCTTCGAAAACACTTAATCAATCCTAAATTAACTTAACGTATTCTTAATATTCTAATTGAAATTGTGACCGTACGTTTGTTTTTAAAACGACATCTTGTGAAATAAATAGTTTTACTTAAGGCATTTGAAGCAGAACATTCTGAAGCGCCTGATGAAGCCACAAACTTAGGGAGGGGCGGGACGAGCGCCTCTCCAATTATACCACACGTCTTCTTGAAAAAGATTCTTTTTTCGAGTCTTCTTTGTTTGGACGTTGACGCTACCGGGCCATCTTTGACATGATCTATGCGCGCTTTAATTTATGACTTTTTTGTTTTTTGACGAAAATTGCGACGATTTGTGCGCAGAGTTTGGTTTGTTTTCGCCTCTTGGGGTTCCTCGCTTCAATTTTGGTTTTCCTCAACTTCGGAATGAGCTACAGAGTCTGTAGAGCAACCAGCTCACAGCTTGTTTTTGTTTTATTTAACAACTTTGCGTTACAAAACCCATTCAATCTCTTGCCTTTAACAAACTCCCCCTAATACTATTCAAAGTCTTATCCTCTCTCCTCTAAAGTGCAAACCTCGACCCAATCTTCCACCTGCGCCCAAAGGTCAGCCAATCCGGGTACCTTGTCTTTCTTCTCGCACTAGAACTCATTTAATCGGGACACAACAATCTCCCATTCGCTCAGAAATTCAGCTTAATCTGGAATTCTTAATTTGTTTCGCGTGAGTCGACCCGATGACATCAGGTTGATTACCTGACTCCGGGGGATTCCCAGAAGTCTCGGATTCAGTGTGTTTATTCTGAACGGATGCTCAGAGCTCACATCAGGTTTATCTCTAATTACTCCTTCGCTTCCTCGTCGGCTTTAGGGAACTCCAAATCCAAAGGTGTGCGACGGTCCGATTGAGGCTCGAGTGCACTCTTAGGTCCTCGGTGGAAGAACTCCCTCGACCCCTCAGGGATGTTCCTGGAACGCGTCTTGGCGATAATAACTTCTTTTCCGGCTTCATTTCGGCGTCGTCGGCCAACTAATTAGGCCAAGTGGCCGTCTGCGTTACTATTGTTGTGCGCGCGGATTCGATGGTCCACGCCAACATTTAACGCGTTTTGCAAGCTGAAAGAGCAGTTTTAGGCACCTTTTAGTCAACAAACTTCAAAATTTCCCTTTTTTGGACGGTAGTTTTTTGCCGAAAGTCCATCCGCTTTTTGGATCTGGCGGTCAGAAGCTTTTGGGGCTCAATTCCAGTTTAAGCGACGCCTAAACTTTTTAAGGACGGGGTTCTGTATAAGGACGCCTAAACTGGAATTGAGCCGCTTTTGGTGCTTAAACGCTTTTTGAACGTTTCTTCTTTGTGTTCCAACAATTGGTTCCTAACTCAATTTGTCTGTTGTTCGATTTGTGAAACTCTTTGGGCGTAGTTTGTCGGAGGTTTTGAAGTGGCGTCTCTGTATAGTAAGCTACTTTGCAGAGAGACCAAGGTAGATCTGTGAAATTCTCACAAGTTCCAACTGGCATCCACAAAAAATCGCTGTATTCTTTTAATTTCTAGCCATTGTTCGTTTTTGTCGTTGTTTTAAGCCTCAAATTTCAATGTCCGCGCTCCCAACTGGCGCAATTCGCTTGCAGAATGCTCCCAGCAACGTTAATAATTGAGCCGTTTGTTGATATTTAAAAATTTTGTAAAGAATTTGAATATTATTTGCAGCAATATACCTCTCCAGGCGTCGTTCCAGGTTTCGATCTTTGGCGTTCCTCTTCGTTTCTTACGTTTTAAATTTTCTCTTTTCCTTTTTTACGTAGATTGATTTTACGTAGACCCACGTCCTGCAACTTCCGAGCTGGAAACGTCATTTGAACCCGACTGTGTCACCACGGCGATCCCAGGTGCACCGCTGGAAAAGGAATCTTCCAAGCGATCACTTTTTCTCACTCGAGCTCTTTTAGGGTGCATAAATCTTGTAATTTACAGCTTCCGAGACTTATTGCCGGAATTCTGCTGCGCTTTTGTGTCTTTGCCCTTTTGTATTACCTCCATCTACAAAATTTAGAATCACTTTGTTTTTCGTCGTTTCCGTTTGACGCAACGTCTTCGCTTTTTCACCTGTTCGCCGGCTACTGTAATTACAGTTTTGTCATTGTTTTCGACTTTAACTAGCCTTAACGTTTCGCTTTTCTCTAGCACAAAAAACTAAAAAATTTATGGAAACGCGAGGCTAGAAAGCTCGAAACGCTGAAATCGTAGTTTTTCGAAATAGATTCCAGCTTTACGAACTTTTCTTGTTGACTTTAGTAGAACTTGCAAAGGACGAGAGGACTGTGTACCTGAGGAGGTCGACGCTCAAACTCGTAAGCGCATATAAATTGTGAATTAAGCTTCGTCCAACTGGAAAATGAATAGTCTGAAATTCTTTGAGTGGACTTTCCTAAGATTGTTTTCATGCGGTAGAATTAATCCGTGGTTCTGTTGAATCATCAACCGCTTCAACCTCTCAAACGTTGTACTTTAGAAGCTGAAGTGAATGGTTCTAAACTGACTTCAGCCCAGTTCCTTAAATTGTCACTCAAATGTTTCTTATGATCTCAGCAATCGAAGATCAGAACGGCTTCCCTGAATCAATCCCAATCCGCATTCACCTCGCGAAGTTCTCCGCAAATAGCTCCACCTCCCGCTGGTCCGGTTCCTTTTGCCTCAAATCGCGTCATACGCTTTCTGTAAACGTGGATTCCTTCGAATCACTCCGCGTTGGCGTCACTCTCGCTGACACAAATCTCGCGCCGACCGCGACTCCTCCCTTCGCGTCCGCAACAGGTGGATTTCAGGCCGGCGACTTACGGTAGCGGTTGAAAGCGCTCGAACGCCATGTCTCGAGTCCCAGTAGTCGCCGATCGGTCTTCGAAGAAGCCAGTTCGGTCCCAACACGATCTCGCTCTCCCGACGGCCAGGATGTGTCCCAGAATTGCCGCGTTCCCGACGCCCTCGGCGCTCCTTTTCTCGGCCGCCGTCGTCCTCCTGGCTCTGCAGCCGGTGGCCGAGGCGTTAACCCTCTCGGACCTCTGCCGTCAGGACGACTCTTTGGCCCTCTGTCAGTTCCAGGAGATTCCCCAGACCTCCGAAACGATGATCCTAAACGTCCCAAAGCAGATGCGGCTACGACGGAGTGGAGGCGGCCAGAGCCGAGTCCGACAAGACGAAATCGTAAAACCCGGTGAGTCCAGTTAGCTGTAATTAATCGCCGTGACGTGGAGGCGACATGAATTTTAAAGAATCTTAGGGCGACCGGACTCTAATCGCCAAAAAAGTGCGATTGGAACAGATTTGTCAAAAAGCGGAAATTGGAATCTGGAGTTTAGCCGTTTGGAAAAGATTTAACGTTTTTTTGAAACAGTTACATTCTGGTTGGTTAAGAAACGACACAAAAGAAAGCTTACGCGATCCTCTCTTGAAAGATCAAGCTTCAGAAGGATTGTCTTGGGTTGCGGCCACTTGCAAGGTTCCATAATCTTCCCTTTTCCAAGAATTTCTTTGATTTTATCTTCGTTTCTCTCTTCTGTGACCCAGACACCAACCTCCTCCACCTCTCCTCTCCTAATCACCTTTGTTTTCGTCCGGTTTTCTCAAGTCCGCTTGTCCTTTTTTCCAATTCCGCCGGGATCCGCGCTTGTCGACTCTCGCGTTCCACCTGCCGCTCGTCAGCTGCGCGGATCGCGACGCAATTCGCCGCCACCTGCGCCCAAATTGAATTTCCAAGCAGCCTCCGGAACAGCGCCTCCTTACTCAAGCTTAATCGCAGGTAGAATCTGCGAGTCGAGGGAAGAAACTCATTGCGAATTCATCGAATTTCAAACAAAAAACTTCGATAGAAGTCGGATGATGAATTACCCTTGACGCCTTCTGCTTTTAGGAGGATCGGAAAATCCGGCGAAGCTGCGGCTCGCCTTTTGGCGCTACACGCGGCTTCATCCGCGCGACGACCGTTTTGCCGTCTCTTCGATTAGCAAAAGTAGGTCTTTTGTGTATACTGTAGATCGGAGTTAGGAGGAATCATGAATAGGGATGAACAATTAAAAGGTCATCAGCAGCGTGATTTGGCTTGGTTCCGCAGGCCAACATCTACCAATTCTAATCTGACGGAATATAGGAGAAACGATACTTTTCTGCAAGCTTTGAGATATTATAAAGGTTAACAGATGATAGACCTCATTAGTTTTTAAAACTGCAGCTGATTTTTTGCCGTTTGACAATAACAACCGTTGAGAGAAATCAAAAGACGTCAAAGTCTGGACATACGAAAACTTTTTGTTAGACGACAAAAACATTTGGAGGCTCTGGCAAGTTTCACCTAAAGCATTTGCGATTGAGGCGTTTCATTGAAAATCCTGGCTTCGTTTTACGCTAGCGAAATATTCGAAACGTAAACGTTAAAGCCACAATATTCTCTCGAGCTTCGTTTCCCAATTTTAACCAAGAATAGTTGTAGATGGCGGCAAACGAGGCTACGACTTCATTCGCTTCGGCCGGTCGCCTACCGCGAACCGTGCGCCGCTGGCTTCCTACGACTTCATCCGCCTAGGCCGGAAGTAACTCGAGTTCTCCCCGCTTGTGTCTGTGCTCCTTTGTCACAACTTTGCCCTTTGCTTCTTCGCATTTGCGAGCGAATCTAATGTAAAAATGAACAAAGTTGAGTTGGTGTTGCGGAGATACAGAGGACACCTGAGGAAACAAAGAGACGGAAGATTCAAGGAAGTATACTCGTTCGGAAAGTTCCGGCTGGACATATCTGAATAAGAAATTCAAAGACACGCTTTTGAATATGAATGGCCCGAAAATGAAATGGCTACGAATTTCGCCCGAAGAACGCCGACTTCTTTTGCCAATGGTTTTTTAAAGTCTCTTTCAATGGACTTGTGATCCGTGATCAATCCTAACACTACAACTTCATTTAGAAAACACCTCTCAAGGAGTGGATATTAAAGTACTGTTTCAGAAAGCTTAATAATTATAATGACAAACTATGTTCCCAAACGCTGGACGTTTGCAGTAGGGACGTCTCAGTGTTTGGTGCGGTCTGCGTTCAACAGCTTCTCCCAGTGATACAGTGGGAAAGGGAGTTATCAGTGAGATACACTGTATCAGACCACTTATAGATACACGATATGTACGACTTTCGAAGATTATAGGGGATACTGTTTTGTTCTATTTTCTACCTTGAGATGGTTTGATGTAATAGTTGTGCCGCTTTTGTAAGTTTCGAAGACGCTCTTGGTCGAAAAATGATTCATTGTCAGGTACGTTGCTGGCGGATTCACTCAAAAGCAACTGTGACCATTCGAGCACAACGCTTTGTAATTAATCAGAATTATGACTTTTATTCCGTTTGGGTCGCAGCGTTTTCCCTCTTCTGTTTTCGGTTTTCACCTCCACGTTTTCTTCCGTTTTCTCCCTCGACTCTTTCAGATTCTGTGATCTTACAATCCTCGAAAAGTCTTCTCCAAATGTTCCCCTTTTCTTATGATAACAAAAAGTTGCGTTGTTGCATCTTCATAATCTATACACGAACGACATCTTTTATGGTGGTGGGCACTGCAGTGAGGGCTCGGCGGAATCGCCTGGGGTGTCAGCAGGGAGATACAACAAGAATCGGAGGAGAATCTGAACAAACAACCAACAGAACAACGAACGACGAAAGACAAACGCGCGAAAAGACGACAGTGATCTGGTATGCGGTTCTGGGGATACGGTAGGTGAGAAAGAGAAAGGAAGCGAGCTAGATGATGACTAGACGACTATCGAGGAAGGAAAGATAAGAGAGAATCGGAGGATACGGTGGGTGTGGACAACAAACGGCGCTATCTTTCGTCCCCGCGGGGCGGGGAATGCGTTCGTTGCGAAGGTCGGAGTTCCTCGGGGCCAAGAGGATTCTAGCGACTGACTGACTGGGACACGCACAAGGTACTCGACTACCAGAGAGAATAAATAAGATTCTAGAAGGGCTGGAGCGGACGCCAGCGTCCCGGAGGGACGCCGCACCGGGTGGTGTTGCGCGAAGCGGCGGAGGCGGTGCCTAAGCTTGGGCGGCGGCGATAAACTCGGAACATCGGATAACAACATAAAATAATATCAACAAATTATAATCAAGTCGATCGATATAAAACAACGCAACAGTAGAACAAAAACAGAAACTCTAAATGGAAAACAATCGGAGCGAAGCCCCGGAAACATAACGACAAAGACGACGCATACAACAAGCTAGCGACACCTGGTCGCGGAAGGAAAGGCAACCACCGCAGGCCTCCGAAGCGGGGATTCGGCACATTTACAGCGAGATGAAACAAAAGAGATAAGAAGGGAGAGAGTACAGGAGGAAGAACAACGTGAAGCCATCCAGGGTGAGCGGTGGGCCGGTATGGAAACGAATTTAAAGGACGCAGCCAGTGCGTCACATAACAACAAATAAAAATTAACGAAAGTGGCCTAATTACAGTTATACAATTAAAACATAAATAAGAACGACGATAGGGCGGAGTTGGGTAGAGACCGAGAACGAAGGAGCGGGGCACTACGGGAACTTGCTTAGAGCTGGCCGGTCATCTGGTACCGGTAGAGGTACAGGCGGTAGTCCTTGCTGGCCAGTACGACGGACCCGTCCTCGACCAGCGCCACGTCAAAGCACTGCGCGTGCTTCACCTTGCTCTCCAGGGCGCTGAGCATTGTTCCATCCTAAAATCGTATCTTTAACCTCAGATGAAGGGTTTCAGAACAAACCTGGCTGAACACGGTCAGGTTGAAGTTGTTGTGGTTGTCCGCAACGACCACTTCGCCCATCTGGTTGATGCCCACGCCAATGGGGTAGTTCGTGATGCCCTCGCCTCCTATTTGGCGCACGAACATACCGTCGTAGTTGAACACCTGAAAAGTGAGTCTTAGGTTCGCCCGAAGACCGTGTATACTATTACTTACCTTGATGCAGTGTGCTCGGTTGTCACTGATCAGGATCTCCCGTTTGTCGTTGGTGCAAACCCCGTTGGGGAACTCGAGATACCGCGAGCAGCTGAACTTCTGCAGGATGTTGCCGTAGCTGTCAAAGATTATGACACGCATAACCTGAACAAACAAGTGGATTAGGACGCCTCTACGAACTCGCAGTAACCTTGCACTCCACCACGATGATGTGGCCTTCGCTGTCGACGCAAACGCCTCGCGGGTGCTGCAAGATGTTGGCTCCGAACTTGCGCAGGAACTGCCCATATTGGTTGTAAACTTGGATTTGGTGCGTCGGGGAGCGTTCGGTCACGATAAAGTCGCCGGTAACACGGTTTACAGCTACTCTACAAAAAATACCCGTCCATTAATTGCTCTTCAAACACCATTCCCATGGAGGTTCTAGCGATAAAAGCGAGCCGGCACTCGCCGTCGCCAATAATCAATTCTTCGAGGCACTCAAGGTGGTACGACGACGTGACGATAAAAAACCGAACAAAAAACGCAAACGCTGCGGTTGGTCTAATACACTATCGACAAGCATCTCTCGTCGCTGCAGCCGTCACACGTCGTGAAAACCGAGCCACGTGCCGTGCCACTACGCCGCCGCGAGAGCAAACATAAAATACCACTGTACACAGCTCTCACCTATTAGGATAGAGAAGTTGTCCGTCCCGTTTGCCGCACTCTCCAAATTGAAATTTGAAACGACCCTCCTGGTCGAAAACCTGAAGAATCAGAGATTAGAAAATGGGATGACGCAGGGCAGTGCCTGAATGCGATGGTTGTTCGTGTCGGCGACGACGATGTCGTTCTGCGCGTTGACGGCGACGCCGGAAGGCTCCGTGAACTGGCCCTCCATTACTCCGAATTCTCCGAACTTGCAGTGGTAGATCATCTTCTGCCTCTTGATCTGGGATCGAGGAGGGAAAAGACCGTTCGCGGTGGTCGAGTTCTTGTCGGCGGCGCCTCCTTCCAGATCAACTGACTCCAAACCGAGCGATCCGATAGCGGGCTCCAGGCCCGAGGACCACTCAGTGTACTTGAAGGAGGAGGACACGGATTCGTTGTTGTTGGTGAAGGGTCCGAGGCTCTGGCTGGAGCCTCCGAAGTCGTTCTTGCGGCGAAGAAGACTGCTGCCGGCGTCAATGCCGGCGAATCCGGTACCGATGGGAGCCGAGGCGGCGACGACGTTGTTGCTGCCTCCGGCAACCGGAGATCGGATTCGTGAGGGAGGACGACCGATGGGAGTCGGGGCATGCCCGCCTGGCCGGACGAGAGTCCGTTGCCGCCGATCTGCCATTCAGCGTTGCCTCGAATGTTTCCTAGCAGGGACAACAGCATTTGACGAGCCTTAAACGAATTGTCGTAAATTTTAAACACGATTTAGGCCTCCTACATGAGTAGTGTCGACGACGGGGATTTCGACCTCGCAGGGAGTGTTCAGAAGGTTGTTGGCGTCGGCGTTGTAGTCCAGGAATACCTGCATGCGACTGTCCAGGAGGTGCTTGAAGGCCATAACTTCGGTGGGCGACGAATACTTCACCAGTCGCTGAGTGAACTCGATCGTCTGCGACAATTTTTCAGTCATCTGCTGAATCTTCTTATCGATGACCGTTAGTTGAAGCTAAAAGCAAAAAAAATAAGATTCAATTCAAAATCGCGAAATTCTCACTTGCTTGGCACCAAAGGCGTTATCCAAATCCTTCATAACGGCACGTCGATTCTCTTCGATGATGCGAATCAACGTGCGAGTGTTATCCTCGATGTTCTGGTGCGCACGGTGGATGGAAACCGTGAGTCGCTGTTGAGCCGCATCGACCATCTTGAACATCTCCAGTAGCTCCTGCTGCTTGTTGCGAGCGTTGCTGATGAGTTGCTCCATGAGGGCGGTTTGCTTCTCAGCGACCTTCTCGATGGGCTCGACTTCATGAGCTGGCGAACAGTGGTCTACGAGCGTGCAATCGCTGCAGATGGCCAAATTGCAGGACAAGCAGAAATACAGCAGCGGCTGTGACCTAAATTAAATCGAATTAAAATGGCCAAAAGTCCAGAAATTACCTGTGCTGCTGGCATTTGTTATGCGACAGTTCGTCG
The DNA here is from genome assembly GCA_000757645.3 of Steinernema carpocapsae. Taxonomy (NCBI): domain Eukaryota; kingdom Metazoa; phylum Nematoda; class Chromadorea; order Rhabditida; family Steinernematidae; genus Steinernema; species Steinernema carpocapsae. Next base: position 4,824,779 of record AZBU02000005.1, read on the forward strand.
GAGAGCGATGGTGACGATCCGTGCGAAAACGGCTCGGCTCCCCGGCTCTGGTCTTCAAAACAGTGCATAAATTGGTGTGCCATGGTACAATTCTGGCACATAAAGTGTGCACAAGAGGAAGTACCTGAAATAAAGCCGAAAATCAGTCACAGAGCCTCGAATCGGAGCGATAAGAAGCGCAGAATTTCAAAACGCAAATTCAAATTCACACGTACACGGCGGCGAAGAGCGACGGTGATGGGAACGCGGCGGGCCACCGGAGGCGACAAATTTAGGGAGCGGCGCGGGCGAAATTTAGGCGAAATCGGGCAACTCTCTGCGGGACCGAGAATCTCGCGGTCTCTCGCTCGCCCGCAGCGGCGTTTGCAGCCTTTGCAGCGCCGTTTGCAGCAGCGACGGCTGTGGGAATATTACCGGAAATAATACCGGAAAACGCGGACCGAAGTCGTGGAGGGGCTGCAACTGCGTCATCTCGCCTCATTCTCCTTGAACATTCCGCAAGCAGCGCTTCTCTTCTTCTCCTCTCCCGGCGGTGCCGCGAGGTGTGGACGACGCCACGTCGACGCGACCGCCCGCCCGCGCGAGCACTGCTGCTCTCCGCCGCCCAGAGCATCTTGCAGCGGACTCGTCCTATGGGTGCGCGTGTGGTCGCCAAGTCACTTCGATCGTCTCCGCGTGGTCTTCGTCCTCTTCGTGGAGAAATTCTCGCTTTGGCACGAATCTCTTCTTCTCCGTTGCCGCAGCGCCGACCGAAGAACCTTCTCCCGATGATTGCATAAGGAGAAGACTGGCGGGGAGAAGAAGAAGTGTAGCTGCCGCCTCTCGTGCCCTGTTCCGCCTCTACGTCCCTGCTGCAAGCCTCTCCCGAAATATGCCTACGGAGCACGTGTTTGACACCGGATCTTGTCTCTCGAAACGCGGATCGAAGGCTCAAGAGGAGAAGAACGTGGGATTGGGTTTCTCAAGAACTCGAAGATGCCCATTATGATCGCAATCGAAGATACAACGCTGAGGGGCGCGTAGTTAATGATAATTGCATGTGATCCCACTCACACGATGTTCCAAATGACGGAGAGTGTTCGAGAGAACGTGGGGCGATCAGCTTCGCTGATTAATTCCGCGCCGTTATGCACTCGGGGACTATTTCATCATGGAAAACGTGAGTCAAAATTTTAATTGACACTTGCGCCGCAGGGGGCCGAATATTAGCTAACGGGAAAGGAAACGAGGCTCGGAATTACAGGACGTGGAGGAGGACAATTCTACGCACTCTCGCATCATCTGATGACGTCTTTTAAGAAAAGTCTTCTGTTTGTGCAGACCGACGTCGACTGTCGTTATAAACAAGGAAAGAAAAACGAGAGTTCGAAGCCGCCCGCCCTAATTGGGTGAAACAAGCGCCGATTGGCGGTCAGAATTTCCAATTCGCTGCGCTTCCACGCGAAACTTCGGGAGATGGTCGAGCAGATCTCGCGTGGGACAACACGACTGTTTCCGCATGATCTGCCTTCCGCTATCTGGTTGTCACATCTCTTCATCGTGTGATAACAGAAGATCGAAGCCGTGATTAGCAGAAGCGCAACGCGCCGGGGCTAGCAGGGTCGGGAATGGCTAATCGAAGACACAAACTCACCGTCCAGGCTAAAACTGTTGCTCTGGTGTTGCTGCTGTTGGTGTTGTGGTGTTGGGATGGGACGAGCTACGGTGGCAAGGAACTGAGAGAATGGGTCGACTTCTGAACCAGCGGAACTCGTCCCCAACGAATCCGATTCACTACTCATTCTCTCGTTCAGGGTGTGATCTGAAACGGGAACGAAACAATTTGGCGGATGTAGGCAAAGTGGCCGCGAACTCGCGAGATGTCGTCGATTTGGAGGAAGAACAACGACGCCGACGGCAGCGGAGCGGGGACGACCAGGACGCGAATAGAATCCACGCGCAATCGACGTTTCGGTGATCAAAAATCACGCGGTCTTGTCAATCGCTGCTGACGAGGCACTTCCCAACGCATTCTCTCGTTTTTGATGCTCCGTTCGCTGCCGCTGCTGCCACCGGCTGCCGCAGAACGAAAACAAAACATCGGCGGAATCGGCCCGGAGAGGACACGCCGCGCACCTCGGAGAACTGTAGAGGATCTGCGTGGAATCGTGACTTCGACCGGCCTCCACGCGCGCCAACATCGGACACCCGGTGCTGCTTTCGGTATCGAAAGCATTCGGTGCCATTTGGATTGAAGATTAGGCAGTCAGCCGGGTGATCGGCGGCCAATCGAAGGAAGACCCTGGCAGGTGGACGGATTCGAGGTTCGAAAGGGGAAAGTGAGAAGCAGAAACAAACAAAGCGAGAGCAAGCGCGTTTTTGCACTGATAACGGGCGCGAAGTGGTGGTCAAGGTGGAGATCGTTTGTGCTGCTGCTGCCGAGGCGCAAGACCAAATGGGGCGGTCGGGCCACGCAACGACGACGACGAAAGCGATGGTGTCAACGCGCGAAATCGCTGCGTTGTCTTGGCCGTCGATGAGGGTTACATGGTCTCCCGAGCGGGAGGCCAGCACAGGGCTGGACATTTTGGGACTCGGACTTGCTATTGTTGGCTGCTGCCGCTGCTGCTGAGTGGACCAATGGCCGCATCAAAGTAGTCACGCGGGCTGCTGCAAAGCAAATATTATTGGATGGTCAGAAAATTCAGCTCCCCGCACCGTGTCGTGCTTCCAGGCCCAGAATCCTTTCGAGGTGAACCCACAGACAGCAGGTGCGTGTTGAAAGGCAAAAACGACATAAATAATTACGAGCGCGGGGCTAATTTGATTATGGTCGGTGAGCAGCAGCAGCAGTAAGACCAAAGTGGTCCGGGCGCTGTTTATAGGGGGCGCGTGGAAGGCGATTCTCGTAGTTTTAGGCATGCGCGGGGGAGTGTTCCGTTTTCGACCGGCTGCCTTCGGCCATCTATCCCGGCTGGCCGGTCGATGGTTCGTTGTTTGTTGGTGTCCAGGATGACGCGAGTGAGCGAACGCGCGCTCGAATCACATGACTCGCTCGAGGCGAAGAGCCTAGCTTGCTCAATAATCGCTGGCTCCACAAGCACGCTTCGAGAATCGCGTAGATGTATGCAGATTGCTTAGGTTGCAATATGGCTGCAGCGGCGTGACACCCTCGAGGATTACGTCAGCGGAATTTACGTGCGGCCCGGACGGAATTAAGTGCCACGTTCGTAACGGCTTACGGTATACGAACGCTTGGCATAACACTATAGTCATCGCGTCATCGTCATAAAAATAAGAGAAAACAAGTGTTTTGAAGCAAACTAGAAATCAGCGAAGACGCCTCCGGCGATATCGATTCGAGAGCCTGGAGGTCAATAGAACGGCGAAAACACGTGAACGGACGGCGATCGAAGAGTTGTACAGCACCTGGGAGAGTAAGCAGAAACAAGCACGATCGGAATCCCGAACAAGCGAAGAGGGCTTACGGAAACTCACGCATTTCGTGTGGGAAACTGACGTTGCGGCCCCTTTTGGGCGGCGTTCTCGAGCAAAGTGCGAGCAGAACGCCGAGAAAACAACAAATCGAGCTTAGCGCTCAAACATCAGCGCTTGTCGGGCCGGAAAGTAGGGGTTATCTAGCAGCGGCGGTGGTGGGTTCCTCGACCTCGGTAGGGAGAGCGGGTGCGCCGGGGGAGGGGTTCCCGGAATAGCGTTACGCAGCGGGAGAGAAAATTTTAGGCCCGCAAAATCATCGTCTCCACCACCGCTGTCGCGATGTCGCCGTTCAGTGGCGGCCGTAAAGCGCCGATCGGCGCTCTAAACTTTGCATAGAACCGAGCCGACGTGGGACGACGCAAGCGCATACAAACCAAGCTCTCCTCTTCTCCCTCTCCTCAGTTCACTCCTGCTGCAGTTACTGCTGTTGCTGAGCAGCTCTGAGCGGCCACAAACGCGGTAACGCCGCTGGGGGCGGGCCAAAGTCCTCTCCGGCGAGAAATAGCGGCGGACGAGCGGAGAGCGGCCGAGAGGCGTGCGGGTCGCAGGATGGAGAAGAGAATTTCGCGCAGTGGTGGTGAGAACAGAAATTGACTTTTGGCAGGCGAGCACCGCTTGCAGCTGCAGATTTCTATCGGAAGAGGGTGCGAGGGAGGCGAGAACCTTCAAGTAGCAGTTCTGGAACCGGGGAAGGCGCCGAGGTCCTCGACCGCCGGAGAAGAGCAATCTCAAAAGTCGAAGCACGGAAATCGATGAAAATGGGCAGTGGTCACATGGTGACCAGAGCCACCTCCGGCCGGAAGTTGGCTGTTGCAAAATCGGGGTGGGCCTTCGAGAGCTAGAGTACGATTGAAGGGTCTGAAGGGTTCCGCTAAAGTAACAAAAGTGGCCTGATTCAAGATCCCAAACCTTACGAGAGTTAAAAAAAGATATTTTTGCGAAGTTGTCGGCCTCGACTGGCTGGAGTTGTTTTCTTCGTTTGACGTTATTTTGTTGTGTTTCGTCTGGAACGCCGAAGCCGGGACCACGCGCCGTCGGCGGACAGGCGCACTCCTCCCGAAGGCAACGACGTCAACAAACGAAACGAGAGACACAAACTGCTGCCTGACAACAGCGCTCATTATCGTTTTCTGCATCTCGGCTCGTTTTTGTCCCACATTTCAAAGGTGCCGAGAGCGCAAGACAGCGGCTGTCCTCAAAGGACGTGTGAAGTCGAGAAAAGAGTCGGGAAAACGAGCGCCAATGTTTAAGGACGTCGAAGGTGTTTGTGGCCAAAGTTGGAAAACAACTGCAGACGGCGGCGACTGACAAGAATTGGATGACTCGATGCGACGAAGCAATAACAAAGCCGGATCGGAAATGGGCGAAGGAAGGAAACTCTATCCGGCGTCCTTGGAACAAATAGAGTAGGTGGGCAGGCAGTTGGGCGAGTTCGAGTAATAGTAATGGACACTCGCAACAAGGAGACATGCGCCCAGGTGACCTTCGTGTGACTTGAGCCGGCGACAGATGGAGGCAGCGCTATCGAGGGTTTAATTTGCATAGATGCAGTGGCGCGCGATCAAACAACGTGAAGAAAGCATGTGCGTGAGACGGATGACAGATGGCCCTCGTCCGCCTGGCGTCGTCGGGAGTCCTGGACGCGCCGGAGAGCCGAAAAGGGATCGACCACGGATTAGGCGAAGATTCTATGGTCGACTTTTGTGGGAAGGGACTGTCGGCGTAATTAAAGAGACATTGATGGTCTGGAATGAAATGGTTAGGCGTGTGGAGCGGCCGAAGAAGGGGGATGTTGCGAGGGAGGCGAGCGGATACATAATTACGACGCGGTCGAATACGGTAGAACGAGCGAGCGGAGTTGTAAAAGGCAATTGTCGAAATACCGCGCGCCCGGACCGAAAACAGGTGGCGGAGAAGACGTGACCTTTGAGTTTGCTCGAAAAAGAGACTCCAGGATTCTCATTAAGAGGATTAACGACCGCCCAGTGAACGTCGAACTGGCCGCCGTGGTTTCTGCTCCCGGTACAAAGAATTATTTAAGCTGAGCACCTTCGAAGAGGGGACAGTTTCGCTTTTGCTTTGACTCGGCGTCTAGACGAACGCTTCCGACCGACTCAAATTTGTCTCGATTGGCGCTTTTTCGGTCTGCAAAATTCTTTTTTGGTAGATTGAAGAGGATATTTAATTAATGTCTTGAGAGCAGCGAGATCCGCATTTTGCAGAAAGCGTTCTTTCTTACGTAATTGTTGACATTACTTTCGGGTTCGCTGAGTCAGCATCTTGCAGAGGTTGACTTTAAGCAGCATTCAGAAAAGTGCTTTGCAAAAAGGCGAGTACCGTAGCAGGCCTGGCAAGAAGAGCTCGGAGATCACGACCAGTTTCGTGGCCCCAGGGCGCAACTGGCAGCCAGGCACGAAACCATTGACAAAGTCGACCACGACGATGTTATCGTCGATGTCATCGCTTTGTTTACTGTTTACCCTCGGAGTCTTCTTCTTCTTCTTCTCAGCTGCCTCCTCGCCGTTCCCCGCTGCAAAGAGCCTTAGGCGGACGGACGCCCGGGCGTTCCTAACTATTTAACAACGCCACGTTAACGATATGCGTGCGCAAGCCAGTTCTGCTGCCGCGGCCGACCGGTTTAGCTGCTGCTCACAGGCACGAAAAGACCGAAAATCGAAAAAGAAAACCGTTCGACGCGGACCATTCGCCAACTTCGGCCAGAGAAGTAGCCGCGATTCGAGAATCGCCCGCTTCGAACATGTGATCTCAACGAGCGTTGCCGGGAGCGGACAAACATGAAAGGTGCGAGAAACAGCAGCACTTGTGACACCACGTGGAGTGGTCGAATCCGTGGTTAATGTTGCTTGGGGATGGTAGAAGGAGTCACACCTCCGAGTTCTCCTCGCCTTCTAATCTTGTCTGTCTTCGCACGTCCGCAAACAACAACTCCGGGAGGTTCGAAAGGTCGCCCTCCCGCGGAGGGTTACGCGCTTCTGTGTGCGTATAATTAGGGCGCCGGTTGCAAAACATCTGATTTCGGGGAAAGATTTTGGGGGATCATCCTTGTTTGAACAGTTGCTAAAACTGATGAAACGCGGGAAGTGGTTTGTGAACACAATCGGAATGCAACAAAAATGCCACGCAGCTTCAATTTGACTCATTAATAAGTTTCTCAATATCAAATCGACCTGTCGAGTCTCCAGCGTTCTCCTAATTGCACAACGCTAATTACAGAAATGACGGATTTACGCGTCAATTGTTTGCATAAGAGGAGTTTAGGCATGGGCAAGCGGTAATCAACGGCGACTCAGGACTCATTAGGCTCTGAGAGACACTCGACAAGGACTGTAGCCCCTCGCGCGGTATTATGTGGTTGCGGAACGTAATCCGCGCGTCCGCGGACTACTGAATCCATCAGTCCACTCGGCTCAAGGGGATTAGCCACGCGGGCTCAAGCGCAAGGCGCGTGATTGATCGGTCACTTTAATTGTGCTTCCCCGAGTTATCCAATTGAGATTGGACCTCACAAGAGTATTCAGGAACATTCCACGAGTGCCCAAGGCGCCTCGTCCACTTGACCCGGCAGCCGGTCACCCGACGACAACTTCGACATGTTTACTTTTACACGTGATTACCAGAGTTCTGTTTATAGGACACTACCGTAATCCGCCAAGGGTCAATCGCACGCAAGCTACCGTTATCCCATCTAGCGAGAAGAGCGAGCGTGGTCGGGGTTAGAGGAGTTCGGGTGTTTGGAACCGGGTGAAGCGCCGCTAATCGCTTCCTTCGCCTGATGCAAAAGCGCTGGTGACAGTTCCGGGTGGAAACGACGACGTTGACGACACGAAAAGATTTGAAGGCACGAAAAAACAAGAAAAACGGATCTATATTTGCATAATGAAGTGGGAAGACGCAGCGGCGCTTCCTGCGAGCTGTGATCACGAGTGTTCCAAGGAGGTGATTCAGGTCTGGAGTGAAAGCGGCGGAGCTAGATGGTAAACAAGAGACTCGGAGAGGATCGTCAAGCTGAAACGAAGCTGCGGCAAAGGACGCAGCGGACGCCAGAAGGCGGAGAACGAAGGACGCCGTCGGTCGGAGCGAGGGGCGTTCCGAAGCGCGCGAGGACACGCCTCGAGGCTCTATCGCCGGTCGACCGTCACGAGCGCGTGTTGTTCTCCCCCAGGCGACTCTTGCAAACAACAAAACGTTCGATAAATCAGAGAAACGAAGATGCCAGAACGGCCATGGGAGAATTCCCTAATGAGGAAACGGGACCCGGAACGATCGACGATTGATCGCCGTCCCACCTTCGCGTTTCCCACGTGGTAATCAAGGCTCCGGAGGTGGGACCGAGAAGAAAACAAGCGTTTAAGTCGATTCTGGAGGAAGCGCAGGGCAAAAACGGAAGTCGCGACTCGGAACTCCCGAGTCCAGACGGGCGCCAGACGAAAGCATTTTCCTATGAGTCAAATTCCCCGAATCGCGTTTGTTTTTCGCGTGTTTTTCGTCTTCAAAGGAGTTTTCCTCTCTGATTTTACGAATATACAACGCCAGAGGAAACCCGAGCAGCACGAAGCTGGATTAATTTTCCAAATCTCTATCTTGGTTAAATTTTGTTAATGTTCTCAGACTGCGCTGAGTCATTCAATTTTCGGACCTAACGCAAAGCTCTTTTTGAAAGACGTTCGATGCCGAAATCCAAAGTATAAAGCGACAAAAACCTTATGCGGACTTTATCGAAACCAACTGTTCACACATTAGGTGGGAACGCGCCAAGAAGAGCGCCGACTGGGGCGCCTCGCAGTCCGAGGCGAGGTGATTTCCTCCGAAAACAAAACGCGTCTCCGGGCTAAAGTGCAAAAGCGGTTCGGCGGGCTGAAAACAACTCAGGCGGGAGTGTCAACAACCCTCGGCGAGACTATCGATCGGGGTTCCTTTTTTCGCCCTTTGCAGACGCTTCAAGTGCTAACTGCCTCTGCTGGAGTCCGCGCTTTGTGGGAGGTCCTCGAGAGTCTTCTCCTTATTTCTCCGTCGTCCTGCACTTCGCAGCCGAGCTTCGTGGTTCCGTTTTTCTTTCCGACGTCCCTCTTTGGCTCGTTTTTTGTCCCTCGGAACGTGCAAACGCCGACTGCAGCTGCACGCATACGACCGAAAAAGTTTTTTTGTCAAAGGGCCGACGACGGACGGGAAAGGATGGCGGTGCCGGCGGGTTTTCGAAATTGTCCATGTCGAAATCCGCGAGAAATCGAGGGAACGCGTTCCTTCCTTCGCTTGCACATGCTTAGCGTGTTACACAGCAGCCAAAGCGACGCCGGAGATGATGAGCGGAGAAGGTGGTGATAAAGGGAGAAAGAACACCTCCTCACGAGAGCATAAAGGACCCGGGCGGAATATTTATAGCCGTATAGCTAGCGTTTGACGACGCCGCCGGTGATTAGGGGCAAGCAAAAAGTGACGCAAAATGGCTGATTAACTCATGAGCGACAACACCAGAATATGTTGATAAGCCTACGATTCCAGGCGGGGTACACGAGGAGCTGGCGGGAACTACCGTAGTTCCGAGGACCGGGTTTCTTCGGGCCGCCACCCGCGGACGGCGCCCTTTTCCCGGTTTCTCATCTTTGGGCTTTTGCGAGAGTTGTTTACGTGTCTGCTGCTAAGCTGGTTCACCGTCTGCCGCGAGCAGCTCTTCGACACGGAAAGGACATCGCCACGCTATAATCTACCGTAATCCGTCGTGGTCTCTGGATTCCGGAGATCTTTTGTCGCTGAGGACAACGCTGTCATGACCTATCGGAGTCTTTCGGCTCGCCGTCTTCGCTGCTTCTTCCTTTGAATTCGGCGGTGGTGTCGACAAAAACGTTTCTCGCTCCCGTGTTTGCGAAAGGCGAATTTAATCTTTGATGAATAGCGGTGACACATAGAAGCGCCGCCGCGGGCGCTCATTTGAATACAGCCGAAAAACGGGATTCATTGTAAATCAAACAAAATTCTTGAAAAGAAGAAGAAAACAGCAAAGAAGGGATTATTTGGGGAGACTCAGGAGAAAATGGTTGTTCGAAAAAGGCGTTTTGGGAAAGAACAAGGCGATTAGGCATTTCAGGGGAGCGATGGACAGCGCCGGAGATATGTTTTGAAGCTGTCAGAGACGGGAGCACTAAAAACAGCTTACCGGGGGAAGTTCGCGTAGTTGTACTCCGCGAGCTTCGGAAATTCTTGTCTTGGCAAACGCCGTTGCTTAGAAAAATTTCAAAATATAAATTCTAGCAACATTAAAACTATCCTATCAAAACCAGAGATGGCGGTTCGGTTCGTTTCCATTCTTCTGTTCCGGTTCGGCTTGGTTCCGAACCGCAATCTCTGATCAAAACTACAATGGTTTTTGCTTTAAAGATTGTTTTGAGAGTTCTGCTAATTATACAGGGTGGCCGAAAAAAATGTCTGGCCAGACACCTTCGGTCGCTGACCAGACAAAAGTGCCTCATTCCGGGAGTGCGCGGAGCAGATGACCGGTCGGTTTCACGTTATTTGTTAGCGAAACCGACTGGTCGTTCGCAACGAGTGAGCTTGAAATGACTCCGCTTTGTCTGGCAAGTGAGCGACGGACCATCGGTCCATACTGTAATGGCTTACATACAGGGTGACCCAAAAAACCTCGACCAGACAGGGGACGGAGGCATGTCTGTCTGTTCCCGGAGAGTGAGCTTGAAATGAGTCCGCTCCGCGAGTTCCAGACATGCTTCCTCCCGTCTGGTCTAGGTTTTTTGGGCCTGTTTCACCGCAGACGCTCCTTGTTTTTCCGCGAATAAATTTCATTCCTAAATCAAGCAAACTAAAATAAAGCAAACTTGAGTTTTTCTAAATCAAAAAATAAATTTCTAAATTAAAATGAAGAAATTGCGTGCACTTTCACGTCTCAAACGTTTCAACCAGACACACAGTACGGCCGCGCTGTCTGCAAACGTTCCATTCCGTGTGGAAGGTTTGTGCGAACCGATCGTGCTCGAAAACTCTCGTTGTGCTGTTTTCAGGCTTTCAAATGTTGCAAATATTCAAAATTAGGATCAAGGTTTGTTTGGACCTTTCAGAATGTGCAATTTTTCGGAAAAATCGTTAACAAACACGTTCAAAGCCGGAATTTTTGTTACAGACAGACACCTTGCAAACCACAGACAATTTAGTACCAATAAAATTTTACCGTTCTCTAGATTCATAAAAACCTAAATTTGCTAAGATTGGATCTATGAATCAAATTTAGTCGCGGAAAAACAATTGGCGTCTACGGTGAAAAACCCTGTACAATTGTTTAAACTCTATAAACCCAAAAAATGACTCGGTTTAAAGACCATTTTCACGCCTAGTCTAACCCTCCTAGCTCGTCAGACGTCTCAAAAACCATCTCTCTTCGCTGTTTTCAGTCTGTTTTAGTCGCCGGTTCCTGCTTCTCCCGCGAACCTCGACTTCATCTCTTCGAAAAACAACATTTTACGTGTTTAGGACGCTCCGGCGGCGTCGATCAGCGCAGACGCCACGTCGGAAGTGTTTTCGCCGTCCGGGCCGCATCGATCTTCGGCAGTCAGAAGGCGTGCGCCCGAGGTTCGGAGTCTCGCGGAGCCCTTGCCTTCTTCTTCCTACAGAATTTGTTATTGATGATTTGTTGTTTGTGCCGCAGACGGCGCCGTCGTCGACCAAGGCCCAGACGCGGCCCATAGGCTAAGAAAAACAACGCATGCGCTAGATTAGACTTAAGCTGCCGCCGACGGCCGAAAACACATAACAATTACGGCCACGACGGCGGCGAGATTCCGGAAAGTCGTTGGGTGAGAAGCCTCGAGGGTTACACTACGGTAGATCGAAGGAAAGGGCCTGAGAAAGCCGCTTATTTGGCATTCACAAGCTTTCGAAAGACCTTTGTGTGGAAAGGTGCACTTTGTGATGTTCTGGAGGAATCCGGGAAAAGGCGAGGAGGACAACGGGGCGAGGACAGCAATGTCCGAGGATCGCGAAAATGCCAAAGATGGACTTTGGGGACGGGAGTTCGAAGAACGGCCGGACGCCATTAAGAGAGAGACGCGGCGATCTCTGGGCTCGCGGATTCCGTAAAGGGAACAGAGCTCAGAACCTTCAAGGCTACTGGGAAGACAAAACAAACTTAATCCTCGAAAACAACCGGATCTTCTTATGAAATGCCTAGCTATAATGTGGTTCACATAATGGGAAAGTCTGGCCGCCGAAACAAACTCGCGTTCCCTAATTACCGTATCACCTCGGTCGGTTCAAGCCACTTCCTAAAAAGCTCGCTCGGAGTCGTTTTCCCTCTCCACGACACTGATGAAGTCATCGTTTTGAGTGAGTGGAGACGCAGTTAGCCCATTGAAACGACAAAAATGGTGTTTTACGAGCGGGCGAGGGATCATTCGCCGGCAATTTCACCTCCTCCGAGCGAGCGTAAACTCGATTCTGCGCTGTCCACGGATTGTTTTTACGCCTATTGACGCGAAGACGCGCGCAACTCTATAAAACTGTTTCTAACCGGTCCTGTGGATATTACGGATCGGCGGAGCCTCCGAGGAGCCTTTGAATGCAGCAACGTGAGGGAGAGAAGATCGTCGTTGCGTGGCGGACGAAAAAACCGGAACGGCAAATATTTTCTCTCGCCCTCGAAGAATCCAATTCGCGAATCGGAGTGTCAAGCGGCTTCAAAAAACCCAGAGGAGCTGGAGGACCTGTGGAGCTTCTTTATCGGTCGAATGGGCTCGAAAGAAGCCGAACATGTGGTTTGACGAACCGATCGAACGTCGCGTTATAGGCAGCGTTGGATCTAATTTTGAGGGTTCAGGAATTTAGATGGAGATCTCGCGCTAGCAAAGGCTTTTTGTCCTTAGTTTGCAACGTTGTTTCGTTTTCACGAAACACGAGCCCTCAAAAACCCGTTTGCTCCTAATTTTTCCGAGATCTTTTTTAACGCAATAAATTATTAATTGTGTGCCTTTTATTAGAGTTCGCGAAAGCCAACGCCTTTCGCCTGGAGTCGTTGAAAAAATTTTGCCGCTTACTGCACGATAATCACGGTGGTATCCCTACTTCGGATTCGCTCTTCAAGAAGCATGCAATTAGGAGATCGGTTTATATTCACCAAATATGACCGTAAATGAGGAATGGAAGATCAGGAATTAAGGCAGATCAGTAACCCATAAAAACGACGATTAACTTTGTGCAGAGGACATGGATTCCAAGAAGTCGGGCTTCGCCGCCTTCTCGTACAACTCGCAAAGCTGGAGCACCTTATCGCGGCTCTGTTCCATCTGGTCGAGGCTGTCGGCAAAGACCGCTTCCTTCTTGAAGTTCTCGAGGTAGGCCTTGCGTTTCCAGAGCTTGTCGAATTGGTCCAGGATGTTCCGGAACATCGTGGACACGCTGGTGTGGTTGGCGAGGAGGAGGCCGGAGATACGGTGCGACGCCTTCGCGTAGGGAGATTTCATAGTGCTCGTGACCTCTACGGTTCCGTTCATCCACGGCGCGAATCTACAGAGAATTGAGGGTGATATGAAGGTGTTAAAAGATGCCTACCGGGTGGAGTTCCTCTCGCTGACCCTCTCGAGAGCGGCATTTACATCTCGCATGTCGAAGGAGCCCTGGATCACGGCCAAGCACGCTAGCATGCAGTGGGCGTTCTTACGGTCAACGCCCGTGGAAACCATCATCGAATTGGGCTGCAGAAGACGCCGGAAAACGTCCTGGACGGAAGTCTTCTGAACCCATTCCGTGTTAGGGCTGACCAATGGAGTGTAACCTGAGGCAGATTTGTAAGATTTCCATTTTTACAAGGTTACGATACCAGTCTGCAAGAAGTGCATCGGAGGGAATGTGGCCAGATGTGCCGTGATGGCTCCCATCCTCGAATAAACCACGTTCGGGAATCGAAGAGTGGAGGTAGAAGCGGACATCACCTTGCTCACCTGAAATCATTTGGTTTTCAAAGACCAGAACGGCAAGAAAGACTCACCAATGAGTTAATTTTGGAGAAATCGGGATTAGCAATGTGCATTTTGTCAATGGCGAGCCTCTGTAGCGCCTCATTGTCCAGGATAATGACCGAATCCGGGTTCTCGATCAATCTTTCCAGCGTAAGGACCGAATTGTAGGGCTGTACGACGACGTCGGACATTTCGTTTTGGTTCGGAAAAACGGAGTACGTTTGAAGCATATTCTTAGGGAACCTGTAGACCATATCTGCTTAGGAAGATCAGAGATTATGCGAAATCTCACTTTTCTCGGAGCTTCTCGAGCATATAGGATCCAAGTCCGGATCCCGTTCCTCCTGCAACGGAGTGGGAAACGATGAATCCTTCCAGGCTGTCCGCGTTCTCGGCCTCTCGATCCATAATGTCGAAGATCTCCTCGTATACTTCACTGCAAAGCGCAGTTTAACACGAGAATTCAAAATAAAATTCTTACTTTCCCAAACAGTATCCGGTGGCCCAGCAGTTTCCAGCTCCTCCTCCGGTCGCCGATTGGTAGATGTTCTCTCGGTTGTGGAAATTCGAGTATTCGGAGTTCAGGATGCTCTTAATGACACGCGGTTCCAAGTCAATTAGAACCGATCGAGGAATGTATCTGCAGTCGTCGGACTGAAACGGATCTTGGGGTCAAATCTATGAAAACGCTGTTACCTGGTAAAAGAAGACGTCTTTGAAGTCGAGGCCGGAATCTTCGGCGGCCAGTGTTCCGTCCGGCGCAATTCCGTGCTCCTCGCAGAGGGTTTTCCAGAACTCCATGCCGATCTGGTTGCCGCATTGGCCCAGCTGCACGGAGATCACCTCGCTCGGCATACTGAAACAAACACGCGTTATCACACGGAACTTAAAAAGGGACAAACATATTCATCACGGCCGCAATCCGTCAAACGAACTCAGAATCCATGGAACGATAGAATTTTAACAAGAGAACAACAAATCCAACAAAGATTGAAACTTCGATAAAAACAACAAAATTTAAACATCAGGTCTTCAATCCATCCTGGACTCGCTGTACTCGCCGTATGCGGTTTCGAATTTTTTGGAGATGGTGCGGAATGATGCGGCGAGGTTGTCAAAGGCCTCGAGGAGCACCGTGGCTGCGTTGTATCCTTCCAGGGTTTGGACTCGGAGGAGAATTTTGTCCTCGAGCGGATGCGGGACGTTGTAGCCGCAGAACTCGACGCCTTCCCTGAAAAACGAAGAATTAAGGAGATTGAGAAAACGAGGAATTTACATTTGACAGAGGATGTGCTTCACGGAGTTTCCGATGGTATGGTCCTCTTCGTGGAGAACGACGGTTAGGCACGTCGGGTCGTTAAGGAAATCTTCGGGGTTCAGCTGAAAACAAAGAATTTCGAAAAAAGTAGAAGAGATGCTGGCTTACAATCTCAATTTTCTGGTCGACGAGGGAAGGCTGAAGGAGGGAGGCGGACATGGCGGAGGCCTGAAGTACGAGAAATTCATGAGAATCAAAACGCAATTGTCCCATTCTTCATCACACGATACTGATTCCTCCCCCCCCCCAAAAAAAAAAAAGCGGAGCTTCCACGGCCCAAACCGATGCCAGATGCCCGAGTTCGCCCGATTTCAGCCTCAAAATCAACGCATCGTCGCAGAAATTCGGATATTCGCAACCGCCCGCGACTTTTGCGTCGTTTCTCGCGACAAGAACCCTGAACGGCAGCTTCGTTCGCTACGGTCGCCAGTATGAATAACCCGTGCGGCCGACCGTCGCCGCCTTATCGACTGTCTCCCGACCAGCTTAGGAGCGCCGACGTCCCTTCGCCTGTGAGTTCTTAGCGAACGAGGAGCCGTCTTCCTATTTCTGCTTGTGCCGCTTTGACAGAACCTGAAAAGTTAATTGTCGCTGCTTTCGAGGGTTCGCGTTCCCGGCCGTGTTTTGCGTCAATCTCGACTATTCTAAGCGTTAAACTTCGTGTTTTCTTTCAGAAATGGTCGGAACACTTCCCGTGGAGCATTGGAACTTGGGTATTGGGCCCATCAACTGCCACTCTTGGAACAAGGACCGAACTCGTAAGTTTGGGCGTTTTTAATCTCCAGTTTCACAGAGTCCGTGTTTAGAACTCGCCGTTTCCGCCTCATCGAACGAAATCTACATTTTCCAATGGTCGGGCCAGTGGAAGCAGACTCACGTGCTGGCAGAGCACGACCTGCCCATCACGGGAATCGACTGGGCGCCCGAGAGCAACAGGATTGTCTCCTGCTCGCAAGATAAGAACGCCTTCGTGTGGACCTTCGAAAACGGCACCTGGAAGCCGGCGCTCGTGCTGGTGAGGATCAGCAAGGCGGCCACCTCGGTCAAGTGGTCCCCGCGAGAGAACAAGTTCGCCGTGGGCAGCGGGTCGAAGCTCGTTTCCGTATGCTACTACGAGAAGGAAAACGACTGGTGGGTGGCCAAACAAATCAAGAAACCCATCCGCTCCACGGTCACCTGCATCGACTGGCATCCCAACAACGTTCTTATCGGCGTTGGGGCCTGCGACTTCAAGGCGCGAGTGTACTCTGCATATGTGAAGGAGGTGGGTCGTTGTAAATGTGCATCCTCAGTTTCACTCTTAACCTCTTCAGGTCGATGACAAGCCAGGACCGAACCCGTGGGGAACCCGACTGCCTTTCGGAAACCTCCTGGCCGAACTGCCCTCGCTGGGCTGGGTACACAACGTGTCGTTCTCGCCCTCGGGACTTCGCCTCGCCTGGGTTGCGCATGACTCATCGCTTTCGATGGTCGACGCGAACGTAAACATCGACGACATCTCGACCCTACGCACCAAATTTTTACCTTTCAATGCCGTAAAATGGGTCTCCGAGAACAGTATCATCGCAGCTGTAAGCTTTTTTCCTGTTCCCTCTTTATCTAAACTCGATTTTTAGGGTCACGACTGCTCGCCCATGCTCTTCAACATCATCAACGGCAAACTTCAGTTCTCGTGCAAGCTGGACATTCCTTCGGAGAACAAGTCGTCAAACGTGAATTCCGCCTTCCAGAAGTTTAGAAATTTCGACCGAAACGCCGTCAACGAAACTGTGAATGTGCAGCTGAAGACCCTACACCAGAATGCCATCACGTAAGCTCGTTCTGTCCTCTTCAATCCTAACGACTCCGATTTCAGGCAGATCTTGACACACTCCGGACGCAGCGACAATGTTCAGAAATTCACAACTTGTGGAATTGACGGACTTATTGCGTTGTGGGACCTGAAAGTAAGTGAAGACGAAGAATAAACTAACGAGATACTAACACAATTTGGTCATTTCACACTGTGAGGAATATATTTATGACCGTTTCAGGGAACAATTGATTATTGTGCGCGTAGGGAAGAGAGCTTGAATGGCTCTTTAGATGAGGTTGATTCATAGTTAGGCGGCTGGTAAGTCGGGTGACTGAGCATGAGCTGAGATGAGCGAGAATTAACGTGAAAGAGTGCTCTGAGATAGTTAACCCGACTTTGAACTGATTTTAACGCATGAATCTGATTTGCCCACTCACTTTTGTAACTAACCACGTCGTGTGCCTTCCCTAAACCTCACTTTTCAGAATAACACCGCCGTGGTCCATTAATCGAACAACGAGTGCCTTATCCCAAAATCGGCCTATCGCTTTACCTGCCTATCGACGAATCCTCGATTGTTTAAATAATAATTTATTTTGTTCCTTTCGCTTTTGATTTCCGTTGGCTCAATTGGGTTCATTATTCTGGAATGAGGCATTTTGTATATTTTGTTTATGAATACAATATCATTCTGAAGCGTCGAAGTCGGAGGTGAAGGCATTATTTCAGATTTACAGGAGTATCACACGTATAGAAGCCGATTTCCGCAATTAAAAGAGGTGCTGATTCTTGAAGCCGATGGGGATCTTGCGCGTCTGCTCCTCCTCAGTGTTGGCTTTTTTGATCCAGGCGGCGATGGAGAGTTTACCACTGGCGTCGAGGGCGCTCTGGATGGATTCCACGTCCTCGGGGAGGAGGACCTTCTGGACGAAGTGGCGTTCGACGGAACCGGATTCGGACGCCAAAGTGTTTTGCTTCGATGACGAGCGTGTCGCCGACAACGTTCACCTCGAGTTCTTCGGGTTTGAACTCGGCGATTGAGTTTCCGCACGTTTTCTGATGATTTATTCAACATTTTCTTCCTTCGAATCTCCGCAGGACGCGAGTGTCACCAGGATCGCCGACGACGTTCGCCTCAAAGTTCGTCTAGACATTCGTCGCGTTCAGACGCGCCGTCGCTCGGTCTCGAAACGAGTTTTGAAACGTGTCTCAGGCTAGCCTACGTCGCAACTCAGACGTCTGCGTCGTCGTCCGCGGAGTGGTCGCGTCTTCGACCGGATTTTCGCCGTTTCATGAAACTCCAAAGTTTCCGGATGATGCGTCGACGCTTGGAAATTCGCGCATTTTGCACAAACCACTCGGTTGCTACTTTACAACTTTAAGAGTTGCTAAAGGCGAAATTGCTTAAATGGTGTATTTGTGCGCGAATGTGCATTTCGGAATCTAACGGTTCGCTGTGTTTCAGGGATTTCTGGAGGAATAAGAAAATGGGCCGCGCTGGACTTCGTCCGAGATCGCTGGCCGTGCCCCGGAAGAGGGCTATTCCGGTGAAGAGGAGTCCCAGTTACGAGGGAGTGAAACGCTCCTTCGACAACATTGAGAGGCAAGTGGATAAGTATTTGCAACCCGGGTAGGTTGAATACGACTTGCCTTTTAATTCTCTGGATTTTTCAGTGGAGTGAAGACGATTCGTGACACGGTTGTCAGCGTCGTGACCGAGTACTTC
This sequence comes from Steinernema carpocapsae, assembly GCA_000757645.3. Taxonomy (NCBI): domain Eukaryota; kingdom Metazoa; phylum Nematoda; class Chromadorea; order Rhabditida; family Steinernematidae; genus Steinernema; species Steinernema carpocapsae. The sequence goes on from AZBU02000005.1 coordinate 4,843,072, forward strand.
CGACTGGTTTGCTGCCCGTTGAAGCCGTGGGTTGGAGACCTCAAGGAGATTGAAACAGTGGACAGATTAGGATCCAAGCTGATCGATTTGGTGAAGATGTATGCGGACAGACTCGCGGTTTGTTGGATCAGTATTACGATATTGTTTATTTCCAGTTGTTTAGGTGGTGAATGCAGTCTTGAACGGATTCCGCTTTGTAATGAACACGTTCAGCTCCGGACGGATGACGGCGAGCGATCGAGAATGGCCGTTTGTCAAGGTGCTCCTGAGGAGAATCGTGGGATCAATCACGGAGGAAAACCTGCTGTGCGCCTTGGTAAAGGCATTTTCGACCAACCTCACAGAGTAAGGGTGAAGTTCTGTTATCTTGATCATCTGGAATTTTCAGAATCATGAGTCGCGGCTCACGTTCGACGGCTATTGACGAAGTGAGCGCTCAGTACGTCGCTGAGATGATGGGATTTTTGAAATCCCTTTGGGCAAGGATCGAGCAGCAACGTCAGCAGAGAATCAATTCCATTGTTGCTTCTGACGACGAATAACTACATATTCGATATTAGTTGTTTCCAGCATGCATTATCCTATTTACCTTATTTTGTTATCATTTGTTCTGTTTAATATATGTTACCCGATTTCGTAACATTAATCCTCTCGAACCGTAAGTTTGAAGAAAATAATCCGCTGACTCGCGCAGCCAGTAGACTTTCAAAAGAGCCTATTTGGAAGAATGATTCGGAGTGGCGGTGCTAATCCCCTATATCGAAGTCCGAAATATGGCACTCTTGAGTTGAGATTTATTAACTAGAGAACTTAGTAACTAATATAAGTCATCGCCCAGAAATGCGTTCCAGAAGTTTATTACACGTTAAATACAATTACAAGATTACTGATTCTTGAAGCTGATGGGGATCTTGCGTTTCTGCTCCTCCACAGCTTCGGATTTCTTGATCCGGGCGGCGATGGAGAGTTTGCCGCTGGCGTCGAGAATGCTCTGGATGGATTCGGGGTCCACGTTCTCGGGGAGGAGGACCTTCTGGACGAACTGACGCTCGACGGAACCGGATTCGGACTCCGAGGAGTGTTTTGCCTCGACGACAAGTGTGTCACCAACGACGTTCACCTCGAGTTCTTCGGGTTTGAAGTCAGCGACGTCGACGGAGAATTTTAGCGCATCGTCCTCCTTCGAGATCTCCGCAGGACGCGAGGGTTCCATGGCGAAGAGGTCCGAGAAGAGGACGTCGAAGGGGTCACGGGAGCGTCGACGAGGACACAGGGCCGAGCGCTGGGGGAAGAGGGCTTCGGAGAAGAGGAGAGCCATTGCAGGTTACGGTAGAAGTAGAGAAGATTCACAAACTGAGTGATACTGAATTGGTAGATGAGCGCTGGGTTTATATGCTCCTCCAAAAAGACTCGCGAACCCTCGCGACTCTTCTCCAAACGTCGCGATCGCGGCTCTCGGCGGTGGGCGGAGCTTCGAGAATGTTCGCGGCGATTCGACTTCTCTCGAGAAAACCTCCCCCAAATGAATAAAAGGAGCTGTTCAAAGGATTTTACATTACTCTCTAGTGTTTCTTATTCTCAACCCAAGCCAAACCAACTTCTTAGAATGGCTCTTCTGCTCTCCGACGCCTTTTTCCCCGGATTCGGCTCGGTCCGCCTCCACCGACGCCGCGATCCCTTCGCTGCCCTCTTCGGCAACTCTCCCCTCGCTGAATCCTCCAAGGTGGCTTTCAAAGACGGCGTCCTCTCTATCGGATTCCCGACTTCGGCTTTCAAGCCTGAAGAACTCGAGGTGAACGTCGTTGGTGACAATCTTGTCGTCGAGGCAAAGCACTCCTCGGAATCTGAATCTGGCTCCATCGAACGCCTCTTCGTCCAGAAGGTCCGTCTCCCCGAGGACGTCGACTTTGACTCCATCCAGGGCACCACGGACGTCCAAGGAAACCTCTCCGTCACCGCCCGCGCCAAGAAACCCGCCGCCATTGAAGGAAAACGCACCATCCCCATCGGAATTGCGCCTACCAATTCCAAAGACGAAAAGTGAATCTCAAGATCGCTTCACGTGTATTGATTGCAATTACTTCTTCCCAAATAATAAACCTCAATCGACAATTTGTTAGTTTATTAGCACTCAACAACCACTACTGCAAAAAATACATATGAGTAACAGTGCCTAGACCGAAACTAAGCGCATTACATCTGCCTAATAACAAGAAAATGCCTGAGGGGCTCAACAACGGAGAAAGGAACAAACAAAAACAAGGCAGCGCTTTCGGTGACCCTTTGGGGCCGTCGACGGTCTCTGGATTTACCTACTTACTGGCAAGCCTGAAGAACTCGAGGTGAACGTCGTTGGTGACACACTTGTCGTCGAGGCAAAACATTCCTCGGAATCTTCATCTGGCTCCATCGAACGCCTCTTCGTCCAGAAGGTCCATTCATAAACAGTTAAGTGGTCCTACTTCCCACTTTTATTGTTTAGGACGACAGTGGAGAGTTGGGAATTTGTTTTTACTAAAACTAGATTCTAGAGTTTATCTCGTGACGCCACTTGTAAATTAGGTCGAAAGCGAATGGAGTGTCGACTACTACACTTTCAGCATAAGGTAGCAATACAACCAAGAACCGTTTTCGACACTCGACACTTCTCCGTGTACAACGCTTCAGGTAAGACTTTTAACGTCCCCGCTTCCCTTCATACCATTTTTGTAGAATCACCGATAAAAACACTGGATCACCCACGCTTCAAGCGGATGGAACTCTCATTCGCGTTTCGTACTCCTCGTTCCGCTTCTTGAAAGGAAATCCGACCATGGAGCTGATCAAGGCGATTCCAAGATTCGACTTCACGAAACTGTTCGCCTCGAGGTCGTAATGCAGAAACTTCAATTGAACATATGTAATCCCGCCAGATTAAATCCTATATAGTTGGCAAAGGTCAGGAGGGTAGATTATTCAAAAGGTTATGCGTTTTAACCGTTTATCAGCTTTGAAAATTAATCAAATTACAAGATGTACAGTACACGTAAGCATTATAAACATGGATCAAATTCACTTTTATTCGTCTTCCTTGGTAGGCGCAATTCCGATGGGGATGTTGCGTTTTCCTTCAATGGCGGCGGGTTTCCTGGCGCGGGCGGTGACGGAGAGGTTTCCTTGGGCGTCCATGGTGCCCTGGATGGAGTCAAAGTCGACGTCCTCGGGGAGACGGACCTTCTGGACGAAGAGGCGTTCGATGGAGCCAGATTCAGATTCCGAGGAGTGCTTTGCCTCGACGACAAGATTGTCACCAACGACGTTCACCTCGAGTTCTTCAGGCTTGAAAGCCGAAGTCGGGAATCCGATAGAGAGGACGCCGTCTTTGAAAGCCACCTTGGAGGATTCAGCGCGGGGAGAGTTGCCGAAGAGGGCAGCGAAGGGTCGCGGCGTCGGTGGAGACGGACCGAGCCGAATCCGGGGAAAAAGGCGTCGGAGAGCAGGAGAGCCATTCTAAGAAGTTGGTTTGGCTTGGGTTGAGAATAAGAAACACTAGAGAGTAATGTAAAATCCTTTGAACAGCTCCTTTTATTCATTTGGGGGAGGTTTTCTCGAGAGAAGTCGAATCGCCGCGAACATTCTCGAAGCTCCGCCCACCGCCGAGAGCCGCGATCGCGACGTTTGGAGAAGAGTCGCGAGGGTTCGCGAGTCTTTTTGGAGGAGCATATAAACCCAGCGCTCATCTACCAATTCAGTATCACTCAGTTTGTGAATCTTCTCTACTTCTACCGTAACCTGCAATGGCTCTCCTCTTCTCCGAAGCCCTCTTCCCCCAGCGCTCGGCCCTGTGTCCTCGTCGACGCTCCCGTGACCCCTTCGACGTCCTCTTCTCGGACCTCTTCGCCATGGAACCCTCGCGTCCTGCGGAGATCTCGAAGGAGGACGATGCGCTAAAATTCTCCGTCGACGTCGCTGACTTCAAACCCGAAGAACTCGAGGTGAACGTCGTTGGTGACACACTTGTCGTCGAGGCAAAACACTCCTCGGAGTCCGAATCCGGTTCCGTCGAGCGTCAGTTCGTCCAGAAGGTCCTCCTCCCCGAGAACGTGGACCCCGAATCCATCCAGAGCATTCTCGACGCCAGCGGCAAACTCTCCATCGCCGCCCGGATCAAGAAATCCGAAGCTGTGGAGGAGCAGAAACGCAAGATCCCCATCAGCTTCAAGAATCAGTAATCTTGTAATTGTATTTAACGTGTAATAAACTTCTGGAACGCATTTCTGAGCGATCAAAAAACACGCCAATGTGCTCTTCCACTTATAAGCGTTCTTCATTTAAGCGTGCCAGTGCCAACGTCCTTCTCTTTCGATCGACTTCGCTTGGTCGTCCGCGAGATCTTCGAATGCGTCGAGGATTTGTTCAAAATTGGGAATCGGGGAGTAGTTCTCTATGGCCTGGAAAGTGAGAAATTGGGATTAGGAGATGTCGAAGCACACGAAGCGAGAAAACGGAAGAGATAGATTTAGGGTTGGAAAACGCAGGCGCATGACGAGAGACTGCGAAACACTACTGAAAGCGGCGTGAGACTGAAAAGTGTTCCCTCCGAGAACCGTCAAAGCTAGCGCTAACTGCTGAGCCGGCAACGAAGCATGCATTCAAGCTGTTCGATGCTTCAAATCCTCCTCTAAACGATCAAGTAAAGCGATTACTTCTTCCCAAATAATAAATCTCAATCGACAATTTGTTAGTTTATTAACACTCAACAACCACTACTGCAAAAAATACATATGAGTAACAGTGCCTAGACCGAAACTAAGCGCATTACATCTGCCTAATAACAAGAAAATGCCTGAGGGGCTCAACAACGGAGAAAGGAATAAATAGAAACAAGGCAGCGCTTCCGGTGACCCTTTGGGGCCGTCGACGGTCTCTGGATTTACCTACTTACTGGCTGCTTTGGCCTCGCTTTCCAACTCGCGCTTAGCAGCGGCGGCGGGCTGAAAATTGAAAATTATCAAAGGCTTTGAATACAAGGAACCCACGTTGACAGCGAAGTCGTCGAGCTTCTTGTACTTGGCCATCTCGGCGGCCAGGTCGGGGTTCACGTCGAGGCGCTTCGAGTGCTTGTAGTACTTCAGGAATGCGTAGAACTTCTCGATTCCGTAGAGCTGGCCGCGGTTCACGTCGGCGAGCGTCTCCTTCTGGAAGTCGATGTAGATCTGGGGACGGAACTTCTTCTGCAAGCCGTAGTTGTAGAAGCGGAAGAGGGCTTCAAGACCGTACCGGTATCTAAAATTAGGTTTAGGAGCTGTTTAATGAATATTTCTGTTACCCAGCCTCGGCATCCTCGAGCGCCAGCTGCTTGAACTCGTTGTACATATTGCGGTTGAAGTTGTCCCGCAGGAAGAACGACCAGAAGCGGTACAAAGTGTTCATCTCGGGGACGTCAAACCCGAGAGCAGAGCGCTGCTTGAGGCACTGAGCGTGCCATTCAGTGTACACCTGCAGGAATGAAATGAGAACTGTTGTGGACAAATGATTTGAGTACCGTTTGGATAAACCCGTTTTCTCTGAGGAGAGAGACGGAGGCGTGCGAGGGAGGTAGCCTGCTGGCGAGTTCCTCCATCACGCTCTCGTCCTTGTTCATCGAAGTGGTGTGCGATCGGGCTCCCAAAACCCATCCGACGGGAAGTTCCACGGGAGGATTCTCGCTGTGGCGCGTCTTCTGCTTGCGGGGAAACTTCGAGTCGGGGAGCACGGGTGTCTTTGTCGGGTAGAAGCGCTGCATAGGCTTCTCCTTGGCTTCACGTTTCGTCATGGGGCTCTTGGGCTGAAAGAGATCTTTGCTTATAAGCGGAGTAAAGGTAAGTCCATCTTACAGCAGCAGCGGCGCGGGCAGCAGCGCGTTCCATGGCCTTCTGAGTCCACACGGAGGCGATAGCAGTGGTCGGGACTGGATGAGTGTTGCTCACGGAAAACTCCGACGCGAGAGCCACCTTTTCTTCCCCGTCCTCCTTCATCTGCGGCCACCCCTCCTCGGGGAGAGTGTCCACCTTCGCGGGATTCGGGATGTGCTCGACGACGTCCATCTCCGACCAGAGCTCGTCCTCGTAGCGGCGGAGGCCGAGTTCGACCTCTTCGTGCAATCTCTGGAGACGCTCGGCGCGCTTCGAGAAATCTCCGGTGCGGTCGTACTGACGCTTGTTCGAGGCAGGAGGCGTTTGAGTCACAATGATCAGCTTGTTGATGTTGGCATCGCAGATGTCCTCGATCGACTCCGAGCTGCCGGTCTCAGAGCGTTTGTTGCTCTTGGCACTGACCTCATCGATCTCGTCGTCGAACTGGAAGTCCAGGTCAGAGGTCTGCTGGATAGACGTGGCACGTCCGTAGTTCCTGGAGGAGCCCGAGGGACGGCCGCCCTTCTTGCTCTTCTTCGTCTTTACCTCCTTCCAAACCTCCTGCTCGACCTTGGGTTCGGCCTTAGCGTTGGTTAGAATGGAATGAAGAGAGACCGATACGATCGACTTGACGGTTTCTTTGGGCTGGGCCGGTTTCTTCGCGGCTTCCTGCTTCGGGACTTCCGAGGGCTTCTCGGTAGAGAGAGTCGTTTCCTGAACAGGCTTCTCGGCCTTCACAGGCTGTGAAGGAGGTGAGTTGGGAACGCTGGAGATAGAGTGGCTTCTGGAGCTGTCGGAGACCGGGGCTCCGTAGGCCAAAGGCCACTGGGTAGGGTGGTCGCGAGCGCGGACCTAAACAATCATCTGAATTCAATCTCCCATATTCAAGTTCTACCTTGTATCCGTCAGTGGTGCTGATTTCCACAATCTCGCTTCCCTCGAGGCCGCCAGCAATCAGATCCAAGTCGGCGGTGAGAGAGCGGACGCGCGGGAAGCTGGCGATCAGGCTGAGCGGGAGGAATCCTTCGTCATCCATCCTCCTTCGCATGAAGAAATCGGCCTTCAAATTATCTTCGGAGAAGTAGTACTCGCTAAAATATTCAGATCAACAAATGCCAAAATATCTCTGGTAACTTACACTTGTTTGCGGACATAGGTTTTAACGTCGCCCTCCTCGAAGATGACAGGCGACATCACCAAGCCCGGAGAAGCGGTGAGTCCAGGCGAGTACACGGACTGCGCGCTGTCATAGAAGACAGGCTCATAGGCCATCACGGGCTGGTAGTAGTTGCCGAACGGAGCCATCTGAGGGCTGTAGCAGTTGGCGTATCCATGGTAGCTGTTGACCATCGGCTGCGCGTAGACGACGTCCTGGTACGGCTGCTGGTCGTAACACACAGGGATTCCGGAAGGGAAGTAGACTGGAGCGTTGCTCGGCAGCTGAGCGAGGTTGTTGTTCTCCTGGGCCTGCTGGGCATACAGGTTGTCGCGGAAGCCCATGTAGTCGAAGTTGTCCTCCTCACCGGCTTCGTCCCAGTTGGGTAGCGGTCCCAGCGCGGTTTGCTCTTCACGCGACAGGGGAGCCGGGGCGTGCGGATGACGATAGCCGCGGCGGTTCTGCCAGCCTTGGTTTTGGTGATGGCTTGGCTGTTGCTGCTGTTGTGGCTGCTGCCTCTGGGGGCGGCGAACTTGAGCGCGGCCACCTTTCATGATCTGCAAAACAGGAACCATTTAATTTGAGGCAATTCGGCATCGCGCAATTTACACCACACGCAGCAGCGACATTCAAAAGGAAACCTTAAAAAACGGAAATGAGCGAACTGCTGCGAACTTTTAGATTTCAAGCCCATCGGACCTAAAACGCAACGACGCAGTTGCGACGAACGACCCTCAAAGGTCGAAACACAATCAACAGCCGCTTCACTCCACCAAGAAGCACGCCGTTTCGGGACAAGCATCAAAAACGCGGATTCGATGAACCTTGAAGTTCGTCACGCGTGAAAGTCGCAGAATTGCAGCTTCGAACGGACGGCGAAATCCTAAATTCGAGAGAACATCGCTACAAGACGCAAAATTTAAATGTCTAGGAAACGTAAACCGTTCGTCAAGACGTTCGTCGCTCGCCGTCATTTGAAGCCGTCGTTCGGTCTCGAAACGAGTTTTGAAACGTGTCTCAGGCTAGCCTACGTCGCGGATCAGACGTCTGTGTTGCCGCTCGCGGAGCGGTCGAGTCGAAAATCGCCGAAAAATTTTCGCCGTTTCATGGTGCGCCAAAATTGACAGAAGTTGCGTTGACGTTAAGGAATTTGCCCGTTTTGGACGAACCACTTTGTGGCTGCGCGTTTTTAGATGAAAATCGTGTTTCCAGAGCAATTTTGATTGAAATCCTCCGCGCTGTTTCTATTTCGTTTTGTCGGACGTACGTTTGATGCAATTTTTGGAGTTGCCAAAAGTCGAAACTTTGATGTCATGGCGTGATGTCATCTGTGTATCAATGTGCATTTTTTAAGTCATCGGTTCGCTGTGTTTCAGGGAGTTACCCTTCATCGACAATCATGACACAACAGGTTACCCAGAAGAGAAAGGCCGTCCAGGATGGAGTCTTCAAAGCCGAATTGAACAACTTCCTCATGAAGGAGCTCGCCGAGGATGGATACTCCGGACTGGAGGTTCGCCGCACTCCGGGCCGCGTCGAGGTCGTCATCATGGCCACGCGCACCCAGAACGTGCTCGGTGAGCGGGGACGACGCATCCGCGAGCTGACCGCCATCGTCCAGAAGCGTTTCGGATTCACCAAGGGAGCAGTCGAGGTATGTTTTTTGAGTTTCTGTTAGGTGCTACTGACTTTTGACTGGCTCCAGCTCTACGCGGAGAAGGTGTCGCACCGCGGACTCTGCGCCGTTGCCCAGTGCGAATCGCTCCGCTACAAGCTCGTCGGAGGCCTCGCCGTCCGCCGCGCTTGCTACGGAGTCATGCGCTTCATCATGGAGTCCGGAGCTCAGGGATGCGAGGTCATCGTCTCGGGCAAAATCCGTGGACAGCGCGCCAAGGCCATGAAGTTTGTCGACGGCCTCATGATCCACTCCGGAAACCCTGTCAACGACTACATCCAACAGGCGGTCCGTCACGTCCAGCTGCGTCAAGGTAAGCATCTTGTCCCTCTTTTTCTTCTTGACTTGTGATGTCCTAGGCGTTCTCGGTATCAAGGTCAAGATCATGGTTCCCCACGACCCCAAGGGCAACATGGGACCCAAGACCGCTCTTCCCGACCAGATCCACATCCTGGAGCCCCACGAGGAAGTCCTGCCGGTCGCCCCCTACAGCGAGCACCGCGGCGAGAAGAAGGCGCCCGTCGTCGAAGCTCCCGTGGTCACCTACTAACTTGTATTGTTATAAGTTTTATTGTTGAATAAACGCTTATCGTGTCTTGTTGTGCTATCCTGTTCCATTGCTTTCGTCTCGTGTCTTGATTTATATTTTGTGGAATGAATTTGAGTGTCGTCAGAAAATTTCCAATTTGACATGTCTCGAAACCTGTCAATTTTAATTATCTTGATTTGTCTCAAATTGTCTGTTATTCTGTCTAGAAAACGTGAGTTCCAAACAAATATTTACTTTTGCACTCATTTCCGCGCTCGTGGCGGACGCAGACCGCTCGGAAGTTGCGTCATGGCAGCGAATCGTAGAGGTTCGGACGCTTTTTCCCAAAATCGAAATATGCTTAATGTTATTCCGACTGCGTTGTTCAAATTTCTGCTCTTGTACAGTTTGCATCGTCCATTTTCAGATCTCGCACGGTCTCCTGCAACGACCGCATTGCTGGATAACCGCCCGCCTACGATATTCCGTTCTACACATCAGCTGCTGTGTTGCGGGATCTCTGCAACATCTGCTGTTCCCCGAAGAAGCAGCGGCGCTGTCACTGAAGATGAAGTGGTGGTCGTCACCGAAACCGACGCCTGAATCTAACGGCGAAAGCCGTAGCGCCTCCAGCACTCCGCGAAGGACGTCGTCGCTTTTCGGATCCCTGAAGGCGTCCCTCTCCGGAGGATGGAACGCCGACTTTGCTTCGGACCCGGGCAGCTGGGAGCAACTCTTCGAGAAGCAGTTCGAGGTGCTCGACGAAGCTCTCACCAAGGAACACTCGCTGAAGACCGTCCGGGAGATCTTCGAGAAGCTGAGGTTGATGTGCCAACTCCTTATGATGGAGGTGAACTCGCAGCCCGAAGCTGTCATAGGCCCGATTTTGGACAAATTTTTCTCTTTCGGGATCCTGGACGAAGTCGAGCGCTGGGCGGAGAAGGCGCCGCCACTCCTGGTGCCCACGTGCCAGGTGGAATTCGTCCGGCTCTACGAAGATATTCTCAATGGATCTCACTCTGATAACCACTGCCTGCTTGTCCACAAGCCAATTCTGCTGCCGCTCCTGCAGATGCTCGAGTGGTTCCGCGAGGGAATCGACAAACGCGAAAAGTCTTCCAGCGACATCGACCGCAATTTCGTTGTGCTGTTGAATCAGGTAGGTCCATTTCACCTCGGTCGCTCTATTTTTTGCCTTTAGATATGCTCGAAAATGGCAGAAGACGCCACTCTGCTGGATTTCTTCTTCAATTTCCGCACGGACTCCGACACAAATTCTTCGGGACGTCAATTTATAGTGTTTAACCTGCTGATCCGGTACCTGTACGACTCTTCCGATACCGGTCAACTCGCCCGAGATGCGCTTCTTCTTATTTTAAGCGTCACTAAGGAATTAAACGAGGTCGCCGAATACGTTGCCTTTAGGGTACGTGCATCCCCTTCTGCCCCTCAATCTAATTTTTCCGCCTTTCAGAGCAATTTCTGCCCGGTTCTCGCAACCGGTCTTTCTGGCTGCTACTCGGAGCTCTCAAGCCACATTTGTCTTTCGCTGAATGTTGCCGTGGACTGGAACAAAATCAACGTTGAAACCGACGTGGAAGCAATTCCTGCACTCACGAGCTTCCACAACGCGCTCCTCTTCTGCAACGCAGTAATCCAAACGGCGCACAAACTCATAGGAATCCAGATTGTCGATTTCTTCTACCACGGATTCCTGCAATCTGTTGTGTTAACATCGTTTCAGCAGGTTTTTAATGTCACATTTGACCTCGTAATTTACCAAATTGGTTCTAGAATGGGATCGACGAAATCGTTTCCGTCACCGCGTATTTCCACCTTTGTTTGGAAACGGTCACAGAAACGCCGCTAATCCAAGCTTTAATCAAACTGTTGATTGTCGAAACAGTAAATGGATCTGAATCGAACCTTTTGGAGCTTATTTTGAAACGAATGGCGGATATGAGGTCGGAAAGAGTGAGTGATCGTGATCCATTGTATTGTTAAATCAACTTTTCCAGCTGTGCCAAGTGACGCTCTCCTTGATTTCAACCCTCACGGATCTGCGATGTGAAGACGTCATGTGGCAGGCGATATTCAAATACATCGTTCCATTCTCGAGTGCCAGAGCCTTCGGTAACGCCTTGCACGTTCGCCATCCGATCTACGACGCCAACGCATCTATGGATGCTTCGGAGAGGTTCCTAGAATTCATCCCTGAATGTGTTCGTTCAGTTTCTCAGGTATTTCAATCGTACTTCGAACCCATAAGAACCGTTTTGCAGTTGAATTCAAAAGAATCGTTCTGTACGGTTCTGTCAGAAGCAAGATCTCTTATCAACAGTGCAAACGTTTCCTGTTCTAAGTGGCTTTGGAACTACGATGGAATTACCCCAAACACGATCTTGAGCGCCTCGATGACCGGAAGCGATCTCAGTGGAGGCCGGCAATTCTTCACGAGGCTCTCGTCCGCTCGGTCAAGCATGGCGTCGAACGGTTTAAATCGGTACTTTACAAACCGATCGGCGCACGTGACAGCGGAGAGCCTGAATGGAGGCGAAGCTTCGTCGATCTCCGTTTTGAAGACGCTCAATGAGCTGGGGACGACCGGAGGAGATGACGAAGACGCCGATTTCTATCGAGATGAAGAGTTCGGAGTCGAGGGAAGCGACGAGGCGAACGAAGATGGCCTCTTTGGGGATGACGAGATGCCTCCCACGACGTAGGTGTGTCACATGGACTCCTTTCTTATATTGTTCCTTAAAGATCTCAATACGATCTGATGACGCAGTCCAAGACGGACTACTTCCAGTTCACTTACGACGACATTTCCTCGGATGATGAAGTGGTCCCGAAGACGCTCGAGGATAAAAAGAAGATTTCGGTGTCTTCGCTCCCTAAAGCTCCGAAGACTCCAAAGTACACGCCTACAGGAGGGTGGAGTTCGAAAGGTTCGACTGAAGACTTCCTTGACTCTCTGAAAAAGGTTCCTCTTGATCCCAAGAGGGACGCTGCGAAGAGATGCGACGAGAACATGGCGCGGATTGATGCGAAACTCCAGTACTTCACTGAGCTGAAGGAAGAAGAGGAGGCCGCCAGAAAAGAAGAGGAATCCGTGGTGCCTCCGTTGACCATCCCACCGATGGTAAGGGAAGAGCTTAAGCTCGCCGGAAATGGTATTTTGATGGATTGTTGTGAGAGATTAGGTGGGAGCAAGGTCTTGTATTCAGTGGTTCAAAGACTGGTTGCAGATAAACCCGTGCTGATCAGCTGTATTTACTCTCTCCTGGAGAACCTGCTCTACAACTCTTTCGAAGTCAACCTTCAGCTCACTTCGCTTTTAAAGTCCCTCGTAGCATTTCCAAATCCTATGTTGGTCTCATACTTTTTGAATCCCGAAGATCCGCTTACCAAAACTGACGTCAAATCGTTGTTCCAGGTTCATTCATTCTAATTTATTTTGTTTCAAATGTTTTTTTTTTCAGATACTCAGTAATCTGGGGGTTCTCATCAACTCCTACGCCTCTTCTATTGAAGGATTCAACACGGCGCTCGAGAGAGGAATCCGATTCTTCAAGACGCGCGAAGAGAGGATCGAGAAAGCTCGGCACCAACCTTTGAGTCGAGCGATCGGCCTCAGTCCGAGCGTAAACGGAAAGGGAACTCCGGAGGAAACTTCGAGATTTGGGTTTGTCCTTCATCTGCTAAGCGCCAAATTTGACCTTTTGTGGATTTAGAATGTTCCGGAACAGTATCCGCAAGCGCACAACAGAGTTCCGCCACGCCAAGATTGCTCAAACGGCGGAAACGCGAGCAGAAACCGCCCGCACGAAGCAGATCGTGTACGCGGCGATCTTCCAGTCCCAGATTTGTCAAGAAATGGCAGCATTCACTCTTCAACACGCACTTACGGTTAAACTCCCGGCGAAGTGCTCACAGCAAAGTAGAAACTAACCAGAACGGATTACTCGGTGCCTTTTCTGTTGTTCGCGGGCGAAGATTCATCACTTACGGGCTTTCTTTGTTGTTTTTTATATTAATCTTAACCATATTGTAGATGTTATTTATGTATTTGAGAACGTCACAGGTCAGATTCGATCTTTGCAGATGGGTATTTAAATAAATTTTTATGTTTTCACTTCGGAGGGCGAAAGCTTGTCTTCAGAAGGGGAAGCCAAGGTGCTTTCTCGAGAAGTGGATTGCGAGGTCTTTGGGACGCTCACGAACATCTGTGAATTCGCTCCTCCATCGGATTCTTGTTGAAGCCTAAAATTCATTTATTTCGTATCAATTTTTAGTTTTTTGTAAAGTTTTGTGCACTAGTTTTTTGTACTTCAGATCTGAAAGGTATGGTTTCCAAAAAAGCCGGTTGACAAGAACGTTTGGGAGCACGTTAGTGCTAAGGTAAGCGACAGATTCAAAGCTTGAGTTCAACTCTCAGATCTGTTTAATTTGTGGCGACCCCGATAAACTCTGATTCACATTACCGTATACAAACTCCCGCTTCCCGAAATCTGTGAGCGGACCTCTGATTTCAAAACGAGTGGACATGTAAGAAGCAGAAAGAAGACCGTCGAGAATCGTCCTGTTTCAGTTCCGCGGCGTGGAGCTCTTGAAAGGACTTCGGATTCTTCTGATTTCCGACCCAGAAAAATCCCTCTCAGAAGCAGCGTTTTCAGTTTGAACACGGTACTCGACAGAGATTTTCTTTGCTAATTTCAATTCAGGGTGGCACTCAGATCCCGATGACATCAGGAGCCTCGCCCACCTGTGTGAGCTCAGCGAAACTAAGAAATAGTATTCATGCGACGGATTCGGTTACCATAAGTTGAATTGGCGTTTCGGCCAATGAATGAACGTCGTATTTTCGTAACTTCTGAACATTAAAGCTTCAAAGAACAAACAATATTCAAAAAAAGATTCTGACAAAGTGTCCAGAAACACTTGGATTGTCTCCTGCAAGTATCCGTTTCTCGAAGGATCGGTCGAAGTGTGGTGGAGAGGGAGATCGAGATGGCCCAACACCACTTGAGTCAGCTTCAAAAGATTCCAACTTTACGCTTCCAGAATCATTGGCCAAATTCTAAATTTTGAAGGTAAAAAATGGTTTTCGATTTTTATGCGGTTTGCGTAAAATACGAACTTGGTTGTTGGGGAGGCATTGATCTTTGTGACATTAAGAGATCGACAAGCTTTATGATCCACGTTCGAGGAGAGAAGAAGCCAGGATTCATGCAAGAATGCTTGGAAAAGACCTTGACCGATTTTCGGGTAGGACGACGTTTTATCATCTTGTTTTGTTCAAATTTTGTTTAGAAAGATTCATCGACAATGAAGCCTCAAGGATTCCAAAAGCATATGCGCATAGTTGAAAGATAGGAAAAACTCACGGTTTTGACAGTAAGAGATACTAAGGAAAACATTATTGAACAGTTGTTCTAGTTGAAGTCCTGTGATCACTGGTTCAAGAAACCACAAAAGAAGAACTTTTGGAATTCTATGATACACACATTTCCGATACACACAAAGTCTTAAGAATGATCATAACACTTAAACTTGAGTTCTACAGATGCTGTACTCTAAACTTGTCACCATGATGTTTAGAATACGATCGGTTGTTTCTTGAAAGTTTATCTCCAAGAGCAATAATTTTCACTATTATTTCGACGTTCTGTCAAGTTCATGTGGCCCAAAATATTGTAAAGAACAAGTGGAATTCTAGCTGAAACCAGACGTTGACCTTAACATCGGTGTGCTGTTCTATTCCTTCCTTGGAAGAGATTTAAAGTTAAAATAAAAATCTGTAGTTTTGAAAATCAACAAAAAAACAACACAAACGCAACAACAAAATTATGATAAATCTGGATGAAATTACTCCGAGCTCACGACGATGTGTTTCCGGGGGACGCGTCGAGGTCGGTGCTGCTCGTGGTTGTTGGTCCACGGGCCAAGCGAGTCATTCGAGTAGAAGTCCATCGGATAGTAGTCGGACCTGTAGGGAACCAGATCCAGCGCGGCGGAGAGTTCGTAGGGGTCAGGAGAGGTTTGTCGAAGCCAAGACCCCAGTCGATGGACAGTCGGGGACACGCGACTTGGACCCAGCTAAATATAGGGAATTAGGTGAGGATGCAAGATCGAGATCCTCACCAGTCGACGTTCTCAAAGATCTTCAGCTTGTCGGGGAAGATTTCGGACATCAGAACGCGCACGAATCGTTTTCCGGCAGACGTCAGCTTCGCCTCAAGTTCCTGGAAATCAAAAGTGGAAAAACGTTAGGATTAAACTGTTCAAACCTCCACGATGCGGATGTTGCCTTGGCGGCCGAGGGTTCCCTGGATCAAGCCAAACGTCTTCGCGGTGCGCGCGACGTCGACGGCGCGTCCTCGAATTGAATTCATCTTGGCGAAATCGTAGGTCTCCCGAGTCAGCTTCCTCGAGTAAGGGTCGTACGCGTAAGCGTCGAGTTTCGGGTTGTGGATCATCGCGGATTCGAGGTGGAAGCGGCCATCGCCGAGGTAGATTAGCGCCGTGACGTCTTCCGCGATCCGAGGCGACGTGCAGCCGAGAACCTCGCCGGGGCTGAGCGGTTTGCACTGCGGAATTAAAATGTTGTAGCCGTCCTTCTCGAGGGTCTTCTTCACCACCTAAAACAGCAAAAGACATTTTTGGATTGAACAAAGCCTACATGCCTGCAAGGAAACGACAAATTGGACAGTGCTGACAAGTGCTATTTTACAGTCTTCGGGAGCAAAATTCGCTTTCAGAATGTCGATGAAGTGGCTCAGGTTCATGTCGATGTTGACGAAGATGTATAACATCTGGATTCCCTGGGTGTCCTGGATAGGGACGAGGCAGCTGTGGCCGTAGTGGACGAGAAGGTCGCAGCCCAGGCCCCGCGCGGTGTAGTCGTCCACGCAGCACGCGCCGTAGGTCACGTCGCCCATGATGACGGTGTCCACGTCCGTGTGCTTCTGGAGGATGTCCGAGATGATGCACGAATAGAGCAGGAGGCCTTCTGGGAACTGCAGAGCGACTAAAACAAGCGAATGTCAGATTGTGGAGATGGAGAAGACGATAGAACAGCTTGACTCAGATTCCAGGAGTTAGCGACAATGACTCACTCACCATATTTGCTGTTTGTTGTGCGGATCTTCCAGATCGTCTTCGGAATCTCGAAATTGTAGTTTGCGGGCAGCTGAAAATCAGTCCGTACCTGCGAATTCGACCTTTCGACTTACGATTTTCATGTCATTCTGGAGCCTCTCGTCCGCGCTGATCTCCTCGATCTGAGCTCGAATAGCGGCAGCCCGGGACATTCTGAAAAAAAGCTGAAATCTTCAAATCGCCGCCGTGAATTTCCCCTCCGAAAGTACGACTCGAGTTCAGATTCTCAACTTGCTCTTACAACAAAATCGCGATCGACGGAAAACGGCGACAACTTTAGATGTAGAGGTTTATTTACGCGGTTTACAAACGTGTCACAATGCATTGAATTTGAACCAATTCACACCCGCGCATCAAATTTAGGAATCCTGGATGTTTCCGACGGCGGCGACGGCCTTGATCTCGAAGAGGGCTCCTTTGGGGAGGCCGGCCACGGCGAAGCAGGCGCGAGCGGGATACGGCTCCTTGAAGTACTCGGCGTAGATCGCGTTGACCCTGAAGCGAAGACTTAGCAAAAAGATGTACAAATCTAAAATGCTCACTTGGCGAAGTTGCTCATCGTGGTGAGGAGAACCGTCGTGTCCACAACTGAAAATTTGAAATATCAGAAAGAATTCCTAAAACTGAACAAACCGTTCTTGTAGGTGCACCCGCTGGCTTCGAGAACGGCTCCGAGGTTCTTGAGGGCCTGGTGGGTTTCGGCCTCGACGCCCCCTTCGACCATGTTTCCAGACTCGGGGTTCAATCCGATCGCGCCGCTCAGGTACAGCGTGTCGTTGACGCGGGTGGCTTGGCTGAAATTTCCGCTTTAACCAACACATAAAACTGGAGATGATGCTTACACGTAGGGTCCAATAGCGGCCGGGGCCTTCTTGGTGCTGATGATCTGGCGCGAGATCGAAACCATCTTGCTCACTAGTCTCCTAAAAGAGGATAGAAACTGAAAGCGGAAAAGACAAACTTCTTCGCAGGGGACTGCTCGTGGTATTCTCGTCTCCCATGACGGAAATCAAATCAAGAAAGAATTACTGCGCAAGCAAGAAGTGGGTTCAACGCTGTTAAACTGCGCCTGTACCCCTCCCTAATTGACCTTGAAAGGCGCGCCGCAATCCCACCCGAGATAATCACGGAATCCATCCGCTCTCAAGCATTGTAGCTTGAGCGCATAAGATCAATTCGATCGCGTGACGGCGACTGTAAGAACGATTCGGCGAGGCGACGTGGAGAATCAATCGAACTTGCCGGCGATCGCGTGCAACCGCTGCTTTTGGGTCCGAAAGCGACAAAAGCGATTTGAACGAGTGCGACAGGAAGGAACTTCAAATCGCGTTTCACACTTCGAACTTACATTTTGAACCAGAGCGTTGAAGAAAAGAAGAAACGACCGTCTTCGACAGCTAACAGGCGGCAATGACCCAAGCAAACACTGGTCGAACGAGACAAGAACTAGACAGAGAACGATCGGAACTGATCGAAACTGCGAGGACACATCGCAATCGAATTTATGCGTTTTGATATATATAACAAGGATGTTTATTGTTTCAACAAAAAAACTTATAACAAAACAAGTTAAAAGGTGCCAATGTGGCCAGGGGCTCCTCCGATGACGGGCTCCTTCTTCTCGGCGCGGTGCTCGCTGTAGGGGGCGACGGGCGTGACCTCCTCACGGGGCTCCTGGATGTGGATCTGGTCGGGAAGAGCGGTCTTGGGTCCCATGTTGCCCTTGGGGTCGTGGGGAAGCATGATCTTGACCTTGATTCCGAGCACACCTAGAGATTGAGATTCAGAACGGTTAGCTAAAGACGGTTGGTTTACCCTGACGGAGCTGAACGTGGCGGACGGCCTGGGCGGTGTAGTCGTGGACGGGGTTTCCGGAGTGGATCATGAGGCCGTCGACGAACTTCATCGACTTGGCACGCTGTCCACGGAGCTTTCCGGACACGATGATCTCGCATCCCTGGGCTCCGGACTCCATCACGAAGCGGAGGACTCCATAGCAGGCGCGGCGGACAGCGAGGCCTCCGACGAGCTTGTAGCGGAGCGACTCGCACTGGGCGACGGCGCAGAGTCCGCGGTTCGACACCTTCTCGGCGTACAGCTGAAGCCAACAATAAAAAATCTAGCTTAGAATGGTGGAAACTGACTTCGACAGATCCCTTGTTGAATCCGAAACGCTTCTGGACGACGGCAGTCAACTCGCGAATGCGGCGTCCGCGCTCTCCGAGCACGTTCTGGGTGCGAGTGGCCATAATGATGACCTCAGCGCGGGCGGGAGTGCGGCGGACCTCAACTCCGGAGTATCCGTCCTCGGCGAGCTCCTTCATCAGGAAGTTGTTCAGTTCAGCCTTAAAGACTCCATCCTGGACGGCCTTTCTCTTCTTGGTAACCTGTTGCGCCATGATTGCCTATTAGCGGCGTTATTCCCTGGAAGAGGCGGTTTGTGAGGCTTGAAATAGAAAGAGATCTTTGGGGACACTAGACACGTTCTATTACTAGTATACGAATCCGTATTACTCAGCATTACGGATCACGATCTTTATAGGTATGACGAGAAGCGAATGGTTAGGCTTTCAATCGTTAACGGGGATCGGCTTCAAAGTTTCCACAAAACACGTTTAAAAAGGGCACGAGATTAAGGATCAGAGGGGTCTTGAATACAGTTGACGGAGTTTTTCGTCCTTTAAAAAGGTTCCGAGAAAAACGGGAATTTCTTCGGTGTTCGAAATCTGCAGAATCCGTGAACGAGCATATCTGATCGCGTTGAAAACGAGCTTTTAAACCTTATCCACAGATTGCCAAGTTGTTGAAATTAAGAACATCAAATTCAGAAATTCTCTGACTACATGCGAAAAGAGATCGCCGAAGAAACAGAGTCCTCGCGTTTCCACCGCGGGCGGCGTTAGGAAACGAATGATACTCAGGGAAGCACGAGAGATCGTTGGCGGCCAGGCTGGTCGTCGCGGGACAGCGCCGGGTTTGAAGGCGCCGCGCGAGTGGTTTTGTTCGGATTTTAGCGCGAAGCGAAACTTTTTGCAGATTTTTGCAGGACGCCCGATTTCGGTTTCGAAATGATCAGAAGAGATCCGCCGCGCGAACGCCGTGAATGCTAGGGGGTTTTTCGAACATTGAAGCGCGAAATTGTTGCGAAATGGTGTTTTGACTTTTGGAAGGGGCGACAGCCACTTCCGATGTTCAGCTCGTCTTCCTTCTTGTGATTTTCAGCTGATTTCAAATCGTTTGAAACGCCGCTGCACGCCGCTTCATCTTTTCCTCTCGTTGGCGCCTCACAACGAAATGACTGCTTCAGTCGTTTCGTTGTCAAACGAAGCGGATGAGTCGCATTGTGCAAGAATCATTTTGACAAAAAACGATTTTGAAATGGCGTAAGTGTTGCTGCTGATAACTGCTGTGACGACAGCTTTGACATCGATTCTCTCTCAAGTGTTCGCGTTCGGTTTCCGTGTCGAATCCTTTTCTCGATTTTATTTCGTTTGCTTGTTTCAGAAAGGATGGCCGATCTAGATACGGTAGGCGCAGAAGAGGCACAGCAACTTGAATTCTACCAAGTGGCACTCCTCTCCGCCGGCGTCCTGCTGTTCCTCGTCGCACATCGGCTGGTCCGGAGCAAAGCCTTCTTCTACGTCGCAGGATTGATAATGGGCGAATTCTTCAGTGTCTTCCTACTAGTGTATATAATGTTCAAACTGGTCCCGATGGTGAGTGGCGTGGCCCGCTTATCCCGTCATTGATGAGTCCAATTTCAGAAACTATCCACGGCGACGACGGGAACCGTGATAGCAGGATACGCGGTTTCGTCGTACGTCATGTACATGATGTGGGACTTCCTCTGGTCCATGATCGTCGCGTATCAAACTTACATTTTGCACTACATGGTGAGCGACTTGTTTCCCGCCTCACCCGCTTAACAGGATTCTTTAGTCAGTAACAGCCGTAATTTCTATGCTGTTTTGCTACTGGAAGGGGCCGCCTACGAACCCCAGGACCCAAGATATCATGCAGTGGACCGTGCAGCTGATTTCGACTCTGGCGATTTACCTTTCGATGCACGATCGCTTCTTCGCCCTCACCGTAATCAGCCTTCTGCTCATTTACGTCTTCGTCCGTTCCATGCGTGGCAGGTCTTTGTCGAAGTAGACAGCGTAATCCTCGTCTTAGAGTTCCTTGAATCCGTAGCGAAGTGAGATTTGGACCTGGTGAGGTGTTCGTTATTGTAAATTAGTTTCGATTATTTTTTGTGGTAATAAAACGGGATTTATATCTGTAAGCTGACTTGTGAAACTGGATTCCGAGCCAGGCTTAGCTTTCTAACCGGTGGAAGTGTTAGCTTCAGTTTAAGGGTGTTGTTGAAATTGGTATGTTCGCTGATGTTGGGGTTCAGAAAAAGCTTTGGCTTTGTAGAACCTCTGCTTGAGTTGTCGGATTCCTGCCTCCGATAAGCGAGGAATCCAGGCTTGAAGTTTTGCTAAGATAAAGTGCAGATCGAGCCAGCGTTCACGCCAGCGAACATACAATTTCAAACGCAAACACCAAACTAAAGCCGATGGCAGCGAAGAAACAGCGGAAGGTGAAACGTGTCCAGCCTGGAAGCGTTTTTCATTCTGCTCTGCAAGGCCGGCTTTGGGTTTGTGGAGGTTCGACGGAGTATAGTGATCTTGAACATGCATATTAGTGTTAAGTGAGTGTTCAATCAATTCCTCTGTTTGCACCCAGTTGCTCCCAACTGGGTGGATTCGGACTGGTTATTTCTTCCATCTTGAATGCGAGGCATGGAAGGATACCGATCCTCAAGCTCTCGTTCCTGTGGGCTGTGTTGGGAAACTCGCGCAATTGATGCTCGTGCCGGGAAAATCTCAAGCAAGGAAATGGTAACGTTACGCGGAGTCAAATGCGCCTAATAGTGAATTAGTAGTGAAAGTGAATGAAAGGATTGTATGTTCACTGCATGTAAACACGTTTTCAGCAGATAACGTAAAGAAAATATTATAAATAGTGCACCATGCAGGTCCATTTTGACACAGGTGATTCGAGAGTCCAAAACCGCTTTAAAATCACACAAAAAAAATTTTTTCTGCCAGTTTTTAAGCTTATTAGTCTTAAAAAGCGTCGTCAATAACATATATTCACATATATCCACAATAACCGTTTGCAACGACTCTTACAGTGACATAAACTTTTTACCCTCAAAATCTTGAAAATAGAAAATCCGAGATTTGCATTAGCGTTGTTGATTATGATGATGTTTCATGATGGTAACCGGGCTGCAATTTGAAACTTACCAATACGTTATTGACGACGCTTTTTAAGACTAATAAGCTTAAAAACTAGTAGGAAAATTTTTTTTGGTGTGATGTTAAAACGATTTTGGACTCTTGGATCACCAATCCTGTGTCAAAATGGACCTGCATGGTGCACTATTTATAATATTTTCTTTACGTTATCTGCTGAAAACGTGTTTACATGCAGTAAATAGCCGTTTCAACGTTTCTAAACGCCATAAAAGTTTGCAAACGTTCGGAAAACCAAAATTTTTTAAGTTTTGGCAAAAACGGTGAAAAATTGGAAAATTCCTCAAATTTTTACCAAAATGAAATTTAAGCGCGTTGAAATGTTTTCCAGATTAGATGTGGAGCACTGTAGGGGAGCGCTTAGACAGGGCGACTTTACGGGTCGCCCGAACTAGGTTAGGTTCACAATTACTACCATCTGCAAACCAATTTTGAGGTGCTCAGCAGTTTGGAATGGATCGAAACGGATCTCAAAATGGAATGCGTGACCGCTACCAGAACAGATTCTCAGGAAACAGAGGTATCTCAACAAAAGAGCAATTTCCCACAGCAGAACGGAAAAGAAAGGGACTTTGCATGCTTTAATTGTGGCCAGCCTGGACACTTTTAGCGGGATTGCTTTTAGCGCCGCGCTCAGTGAGTGAACAACAGAATCCAAGCTATTAACGAGCAGCAACACCGCTAACAGATGAAAGCTGAGGAGCTCAGGATTCAAACCAAATGTAGTCCAATATCGAACGGAAGCGTGAGAGTGTAGAGTTGTTAAGGAAAAAGCTGAGGTATACACAAACCTCCTAAACGATCACTTCAAGGAATGTACCTTGGACAACATTCATGTGACCCGTAGGGAACGTGACGAGATGATCCGGCACAAGACGTGTGCTCATGGGGATTTCGTTCTGAAAGAAGAATTTATAGAACTAAAAACGAGTTAATTATCGATTTCCCATGCCCGCTTAAGTCCCAGGCATTCGTACAAAGCCCCTACCAATACCCGAATCCTAACCGATTGCTTGAAGAGGAGCTCCTAAGGCGGGATGGCCAAGTGTAATCTTAGAACAACCGAGCCATTCAGAAATCCCGCATAACCCATCAACAAGGAAGACTTTATTAGAATATGAAAGGAAGGAAAAGATCTGTAATAAGCTGAACAAGTTGCGGATAATAGAGACAGTGAGCAAACGGACGTGGAGATGGGAAGAGAGTAGAGGGAAGGAGATGAGAGAAGACTATATGTACAACTATGGAAAGAAAACCCGAACTTTACAACGCTCACTGGGTCAAGGATAAGAATCACCGGCAATATGAAAAAGAGGGAACTCGTAAAAGATCTATAAGCTGGTACGATGACTCTAGCGAGGTAAGGTTAAACAGAAAACAACATAAGCTATAAACTATACAAAGGGGCGAAAGTAAGACACATGATTTACCGGTGAAATCCTTAATCGCGTTTTTTCTGAGTGGTCGTAGAATCAGCGCTGGTTCCATTGGGCGCGACAGAAGCGGCCTGCGGATCCTCGGGACGTCCTTCGAAGCTGTGGGAGGCGCCGTTCTCGCATTGGTTTCCGTTTGATGTCGACTGCTGCTGGTCGTTAGCGCTCTGGGGGTATCCGCCGTATCCGTTGGCGACTGGGTACATCACTGGCTCCAAGCAGAAATAACGCATCATATAAAAACACATGATACCATTGGGCGTTTGTTGGTAGTAGCGGTAGAACATGGGCGCACTGGTGTAGCACATGTCCGGAGTTCCAATTACAGTGGCGATGGGAGTTGTGACGCTGTAGCCAGGCGTCGGCGTGTAGCTGGGAGGGCCAGGATTCATGTGTTGGACAGCAACTGGAGGAGCGCATTGGGGAGGCGCAAGGGGCGCATCTCCACCCGCAGCAACTTCACTCGAGGAGCTGGAATTGGTGAGGCGGACTTCGTTGATCTGCTGCGCCAGCTGGTCCGGCGTCGTCGGAGGGTAGAACATGGGCTGAGGAGATTGGGGAGGAGCCACTTGCTGGGTTGGGTAGAAGTACATTGATCCATCGGGAAACTTTTGGTACACTAAAAAGGAAGGTTCATAAGGAGTGCAAGGGGTAAAGAACGCACCGGCGGGACGGTAAGCGGCGATCTGAGTATCGGGTGCCGATCCGACGGACTGCTCGGAGGTTCCGTAGCCGCCGTCCGCGTTGCTCCACTGACACGGCGGCGAGGTTGCCATCGCGTTAGACGTGGGAGGCGAGAACATCATGCCGTCACCGAACGTCATCGGATAGGAGACCGGGCTTCCGAAGCTTGCGGCCATCTGGTTGGCGTACTGCTGGCGCTGGTAGTACGCGAACGCAGGCGATTCCATGATCGGAGGACTGGCGAGGCTGGCTGTGGCTTCGTTGCTGGACACGGATTCGTTGAGGTCCTGCGGGACGATCTGCAGGACGTTCGAGGAAACGTAGGCGGCGCTGCTGCCGTTGGAGCACACGGAGTATTGGCTCCCCGTCATCGCTGGTTGCTGGTACAGGAGAGGGCTGGTGCCGAGTTCCGGGATTTCGAAGGAGCGAGCGCGGCGGCTCGCGAAGTCATTGCCAAGGTAGAATCCGTTGGCGCATGAGATTCCGCGCGGCTGAAATTTAATTAATACCTTCAGTTCAGCTCAAATAGGGGTAAAGTTACATCGTCGAAGCTTTGCATTCCCCGCTTTGGAATCCGTGCGATGTCCGTGAAGTTGTCATGGCGGATCATGCTACGAAAGTCATCCGTAGGCCTGAAATGGCAACTTTCAAAACCGTTCATGACATCGCATTTGCTTACATTCTGGAGTGGTCCGTCTTGTTGACCACGATTGCCTTGCCGGTTTGGTCGACGTTGTGATCCAGCCCAAAGTAGGCGGCCACGCGATGAAGAAGCATTCTGTTGTACGAGCACATGCTCGGGAATCTGTATGCCTGCTTGCTGAAACGAGCGACAATGTGAATGGATTCCTAAGAAGATGACGTTTACTCGGTTTGGGCGAAGTCGATCAAGTTTTTCTCGAACTCCAGAAGCAGCTGGCGATCCTTCGGGCTCTTGTGAAGGGTGTTCTTGAAGAAATTCAGCAGATTGATCCCGGTAGTGTCCGTGAAGTCCGGGGCGGAGGACAGCGAAGAAGCGTTGGACGACATCTTGCGTTGCGTGGACGGGTTCGGCGTCTGGAGGCGATTGTCGTCGTCGCCGCACATCGCGTTGCTGCGCATCAGTTGCTTCTTCTTGCCGTTTCCGTCCTGAAATTCACAAAATTATGGATTAATCACAAAACGGCAGCACTCACCAACGACATGGACTTGATGTCCTTAGGCATCATGGCGACACAAATATTTTGTGGGTATGTACAAAGGTTAAGTTACAAATATAAGCTATTTGAACAAATACACAAAGCGCATCGCTTCGAGGAAGGGACCTGAAATGGAACGAAGGGATTAGAATAAGGTGTAAACAAATTGGCACGAAAGGCATTACCCCACGGAACAACGAAGATCCCAAATCGCAGCAGCATGAGTGCACTACGGAAAATCCGAAAAATGAGAGCGAGCACGAACCACGGAGCGATCTAAATTCGATTAGAAATTGAATTGCTCAAATCTTAGAAACCGAGCAGAGCACAGGTCTCACACGTAGAGCAAACTAGCGCGCAAAGAATCAACGGCACGGAAACGCAAGATCCCAAATCGGCATAGCATCACGACACCTCAAATCAATCCAGCTTCGTAGCACCGCGAAAATCCGAAAATCAACGCGAGCACCGAAAGCGAAGCGATCCGAATTTCGAAAATCAATTCGAAAACCGAAGGTCCGACTTTTGCCACTCGTTTCCATCGCGAGCAACTTGCAGTTTGAACGCGACCGCCGCTCGTCCGGCTAAAACATCAGAAACGAAACAGAGAAAATCAATACAGGTCACAGACGTGAAAGAAGTGACTGATGATAACCATCGTAGAGGTTTCAAACCTCACGTATAAGCACAAAGTGCAATGTAAGCAGGAATAATTTATCATAACAAACAATAAAAATTTAATTGCATAGAACAATAACAGTTTAATGTTCATATCACTGCGCTGGAGGTTGAAGGACGCCTCGCTCGATGAGGTCCGGAATCTCCACGGCTAGCCAGGGGCCCAAACCCAGCGAGAACGCCTGAGCGATGCCGAACTTCGGTGCGTTTCGTGCCCACAGCGGCTTGAAGTGGTCGCTTAAGCAGATTTTGCCTCCACGATACATCTTCGCCGTTTTTCCGTCGAGCTCTGGGATCGCGATTTCCGGGGCAGTGGTGGGGTACGTGACAGGAATGTCGAACTCAACGTCGAACTCATACCTAAAGAGTTTGTTAAACAGCGGCCACAACACCTCCTTGGCACGTAAACAAGCAAAAGATGCACAAACAGAATTTCAGGCAATTCAAAAGGAACTCACTTGACCATGTTGTGATAATGCCAGCATTTTCCGAACCAGCGAGTGCCGTCTTCGCTCGCCTCGAGCCGGAACCAGTCGGAGTCGGTTTCTTTGTTGTTCTGCACAAAAGCGATGATCGCTTTGTATTCCTCCTCGAGCCGCTTCAGCCAAAGTTCACCGTCGCGGGGTCCGGCTTTCGTCTTCAAAAGAGGGATCTTTTTCAGCGCGTTCTTCGTGGATTCGTCAAGACCCGCCATCGTCCTAAAGCGCCTGATTAGTCCAAATGTAGTGAAGATCCATCGATCGACCCCAAGAGAGCATCGGGGTCGCTCGACTCAGCTGATTTTGTCACAAGCAAATGCACGAAGGAAGAGACCACGGAATGAATATTATTGCAGCGACTGAGAACACAGGAAAACAGCGAGCTGGCAGCAACATCAGCAGCAAAACATAAGAGAAAAAAAGGCCACACGAGAGCCGTGGCAGCGACCGCGTGTCGCAAGCGACGCAGCCCACAAACTCTCCACGGCTGCCGTCGTTGCAACTGGACGGCGACCTGACGTGGGAAGAGCTCCCAGCAGCGCCCCCAGCACGCAAGAGTGCGTGGTTTGACGCCGCGTTCGACGCACGTGACGCAGCTTTCGCAAGAAGAAACGCCAGAGGAATATCCGATAGTCCCCCGATGGCGGCTGCACCGCAGTGCTCTTTGTTTTGTTGTTTACTACTTCGCATTCTTTTTCGCAACGCAATTCTATTTTGAGTCACATGGGGGAGAGCAGAGAACACCGCATCTGCGACAATATTTATTGACACCCTCAACCTTGAGCGACGTGTGCTCGCAAAAATGAGCGATCGAAGGCTGGAAAGTCGAAAATTACGTGCTCTATATCGGAACCGTTCGATATCAGGATTTGAAAACTTTAGAGTAACAGAAAAGGCCTCTTTTGGGCGAACTTGCTTGTTTCCCTGACGTCCTCAGACCTGGAGGAACTACTCTAATATCCTAACACTAACCGCGCACCGCACCTCAAACAAAATTCAAAGACCATTTAGAACCACTCCTCCCCCAAACACTGAATACAAAATCGCTAAAACGATAAGAGCACACATTTAAGGACATTAAGCAGGATTTATTCACAGCTTGAAGAGAACTTCAAATAACAGCAAACTTTAACGATACATGTAGTGACAACGGGCGACTCACCGCTTAGGCGGTAGAAGCCATGTACTTGGTGACGGACTTGGTCCCCTCGGAGACAGCATGCTTGGCAAGTTCTCCGGGCAGGATGAGGCGCACGGCAGTCTGGATTTCGCGGGACGACAGCGTGCTCTTCTTGGTGATGCTGGTGAGGCGCGAGGCTTCCGTGGCGATGCGCTCGAAGATGTCCGTGCACATGCTGTTCAGGATGGACATCGCCTTGCTGGAGATGCCCTTATCCGGATGGACCTGCTTCAGCGTGCGGAAGATGTAGATGTTGTAGGCTTCCTTGGACGACTTCCTCTTCTTGACCTCCTTGCGCTTCGGGATGTCGGAATCCTTCGCCGACTTGTCGACCTTGGTGCGAGCCATTGTCTGCAAATACCAGAAAATTAGGCATTTCACCCGTGAGGGGTCACGCATAACCAACTCGCTTGCCACGCCAACACGACCTCGCATCAATAGGCCACTATATCAGTCCACGGAATTCACAAATGCGAGAGCTTAGCGGCATGCCCAGTGCAACATACACAAATCACTGAAAGCCGTAAATGGGGAATCCATTTTATATACACGCAATTTGACAATAGGCAAAAATCACAAATACGAGAGACAAGCAACAAAGTGGCCCAATGGAACAAGCAGATTTAGAAGCACAAATCTGGGAAACCACCGACCGGGAAGCACTAGTTCAAGCCTGAAACATCCAAAATTTCGATGCGCGAATTCGAAATTCTTCCAAACATCTCGCAATTCTTACGGAGGTCGCCCAAAAACATAACCACTTGACGCGACGGCGACCGTAGGCAACCCAGCTCTGAATTTCGTCGCGGGAACATTCGATTTGAATTACAGTAAACGTAAGACGTTCGTTTGCAAGAGCGTGAAATGAGGTTGATGCCGTTTGAAGCGTCGTGTGGGTGAGGAACCCTCACTGCGGATTCCTCAGTGAGGAATCTTCACCCGAGCAGCCGTTCTCTGCGTTGGAGCTCGAAGGATCACTGGACGGCCGATAAAATAAACGTTTTCAGGATGAAACGCTGTGGATGAGAAACCGTTGGCCATCGACTCGATCTTCTGTTGCAGGGAATCGGGAACAACGGAGGCTCGAATTCATCGCATTCCGAACGCGTGGGGAAATGCGGAGGAGGAGCTGAAGCGTCGCTAATGGCCGAAATGCGGAAGAGGAGCTGGAGAAGCGCTCGCTGATGACCGACCGGTTGTCACCGTGGAATGAAGAGGGAATGATTGGAAAGCACCGACTTGTGAGCGAAGTCTTCATGTATCCTATTTTGAGACGGCCAACTCAGCTGTCTGGGCAGAGGGGGTTGATTTTTTTCGCTCCATCCTGTAGACGTCTTGATTTGGCTCAAGACAGTTATTTCTGGACAACAGACAGATGTCTCCCGTGTCCTCATCAGGTTGAACCTAAGACTGAAACCTGATGGAAATCCAGAAAATCGCCTTTACAGAGCAGATTAAAGTACAAATAAGATCATTTAAACGGGGAATATTAGATTATAACAATATTAGATGCATAATTTTAGATTAGTCATCGAAACTGGGTCCGCTCGACTCTTTCATGGAGTCCGAAGCGAAGACGGACGCGAGCTTGACGTCCATAGTGACCTCCTGCTTGTCGCCCATCTTTACCCAGTTCGGCAGGACGACGGCAGGAGTGCGGAGCTGATCGAAAGGGTCGATGAAGTAGGCGAACCCGTGAGATTCCATGAAGACGTTCCGGGATTCTTCAGTTAGATCTAAAGCGCCCAATTTGAGATCGTGTTTCAGAATGAAAGAATTACCGGGTTCGTCAAGGACGATGGCGGTTATGTGCAGCAAGTAGTCGGGTGGGACAGGCTTCAGCGCATTCAGCATGTGCTTGAAGTTCAACGCCAGGCCCTGCAGCGTGTCCACGGACATCCCGGCAGTCGAAAGACTTCGTCGCTTGCCACCTCTAAAAATACAATTAAGATCCGAAGTCGCAGACGTAAAAACCTACAAATCGAAGACCGCGTTGACGCCTTCTTCGTCGTACACGTACAAAATCTTGAATTTTTCCGCTGCGAAATCGCTAGTTGTGACGGGCGGCGAAAGCATGAACGCGAGCTCCGTGATCTGAAGCAAGAACGCGCAAGATTTTGAATCACTTATACGCAGAAAACTCACCTTTCTTTCCCTCAGGAGCTCCGGAAGCGAGTCGAGGACCTTCAGAAACTTCGCGACGTTCGGGCTTCCCACGCAGGGCTCATGGATCACGGGGATATTTTCGATGCCTGCAAACGCACAAAATGAGATCTAGAAGAAGGAAGGAAGCTGCTTGCCATCGCGTTCCAGCTGCGATGCTTCGAAGGCCTCGCGGGGGAAGATGTTCCGCGTGTGGAGATACAGCGAGCCAAGGACCCGGGAAACCGCGGAGATCCAGCTGACCGGCGACGTGGCGACCAGGCGTCCGCTGGAATTCTGGGAGAGCGCGGAGATGTCCGCGGTGCGCTCGAGCTCGGAGAGAATGTTCCTCCGCGCGTTGAGGCGGCGTCTTCCCGTGGCCATGCGCTGAAAAACTAGGCGATTCATGAATGATTCCAGCATGAAATATGAACAAACACGCATAGAGATAGAAAGCGAAGCCTACAAACACACGAATCGGCTGACCCCAAATTGGGCAGCGCTCTCGCGAATCCACGAAAATCGGAGAAACCGACAGCGACGCTTGAGAGAAGAAGTCGTCCAAGTTGAGTCCAACAGCATTCGGAGGCTCCCGAGCCGAAATCAGGATTTCGAAAAAGCGATGGAGCGAACATAGAAACATCGCACGTTCGTCTTTGCTTTTAGCGTTTCTTGCGAGTGGCGTTGGCAGAAGCGTTTGACGGGGCGATTCTCTGCCAATGATCATGTGAGTGGAATGTTTACATCGAACTGAGATTTTAGTGGCTTATAAAAACATCTTGACGACGTAGAATTCTTTCAACAGACTGTACAATTAATGGCACTTTGGATAAATTATGTTAATGGCATCTGCGATGTGATGATATGAGGTTCAAGAGCGGGGGAATCGCCGAGGAATCCTGCTCGGAGAAGTGACCAAGTTCGGGTTGCGGAGGGGGATGCCGGACGACGAGGTGGGTACGATCGACCCGTCGATGAGGTACTGACGCCAGTTGGGCTGCATGTCGATGACGCCGTCACGTTGAGGCTCGATCTGGACTCATATTAAGTTTCCCAAATTCTAACAATAGCTTACCGTAACCCTGGAAGACGACTCGAAGAGGTGGTCGTCGCGAGAGAGCCCGCGAAATCGACGCTGGTTTCTCGCTGAGTCGTCGGGGATTCTACGCGGCATGCTGTGAAACTGAAAAGGCGTCATTTAGAGCTTGTGAGATTCCAAGGATTCCTACAGGAGATTCAGGTTCTTCGTAGATCGATTCGTCGTTGACGATGGGTTCCACGGGCCGATGGCGGCGGTCGCGGCGAGGAGTTTCGATGCGCCTCCGGTTGGAATCCAAGCTGTCGATGCTGTTTTCGGTCGCCTCGCGGAAACGGTAGTTCACAGGCCGATAGGGTAGCATACGGTGGCCTCCGTCGGATCTGATGGTCGAAGAAACGTAGCCCGGGGGAGGAGGGGCCATGAGCATTCCCTGGCGGGGGATAGGTCCTCCGATCGTGTTCGCGTGGTACCTGAAAGTTCTACAGTCGACAACTGCTTCGAATAGTTTTTCTACGTGATGGCCTTGCTCGGGTTGGAGACGAAGTAGATGCTGGCGGCGTTTTCGTCGATGGCGAAGCAGCAGCGGTTCTGAGATTCTTCGTTGGCGCAAGCCTCGACGACGACGCCAAAAGCGTCCGCGAGTCCCTCGGTGCAGAAGATCATTATGGTGGGGACGACGAAGATGAGCAGGAAGAGGGAGATGGCCGAGGAGACCAGCATCGCCCACCACACGTTCAACACGATCGGCGAGGGGACCATCAGGAGAGGCATGTAGATTAGGGGAGGCAGAATGCAACTCATCACGGTGGGAGCAAAGGAACACTGGAACAGGGCTACTGTAAGGTCGTTAGAACGAACAAAACTTACCTGGAATGCATACTGAACTCGCTGGTGTCCGGTGTTCTGGGATCGGCCGGCGTTCGAGAAGTGGTAGCAGAAGTGGCAGACGACGGCGATCGCGTGTGCATTTCCTAAACCAAACTGATAAAACGAAGAAACCTTAGGAAGGATTACCCAGGAGCATGGTGGCCAAGGTGATGATGTTGAGTGGGATTTTGAGGTGAGCGGAGTATCCAACGCAGGTAACGGCGAAGAAGAGTTGGGATACGATGAGGGTGACCACGAGCGAAGGGTTCGCGAAGAGGACCGTCACGAGGCCGGTGGAGAGGACCAGGACGACAGCGTAGGAAGTGAGCATCGAGTGGACGAGTTGCTCATCGTGGGGCAACGAGAAGAGGAAGGGCGTCTTGATGACGAGAGGGATGTTGGCAGCCTTGGCTTTCTCGCGGAGGTTCTTGATCAGGGAGAGTCTGGAGAATACATCTTAAAACAATGTCCTTAATTATCGCGCACCTCTCGTCAAAACCCTTCGAGCTGAGTTCTAGATACATTCTGGAGGCGATAATCTGAGTTTGGAACTTGTCGAAGATAAGGTCGGTCGTGTAGCGAGAGTTGTGCTCGCTCGTAAGGAAAACAAAGTTAATTACAGGCACAATGGTATCCTGAAGAGAACGATGAGAACGTGTCTTACACAAAGGTTCTTACGGGATTTATGTCGTAAATGCTCGATTGCTGGAAGCGCTCAAAATCGATGAGCCAGGAAACTGCGCGGGAAGCGAGTTGTTCGTTCTGAAAAAGCTACATTAGATTCCTCGTCATGTCAAGACCAATCACTTGAGCCCAACGGATCAAATCCAAAAGAGATTCTCGGCGCTGGCGGTCGTAATAGTCGTAAACGCCATCTACGATGAGTTCCACGTAATTGCAGTGGTGGATGAATGAATTACGGTAGGCAGAGAGGTATTTCTGGCTCGAGGAGTTCGCTTGGACAAGGTGTTCTTCATGTAGATCGATTCTAAACAAGCAACTAAAATTGAGTTTGCGAGGAGATAAGCGGACCTGTGGAACACGCAACCGTAAACGCCAACAATGAAGAAGGCCGTCATAAGCATCACGACAAAGTGGCGGATTGTGGAGCTGCCGACCAGGGCGCCGAGCTTCCGCACCACGCTCGCGCGGTAGTCGGCTAGCTTCTCGTGGAGGACGTGTGTCGCCGTCTTGTCGTATCCGGGCATAAGCTTATCTACAAGTTCAATTCAGTTTCAAAACTAGATCTAATCCACTTACTTGTGTACTGGGTATCTCCTTGCGTACAGCACTGATACCACTTGACGCCCTCGGACTCGCGTTTTCCGGCGGAGTAGATTCCGACGGTGATTCCGAATATGGTGAAGACGAGGAGAGCCGTGACCGAGGCTGCGACCACGAAGAAGAGGTACTGTAGAAATTGGTTAGCAGCGGTCAGACCGGCGACAACTGAAGTGACAGCGTTAAGAAAGGACGTGAAATGTAGGGTTACCAAAAGTAAGTGCGAGAACCACAAAAATGATGACAATGCACGTGGCATCCCAACTCATAATCAAAGCCATCTTCTCAGCTGGGTGGACGGAAGCGTTCGAGTATCGAGACCAGGAGTCCATGAGGCTGTAGAGAAGGAGGATTCCAATGGCTAAATTAAGGGAGAATGAGAAATGTTTTTCTCGATAATCATACAAATGACTGCGAAAGCTGAAGGGAATACGGCGACGTTGAGGTGTTTGACGCCACTGAATTGGATCCCGTACCCACAAGCGCACGCGAAGACAATCATAAGGCCGATCATGAATCCAAGGCAGGGTCGACTTCGGTAAGCGTCGCAGCGGAATCCGATGAAGAAGCAGATGGCGAGGAGAGGCACGATGGATATCACGAGTTGGAGGTGGAGGTGCTTGAACATGGCGACGGTGTCGTTTAGGAAGTTCTGGGCGCTCCAGGAGAACAAGTTGAGTCCTGAGGATTCAAGACGCGAGCCCTCCTTTTCAATCTAAAACGGAGATGCATCTTTAGAACGTATTCATCTTTCCTACCGTATGTTCAAAAGACCTCTCCCAACTCTTCAGAATATCTCCTTTCAAGTTTTCCTTCATTTTGAAAGTCATTGCAAGCGCTCTTGCTCGGGCGATGACTCCCTCGGAATCCAAATCCACATCTATAACAAAACGAAGATGAAACTCGCTGAATTTGAAGCTATCTTCTTGCCTCCAACCATGTGCGCGACAAACGTCTTTGTGATATTCTTGGTGGCTCCAACCTCGATGACGGCGTCGGGATACTTCAGAATAGCCGAAGGATTCTTGAGGCGTTCGAGGACGGCGCTTCCGTTCTGGCAGTCCTCGCGGCAAACATCTCTCCACTGTAACTCAAGTTTCGGAAATTTCACACACAAATCAACCGCTTACCTCCAGATTCGTGACATCGTGGGGGATGTCGATAGACTGAATCCTTGAGCGAAGGTTCTTGGCCACGCCGAGGGTTTGATCGGAAATCACAGTGTCATAGTTTTGCCTAAACGAGGAAATAAAAAAAGGAATTGGTGGCTGATTACGGACTTGGTGTGGATCAGAACGCTAAAATCGGCGGTCGAGAGGCGACGAACGGCGTCGAAAGCGGGATTCGTGCCGTTGAAGACGAGCGGAATTCCGAGTTGAGAACGAGCCGACCAGCCGCGCTGTTCGCCCAAGAAGGCGCTATTGTAGAACGAGGCGAACGGTGAGGAGAAGCCGATGCGCTCGCGGAACCAGAAGGGGAGCGCCATCGACGCCGCGATAAAGGCGAGCGGAAGCAGCTGAAAGTAGGAGATCAGAGAGGTAGTTATACTTGTACTCAATACCATGAAGATGAAACCTTTGTGGGGAATCGCTTTGCCGAGCTGCCACATGATTCGCCTGATGAGGCCTTCGATGAATCGACAGCAGGAGAACTGGTGCACCGGAGGGCGTCCTGAAAGAAGAGTTTGAATCCATGTGAGCGTAGGAAAAATCACTTTTGGAACGCTTCATCGAGGGAGACTCGCTGATCATCACCGGAGTCAGCGATTTCCCGTCGCTCCTTCGGTCGATGTACTGACACAACTCCATCGGAGTATCCTTCGGAGATTCAGATTTTGGAGACTTCAGTTCATCCTAAAAAAGTAACTAGTTCTTGCACACAATCGATCTTTTGCAAAAAGCCAGTTTTCCTTGTTCCATATCAGTTACCTTAACAGTTCAACGCAATAGGCGTAAAGAAAACGCGCAGTTTTCGCTGACCCAAATTGGGTCGAGTGAATTTTCACTTGTAGTAAAACAACAGGAACTGACTGGCTTGAAGAAGAGCACTCTTCTAAGTTTCCAAGAAGGAATTAAATCATTTCCCTTATGAACCAATTTTATTCGAGAGCTATAAGGATGTGAAGTTCTCGTTTAACTGTTCTTATCTTTAACAAAACAAATGCACTTGATGGATAATTATGGGATTGCGGAATCGGCGCGATTAATAAACGATAAATGAGATCTAACGAAAGTAAAACCGATCGGTTGCAGGACACAAAACAAACATTCGCTAAAACCACGAACCCCCTATGTAACATCGAAGTCTCCAAAAGCACTCACCTTAGAATCTCCCTCCTTGGAACTCTTGTCCACGGCTTCTTCATTGGTTCTGAGAATGCCGCCACTCGGCTTCTCGAGCGACTTGTACTTTACGGAGTTCATCGAGCTTCCGCAGTCGCTGGATGCGTGACGACTCTGCTGCTGAAACGTTTCAATTAGGCGCACGTTCGGGAGGAGATTCCCGGGCTCATCTGGGTCGCCCATTTGCGGACAATCGGTGATTAGTCAAACTTGTCAGCACAGTTAAACAATTTGCATATTATTGCGTTTTGTTTCTTTGTTATAGGTGTTGGGGGAAGGAGATTTCTGGCTTCTTACCGATCCCACGCTGACGCTCAGAGGATTCGACTTTGAAGAATTCGCCGCGCTTTTGTTCGAATTGGTCGGCGAAGAGCGGCTCTCTTCATTCCCCAGAGGAGGGTTCTGGGCCTGAGATGAGGACATCCTGGAAAGAGGATGAGGTTGGAGGGACTCTGTGCGTGAAAACGTAGGAATAAGGTTGGAAACAACGAACTTTAAGAAGGTCATTTCAGAAAAGTCAGAAAGATGCCAACTCGAGGAACAGAAACAATCCAGTTGAAATACGGCTTTTAGAAATGTTTTACACAATCAAGATTGAGCCAACACATAAATATCGCACCAATATTCACGGAGTATGCGCGAGGGAGGAAAAAGAATTAGTGCAAAATACCGTAATCCTGGAGTCGATCTTTTTTGACAACAAAAGCTTTCATTACCAGCCCACTCTTTAAAAGTAACCAGATTCGAGCCGAAACAAAGAAAATGTAAAAGGGGAATCAAAAAGTTCCGAAAAACCTCATAAAGCGCCGAAGATCAGATGCTTCGAGGGGCGCTGGATCGGGCTAAGGAGATATACGAAATCTCGGCGTTCTTGGGGCTGTCGACATCTTCAAGCGACATATATTTTACACATCCGTGACCTGATTTGGCGCCACGTTATCGCCGCTGCCGGCGTTCGTCTGCGATATCTCTTCGTTCCAGGGACGGAACCAAGGCTAAGGCTTTCAAGTGCCGCTAAGGAAAGGAGAGCGTAGGATAACGGGAAGAAAGGCGCGGCCGGGCGAAGAACCGCGAGAATCCCCTGGAGCGTCAAAAACGCGAAATGAATTCGAGCCGAGTTGAGTAATCAATTCAAGTCCATGGCGGGGTTAAGGTCGATCTGAGCAGCGGCGACTCCCGGGAACGACCGCAATCGGCTGCTGCGCGAAGGTCAAACGGGACGAGAAGATGGCGAGAGTGCTCTCGAGCCGACCCCCGCCTACGATTTCCTTATCAACGTTGCAACTTGCGGTGTTTTGATGATCTGCATATCGCGGCGAAGGGCGCGGGGCAGTCACATCGAATTAAACTTTCCATGGCCGCCAAATTCCAGAGAAAACACAAAACCTTTATTCGGCTAAATATGATAAATTACACTAGAACTATCCTTTATTCGCTTAATTAGGAACAAGCGCAATATCTTCGGACACTACTGTATCATTCCCACTTTACAATCTCCACCAGCTCATTCCGTAGCGGAGGTGTGAATAGGCCGGGAAGGCTTCAGTGCGGCCTGAAAGAGATTCCAACATGAGTTCCTTGGAGGGGAAGTAGGATAAACGTACCGAGTCCGGTGGTGACGATATCGCGGTCATACACGTTCCTGGACATGGCTTCCCGGACGGCGTTGGCGTCTACGCGCTCGATGGCTTGTTCCAATTCGGCGGCGGTCTTCAGAGCTCCGGAGTAGAGAATCTAACAGAGTTAATGAAGTTAAAGGCTGAAGAGAGGCTCGGAGGACATACCTGGCGGGCGTTGCTGTCGGCCTTGGCAGTGGAGCTTTCGAGGGAACGGAAAAGGATGGTCTTGAGCTGGGCCTTGGCGCGGTCAACCTCGTCGTCGGTGACTCCGGAGGTCAAGTGCTTCCACTCGCGCTGGAATTTGCGGACGAGGCTAGTGGTCTCCTCGCTCTGTGTTCCCATCATGGCGAACTGGATTCCGAAGAGGCCGGTATCCTTATAGCTGAGCGAGAACGACTCATAGGAGATGAGTTCGCTTTCGGTGGAGACCTTCTGGGCGAGGCGAGAGGGAGAGTTGACGGAGGCCTGGTGGGTGACATCCCACTGGCC
Source organism: Steinernema carpocapsae (assembly GCA_000757645.3). NCBI lineage: Eukaryota > Metazoa > Nematoda > Chromadorea > Rhabditida > Steinernematidae > Steinernema > Steinernema carpocapsae. Next base: position 4,880,183 of record AZBU02000005.1, read on the forward strand.
GACGAAGGTGCTGGCGACCTGGAGGGGGAGGAAGTCGGGATGTCCCATGCCGACGCCCTCGACGGCCACGGCTCCGTACATGTGAGGGATGTTGTCGTTGCGGAAGCGGAACTCGGATCCGGTGAAGCGGATGCCACCGGCGGCGGGAACCTTGCGCTCATACTCATTCGCGAGGTCGCCGAAGTTCTTCTCAGAGAACTTCACGAGCTGCTCGTGAGAAACAGCGCCAGCTCCAGAGACGACCATGCGCACTGGCTTGTAGTGGTCCTGAGCAAACTCGATGATATCACGACGGGTGATGTTCCTGCAGAATGAGGACATTATTAGTTCCATATCGAAATAAAGATTTCGCTTACTTGATGGAGTCGGTGGTTCCAAGGGGCGAAAGGGCTAAGGGAGTTCCCTGAAAGGCGGCGGCGTGAAGCTGGTCGAAGACGACCTCGTGGAGGTTTTCCTCGGCCTCTTGCATCTTGCGCAGGAGGACGTTCCGTTCGGTTTCAATGGCGGCTTCGTCGAATTTGCTGTTGCGGAGGACGTCGGCGAGAATGTCGACGGTCTTCTCGACCTCCGAAGCAGGGCACTGCGCGTAGTAGGCAGTGTGTTCGCGAGAGGTGAAAGAGTTGAGCGAGGCTCCAATTTTGGCCAGCTCGGTTTCAAGTTGGGCTTGGGTGTGCTTTCCGGTTCCCTGTACCAAACAATCATTTTAAAAGTTTAAAAGATTGTTAACAACCTTGTAGACCATGTGCTCCAGGAATCCGGCGACTCCGTTGTTGCCTTCATGCTCGTAGCGGCTTCCGGAGTCGATCCACACGCCAACGGTGGCAGTGCCGGAAGCAGCAGGTTGGCTGGCAACGCGGAGGCCGTTCTTCAAGGTGGAAACTTCGGCGTCAGGGACGTTCTGAAGGACATCGCGAGCGGCGATGCTGAACGAGCGAACCTAAAACAAGATCCTTAAATATAAGCCTGTAGAACCATAGCCTCTTACCGCAGCCCGCATAGTTCCGGAGTTGGCAGATCCACTGATTAATCGTAGAGCCATTTTAAAACCCTGAAAGTACAAACATCGTTAAGATAACTGAAATCACTCTCTTCATTTCTGCAAAACTCGAAGTTTTCCATTTTTGAATTGCGACAATCAACAGATCTAGCGAACTCCTGCAGAAATTCGCACGCACTCCAGAGGAGAAATAGCGTTGCAAAGACGGAGGCGGCAGAGAAACGCTCTGCTACACCAAAGACGATCGCGGCAGGAGCCGGAACTGTCAAACGCTCAGCCCGATCAGCGGAAAACAAATATGACGCATATCCCAGGCGCAAGGTTGCTTCGTTTCCCTGCTCTGGAATGCGTTACTCCATTTTTTATACTGCTTAAATCGTTAACTTCCCATTAGACACTAGTCTGACCATAGTGGACCCTGTATTCAGCGTTTTCGAGATAGATTTAAGAGCAAAAGGTGATCGGAGGCTGCTAAAACATAATGATGCGTGGCACGCTTATGAAGTTTTCCACGCAGCAGCGGACCATAAGATATAAGCCACCAACACACTACAAATGCCCATTTCTCTTCGTTTCCATCCTTTAAAATCCTCAAATTCCATTCCGTTTCGCTCGTTGCCAATGCGACCGCGTCGAACAAGAAGGTAAAATTAGTTGACAAGCCGAATTTCGCCTTGCCAGAATGCTTAAAGATCGACTTTTGAGTGAAAATCACAAAATTAATGAGAATTAATGAAAGCGCTAGTCTTTTATTGCGATGATCGGAGTAGATCACTTAGAATTCCATAAAGCTCTCCACAACAAATTTTAACGAAATTCAGTTTTTGAAGATTTGAAACAAAATTTTGCATCCCCCATTTCGCAAAATCGACTCGAACTTCGCCAAATTGTGACCAAAACACGCCAAAATTCCTTCGAAATTTCCGAAAACGCTCCCAAAAGTCCCAAAGACAGATCGGCGCTCGAATCCTCGAATTCTACTCTTAAAAGGCAGAACGAAGGGGTTTGTCTGTTTGCACGCGTGGTCCCTGTGGTCCCGGCACGATGTGCCTGAGCGGGGAATGGGAGTATGCGGGGCGACGACGATCGGTGAATTTCAAATTTTTGCGTGCGCGAGAGTGACAAAAGCGATACGGCGATGTAGTTCGGGCGTTTTGCCGATGGATTGGAGGCGCTTTCGAATGTTTGGTGCTGTTTGCGGGTGGAACGGCTGTGTTTGGCACGCAGAAGTCGTGAAGCTGATGTTTTGACGCCGTGCGCGGTGCTGTTTGCCGCGGTTCGGAGTGGTTTCACAGCGGCAAGGGCAAAATTGTGGACTTCGGCGTGTTTTGCGCGCATGCTTGAGGCGATTTCGAGGATTTGGTGTTGTTTCCGTTGCTGCTGTTGGCTGTTGATGGGTGATCGTTTTGGGCAAAACTGATCATTTTGAGGCATACTTCAGGCATTTCCGGGCATTTTGGCGTTCGCTTGAGGATTGTCGAGTTATTTTCGCTCTGTTTGTCGTGAAGCTGATGTTTTGACGCCGTGCGCGGTGCTGTTTGCCGCGGTTCCGAGTGGCTTCGCAGCGGCAGGTGCAAAATTGCACGGGTATTTTGAATGTTAATGAATTTTTTGGCCGCACGGAAGGCAACAGGAGGTAGACGTGGCGTGCGCAAGCAACGGAGGCGTGTTTCTTCTGTTATGTTTAAGCCGACTTGCTGTTTCAGCTCCTCTAGCTACATCGTTTTGGCATGTCAAACATGTCGGAGCCAGCGGACGCCTTTCGCCCATTGAAGGACCCAGAGTTCGACGGTTTGGAAAGGTACGTATAAGGGCAGTGTCCGGAATGTCACATGTGTTCTAGACCTTTGGTGGAAGACGAAGTCAATCAGAAGGCAATCGAGGAATCGACGGAAAAGCTCACTCTTCTGAAGTCGTCCAAACGTCCAGCTGCGGATGCAGAAGAGGAAATTGGAAAAAAGAAGTCCCGCTTCCCGAAGAAACTCTCAGCGTTCGGAGATTTATCGATTGGTAGCAAAATGGCGTAAGCGATGCAAATCTCATCGAATCCTATAATTTGCACGGTTTAGTAAGGTGGCCGCTAGAATCGTTACCGTGAGCTGCTACCGGACGGCGGGCCGAAAGCCGGTTACAAAGGTGCTGCTACAAGATCGAGACGGCGACTGTTGTACCCTTTTGGGGTGGGAAGACGAAGCCGATCGGCTTCATAAAGCGCTTGATGGAAAGGAAGTAAGCGTTATGACGCTTCTGTTTTTATAGTTTAAAGTATATTTAGTACCAGAAAGTGGTTGTTACGCACCTTAAGGTCGGACGCGCTGAAGTTCAATATGCTAGGGGCTCCGCGCATAGAATCGAACTCAAGGCTTCACCACTGTCCGAAATCTACTTAGATGCCGAAACAACTGTGGAAATTCCGAAGGTATCTTTAAGAGATATCCCGAAATTTTTGCATAAAAAAATCAGTAAGTGTTTCTTTACTTTTTTAGCATGCTTAAACTGACTTATGTTTTTGTAGGTTTTGAGGCGTACGCAGCTCAACAAGTTTCGAAGATGGGACCACATTTCTGCACTATTTTTACGGACAAGAAATTCGCAGTTGAGTTCCGTTCGAAGAAAGAATTCGAGGCGGATCTTTTCGATTACGTAAAAGTGTCTCACGGATTCGTTAAACACATAGGTGGATTTATGTAATTTAAAAACCATGTTTTTTATGTTGCACAATTTAGATGAAGCCTTCGTTATTGAGCTTGCCGACGAAGGCCTGCTCGAAGTTGAACATTTCATCGGAGGCCCGGAACCATTCGACGAATTTGATCTGAAGAGTTTGAAGCGCTAAGATTTTGTTCATTGTTGATTGTTTGCTGTTTTTTGTTATAAAATAGATGCGCCAAACAAATTTTTAGAACTGAATAAGGCGATTTCGCCGCAATATGCCTGAGCGGAAAAGGGAAGTGGACTGGGCGACAATTATTGATAAATTTCGAACTTGGCGTGAGCAACAAAACCGATGTTGCGTGGGTTTTGAACAACAGTCGTATGATTTTCGCTGTTTATCTAAAGAGATCACTTTAGATAAAAGAGCGAAAATCATACAACAGTTCTCATGTTAACGACTTGCTGCTTCAGAAGCATCACAACAATGGAAAAAACGACGAAGCCTAACGAAGCCGTAACGAAGCAGAAGACCGACGCCGCTGGAACCGTGGAAAAGAACACCGCCGAAGCCGCCGAGAACACCGCCAGAGCAGCCGTTGAGACGTCCCGCCCGACACCCGTGCTGACGCCGCTTATCGTCAACGGGCGTCGGGTCTTCGTGCTGCGACGAGGCCAACTGCAAGCACTCCAGCGAGAACAGTCCCAGCAGAGAGGGACAATGGAGTCTCTGCAACCTCAGCAAGGGGGAGGTATAGGCCCCTTGCATCGAGCAAGCCCTGTTTTGGCAGGCGGAGAAAGCCCTACTTCGGTAGGCGGAGCAAGTCCTGCTTCGGCAGGCAACCGAGCAAGTCCTGCTTCGGCAGGCAACCGAGCAAGTCCTACTTTAGTAGGCAACCGAGCAAGTCCTACTTTAGTAGGCAACCGAGCAAGTCCTGTTTTGGCAGGTGGTAATTTTGGTGATGGTCATGCTTCGGCAGGCTTCAGTGAGATGAATGGAAGAGCTGAGAGTGCGAGAGTGATGGAAGAAGAGGTTACTGTTGGTTCTGGTGTGTTGACAGTGGAAAGTCCTGCTTCGGCAGGCAATAGTGGGTCAGTTGGAATCATGGACGCGCCTGTGAGTAGTCGAGTTCAGTCCGACTCTGCGCGCAACGTGAGGCGTCGTATTAGGAGGCAAAACTTGACTTCCGAAGAGCACGACGCAGCAAAGAGACGCAGAAATGAGAACGATCGTGAACGTCGCGAAGCGCAGCGGCAGTCGCAGGATCCTGCGACTGCATCAGCGCTATCTGACAGATTGGAGCGGGAGCGGCAGCGTTTTGCTGAACGCAGATCTCTGGAGTCCACGGAAGAACGACGATCCAGATTAGAGCAGGTTTCGGCGTCCGTATCTGCACGTCGATTAATTGAGACTCATCAAGAAAGAATGCAGCGAACTGAGGCTGATGCTGAAAGGCACGCAAGTCAGAGAGCACAGGAGCAACCGGCGAATCGAGTTGATCGTTTGGAAAGTGAACGCGTCAGATCGATAAATCGTCGGTCTCTTGAAGACGGTGAAAGTCAAAATGGGCGTTTGCAAGCAGTGCGTTCAACGCATACAGCACGAGTAACAGAGCGACGTGGCCAAACCCTGTGTCTTGCCAGGCGCGTCAGGGTGGTTGATGCTCATGATATCGGCCTCCTCGACGTGGCCTGCACGGCATGTGGCGCTTTGCATTTTGCCTGTGAAGTGATTTCTCGAAATCACGGAACGTTCAATGACTGCTGCTCACTTGGAAAAGTCAGCCTTGACATGACCAAATTTCGAGAATTTCCTGAGTATTTGAGAAGGTTATTAATGCGAGAGCATCCAGACAAAAGGGAAGAAAGAGTGTTTCACGAGAACATCAGGCGGTACAATGGCAAACTGGGTTTTGTGTCTGTCAATGCGAAAAATGAACATTTTTCTAACAGCGGACCGTATGTGTACAAGATCCAAGGACAGATTCACCACGTTGTGAATTTGGCCGCAATAAGCGATGGTGGTGTCAACTCGCGTCCTTCTTATGGTCAACTGTTCATTATGGATACGAATGAAGCTGTTGACGCGCGAACCACGGCAGATCGAGCAATTGATCGCAACCTAATGTTTGATCTTGAAACGTTAATGAGAACTTGCAACCCATTTGTGGAAGCGTACAGAATGATGTATGAGGTTGAACAAGAAGCACTTGCTGCGTCTGGTGAAAACGCACGTGTGCCAGAAATAAAACTTCTGTTCAACATCAATGCGCCTGATCAAAACAGGTACAACTTACCCCGTGTCAATGAAGTTGCGGCTGTGTTTGTTAGCCCCGATGGCAATGACAATCCTCCGCCTGCTGAGATTATGATGCATCCTAGAGGTCGCGATTTAACCCGTTTGAATGCGACCAACGCTATGTGCACTCCCATGTCATATCCACTGTTCTTCGTAAATGGTGGATTTGGCTGGAATCCCGAAATGAGCTACGAAGCTGCCACCGGCAGCCGAACCCGCGTGACCAATATGCAGTGGATTCAATATATGATTGCGGATAGAAGAGACTTTTTCAATCCGTGTTTGTATGGAGGCAGGTTGTTCCAGCAGTTTATGGTGGACAACTGGGTCAAAGTCGAGCAGCAGCGCCTTTTGTGGCAGAGGCTGAATCAGAAAACGCTCAAGGCTGATTGTTTTGTTGGGCTCGAGCAACATTTGGAACAAAGAGCGCAAGAACAAGGTATACCAAGAGGGAGAACTGTAATTCTGTCATCGACATTTGTTGGAGGTGATAGATATTACCAGCAAGCATACCAGGACGCAATGGCTATTGTTACTGAATTTGGTGCACCCGATCTGTTCATTACGTTCACGTGCAACCCAAAGTGGCCTGAGATTGTAAGCAATTTGAAGCCGGGTCAGTCGCCATGTGATCGCCCTGACTTAGTAGTAAAAGTGTTTCAGTTGAAGTTGAAAGAATTTATGGATGACATTTTAAAAAAGCAAGTGTTAGGAAAAGTCAAGGCTTTTGTTAGAGTCATTGAGTTCCAAAAACGTGGTCTTCCTCATACACATATGCTGCTCATTCTTGACGATGAGCACAAGTTCCGAACCGGGGCTGATGTTGATTCAGTAGTTTGTGCTGAATTGCCCTACCCCGCAACTGAGCCGCGACTTTACAGTATTGTAAAGTCTTCAATGATGCATGGGCCGTGTGGAACGAGTTATCGGCACATGCAGTGCATGCAAAAGCATGGAGACAGATGCGACAAAGACTTCCCTAAGCCGTATTCTGAGGAAACTGTGCTCGAAGAGGATCAAAAGCCTCGATATCGCCGTAGAGAGAGCGCGCCACATTTTGTGAATGAGCACGGAGAGCGTAGGGACAGCCGCTGGGTTGTCGGCTACAATCCCTATCTTACTTTAAAGTACAACGCGCATGTGAATGTTGAGGTCTGCACAGGTATCAAATGCGTCAAGTATTTGTTCAAATATGTGTACAAAGGCATGGATAAAGCGAGTCTTTTTATCTGCGAGACTGGCGCAGTAGAAAACGAGCAGCAGAACCCAGATGTTTTGAACCATGACGAAGTTCAAAATTATGCTGATGCACGCTATGTAGGTCCGGCTGAGGCGTGTTGGAGATTGCTGGGTTACCCCATGCAGGAAACAAGCCACAATGTCGAAAGACTGGCAATTCACCTGGAGGGTGAACAGAACATTACAGGGTGCGTAATAAGTTCTGTGACATTTTTCGTCTTTGTGTTTTTGCTTATTTTTATGCGTTGTTTTTTATGTTTGTTAAAATATTCGTGTTCTACGCGTCATTCTGAACCGGAATATTCTATATTTTGCTGTTATTGGCCTGCTATTCCAGCAAAAAATGGTGAACGAAGAGACCCGTGCTGCCGTCGTCGCACTCCACAAACAAGGAATGAGAAATCCGGCTATCGTAAAGATGCTAGACTTGCATCGAAATAAAGTCAAACGTATTGTGGACCGATTCGAAGCGACAGGGGAGATCAAGGACCGGCATCGAAGCGGAAGACCAAGGACCGCAAGGACCGCAATCTTCAGGAAAGCGATAAAAGCAAAAATCCAGAGGAATCCGGCCCGTTCCACAAGAAAACTGGCGAAAGAACACGGAATCAGCGATGGAACGGTCTGCAAGGTTTTGAAATAAGATTTAAAGATGTTCCCCTACAAGGAAGTAAAAGGTCAGCTGTTGAAGGACGAAATGAAGGCCAAACGGCTTGAGAAATGACGGGAGATGAAGCGCTTGGTTGCAGGTCGCAAGCACAGGCAAATCCTGTTTTCCGATGAGAAGATTTTTACCATGGAACCTATCCGAAACCAGCAGAATCATCGCGAATGGCTTCTGCAAGGCTCTCCAAGGACTGTGAACGTCCAAAAAAGCCATTTCCCAAAGTCCATCATGGTTTGGGCGGGAGTTTCGGCTTTGGGAAACACGAAGCTTCATTTTTTCGACCAAAAAAAACGATTTAACGCGGTAGGCTACCAAACGAAAATCCTGGAAGGCGTGATGAAGCCCTGGGCCAAGAAGAACACTTCAGGAATCCAATGGATCTATCAACAGGACGGAGCGCCGACGCACAGCGCGAATACGACTTTGAATTGGTTCCACGATCCGACGAAGTGGTCTCCGGCGCCTGCTCCGGTCGTCTGGGACAAGAACATCTGGCCACCGCACTCGCCTGACCTCAACCCTCTGGACTTCTCGGTTTGGTCAATCCTGGGGGAAAAGATCTCAGGAAAAAGATTCGAAACCGTCGAATCCCTGAAGCGCGCCCTGCAAAAAGCTTGGAAGGAAATAAGTTCGGAATTGACCATCCGCATCGTCGACCAGTTCCCGAAACGTTTTCAGGCCTGTATCAACGCGGAAGGAGGGCATTTTAAACAATGTTTGTAATATTATTGTACGGCAGTATTGTACGAGTATTTTAAGCATATACACGTGGAATTTGGTTTTGTGGGGCTCGAGATATGACTGTTTTTTCATGTCACAGAACTTATTACGCACCCTGTATGTTCGATGAAGAGGAAGACCCACAAGTCACTTTGGATCGCGCAAGGTTGGCCCGTTCAACGCTTACAGCGTGGTTTGAGTTGAACCAAAACGATCCAAGTGCACGTGGGTATCTGTATAAAGACATCCCTAAGCATTTTGTGTGGATCAAAAAGGACAAAAAGTGGTCGCCACGCCAAAAAGGAAAAGCAATAGGGCGGATTTACCAAGTCAGTCCAACTCAAACCGAATGTTTCCGCTTACGTTTGTTGCTGTTGAACGTTCCAGGAGCGACGTCTTACGAAGCATTGAGAACTGTTCGCGGCACAGACGAACGTGGAAATGAGGTAGTAACAACCTATAGCACGTTTAGCGAAACTGCAAAAGCTTTAGGTTTGTTGCGCGACGATGAGGAATGGGAACGGTGCTTACAAGACTCCGCATTCGAGCACATGCCGTTCCAAATGCGAGCATTATTTGTCCTAATCATAACGCAGTGCAGTCCTGGAGATGTGCCCGGTTTGTACGCCAAATTCGAACGCGAAATGGCGGACGATTTCGTGCATCGATTGGGAAATGAAGAGTTAGGTCTGGAAATGTCCTATGCTGACATAGAGCGACGTTTGCAGCAGTTGGGGAAGACAGTAACGAGCTTTGGACTTCCTGCGCCTCTTAGGTCATATGAGGAATTGATGAGCAATGCTGAAATCGTTGATCAGGCTGAAGAAAGACGGCTCGGCAATGAAAAGTATGCTATGCTGAATGCTGAGCAAAAAGCAGTGGTTGACACTGTTCTTGCTCAGTTGGATAACGCAGGCGCTGAGAATAGATGCCATTTCATTGACGGCCCGGGTGGTTCTGGCAAAACATTCGTATACAACACCCTAATACACATTTTGAGAGGAAGGGGACTGAAATTTGCGGCGATGGCGTATACTGGAATCGCAGCTCAGCTCCTCCCTGAAGGCAAAACGATTCATCATCATTTTCGGCTTACTGTTGGCAATTCAATGCAAGCGAATGTAAAGGCAACGGAAAAGCGCGGTGCTCTTTTACGCGAAGCATCGGTTTTGATTGTAGATGAGGTATCGACGGTGTCGAAGAATATGTTGGATGAAATGGATCGTAAGATGCGTGAACTGACATGTGTTAACGCGCCTTTCGGAGGCAAAATAATGCTACTAGGCGGAGATTTTCGACAGATTTTGCCTGTGAAACGGTTCGCTTGCCGAGGCGAATTGGTCAATTTCTGCATTAAAAGTTCGGAACTATGGCCTTTGTTTAATAAGCATTCGTTGATAAACAATATGCGTGTCCGCGAAGACCAACAAGCGCACAAGGATTGGCTTTTGCAACTTGGAAATGGTCAATTGCCCCATTTTGACGGTGATAAGATTGAAATTCCCCACAAATTCCTTGGAGCGGGCGATTTAGTGACGGAAATATTTGCTGATGCAATCGCGAACGGTGATTATGCTGAAGTGGGCAAGAGAGCTATTTTGTCTTCCAAGAACTGCAGAGTTTACAAGCTCAATGAAGACGTTTTGAAGCTGTTGCCGGGAGAAGTAAAAACCTACTCAAGCTACGATTCTGTGGCGGAAGATGAAACACCGAATTCGGGAATTTCGTATCCCACGGAATACCTCAATTCAGTCACTCATTCGTCGCTTCCGCCGCACAAATTGGAACTTAAGATAAATGCTACTGTGATGCTTTTGCGGAATTTGAATATTCACGATGGTCTGGCCAACGGAACGAGGCTGCGCGTGTTGAACATGCGACCAAATGTGCTGATTTGCAAGATTTTGAGCGGCGACAAAGCCGGCGAAACTGCGTTTATTCCGCGGATTACGCTGCATACGGATGATGGAGTGCTTCCCGTAAAACTATCGCGGCATCAGTTTCCTGTGCGTCTGGGGTTTGCGCTCACGATTAACAAATCACAGGGGCAATCCTTCGATATGGTTGGAATTGATTTGCACGAGGAGATTTTTGTACACGGTCAACTTTACGTGGCGTTTTCGCGCGCAACCTCTGAGGAGGGAATCAAAGTGTCTGTGAAGCCTGATGACGCAATAATGCCAATTGTTTTGCACAGAAATGTGGTGTATAGAGAGGTGCTGTAAGTAGGTGATGCAAGCGTGGAAATGATGACAAAATCGTTTCTGATCCACGCGTAAAAACGGAAAATAGAGTACGAGTAACAAGCAGGGGAGCGTGAACGGATGTTCGGGTGGTTGCAGATGGTTTGGGGCAGTGTGCCGTGGATACTTATGCGTATGCGCGAAATGCAAAGTACGGTGTGAATTGAAGGTGCAGGAGAAAGTAGGGTTGCTGGAGGTAAAAAGCAAATTGCATTGTGCAAATGCATCTAGCCGAAGAACCGCCGTAGGCGGTAATTCGGCTAGTTCCTCTGCAAATTCCACGATTCTCCGCCGCTCGCTGCCAACAAACGCAAACGACGCGAACGAACGGTCGAAGTTTCTGCTCGGAGGGTCCCGTACCGAGAACGCGCATCCTACGGTAGCCAGTTTCAACGGCGTTCTGCTGTGCAATCTCGCGTTTCGCACTCCGAATCTTTATAGCGAAATTCGTCAAGAAGTGATCCTGATCAATCGATACTCGTGGAAAGCCGTTTGGATCCACTCGCGGCCACGGGTCGGTGCAAGCAAGCGTTTGGGATTGCGTGACGCCGTTCTATTTTCGTGGGAGCGCAGTTCTGCCGTGTGGCGCGTCGCTTTGTGGAGTTTTTTCTCACTCACTCTCTTCGTTTCAGGTAATGAAAATCGCTATAAACGTGTCATGAGTATGTTCGTTGGCCGTCAAACCAGCGATATGGATCCTCCTGATGCGGGCAACGGGAGCGATTTCGACTTCGATGAGATGCCCGAAGAAGGCCTCGTGGGCGGAGGAGCCCCCCATCCCGACGACATCGATGCCGTGAACGACGAAACTTTTGGCGGAGAAGTTTCTGGGATGCCTGACGACCTCGAGAAGTTCGCCATGCAAACGGCTTCCCTTCGCCTCGATGACGTCAACGCTCCGGACCCGCTGAGCCTCCCAATGCCGGCGTTCTCCATGTTCGGCGAAGATCTAAGGCCGAAGGATTCTCAATTCGATAGCAATAAGGTTTGTACTTTTTCACGGAAATCTTATGCTTATAATACGAATTTCAGGGATTGAAGAACATCTGGGAGTTCAATCCAGCCACCGATAAGACTTACGACCTCTGGGGAAGCATCTTCGATTCCCCGGCTGTCGACAGTGCCCCTTCGACCTCCAATGCGCCTTCATTCGCCAACATTGCGCGAGGAATGTCGCCGGGGCCGATCGGAAGCAAGCCGACCGCGAGGCAACAACAGAACGGAAGTTGCCAGAACGTGCCTCCCATCGGAACTCCGCTGAACAACGGAAAACCCAGCGGGATTTCGCCGGCGAAATCTCACGCGGAGTCACCGTTGCCGAGTTTCCCCGCGGGCACCGGAGTTCTTTCTCTTGCCGATCTCGAAAAGCGGATGATCAACGAGGCGAGCATGATAAACCGTGGCGCACCTCCTCCCGGATTGAGCACGTCCCAATACCCTCCAAGACCGTCTTTCCCTCCCGAATTAGCTCAAAAGATGTTCGCAGGTAACCTCATCAACCCGTTTCCGGGATCTGCTTACAACGTCCGTTTAGCTCAATCTGGCATGAATCGTCCTCCTCCCCACATACCCAACGCGTACGCCCACGCTCCTCCGGGCCGTCCTTGGCTGCCTGGGTTCCCCATGATGCCTCCGCCTGGTATGCGCGTCCCTCCCCGAGATATCCCGCGTTCGGCGTGCCACCAGGTCCGCATATGCAGAAGCTCCCTCACCCCGTCCACCACGACAACCATCGTAATTACAAGTCTTTCAACAATTCTCAAAGCTTCGACCAAATGTCCGTTGCTTCTGACCACTCACGTGGGCCGCATCGTCACAAGAAACCTGGTATGCCTTCGGGGAGAACGATTTCCGACTTCGCGTTCGATCCTTACGCTGGGTTTATGTCCTGCAAGGAGCGCGAGTGGCTCATCAAGATTCAACTGCTCCAGTGCAACGGATCCGGGAACCCAGAGGAGGATGACTTCTACTACCATGTAAGCTTCTAATTTTCCATCCACGTTCTTATGTTTTTAATTTTAGCATTGGAAGTTGAAGAACGGCATAACCACGAACGAGGTCCAGAAGAAGCTCGACGGGAACTACTACTCGTTCGACGCTGACAAGGATCGCTCGCACGCCTACGTGCCTCCTAACTTTGAGGGAACGCTGGGACGCCCAACGCACGTAACGGCATCTGTGCCAAGACAGGTATGTGTTCGATGCAAGGAACGATGCTGATTTCTGACGTTTCAGATCATTGATATCCACCAAGGACAACAGCAGTGAGGCAAGCTGTTGTACACCATGTACAGTTTACCCGCTTTTCCACGAAATGCCTTCGCATTTCCACTTTACCATCCGGCAAAATTTGTCCATCTTGTTAAATATTTCACTCTGACAATGTCAAATGTGTATAATATCAAATTTGATCGAAAACAAAGAGTTTCCACTTATGATCTTCGGATTTCGCGTCGTTTGAGCGATTGCCTCCCGGCACTACCGTTTCCTTTTTTCCCTCCTTTTAGCGATATATCTCGGGATTTTCAGTATCAAGATGAGCGCTGCCGTCCGTAGCTTCTGGCAAAACATTGTCAACACCAAGCGCGCGTTCTTGAACCCCCATGAGCACTTCGGTGAGCTGACGATGCCGTATTTCCAGGTTTTATGTGTTCTGTTTTAGGACGTGCCAACATCACTCGCGCTGCCCTCGCCACCTACGTCGCGATCTACTTCGCCTTCAAATGGAACAAGGGACGCAAAGCCGATGCCCTCCAGGCCGAGAAGCTGAAGGAGAAGTCCAACGTCGCCAACGATGCTCTCGCCCGCGCCGGACTCTTGTAGATTAGCCGCAAGATGACCTTGTTTGTAGATTGATCGTAAGCCGAATAATAGATGCAGTAAACGTTTCGGAATTTGCGAAGGTTATAGGTTGTTGTGATTAGCGGAATAGAGGGCGCGGTGTAAGCAAATGAGACTGCGAGAAGAAAAGAGAGAATCGAGGAATTGAAGCAGGTAGAAGAATTAAGATATTGAGAGGCAAGAATTGTTTGAATTGAATAGAGAACAGCTCGATGAGGTATACGAGGAGATGGTCATTGACGCGGAGGTGGAATAATTGACGAGATGACATTCCGCGCTCACCCTGAATGTCCACCACCTAGACGGGGACATATGCTTCTCCGTATGGGTTGAGGACCCTGCATCGTTTGATGACTTCATGTCAAAAGCCAAGCGATACGAATCCATCATCGCGAACAGAAAATCAGTTATGGCCTCAAACAAGTCTGAAAAGTATTAGATTTGGGCCATGCTATCCAAGTGCATAGCTGGTCGGAACGCCTAAGTGAAAGCGATTGAGCGAAAGGAAACGTCCGAAGACGAACGACGCAGATCACCTTCACCTGCGCCTAGAGAGAACAGAGAGACTCGCAAGAATAAGCCAGGGAGACAGCCGTCAGTGGCAACAAAGAGGAATTCAGAAGCAAAATGACGACCACCAGTGTTAATCTAAGGGAGCGCCTTTACAGGGAGACTTCAACGAAGGTCGCCAGAACTTCGGTTCACAATTTTTACAACATTTTGAAAACTCGCGGCAGTTTGGAATGAATCGAAATGGCTATCAAAGAGGCATGGAAAACGATTACAAGAGCGGATTTGTTGAAAATATTGATCGATCGCAGCAGGAAGATACTATTAACCAAGATTTGTATGCTTTAACTGTCGACAGCCGGAATTTTATTCACGTCATGACCGTAATCTGGAGCATAGAACACATCTGGAGGTTAAGACCCTGGAGGCAACAACGAATGAATAGTTGGAATCCGTGACAACGTTATCCGAGTTATCCAGAGTGATCTGAGACTGCAGACTGAGACTGATCGACAAGAGATATACGACAGATCTTAATTTTGCGGACACTTCTAATCAAACTGAAAAAGATGTAGTGAGACTCATAATGGCCGCCGCGCTTCGATCAACTTCACGCAGCACCACATGCCGTACTAACACCAGCGGATGATCAACGAAATCTGCACTGAACCCTTCATGTGAAGACGCCCCAACCCCGCTTGCTTGCTGATCTGATGATCTCTCCACAGGTCCCGTTGTGAGCTGCTAGAATTGTTGGTCTTGTAGAACTCCTTCTAGAACGTTATTACCTCGTTCTCCATCATATGTTTCATTACTGATCCGTCTGATACGTTTTATGAAAGTTGTAGGAAGAAACACTACGGTTCCTCTGATTCTTTCGTGTTCTCGTTAGCGACGAGATCGAGCGAATTCAATCGTCTCTTACAACTTGCAAGACTGATTCGCCCGCTTCAGTCCTTCCCGGTCACTCTGTGGGTCCACATTACAGAAAACAAAAGTCGAGAAACAATCAAATAAAATTCACTTAAGCAACACGTGGGTTCCGTCAACACAAATAAGTTAAGATCACAATTCAGAGTTCGTTCATATATCCAGGCTTCGACTGGCATTGCTTCCGCTTGACCTTGATTTTGTCTTCGATCGACATCGCTTCCGTGGCGTTGTTGACAAAAGATCTAAATGCACAAATAAGACCAAAGCCGGGTCTAGTCTCAAACATACTTGACGAAGTTAGCCACTTTTCCCTTGTCGCTTTCCAGCTCCTTTTGGTCTTCGTCGGCGGCCTTCATAACGTTCTTCGTCCGGAGATCGTCGCGCCACTTAGCGTTCAACATCATCTCGCAGCGCTTCGCTTCCATATCGACTTCGCTCATCTTCGATTTGCCCGTTTCCGGCTTCTTCTGAAACGGAAGACTTATTGTTAGATTAGGAGTCAAGCTACCGTACTTCATCCAGTCGTCGGTTCTCGGGAGTTCGGCTGCGGCGTCTTCGGTCGGATCCACGCGAGTCCAGCTCATGCCTTCTGGAGAAGTTCTGGAGCGTCTTCGTGGAGATCTTGAGCGAGATCGACTTCTGTTCCGACGAGATCGATCGCGGGAAGATTCTCGGCGATTCTAAAAGAGGTCGCCGGTTAGCTAGTGAGTTCAAAAAGTACCGGAAAGCGGCGCGAAAGTTCCTTAAAATAGATCTCAAATCTTGATTTAATCGAATACGTCCTCTTAAACGCCACAACTGCCACTCTCCCCAGACATCCTAGATTCAATAATGCTTCGCAGTCCTTTAGGAAAAGAACAACAAACTCGACTTTCGCCTTCTGCTTCATCTTTGAGTTCAACCCAGACCGATAAATCTTCGCTTAACCTTCTTAGCTGTCCAAACGCTTGCACTTGTCAAAACACGAACAAACGCTCTTCGAAACGTGAACCCTCCCTCCGTCGTCCCTCGCCCTAGTCCCCAATTCCAGCCTCTCTTCTCTTTCCTATATCTTTGTTTGTTAGTCAGCTGTCCACGTCACACCCTCCTAGGCCAGACAAGTCGCAGACGAAACGCGCTTGGCTCCCCTCTCTCCTATCGATTTTGACGTCACCCTCGCTCGCCTCTTCCTGAATGCCACAGCTTGGCGGCCGCCGAGCGCACGTCCTTCACAACGCAAAAAAACCGGCCACAATCAGTGGTCATGGGTTGAGATACTGTATCTTGCATGTCGATTAGGCTGAACCTCCCATACGCTTGTCACGATGCCCCTCAAGCTGCGCTTAGCGGAAATGATGCGAAGACTTGGGTTTCTGCATCTCGATTCACCAAAAAAGGAATCAGAAACAAAAGATCATCGATGAAACGTTTATGTAGCACTGAACGGTTCGTTGTTTCAATGCTAACCCCTCGGCGAATCGCAATGTCGTCAGCGCAGCTCAATCGCTTCGACGCTTCTCTCCAAGCAGCATGCACTATCGCAAAAACTCAACGGCTCAGCGCCGCCGCCCTTACACCCTGGCGACAGCTCTGGGAACAAAGTACGGTACGGCGCCCGCGTACTCGCATACAGAAAAATTCGCTATCGATCGATCCGATCGTCTTTTCAAGCCCTGGCCTAAGCTACGCCAAAGTGGCAACAAACGTTGTAAGACGACGGCGAGAGATAAGAAACTTCGCCGGCGCTGATAAGTAAAAGCGATTGGAACGAAGAATGATGACGTAGAGGATTGTGAGAAAATTTGCACGTACCTGGAAAGAACGTATAGAGTACGAGTCCCGGCGGCGATCCGAATCCATAGATCGATCGGAATCGTGGCGCCTTCGACGGCATTCCGGCGAAGATCCACGTCGCTTCTCGATCCGGCGATCGCCCCTTTGTGGAGAAGCCTTGAGCCTTTTCCGCATGCGATCTCCGGAATCATCTCGCTTGGATTTCGGCTGCAACGAAGGCGAACCCCGGCGTGCCCTTCGTACGGGAGATCTGGAGTCGTTCCGCCTTCGCTCGCTTCGTTTCGGTGACTTTTCCTCGTCAAGGTCGTTCCTCCGCTTCTTCTGCTTCTTCCGCTCGTCCTCCGACGAATCAGAATCGCTACTTCGCAGTTTCTTCTTGTTTTTCTTGTGCTTCTTCGACTTCTTTTTGCCGTCGCTGAAGATTTCCTTCATCATCCGCTGGAACTTCACCTTATTCAGCGGATTATCCATCAACTCTCGTTGCCGCTGTGCTTGGCGCATCTGAATCACCGAAATCACACATCATGTTAATTTTCCATCCAACCCACCTTTAAAGCCACCAGCGGATCTTCGCTCCTGACGACGTCCACCTGCAGATGCGAAACACGGCTCGGTCCCGCATCATCATTGCAGCTCTTCGATCTCTCCTCGAGGGCCTTCAAGCGGTCCTCTTCTTTGTCCTTCACGAAAACGTCCGAATAGAGCTCGAAATTCTTATCGATCTGCAAGCGAATCGGTCAGAAACCTCCGCAACTCTCCGACTATCACCTTCTTTCCTAGCAGATAATCCTCCCTATTCACGATGGCTTTCGTGCCTTCGTACATCCATCCTATCTTCTTGTCATCGTCACTCATCGTCGCTCTGATCCTAAAATCAGATCTCAATCTGACTGAAATAAACCCAACCATTAATCAACCCATCAAAACCCCAGCTCACACGTTCCGCGCATTGCAAGAAATAACACATATTGATTGTAACACACAAGTGGATCAATTAACATTTATATTAACTATCCTGGTTTATCCTAACATCGCAGCTAGCTGCAACAATTCAGTATAAAACAAAGATCTATTCCACAAGGAAACAACATCGATGCCGTGACGCCCAACCATGTACAACAGGATAAAGGAATTGGGAGAGGATTTAGTGGAGATACTTCTGGATCTCGTCGTAGATGGCGAGAACAAGGGCTCCACCGGTTCCACGGAAGACGTTGGAGAGGGCTCCCTTGAACATGGCGGACATGCCCTCGTTCTTGACGATCTTGACGGCGCAGTCCCAGGTGTTCTTGTAGAGGATGTCCTTGCGGCCAGACTGCATCATCATGCGACGACGGACGGTGTCCCATGGGTAGGACAGAATTCCCGATCCGACGGTGACGACCTGAGCGATGGCCCAAGCCATGAAGAAGTTGAGCTTCTTCTCGGAGGCGAACACCATCTTGGCGGTGTCGAACATTCCGAAGTAAGCGGCTCTGGAAGAGGACAGGGGTTAAGGACTGTGCATGGAAACGAAATAAGCTACCTGTAGATGATGATACCCTGGACGGAGACAAAGAATCCACGGTAAAGTCCGATGGGTCCGTCAGACTTGGCGATCTTGACGAGGCAGTCGGCGAGTCCCTTGAATTCGCGAGATTCGGCCTTTCCAACATCAGCGGCAAGGCGGGTACGGGCGAAGTCCAAAGGGTAAACGAAGCAGAGCGAGGTCGCTCCGGCGGCTCCACCAGAGGCCAAGTTTCCGGCGAAGAACTTCCAGAAGTCCTTCTTCTTGTCGTATCCGGCGAGGAACAGCTTCTTGTAAGTATCCTTGAAGGCGAAGTTCAAAGCCTGGGTGGGGAAGTACCGGATGACGTTGGCCAGATTTCCACGCCACAGGGCGGTGAATCCCTGCTCCTTGGGGACACGGACGAGAACGTCAATAATGCCCTTGTAGCGCTTGTCGACGGCGATGGCGGTGGAGGCATCTTGCACCTAGAAAATCGCGAAACCAGATTTCGGAACCGAAAAGACCGAATTCTTACCTGGAGGAGGAGCTTCACACGTTCGATGGGGCGACCGCGGTCTTGGAGATGGCGGCGGCGGTACCTCCGGTGGCCAAGTCGATGGCGAACTTCTTGACATCAAATCCCTTCTGTTCTCCCATGGCGGCGTTTATCTGGCTTAGCCTGCAAGAACAACGAAGAATTAGCGAATCAACATGGAAACAGCTAATTGAAATGCGCGAAAACACAAACAGAGTAGGAAGCGAACGATTAGTCACCAGAACCACCGGTACTTATCACGAGAAAGGTCGCGAAGGTTGCGCGATCGCAGAAGCAAACGGAGAAACCGCTTCCCCAAAAATCGAAAGAATCGAATGCGGAGGGGAGGCCGCGGACGAGACAAGACGAGGCAAGCACCGCCTTCCGAGACATTTCAAGCGCGTCTCGTGGAGTGCAAACGTTTAGGATCCCTGTTTACTGTAACGTGATTTGAAACTTCGCGACGAGACCGTCTGAAATGGACTCTCGTAAACCCCGGCCGCTCGTCGTCGTTCGGTCTTCAGTTTCGGATTCCGCGATTTGAAGGAAGATCGGTTTCGGAATACGCCCGGAAATCTGTTTGGGATGACGGCTTTACATGAAAAACGCATTTTGGAATATCCAAACGCGGTTTGGCAGTTTTGAGGGGGACGAATTTTGCAAACGAAATTTGTACTGCGAGGGTTATTATCCATCGGAAATCCAGTTTTTGAAGCAAATTCCCACATTTTTTTGTCCGAATCCGGCGTTTAAAATCTCAGATTTTTGAATTTCGTCGCATTTTCAAAGTCCCGGTTGGACCAGATACGATAGTTCGTTATTTCACGGGTTCGCTCCGCCCAGGGCGTGTGGTCCGCTGTTTTCCCTACAACTACGACGAGTTTTGTGGATCCAAAAGTCCGCATCGGAACGCCGGGAGCGCCTCTCTGCGCAAATTTCGTAATTTAACGACGTTCAACCAAGGGTTTCCCAAATTTTGAGCGTCGGTTTTCATTTGATTTTCGGTTGTTTTGTTGTATATTTGATTTGATTCGGGATGTTGCCTATTTGCACTTTTGTTTACCGTTTTTCTCCTTATTACACATTCCGAGAGTGCACTCCATTGTGTTCTAACTTTCATTCGCTCATTTTTCGTACTAAAGTTTTGTTTTAGGGGTATTAGTTTTAGGGGTATTAGAGTCACAGTTAGAGATGACCGCGACACTTGGAGAAGGCCACTGTCGAAAGCGTTATTCGCACATTTCTTTTTCGCGATATTCTCGATTTGCACTTTTAGACCTCTCATTAACACGTATTCTTTGCAGATTGGGTAACAACAATGCCTTCCGACGCGAAGAAGAAGAGAGACGCCGCCAAGAAGGCGAACGCGAAATCTGGTCGGAATGGACGTGGAAAGAAGGCAACCGACGTCGCCGAGGATGTCGAAACCAACGGCGTGGCCAACGGCTCCGGAAACGTGAGCGGAGATGAGAGCATCAACGAAAGTAAGAGCGCTTAAGTGATCCTTATCTGACCCCTATTCTTGCAGCCATCGATGCCGCCGCCGCTCTTCTGGAGCAGATCGAGCTGGAGAACGCGAAGGCTCGCTCCGTTGCGGGTGCGCGCACGTCGCACCTGAAATCCGTGGATTTGAAGATTGAAAGTTTAACCGTAACTTTCCACGGTCGTGAAATCGTGACCGACACCACCCTTGAACTGAACAAGGGTCGTCGTTACGGCTTCATTGGATTGAACGGAAGTGGTACGAGAAAGAGTATCTGTTGACGCATCTATTGAACTTGCAATTCAGGAAAATCAACACTGATGCACGCCATCTACAGCCGTGAAATGCCGATCCCCGACACCGTTGACATGTACCTCGTATCCCGAGAAATGGCGGCCACGGACATGACTGCGCTTAAGGCGGTCTATGACGTAGATACCGAGCGTAAGGTCCTCGAGGCTCAAGCCGAGGAGCTCGCCGCGATGGGCGACGACGAGAGCCAGGAGAAGCTTATGGACATCTACGAGCGTTTGGACGAGATGGACGCTGATATGGCCGAGGTCAAGGCCGCTGAGATCTTGCACGGTCTTGGCTTCAGTCGTCAGATGATGCTGAAGAAGTGCAAAGACTTCTCCGGAGGATGGCGTATGCGTATCGCCCTCGCCCGTGCTTTGTACTTGAAGCCCTCTTTACTGCTTCTTGACGAGCCCACGAATCACTTGGATCTTGACGCCTGTGTGTGGCTGGAAGGAGAGCTGTCCAAGTAGGCACATACCGGCCATTCAAAGCTTATTTAAATACTTATTTAGATACAAGCGAACCCTTTTGATCGTTTCTCACTCTCAAGATTTCATGAATGGAGTGTGCACGAACATTATCCATCTTTTCCAGAAGAAACTTGTGTACTACGGAGTGTGTTGTGACTCTAATACCCCTAAAACTCATTCAAACACTTTAGGGTAACTACGACACTTTCATCCGCACGAGATTGGAACTCCAGGAGAACCAGTTGAAGCGGTACAAGTGGGAACAAGACCAGCTGCAGCACATGAAGGACTACGTCGCCCGATTCGGTCATGGAAGCGCCAAGCTCGCTCGTCAAGCCCAAAGCAAGGAAAAGACGATGGCGAAGATGATTGCCGGTGGTCTAACTGAGAAGGTCGTAACCGATAACGTGAAGCAGTTCTACTTCTTTGATCCCGGACATGTTCCTCCTCCAGTGATCATGATCCAGCACGTTTCTTTCCGCTACAGCGATAACACGGTGAGGGAGAGGAGCGAAAGCTAGGATCACGACTGTTGTTTCAGCCCTTGATTTACGAGAATCTGGACTTTGGAATCGATTTGGACACACGAGTGGCCCTCGTCGGACCC
This sequence comes from Steinernema carpocapsae, assembly GCA_000757645.3. Taxonomy (NCBI): domain Eukaryota; kingdom Metazoa; phylum Nematoda; class Chromadorea; order Rhabditida; family Steinernematidae; genus Steinernema; species Steinernema carpocapsae. The sequence continues at coordinate 4,901,938 of AZBU02000005.1, forward strand.
AACGGAGCCGGCAAGTCAACGCTGCTCAAGCTCCTCGCCGCCGATATCTTTCCTACGAACGGTCTTATCCGCCGCCACTCCCACTGCAAGATCGGCCGCTACCATCAGGTAACGTTCAAACTTATTCAAAGCAGACATGCCTGGCAGACGGGAAAGGGGGAGCTAGACTCTTGGGCTGGGTGGGGTTCACTTCGACTGGGTGACGTGCGCTGACCAGTCGGTCCTCGCTTAACCTCTCGTGTGCCTGTTCCAACGATGGTTTCCACCGGAAGCTCAACAAAAAGCGACAACTCTTCGCCGAACAATTCCGTCGATTCGGGAGAAGGTCATGAACCGGAGCAAATAGCTCCACAGAAGCGGCTCTCCAAAGGTAATTGGTCCGTTGATGTGATCGATTACTCACCTTTCCCATGTGCAGAGGACCAAGATGGATTTCCCGAAGCGCCGGAGTCTGCGCACTCTCCCCGCACCACCCGTTCGCCCTCGTCTTCGCGCCGGCGTCGTCGCAAGGCAACTCAACTGCGCTTCATGACTATCGCCGATAGGACCGACGTCGCCCGTGTCCAGCTCTTGCTATGCAACATTAGCGATCGCCCGCTGTTCTACAAGCTCAAGAGCAACGTCGGAAGCAACGTGTCGGCGTTGCCCAGCGGAAGCGGTCACATCGCGGCTCGAGGATCATCTCGCTGCGTTTTGACCTGGCATCGAGCTCCAGAATACCAAACCTGGGCTGACGTTGAAGCTCCCAAGATGTTGCTGATCACCCGTTTCTTGGACGGAAACAACGAACTCACCAACGACGTCACTTCCACGCGTCTCCAGGCGAGAGTGGCGTCTTCCGGAGCCTGTCCTGCAAGCAATCCTCCAGTGGAGCAGCTGCTTCTTGATGCCGTCTCCAAGTCTCTCAACCCCGGAGCTGACAGCAACGATATGAGCATCACGAAGTACGGACGATTAGCTTTGTTGTATGCTTTATCAGCATTTAGAGCCAATGAGGAAACGAGCAATGTCGACGACATCATTGAGTACCTGAACCGCCTATCGCCTTCGGCCTTGGCGTTCCTTATCGCCATGATTTTTCTGTGCTTCCTGGCATTCTATCGTACGCTTGCGAAGCCGCAGCATGTCATCGTCAAGTAGCCGCCCGGTCCAAGAGTCATGGGGATTAGATGCTAAACGAATAAACAGCTTCTATTGATGTTCCGTTTTTGCTATGATTTATGATTGTTTCAGCATTTGCACGAAGAGCTGCCTCTAGAACTGTCTGCGCTCGAGTTCATGATGCAGTCCTTCCCCGATGTCAAGGAAAAGGAAGAGATGCGCAAGATCGTTGGACGTTACGGTTTGACTGGACGGGAACAGGTAAGGGATCACCGGTCAAATTTAGCCACTCCCACCTTCTAATTTCAGGTTTGCCCGATGAAGCAATTGTCCGACGGCCAACGATGCCGCGTTTCGTTCGCTTGGCTAGCCTGGCAGCAGCCTCATCTCCTTCTGCTTGACGAACCTACTAACCATTTGGATATGGAAAGTATCGATGCTCTAGCCGAAGCTATAAACGAGTTTAAGGGCGGTATGATTCTCGTTTCTCACGATTTCCGACTTGTCCAACAGGTTAGTCACCTTACGTGATTGAACAGTTAGGCAAAGTTTATTCCAGGTTGCCGATGAAATCTGGATCTGCGACCACGGACTCACCAAGTGGGATGGTGATATCTTCTCGTACAAGCAGCATCTGCGAAAGAAGATTGATAGCGAACACAAAGAGCGTGTGGAACGTTAAATCTATCCGAGGAGTCCGTCTTTCGTCAAGTTCAGCTTTCAATCGGTGTTATCGAAAATGCCGGTCTCGCTTTTTCTCTGTGAATTGTAATGTTCGATTTTAAGAACGGTTGTTTGTGTTTGTTGTTGATTTGTTGTTGAACTATAAGATTTCACAAAATTTTATCGAGAAGACTTGAGATTATAACTTGTGATGTGACCTATTTTGGCCTAGTACTTCTTCTTGACCATGGATTCAGGGTGTCCAAGCTCTCCATCATCTTGTTGAATAGGGCGGTTGCGTCGCGTTGACCCTGGAATGTCCTCGATCCGGTCCTCGAACAGCTCCGGGAGCTGGTGGCCTTGTCATTCGGCTAATCTTCAATCCCAGCAAGTGACAATCGAATCCTTGTTCCATTGCGGCTTCCTTGACGAGTGCCGTGTGATCCTTCGGGCATCTGGCGATCAGCTCGTTGATGATGGCGAGGTTTCCGGCGTCGATGGCCAGGACCGTGTCCCGGGTGGCGCAGGTTGCCGAGCGGATTACCTCGGTTCTTCCTTTCATGAAACCGGACGTGCTGCCGGATTCATAGGTCCGGACGAACTCCTTGAACTGGCGGTAGAAGGCGAGCTGGATGGCCAGTTGCATGATCGAGTCCGGCGAAACCTTGTACTTGCTGATCGAGTCGTAGCTCATGTCGAAGTACTCGACCGTAGCGAAGTCGATGTCCGCGTCCGCGTCCGCCGCCACGTGCTTCTTCTGCGCATTCGTGATGTGCGACTTCAGGGAAGATGAGCTCCTTGACGTGGCCTTTGCCGGATGTTTGGCTTTCTGGACCCACGAAGTGGTTTGTGTTGGTGTCGCTTAAGGACTCATTCATGAGTCGGAGGACGGCAACTCCATCTCCCCAGAAGTGCTCGAAGTTGATCGTGGCTTGTTCGTTTCCGTCAACGATTAGCTGGAAGTACTTGTCGAACCAACGGTTGCGGCTTTCGTCGCCGATCATGAGACTCTGGACAAGTCGTTTCCGTAACGTTCAACGTCAGATGAACCGGAGCAAATAGCGCCACAGAAGCGGCACTCCAAAGGTACTTAATCCCCTGGTGTGACCGATTGTTCACCTATCCTTTGTGCAGAGGACCAATGGATTCCCAGAAGCTCCGAGTCCGCGCACTTTCCGCGTTCCATACGGTGTTTTCAAAAATTCCAGTCTCGCTTTTCCTCTGTGAATTGTAATGTTCGGTTTTAAGAATTCAAGATTTCACAAAATTTTATCGCGAAGGTTTTTGAGATCACAACTTGGAATAACTTAATGTACCCAAATGGCTGATGAAGCGACTATTCCTCATCTGGTCCAGTGAAGTAAGCGTGCCTCAAGGCGTTCTCGGCACTGATTCGATGCAGCGGGTTGCAGACCAGGAGGCGCTGCAGGAGATCGCGGCCGTTTGGCGACAGCCTCGGCACGACTTGACCGAAAGTCATCGAAGGGTGGTAGAGCGGCATCGGCTTGAAGTCGGGCAGCTGCGACAGCGATGGCCAAGTTTCGTCCGTCGGAGTTCCGAGAAGTTTGAAGATGCGTTTCAGTTGATCTTCCACGTTTCCGCCTGGGAAAAGCGGTCTTCCGGAGTTGGCGATTTCTGAAATTTGGAAATCAGCATAACGGGGACAAGGATGGTTTGGAGCAGACGGTTCCCAGACGAACGTCGCCACGTGTATTTCATTAGCGGCGCGACCGGCGTTTGACCGGTCAGCTTGATTTCAATCGTTCGTTAAAGATCTCAAGTTTAGCGTTTAAGGGACAAACACAATTCAAACATGGCGGATAGTTTCAAGCTTCCGACCGCTCTCTAAACCGCAATGAGTTAAAAGTGCTCCCCAGAAGAGTTCCACCGTCGAGACATATCTCATACGGGCCTCTTCAGACACGTGCACTTTATTTGTGGTGCTGATCTTTTCACGAGCGGTCAGACGCCTTTCGTCCTCTGTAGCCTAAAGGGCATCTGAGGGTCCACGAAAGCTTTTTCTAATCAAAAGCGGAAGTCGTACGCTTACCAGCGAAGATGCAGCCGGCCGACCACATGTCAATGGAGGTATTGTAAAGCTTCGCTCCGAAGAGCACGTCGGGCGGTCGGTACCACAGAGTGACGACTTCGGCGCTGTAGCACCTGACCGGGATGCCAAAAGCACGCGCCAAGCCAAAATCGGCCAATTTCAACTGCATGTTGTTGTTGATCAGAAGGTTTTGAGGCTGAAAACAAAGATTGAAAGAGGAAATAAGCCTGATAGAGTACCTTAAGGTCACGATGCAGCACGTTGTGCGCGTGGCAAAAAGCCAGTCCTTGGAGCAGCTGGTACATGAGGCTCTTGATGGTCTAAAGCAGCAATTATTCCAGGCACCTCCAACCAATAATCGTTTACACTTTTCGAAATTTCGGATTCGCAGGAGTCGAAATACTTGCGGAGATCCTGGTCGCAATACTCGAAGATCAGTGTCAGCTTGTGATCTCCGTGGACGACGTTGTGGAGGCGGACGATGTTTTGATGGCGGAGTTCCTTCAAAAGGCAGATTTCGCGCAGCGCCGAGCTCGGAACTCCCTGAAAATGAAAATTGAAACGTTTCCTCAAATGGATTCTGTTGTACCTCATCGTCATCATCGAGGCGAATCATCTTTAGCGCCACGACTTCGTCGGTTTCGGTGTTCTTCGCCTTGTAAACAGTTCCATATGTTCCTGAAACGAGAGAAATATTTAGGCCACGTTCGGCTCAAACAAAATAATGAGCAGTCCCCAAATGCTACGGGTACGCTTGCTTACTTTTCCCCTTCGCCTCGTAAGATTACTAAAGTGTTTTAGCTCATCAAAATTCACAAATCCATATCATTGAAAAAAACCGAAAATCGACGAAACATCTAAACGAAACGAAACATGTTTTGCAGTCTGATCAATCCTGTTAAATAAGTAAATAAGCCAGAATCAGCCTTACACGTCCCAATAATCAGCCCCGAAAATTCATAAAATCATATCAAAACATTTAAGCAGTAAAACAGCCAGAGGTTACAGCTTACGAGAATCAAGCATCACTCGCCTTCTCCGATCTTTTCCAGTAGCTCGTAATTCTTCATCTGCGCGTTTCCGTTCATGATTCTCTTCGCTTTTTAGGGCTTCAGCGGATGTTTCGCGGCTTTCGGCGTTCTGCACTCCTGCAAACGAAATCGAAATTAGATCGGCGACGATTTTCGCGGAACGCCTTGCGGATCGCGCTGCGGCGTTCGGAATCGTGTTCGCGAATCCAAAATTCGAAGTTTTCGTCTCTCGGCGCGAGAGACCTTCGGGTTCATCTGTAGCAAAGGGGTCATCGAGCGCCGCTGACCCGAGAGTTCGACCACCAACGACGTTTTCGTGTCCCACACGACCCAACAGCTGAGTCATTCACCCGCCGCAGTCAGCTCTGATTTAGGTTTGCCAATCACCGGCTTCTGCTTCCATTCCGCGGCTGTTTCAGATTCCCGAGGGCGACGATGACTTCAGTGCCGAAAGACGTGTACAAATCGATCAAACGCTCGATTTCGGCCACGACGAACGGCCTCGTTTCGAATGGATCTTCGATTCTTCTGGGATCGTCGAGTTCGGCAGGCGAGGCGAAGTACGCAAATGCCGCGGGGAATAAGCAGTGGATCCATCCGCCAGGTGACAAGGAAAACTGGGAATTTCGGTTTAAAGAGGGAATGAATATGTGCGTTTGATGTGTTTGCTGAGATACGAGAAACGAAACGAAAACGTTGTGTGGCCTTTTCTGTCGGTCTTTCGCTATACAGTTCATATATTCTCCTTTTAGATGTGCTCACAAATGGACGCGTCGAATACACGGTCAAGATGCTCGGTAAAACCGATGTAAACGAAGCCAAAGGAACTCAAACTATCCGCGATGCCATTCACCAGATCAAATTCAAGCTTCATGTAAATCTAATCACTGGAATGCAATTACTCAACGTTCAGTATTTCAGATCGACAGAGGAATCACGGGGAACTCCGGATCTAAGCTCCAGAAAGTCGATCTGCAAATTAACACCGAAGGAGTTACGGTTTTGGACACCAAATCGAAGATGATCATAAGCAAGTATCCGCTCCACAGAATCTCCTTTTGTGCTGATGACAAACAGGTTTGGAGCGTTTTTTGTTGACCTTTGTGATAAGTTCTATTTTAGGACAAGCGAGTTTTCTCGTTCATCGCTAAAGAAGATTCGACGGAGGTTAAGCACGTGTGTTACGTGTTTCTTAGCGATAAAATGGCCGAAAAAATAACTTTGACCATCGGAGAAGCGTTCGATCTGGCTTATCAAGTGCGTAGGACTCTTTAAGTCGAGTTAACTCTGAGCTTCAGAAATTCATCGACAACAACGGCCGAGATTTGGAGAACAAGAAGCAGTTCATCGTCCTCCGCAAACGAATCGCCGAGTTGGAATCCGAAAACTCTGCCTTGAAAGAGGAACTCGCGGCTCTCTACCGGATGCAGCCGAACGCGGTCGGGGCCGCCGCTCCTCCGGCGCCGACTCCTCCTACGCTTCCCTCGAGTCCGATGCCCAAGTATCCCCCAGCTCTTCCGATGGACCAGTTTGGCACCCTAACGCCTTTGGTTCCCCCACCGCCGATCGCCAAGCGTCAGATGCCTCAACCCACGAACGGATCCAGAACGTGAACGCTTGTTCGCTGAACGAATTTATGAGGACGGCGCCCGAAGTTGGGCGTCGTTTGGAGAATCTTCACATAGATAGGATGGAGGATATTTTCGATGAGGATTTCGACCCGAGGGCGGATGAGCGGAAGCGGAAGGAGGAGGAAACCGCGCCTAAGGATCCGTTCGGTAAGGGAGTATTAAGCATACTGTTTGCATCATTCAAGGCTGAGATTAAGGGAAGCACCTGATTTTATCGTTTCAGGGCTGATTCCATTCGTTAAAGCAGAAACGATGACTCCAACCTTCTCGACTTCGATCAAAAACGGCGAGGAACCATCGATCGAAGACTTTGAAGTGATGCTCTCGAAGGTAGACGAGAGGTTAGCCGAGATGCGCGACGGCTTCAAGAACGGCTGCCTGGAAACCGGTGACGTCGGAGGCGCCGGCCGCGACCTGGATTCCGACTACAGTACCCCGGTCGCCTCAACCAGTCACGCCTCTTAATCCGCGCCTGCCCCAACCCCAACTGCGCATGATCCCTCTCTGATCCCAATCCCTTCCAGTATCATCCACACGAACATAATCGGATCATCCCGTCCCACAGTTGTGATATTTAAAGTTATAAGTTCTCACTATATTTATTGATTGCCTTATCCACCCGACGCGCCTTCCCGACTTCTCTATGCAGCGAATCCAGTACACATGGCCTTGTTACTCGACTACGGTAAGATTACGTTTATTTGTCGACGCGATGTTCATATTCCGCTCTCGCACAATAAATTCACTGCGATTTCGTGCGGAATCTCCGCTCTGTTTGCTTTCCCTTTGAGGCGAGGATCGGGGTTACCTCGGAGGCGAGAAAGCGATGAGTCAGTTTTTAAGTGAAGTCGCTCGCGATGTCGGCGGTCGACGTGCCCGAGGAGGTCCTGGGAAAAGTGCGCAATGCGGAGGAACGCGAAACGACGATTCTGAAACTGGGAGAAGCCGAACGGAAGGTGCTGAAGCATAACGAGTTTACGCTTTTCGAATTCGAGGTCGCCGAGGAGTTTCAGAAGATTGGGGTGCTCGTGGAGTGCGTGGCGCAGAGCGATAGCGACAAGTTCAGAGTGGTCTTGTTCGACGAAAATGGTGAGTTGCGGCTTCGATTAAGGTCAAAACAAACGATGTCCCTTTAGATACTCCCGAATTCATCGACTATTCAACTCCCTGCGTTGGCTCTTCTCAATCCATCGTTCCTTTCGGCCCTTTTGGCCAAATCGAGATCTCGAAGCCCATCTACAACAAGACGTCAATCAGGCATAGGATTCCCGATTCTTGCCTCAAGTTGTTCACGATGCGTCAGAACGGTAAGTCTTTCTAGCACCCTTTTTCTAAGCCCTATTTTTCAGTGGAATTACCTGCCAAACGTCGACGTCTACTGGCCGTCGTGGCTGGAAACAGAATCCGAAACCTGGACTTCAGAATCCGTGTCCTTCCCCTCCGGTTCGTGTCTTTGGATGCGGTGACGGAGCTCTTAGCAGTCGACAAAAAACTGATAACAAAGAAGAAGGAATTGGACGTTTACGTGGACTTCAACAGTTGGGAATCCATCCGAGCTTCCGGAGACGAGATCAGGGATCTCTTAACCGAGAGATGGCAGAGGTGCCAAGGTCTGAGAGATTCTTGCGTGAGGCACATCGTTTGCGACTGAAGCTAAGAAGATCTCATCAGTCCAAATGTAACTTGGAGCTATAAGTTTTATAAATTTAGCAAAAATGGAATCACATATGGACATAGAAGTTAAAAGTCGCCAGGCGACCAATAAATACAATCGGTGCCATCCAAAATTAGAAATTTCGATAAATCAGAAACGAATTTGAAGGCAGTTCGAAATGATACAGAAGGGTGGAAGGTGGCGTCGAAATGCCGGTAGGTCACAGTGAATCTAAGAGTTTTGCGAGCAGAAAGAATCCGTCGGAAGTGCCTAGTTTCCTAGAATGGCTTGGACAAACGCCCCGCAGTCGAAGACTTCGCTCTGCACGGCCAAGATGAAGGGATGCGCGAGGAGTTGCTGGTACTTCGGCCGTTCGTTTACCGTCTTTGTGAGGCTAGAAAAGGATGAATTAGGGCGAGTGTTCTTGAAATCGCCTGCTCACCATCCAGCGAGGAAGTCGTGGAACTTTGCGCTGAATCCAAGCTCTTGGGGAATCGTAGGCGAGGCCTCGTTCACAACTTGTCGTAATTGATCGAAGGGTGTTTTCCATTTCGCATATGGATGCGAACCCGTAGCGATTTCAATCTGAAAGGAGGCTGAGAAAAGATTCAAAAGCGTAAATCTCACCAAGGTGATTCCGAGGCTCCAAACGTCGGCGCGCACGTCGTACGCGTCCTTCGATTCGCCCTCGATTCTTTCCGGTGGCATGTAAGGTTTGCACCCCGCGTTCACCGTCTTGGCCAACGAGTTGGTCAGGACTCCCGAAATACCGTAATCACAGATCTTGATGCATCCCTGTTTGTTAAGCAAAATGTTCGACGGCTTCACGTCGCGATGGATCAGGTTAATCGCTTCCTTCATGAAGTTCAATCCTTCTATTACCTTCAAAACGACGCATAAGGAGAGGCTTGGATGATCGTTACTCACAGAATAGGCGCACCTTCTGATGAAGGCCTCGGGAATGTTGCTGCCCAACTCGAAACACCGCTTGTAGAACTTGTCCAGCGAAGTATCCATTGCCTCCATGCAGATCCACACGTCCCCGTCGCGGAACATGGCGCCATAGAAGCGAACCATCTAAGAAAAAACTCGTATTTGATGTAAAACCTTTCCCTTACGTAATCACAGAACTGACTCTTCTTACACGCTTGGAGTTCAACCAACATCCGCTTTTGGCTTTCGTCGTTCGAGGAAAACTGGATTCTCTGGAACAAAGTCGAAGTGAATTTGATCTACTGGTGCCAACTAACCTTAACAGCCATGAGCATTCCCGTCCCCACGTGCTGCATCTTCTCCACCACGCCGTAACCTCCTCTTCCCAGGACTTCGACGAATTGAAGGTCGGTTGCCCTAACAAAGACTTCCGGTTGGTTTGTGTGAAACCTGAAATTCGGACGTTTAAGTATTGATAGAAACGTTCGATAGCAAGTGATTTAACAATCCCCTTAATTATCACATAAAGAAAAAGCATAGGAGAGGTGTATATCGCATTTTCCGAGCATTAAGAACTTTAAAAGATTGCTTAAGTGGCCAGATAAATGTTATCCTTCCAAGGAACCATTAGCCAGATTAATCCTAACCGCTTTCCACCCACCTCATGTTACACGTGTCGTCGATCCCGAGAATGGAGTCCGGACTGGGCGAGTTGTTGACGATGCCCGGCATTGGCACCTTCAAACCGAATCCTGGTTCTGCAAAACAAGCGTTAAACCTCTGGAACCCCCAAGGAAACTAACTTCGGCGGCTCATCTTCGCTTCGGACGACGACGTTCTTCTGGTTCAATTCGCAGTAGCAGTTAGAGTGAGAGCGGCTCAATTTATGGGCGTAGGTCCATCGAAACCTTCTGAGGTCGGCTGAAAATAGCGAGCTGAATACATGAGAAGAGTTGCTTTTGTGCGGATCGAGCGCGCGCCAAAGGGCATCGAAGACGAAAACACCGCGTTTATCGTGGCCAAGAATCTGGTTTGCGGAAGTTTCTCGCGGAGAGGAAACGCAAAGATGTGTTGGAAATCGGGGCGAAGATCGCTGAATCAAACCGGGGAGCCGATCGAGCTGCAAAAGCTGAGAAATGGGCGAAGACGCGTCCGTTTCAAGCTTCAGCTAATCCGGGGATGTTGCATTACAGAAAATATCAGCAGCGTATAAACGTTGACATCAAACACAAAAGGCTTCAAGAAAGTCGACAGTATCCAAATTGAACTTAGAAGCTCCTTCAAATACCACGTATCCTCGAAGCAGGTACCACATGCCGATTGACGGCGAAATCGCTCTAAAAGCCACATTTAACGCACTCGCGAGCACACGGACGACCTCAGATTCGAACCGAGAAAGGCGCCGGCACGGGGACCGGCGCGGGGCTTCTCCTCCGACCGAAAACGACGCCTTCCGACGGACGGCCGGACGCACGTTCGAAGCCTCCGAAGATTCCAAATCGGTTTCGAGCGGTCGCTCCCTGACGATCCAAGTCGCGCGTACTGTAGCATCGAGCGCTGGGGATTTTCGTATTTTCAAAGCGCCATTCTGGCCGCAAATCGACTTTTTCTCCGCGCGTTCGTTTCAGGTTTTTCGGAGCGCGCTGGCTGCCGTTTCGGGTCTTAGGAACTAATGCGCGTTTTGGAGCGGAAATCCGCTTGTGGCAGCGCTTTAGGTGGCAGCGTTGGCTAATCCGTGGATTTCCTGTATTCGCTTTCCACCCGAAAGAATTTTTGGGACCATGGGGAAAGGCAAAATACGCTAAATTGAACGCGCCTCGTTTCAGCGAATCTCGATGTGGAAGTTTAATTTTTAATGGAACTGACCTTTGAGGGTACGGAAGCAGATAACTGGGCGAAGGGAAGCGGGTGAACTGGATTCCACAACCCGCAATCTCATTTCGAACCCAGTAATTATGTTTCAATTTCTGTGCCCTTGTTCTGGAGATGCAAACTGGATTTTGGGCTTCGCTAATCGAAAAGTTACCTGCGCTTAATATGGTTCCATTGCGTGATCCTTGATATCTTGATTCAAATCTGGAAATCTTTCATTTTGTGCATTTTCAGGGTAATTTTTGAGATGTCGTCTCGGCACCGGCTCGACTTGGACAATGATCGGAAGAAGAAGCGTTCGCGGTCCCGCTCGCCCTTGGAACGACGACGATCTCGCTCCCGGTCACCCGTGAAGTCGAACGAAGCCTTCGCGAAGATGATGAAGGAGCAGCAGGGGCCTGCAAAGAACCCCTTCAACGGAAAGCCGTTCTCGCAGAAGTACCAACAGATTCTGGCGAAGCGCAAGGGTCTTCCAGTGTGGGAGTACAAAGAGAAGTTTATGGAAATGCTGGAGACAAGCCAGGTATACATGCGTTTGAAATTCGTAGACAGTCTTGTAACATGTTTCATCATTCCAGTGCATTACGCTTGTCGGAGAAACCGGATCGGGAAAGACAACTCAAATCCCCCAGTGGTGCGCCGAGTGGGTGAAGGCCAAGTTCGGACAAGCCGGAGGACGGAAGCTGATGGTCGCCTGCACGCAACCTCGCCGAGTGGCCGCCATGAGCGTCGCCACGCGTGTTGCCGAAGAAATGGACGTCGAATTGGGAGTCGAAGTCGGATACTCGATCCGTTTCGAGGATTGTGTGAGCGACCGCACGGTTCTGAAGTACTGCACCGACGGCATGCTCCTCCGTGAAGCTATGAATTGCCCGCTATTGGACGGATACAAGATCCTCCTTCTTGACGAAGCCCATGAGCGCACGCTGGCCACGGATATCCTTATGGGGCTGATTAAAGAGATAGTCAAGCAACGAGATGATATTAAGATCGTGATCATGAGCGCCACTCTCGACGCTGGCAAGTTCCAGAACTACTTCGAGAATTGTCCACTGATGACGGTGCCAGGTCGGACGTTTCCTGTAGAGATCTTTGTGAGTTTTAACCTTCCAAAGGCCCTTCTAATCTTTTTGATTCCAGTACACTCCTGAACCCGAGCGCGACTACCTGGACGCCGCCATCCGCACCGTGACCCAAATCCACATGTGCGAAGAGGTGGAGGGCGATCTTTTGCTGTTCCTCACAGGTCAGGAAGAAATCGAAGAAGCCTGCAAACGGATTAAACGCGAAATCGACAACATGGGCGATCAAGTGGGAGAACTTAAGTGCATCCCGCTCTACTCGTCGCTGCCTCCGAACATGCAGCAGAGGATCTTCGACTCCGCTCCTCCTAACAAGCCCAACGGACAGATCAGCCGGAAGTGCGTCGTTTCTACGAACATCGCGGAAACTTCGCTTACCATCGACGGCGTCGTCTATGTAATTGATCCCGGTTTCTCCAAGCAGAAGGTGTTCAATCCTCGAATCCGCGTCGAATCGCTCCTCGTTTGTTCCATTTCCAAGGCTTCGGCTATGCAGCGTTCGGGTCGTGCCGGACGTACGAAGCCGGGCAAATGCTTCCGCCTTTACACCGAGAAGGCTTACAAGAACGAAATGCAGGACCAAACTTATCCTGAAATTCTAAGGTACGCTAGAATTCGTATGACGTCGCAGTGAATTCCAATCTTTAGGTCCAACCTGGGAACCGTAGTTCTACAGCTGAAGAAACTGGGCATCGACGATCTCGTCCACTTCGATTTTATGGATCCTCCCGCTCCCGAAACGCTCATGAGGGCTCTCGAGCTCCTCAACTACCTGGGTGCCATCGACGACGACGGCGAACTCACCGACTTGGGTTCGCTAATGGCCGAGTTGCCGCTCGACCCGCAGTTGGCGAAGATGCTCATCGCGTCCACGGAGCTGAATTGCTCCAACGAGATTCTTAGCATTGTGGCTATGCTTTCAGGTAAGATATCCATATCAAGATCAGAGTTTGAACGTTATGTTTAGTTCCACAATGCTTCGTGCGGCCTAACGAAATGCGGCGGCAAGCGGACGAAGCCAAGAACCGCTTCGCGCACATCGACGGCGACCACCTTACCCTCCTTAACGTTTACCATGCTTTCAAGCAGAATCACGACAGCCCCCAATGGTGTTTCGACAACTTTATCAACTTCCGCTCGATGAAGAACGCCGACGACGTGCGAAACCAACTGGCGCGCGTAATGGACAAATTCAATCTGAAACGGGTGTCCACTGACTTCAAGTCTAAGGATTACTACCTGAACATTCGAAAGGCCTTAGTCGCTGGATTTTTCATGCAGGTTTGTCATTGTACCGCTTAACAGTCTTTGAAAATCCGCTTCTAGGTTGCGCATCTTGAAAGGAACGGCCACTACATCACTGTGAAGGACAACCAGCTCGTCAGCCTACACCCTTCGACTGTTCTGGATCACAAACCCGAGTGGGCGCTCTACAACGAGTTTGTGCTGACCACCAAGAACTTCATAAGAACCGTCACCGATGTGAGGCCCGAATGGTGAGTGCTTTGTCGAATTCCAGCTGAACTTCTTATTTCAGGCTTCTGCACATGGCTCCTCAGTATTACGACTTCTCCACTTTCACCGACGGCGAAGCCAAACGGAAACTGATGCAGGTGGCGCATTCGCTTCGCGGTGGAAAGAAATGAATTTTTCGTTTTTATTGTTGTTGATTTTGAAAATGAAGATCATGTGAATAAAATGAGGGTGTACAAGGTGGACTTGTTGAAGAACAGCTGCTAACAGTGGTTCAGCAAGATAATCCCTAAACTTTGCGTTATGAGGGGTACGAAGCATGTGGTACCGAAATTGATACGTTAACGAGTTGCGAAAGTGCGATTTTGAGAGTTGAAGTAGCATGGACATGAATCGCCATCAAACTCATGCGAATTTTCGGACAAGGTGGAACAGAAATATCGGGGAATTTAGAAGTGAATCGTTTGAACGAATCGCTTCGCGAGGCTTTGCCGTCGAAGCTTGTTGGGACCGCCGCATTCGCGCTTCTTCGTACTTCCACGCTTTGGTCCACATGTTACAACCTAAACGATTCTGGCTCTGAAATCGCTAACTGCCGCCAAGCGTGTTTTGTACCATGTCGCTCAATGCAATAGCAACGGCGATTTTGCGAAATTCGCGTTTGTCATCTAGTCCTACTAGCTTGGCTAATCAGTTTATTTCATTACAGAATCTCAAAAAATCAAGATGTGCAACGATTCCGACCTTATTCCTCTCCGAACGGCCATTGTGGTCAATGAAGCAACGTACTCCGTTGTCGGGCTCCTGGGACGCGGCTACTTCGGCGCGGTCTCCCACATCCGCAGGAAGCTGCCCTCCGGAAAAATCCAAAATCTTGCTTTGAAGGAACAGAAGCGGACCGAAGGCGAAAATGAGCTTAAAATGCTCCTCCCCCTTCAAGACCGGGACCATCCTCACATCGTGCGCCTCTTCGGCTTCGGACCAGTTGGGGAGAACTTCATCCTGGCCCTCGAGCATGCACGCTACGGAGACCTCGAAACGTACGTCCGCAAGGACGAATATTACATGGAGAAGAAGAAAGCTCGGGCCTTCTACGGGCAACTTCTGAGAGGAATCCACTTCCTCCATAGCCATCGCGTTGCGCACCTGGATATCAAGCCCGTGAACGTCCTGGTCATGAGCAGTGGTAAGTTCCTTGTTCTTGTCATTTGTTTATAAGCTCTTTTCTCTTTCAGGCCACTGCCGCATCACCGACTTCGGTGTATCGGCGCTCATGACCGAGGAAGGGCTTTGCAGACCAGCCGGATCCATCGCCTATCAGCCCCCTGAGCACCGGGGCGGACCGGTAAGTCATTTTGTAATTTTAAGCATCAATTAATGCTTTTATTTTAGTACAGGATCAACGGCATGTGGCAAGACCTGTGGGGTGCCGCTTTGATCTACGTGTTCATGGTTATCGCGGACACCCCATGGACTTCCGCATCGCCGGAGAACACCCAGTACGGCTGGTTCCGACAGGGGCGCATTTTCAGGCATGGAAATGATGGCTGGGCCCGCTTCCAGCAGTGGGACGAGTACTGCCACCTGCAGCGCCTCCTTCACCACCACCCGGATCGGCGACTCGTCCCCGCGGGCTACTCCGACGAATTGAAGGATTCCTTCGCCGGCCTCCCGTAGATCGATTCGGTTCTTCTTCTTCGTCCATGTACATATGTAAATAATAAATTCTGTTGCCATTCGGTTGTTCCATCTTAAGATCGATTGCGAGCTACAGTATTTCGAATTTAGGCGACCGACCGCTTCGGATGGTCAGTCCTGTGAATTATTTGGTGACAATGCGGAAGTAGACTTGTCTGGTATCGGCTAGAGGCAGTCTTGTCTCTGGACTGTGTTTGGTCTGGTGCTTAAAATGCGCATTTAAGTTCACGTGAAGACAGAGATCGGTCGGTCGACGGTGATTGTCGAGATTTCCTTCGTTTTCAGTCTACTTCGAGCAAATGTCGATGAAGAAGCGAGACTCGAAACACGCAAATTTATCGCCGAACGCCAGCCCAGCGCCGTCGTCAGGAACAGCTCCCCTCGAAGTCGGTAAGATATCGCCGCTTCCAAGCGTTATTTTCGATTTCGAATTTCAGATGTTTCTCTCCATGAAGCCGTTTCAACGCGTCGATCAAGTAAACGAGGATCAAAGAAGCACCGCGGTAAGGAAGACGGAACCATAAAAGCGACTTCACCCAGAAAGGAATGTAACGATGAAGGAGGGTCAGAGACCACAAGTAAACGATCGTCGAAGAGGGTACTTGCGGAATGGTTTGAGCGGACATTGTGAACGATTCATTTTCAGAGTTTTCGGTCAAAGATCCTCGCCATCGCCGACGAGCAGAGCTCCCGATCGAAGAGGGCTGCCAGCAAGCTGAAGAGCATGTTCGCGAAGAAACCCGACGACGGTGAGTCCAAACGCGGCCATTCCAAGCGAAGCAAGAAGCGGAGAAAATCTGTGAAAGACAGATCTGTGAGGGATTCGACACTGAAGGAACAAAAGGACCTGGTAGGAGCCGTGTTCAAATTTCGTCGTTCATCTCCGACTTTCAGAACGAAACTTCAACTCCATCGCGTTACACAGAACTGCCCGACGTGGCAGCAAGCAAGCGAGAACGTCAGGAAACGTGCCCTACGAGCAACCCGACTTCAAGCCCTCCCATCACTTCGAGCAGCAGCCCAGTTCCGCCCACCTCCACCGCGAGTTCTTCCGCAGGTCCCTCTTCTCCGTCGACTCCGAAGAACAAAATCACGTCGCCAACGACGTCATCTTCTCCCAGTTCCTCACAGAGAGGCGGCAAACGCGAGTCTCAGATTCCACCCATGAAAGCTCGGAATAGGTGTGTTCATTTTAAGTTCTTGTTTCATTTCACTTTTAAGCATCTTTCAGTTTGACCGAAAGTGAAAATGCTCCAACCGTCTTTGAAGAAATCGCAGCACCAAAGAGACCCGCCGATGCGTCAGCGAAAAAAAACAACAGATTGGTAAGATTCGTTTGGAACTACAGTAGTAGCCGTGTTGCATTCAGGACATGGGAGGCGAGAACACCGAAACAGAGTACGCTACTGCAGTGGTCCGGATCGATCGGACTCCAACGGCCATTCAGCTGAAATCGACCTCGCCGATGGAGAAAAACGACGAGAAGCCCAAATGAGGGGACATTTAATAAATTGTTGGTCGGAGCACGACTGGGAAATTACGAGCGATTTGACAACTGTGTAAAGGGTATATAGCGCAGCCGAACGCGCATCCATCGATAGTGAGCTGTGGTCGTGAGGTATCGCGCCACGCCTTCAAGCCGGTCGATGTGAGTTCGACTCCGACCGGCGGAATGTGAATGAAGAAAACAGATAGGGACATCTGCATTGCCAGTGATGACTTCTGATAGTAGAACTAGACACATTTTTGGCACTAGACACAGTTTAATAAAACTTTGCTTCTCCAGAACCAATATAACCTATTACAAGAGATCAAACACGTGCTCTTTTGGTAGCGGGAGCTTCTTCGTCAAGATCGACGATTTCGTCGAGCGTGGGGAAGTAATTTGTGATGTCCCGGCCGATGGAACGTGGATGTTGGTACTTGCGGTACCGCGGAAGTTTTCGCTGGAAAGGTTGACGGATCCCAGGACGGCGATCTTCCGCTGGACGAGCGGCCAGATGAGGTCGTCGGCCGTGCCGCGAGCCAGAAGATACTGCACGAACACGGAGTCCTTCTGACCGACCCGGTGGGCGCGATCTTCTGCTTGCATGAGCGTCTTAAATTGTGAATACACATTTAGGGGGATTTCAGATTGGAGCATTTTACTCCAGGATTCCAGTGAAGTTCTGCGAAGACGACGACGGTGGCGGCGGTCAGCGTGATTCCGGTTCCGGCGGCGGTGATCCCGAGAACGGCGACGACGTATTCTGGGTTCTCCTGGAACAGGCGGCACTGCTCCTCTCGATTCTTAGTTCCTCCATCGATCCTAATGTATTTCAAACCCTGAAAATCCGTGTCAGTGAGTTCGATCATCTATTTCCTAGTACCTTCTTCTCTACGTTGTAGCACAAAGTATCCAGAACCATTTGATGGTGAGCGAAGATAATGACTTTGCGTTTCTCGGAATTCTCGTCGAAGTATTTCTCCATGATGTGGTTTGAAACCGCCTTTGCCTTGGCGCAACCCGTTTGCGCGTAGAACTCCATCATTGAGCGTTGTCCATCCGCTTTCTAAAGAAACTGCCGATTTAGGGCAGGAATATAACACATACGCTTGAATTCGCTGCGTTTTCAAACGCTTCCTTTGCTTTCTGAAGCTTTTTAAGCTCGTTCGTCAAGGCATCACCCGATAAGTACACGATTTCCCGAACTTTCGAAGGTAGTTCATGCAGAAGATTCTTCTTCAGCCGCCTGATCATGATGCAGCTGAAGAGAACCGTGGCGAGTTCCTCCGTGTTCGTCGCTCCCTTCGATTCGTATCCGAAGCGACCTTCTTTTCCGTCGCAGTAGCGTTCTGCGAATTTCCGGAAATTCGAAAACAGCTTCGGATCGACGACTCGGATCTGGCTGAAGAGTTCCGCAGGTCGCGAGAGCGCCGGAGTTCCACTCAGAAGAATCGTTCTCTTTGCAACTTTCTGAAATATTGTCATGGCGCTTCCGTGATCCACGTGTTCTGCTTACCCCAAGTTCGTTAGCTGACATCGCTCTTTTAGTTTTAGAGTCCTTCAGGACGTGACATTCATCCTGAAAAGGCAACGCTTAGACTTAAAAAACGGGATAATTCAAACTAACAAAAATTAGAACGTAAAATTTGTAATCGAGGACTTGCTTCAATTTCAGGTTTAGCAAATCGTAGCTGATGATCACGACGGTGGTGGTCGACCGCGAGAACGGCAACATATCCTTGGACTTGTCCACAACCATAATGTCCTCTGGGGGTACGAACGGGAGGAACTGCTCGATCTGGCCTTTCCAGGAGAACTTCACGGTCGAGGGACACACGATCAATAGCGGCCACTCGTTTCGGTAGAACTTGGCGATCGCGAGCGCTTGAATCGACTTGCCCAAACCCATTTCGTCGGCTATGATCACTCGGCCGCTCTTCTCCACCCCGAATCTGCAAGCACAACCGTTAGGATCTTTCTCAAAACAGCTAAATACTTTAAGCCTTCTCTCTGATAGGGGAACAGCTTGTTGTAAAGCGTTTTTCCGACTTTTTCGACGAGTTTCTCCTCTTCGATCTTCGCCGTATTCTTCTTCACGTTATCGAATGCCTATAAGTATCTTTGTTTATCATCTCTGAAAGCTGCTTCTCTTACCCTCAAAACGTAGTCAGGAATATCGGAGATGGTCGTCCTGACGCTTTGAAGCTCTTTCAAGACTTTCTTCGCCGTCTGGTAGTCCTTCATACTAAACATCCAACAGCGACTCTCATGGTCATAAGACCTCGAAGAGACTTTCTTGAGCGCTTCTACGATGTCGTTATGGAATGGCATGAAAATCACCTGCAAACATGTGTAAACGCGATATCCAACGACCCAATCCGTACCTTGAAACGTTCAGTATTAATAGGGCAGATAGTCACGCTGATCGACACCACTTTATCAGGTGGATCAGCTCGGTGATTGGAATTCACCCGGACATGATCGTTGATTCCAGCGCCGTTTTTGGGTGCGGAGAGCGAAGCTGAAAATCCGGAAGTGATCGGGCCATTCTTCGTCCGGATGACACACGTTGAGTCGATGCGAGTTGGATCTCGACGCTGAAAGATTGGCGCTATCGTACGCGGAGGTGCAGAAACGGCAGAAGACGACGCAGTTGGGGGAATCCTGGGAGCTTGGGCAGCCGTCGCTTGAGATGCTGATCTCTGGATCGGCGGCTGCTGCCTCTGGATCGCTTGGTTCTGCTGCTGCCTATCGCGTTCCTTCTCGGCGCGGCGTTTCGCTGCCTTTTCGCGATTCTCGGCGATTCTTGCTAGCTGTGCTTCAGTCAGAGTAGAAGCGGATTGCTGCATTTTAGAAAGATGATCGCGAATCGAAGCCCTTCGATCTTCGCATCTAATTTAGTAGGCTGAAAGCGAAATACAAGTAATGCACAAAACAATTTTGAAGCATCAAAACAGAGGCACGACACGGAATAAGTTCTGCAAGCAGCCCGATTTCGCTAAAGCGCATTTTTCACAAAATTCGGAAGCTCTGGGAGCGTTTCGAATGCGCTCGACAATCTGAAATCTGCTCGAAATCGAAAATTCTCCGGAAAACAGTCGCCGCCGATTCGCCTTCGCAAAATTCGAAATTCGCATCTACCGCCGTTAGGTCGTTTGAATTCATACAAATCCACTTGGAACCGTTGGGAAAGCCCAGACGCACTTTCGGTCTAGTCAGCTGTGCATCCGTCTGCCTTCGCCACCTTTGGCCCTCAAGTCGCATTTCTCCGCCGCATTTCTCTACGAGTCGGCCTCGTTGCAGACTCGCCGCGTCTTGTCAGGATCGTCGTCTGCGTCTGCGAGACTCCCAGCCGTGCAGGAGGAAAACGGAATCCAGGCTGCTTCAAGTATGAACTTATTCCATTCATGAACTGTAAATCTCATTTTAGGACCACGACTTCCTTCTGACCACGAGGAAGTTCGGACTTTCTTTTGGTCAATTCGCCGTTATCGATCGGCTTTCGGCCACTTTACGCTCTTGGAACCAATGGATTCTGTTTTGGATCAGGGTTACATTTTGATCCTCTTAAATTTGTGTCGCTTATAATGTGTGAAGATGCACTCCTGACGCGTTTTAGTCACTTCATCGATTTTTTCAGAGCTCCCCTTTCTTGAATCCAGCGATATTTGCGTCTTCTGTGCAAACTGTTAGTCTCTGCTATTGTTTCTTGCACCGCTCACACTGCTTGGGGCTGCGTTGCTATGACCAACTTGTCAGTTTTTAAGCAGTGTTTGACCTTCGCTCTGAAAATCTAGATCGATTTTTGACTCGTTTCCAAAAATTGATCGCTTTCAAGTTTGATTTCGAGTTTTCGCGTTTCAACTTTGTTTCTCAGCCTCTTTCCCAGCGCTTGTTGTGCCTCAAATCGCTTGATCGAACCGGTTCTGCTTGAATCCAAAAGCACAACTGCCGCTTCCGCGTTTGTTGCGATCGATGTGTGCGACTCCCATTCTGCAAAGTGCATGTTTTCGTTTTTGTGGCCGCCTCCCACACCTTTATGTGTTCACTGTAGGGATAAGGGAATGCAGTGAGGGGAGCTAAGGGGATCCCCTAGAATCGATGGGCAATTCGATCTTTCGGTATGCGGCGACAAGGCTGCGAGCGTGCTGCACGTAGCGTCTTTGAGGGCTTAAAGGTGTTCAGCAGATCATTGTGTTGGGTTATTTGCAGCAAATTATTAGGAGAGCAGAACTGATGAGCAAACAGCACTCGGCGGTAGCGTTGGCGCTGCGACGGCGGCGGCGGAGAGCAACTCTTCTTCTTCTTGTCGTCGATCTCTCCGCACGCAGAGGCCCAGTGCACTTTGGGCGCAGCAGCAGCCTCGTTCTTCTTCTTCTCCTGCAGCCCTGATCAGTTCTGACGGACGTCGGCGCTTCTTTCCCTAGCAAGAAGGGAGAAGACTACTACCACGCGCCGCCCCTTGCCCAAAGTGTGGCTGCGTAGCGCCCCGACTCGTGTGCGAGAGGGGAAAGTCGCAGCGCAGTTCGATTGTGATTCCTGATCGGTCCTATCGCGGCGCCGATCCAAGAAAACTACAGGGTTTCAATTATATAAGGACTAGGCCACGCCCACGAATTACTCTGGCTTCTTTGTGGCCCGATGTGGACTGGAGGACCACCTGAGGCGGGGGGCGTAATACAGTATTTGCCCCTCGGAACTCTCTCCGAGCGGCGACAGTCTTTCTCGGAGTCGTCGGGAGAGGAACCGACGGCACGAGCTGTTATTCTGGCCCGCTTAGCAAACTTTTGTTCAGTCGGGAGCGTTGCAACAATGCCGATCGATATTGGCACGTGGATAAGAGCCGCGGTGTGAAGCGATTCGAGTCGATCGTGCGATCAATTCTTCGACGATCAGCTTTGCTCTTGTTATTCGCTAATCATATTCCGATTTTAGGTAACAGCACACCACCGTTACCACTCCACATTGCGTAAAGCGAGAGTTGATGGCCGGAAGGCAACCGATGCTCTCATTTGCCAAAGTGGTTTCCGGTGCCGACGGTGAGTCCCAGCAGGACTCGGCCGTCGCCACATCCTCTCCAGTTCCCATACAGGCATCCCCGGCCGCTGCCGATGTGACGCCTTCACAGAACAGTCCGCCTTCGGACTTTATAGCAGTCGTCTCCAAGGATCGCCACAGGAATCAGAAGCACAAGCAGCAGAACGACGGAGAGCGCCACCATGGCCGCGACCGCCACCAGCGCCAGGTTTACAGATCCTCGAAGCACAACCGTGACAGGAACACTGAGAAGAAAGCTCCCCCAAGGAACAGAAATCTTCCACGCAGCCTGCGCCTCCCGCTTCTCCCGCCCAGAGGGTCGAACAGCCCACCGAAGCCGAGAAGCCAGCTGCAGAGGCGGCGAAAGAGGTTAAGGAGGTCAAGGAACCCGCTCCTCTTCCATCAGTGAACCCCTGGTTCCGCGGTTCGTAATGCTGTTTCAGTTATTCATTAAACAACTCTCTTCCAGGACCTCAGCAGAAATCTCCCGAACCGATCTTCCTCAAGGAACAAGAACCCCAGAAGACAAAGCCAGAACCCACGCCGGTCCAAGAGAACTCTAAGAAACCAGAAACCCCCACAGAACCAGCGCCATCGGTGTGTCGGGAATTGCGAAGAATTGATTGAACCGAGTCTTTTAGAAGGACGATAAGGATGCAGTTGTTGCCGGCGAGGCTCCCGCGAGCTGGCCAGAATTGACCGCTGAAAACAGCTCTGGAAACGACGAAGATGCGAAGGAGGTAGATCGAGTCTTTGCAGTTATCAAGAAGACCATTTACGCTTGCAGGATGAATCCGACGGAAAACGCAACGACCACAAAGTGGCGCGCAAGGACTGGAAACCGCTGGAGATCAACCTGGGCTACGCGAAGCCCGAAAGCCAGAACCGCCGCTCGGGACCGAACGGCAGCCAGAAGAAGAAGTCGCATCGATTGCACGAGGGCTCCCACGCCGGCGACAAGCACAGATCGCCCAACGGAGGACACCACACGAATACGGTGGCGCCTCACGATCACGGCGACGGCGAGGAACAGGACTATTGGTAAGCTTTGACGCTTTACGCTTTCGTTATCTCCGCCAAACCGAAACCAGTTATTAGAATGCGCACGGTTGAACTGCTTGGCGCTCGCGCTTGAGAAGTGTGGAAAGCGATAGCGACAAGACGAAGGTCGAAGAAGGAGATCGCCGGTCGAAGAAGGACATCGCCGGGAAGCCTCGCGTGAATCTCGGCAAACGGCTGAATTGAGGATGCGTTCTTCGCGTAGGAGTTCGGCGGAGCGGCGTTCGCATTGATTCTAGCGCGGACGCTCCTGGATCGACTGCTCACTCCTTTGTTACGCTCAAATTATTCCCTTTCCTCGTGCTGTGTCCCTCTCCCTGCCCACACCCTTTGAGAACGTCCTCAGGGATATTTTATTGCCTTCGCCACTTCGTGGTCCAACGGGGCCGTGTCGTGTTTTGTGAGGGTGGATTATGCAAATCACTTACCTGCTGCATCTGATACCGATATTTGGGTCGTTAAAGGCTAATATGCTAATTGAAATTCCGCGACCCTAAATGGATCTGCGGTCCATCGCCGCGGAGTTTCTATTCCATCAGCTGCTCCATTAAGGCGTTCTCGGCACCGTCGGCCCCTTTTGGGACGGAATATAGTTGCGAGGAGCGTCAGATGTTTTGTTTAGCGCTGGCCGAATGCTCGCGGGTCGCTGTTTTGAGTGCCACAGGAGCGCCGATTATTTTTAGGCCTGGCGCTATGATCGCTTTCCGTGTTCGTCGCCCTTTCCCTGCCGTCGTCTTCTTCTCTCTCGCGTGTTTGTCCCGTCGTCGGCGAGCTGAACGCGGCGGCCGCTTGCAGCTGAGCCGCGTTACCAGCAACAGAAGACGGGAAGGGGCTCGGTTAGAGAGGAGAGAAGGAGAGCCGCCATGCCGGTTGTGGTCCCGTGGTGCCCGTGTGCCCCACAACCAGCGTCGTCGCGCTCCTCTGTTTTCTCCCTCGTCGCTGCTTTGAATCGACGACAACGCGATCGACGTCGTCGTTGGATGGTTGCAGAGGGCTTCTCGCAGAGGCCCAGAATCCGCGTGCTTCCCGCTAGGTGCTTCGCTGCTGCTGTTTTCAAACTTTCCCCAGAGATTACCTAATCGCATTGTTTCAGTAATTCCAGGTACTTTGACGACTCCACCAACGGCTTCTACTACCAGCAATCGGGCAGTCAAGGCTGGAGAAAGAATTCGAAATCGCCTGCGGCCGACGCTTCTCTTCAGAACTCCCTTGACGAGAACAGTAGCGAAGCGATGTCGTCAGCGGCCACTCAACAACCCCCGAAGCAGGCCGCCGCTCAGAACGGTCAACAATCGTCGTCCTCCTCGCGAGGTGTCAACAACAACAATAACGCCACGAAAGCCCCGGTTTCGGCCCGGCGAAGCACCGACGACGGCACCGGCAACAGCGCCCAGTGGGCGTCGACGTCGCAACCACAGAACGGATTCTCCAGCAGCCGAGGCGGACGCCCGGCGACCGCGAATAATCCGGGCAAACCCCCGGTAGGAAATAATCGCATGATGAATGCCGACTACTGGCGCAAGAACGACGGCGGAGCCTCCGGCAGCGAGGGAGCGAAGCAACAGCAGCAGCAGCCGCCGCCTCCCGCGAGCAGCGACGAATCCCAGCAGAACCCGGACAAGCAGCGCGCCTTCTACCAGCGGAACGACCGCTGGCAGTCGCGCAACCCCACGCGCCTCCCAGGCTCACGCCTGCCCAGCGCCGGGCCAGAGGACCTCTACCCGACTGGGACGACGAGTCCGGAGAGGACAACTTCGACTACATGGACTTAATGGAGGCTCAGTACTCGCAGTACTACGCGATGTCCGTCGTGCCTCCGTTCGACCCCACGGCCGCCCAACTGGATCCCAACATGGCCGCCGCCCTGATGCAGCAGCGCATGGTCGGCTTGCCGTTCCGGCCTCCTCTCACTGTCATTCCTCCTCCAAACATGATGTCGCAACCTCCGCCGGTCGCCTCGGGCGTAGTTCCCGTCGCTCCGACCGATTCGAGGCCAGAATCTGTCGCCTCTTCACTTACTTCGGCCACCGTCCCGCCGACACCCAACGCTTTGCTCAGTCCCACGGGTGCCGGAGTCCCCCAGAAACCCTTCGACGCCGCAGCCGTCGCGGCTGCAGTACCCACCTCGATGATCGCTCCCGTGGTACCAGTTCCCGGCTCCGTCTACCCTCTTGGAACCTCTCCTTACGTGCCTTACAACAGTGAATCTCTGAAGGAATATGTCCGCCGACAAATGTGGGTTTACTAATAAAAGCATGCGGGTTACCGTAGTCCTGTTTTAGCGAATACTATTTTTCTAAGGACAACCTGCAGAAGGATTTCTTCCTGAGAAGGAAAATGGACAAAGACGGATATCTTCCGCTGAGCCTTATCGCCAGCTTCCCCCGCGTTCGCTCTCTCACCGCCGATTTGGATCTGATCGCTGGCGGCCTCGAGGGAAGCGAGATCGTGGAAGTCAGCACCACTGACGGATACAAGGTAGAACTTGAATATGGGAGATTGAACTCAGATGAGTGTTTAGGTCCGCGCTCGCGACGACCCCACCCAGTGGCCTTTGGCCTACGGAGCCCCGGTCTCCGACAGCTCCAGAAGCCACTCTATCTCCAGCGTTCCCAACTCACCTCCTTCACAGCCTGTGAAGGCCGAGAAGCCTGTTCAGGAAACGACTCCCTCCACTGAGAAGCCCTCGGAAGCCGCGAAGCAGGAGGAGAAGAAGGAAGCCGCGAAAAAGCCGGCTCAGCCCAAGGAAACCGTTAAGTCGACCGTATCGGTCCCTCTTCAGACCACCCAACCAAGCCTAAGGGTGAACCCAAGGTCGAGCAGGAGGAGTGGAAGGAAGTGAAGACGAAGAAGAGCAAGAAGGGCGGCCGTCCTTCGGGTTCCTCCAGGAACTTCGGACGTGCCACGTCTCTCCAGCAGACCTCCGACCTGGACTTCCAGTTCGATGACGAGATCGACGAGGTCGTCGTCAGTGCCAAGAGCAACAAACGCTCTGAGGCCGGCAGCTCGGAGTCGATCGAGGACATCAGCGATGCCAATATCAACAAGCTGATCATTGTGACTCAAACGCCTCCAGCCTCGAACAAGCGTCAGTACGACCGCACCGGAGATTTCTCGAAACGCGCCGATCGCCTCCAGAGATTGCACGAAGAGGTCGAACTCGGCCTGCGCCGCTACGAGGACGAGCTCTGGTCCGAGAAAGACGTCGTCGAGCACATTCCGAACTCCACAAAGGTGGACACTCTCACCGAGGAAGAGTTTAAGAAGATGAAGGAGGATGGCGAAGAAAAGGCCGCCTCCGCCTCGGAATCTTCCATGAGCAACACTCCTCCCGTCCCGACCACTCCCATCGCCTCCGTGTGGACCCAGAAGGCTATGGAACGTGCCGCTGCCCACGCCGCTGCTGCTGTAAGATAGACCGAACCTTGACTCCGTTGCTAAACAAAGATCTCTTTCAGCCCAAGAGCCCGATGACGAAACGTGAAGCCAAGGAGAAGCCTATGCAGCGCTTCTACCCGACAAAGACACCCGTGCTCCCCGACTCGAAGTCTCCCCGCAAGCAGAAGACGCGCCACAGCGAGAATCCGCCCGTGGAACTCCCCGTCGGATGGGTTTTGGGCGCTCGGTCGCGCACCACTTCGATGAACAAGGACGAGAGCGTGATGGAGGAACTCGCCAGCAGGCTACCTCCCTCGCACGCTTCCGTCTCTCTCCTCAGAGAAAACGGGTTTATCCAAACGGTACTCAAATCATTTGTCCACAACAGTTCTCATTTCATTCCTGCAGGTGTACACTGAATGGCGCACTCAGTGCCTTAAGCAGCGCTCTGCTCTCGGGTTTGACGTCCCGAGATGAACACTTTGTACCGCTTCTGGTCGTTCTTCCTGCGGGACAACTTCAACCGCAATATGTACAACGAGTTCAAGCAGCTGGCGCTCGAGGATGCCGAGGCTGGGTAACAGAAATATTCATTAAACAGCTCCTAAACCTAATTTTAGATACCGGTACGGTCTTGAAGCTCTCTTCCGCTTTTACAGCTACGGTTTGGAGAAGAAGTTCCGTCCCCAGATCTACATCGACTTCCAGAAGGAGACGCTCGCCGACGTGAACCGCGGCCAGCTCTACGGAATCGAGAAGTTCTACGCATTCCTGAAGTACTACAAGCACTCGAAGCGCCTCGACGTGAACCCCGACCTGGCCGCCGAGATGGCCAAGTACAAGAAGCTCGACGACTTCGCTGTCAACGTGGGTTCCTTGTATTCAAAGCCTTTGATAATTTTCAATTTTCAGCCCGCCGCCGCTGCTAAGCGCGAGTTGGAAAGCGAGGTCAAAGCAGCCAGTAAGTAGGTAAATGTAGAGGCCGTCGACGGCCTCGAAGGGTCACTGGACGCGCCGCCTTGTTTCTATTTGTTCCCCTCTCCGTTGTTGAGCCCCTCAGGCATTTTCTTGTTGTTATGCAGTCGTAATGCGCTTAGTTTTCGGTCTTTGCCTAGAGTATATTTGTAGTTCCTCGTTGTTACTTTGTTGAACCCTTCCTTTCTCGCTCGAGTCGACCTTGATCTGCTGTGTCCACTTCGTTCCAATCTGCCTTGCCTCCGTCCCGGCCGCCCCGGGCCGCGGGCCGAGGGAGGCTGCTGGTTACTCGTTTCTAGAGTTTATCCTCGTTGTTATTTTGTTCTCTAATCCCAGTTGTTCTGTTTATCCCAGTTTATGCACACCCAAAACGCGCTACCACTAGCTGCTCTCTTAGAACATTTCCTCTTCTCTCAAAGTTTTATTTTATCCTCAGTTTGCTCACTTTCCTACTCGTTTTGGTCTTTTCGTTGTACACCCTCCTTCCACCTGACTTCTTTCTGCCCCTCCAACTCCAAATTGCGGGTTTCGACGATTGCGTGCTAGCGAGTCCGCTCGCCCCGTCCTTCCACCAAAAGAATCCATCCACGCATGACAGCGTCTCCGACTCGCCGAAGACTCCGCGCGATTGCTCGACTTCCCCGTGATGAGATGAATTCAAGTAAATGAAGAAGAAAACAAATTGATGATTGTCATGATCTGCCGCTGTATCCGATCCCAAATAGGGACGTCCTCCTACATATATTTGTTTCATCTATCCGTCTCTAATATTTTTTTGTTTTTTCACAATCACCAGATGTCTCTTTGGATAAAATTTTAAAAACGGGCAAATGTGAAGTTGTTTGTTGAGGTCGCAATAAGAAGACTGCTTAAGGAGTTTAAAAATGGGAATTGCAATAGTCCGGTTGTTTAAAACGAGTTATCTAATTAGGGGATGTCCTTGTGAGACAATACCGTTTGTGAATGTGGTCAACCTGTGTAGTCGATTAAACTACGTTTTAGCATCATTAAAGCTTAATCTCTGAAATGTGTAGTCAACTCTACGGAACACTTGTAGAAATGACCAATTTATCACTCAATCACACGCCACAACTTTTGTACAAACAACGTCATTCATCGCTTCTCAGAGGTTTCAGAATTAACCAAAGTATTTGAAGACGTCGGTGAGGCGACCGAACGTCCGCATAGCTTCGATGACCGGGTTGGATCCCTTGATGACGACGGAGCTGTAGGGCATCTGGACGTTGTACTCATAGCGTTTGGCACGGACGTGGGGCGCCTCGACGGCGGATTCCACGGCGGCAAACAGCGCGGGAACGAGGAGGAAGAAGACGAAGAGAACGAAGAGCTGCTGGGAAGCCATGGAGCGAGTGGGAAAGATGGTGTCGAGGCTCCGGCGAAGCTCATTTTATGAGGAATCCGGGAGGAGTGGCGAAACTCGGTCCTCGCGCACCCAGCGAGAGAAGCGAGAGGGTGACTGTAGGCCGTAAGCCGATTACGCCATGGAACTCGAGACTCCTTTGAACAAGGCTTGGATTCTATTGTGCGAAGGGTCAGAGAATGACGTCGAGATCTGGGGAAATGTTGAGCCCGATCCCGAAAACAAGACGATGTGGCTTCAGTAAAAAATATTTTGACGAATTGCGAAATCGGGGTACTGTATGCCGTTTTCAAGTTTTGTTGTTCAAGCTTCCCAACAACAGAAAATGATATGACAATTTTCCTAGATGACACAGGAACTTTTGTAACTTTTGTTCCGTATCTTTCTCCATTACATGTAGTCCAAAGCACTGCGTTTCTAACAATGGATCAACATTTCTCTTACGCCTGCCACGTTTTTGCTAGTGAATCCTATCGTTTTTTGTGGAGACGGTTTGAAGATTAAGCCCGGATTCAGCCTAATTTCGATCGCTTAGCGATGAATGCGAAAAAAACTGCGGAATTCAAGGATTCGTCGATCTAGAGTTTGACGACTTGCGAATATTTGTTTGATGGTGCATATTGAAGTATAGAGTTTAGTTATAACGCTTAGGCTGTACCATTACTGAATCTGTTGCGTTTCTGACATTTTCTCACAACCATATGAACAACCCAGAGCAACTATCGAAAAGCGTCTTGTTTTCGCATCATTCCTTTGTGTTTTGGAGAAAAGTGCACTTTGGAAGAACAAAGCGATCGACGACCGCGATAAGAAGGCGGATCTGGAAGATCGAACTGATGAATTGGTGGAAGGGTGAAACGAGCGCTCGATTTTGTGTGTGGCTTTGTCATTCAAATCTCGCACTCGAAATTCCAGGATTCACGTGAATCTCGAGTCGACCTCAACGTAAAACACGCCAATCGGATTATTGCCTCTGATCGGAGCTTTCGACGCTTCTGGGTGCACGAGGACCGAGGAATCAGTGATTCGACCATTTGTGAGTTTCACCCCACAGATCATTCAAAAGTACACCTTGCTGGAAAGTTCATAAAGCACACGCACAACATATGACCAATCAATTCCACCTTTGGCTCAAAATTTTGAAATCAAACAGACTTCTTTTTCACTTTAGTTGACACAATCAAATTATACATGCCTCACACAAGGCTATCAACGGTGGAGGGCGAAATTTCGCCTTCGTCGAACACTTCTCCGCGCTGGGAACGGCGGTGGCAAACGAGGAAAATGGCCACGAGAAGAACCATGGAGACCACGCCTGTGGCAATGGAGACGGGAAGCAGTTTGAATATTCCTGCTTCTTTTGGGTAGATCTGGACGCCATCGACGACGAGTCCCACATACAGATTTTTGTTTCCTTCTTCATACAAGATTTGGATCTTATAGGAGGAGCCAGTTTGACTCATCTGAGCAGCCAGTTTCGAGATCTCCTCTCGGACGATTTTGTCGATGGTCGCCGCTTTCTCCCAGTCGACTTCTTTGTGGACGATTTTCTCGATTTTCCCAAAGTCGACGGAAATAGCGCTAACAGCGCTTAGAATAGCTGCAAAAGCGAGAACCCTGAAGATGGCCATTGTTAGGATTTCGAAGTTGACTGTTTTGGTGACATTTATGGAGTCGTTGTTGCCACTTAACCGATGCGTTCTGGTTCTCAGTTTTGTTTTCAAGTGTCAACTGACACCGGTTTAAACACATACACATGTACTTCGGAAGCATTTCAATTTTCGAAAGCTTTTTGGAACTTTGTAAAACATTGTAAAAGAACTTTAATTTTGTGAATCTAAACGCCATAAGCACTTCAAACAAGCAAATAAGCCGATACATTGCGCGATTCTACCTCGACTTGACGGTGGCGGTGAGCGATGAATCCAGCTATGTACAATAGCGACGACGACGGTTGCTCGAAAGACGGCGGCGATAAGAGCGGCGAATTTCTCGAAGACCGATTGTTGTTTTTCTCTCTTAAGAGAAACTCTGGTTTTGTTATACGGTGCATAACCCCTCACGGTGCATAACCCCTCACGGTGCATAACAGTCATCACAGCACTTTCTTTTCTCAATTTGGCAAGCAAAATTCTTGTTGCAAGTCATCATCAAATACTAGCGTCCTCGACGATTCAAAAACCTTTTATCCCGATAGCGCAGAAGCGGAATGCATGCTTGCATAAGTTAAGCGATGCGAATCTTTCGGTGGATTTCCTCGGCAAAAATGTTGGCTACGCTGAAGAGCGCCAGACGGAAGAGAACCCGAAAAGACATTTAGGAGTACTTCACGTTGTGTGCTGCTAAGAACAAAATTCTTGCTCATGTGGATCGTCGTAGCAATGGTTATCGGGTTAACGCAATGCGACTGGCATCAGTTGTTCCATAGCGCCATTTGATGTCGGATAACTCCTATTTGATCTCGACTTTTGAAAAGAGAACAGGTCTAATTCATGACCATTGCCATGGCGCATTTCGGCCATGGCCGTGGCTTCTGATTGGCTATGGCCGTTGTGTGATCATGACAGGGTTCAATTCATGGCCACGGGCTTTTGCGCCGAAGGCGTCTGGCAGCGAGGTGCATAGGCTCGAAGCAGCCTCATTCAAACAGCGGGGATAGTAGGCTGGGGCTGGCCTCCTGGAGCATCTAAGGCTTGAATATTTTCATTATTGTTTTTTGGAAGCGCCAAAGGCGCGACATGCAGCGGGACCCACTTAGCAGACAGGCATCGCACTTCTGACAAGCGTAAGATTTATCATTTCTCCTACACCAAGGTTTAAATGAAAAAGGCTAAAGTGCTTGCTTGGTTATGTTATGCCTACCAAGTTGGTGCCGCCAAATGCCGCACTTTCGGCGCTTCCGAAAAATCATAATAAAAATTACCAAGCCTAAGATGCTCCAGAAGGTCAGCCCAGCCTACCATCTCCGTTGTTTAACTGAGACCGCCTCAAGCTTTCCGCTGCTAGGCGCCTTCGGCGCAAAAGCCTGTGGCCATGAATTGAACCCTGTCATGGCCAAAGGCGGCCATAGATTAGACCTGTCCTTGATAAGACAACATGGAATTCTATTTAAAAGTCATTGTCGATAGGATTCAGATTGTTTGTTACAGACAACATCAAATCTGTAATTAATGTTTCAACGCTTTGATCTGCTTCGAAATCTGTTACCCCTGTTAATTGAATGTTATAAATCATAAAATACACATCACCCAATTTTTTCGATACGCGCAATGACGCAAATCATAAATCCCATCAAAATATTTTGATTTCAAATCGCTCTTCGATCCAACGAGACGTGAACAATGGAATATTTCCGAAAACAGAGAATTCAATAGAATGGAGATAGAATTAATCGTCTTGCGCAGGTCTGCGTGCGTTTGAGTACAAGAGAGCAAACCACTCCTCCCGGATTCCTCATAAAACGAGCCTCGCCGGAGCCTTGACACCATCCTTCCCACTCGCTCCATGGCTTCCCAGCAGCTCTTCGTACTCTTCGTCTTCTTTCTCCTTGTTCCCGCGCTGTTTGCCGCCATAGAATCCGCCGTCGAGGTGCCCCACGTACGCGCCAAACGCTATGAGTACAACGTCCAGATGCCCTACAGCTCCGTTCTCATCAAGGGCTCCAATCCGGTCGTAGAGGGCTTCCGCACCCTCGGCCGCCTCACCGACATCTTCAAATACTTTGGATAGTCCAAAATTCCAAAGTTTCTCAGAAGAAGCGATGAAATTAGTTGTCTGTACATTTTCTGTCATTTATGGTGAAGACTGGTTTGCTGCAGTTGCTGAGTAAATATTACAGATTGAAAACAAACAAAGTTGCAAAGACTACTTAACACAGTTGTGAACCCGGAAGTACGCATAAACAAGGTCTACTTTGTGAAAAGTAATGACTCAACTCTGCTAAAAATTTGAGCGCTTGATCTAGTAGAAGTATGCAAAGTGCAAGAATTACACTTTGGTCTTTAAAAATGGGGCTTTCATAGTTTACTCGAAGATATTCGTTTCTATCCCTCAAACAGTCACTTTTTTTCTTATGCTGGTTCATTTATTCTTCTTTTCCTGGTCTTTGTAGAAAATGTCAGTCGATTAAGGAGCTCAAAAATTGTGAAAAGGTTGGGAAACGAGGATAAGGAAGAGTTGGATTGTGAGTGGCAGTATATAAGGTTAAAAACCGTTTTATTCGAGTGATCAACAGAATCTAGAAAAGAAAATCGGCGCGCTACACGTCAAGAGAATGTCGGATTACAGTACCCACAAAAACAAGTTTTGAACCGTCCTTTGGTCGAGATCAAAGACGCCCCACTTGTTTATAACACTTGACACTCGAGAGATCAAACACGTCATTCCTTTCCACATGCCCATCCAATATTTTGGATTCACACGAAGCCTCTTCGCTGCGGTGGAGTCGATGCGCAGTGGATCCACGACCTCCGAAAGCGGATTATTCGCCACCATTTCCTTTGGGTGCACGCGGACCGAAGATTCCGACGGGCGATTCGCGTGTTTTCGTGACTCTCAACATGGAATGACACCGCTGGCAAAAGTTCTCTGAATCGTAACAAAGGAACGTGCTGGAAAACATCCGCAAACCGGATAAGTTTTATTGGTCAACATTCTCCGGGTGCACGAGTGCCCAACTTCTGCCTCCTCTTTCGATTTGCTTAAAAAGGGCGGATGGCTCCATTTATGCAGTCAACTTATTAATGCTAACTCTTATCGTGGTGCTTCTTATTCTCGGCCTTTTGATGGCGGCTTCTGCTGGTTTGGATTCTTGGAATCCTAAGTCCGGAGTGCTCCAGTTTACTGACACTATCAGAATCCGCGCCAAACGCTACGAGTACAACGTTCAGATGCCCTACAGCTCTGTAGTCATCAAGGGCACGAATCCTGTCGTATTCGGTCTTCGCACTCTCGGGAAACTGGCCGAGATTCTCCGTTCCTTTGGCGGCCGTTTCCAGTATTCTCAATAAGCGATCCAGCGTTTTACTCTATTCGCGATTGATTCTCATCTTTTCCTGATCTCGGGTCTTCTGAATAAACTCGTTTAACCTCGCTTTGCTTCCATTCGCATTTCAACAACAAGACTGAATACTAACCAGATTTTCCCAATTAAACTCTTTTCCACCTCGATATATACTCGTTAGTTCTGTTCGCTCCTCGTAATGACCATTCCGGCTTGTTCGCATAACCGCCCAATTTCGGCTCCTCTCGGTGCTCCATTACCGCACATTGCATAACAGAACTCCAGAACCGGTTCTTCCTGATCCGCTGAAACTCTTCCCTCATCAATTCGCTGAACCCATAACCGATCGTACTCAAAAAGCTCCACATCACATTTCCCAGCACCTTTCGAACACTTCTTCTCTGCCTAGCCGAGTCCATTCCTCTCGATTCATTAATTTCGCCCTCGGGAACTCCGAACCGACTTCCGCTTCTCGTAACGGTAATGGAACCGGCGACTGTAATTACGTATTCGGCACTCGCGCACTTTCTCCTCCTCGGACCGGTTTTCCGCGGCCGCCGCGCGCCGAGTTCATAAATACCCACAGCCGCGAGTTTAACTCGTTTCGACGCTTGTGAAATGTCCGTTTTGTCCCTGTTTGTGACTGTTTCCGCGGCCCTCGTCGGCTTTTCCGTCGCAACCCCGAGCATCTTCTCGTGTCCTCTAAACACGAATTTCATCGGAGGACTGCCGGGGATCAACGGAGTCGGAGAAATGTAGGTTTTGAGAGGGTGGGAGTGTTTTGATAACGTTGCCGAATCATGAAAAATAACCTGTCGATTTTTGGTGAGATTAAACTTTTCCTGACTGCTTCGGATTCTGAATTCTCGACATCTCTAGCCCAGCAATGGAAAACCATGCTAATTCTGTTGGAACGTAAGCAATGTCTCTTTTTGAATGTCATATTACCCGTAACCTTTCTAAGATAAGTGTCATCAGTAGTTCATTCCCTTGCAAATCCGACCTCCCTTTGAATTTACTTTTAAATATGATTTATGATTTTCCCAATTTTTCGTTTCTTAATCGAATCTGCAATTCTCAATTCAGATGCGGCACGGGCTCGTTCCTCCACTACTGGACTTGCTGCGAAGACAACCCGTTCCGGTGCTGTTTCGAATTCGAAACCTGGGCCATGTGAGTCTTCTTCTTCCTCTTTCCTCCAAAAAGCTCGCAGAATCAGTGGATCGATCCGCCGTCGATCTGCGGCTTGCCGCGCTAAAAGCGCGTCGCTAATCCGCGCGCCCTAATCGGTCCGGTTTTAGAGTGTTGTTTTCGGTGATCCTCGTCATGTTAATTGGCGCAATCCTCTTCGCCATCGGCAGATACGTCGCTGATCGATACTGAGAAGAAATTCGAGAAATCGAGAAATCTTCAAGAAGCTTTGCAGATTCATTTTTGTGTACAGTTGCTTTACAATAAATGATTTCGAGTCGGAGTGTTTCCGGGATCAAATCGCTTTTAAAACAACTGAACGGTTAATCCTAGTGAATCCAAGGCCAAAGAGAGCTCGCAAGAGATAATCGTTCATTTGCGGGTTACGGTAAGTTGTGTGACCGGACGTGGCGAGAACACTGGTTAGCAATCGGTTATTGATGAGTCATCCTACAAGATACCGATTTCCAAATTTTCGATTTTTTGGTGGCAGATCTTCACCAAATAGATCTGGCTTTGCTGAATCTCTGAGCGACTAGAATAATTAAAAGATACGCGTTCGTGAGTCAAGTCTTGTAAACGAATCATGTGGTTAAATAAAAGTTTATAAGCTGTACATCTGAACATAACAAAGATGACTAGATGGGGTGGCTGCCGTACTCCATAGCAGGAGGATAGAAACACTCGGGAGGCGACGGATAAGAGTGGTTGGAGTGCGGAAGGTGGGTGAAGGAGGGCGAGAGTTCCTGGAAGGGCGCGGGTTCTGGAAGGCGTCCCTGGCGCTGGGCGAGGATCAGGAGCCGAGGCTGGACCTGCATGACCGAGGCGATGAGGTTTGTGGTGGTCTGCGAGAGGCCGCTGGAGAGCATATGCGCGTACTCGAGGTTCGAAGGCTGCTTCCCGGAACTGAGCATCAAGTTCAAAGCGTCGATGTAGTTTCTGAAAACATAAGAAAATATTTTTAAAACGGTCATGATATATTTAAATGGTCCAGCTAATCTAGCGCAACCCCAAATCGTTTCGCTAGAATAAGAAATGAGGCTGACAGGTGTAAGGAGTTGTAAACGGCCCTTTCCGCCCCGTAATTACTCTTAATTGGGCCAGTCGATTGTCTTCCGAGTGATTTATGGCGCTCAAGGGCCGAAGACAAATATTTGGGAGAGACGTAACAGTTGGCGTCGGATTGGATTACGGTAGCTGGGGAGCAGACAAACAAAGTGGCACACTTACCGAGCGAGGCGCAACGTCTCGATCTTGGATAGTTTCTGGTGTTGCGTGGTGAGGGGCACCTTCTGGCGGAGGATGTCGAGCGCGTGGTTCAGGCCGTGCATCCGGTTCCGCTCACGGTAGTTTGCCTTCGTGCGGCGAATTTGGTTCTTCGACTTGGAGATCGGGTCTTGGACCGAGGAAGCGGGCGATGAGGACTTAGAAGAAGCCGAGGTGGAGCGAGGCGACATCTTCGAAGGGTCAGCGGTGGACAGTGAGGACGCTTATTTCCGCGCGGCTGTATTTGTACTCTCGAGGGAGGCGCCTCTTTGCCCCGCCCCTTCTTGGCGCCGCCGAGGGCCACCGTATCCCCAGCCTCCGCGTTGCGCAACGTTTTACGCGTTTTTTGTTAATTAAACGAGACGCGCGTAATTGGAACCAATTTGCAAATTGCTCTAATTTGGCCCGAGTACAATACGCAATCGGCTGTTTTCTCCTCTGTTTACGGTTTGTTTTAGGGGACTGGAGAGTGCGACCTAACATGAAAGCGACGAACTTGAACATATTTTATTGAGCTACTGAATGAGAGTAATGAGTATTCAAAAATGATCAGGACAGGACCGCAGCAAACGTTGCTTTTCATTTTTTTACTTTTATCTTTTTTTTTAATTTCGAAAAGTTACATTTTATTTTAGGACATTTTAGGACCTTTCAGCCGATTTTGTCCAGAGTCAGGCTGAGTCACAATTGCATAGGGACTGATTTGGACAGGGACGCTATCTGACCAAATTTTTGCACTTTTAGCACCAAATCAGACCGCTGATCACTTCCCTGAATTATCAGGATTTCGGTAGGTAGACCTTAACCCCACCTCGCCTGTCCCGAGAGTCCTTGGACGCCCAGGACTGTTCGGCGCCGTCGTGGTTGCAAAACCGACCGGTTCGCGGCGGCGACGGACCGAACGTGCAAAAAGCGTGACGGACACGTCTGGATCGTTCTCCTTGATTTAACGGGATTCTCATAGCCCACCAAGATCAAGTTCCTTACAGTGTCTACTCCTTCCACCGCCCAAGACTCAGTCCACTTTCCCTAATCCACTCCCTCTAACCGCCTTATGTCCAACAGCTTCCGCTGCTTTCATCCTACCGTATCCGACTCTCCTCCTATTGACTTAGCACCTAATCCACTTTGCCTCACACAATTCCGCTAATCCGCTCGACTTCTCTTAATCCGATCTCCCGCGCGCATCTTTTTCTTCGGACACCTTTTAGGGCCGAATCCTAATCGGGGCAGCAACAGTGGCCACGTGCCGCTTTCAACACGCCGCGCCGGGAACAAAGCGACGTGGAATCGCGGCGTCGCGGGAGTCGAGTGCCGAAAGCGTTTTGTCCTCATCAATTAAGCGGCCTCAATCCACCTGCTGAGATGCGCCGATCCTCGCGCGACTTTACGACTCGCGCACTCGTAAACGAATAAATATCCATTTCTTCCGGTCGCCGCTCGCGGCGTCTTTCGAGCGTCAGGACAAACCCGCGAAGAGCCACTCGCCAGCTTCTTCACCTATCATTTCTGCGTTTTCCGCGCCACTCGACGCTTTGGCGGCGCGTTGCGTAACTCGAGCCAGCGCGGCGCGAGATGGGATTACCGCGGCAGTGGACGTAATTGGCAGATTGATTACGGTCGAGGTGGAGCTGGTGAGGAGGTCAATGGACTCGCCGAAATCTGATTAGGAGCGAGGGTGAGGATGTGGGACTTTTTAGAGATGCGCGAAAAGCGAAGACCAAAAGAGAAAATACGAGAACATCCAGAAGAAACTGAAAGCCAAGGCTGATGTGAGCACTTTTCATTCTTAACTTCCAGAATTGAAAAAAGCTGGAAAAATTTAAAGGTGTGAATGTAGCGCTCTCTTGGGTCAGATAAGGTTGCTTGTGTTTCATAAATTTCCATACTCTGTTTGTTGCATCAAGCATCTTCTTCTGTTCCAATCTCCCTAAGCTGCTCTTGTCCAACCAACCCTCCTTCCTAAAATCTCTCCTCAACCTGCCATTATCCAACAATCTTCTATTGACAGATCACCTTCCAGCCAATTACCTTTTCCCAGCTCTTCATGCAACATTCATGCTCGTCAATTACCGGACAATCCAGGCCAATTAACCAACTCAGCCAACCTCTTGTCCTCAAACGGCGCTTCCGGAATCCCATACTTATCTCCACTCGTCTCTCGCGCACTGGCATCAATTAAATGGCGAGTTTGTCCCTGCAGCATATAATTCAAATTTGCATAACGATCGAAAGGCGCGAGGAGGTTGAGTCGGGGTCAAAAGCGCGCAATTACGCACTCGCGCTGGCTGACGCCACTTGTGGATATTCTCTCAGCGGGCCAAGTGGCACTTCATTGGCTAAACAACGGAAAAACAGCCGGGATTAGGGTTGAGAGGAGGAGGGGAGTGGATAGGGAGAACTTTGGAACAAGGGGTAACGTAAGCACGGAGAGCGCAAACAGATTTGAGGAGTCTCACGGTGGATTACACGTGGCAGTAACTGAGTTTGCGAAAGGCTATAAATAAATCAATTTTTTAGTTACGAAGAATGCATTTTTCACAGTTAAGGATAAAAGTCTAAAGCTGAGAAACAAACGTAAATGTTAGTTCTTTTCTTATCCTCGAACCAAGGATGCGAGATCGAAAACGTACAAAATCGTACTCAACAAGAGTCAAAAGCTAAAGCCATACCTTCGATTCTCGACCAATACAGAAAAACGTTTCCAAAACTGCCACACCACGATGAATAGCCCTTTCACTACCTTGAAACATTTAAGCCCTTGATCTCCCCCCTCGTCGGTTTCCCTTTCCGCAGGTTTCGTTTTTCTCCTTGAATCCAAAACCAATTCTTTGATTCCGTTTCCAACTAGTCCTCTTATCTCAAATCCCCTTATTCCGTGTAAACTCTCATATCGAAACACAATCGCGTGTTTTCAAAACAGGTAAACGGAGGCACAAATCGCGTGAAACCGATTTTCCGGCAGATTGAGCACGTCGGCTCGTGCAGGCTAATCGGCGTGAACCCCCGTCGACTCTTCGGGACCGCGGCGAAGTTGAAAGCGCCAAAAAATGATTAATGAAAAGCGAGGCGCGACGGTTTGTCCTCATCGAAAGGGTAATTAGATCAATTGGAGCGAACGGGCCACCGTATGGCGCGCGCCTATGCAAATGAGAAGCGTTTGTAGGGGATTTGATTTGGGAGGGCGACCTTCGGCGGACAAATCGGAAATCGCGGCGCGAAGTGTTAAGCGGGAGAAACTGGATCCGTGGGAGGACGAAGGGGGACATAAAAGGGGAAGCGGATTCGAGAGGCGCCAGTTGGAGTCTGATGAACATGAAAGTAGCCGGAGTCGTCGTCTGCGTGGTGCTGCTTTGTGGAACCGTTTGGGCCAAGGAGGACGTTGAGGTGGTAGTTCCGGAAGGATCCGGAGTGGCCGAGGTGCCCGGTTTGGGAGTCGGATACCCGCAGGGCCATCTGCCTAACGGTACAGTTTGGTTTCTTTTGTAAAGTTCTCTTTTAACTTTCCAAAAGCAAACTTGAGATTTGAGCAGTTGGGCTCAAAACTCGCTAAAAACCACCTTAGGATGTAAGATTTTTTCTGCTAAAGAACGGCAAATCACAAAATCTACAACAAAATTGTGAACCAGCAGGCTTCCAAAGTCTTCCTCTACTAACACTTCAGAATACATTCCTTTCCGAGGCAATGAAAACAGCTCATCTCCTCCAAAAAATCAATTTTTCTTCCGTTCTCCTACTTTTTGTTCCTCCATTATCACTTCAGTCCGTTGTTCCGAAATGTTAACCGGTCTTTCGATGACTCACTTTTTTGTTTTTACTCATGCCAACGGCCGGTAATCCTCGCCGATCAGGTTAATCCCACGTTTGCCCTTTTCAGATGGGGTTACGCTCCGTCCCATGAAGAAGGTTCGTCGACCAATTAGCGAAACGCGCGAGGAGCGTCGCAAGCGTCAGGACTACTATTATTACTACTACTATTACTACTAAGCGGTGGATCTTGCAACGGAGGATGTACATACTTATCCCAGGCTAGCATCTTAAAATTCAGCTCAATCAGTCATGTGTGAAGCTTATGTCGAACTGTAATAAACGAAGATTTTAAATGGAAGTCGTGTTTGGACAGCTAATTTGGAATTCGAAAGAAGTCAACTTTTTTGCTTGAAGAAAAAGCTTTTAACAAAAAGTCAGCGGCATTTAGATCTGGCTTGATCAGCGCTGAACTGGGCAGGTGTAAACTAGCAGTAGCAGTAGCACCGGTGTAAGCACTAGCAGTAACAGAGGTGTAAACACTGGCAGTTGCAAAAAATCTTCAGATTAGCTAAGAAGGTGAAGTGCGCGCTTTGTTTCTTTGAGCGATAAATCGTTTTCGAGTTCTTGCGATAACGCAAGCAAATTTGAAAATAAAAAGTTGTTTAGAAATTTGGATAAATTTATTTCGAAATCACCGTTGTGATGCTTTTCGTTCACTTTTCTTGTTCCAGCTCACTTTTCAAATATACAGATGCAGCATGAGGGAATGGCTGTAAATTTTCAATGGCTGATTTCTCCCTTCGCGCAGTTTATGGATTCCCTTCTTGAGGAAAACATTTTCAAGCGGGCGGCTATCTGTTCTTCGGAAAGAATGATCAGCGATGCGTCGAAAATGGGGAAGTAGCTAAAGGTGCGACTTCATGCACGGAGCCTCCGATAAAGACGGTATGATAAGAGCAATCTTTCCATAGTTTTGGTGGTTCAATTCAATTCAATTGAATTTACTATGCACGTAAACATCTTATAACATACAGATAGGTATCACTCGTAACATAACAATAAAGGTGCATATCTCAGTTTCCCATCCCAGCATGAACGCTTAAATACAGATGCATTCTTAGCTTGGACTAGGGCACTGGGAAGCGAATTCCAGACGGATATAACTGCAGTTGAGAAGTACTCATTTAGCCTCTTACTTCTACGGTTGAAAATGTTTTCCTCAAGAAGGGAATCCATAAACTGCGCGAAGGGAGAAATCAGCCATTGAAAATTTACAGCCATTCCCTCATGCTGCATCTGTATATTTGAAAAGTGAGCTGGAACAAGAAAAGTGAACGAAAAGCATCACAACGGTGATTTCGAAATAAATTTATCCAAATTTCTAAACAACTTTTTATTTTCAAATTTGCTTGCGTTATCGCAAGAACTCGAAAACGATTTATCGCTCAAAGAAACAAAGCGCGCACTTCACCTTTTTAGCTAATCTGAAGATTTTTTGCAACTGCAGTGCTTACACCGGTGCTACTGCTACTGCTAGTTTACACCTGTCCCGCTGAACTCGCACTTCCAAGGTCACACAACCCAAACTCCATCTTAAGTTTGACATGTGACAAGTCTATAAGAAGTGTGCAATTATCAGTGGGCAATTATCTCTTGGTGCCCTTTCAGCCCTCAACTGGATTTCCTAAAAACAGATTCTAAACCATTTTAGCTGTGTTCCGTTGGAACGATTCAAGAATGTAAAACAAGTGCACAAAAGGAAACAGCAAAACAATCGTCTTGCACCAAAAAATAGCCCTGATCCCAAAGTTGCAAAACGATCGCAAGTGGGGATGTGTTGGCACGGTTCCGCCGGATGACCGACTCGCGTGCGCTATCCGACCACTGTCACTGCGCGGGGACTTTTGCCTGCTGC
Source organism: Steinernema carpocapsae (assembly GCA_000757645.3). NCBI lineage: Eukaryota > Metazoa > Nematoda > Chromadorea > Rhabditida > Steinernematidae > Steinernema > Steinernema carpocapsae. The sequence goes on from AZBU02000005.1 coordinate 4,943,566, forward strand.
CTTCCGGCCCTGAGCCGTCCATCCCTCATTATTCGACCAGCGCCTCCGGGATTCCTCCCGAGGACCCTTGTCGACGCAGCGCTTGGCCTGGACGCTCGGTCTCCGCCGGCCACTGCCGACGGAAGAACTCCGCGCCGCAACCCTTCCCTGCGCTCTGCCATCGAGAAGCCGATTCACAAGCGCCCGCCACGACGCCCGGCAAACCTTCGTCTCTTGCTTTCGCGCTATATCGCTGCGGTCGGATTGGGACTGTCGTATCGGTGGATTTTCGCTATTTTCCGCAAGATTTCTGGTCGAAATCTGCGCCTTGTTTTCCGTGTGTTTCATGAAAAAATGCGATTTTCGTTTTGCTATAGGAATTGTCCTTTTTGCTTTCGGAGCATCGCTTAATCGAATCGAAAATCCAGGTCAGTTTCAATATTTGAGATTTTGCTCTGGATTTCTGGTGAATTTTTAAGACGCAGAATGGTATTTAGATTGCGCGTTCTACGATAATTTTTGTAAATTTCGGCGTTTCTGCACATATGAACCTTTTCGGATTTCAGATAGTTGTAAAAACATCTTCAGCGTGACGAATGCCACGTATGTGCATCTTCCAGAACGTCTTAAATGGTTCCCTTTTGCAGTTCATAATTTCCTGCGGATAATGTGGCTAAAATCGACGCTCTACTGTACACCCATCTGACGCTAATTGGATCCGCGACGTTGAATCCTTATAGAACCGCGATTCGATTGTGTTTAAAACTACTCCCTTCCTTCTCGCTCAGCCTTTTTTCTGTTTTCAAATGACACGAAAACCTTCACAACCCCGGACCACACGTCAAACTGCCGTCATTCAAGGATTAAATGTTCGTTTTGCCCATCGTTCAGCCTTCAAAATGCGTTCTTTTCAGGTCTCCGCCGTAGTCAAATTCAAATTTGGAACTCCACATATCGGCGGCCTAAAAGGACCAAATCGGAACCGAGCGCGTGAACGATGAGCGCTTTTTCCCGCGCCACAACAAACTCCGATTTCCGAACTCCTGAGCGTCGACGCCTCTCGGATCCACGTGAAGCCCACAGATTCCCGGATCAAGGTCACCTTCGCCTCCTCGACGCCCTCGTCCTGCGCCTCTTTTTCTGCACCCAATTCTGCGTACACTCGCACGGCGTCGCTCTGTGCACGTCAACCATAATCCTCCACAAGGCCCTCCCCGTAGGCTTCTTGTTTACGCCTCTCTTTTGCATAAAAGCGCCTTGATGTCGTCACTCGGAGCCAGAATTTCTAAATTCTCGCCATGAACGCGCTTCTCTTCGTCCTCATCTGCTCCCTCATCGTTTCCGCGTTGGCAACAGCTCCCCACGACGAAGGTTCGTTTTTACCTTATATCTTCCTAATTCTAATTCATCTCGTTTTAGCAAGAATTCGGGCCAAACGCTACGAATACAACGTTGCGGTTCCCTACAGTGCCGTCCGAATCCAGGGCTACAACCCGATCATAGAATTCCTCCGCCAGCTGGGTCGTTTGACCGATATCGGTCGACCCATGAGTGGATGACCCAAGGAGCCTCAATTGCCCTATGATTCCCAAGCGTCAGATGTATATTTATTATGAACATTTCGTCTAAACATCCAAGAATCTTTGTCACCTTCTATTGAAAGCTTTGAACTGTCGAGAAACCTGAACCGCGTAGGCGACGGCGGCGAGGAGCGAAACCGAGAGGAACCCGATGGAGCCGAAAATAAGCAAGATCAGGGCGTCGGTCAGGCAGTGCATCTGCGACGTGGCCAGCTCTGAAATTGTGAAATTACCCCTTGAATAAATGCCCTCGCCCACCTTCGATCAGTTTGTCGTGCTGGAACTCCTGCTCCAACTCGATCTTCACGTTGTCGAAGAGTTTTATCTGGCGCATCGAGTGGTCCGCCTCGGCCGCCGTTAGAATCGCCCTCCGAAGACGCTTATCTCGGTCCTGGGGACACAATTCTGGAAAGTTGTAGTCGGGGGAGAGGTCGACAGAGCACGAGAAGTAAACGTCGTTGGGACCCGGAAATTTGAAGGCGCGCATCCTAAAGAAGTAGATGATGCTCCGCCCGTCGTCGCTCTTCTTCCGTTCCATCTTTCCGACCACTTGTGACGCTGCCACGCATCTGCAAAGCGTTGTGTAACATGCCAATTTACTGATTCTCGCACGTAACTTCCCGTGGTTTAAAAATTTTGGCTTTAACAATCACGCAACCTATCAAATCACAAAAAATCTGTTTTCGACCTTCCTAAGCGCTTAAATGCTTTCCGCGTGTTTCGCTCAATCAAACTCCTAGGGTTCAACAACCCACAAACCGCAACTTTAAGACCGAACTCTTCGCCTCAACTTCCAATTTCCGCACCCTCCATCACTTCTCACCCAGCATCCATGAATCAGCACAAATTCAAACGCACCCAGAGTTGTCGATGAGCTGAACTTTCGTTAATCCAGGACCATCGGTCGCAATGCAAGAGTGAACAAACATGTTGTACTGGTTAGAATCTAAACAAGATTACGGTACCCACGTCACTCGGCCAAAACTCACTTCGGCTCGAGGCCTTCCCTCGCACCACCAGCGTCAGAAGTTCGCCGATTTTGATCGGCCGGTTCACGGTGTTCCGTCGGGGCCGTCGCCGTACTGGATCTCCAAATACACGTCTTGGTCGTCCGAAGAACTACCGAGGTGTGGAGATCCGTTTTGGGTCGCGACGATCCGCGTCGGCTCCGCCGTGTTGGTGCGCACGACGACATTGTACTCCTTAGTGACCGGTTGGGGCCGGGTTACGGTAGAGGGCGCCTCGGCGGAAGGGAGAATCGCCGCGATCGGCCGTTGCGTGGTTCGAAACCAGGACTCGCCGAAGATCTTCGTTGTGGGGCCCTTGAAGACGGGCTGGATCGGTGTGCCCGAAGGTGTTGTCGTCAGGGGCCGCGTGGAGAGCGTCGTGGGGAGCGGTGTGGTGAAAAAGGTCGGAAGGTGGATGCTCGGCTGGGGCACCGGGACGATCGGGTGCAGCGGGGCGTCGAAGGTGTGCAGAATATGGTTCTCCGAATTCGGAGCGACCGGATGTCGCCGAAGGTCGCCGTTCGCCACGATCAGCGCGGCCATCTCGCAGACGAACGAATACTGGCGATCTGCAGCTGTTTGCGTCCACTTATCCATCTGCACGTAAACGCGGTTCTCGATGGTGTCGACAACCTGAAACTGCAAATTGGACCCCTCAGAGCTTCTGAGACATAGCTGGACTCACATCTCGGGTGTTCCTGGTCAGTTTCGTGCCGCAGCGGTGTGAGGGGATTGAGAAGAGGACGTTCTGCATCTCCATCGTGTTGTAGTAGATGCACTCGTGGACATTCGCGTAGTCCAGTGAGTAGATTTTGCCCGTGAAGGGCCGATCGAAGTCGATCGACGCCGTGATTCCGTCCGGGCTGCACATGGCACTCACTTCTGAAAGAAGACCCTCAATACAGTAATCCCGAGAACACTCACCTCTGATGTTCGGAGTCGGGAAGAAGTCGCCCCGGGAGAACGGAAGGAGGACGAGCAAGACAGGAATTGCAAGATCGAAACTCATCTTAATTCGAGGACGCCTTGGGCCTTGGGCTACAGCAACTCCGAGGCAGGTTGCATGGGTTAAGGGGAGAGAATGACGAAACGGAAGGCGGCGGCAGGCAGATGACCCTCGAGCGCGGCAACAATTACGGCACTCGCGCGCCGCTTCGAAGCAACATCCTTTGTGAGGACGAGCGGTGACCTTGCTCTCCTGCGACGAGTCAATCTTTGAGTCAAATTATAGAGACACGAAGAGAGATTAGTGGGACACCCAGCCACCAACTCGCGCCCCTCCGGCGCAGGTAATCAGGAGCAAAAACTATTCAAAAGACTCCGCGAGACGGTTTATTAATTGCCCACCCGCAAGGATCAGATGTAGATCTCTTCGGGCGCTCCGTGCTTCGGCTTCATCACCACGTTCTTCACAGCCTTCTCGAAGTCTTGGGCGCAGACCATTCTTCGGTGACCGCGAAGGGCGAGCATTCCGGCTTCGGTGCAAATAGCCTGGAAGTAAAGTGATGAGGTGATTAATGGGAAACCTTTGTGCATACCCTAACGTCGGCTCCAGACAGTTCCCGTTCTTTCGCAAGAATGCTTTCCAGTTTGACGTCCTTCGCGAGGTGCATTCCGGAGGTGTGGATCTGGAAGATTTTCAGCTTCGTCTTCTCGTCGGGCTTCGGAAGTTCGATCTTGCGATCAATACGTCCAGGGCGAATGAGCGCGGGGTCAAGGGACTCAATGCGGTTCGTGGCCATGATCACTTTGACGTCTCCTCGGGACTCAAAGCCATCGAGTTGGTTGAGGAGTTCGAGGAGAGTGCGCTGGACTTCTTGTTCGCCCTTGCAGCTGGTGTCGAATCTCTTCGTTCCCACGGCGTCGATTTCATCTAGGAAGATAATGGACGGAGCACAATCCTTGGCCATACGGAACAACTCTCTGCAATCATGTGATGATTCCGAGTTAAGTTCAAACGATAACCTACCTTACGAGACGAGCGCCTTCTCCACTGCTCTTCTGGACCAAATCCGATCCGGTTGCTCGAATAAAGGTCGCGGAGGTGCTGTTGGCCACCGCCTTCGCCAGCAGGGTCTTGCCAGTTCCAGGTTCGCCGTAGAGAATGACGCCCTTCGGAGCAGCTATGCCCATTTCCTCGTAGTACTCGGGATGGGTGAGAGGGAGTTCGACGGCTTCCTTGATCTCTTGAATCTGGGAGTCGAGACCTCCGATCGAGGCAAACGTTTCCTTCGGAGCCTTCTCGAGTTTGTGATGGAGAGCCTTGGAGTCCACGGTGTCTTGCAGGACGCCCACAACGGCCACCGGAACATTCTTGAACATTCCTCCGGCCTTTACCATCACCAGGGCGTTGATCCGAATGAGGTCCTTGTCGACAATGGAGAGGATCGGCACATACCACTCGCGTTTGCTGCCCTCAACGACCACGACAGCGTGCTAAAATGATTATAGGGCAACAATCCAAAAAGTATTCGTTTACCTGCTCGTCGTTGAACAACTCGTGGACTCGCGCGAGGGTCGTCGGGGTGCCACGGAGAGCCTGGACGACTTTTCTTTCGTTTCTGCGCTGGGTGTCCGTCGGCTTCCGGGCGTTCATTCGCTGGATGTATTCGATCTCGAGCAGCAGGTAGTCGTGAACGCGGCTCTGCTTCAGAAACCGGAGGAGGCATTGTTTCCGCGGAACGATGTTCGGCAACTTATTCGTCGCTTCGATTCCCTTTCCCTTAGCGGGTTTCCGGGCGAACTTCTGAGCGGCGTGTTGCGGCATCTGCCGCTTGGCGACTGCCGGTTTTCCAAACTGGGCTCCCATCGTGGGCTTCGGTCAATTGGTTGGAGGTCAGTCGAGAAAGAGGAGAGCAGCCGCACAACCACACGCGGGCGCGATCGGATGCTGACTGAACCCCCGAAGTCTGGTGAGGGGTCGGCTGTCTACGGCCTCCAGGCAGACAGGATTCCAGACACCTCACAAGGGAATGACGCGAAGTGCCCCCCTCCGATCGGGCTGAACTTTGGCACACATGTAGACCTATATGAGACTAGAAAAACTCAAAAATATTAGCTGCCCTAACGTAGATTGACAGTCTGGAGTTTGGGGGTTCGATGCCACTTGATGTTTTTGCTTTTTTTTTGGTTTTTGTATTTGGTAGTAAAAGTCGCCCGCGAATTTCGCTTTTTCGGCGCATGCTCGAATCTCTAGGACACGTTCTTCGCGTGCACTTTCGTGACGCTTTGTCAGCGCCTTTTTGGAGGGTTTCGCGTGTGATTTTGAGGGTTTCTTGGACTAAAATGGCCTCTGTGAACGGCAGCAATATCGTGCGCATGCTCTCGCTTGTTCTCCCGCTTTCGGACGCTTCCGAAGCAATTTCTGCTGAGGAAATCCAACTTTTCGAGAACATAAAACGTTCAATTCATGGCGCGGATGAATCTAGGACTGGGGATAAGGGTGGCGCGCTTGTTTTGGGGACCGATGACAGCGACGAATCTGATACGGAATCAGATTCTGAGCACGAAATTGACGAGGACTCTGATTTTGCTCCCGCGTCGAAAAAGCGAAATTCGCGGACGACTTTTACTACCACATACAAAAACCAAAAAAAAAAGCAAAAACATTACATGGCATCGAACCCCTGACCTCCAGACTGTCAATCCATCCCACTACCGACCGTGCTAAACAGACATATCGGTAGACAGTTCAATCCTGCCTACACCCTGAGTACCGCAAAATTCTTAACTTTACATGGCCCTAACTTTGCACTGTTCGTGTTAGGGCAGCTAATATTTTGGGGTATTTCTCGTCTCATATTGGTCTACATGTGTGCCAAATTTCAGCCCGATCGGAGGGGGGCACTTCGCGTCATTCCCTTGTCAGTTCATTCTTGGAAGCTCATCATAGAGGAGCGGTCGGAAAATAAATAAAAGCGACTTCTCGCAACTGCGCCGTCTATAGACTGTCTGCAGACCGTTTGTAGACTTGTAAATGGTCTCAAATGGGCGATACAATTTATATCCAACTAACTTCTCTTCGTCCACAAAACAACAAATCTTTTGGAAGTAAATGCGAATCACAGTTAGATCGCGTATTCACGTAACAGGTCGTCAATGCAGATGAGGCTTCATTTCTCCTCTCCACCCTCTTTGTCCTCCTTCGTCTGCTTGCTCCTGTTCAGGATCTCGAGCATGTTCTTGAAGAAGGTGCCGTTTCCTTGCGCGTGCTCGATGGTTTCCTGGAACGGCTGGATCCCGACACTGAACCGCGACAAGTCGTGCGCGGTTTCGTTGAACGGAGTGGCGTTCATTCCTTCGGGGATGATGACCGTTTCGTCGAATCCGAGCGACGTGGGCATATCCAGAGCTTCGGAGTCCGTGGAACACATCGACGCTTCGTTGAGGCTCAGCAGCGAGCAATCGTTCGCGCTGTGCCCGTACGTTTCTGGAAAAGCTTGAGTTGAAAAGCTGTTTAAGGGGACCAAACCCTCACCATTCATCGAAACGTCGGGATTTGGAGTGCCCTGCTCACTTCCTTCCGCTAATCTAGCGCGTTTGGCCGGAGTTTCGTGTGAAGTCGAGGGCTGGTCACTACCCGAAGCCGTAGGTTCCTCGCTGATGCTGAATTGCTGGCGCTTCCGCGATCGGTGGCGTTTGTGGTTCTCCCACTCCGACTTCGCATCCTTCTGAATGTGAGCTTCCAATTCTTTGACAAAGCTCTCAAAGTTAGGTACGCGGTACTTTCCATTGTCGGCCTGCAATAACCTTATCACACCGATATCCCTTCCTGCAAATACTTACATCTCTCAGGTTGGGGAAGTACTTGTTGAAACCCGCGTAGTAGATGATCTTGTTCTGATCGATCCTTGGAGGAACGTGAGCTTTGGTCTCTGTAAAAAGAAAATGCGATTATTTTTCGTATTTTTTTCACGCACCTTCTTCCTCGTCCTCTTTCTGGTTGAGGTTCGCATCGATGTAGTTGAAGCTGAGGATTGCTGTAGGGTCGTCGTACAGCATAGCTCTAAGAAACTTAAATTCAAACCCAAGAAACATTAAGAGAACACTCACTGCTTCAGGTAGGCAGGAGGATATCCCTCCATGTACCCACTTTCGCGCATGCGGTAGATATACGGCGGAATATCGTGGGGTCCAATGTCGAGTGCGTCCCGCAGATCATTACTAATCCTTCCAGGTCGGTAGGTGGTCAGGAGCTTAGAAGCGCCTTCCACACGCGGGGTCCGAGGAGTACCCATCCTACAAGTGACATTCTACAAATGAGCATCAAGAACCAAACCCACGATTCGCGCTTGAATTTGGCGGCATTATCTTTGATCCTCTTGATGTTCTTGGGTTCAGAGCATTCGTTCACACTGTGGTCTCCATCGCAGTTGAAGCATCCGTTCTAAAATTATGCAATTAAAATTGAAAAATTATAAAATGCGCACCTTTTTCTTCACCGGAGTCTCCACAACAGGTTCCGCGCTCGGAGTGAACGTCAGCAGAAACGACGAAGAAAGTGACTTGCGAGATTTCGTCGACGCTGTGCTGGCGGTGGAAACGTTCAGGATCTGGATTTCGTCGTCGTCCTCTTCAGTTGCGTTGAACGAAGTGTCGATGGAGAAGAGATTGCCCCACTGATTGCCGTTGTTGGGAGAAAGCACGGGCGGCATTGGAGGCCCGTCGAGGCAAATCACATCGTCGTCTTCGTCATTGAAGAATCGGAGTCCAGAACCGCAAGGATCTCGGGAAGCGTCAGGAGACGGCGTCAGTTCACCTTCTTCCGACATCGGTGATTTGTGAGTAACACTCAAATGCCTGAAGCGAGATAACACGTTTTTTATCTGTATGTCCAGAAAAACGCGGGAATTTCGACAATAGTTTCGCGAAACGGAAGGTAAACACGGATGAAACTGACAGAAATCCATTTCTGGCGAATTCGGATTCGGAATTTCGTCCGAAACGCGGTTCAAAGGATCCGCCAAATTCGAAAGTAGCCCGCGACGTTACCGTAGCCTTACTTTTTCAAGACACGCCGGTCGTGGTAGGACCCTTTTCGCAAAAGCAATTGTGCATTCGCTCCGTCGAAATTGGCGATTTCGGACCTTCGGTATTGCACGCCGACGTCGTCAACGATGAATCGATTCAACGCCCCAGGAACGGCGCGACCTTTCTTCAGGAAGCCTGGTTGGTTTCTTCTGAAGTTCAGTTGTGAAATTTTAGATTTTTAGATGACGAAGTCGTTTCATACGGCTCTCTGGTGCTGGAGGAGCGCTCAGAAGCCACCGCGACCTCCTCGGAACCTTCGACATCTATCGTTTACAACAACCCGTACGCCTCATTGTCCATTCAACAGCAGAGGGGCCGTTTGCCCATCTTCAAGGTGCGTTTTGGGAATTCCTTTCATTGTGCTGTATTTTCAAGTTCAGAACAGGAATCATATCCTTTACCTCCTTGAGAAATTCCAAATACTTGTTCTAATCGGCGAAACAGGATGTGGAAAGAGTACCCAAGTGCCCCAGGTTTGTGTTATTTTCAAAACCACCTCTATTTTTCCAATTTCAGTATTTAATGGAAGCGGGTTGGGCATCCGACGGTCGTTTGATAGGCATCACTCAACCTAGGCGAGTAGCTGTGGTCACGGTTGGCGATATAATGTCATTCGACGTGTCTTTATCGAGTGCTTTAGCTGGCGAACCGAGTAGCGGAAGAGAAAATGTGCCTTTTAGGTGCAGAAGTCGGATACTGCGTTAGATTCGACGATGTAAGCAGCGAAGAAACGAAGATAAAGGTTGGATTGGCGTGAGGGGAAGTCGTTAATTTGTTTATTAATTCAGTACGTGACGGATGGAATCCTTCTGAGAGAAATGATGGCCGATCCTCTATTGACCAAGTACAGCATCCTCATGATCGACGAGGCTCACGAGAGGTCAATAAACACGGATATGGTCCTAGGCCTCCTAAGAAAGGTCGTGGCTATCCGCAAAGATCTGCGGATCATTATTTCCTCGGCTACCCTGGACGCTGAGGTATTTCAATAAAGGATGTGAGTATCTATAAAAATCCAAATTTAAACTTTTAGTTGTTCCGCGACTTTTTTGAGCTCAATACTTCATCGGATCGCGAAAAGGATACTGCCACGATTATCTCCGTCGAAGGCAGGATGCATCCGGTCGCTGTTTACTATACCAAAAAGTGGAGTTTGTAATATGAGTTCTTTTTACAAAGTGCTTTCCAGCTCGGTTCCGAATTACGTGAATGCAACTGTGGACACAATCATCGAATTACACAAATCGGAGCCATCGGGGGATATCCTAGCCTTTTTACCAGGCCAGGACGACGTTGATTTCGTTTGCGATCGGCTGCACGAAAACTTGAAAAGCCTGCGAGAGGCCAAATACAAGTTGTGGATTGTTCCCATGTACGGTGCATTACCAGCCAAGGAGCAGGTAGAGCCAAGGAGCTTTAGAATTTCAAGATTTACGTTATTATGGTTCTGTTCAGCTAAAAGCCTTCGATTCCGCCATCCATGATACTCGAAAAGTCGTCGTTGCCACGAATATTGCGGAAGCTTCTGTGACGATTCCTGGAATCGCTTACGGTAAGTGCATTTGCTAAACAATCCAGTTCTTAAGGCAAAATTTTTAGTGATCGATTGTGGATTTGTGAAAATGCGAGCACTGAACCGGGAGAATCGGATCGAATGCCTTATGACCGTTCCTATTTCCCAAGCTTCGGCCGAGCAGCGCGCGGGTCGAGCAGGTCGAATCCGACCTGGAAAGTGCTATCGACTTTATCCGCAGAGCGAATTCGAGAAAATGATATTCGGAACAGTTCCCGAGATCCAGAGGACGGCTTTGGCTCCTATGATCCTCCAGCTCAAAGCCTTGGGAATCCAAAACGTTTTAAGATTCCATTATCTATCTGTAATTACAAACCTAAAAACCGTTTTTTTCTGATGAGTTTTCTTTCAGAGACCATCGGTAGAGGCTATGATCCAGGGTCTTGAGCTGCTAATCGCGTTGGACGGCGTTAGTGAAGAAACGGGATTTCTGACGAACCCCCTGGGAACGGCTATGGTGGATCTCCCGCTCTCGCCCATGCACGCGAAGACTTTGGTTACGTCGGGGGAATTCGGGTGTAGCCACGAGATCGCGACAATAATCGCAATGATGCAGATCCAGGATGTGTTCCAGATGCCCGCCAGAAACCGGCATCAGGCGGTTTGCTCCAGTACCTCTTGGAGATCTCTTAACTGGGGAATTATAGGAACTGGTCAAAAGAAAGTTTGCGGTCGAAGAGGGCGACCATTTGACGCTTCTCAACGTGTACTCTAACTTTGCGAAGGTACGCTTCTTGTTTAAGCTTGCACAGAATTCAGATTCAACGTCATCTGTTTAGAACAACTACTCCCAAAAGTGGTGCTCCAGAAATTTCTTGAACTACCGAGGTTTAAACCGCGCGAAGAACGTTCGAGAGCAACTTATCCGTCACATGAAACGCTTGAAGGTACAGCTCTCCTCGTGCCAAGGCCTCATCGGAGAATCGGCGAAGATCCGCCGCTGCATCGTCAACGGATTCTTCTCCCAAGCCGCTTACTACGACCACACCGGAAAGTACCACACCATTAAGGAGAACTATCCGTTCAACATGTACAAAGGATCTGTGATTATGTATCGGAAGGATTTCCCCAAATGGTTCGTTAATTTTTAGCGACGCGCATAAGTAACTTGGGATTTTTAGGGTAGTTTACACAGAAGTCATGCAAGATTCGATAAGGGATATCAGCGTGATCGAGCCAGAATGGCTTTACGAACTGGCGCCACAATTCTACGAGTATGGAACGGTAAGCTTCAAATTTTGTCGAACCTCCTGCACAGAAATTTATTTAGGAAGGAGAAATCGCGAGGAAACGGAAGAAGATCGACAACTTTGATGAAAAAGACAAAATAAATATAAATTGAAGGTTTATAAAAGTGCGTGAGAGAGGCCCAGTAGAATACAGCTCTGAAATGAAACGAAATGCTTCGAAAAGTCGATCCTCCCGATCTTCCATAATATCTTCAAGATAATTTACAAAAATGTGCAATTTACGCCGCAAAACGCTTGAAATCTTACCGAATATTCCCTTGGCAATCTCCTCTTCGAAATTTGAGTCCTCCATGGTCTGATAACCAGGGAATCAATCGCATGGCAAGGAGCTTCAGCACTTTTGACGGATTGATGGCCATGTTTCACACCGAACAACCGACTCTTCTAGCCGAAATGAGGCGAACTGAGCGAACGAGACGAGACGGAACTTGCAGCGCCAGATAGTCCCAAACGGGGGCCATTTCAACCTGGTGAACGGCTGCTGAGCGATCGGTTTTCCCGTTTTAGACATGCCCTTTTAGGCACTTTAGATCTTGCGTTGGCAGGCAAAACCCATATTTTTCGGAATCAGCACGTCGAGATCTATCTGCTCACAAATTTTCAGCTTGATTTGAGAATTACACTTGGGAATGTTCCCTTGTCAGAGATCCAAGTCTCAACAAGCAAATGCAGGTCATGAAAGCTACCGTAATCCAGCTTTTCGCGCTATATCACTCGCCGCAACTTCCTCCGCGCGCAGAAGCAGCGCAGCTCGTTCTTCTTCGCCTCTCAAAGAGCTCGTATTTGTCGTCCGCTTGTCGTGCGATGCTACGAACCCAAACAATGACCGCGGCACTCGAAAACCATCGTTTCGCTCTCCATTTCACCCTCGACCTCTCTTGCGGCTCCGATGAGGTGGTCAATGATCCTTCGGCCGCTGTTCGCCTTTTTGTTCCTTGTCGTTTCGGCGCAGTCCGATCTCGGAGGTGTGGAAACATCTCGCTTTTCAATGCTGATCATTTCTTTGCAGGAATTCTCTGCCGCCTGCAGAAGAACGTCGGCTTCGAGTGCGGTGCGAGTCGCCCCCACGCCGCCTTCCACTTCGACGTCGACGTCGGCGAATGTCTCGAATTCGTCTTTAACGGCTGTGGCGGCAATCCAAACCGATTCCAGACAAAAGAAGAATGTCTAGACGGTTGTGACTCGTTGTGTAAGTGGAATTCAAAAACGCATGTGATCAAGGTTGTTTCAGTGAAGTGTGGAAAGGGGCTCCCGCTGATGGATTTCGCCGGAAATATCAAAAGATGCGAAGGCGAGAGAGTTCCGTGCTCCGGAGGATACGAGTGTGTAGGCCACGGAATGAAGTCGGTTTGTTGTAGGAAGGCCGGTGAGACTAGCGCAAAGAAGACCTTTTTATCGATATGCGCTTTTAGATCGAATCTGCGAGATGAGCGTTGATCCAGGTAGCCACTGTGGAGTTCCAGCGAAGACGCACTTTTACTTCGACAAGGTTTCGAATCTCTGCCGGCCGTTCGCCTTTAGTGGATGCGGCGGAAACGAAAACAATTTTGTCACGAAAGGAGAATGCATGCGATACTGCGCCTCGGAAGTGACGTGCTTGAAGGGCGACCCTCAGCCCGACCGATATTCAGCCAGTCGGATCGCAAGGTGCCACAATGACTCGGATTGTGCCTCAAATTACACATGCACGGGAAGAGGGCCTAGGAAGGCTTGTTGCCCGAGCAAAGGTGCCGAAAACTTAAGACACACAGCTTCGATAGCTCAACTTTCAGATTATGTATGCGGACTCCCCTACAACACTCGATCTACCTGTTCCACCAAACTCTCCCACAGCGTCTTCACTTTCGACATTAAAAAAGGCCGATGCGAGCAACTCGATACCGGCGGATGCCTCGACCAGCTGAACAGTTTTGCCAGCGTGGAACAATGCTCGGATTACTGTATCGGCGTGTGCCCTGGGAACCTGGAAACCTTCTTGAATCCATCGAATTCCCAGCCGCAACTCTGTAACTCCAAAAAGAACGAAGGATGCCCACTCGGATTCGAATGCCTGAAGACGAGGAGTTACGCCTCTGTTTGCTGCAAAACAGAGCCGATTTGTCCGAACCCTGAGAGTTTGGTGCTGACGGAGGGCGGCGGAGTTGCGAAGAGATGCTCTCCAGAGCTGGATTCCGAGTGTCCGGTGGGATATTCGTGTCAGCAAGCAAAAAATCTCGAACATATCTGCTGCACGCTTCCTTTGGAATGTCCCTACGGAATGCAGACGCTCAGGGAGCAATTCAGCAGACCCAAAATCTGCTCTCCAGGCGTAGAAGGCTCCTGTCCGGTCAATTCCCTGTGCTTATCTGGAATGGCAGGCATAGTTGGGACCTTCGCGAAGAACGTTTGCTGCCGACCGAACAAGAAATGCATGGTTCCTCATGTTGATAAGGTGAAGAAGAGGCCGCAAAAGTGTCTTCCAGGTAGATTCTACGCTTGGTCTAAGACGCATAAGCCTTTTTAGGAGATAATCGGTGTCCACAAGGGACACAGTGTTTAGAAGCGGTGGATGAAAACGACCTATTCAACGTTACAGTCAAGCACTACCTCTTCCTCTGCTGCTACGAAGTCGATGTTTTCGCTTGTGCGGACGGAATGATGCCTATTTTGCACCCAGCAACAAACAAACCCCAGAGGTTTCAATCAAATACAGTCTCCAACCATCAATGATTCATATTTAGATGCAATCCTTTGGACCCTCGAGCGTGCCCCGAGGAATACATCTGCGACTCCATGATCGACGGCTCCCATTCGTGCTGTCCAAACAGAGCAATAGCTCAGAAACCTTGCACAGAAGTTCTCCTGGACCACAAAGAGCAGATAGTGGAATGCCTCGGCTGGGATGACAACGAAACCTGTCAGGATCTCCCAAGAGGAAAGTGCCGCAAAGCCAGCGACCAAAAATATTACTGCTGCAAAGAATGATCAGCCGGGTGCCTTTGGAGGTTGTTAAAGTTCTATTCAACAAATCAACAGCGTAACAACCCTAACTACTGTACTTAGCTAGTGTCGTCCTCGAAATCGGAACAGCGCTAAGCGTTTGCGAAGTGGCTCCGGTGATCTGTAAACCTCATTATATAGAATTAGATCTGAAAAAACCTTCACCTTGACTCTAACGTAGTCTCCAGGAAGCAATGTCGTTTTAGAGTCGTCGATCTCTGACGGCAGGTCGCAGTTCTCGAAAATAACTTTCACTCCTCCGTCGGTTCTCCCGGCGACGGCGCTCGCGGATCTCTTAGTTCGAGTCTGCTCGATGAGCACGAGCCGTTCATGCCCCAATTCCTTTTCGTTCCAGGCCAACGCTTCTTCTCTGAACACCTCAGCGAGTTCTTCGTGTCTTCGCCGCTTGACGTGTTCTGAAACGTCGTCAACGAGGTGGTAATTTGCCTTCGTTTTCTTCAAACTCAGATTTATGACCAAAGAATCCGACTGTCTCTTTCTTACCTCTCGCATACTGTATGGGAAAACATAACAGAAGGAATAATGTACTTCCCGCATAAGGCTCAAAGTGTCCTTATGCGCTTCTTCCGTTTCGCCACAGAATCCAGCTATAAAATCGCTCGTCAAGCTCACACCTAAACATGAATTCTAAGAACATAGTGAGTTAAAACGGGCGTCGAACCTGGGACAAGAGATCGAATGTCTCTAACAAGGTTCATGTAGAGTTCCCTTGAGTAGCCGCGTCCCATCGCCTCCAAAACGCGGTCGTTTCCGCTTTGCGCCGGCATGTGGAGCTGGTTGCAGATGTTCGGCCGATCGCAAATCAGCTCGATCACCTCCATAGGAAAATCTTTGGGATGAGGCGACGTGAATCGAATCCGCATTTCGGAGTCAATTTGCGAAACTTGATCCAGAAGCGTTAAGAACGTGAGGCCGCCCGTTTTCGGTTTGTAAACGGTTCGGAATCCAGGAACGGTGGACGTAGAGGTCGCCATGCCGTAGAAGGTTTCGGACTTGTCGCGGTAGCTGTTCACGTTCTGACCTAGTAGGGTGATTTGTCTTACTCCCTGAACGTTCAGTTTACGATGGATGCTCAATTATGCTTCCTACTTCGTCGGAAAGTCTTCGGACTTCGTCCAGAATCGAGGCTATAGGGCGGCTTCGCTCTCGTCCTCTCGTCAAGGGAACGATACAGTAGGTGCACATGTTGTCGCATCCTCGCATAATCGATCTGAAAACCACCACACGCTATGTTTCAGTCAAGTAAAGGGCCTTCTTACACGAAAGCAGTTTTAGATTCGGGATCCACTCGAACTGGGTTTACGTCGGCGTAGGTTTCTTCCAAGGACAGCTGCACGTTGATCGCGCTTCGGCCCGTTCCCGCGACTGCCAGGAGGCGAGGCAAATCTCGGTATGAATCTGGACCCGCGATGATGTCCACCTTCTTCGATTTTTCCAGGATCGTGTGCTTCACGCGCTCTGCCATGCAACCTGAATCACGGACTCAACACTTTACTCCGATCGACCTTATTTACCTAAAACGCCCACAACCTGCCTCTTGGACGTTGATCTAATCTTCTTCAGCTCTTTCCAGATTTTATCCTCGGCTCCTTCGCGAATCGAGCACGTCATCAGGAGGATCACATCGGCTTCCATCTTTGACTCGGTTTCGACGTATCCGTTCGAGAACAGCATGGACCTTACGATCTCCATGTCGCTGAAGTTCATTTGGCACCCA
Source organism: Steinernema carpocapsae (assembly GCA_000757645.3). Taxonomy (NCBI): domain Eukaryota; kingdom Metazoa; phylum Nematoda; class Chromadorea; order Rhabditida; family Steinernematidae; genus Steinernema; species Steinernema carpocapsae. Next base: position 4,959,702 of record AZBU02000005.1, read on the forward strand.
TAGGTTTGGAACTTCACTGAAACTCAAAAATTTGACCAAGAATGTCAAGAAAGTCACACCTTTTCTGCCTTTTCCATCGTAATCTTCTGGTGACAAGTAGGAATCGGAGTCCGCCAAGGGCGGGACAATTTTCGCCTGCCTCGTTCGGCGTTGAGCGACGTTCGCCTTCGAGATGAAATGCTCCAACCCAAGGCCATCTTAACTTCCAAATCAATGACATTAAAATCATTCTAAGCTTACCTTTTGGAACTCGTGACGCAGTTGCCGAGTTTGAGCTTGAACACCTGGCAGCATGAAGCGCGAGGAATCTGGAGGGAAGCGCCTCCAGAAACTTCTTCATCGAACCTGTAATGGAAATGAGCTCTTAAGAACTCTGTTCATCAAAAACACGAGCTGTGATAAGCGATAAAAAGTCAATCCGTTATTTCCTGAACGTGAGAGCTGTGCGGCTGGTCCTATTGCGCTAAGAACCGCGTTCTATACAGCAGTCAGCTGCTTTCTTTCATTTCTCCTGCGCTCTTCGGATAGCGAGCTTTCCGAATTGTATTCGAAAGCCACAAAGACTTCAAGGGTGCATCCAGTTTAGTCTGCCCGATTTAGACCAAGCGCGATTTAGACCAGGAAATCTCTACCTGCAAGAGGTTCGGTCTCGTCACTGGTCTAAATTGGTCTGCCGCGTTTTAGACCAGTAAACGCCTAATTGTGAAGAGTTCGGTCTGGCCGCTGGTCTAAATTGGTCTGTCGCGGTCAAATTCGGGTGTGGGTCAACGATTGAAGGGCTGCTTTGAGCCTGTACATGAGATCATCATTTATTCATCACGTTGAAACATAAAATAAGGAACGGGTGCTGACCGTTTAGTCGGTACCAGGACATTTGCGTAAATGAGTTACAACAGAAAGGAAGTTCATAAACTAAATTAGACATCAGGACCGTTAACAAATACGTTTGCTTTGTCATTTCTGACGTACTTAGAACGCTGTTCGTGAGCGACTATGCGAAAAAAGATCCCTAGGTGAAAAGATCTTAGGAGAAAAGATACCTCAGATAGAAAATTTAAACTGCAGTCTGAAGCTGAATCCTATGCCTACAGGCGGTACTAAGCCTATCTGTCAAATGGGTGCCGCTGTATGTCGCGCCTTCGGCGCTCCCAAAAAACCATAATGAAAATGTCCAAGCCTAAGCCTAAGATGCCCCAGGAGGCCAGCCCCAGCCTACTATCCCCACTGTTTGAAAGAAGCAGCCTCGAGCCTACTATCCCCGCTGCCAGGCGGCTTCGCCGCAAAAACCACATTGAAAAGTTGCCAAAGTTCACACGCAACCCTCCGCGCCATCATTCGAGACGCACATGTCTGGTTGGTGTCTGGGACGCAAATGTCCGAGACGCAATTATCCGGAACGCAAATGTCCAGTCACCGTTTAGTCTGCCCGATTTGGACCAATCGCTGGTCTAAATTGGTCTGTCGCGATCAGACCACGTGTCTGGCAGACTCAATGCCAGACCCGATAGAAAATTCTTTAAATTGTATGAAAAAAGCATTTGAAAGAATTTCGAGCTGTAGAGCGGTCGACTTTTGAGTGTCAGCAGGTGGATTTTTTGTGCTTGCGTCTTCTGGCTTTGTAACTTGTCTTTATCTCTTTTGAGCTTTTTTGAACAGTTCACTCATTGGCAGGTTGTGGTCAGCCGCCAACTCTGTCAGGATGTAGCTCGAAATTAACCCCTAATACCCTCAGTTAATGAGTGACCTGACCTCTTGCGGCCACGCGCTCGAGTTGTCCGACTCGTCCACCATCGCGGCTCTCGCCCGGAAAGCGCATCGATTGGCGGACGCGGCGCCGCGACGTTCGCATCGCGTTTCGTCGTTTGCGCATCGTTTTTTGATCCGCAACCGCGCGTTCGCATTCAATCTGAGGTTTCGTGGCGTTTCTCAACTTTCGACTTCAGCCGAATCTAATTCGAAGCGAGATGCAGAAAAACAGCAACAACAACCGGAAGGAAGGCGATAAGCGCCGCGGAGGAGGCGGAGGCCCTGGAGGCGGAGGCGACGACCGACGTGACAGGTTGGTTTCTATTTATTCGGACTTGTTTAGCGTGAATATCGACGGAGTTTTTTGAATGAGCGAATTTTCCAAGCGCAGGATATGACTCAAGTTCCCAGATTATGGCCCGGCACTTGGGTCCGACTGTTTTTGTTTTTGTACTGGAGAAGTTAAAACTCAAGCGGTTCTCGAACTCACACAATGTGGCTGAACAAAGCCCGTTTTGGAAATGGTTGCCTTTGTGTGATGAAGCATGCTTGTCCTGATAGCGTTTGTTTACCCAAAGACCAAGAATTGTTTTTTGTTGTATTGAAATTCTGAATTTGCACGCATTTTGTGACTTGTGAAAATGGCAGCTGAAGCGGAAACTTTTGAAACGCGGACCAAAATATAGCAGCGATCTGTTTCTTGATCCTATTGATCAGTAACTGAAAATTTTGGAGAGGCATCCAACTGTCCCCAGCGATCGTTTTCATCCCCTTTGATCGTTTTTCACGTACTCCAAATCCCTCATTCCTACCCTCTATTCTCGTCGCTAAATAACTTTTCAGGAATCATTCTTCATTGCCGTCTTGTGTTCTAACCCTATTTCTTTCGCAGATCTCGTCGGTCCGGCAACAACCGTGACCACCACGGCGGTACTGGAAACCGCTCCCTGGGAGGCGGCGGGGGTTCTAGCGGTGCCCAAGGGGGACTTTTGCTGTCGGGCGCTCCACTTCGTGAAGACCAGCTTATGCAAGAGTTGCCGAAAAAGAAGTTCACCGGGCGCTGCCGTCTTTTTGTTGGAAATCTCACCAACGACGTCACCGAATCGGAGCTGAAGGCCTTGTTCTCTGGTCATGGCGACATTTCTGAGTGTTACATGTCCCAGAAGGGCTACGCGTTTTTGCGCATGGTTAGGATTTGCATCTCTTAAGTATTTTTGGACTAATTTTGCGTTGTTGATTTGATGAGCAGGCAAAAACTTGAACGAGAACTAATTTTGGACAAAATTTGCATTTCGTTAAAGTGTTCTGAACTTAACTTTTGACTTACCTATAGGATACGCGTGCTCACGCTGAAAGCGCTAAGGAAACCATCGATGGGACGACTCTTCGAGGTCGCCCTGTCCGTGTTCGCTTTGCCGTTCACGGCGCCGCTCTGAAAGTCAAGGAGCTTTCGGCTTCCGTTTCTAACGAGATGCTCTATCACGCATTTTCCGCGTTCGGAGAGGTTGAACGCGCTGTCCACATTGTTGATGAGAAGGGAAAACCGACCGGCGAAGGAATCGTAGAATTCGAGCGCAAACCCTCCGCTCAAGAAGCGCTGAACCAGATCCGCGAACGCGTTTTCCTGATGACAGCGTAAGTGAAGCTGTGGCGAGTGCGGGGTCCTGGGTTTCGCATTGTTGATTTGAGTTTTCCTAACTTCGGTGATCGCTTGGGTCCCCGCACTGCGCTGCTTTCCCTACTGGACTTTATCACCTCTTCTTTGTACAGGAATTCGCGGCCTCTCATTGTTGAACCACTTGAGCAGAAGGATGAAGACGACGGACTTGCTGAAAGGATGATTCCACGTTCTCCGGCACTCATGAAGTACTGTTTTGGATTTCCTTTTCCTGACTTTGACGGCGCCTGGAAACTTTTCAAATTTGAATCTATTGTGTTTGGACTTCTAACGAGTTTCCAAGCGTCGTCACAACTTCATTTCTGTGATGGTGGATTCTTACTGTTTAACTTTAATTAGGGAACGGGATGTTGGGCCAAGATTCCCACCTAGCAACAGTTTTGAGTATGTGTACGGCAAAAAGTGGAAGGAACTCTTCGAAATGGAGCGCAAGAAACGCGACGAACTCGAAGCCGAGTTGACCGAATCTCGTCGCCGACTCGAGCTTGACATGGAAGTCGCTTATCAGGACTATCAAGCGCAAATGCTCCGTGAAGGCAAGATTTTCATTTCTCTTTTGTGCATGTGATCGAGTTGAAGTACCGTAATATGTAATGTGCCTGTTCCTCCGCCATGGACTTTCCCGAGGTTCTGTTGGACTCGTTTTGGACTCTATTCACTCGGTTCACTTTCCCGGAACAGGCACGGAGTCATTGACTTTTTGTTCTTTTTGTCAGAATTTCTTTGGACTTTCTTATGTTCTAGCATTCTTGTTCTAAACGCTTAAATCTTTAGATCTACAGCGTCGTCAGCAGGAGCTTGATCGTCTTGAAGAACAGCGCCGACTGAGAAACCAAAATGGAAACCGTGGACCTACTTCTTTCCCAGGTACTGATAGCGCTTAGCAAATCTCAATATGTATTGTGTTTAGGATTCCCTGGAGCTTTGGATCGCAATGGTCCTCCAATGCAGGCTGGACCTGGAGGTCCTCCTGTTGTTCCTCAAGCGCTTTCTGGACCTCCTGGCAATGGTAAAAAAGCCGATTTTAGTCCTTTTATATTGCATTCCTTGTTTTAGATCCTAATGTCGTTCAAGGCGTCCATAAGCTGCTCCAGATGTTCAAGAACGAACCCTCGCCGAACCGACCTCAGCAGTTCGTACCGCAGCCACATAACGCCGGATTTTTTTCTCCTCCTAACCGCGGTCCCATGCCTTTGATGGGAGGACCTGGGCCATATCAGATACCGCACTTCCAGGGAGGCCCGCCGCATGACTTCCCGCCCCCTGAGAAGCGTATGCGTCGCTAGGAGAAGTCATCTAATTTATTTGTCCTACACATTACCCTATAAGCAACCTGAAATCTTTGCTTGCAAAATAAATGCTGTTCTTGTTTGTGATAGCGAGGACACTTGTAGTGTGGCTGTAGAGTTCCATATTTGATTTATCTTGGATAAGGAAAGGAATCAGAAGAAGAGGACGATTCTCAAGGAGGTTGGAAAATAGAGGACCTCGAAATGTGTTCTGCTTGAAAGCTGAGGGAACTTCGTTTCCTGTGCATACGAGATAAGGATGTTTAAACCGTTGTGGCCATTCCAGGTAACCTGAAATGTCGCTCTATGCAATCTTCACCGAAGGCGATTCATCGCCTCCTCCGCCGGCGTTCGCGACTCCGAAACCCGCGGAACTTCCGCCGCCGCCACCGGTTCAACCTGAAGCGAAGAAGTTTGAGGAATCCTCGAAACCAGGTGAGGCAGTCCTCAATTATCCTCGTTGACCGGTTTTCCAGATGCTCCAAGCGGAGCTCACCTGAAGTTCCTCCAGAGCCAGTTGAAACTCAAGAAGCATTTGGCTCATCAGGTTAACTTTTGGTTAGAAGGCTTCCTAATGCAACCATCTTACAGACCAAACCCAAAGCGCTTTCGAAGCCTTTCGAACAGAAAAACCCGTTAAAAGATTCCGGATTCAATCTGAAGCCCCGAAAAGCGGTTCCGCTGGCTGTCACCGACGGGTTGGCGCTTTCTTTCATTCCGAAAGCGCTCGTAGAGGATCCGGTGAATATGTTCGGCGAGTACAACATCAACGACGAATACGATCCTACGACGCCTTCGGATTACTTCACGGCTAAAGTCCAAAGGTAAACTTAATCATGACGCATTTAAACCTGAAAATCACGTTTCAGAGATGAGCGAAGAGCGAAGAAGAAAATGGCACAGGAAATTGCAGAACGCGCACTCCGGGAGCACGAAGAGGAGGAGATGAAGCGGAAGAAGGGCGCCGCTATCGCGCCTCCGACTGCTCTGCTCGAAGAATCCCCGCCAGCTCCTGCCGAGGAACCTCAAGTGGCGTCGACGTCAGCCTCCGATCTTATGCCTCCGCCCTCGTTCATCCCCTCGTTCGGCAGTGGATCCAAAGGACTCGGAGTGGCTGCGAATATAATGACCAAGATGGGGTACAAGGAAGGTTCCGGGCTCGGAAAGACCGAACAAGGGATGAGCACGGCGCTCTCGGTCGAGAAGGTCGGAAAGAACGCCGGCCTGATCAAGTCCGAGAAGAAGGAAATCTCAGCGCAGCCTCCGCAGGCCGATTTCGGACCGATCACTTCGAATATGGCGATGGTTAGATCCGCTACGAAGATTCTGCTGCTTAGAGTAAGTCGGTCGGGTGGATTAAGTTTGTTTTAAGAGTGCTGTTCAGAATATGGTAGGAAAAGCAGAAATCGACGATGGGTTGGAACCCGAAATCCGAGGGGAGATGCAGAAATATGGTCAGGTTGCCAAAGTCGTCATTCATTCGGTACCCCCCTTTTAAGATTCTTCTCTCTAAGACTTTTTCAGTTCAAGTCTCCCGAACCCGAAGAAGAGGTGCGAATCTTTGTCGAATTCACCAATGTGGCACAATCCACGAAGGCCTTCATCGACCTAAACGGTCGCTTCTTTGGCGGACGCGCGATTCGGGCCGGATTCTACCCCGTGAACTTCTACGAAGTCGGCAATTACGACAAAATGCTCTTAGCGCCTTCATGAATTTAATCTGGGAATTTACAGTATGTATACAATAAAACGTGATAGGTGAGGAATGTACAAATTATTCGGCTTTGGCCTTGGACCCAATATTGTAGAGGGAATCGTGGATGAGCTTTAAGAGATAAGCACATGAAATAACGACAAAGTAGGTTCCGGCTAAGACCCAAACAACTACCAAGGCGATAACGTCGAGGTTGTGGTAAACAATGAAGTTAAAGTTCGCGCCGACGACGTCGAGGTTCGTGAGGCGCCCGTTTTCGATGACGAAGTTCGTCCACTCGACGAAACGCTCCTCGGCCTTGAAGGGTTTCGTCCGGATTAGTTTCGAGATTCTAAGGGCGGATTCTTTGTAGCTATAAAGAACAAATGTAACAAGAAGTCCAGAGAAACGTGTTCTACCTGGCATTTGTGATGATCTGCTCGAGGGCTCTGGCCACAGATTTGCCGTCGAATTTATTCTTTTGGATCGCAATTCCGAAACCGCGGTACTCGGCGGTCCGCGCGTTCCTGAAATTGATCGAGGTTAAATTTTTGCATAAATGAAATACTGACCTAAACTGATCGGCGAAGAACGGAACCGCGACGACTGGGACTCCTCGGATCGCCGCCTCGAGGAGGCCGTTGAACCCTCCATGCATGATGAAGGCGGCTAACCTGGGGTGGCCGAGGATATCCGACTGCGGCATCCATTGGACGAGGTCGATGTTCGGATAGGACTTCACGAGGTCCGCGCTTTCTCCGTCGTTTTTATCGATTTTCACAATGAAATGGTAGTCGGAGAAGTCGGCAAAAGCGGCGTAGAGTCCACGGCGAATATCGAGGGAAATCGCGGAGCTGGGTACGATGGTTCCCAGAGACATGAGGATGACGCCTTTCTTGCCCTTTTCCATGAGAGAAGCGAAGGGCTAAATGGGTCGAGGTAAACGATAAGAGCTTTCCGGGATGTACCTCCTTCAAAGGCTTTGCAGGTCCGATTCCCAAGCCGCCAACAAAGACGGTTTTGTGGAGGATGGGCTGCGCGATGTCCAGAAATTCTGAAACGAAAAAGAACTTCTTGAGGCGCGAAGATCAGCCTACCGTCGCTGTTAACAAAGCAGAGACTCGATTCAGAAGAGATCTGCCGCACATTGGGGAAATCCTTCGAAACGTGGCGTTGGAAGACAGCGCTCGTCTTAAAAGTATCTTACTCAGGTTATCTTACTCAAATTACTCAAATCTACCTTGTCCGTGCCGTAGTGGTGCACAAGGATACTTGTCACATACTTCTTAATATTGAGTGCTCTATCCAAGAAGGACATTACAGTTCCCAAATCGTTTTCTTCGACCACTGGCACGTAGCTCAGCGGCGTCGGGACTCCCAAGTTGTAGGCTACGGTGTCTAGGATCGGAGTGGTGGATATCCAGATGTGGTTCGTGATGCCGAGGTAGCGAATCACTCCTAATCCGCAGAAGTCGACCATCTCGGAGAAGGCGATGTCGAAGCCGTACTTCTTGAGCACGTCCAGTTCGCTCTTCCGGACCATTATGGCTGCAAAGAGAATTAAAAGCAGTACATTTAAGGAATTTCTTACCGTCACACATCGTCACAAGCGCGTTTTCGAAGTCCATCCGTTCCCAAATCGAAGCGGTGTGCGAGGCAAACATGTCCCAGCCCTCAAAGGCGTTTGCAAAAGCGGAACTCAAGCTGTTCATTCGCACGATACGCGCCGTCTTCGTGCCGTTGATCGTGTTCGCGTGATCATATTCAGGGATGAATAGGGTCTGGAAAGAGAATGAGGTAAGGTTATGTTTGAATGACCACATCTAATTTAATACGTCACACAAGCACCTTTTTATGTTTAGGTATCCCAGATTGTCACACTTGTTCAATTGAACGTGAAGTCATTTTTGCCATGTTACAACAAGAAACGGAAAATAAAAACGTAGCCAGTTCTAAACTACAAAAAAGAGCGATCAAATTCATATTTTTAGTCAACCTTGTGCTTTAGACTCCGGGTTCGACTACGGATAAACACAAAATACTGAAAACTAGTTTTAGGCAAAAAATACGGCATTCTAGTTCCCATGTACCCGTTACTCAAACAACGGCTCTCCAATTTGGCTTGCCCACACCTCATGTTCTGTTCAAGAATCCGGTTTTTCACATGGACACTTCAAGAATGATGAAAAGTGACAAATGGCCGAAAAAGAAACACTTTTCACGGCGTTCCGGCGAAGTAACCAGCCGTTATGGGGTCGAAGAAATGAGCCCGGTAAAATCGACGTTGTTGAAGGTTCTCTGGCAAGGTATCAAGGAAAACCTCAAACAACAAAAAAGGCTCTCCCTTCGAAACAATAACGACGAAAAAAACCGTTCTTATGGTGGTGAAAGACAGTCAAAAAGGCCAAAAGAACGCAAATTGAGTTGAGGTTGGATGAGAATGTCATAATTCGATTTGGGAAACATTCCTAGCACAGTGATTTCCAAAAAACCCCGAATCGCACAAATCAAAACGTTTTCCAATCTTTGTTCTTTTACAGCAACAAAGGTCTTCCACTTACCACATCGTGGCCCGCCTTGACCAGCGTATCTGCCAATCGTCCATTCATAATCTGTAATGATGAGCGTTAGAATTCGATTCCCAACACGTCCCAAACGAACCAGATGGGAGTTGGAGATGCTGGGCGAGTAAACAAGGACCTTCGCGGAATCGGCGAAGCGGAGCAGAAGAAGCGCGAAGACGAAGACGGCCGAATGCGGCGAAACCATCCTGAAAAGGGAGATTCTGAGTCATTTTTGGATCTTAGTCATTGGTAAATGAGCAAAAATAGAGAACGCGAGAAACTCCCGAGAAGAACTCGAGATAAAAGGAGCAAAAAGGACACAAAACTGCGGCGCTGATAAGCGGCGAACGTCAGCAATTTCGGAAGTTCGGTCAGGTTTGCAAAGCTGCAAAGGGCGTTCCGTGCGAGTTCTACGTTCGCTCCGGGCGAGCGAAAGGCCGCTTCCGAGTTACCAGAGACGAAAGTTTCGAGGACTTCTTCAACAGACTTCGAGGAGAGGTTGGGCGGGTAATTGTGAGCGCCATGGCTCGAACAGTTTCGTGTTTTGATGGCTAAAACTCGCTAAGAAAACAGGAAATCGATCGGTGAGTGGAGGGCGGCGCTGATAAGATGTCCTTGTGGGTGATGCGCACAAACAAAAGTTACGATGGCAGAGACGCTTTTAAGTGGTTTTGAAGGAACCGTGTACGGTGATGTGTTTAAAAGACGAACTCTCGATTGCAAATAATCAAGGCTTAATGGAACCGTGGTGATGTGATTTCCTAATGGATCGTCATGGATGTGAAAATGGGTCATTAGAGCCTTTGGGAGCGTTTCTGTCACAACGTGGCTGATAAAGGTGCATAGCAATGCACTGAAGTGCATGGTAACGCTGATAACAGGCAATAAAAACCGATGATTGCCAAGTTTTGAAAATTCGAGGATTTATGTGGGTCCGTCAGTTTTCAGGAAATTTCTCCGTTGTAAAACCAAACGATGAAAATGAAACGAATTCTGAGATGCCGAGCTTTAAAAAAGTAGGATGTCCTATAAAAGCTTTGAACTCCAAAGTTGCAAAACGATCGCAAGTGGGGACGTTGTGGCACGGTTCCGCCGGATGACCGACTCGCGTGCGCTATCCGACTACTGTCACTGCGCGGGGACTTTTGCCTGCTGCCTTCCGGCCCTGAGCCGTCCATCCCTCATTATTCGACCAGCGCCTCCAGGATTCCTCCCGACGACCCTCGTCGACGCAGCGCTTGGCCTGGACGCTCGGTCTCCGCCGGCCACTGCCGACGCCGCAACCCTTTCCTGCGCTCTGCCCTCGAGAAGCCGATTCACAAGCACCCGCCTCGACGCCCGGCTAACTCTCGTCTCTTACTTTCGCACTATATCGCTGCGGTTGGATTTGGACATTCGTCTGTCCGCCGAGCGCTTTGTATCGGTGGATTTTCCGCAATTTCTGGTTGACTTCTATAAGCATCGAAGACCTGTTTTCTGTGTGAAGAAAATGCAGAGTTCTTTTTGATTTTGAGGTATAATGTCCTTTTTTGCTTTCGGAGGACTGCCGAAACAGGCGAAAAACTTATTCTTAAGACTCTTCTAAACGCAGACTGCCCTTTACACTTCTCCAGGAGGTTTCGCGAACCCTCGCGACTCGTTTCATTCTTGCTTCAGCTGTTGACGCGTGACGCTCGTCGCAAAGCGCTTCCCTCCAGAATAAAATTCTCTCGTCATGCGCCTGCGTTTCCCAACCCTAAATCTATCTCTTCCGTTTTCTCGCTTCGTGTGCTTCGACATCTCCTAATCCCGATTTCTCACTTTCCAGGCCATGGAGAACTACTCCCCGATTCCCGATTTTGAACAAATCCTCGACGCGTTCGAAGATCTCGCGGACGACCAAGCGAAGGCGATCGAAGGAAAAGGACGTTGGCACTGGCACGCTTAAATGAAGAACGCTTATAAGTGGAAGAGCACATTGGCGTGTTTTTTGATCGCTCAGAAATGCGTTCCAGAAGTTTATTACACGTTAAATACAATTACAAGATCACTGATACTTCAAGCCGATGGGGATCTTGCGTTTCTGCTCCTCCACAGCTTCGGATTTCTTGATCCGGGCGGCGATGGAGAGTTTGCCGCTGGCGTCAAGGATGCTCTGGATGGATTCGGGGTCCACGTTCTCGGGGAGGAGGACCTTCTGGACGAAGTGACGCTCGACGGAACCGGATTCGGACTCCGAGGAGTGTTTTGCCTCGACGACAAGTGTGTCACCAACGACGTTCACCTCGAGTTCTTCGGGTTTGAAGTCAGCGACGTCGACGGAGAATTTTAGCGCATCGTCCTCCTTCGAGATCTCCGCAGGACGCGAGGGTTCCATGGCGAAGAGGTCCGAGAAGAGGACGTCGAAGGGGTCGCGGCGGCGTCGTCGAGGGCACACGGCTGAGCGCTGGTGGAAAAGGGCTTCGGAGAAGAGGAGAGCCATTGCAGGTTACGGTAAAGTAGAGAAGATTCACAAAGTGAGTGATACTGAATTGGTAGAGGAGCGCTGGGTTTATATGCTCCTCCAAAGGGACTCGCGAACCCTCGCGACTCTTCTCCAAACGTCGCGATCGCGGCTCTCGGCGGTGGGCGGAGCTTCGAGAATGTTCGCGGCGATTCGACTTCTCTCGAGAAAACCTCCCCCAAATGAATAAAAGGAGCTGTTCAAAGGATTTTACATTACTCTCTAGTGTTTCTTATTCTCAACCCAAGCCAAACCAACTTCTTAGAATGGCTCTTCTGCTCTCCGACGCCTTTTTCCCCGGATTCGGCTCGGTCCGTCTCCACCGACGCCGCGATCCCTTCGCTGCCCTCTTCGGCAACTCTCCCCTCGCTGAATCCTCCAAGGTGGCTTTCAAAGACGGCGTCCTCTCTATCGGATTCCCGACTTCGGCTTTCAAGCCTGAAGAACTCGAGGTGAACGTCGTTGGTAACAATCTTGTCGTCGAGGCAAAGCACTCCTCGGAATCTGAATCTGGCTCCATCGAACGCCTCTTCGTCCAGAAGGTCCGTCTCCCGAGGACGTCGACTTTGACTCCATCCAGGGCACCATGGACGCCCAAGGAAATCTCTCCGTCACCGTCCGCGCCAAGAAACCCGCCGCCATTGAAGGAAAACGCAACATCCCCATCGGAATTGCGCCTACCAATTCCAAAGACGAAAAGTGAATCTCAAGATCGCTTCACGTGTATTGATTGCAATTACTTCTTCCCAAATAATAAATCTCAATCGACAATTTGTTAGTTTATTAGCACTCAACAACCACTACTGCAAAAAATACATATGAGTAACAGTGCCTAGACCGAAACTAAGCGCACTACATCTGCCTAATAACAAGAAAATGCGCACTGGGCACCGCACCGCACCGTTTTCGACACTCGACACTTCTCCGTTTACAACGCTTCAGGTAAGACTTTTAACGTCCCCGCTTCCTTTCATACCATTTTTGTAGAATCACCGATGAAAACACTGGATCACCCACGCTTCAAGCGGATGGAACTCTCATTCGCGTTTCCGTACTCCTCGTTCCGCTTCTTGAAAGGAAATCCGACGATGGAGTTGATCAAGGCGATTCCAAGATTCGACTTCACGAAACTGTTCGCCTCGAGGTCGTAATGCAGAAACTTCAATTGAACTTATGTAATCCCGCCAGATTAAATCCTATATAGTTGGCAAAGGTCAGGAGGATAGATTATTCAAAAGGTTATGCGTTTTAACCGTTTATCAGCTTTGAAAATTAATCAAATTACAAGATGTACAGTACACGTAAGCATTATAAACATGGATCAAATTCACTTTTATTCGTCTTCGTTGGTAGGCGCAATTCCGATGGGGATGTTGCGTTTTCCTTCAATGGCGGCGGGTTTCCTGGCGCGGGCGGTGACGGAGAGGTTTCCTTGGGCGTCCATGGTGCCCTGGATGGAGTCAAAGTCGACGTCCTCAGGGAGACGGACCTTCTGGACGAAGAGGCGTTCGATGGAGCCAGATTCAGATTCCAAGGAGTGCTTTGCCTCGACGACAAGATTGTTACCAACGACGTTCACCTCGAGTTCTTCAGGCTTGAAAGCCGAAGTCGGGAATCCGATAGAGAGGACGCCGTCTTTGAAAGCCACCTTGGAGGATTCAGCGAGGGGAGAGTTGCCGAAGAGGGCAGCGAAGGGATCGCGGCGTCGGTGGAGACGGACCGAGCCGAATCCGGGGAAAAAGGCGTCGGAGAGCAGAAGAGCCATTCTAAGAAGTTGGTTTGGCTTGGGTTGAGAATAAGAAACACTAGAGAGTAATGTAAAATCCTTTGAACAGCTCCTTTTATTCATTTGGGGAGGTTTTCTCGAGAGAAGTCGAATCGCCGCGAACATTCTCGAAGCTCCGCCCACCGCCGAGAGCCGCGATCGCGACGTTTGGAGAAGAGTCGCGAGGGTTCGCGAGTCCCTTTGGAGGAGCATATAAACCCAGCGCTCCTCTACCAATTCAGTATCACTCACTTTGTGAATCTTCTCTACTTTACCGTAACCTGCAATGGCTCTCCTCTTCTCCGAAGCCCTTTTCCCCAGCGCTCAGCCGTGTGCCCTCGACGACGCCGCCGCGACCCCTTCGACGTCCTCTTCTCGGACCTCTTCGCCATGGAACCCTCGCGTCCTGCGGAGATCTCGAAGGAGGACGATGCGCTAAAATTCTCCGTCGACGTCGCTGACTTCAAACCCGAAGAACTCGAGGTGAACGTCGTTGGTGACACACTTGTCGTCGAGGCAAAACACTCCTCGGAGTCCGAATCCGGTTCCGTCGAGCGTCACTTCGTCCAGAAGGTCCTCCTCCCCGAGAACGTGGACCCCGAATCCATCCAGAGCATCCTTGACGCCAGCGGCAAACTCTCCATCGCCGCCCGGATCAAGAAATCCGAAGCTGTGGAGGAGCAGAAACGCAAGATCCCCATCGGCTTGAAGTATCAGTGATCTTGTAATTGTATTTAACGTGTAATAAACTTCTGGAACGCATTTCTGAGCGATCAAAAAACACGCCAATGTGCTCTTCCACTTATAAGCGTTCTTCATTTAAGCGTGCCAGTGCCAACGTCCTTTTCCTTCGATCGCCTTCGCTTGGTCGTCCGCGAGATCTTCGAACGCGTCGAGGATTTGTTCAAAATCGGGAATCGGGGAGTAGTTCTCCATGGCCTGGAAAGTGAGAAATCGGGATTAGGAGATGTCGAAGCACACGAAGCGAGAAAACGGAAGAGATAGATTTAGGGTTGGGAAACGCAGGCGCATGACGAGAGAATTTTATTCTGGAGGGAAGCGCTTTGCGACGAGCGTCACGCGTCAACAGCTGAAGCAAGAATGAAACGAGTCGCGAGGGTTCGCGAAACCTCCTGGAGAAGTGTAAAGGGCAGTCTGCGTTTAGAAGAGTCTTAAGAATAAGTTTTTCGCCTGTTTCGGCAGTCCTCCGAAAGCAAAAAAGGACATTATACCTCAAAATCAAAAAGAACTCTGCATTTTCTTCACACAGAAAACAGGTCTTCGATGCTTATAGAAGTCAACCAGAAATTGCGGAAAATCCACCGATACAAAGCGCTCGGCGGACAGACGAATGTCCAAATCCAACCGCAGCGATATAGTGCGAAAGTAAGAGACGAGAGTTAGCCGGGCGTCGAGGCGGGTGCTTGTGAATCGGCTTCTCGAGGGCAGAGCGCAGGAAAGGGTTGCGGCGTCGGCAGTGGCCGGCGGAGACCGAGCGTCCAGGCCAAGCGCTGCGTCGACGAGGGTCGTCGGGAGGAATCCTGGAGGCGCTGGTCGAATAATGAGGGATGGACGGCTCAGGGCCGGAAGGCAGCAGGCAAAAGTCCCCGCGCAGTGACAGTAGTCGGATAGCGCACGCGAGTCGGTCATCCGGCGGAACCGTGCCACAACGTCCCCACTTGCGATCGTTTTGCAACTTTGGAGTTCAAAGCTTTTATAGGACATCCTACTTTTTTAAAGCTCGGCATCTCAGAATTCGTTTCATTTTCATCGTTTGGTTTTACAACGGAGAAATTTCCTGAAAACTGACGGACCCACATAAATCCTCGAATTTTCAAAACTTGGCAATCATCGGTTTTTATTGCCTGTTATCAGCGTTACCATGCACTTCAGTGCATTGCTATGCACCTTTATCAGCTACGTTGTGACAGAAACGCTCCCAAAGGCTCTAATGACCCAGGATACAGCCATTCCAACGCACGTTTGAGCCAAAACATAAATATGAGAACGTAATGTGAAGCTGTCATAAGCACTTTTGTGTTTAATATCAAACGCGTCACTGGAGCAATGGGAAGATGCAATACAACCAAGAACCGTTTTCGACACTCCATTCCATTCATTTTCTTCATGCAACACACCGACAAGGAAACCGAGAACCTCGACTTCGCCTCCACCTCCCTCAGCAGTATTTAGCTAAATTTTGTTCAGGATCCTGAGGTACGTTCAACGACCAAACTAGCCGTTCCGATATTGTAACTTTTCAGTTTCACTGCGAATCTACCGACTTTGAGGGCATCCCGCATCTTTAAACAGCGGACAGAGTAAATGCCTTTCCTGTCATAAGCATTTTTGCGAATAGCGAACACTGGAGCAATTGGAAGATTTTGTATCCTACATTCCAGCATACTTTGCATGGAGGACACCCAGCGGCGACTGTTTTCCGTCGACTCCAATCCGAGTTTTATAGTCCTCGATGTTTTCACGCTTATTTGCAAAAGTCCGATTTGACGGAAATTCAATTCAGAGAAAATGTTCAGGAATGCTCGGAAAGGGTCGCTCTGCAGTGTTGTAGCTCTGTAGAACTCGGGTTCTTGACTTTGGCTAAAATTCTACGTTTTTTAGAATTTGGAGTTGCTAATCCTCTCAATGAAAGGATTTTCGCCTGTTAGCAAATTCGGTCTATTTGAAGGTTCCCAAAACAAAGCAATCAACTTTTCCTACGTGCTTTCAGGAAACAAGCTTTTGTTTCCAACGCCCTTTCGCCATTAAAATTACCATTTATATTCAAATTCGAGCCTCTCGGGACTCCAACCGTCAAATTAAGCCTTTCCAATCGAATTGTCCTACGGACCCATCCGCCAAGAGTGCATGGGAGGCGGTGGGAGGGACAGGTCGACCCGGGAGACGCCCGAGCGTCTTATGTCCGATTCGATTATTGTTTTCTCGGGTTTCCGAGTGTTTTTGGGAGAATTCGATTAGGACGACACGTGAGAAATTGGGGAAGAGGCCAGAGGAGTTAAAGACGATTCGAGATGACCTCCGCAGAGAGACGCTACCTGCCCCTATCTGGGATCAAGGGCCTCTATAGGCGAATGTAAGTTCAAAAAAGTTGATAGTTGCAATGTTAATCCTAAACTTCCAATCCTACGTTTTGCCACGAATTAACCACCTAAACCCCCACAAATCCCGGAACTCGCATTTCTCGTTTTTCCGCTGTAATCGGACTCCCAAAAGTGATGTTCTCCAAGAAGACACTCGAGTGACATTACAGCGTCACGCAGACGTCCTTGCTTGTACCCTAAACCTCAATCTGAGATTCCGATTGTCTCTTATTTTTTGTTTGTTTCCGCTTCCCCACCGCCTTTCGCTTCGTCTGAAATCGGCACTGATCTCCGCGGAACTCTGGTGCTTACGCAATCCGAAGACGTCGGCGGCACGTCTTATTCCAAACATCATGAAAGTTTGATTATTCCGCCTCTGATTTCTTCGGTTTTGCATATTTTTTCTCTTTTTTAATTCTCTAAAGCGAGGCGAAAACAACTGTTTTTAACGTGAATCTCAAAATCAACTCTCAAAAATTTGCATTTCCATTTTGATTCCTATCGACTCCATTTGAACTCCCATTTTCTGCTTGTCAAGTCGTTTTGGCAAAAACAAAAGTGTTTACGCGTTCCCCGGATGTCCTTTGAAACCCTTAGGATCTTTTCGAATTAGTTGTGCTGTTTCAAAGATGTTTTCGTTTCCTAATTAGAATTAAGAGTTTTAACTGTGTGACAACAAATAAAAATACTTGTTTTAAACGGGTTTCGCCTCACTTTAACTGTCACTATGTTTAGTTTTTTGTAATTATCAACAAAGACTGATAGTCTTTTAGAGTGGACGCTGAAACCTGTTCGGACTGCGTAGGTTTTCAATTCAAATTTTTGACGCATAAATTTAGAAAAGTCTGGGAAGTAGGAGGTGGGATGTGGAATCCTTAAAGTTTGAAGCTTAATCATTCATTTTAAGGTTCTCTAAGACCATTTTCTATTGACGTAGAAGCAGAAGAAAATTGTTCCGAGTATCTCCGAGACGCGGTTCACTTAGTCGCCGCCGCAACTTTGCGCATTTCACGTTTCGAATTGCTACCAGCGATTTCATTTGAAATGTGTATCTTCCTTCGCCTCCAGTTGCACGCCCGCCTATTAATTGCGCGTTTATGGGATGCTATGAGGCTATGAGTGACTAGATTTTGAGTTTTGTATTGAACTTTGAATCTTTGATTCGGACTGTTTAATCCTACTCCTCCCACACCATATGCTTAGTATAGTACGCATTTCGACCCACTCATCAAAATAAGGAAAACAGCCTCCATCAAAACGAGATGATATCGGATGGTTCTTGAAATTCAAAATCCGCCTCTACACGTTTTTCTCTTGATCTCTCAACACATATTTTTAATGTCATTTCGTTGAAGAGGAGCCTCGCAAGCCATCAACGATCTTCCTCATGCAACACTTGAGACGTGTGTGTCGCGGATTTCGGCATTTTTGTGTTTATTTATAGTTTGGGCCAGAATTTGGTCGTAGGAGGGTGAGTGGTCGAAGTGTTCAAGGGCTTAGAGAGCTTTGTAAATGTCGGTTTGACCAGAAAAACTTGAAATAATCAATTTTGAAACTTTTTGTTCTGAAGGAAACGAGATTAGGAACAGTTTATTTTGTCATCTGCGGTCGGATATTCATGGAGCTCTAATAAAGTTAGGTTTCAGAACTTCCAACTCCAAAGTTCACACTTGATCTTTCATCGTTCGAAGTCTCTTCTGAACTCATCCCTCCACAAACATCCCAAATTCATAAACACCCTCATCCGAATTCTCTTTATATCTCCTGGCGCTCGTGCTTTGGCCCTTCTTCACCGCCCTCTCGAACCCAAATCGCCTCGCGTCCTCATCATCGTCTTCTGCGCATATTCTCCGTTTGCTCCTCAATGTCGCCTTTTCGCACGCGAAAGGAGATCGCGTTCCAAACCGCCACTCGCGTCCTCCTCCTTCGTCACTCTTCCTCGGGTTTAATCAAAAAACGAATTAATTTCGACTAAACTTTTGTCGTGTTTCGGGTTTTCTTTGACTGGGAACGGTCGGAGTTCTCCTCAAAGAGCGTCTTTTTAATCCTTTCTAGGTTCTCAAACAGCTCCAGAGGACAAAGTGGTCCAAGTTCGAAAGCGGGCTTCCTGCAAACATGCGATTAGTTCCAATTCGGAATAATTGCAGGGAGATGAAGTTCTCGTTGGAGTGTTTTTGTTTGCCCTGAGTACAAAGTGCTTCTCCTCTCAAAGTCTCTTTACTCAAACTTGGCCTCCTCGGGTGTCCACGGGGTTTTCTAACCCGTTTTTGTCCTGATCCTCGGGTCCTCGATCTCTCCTTTCCGGCCTCAATTATTCATTGTGTCCCAATCAAACTTCCTTCTTCGTTTTCGACCTTTTCCGTTGTCCGCTCACCACTTAATTGCAATTCGCACGCGAATAAATCACTCGAGAACTTTTCATTAGAAGCCCAAAGAGCCAGGATAGTCGGAATGAATCTGCTTCGTCCCGAACGCCTAAACTCGATTAGCCGCCGTTCGAGAGACAAAATAAGAAGCGATGATATCATCTCGATTTGTTTTGCCTTCACTGTAACACTAAATTGACCCTTTTGAGCTCTTTGGCCTCCGAAAACAAATTCAAAGACCGCAAAAAACATTCGCGCTTTGTTTGGGGATTCCCAAGAGGCGCGGGATGAGCGGTGTGAAACTGGAACGGCAAACGGGTGTGCGTATTTTGGATCTTTCAAAGCTTGTAGGAGAATTCCAACCGTGCTTCAATAGACTAAACTTCGATCTTTAAATCGTTCCTTCCGCTCAAACGAAATTAATTGAAGTTTGGAAATCTTGAAATCTTTTCGCTTTTTAGGCAAGCACAATGGAAAGCAATGAATGCGCTGAATTTCTGGACTCAAAATTGGAGTCTTGCTTGTTCAGGTCCTTTTGCAAATGTTGTTAAGCTATCTCGCACCTTAGAATTAGGTTTTTACTAGTCTCCGTTTTGCAGCTTTCTAATTGATTTTTAAAATGGGTCGTTAATCCCGAAATTCTTGCTTTTGAATAGTGAGCCCACTTGAGGAATTCTGCTTGTTTCTGCGTACTATGTACCAACCCATCACTTCCAGAGGCATCTCCAAAGTTCAAATACAAAACGTAAACACTTCACTCCGTCTCCTCTCTCTTCAAAGGGTATTCTTTATGGCCTCCTTTCGAACTCTCGTCCCTTACACCTTGAAGATTCGTGACTCTTGGCAACTTTTCGGATTTCAAAGGACGCGTTCCCGTCTAAAGCTAAAATAAAACCGAAGTTCTGAGAAATCGCGCACAATTTTAGGCGTGTTCCAAATAGGTTTTGCCGTTTGTAGCTGGACACGGAGATCGAGTTCTGTTGTCGACCAGGGCGGCGACGCTCCGAGAATGCTCTAAACGAGATTAGAGGGTGCGCTGAGTCAGGAGAGAAAGAGTTAAACTGTGTTGGGAAGACCTATAAGGAGGCTGCTAGAAGGAGAAGCTGTTTTGTGAGGAGTGCAGATTTAAATCTTATTTAAAAGAAGTCGGGAGATGTTGGTAAAGTCAACATCCTGCGCTTCTTCTCAGAATACTGAAAATAGCAAAGTATTATTTGGTCCGACAGTCCTAATTATCCTTATCTTTACGCTTTTCCCCAAGACAATACTCTCTTCCTTCATCTAAATACAGCTCTTTTTCATACCCACTTCCTTTTCCTCTTCCATAAATCACATGTTTTCCGACTTCGTCAACCTGTAATAACCGTTTCTTTCCTTCCTTCTTTGTCTTTTCGCGCTTTTGATCTCCACTAATCATAGCACACTCAACCCGAACATCTCGTTTTCTTCATCTTAGAGACCAGTGATTCGCCTCCCGTGATCTCCGACGCGGTCCTTTTGTCCTTCTGGTAATTCGAGTTCATTTTTGTGTACACAACGGCGCTGTTTTCGCGCAGGTTTCATTTCACTTTCTAACGTGCCACAAGCTTCCACCGTCCTTTTTCGGCGTTCCTTTTCCCACTCAGATTCCCGGCGCTAATCTTCGTTTTCCTTCGAAACGCGATCTCTGTTTGATTTCGGAATTCGCGCGCCAAAGTTAATCCCGCCGCTTCCCACACGCGGCGAACCTTTAAACCTCGTCCCAAACGGCAAATTGTGACCGGTTCGAAGGCCGCTTGAGCGGCGACGTCAGCGGGAGACGCTTCTGGCGTTGACAGGGTTTTGTCCTACGAAAACAGCTCCAAAATGTGTCATTTGCATGTCCGCGATGACGCAAATTGCCCACCACCCTCGCCCCCATACCGGTTTTACGGTAGTCGGAGGTCGGCCGGAGGGTGGTTAGGCGCGGTGATAATTAGGCTTGGGTGGTTAAGAGAGTTGATTGCAGGAGGAAAGAGGACCAGATGGGGAACGAGGCGTCAACTGGACTCGCAAGTTCCGGGGGCCAGAAGAGTCGCCGGCTGAGCCACGACCCGACGATGGACGCAAGGAGGAGATCCAAGAAGAGTCTCCGCGAGCAGCATGCCCAAGAGTCCACTGAGAGGTAAGCGACAGTTTTCTGACATATCTAGGGCAAGTCTTCAAAGGGGATGTTTTGAATTCCTTTTCGAGAGTCTTTTCTCCCAAATTGAAACTGTTCATTTGCATTCTCGGCACACTTTTGGCCTGTTCCTTGGGATTCAGTTCCGCCTCATCGACAAGTGGTCCTTTAAGACTCCTTATAAACATGTTATTGGTTCGGGTTCTGCGGTCACGCCGCCGAGCTCCATTACTCGGTCATTAGGACAATAGCACGTTGAAATCTCAAGACGGAATAGTTTCATAATGCGGCTGTTTTATTCCATCCATCAGTCGGCACGTCGCTGGAATTGGGTCTTAATGGCGACTGGGCGACTGAGAAATCCGGTCGAGCTTTGAGTGCTGAGGTTGGTTTAAGGATTTCAGTCATTCTTTCACTCCGTTTAAAGAAAAACTCGAACTCCCAGGAGAATTCTTTGAATACCTCACTCTCCTTGCCTTCATTCTACAAACTAACTCATAATCTGTTTTTCGAATTCTTCTTTTGGGTCAAGAAAGGAGTCCTCTAACCGAATTATGTGCACGGTTTTCAGCGGCCAACTCCCACATTTACTTCGTCCCCTTTTCCTAAGTAAGCAACAATCTTTCCACCTCAGAACACTCAGAATTCTCTCCTCTCGCGTGCTTCTTCTTTCCTCGCCGCTTGTTTCAATTCGAATTAGTTTTTGTTTCTCGTTTTCGCGCGTCCCAATTACTGGTCCGGACGCTTTGTTTTCCAGGATTATTCGAATTAGGCCACGGAAATCCACGCGGATTACAGTGGATTTGTTGTTTTAGTCTGATTTTTGATGAGAGTTTATTTTAAGGAGAACGTTTGATCTTGTGGGTTGCAAAAACATATAATCTGGAGTTCGAAAGAACCCCGCTCAAAGAGATTACGTCGAAAACAGGACCTTTCCAAGACGTCTTCAGAGGTTCCTCCTAATCTCGAAAGTAACTTTTCGCTTCATTTCTGTCGTCATGTTTTGAATCGTCCGCTCCTAATCTCAAATGAAATTTCTTGGGTTCAAACCGCGCGGCGGTCTAGACTCAGCGGCAACAACATCAAAAAATAAGAATTAGTTTTCCATTGTTGCCGTGAGACTTAAAAAGCAGAGTTTAGCCGTTTCGGGCGAAACGTGTGATTTCTGGTTAGGAGCGCAGATCTTTGGATAAGTCAGGAAAACGTTCGTCTCGGCCAAGGCGATTTGGCGACGGAGGGCCGATTTACTACAGGAAATGACACAACACGCGCTACAACTATGGCGTTCTGGCTACAGGTTCTTCTGAATGCAAAACAAAGGCTTGGAATTGTGAAGAAGTCCGATGCGTTTTGCGCCCAATTTTGCCCAAATCGGTGGTGTGACGGCTGCGTGGATAGCGATCCTAGAAATTCATCGATTTCGAAGCATTTTTAGAAGCAAATGAATGCTGTTTTGGTATGTAAACACGTAATAAGACTAATTTGAAGCCTTAAAAACGCAACATTTCTACAAAAACTCATCAAAATACTACGCACTGAATCAGTGAATTTTTTGATCGCTATTCCCGCCGCCGCCAAGCCACCAATTTAGGCAAACTTGGGCGCAAAACACGTTGGACAAACTCCTTCAACAATTTTTGTTTAGCATTCAAAAGAAGCTGTAGCCAGAACGCCACAGTTTTAGCGCGTGTCGTGCCGTTTCCCATAGTAAATCGGCCCTCCGTCGTCAAAGAGCCTCGGCCGAGACGAACATTTGACGTATATAAGTAGGGGTACTGGAGTTGAAAGATACAATTAACATCTCTCCTCCACTTTCTCTCCGAATAGTGCGTTTAATAAACTCCCCAAATAGCCCTCCATCTCATTTACGTTCGTCCGTCCACCTCCCCAAACTACATTCGCGCTTGTTTTCGTGCAAATCCGCTGCAAAACAATCTCGTTCTTTCTCGATCGTCGTTTCGTCCTTGAATCCGAGATCCTCGCCCCGATATAACAGATCTCGCTTATCCTCGATCCGGCGCTCGTCAGCCTCTTCATCAACTCGGGAATTCGCTCGGTTTCCGCCTGACTTCCGCCGCATTTCGGCTATTCCCGTTCTCCTCAAAAGTGTTTTCGCTCTACTCTCGACTGTCGCCTCGGATTTCGTCCTCCGAGCTCATCTCCCTCGTCTTCTCCTTATTTTCCACCTCAAATGGACGTCGATTACTGCGACGACCGATGGCTCCGGGTGCCCAACAGCTTCCACCACCGGAGGTACGAATCCACCAAGTCCTTTTCAGAGGCCGGAGGTGTTTACTTTTCTGTATCCGGAGAGTTTCATGATCTGAAATTCTAAGATTGTTTGGACTCAGGATCCAGTTGCCAAAAACTCCTGCACCAGCCCACAAGGAAGTCATTAAAACGACCAGTTCCATAAGCCTCTTTGCGAGCTTAAATCCGGCCGCACTCCTATTTTCGTCCTGCCTCTTAAGCGCCTTTCGGACTACAGTTTCGCATTCCCAACTTTTCACAATTGATCACCGCGTCTTCTTTTCGTCTTCGTTTCTAAAGTCGCCTTCCGCTCGGCGTCCAGATTCGGGTAAACAAAGATGATTACTTCGAGGCAATTAGGTTCGGAGACGTCAAACTCCAATTTTTGCCATTTTTATTGTCTGGAGAATTAGGAGAAGGGCGGAGGAGGCCGAGGTTGAGGCCTTGTTTTGAGATTGCAATTCAGAGCTGTGCTTTTCTGCTGTTTCTCGCTCTCCTTGTTTCTTTAATTTTCAAGGACTTTTTACAGTCTTTTGCACTTTTTGAGTAGCTAGGGAGGGTGAATGGCAGCAAACGTCATGACAACGTAAACAAGAAACCACAAATCGCCCAGTTTCTCCTCGTCGCTCACAACTTTTAAAGTCATTTCAGCAGCGACTCCGGTTACGGTCATCCGATGGTATTTCAGAAGAACACGCGTTCCGCAAGCCAATCGCGGCGGTTCCAACGCCAGCGTTCGCGTGATAGCGATGAGATGATGGCCACAATAGTGACCACAACTTCCGGTACCTCTTCGCTGGGATCGCAGTACGGGTACGTTTTAATTAGAGTACGTTCGAGTTCGAATTGTTCAATTCCAGTGATTTTCTCTCGATTCCACAGCAACTCGAAGGCGGCCTCCCGGTGTCCAAGGGTCAGATGCCCCGCAAGGGCTCCTACCAGGGAACCGCCCGAGAACTCATCGTGGCCGCGGCTCTTGGCGCCGACCGTCGTCGCAGCAAATCGCTCTGCAACCAGCAGATCAAAGCTTCGGAGAATCCTCCGAGTTTCAAAGGTTGCGCCACCACCTCCAACGGATCCGCGAATACCTCGCGAAGATCGTCCAATGGACTTCTTCCTTCGATCACGCGACTACGCATCCAGCAGTGTTACAAGGCCGCCAAGTGAGTTCCGTTTGCAGCCTAACATAAAAAAATTTGGAAGCTGCTCGGTAAAGCACGAAATCCGAATTAAATTGCGAAGATATCAAAAGTGCGCAAAACTTGACGTGAGTCTTGCTTACTTCCGAGTCAAACGAACCTCAAATGATGTCACTGGAATTAGTCCTTATTCACGCTTGTTTTCTTCAGGCCCACAATTGGTCAGCAGATCATCAAACGCGCTTGCAGTCTTCGCTCCGAGATGCGTGCCTTCATCGCGCATCTCCCGGAGGAAACCGTCGACCAGATGGGGAAGGACATTTTCCAACTGATCACGCAGTCAGTTGGGAGCATCGATGATCCGGAGAGGGTTGGTTCCGGGTTCCAGAAGGGTCGAGGAATCCTGAAATCCTTGCAGGTCACGGTTCTCTCGCAGCACTACGGAGAGAAGCAAGCGGAACTCTGCGCCGTCGGCTTCCGGCCCGAATTCTTCTCGGCCATCGCCGACGCTTCGATCGCCGAGTGCGTCCGCCTCGACAATGGAGCGCACAAACGCTGCGAAACGCTCCTCGCATGGAGCCACCTCATGGAGAGCATGTTCAGCTCGACGAGAGATGGCTACTACGCGAAGATTAGGTACCAGAGGCGCCTTTCGCTTCCGCAGCACAGGCTGAACCTCGTAAAGCAGTCGAGCTTCGAGATCCGCACCGCGAGTCTTGACAGCGCTTGTTAGATCGAAGGCGACCGGCGAAGTTACGAGAGTTTATCTGGCGTTATGGGTTATGCGATCTCTGACGGTTGTAAATACAATAGAACCTGAGCATATTTAACGTTTCCGAATAAATCTGTTTGATTTCATTGGCTCACCTCACTGAAGCGAACACGGCGAGTTTGAGATCACGAGTCCAAAGTTTCAGGTCCGATCGCCAATTTCTGATGGGGCTCATAGATCAAAGTGGAGGAAGCGCTGCCCGAGGGGTCCAGCAGCCAAAGCGCCCCACGTTGATCGATCTCGATCAGTGGCGCAATGCGATCGCTTCATTTTGCTTCGCTGGTCTTGGCCAGTTTCTTTCTTTCGGCCGCCTTCGCGCAGTATGACGACGATGGATCAGAATTTGTGGCTTTGAAGAAGGTAGGTCGAAGGAGCCGAATTTTTAGCTCTGAAAACGGTATTCACGAACGATTTTATGAATTGGAATAGCGAGTGATTTGAGGAAAGAAACGTTCCTAGGTCCAAAAGTTCCGAAAATACGAAAACCGCACTTTTTATTTTCTCTTTTTCCAGCAAATCCATCGTATTTCGGGCCGATTCGATCGCTTCTTCGACCAGCTTGACGAACTGACGCGGCGTATCCAAGCGCTTCAAGTCAAGGTTCGATATTTTTTCCCTGAAACACTCGAAATAAACTTCCAATTTCAGAGGAACCGAGAGGAGGAACTCCGCATTGAAGGAGCGTCGGAACTCACCGAAACTTGTAATCCTGGCTGCCCCGGGGAAGTCGGTCCGCGCGGAATCCCGGGTTTGCAAGGAGCGCCGGGCCTCACTGGAACGCGAGGGCTTCCCGGAAGACCTGGAACGTGTAACTGTTATTGAAAAGCAGCATTTCGGTGTTGAAATAAAGTTGTGAACGAGTAAGCTCTTACGTACGTACACATCAGCAAGACGTTTCTTTGACTTTCTGGCCCCGCGAGAGGGTCTCAAATGCTTCACACAGCTGCAGTTCTTCCATTCAACATGCAAAACTCAAATGAGATATCTCCGCTGCAAGACCACCCAGAAAAGTCGTCATCAGCGTAGCTTTTTAATTTTTTTTGCAAGCGGTCGCCTCTCGCTCGACCGCTCCTCACTCGATCGCTTCGCCCTAATAAAGTTCCCCCAGTCTCATCAAGCGGTCTACAGACGCCCAGACCGTCTGGCTGTGACGTCCAGGGAACCCGAGTCATTCTCGGACGTGAATCGTCCCTCAAGCGGCTGCGTCTTTGCTTCCGATGGAGACTCCAACTGGCAACCGAATCGTCAAAGGCGGCGACAAGTATCTCGATTCACCGCTTTTTCCAATTCTACTTTCGGTATTTCAGCTTCTTTGACAAGTACTGGTCTGAATGTAGCTTGGACGACTCATGGGACTCGGTAAAGTGGTCATCAGCTTGATATTCGACTAATATTCCTTTGTTTAGGTCACAGAAGACCTTCCAAAACGTGCCCTCCACCCTTCAATTCTTTTCCGAAACACGACAACTCCGGTCTCCGCGGATCAGCGCCAAACTCTGGATGCGGAACGCCAAGTTCTGCGGCGCGTCGCAACTCAACGCTTGAAGCTTCACAGAATTCATTCGAGGAAGGTTAAGCGGTCAGTTCTGTCTTTTCATAGATGCCATCTCATCGGGAACATTCCAGAGCCTGCGAAGAACTCACGTTGGCTGGCCGGATCCGTGCCGTGCTGCGTCGATTCAAGGCATTCTTCAAACGTTAAATGTGTATTGTAATATTGATAGTAAATTTATGCTTCATTTTTTATTGTAAAGTGACGAAATTAAGAATTAACCACGATAAACCCAACATTGTAACTGTTTCAGTTCTTGGTTAGGTTCAGAGCCTTCATTATGGAGTCAGCGGAATCGTTGTTGTCGTCGATGACCTTTGCCGTGTACTTCGCCAAGTTCTCGATGAGATCTGTGATTTCCAGATAGTTTGCGGCGATCATAAGGTAGGCGATGTCGTCGATGTGGGTCTACAATTATTATTGTTGTGATGCAAAAAAGAGGACAGGAATTACCTTTTCGAACATCTCTCTGTCCTCTTTAGGAATCGTCAGATTGAAGTGGTTGATTCCGCGTTGCTCCTCATCGATGGGCGCGTCAATTTCGTGGAGCCGCAGCCATTCCGCGATCATCCTGATATGCTTCTCCTCGCAGTTTGGCACCGGAATCGGCTCGGGCTTTCCGGCATCCTCCGCCTCGTAGCCAAGGTCCTCGAGCAGGGTTTGGATCGTTCCGCTCTTCTTCACAAGCCGGCGCTTTATCGTCACAATGTTTCCTTCCTTCGAGATCAGTTCGATCGTGCTCTCGTCCATTTTTGCGAGATGCGTTAGAAAAATGTAACTCAGAACTGCACATCACGAAAGGTTCACGCAAGTAAATGCAGTGGCACTCACAAATGCGATGCACTGTGCGCAATGCGTTATTCCAAAAACTCCAAAATGAAACGACTCTAAGCTTTACTGCAATATAAAATCAGTGACAACACGCGTGCACCTCAAGGGCAAAGTTCTCTGTCGTCCTCTGGCCTTCGGTCGACTTCACGAGCGTGTAGCTTCCGAATCTGTACGCGTCAATGTTCGCTTGGTAGGCAGTGATTTGCGTGAACGAGGGCGGACAGTTTCCCAGCGAGAGGATACAGTATCCCTTGTCGTTCACCAGCCATCCAGGGAGTCCCGGGAGGCCGTCGCGGCCGGTCAATCCTTTCGCGCCCGGGATTCCCGGGTTTCCTTGGTCGCCCTTGATGCCAGTTGGACCGATGTGGCCAGGTGGTCCGACTGGACCTTGTACGCCTAAAACAAATTCTCAGAAACAGGCAGATCGAGGTTACACACCTTGAGGTCCCATGGCACCCGGCATTCCTCGCTCTCCTATCGGTCCAGCTCTTCCGGGGACTCCGTGGATTCCTGAAAATGATTAACCAATCAAAAAAATTCTTTGAAACCATATTCCTACCTGGCTCTCCCTTCTTTCCGGGCATTCCAGGGGTACCGGGGCGTCCGCCTTGGCCTTCATCTCCCTTCGGTCCGGGGTATCCGGGCATTCCTTGCTTTCCGTCAACCCCTGGAACTCCTTCGAGGCCCATTTCGCCCTTATCTCCTTTCATTCCCGGATTCCAGGTTCGCCTGGCCTTCCTGGACGTCCCGTATCTCCCTTCACTCCCGGAACGCCCATCAGCCCCTTCTCGCCCTTCACACCTGGCCATCCTTGTGGTCCTGGATCTCCCTTGAGTCCGGTGATGCCAATGGCACCCATATCTCCCTTCATTCCCGGGAACCCCATATCTCCTTTCATTCCAGGCGCTCCGATGGATCCGTCTTCTCCGGGGACTCCTGGGTATCCTGGCTGCGAATTCATGTACACTCGGCCTTCCAATAGTCTCAACTGCTGAAACAAGATTTAGTTGGATGATATTATGTCACAATTAAAATGTTTTCATCTTTTAAACAAATCCTGCTATCACAAAAACAACTTTAACCACACCTCACCACTCCTCTCTCACCTGCATCACAGCGTGGATATCATTCGCATGACGCTCGATCTGCTCCTGGAGACTCCGGATCATCTGCGGACTCGCGGCGCTCCATTGGGGAGGCAGTTCAAGGCGATCAAGAGGATCACCTTCGAGAAACCCATCGTCGTCGCGTCGCTCGGGAAGACGAGAGTGATTCTTCGGATGTTGGGTGGCCGACAGCTGCCCGGCCTTGCCGTAATGTGCGTCGCGAATTTTTTACTATTCAAACACTGATTGACACCCAATTCAAAACAGAATTCGGCCTCGCCGGAAAACGATAACGTCCCTCAAAATTTCCTAAATGTTGCATAAACCGTTTAACAACCACTTCTATAACAAAATCGTAAACATGTTGATCGAATCTTGAGTGTTTCTGAGATCCAAATGACGATCATAGATCATGAGGGAGAGGGGACGTACCTCCAGGCAGCAAATCGCCCCAGGCTGATGGATTTCATATCATTTGGACGATGCGATCGCTTCTCGTCTCCTCGCTTTTCTTTTCCGCATTTTTCCTCGTCGGCGTCTTCGCGCAGTACGACGACAATGAATCCGGATGCTCACAGCTGAAAAAGGTGTGTTTAGAGGAAATACTGGGACCTTTAGAACTAGCCTCGGCCACTTTCAGCAAGTCCACCGGCTTTCGACGCGCTTCGACGAATTCTTCGAACAGCTGGACGAACTCACGCGCCGTGTTCAGGCTCTCCAAGCAGCTGTAGGCGCCATCCTGAAAGAAATTCAATTTCATCCAAGTTTAGGACGAAACTGCCGATGAACGTGGCCGCGAAGGAGCTTCCGAGATGAACGAGTGCAACTCCGCATGCCAAGGACCCGCTGGTCCTCCCGGGCCTCCAGGATACCCCGGAGTGGATGGCGCCCCGGGATTCCCAGGACTTCCTGGAGCCCTGGGAACGTGTTCGTGCGAATAACATTTGTTCTGTTTAACAATAAAATTTATTTTTCACTTCAAAACTTGCAAAAATTAGGCCTGAGCTGGGGATTGATCCCTGGACCTCTTGCACCCTAAGCGAGAATCATACCACTAGACCACTCAACAGCTGTCAAACCTAGACGCACCGGTCATTAAAAATTCATCCTCTCACAGGTGTGAGAGGATGAACTTTGCGGATCCATTCAGCTGACAAACCTGGGCGCACCGCTGTCAACCGCTGCCAACAATAACGCTCATACTATTGAGACGATTGGATTTCAAAAGTTTGTTTCGCGTCGAGACCCAGACCGACCACACGCAGCGGCAAGCGAGAGCAGACACGAGTTTCGTATGGAAGAGCATCGCTTCGTTTCATTTCAGGAAGCAACAGTCTGTCTTTTAGTCCGGCTGTACGCATCGCTTTTGTGTTTACTAGACGCCGTCTGTTTGCCTCCGGTGACAGTTTCGCAAGATTCATTTGAAGTCTCGTCTTCGAGCAATTCGGTTCATCGCTCCGGTCACTCGCTTTGGTTAGTTTTCGAGTCGACCCGTCTTCGATTGTTTTCAACAAGCTTCGATTCAAAATGTCCTATTGGTGAGTAAAGCGGTTACCGAATTCTGAACTCATCAAAATTTATTCAGGCCATCTCCCAACAACGCCACGCCATCTGTTGGGTCGGAAACGACTTCGTCCTCGTCCGAATCGCAAGCCAACAATCCCGCGTGGCAGAAAGCGCAAGCCGCCTTGAGTAACGTCGTCAAGAAGCCTGCTGCTCCCGCCGCTGGGAATTACGCTGTCGATCCGGCTTACGCTGCCGCCCAGCAGTACTACATGCATAATCCTTATGCTGCCGGTATGATGTTTAATATACGCACCGATGTTTAATTGAACTCTTGCAGCTTACAATCCTTATGCCTATGGCGGTCACTTCCCTGCTTACAACCGTCCTCCCCCTCCACCTCCGTTGCCTCGAGCGCCCCATCCGGTAAACCAAGCACCAGCCGTTATTGCCGCTCGTCCTCAACTGCGCTCCAACACTTCAGGTTCCGCTCGCCCTCCAATGCAACAGCCTGCCTATCGCCCCAACTTGGCTCCCCAACATCGAGGTAATTTTGAGCAAATTCTTTATGGTTATCAAAAAATGGAATGTTATAGGCCCGCGTAGTGCTACCAACAACGTCACCAGCGCCGGTCTTAACGTAGGAGGACCACGTGTTCAGTTCGACTATGCGGCCTGTTTCAACAATGCTCCCAAGTTTATCAACGAATACATTGAAGGATTTGGCATGGTGCCGAAAGCCCTGAAGTACGTCGTACATGATCGCTTAGAGCTTGCTAACTCTTCTTATTTAGGGATTACATCGAACGTTCTCGTCAAAGTGTCCACACTGCGGAGGACAAGGCTAAGTTAGAAGAGTATTTGAAAGATCGCGCGAATCCTCTCTTGAACGCGGGAAGTGCCGGTAGAGTGGATTGGGCCAAAGAGCCTCTCCCCCACACGATAGGCTTCAAGTTGAAAACGGGTTCCTGGACTCCTGCTAGCAAGCTGAAGTCCGAACTTGATGTATCCCATCGTCGGGGAGGTTCTTCGACCTATTCCTTTGAGATTTCCAACAAGAAACCCACATCCTTCCCTAGTGCCAAGAATGTGTTCAAGTCACCGAACAAGGGCTACAAAGCCAACGGTGATTCGTCGCATGATGACCGCGAGGATGAAAACCGCAGGGGAAAGAAACGCCGTTCTCGGTCATCCTCTACGTCGTCGTCTGCATCGCATGACGACTACAACAAGAGCTCTCGCAAGAAGTTTGGAGAATCTGGTGGATATGGATCACAGGTTTGTGTTGATGGGTTTCGTTCTTTATATGGGAAAGGGCAACTTGGTTGTTATAATTCATTATTCGCCATCAAAATTGCTGTTAAAGGTTGGTGTTACGGGTGTTTTTTCTCCAGCTCACGAGCAAGAAGATGAAGAAAATGTCGAAGAAGCAGCATAAAAAGGAGGCTAAACGTGTGGCTGCGGAAGCGTTGCTTCTCGAGAAAAAGGCGAAGAAGAAGAAACATTGGGAAATTGATGAAGGTAATGACGGAGGTGTCAGTAAGAAAGAGGAGAGGGCGCGCAGGTTCGCCCAAGATGCCAATGTGGAAGCTGCAAAGCGTGCAAGGATGGATGCCGCACGTCGATCGGTCAATTGGAATTCGCAGCAGTTCCGTATAGAAAAGCGTGCGGGTGGTTTCACTCGTCGCTCTCACACGATCATCGTTGGATGTTGTCCTGATCTGGAAAAACGCTTCTTCAGATTAACTTCAGTAGTTTTTGAAACGAATTTGTTGGTAATTATGTACTGCTATTTAGGCGCCTGACCCAGCGACGGTCAGACCACTTGATGTTTTGAAGAAGTCCCTGGAGCATGTGAAACACAAGTACCACAAGGGAGCTGACTACAGATACATGAACGACCAGCTCAAGAGCATCCGGCAAGATCTCATGGTAATTATTTGAGTCATGTCGTTGATTTCAATTGTTAAATTTAGGTACAAAGAATCAGATCGGCATTCACCGTCACTGTGTACGAGACCCATGCCAGAGTAGCTCTCGAAAACAAGGACAAGGAAGAGTTCAACCAGTGTCAAAGTCAGCTGCGTCTACTGTACAAGGAAATTGAAGGATGTGAAAATCAATTTGAATTCACGTGCTACAGATTGCTGTACTACATCTACATGGAGAACACGTTGGGTAGGGTGTGCTATCTATTCAACTGAATTAACTTTTCGTTGTGTAGATCTGGCCACATTGCTCCACGAGCTTCCAGAGGGAGCACAAGATGACACCCTCATGAAGTTCGCTCTGGATGTAAATACGGCGTGGTCCGTCGGAAAGTTCTCAAAACTGTTCGAATTGTATAACGCAGCCCCAAAGATGGCGTCATATGTCATGGACCTCTTTATTGAACGGGAGAGGAAAAATTCGCTTACCATGATTTTGAAAGCGTAAGTCTTCAATATTTCCAAGTCATCCTAAATCCTTCGTTTCAGGTATCGTCCGGGTGTTCCAGTTGCGATGGTAGCAGAGAGGTTAGGTTTTTCAGAAGAAGCTGCCGCAAAGTGGCTAATGGAAAGGGGAATCGCCAGTTTCGTGGGAGGGACAATCGACTGCAAGACGCACGTGAACACGGTACTGAGCTAGTCGCCAAGGATTCAACTCAACGACACGGGTAGCCCGGGGAATGTCGGAAAAGAGGTACTTACATGTGCAAAGCAGCAGTCAAACTTATGCGGTCATGATTTGTCGTTTTTGCCAATTCGATTATAAATGCCGTTTTGGTCGTTTGTAGTAGATGCTTATTTTGTTCACAATTAAAGGTTTATTACTATTACGTAAAGGAATCTTTGAAAGCAACTAGATATTCTGTAACATGTGACGCGCGTCGTTCTGCACAACATCACTTGCCCCTGAGGCCGAGTGGATTGAAAGAGGTTGTAGAGTGGTGGTTTCAGTAAGGAGAGAATCTGCGGGACGAGGAAGGCTGAAGAGAAGCCGTCGCTGCGCCGTTGGCGGCCGTGGGGAGCGCGGCGGCGCTCGTAGGAGAGGCGGCGGTCCGAGTTTGGGCTCCTCCAATCCCCATGGTCCTCCCGATTAGCACACTGCAAAACGAGGAATGAACGTTAGAGGCGACAGAGGGAGGGGTACGGTAAGCGGACTCGATTCTCTGATTTATTGAGCACGATTCGGAGAGAACAGCTGTGCTCACCTATTATTGTACAGCTGGTACTGGTTCAGGAGGTCGAGCTGGGACTGCTGCTGGGCGAGCTGCTTGTCGTCGATGAGGCCTTGCCAGATCATCGCCGTGGGGTCGCTGGAGATCGCCTGGTCCGTGGAGGCCGCGGAGCTCAACGAAGTGACGGTTCCAGCAGCTCCGGGCATGTAGGAGCCGCCAGTGGCCGGGGCGGAGTTGAGAAGAGCTGAAAGAGGCGCGATTAGCGCGGAGGACGGGCGTGGAACGGTTCGGAGTCGGGAGTCGGCGACGGAGTCGTCGTGCGAGTGGAGTGAGGAGAGGACGAAGGAGAGGGTGCATACCTGTCGTAGAAGCGGTCGAGAGACGGGGAACGGCAAAAATGGATTGAACTCTAGCCAACTGAAATAAGCATACACACAGGATAGGATTGGAATGGGAGGGAGGGAGGGCCGGGCTCGGGCATGCTTTGTTTGGGGATCACGACAACAGGAGTGGGCACACGCCTCCACGGAGCTCCGGAAAGCAGCGGAAAGAGGGGCGAAAATAGGTTAGAAAGGGGCTACCGAGGCCAAGAGCTACGCCACGAATTTGGGATTTCGGGGGAGTGGGCGCGGGGTCGGAGAGGCTCCGAGGGCAAACGAACCTCGGGATTCAAGTAGGGCGCATAGACCGCCGCGGCGGCCGACTGCTGCTGTTGCTGTAGCGTTTGGGACTGAAGAAGCGTGTTGATCGCGTGCTGCTGCGCCGCGGCCATCGCGGCCGAGTTCGCGATGAGGAGCGGGTCGAAGTTCGGCTTTGGTTTGTAGGGCAGCGTGGCACCCTTCGGAGGCGCCTCCAGGAGAATCTGGCAAATCTGCTGCATGCAGGCGACCAGCGACTCCAGCGTCCCCGAGATCGTCACTGCTCGCTCCGTGGACCCGGGGAGCATCTCACTGGCGACCTGTATTGAAGCTCCGGTTTCCTGGAATTGTCTTGTCACGTTTACCCCAAACTAGCGTCCTTACATCTCTGATCTGCTTGATTTTGGACCCGCTTTTGCCGATGAGCGAACCACATTGCGTGGCTGGAACGATGAGGCGCATTGTGATCGGCGGTTTGTTCGCTGATCGGTTTGGCTGCGCTTGCATGTCCTGGAATAAGGATTAAGAACTTCAACATAAAAAGTTCTAATACAGTAATCAGAAATAAGTTTTTGATGCTTCAACAACCTATAAATATCCCCTTATCACAGTCGCTCAAACGGTCATTTCAATTTTATGTTCTTGCGAGTCCCTCTGCTATTTCCCTGGTACTGATCAGCATCCAACACTCAACCATTCAAATCCTGTCTTTCACCTTTTCTAAAATTACAATCTCGATCGCTGATAAACTGTCAATATTTTGTTAAAAGCCGTTCTCCAACTGCATTCCACCTCCGCCAAACAAACAAACGATTTTGCTTTTTTTCTGACTATCCAGGATATTCAAGTTCTCGCAATTCTGTTCAAATCTCTCCAAACTCACATCTTGGAACTTCTGACAGATCATCAAAAAGGCCTTGTTGATTGTTTCCGTACTGCCGGTGATCGTTACGATCCGCTCTGGACAAGAACCGTCAGAAATGTTGATTTTGGCGGCCGATTGGTCGCGGATGTACTTGATGTGGTCCCCTCGTTTCCCTATTATGCTTCCCACTTCCTGAAAAGTGGAGACGTGGGGGAACGCGGTTCTGGAACCACTAAACCGACCTTGCCCTGCATGAGCAGGCGGACCGTGAGGAGCATCGACATCTGGGGTGTCGTGGAGGAGGGCGAAGGACCGAGATTCTGCGTCAGATCCATCTGCAAAACGAAAAGTGAGAAGTGGAAGAGCGCAGGTAAGGGCGACTGCTGACAGGCACTTGGCCGCTATCAGGGAGCGCGTGACTATGATAAAGAAGGTCGGAAGGGCGAAGGCAGGCGAAGACAAAAGCGGAGAAGCAACGAAGATCACGGAGTGCCGAAAACAAAGCGGACGCTGCGGTCGAAAAAAGCCGAATTTCAATATAAATTTGATTTCGCGCCTTTGTTTTTAAAGAGGCGCGCGAGAAGCGAAGACGCCGAGGGAGTCGTCCTCGGGTCGTCGCGGAGTCCGGGGGAAAGTGGAATTCGCGGGACGAAGACGTGGGTAATGCAACGACGGAAATTCAATCAAAACCCGCGGCGACAAACGAAGGACGCGTCCTGAGCCGAGGTTAATCGCGCTGTGGCGGATCCGGAAAAGGCGGCGGAAATCGACGGACAGTCGAGAAAAAGCCCGGAGTACAAACACTGTTAATCCCGGCCGTTGAGGTCACACGGCCCAAAGTAAACAAAACCGAGGGGTTCGTCGGATTTAAATGATACAAATTGTGACGAGAAGACAAGAGTTTGAAGCTATGGCAGGTAACAAAAGTAAAAAAGAGTCAGTCGGTTTTAACAAAATTCAATTGCAAAAAATGAAGGCATGTTAGCTAATCTGAAAACGCTCAAACTCCCAAAAGACCAAATCCAAGCAAAAAAGGCACTCGAACTCTACCTAATAGGGTCTCCGGTAGCGCTGAGCTGAAACACGGAAACCGGAGATGCAGGTCAAAAGGCCGTTAGAGCCCGGTCAGCGGCTTCTTCGCTTCCTACGCGTCCATCTTCGTCTTCCATCATCGGCTAAGCAAACAATCGGTCGAAATCGATTGCTATCATCGGACACCACCCCAAAACGAGCCTCATGCAACCCTCGCTTGTCAATAAACGCCCGCCGACTCCATCGTGGTCACATTTCCAAGCTGATTAACACGGGCGCGGGCGATTAGCGCCAAAAACGGAGTTCTGAATCTCGAGGCGCTCTCGCGTGTACCTACATACACAACCCATCAGATCTGCTAATGAGCTACGTATGGACATCCATCACTCTCTAAACGGTGCACCCGTGCACCCTTACGACCACCTCGGAAGCTCTGAGACGCTGGTCCGCTGCCCTCGAAGCTATCGCTTTCGAGTGCGCGCGACTCGAAAGCCACTTGTACCGTAACAAAGATACCGGAAAGCGGCTCCACCGAGATGAAGAGGAGCGCAGTGACCGAGCGATAAAGAATCGGGCGATGGTCGACTCGACGGAGGAGCTGAACTGGGATGGATGCGAGGCCGCAAGCAGCCAACCGCCAGGTAAATATTTGAAGAGCGGGCGCCGACCGGGAAAAGCCGCTTTGGGCCACGAACGGCGGCGATGCACAAATACCCACAAAGCCGAAGATGGTGACGTTTGTGATGACCCGGTCACTCAGCGATAGAAGGTCGAGAGAGCCAGATAGGGACATGCACGTGGCCCAGACCGACTCCTCCTCGTACGTCAATGACGCTTTCTGGTTATCTATGTTAACGAGCTACAAAACGCGTGACCTCCCAGAACCAGATTACGGTCCATTTCGATACAACCGATTACGGTATCAGCATTTCCGAAATGAGTTTCTATTTGCGGATCGAATTAACGCGCCTACAGTAATCCGACACGTCGAAAGGTACTTTCTGTGACTCGATTCGATGGACTTTCGAGATTCGGAAACCCTCAAATCTAATAGCAGAAGTGGAGGAGCGAACAGAGCGAAAACAAACAATAATAAGCACTGCGGGACATCGTCATCATCTTCTTCTGCGACCGCGTTCCCGGGATTTGCTGCGGTTTAATAATCTTCGAGCGCACGGTTTCCTGCTGGTCGCCTGAGGGTGTCGATTACGGGCAAATGTCGTCTTTGCGGCAAATCTCGAACCCTTAGGCACGGGAAAAGCGGCCGAAGAAGCCGGGAGTGTCGGATTTCGGACTCGATTGTCACCCACTCGACTCCGGAACATCGCCGAAAGGAGTCCATTAGGACGCCGACGGCGGCGGTATCCTCATTTGGCCCGAAAAACATGAGGTGCCCACTTGTGCCGTAATTAATGCGATTAGAGAAGTTTTAGCCCCTCTGGGCATCCAGAAACCGCCTCCGGAGAAGACGGCGTTTGCATAATTCAAGTGGACGTGCGGCTGATCGCTTGTGACAAATGAAGTTGTTGGCACATAATTTTCACATAATTTCGCGACTTTAGGACCCTTTGAAGAGCCTGGAACTCTGTGGCGGCGCCGGAAAAAGCGCGATTAATCATTTCGACGCTCTAGGCGCCCTTCCCGATCTCTATCACTTACCGTTCGCTGGTCGTCGTCCTCGGACTCCGCGGGAGCCGCCGTTGAGGGCATCTGGCGAAGATGATGTAGCGGAGAGGCGCAGCTCATTCTGAACTCTGGACACGTGTTTCTGAGGAATCTGGCTATCGCTGGGGCCGTTGAGGCATCGCCGTGGAGAGTCCTCTGAAACAACAAGAAAACGATGAGTGGCGGAGAGATAGATGACGGTTAGGTGGTGGTTAGGAGTGAATCTGTCGGCGTAGTGACAAGCGCTCCTGATTGATATGTTGTCTCGGGAAGTGACAGTGCGGCCCGCGCGTCCCGGATCCTCAAGTCCGAGAAACGCCAGGCGCGATCGATCCGCGTGGATCCAGATCGCCGGCAGCGCTCCTAGAAAACTCGTAAAACGACTCGTTGCGCGCGCCCTCTCAATCGCTAATTTCACGCAAATCAAAGAAACGACCGCCGAGTATTAGGGCGTGAAGAGCGAGTGAAAAGTCAATTACGGGCCTCTTCGGCGATGATTGATTCAAGTGTTTATCCCACCGCAGCCGAAAACGGGTCCTTAAGAGGCGCTTTGCGGTTTTACGAGGCGAAAAGAGCAAAGCCGAAATTTGAATGAATCGAGGAAACGGGCAAATTAGCGTGCAAGAGGAGATAAGATATGCTCGGAGATAAGGAGGCCGAAAGGAGAAGGCTGTGGCCGAAGGTCTTGAGGCGAGCCGTGAAATGCTAATTTCAGTTTTATTGCTTCTTCGCAATAGGTAAGGACGGAAGAGCTCTCGGATTCAGTAGAACACTATTATTAAACAAGATTGAAAGGAAATATAATATTTCTGTTCGAGACTGATTGCTCAAGAAATCGATACCTAAACAATATTATAAGCTGCTCTAAATCATCCGCAAACCTCAGAAAGTTCCGCAAAGTGTCGTTGAAAACAGCTGTCGCAACAAATGTTTATGAGTGTCATTAATAGGTATCCTGTGAGATGCAATTAGGGAAGCTAATCAGGGTCCGAACATATTAGCTCATGAGGGAACCGGCAAAAACAACTTCTGTTTAAGATTTTTACGAAGAAAACCAAAAAGAAGCATTTGAAAGCATATCTTTCCGTATATCTAAAAAGGTACTTCATTTTCGTTAACAAAACATATTTTATATTTACCGCAATATCGTTAAGGGAAAATCAAACAACTCGTAATATGGTTAAGTGAACGCGGTGCTTTCAAATCGCTAAACCTGAGCACCTCTAAATGCTCAAGATAAAACCCAGATCAAACCAGATTCGGCCACGTCAAACATCCTGCCTGCTACAACCTTCTTCTCTTCTTCCTCTCCGTCTCCTTTTTTTACAACTTTTTACTTCAAATTTTTGCCTCCGACGTTACTTGGAAAAGCGCAAAAGTACAAATGACAGTATGTCCTCCGGGGGTAAACACGAATCAATCATAAGAATCGCGAAAAGAGGAACAGCAGCAGCACGTTTGGCTCCCACGCTCGTCCTTCTCAACGACCCGTGAAGTGGGCGAACGCCTCCAAAGGACGACTTAAAAGTTAAAAAAGCAACGTTGCGGAGGGTCATCCTAAAGCGCCTGCGACGCCACTGCTAATGGTAATCGGATGAGCGCGCGTCTTCGCCGCAATTCGATAGAATTGGCGAAGTCGAACGCGAAGAGCTGATCGGGGCATCGATCGAGTTTTTGAAACGTTCGTGCAATCACGGGAGGAGGAGCGGTTCTGAAGGGGTGTTCGCCGAGAAGAGAGAGTGCGCGACTTCGGTAGGAAGAAAACAACGCGCGAGGTTCTGTGTTTTCAAAGTTTCCACGCGTTTCTACAAACGCCCGGGAATCGATTCGAAAAACGCCACCGCGATCGCCTTCTCGGGGCTAATTATGCAACTCCAAACTTCCTCGGAACGGCGGCCCGGGTCCGGGAGCCTTGGATATTCGGCTTGCGCCCAGCTTTCTTTTCGTCACCAAGCCGCAGCCGAGATGATTGATGATCACACGCGGTTGAAAAGAACGACGAGAAACGGCTAATAATTAGCCCCGTGCCATCGTTTGAGGGTGACTGGCCTTCGTCGCCCTCCGAGGATGGCAGAAACGGCGCCGATCGAAGGTTTAGGACGCCGCCTGAGGCAATTCGCCGGCCTTGGTGCCTCTATAAGCGACCGCTGGAGGTGATGGGCCCTCGAATGAGTCGCCTTCCTTCGCGCTGACTTCTCTATCCCCTTCACGGGTAGAGTAACGAGTAAATACGTTTAGGAAGTGGAGAAAATTGCGCGCCCATCAGCAATGCAAACGCAATGAGTTGAACCGCAGCTGCCCGACTACCGTATACCCATGGGCGACTGGTTCCATTCCAGGCATTTATCAAGGCATAAAATTAACACAACAAAACAACTCTAATTGCAAAAACAAATGCAATTTAAACGTCGAGTGAAACCTTGGCGGCGTTCTTATCGAGGTACGCTTCGATGGTGGGGTAGAGTTCGCTCTTTAGGTAGTTCTTGACTTGAGATCGGCAGCGTCCGGTGAACTCGATCGGGTTTGAGGCGATGGCCACGACGCGCTCGCGCACGGGGTCGAAGAAGGGGTCTTTGAGGGTGTCGTGGATGCTGACGCTGCGGGTTTTCTGCATTTCCTTCGCGTTCAACGCGGCCTCGCGGATCTTCGCGTGGGCTTCCTGTCGGTCTACGCCGCTCTCGGTCAGCCACATCATAGCCTTCTCGAGAGCGAGGAACGGCAGCTCGTCGTGAACGATGCGAGCGACGTTCTCCTCCTGGACGGAGAGGCCCTCGAAGATGTTTTGGAGGGTGCGGAGCATCGACTCCATGAGGAGGAAAGAGTCGGGAATGTTCATGCGGCGGTTGGCCGAGTCGTCCAAGGTGCGCTCAAGACCCTGGTCTCCGAGGGTCAGGAGGGCCTCGTTGGGAGCCTGCACCAAGCGATGGAAGAGCGAGCATACGCGCTCGGACTTCATCGGGTTCTTCTTGTACGGCATGGCCGAGCTTCCGATCTGGTGCTCCTCAAAAGGCTCCAAAAGCTCTCCAAAGGCTTGGAGGATGCGGATATCGGTGCAGACCTTCTTCGCAGCGGCGCTGAACACTCCGAGAGCGCACATGAGGTGGACGTCCTGAACGACATTCTCAAAATCGTTCTCCTTTTTCTTTTACCTGCTGGCGAGAGTAGGTTTGTCCAGTAATAAGGAAACGCTTCGTGAAGCCGGCCTTCTCCATGACCAGCTTGTCCAAGACTTCGACCTTGTCTTCGTCTCCGTCGAAAAGCGTCAGGAAAGAATCCTGAGTTCCAGTGGCTCCCTTGATTCCACGGAATCGCATGTTATCACGGAAGTTTTTGAGCTATAAATTAACATTGAAATTCAACCTCTCCAAGGTTTCCGGTATTACCGCTTCGAAGGCCATGACAAATTCTTGGGCCCAGAGGACGGCGCGCTTGCCGATGGTAACCAACGAAGCCGTTTGGTAGTGGGTGCGTCCGACGGTGACGACTTCAACCGTCTTTTCGGCGAACTTCGCAAGGCGGTCGATGCAGGTTGCCATTCCCTTGAGGAGATGGTCGATCGAGTCACGTTGGATGATCAGGTCAGCGTTATCCTGGACGAAGCAGGACGTCGCTCCCAGGTGAACGATTCCGGCGGCCTTGGGACAAATCTGAAACATTACATTAGGGCACATCCAAGCGAGTCCCTAAATACCTTTCCGAAGCTGTGGTTATGGGCCATGACGTCGTGCTTTAGGCGGCGTTCCTCGTCACGGATGGTTTGCCAATCGATCTCGTCGCGCTTCGACTTCATCTCATCGATGGCTTCGTCGGTGACCTGCTTGAGGCCGAGCTCCTTTTCGGCTTCAGCGAGCCAAATCCAAAGCTGGCGCCAGGTTTGGGTCTTCTTGGTTTCAGAAAGAATGGTCAACAGAGGGCTGTTGCGGGTGTAGCGCGACTTGAGCACGGATTCATACGAATCTTCCGAAGCCATTTTTGTTTCTGTAACATAGGCAAACTTCAGAGCACTTCTTGAGCATGAAAAAACAGGCGACGCGTACTGAATGAGGTGATCTCTCAATCTACTGACCATCCGGAGTGATCACAAGAGAGAACCAACCGAATCGCCTTATTTACGGCAAATCTATGCGCGAGGTGTGATAGGCTCAGGCAAACCTCCGCGATTAGATCAGAATCTGATGCGTTTCGCACCACTTCAACGCGTGATGAGCAGATCCGAGAGTAAGAATGCTCCAGAAACGCCAAAAGATCAGCAAACGGCTTGCGATTATTTTAAAGCACATATTCGCGAATAAAACGTGCAACTTGCATGCTGATGCAACGTGCCGTCACCGCCAAAGAAGCGCTGAAACAAGAAGTAAAAGCTCGATCTCGCTTTCCCAATCCAAAATCTGGAGAATTCTTCGCTTCGCGCACCGAATCTGTGAACGACTTTCGCGATCTGCGCCTTCGTTTCCAATCAATCAGACCCAAACGAAAGCAGCCGCAGCCGACGCTATCACGAGCGCAGATCAGGGCGGACGGCGATGAAAATGCCGAATGAAGCGACGCCGCCGTTTGCACTTTCGTCGAAGCGCAACTGAGGCCACCGTCGCAGGCAATACAAAAAGCACCCGAAAGTACATTTTGGTCGACCGCGATACATCGTTCCTTACGTCAGTCTCACGTAAACCCGAACAGTTTATTGATTCGCTGTATTACAGTGGTTCTGAGAGATTCCGACGAAAACGCCCTTCAGGTCGTCCAGCGCTCCCCGGATCCCGGAAAGTTCGTCCTTCAGCGAAGTGATCCCGCCGACGATGTCCTGCAGGGCGACGACGATTTGCGAGTTTTGGAGAGCCCTTAAGTTCGATGCTATTAGAATTTACCGAATCCCGAACTTGCCTAATGCCCTCATAAGACAATCCGCTTTCGAAATCTACGTGACTGCCACTCGGGTTTTCGAATTCGGTTTGCCCATTCGCCTCAAAATGGCTCGGTATCTCATGCTGGCCCAAATCCTGAGGTTGGGAGTACTGTGGTGAGTCGGAAGGAGCCGAGAGCACTGAATCCGAATCTCCTGGAGTCAAACGGCGCCGCTTCTTTTGAACGCCGTTGGATCCGTGCACTTCATTTGGGGCGACTCCAGCAATGGGGGCTGCGATTGGCTTGCAGCGGATGTCGTGTTTGGGACAAAGGAAGCCGACGACCTTTCCGTCCTTCACGGTGATCGTCCTTCCGGGTTGCGTCGCGTCAAAACTGAACGA
Source organism: Steinernema carpocapsae (assembly GCA_000757645.3). NCBI lineage: Eukaryota > Metazoa > Nematoda > Chromadorea > Rhabditida > Steinernematidae > Steinernema > Steinernema carpocapsae. The sequence goes on from AZBU02000005.1 coordinate 5,002,282, forward strand.
ATCGCACGTGGCACAGCGGAAGTTGGTCACCATGCCACGGCGTCCGCAGGCCTGGTATCTTCGGATCACGTTCTGGCTTATCCATACCTCCAAGATGTTGGATACGCCGCTCGGCGACGGAATGATGCGGTAGGATTCGTGTTCGGTGCTCTCCTCCAGCCACTGCTTGTTCACGAAGGGGTCCATTCTGTCGCTGGTCGGATTTGTAGCCGGAGTGCTGCTGAAACTTACACTGGTTTTGGTCTTTAACTCTTCTCAAAACAACCTCAACGACTCCAGAACTTGGATGGAATCGTCCGATTGTTCCGCCAACGGCGATTCCCGCTTTCGAGCGGTCATCTTCTGAACAAAGGTCCAATTAAGTACATTTCCAAAATGGCCAAGATGCACCTTATCCTCGAGTCCGGCGTTCGCCCTCCGCTGCATCGTCGTGTGGGAAACCTTCCGATCGAGCAGGAAGCTTAACTTCTTCGCGGCCGCTCGAGTCGAAGTTTCGCCCCTTCGCACGGAGTCCACGATTTGTTCGACCTAAAAGGACAAACGACTTTAGCCAGAGGACAACAGCAACATTTTAAGGATTCTCCCGAACCCATCCGTACCATCGGATTCTCCCAGTCGATCCTCGGAAGCGACTGTCTTGAGGTAGAAGCGATGATGCTCGGCGAGAGGCTCATGGCAACTTATGCGCCACTCCGTAGCGTTCTCCTGTTGAAATGCTACGCGCCGTCGGAGCATATTGCCTAGAGGACATCGGAGATCGATTTACCTAAAAATACGGCGTGTTTTCGCTGGGTTGCCAAGGGAGACGCGAGGATCGGTTTACAGGTGGTCGATGCAGACCTCATTAGAACCACGGCATTATTTGTCTTTCGTAAGACTCTGCGACTCAAAGAGGAAAACACTCTCCAAACATGGAGAGCAGCTGGAAAAGTCACGCAACTTGCGGAGAACCTCGGCGGTTCCCCGGAGGTCCCGCGCGGATTTCGAATCCGTACGAAAAGCGAAGAAACGCGAACTTGACAAACATCTGTCTGAGACTTTTCTGTCCGTGTCTGTCTTGGAATCCGCTCTTCAATCGCCTTGTCATTCGTCTGAATCTTCGTTGACGGATCGGCAGCCAAAATGGTCAGTTTGATTTGCGATTCTTTGCTTTGCAGGATCTGGATCTTCCTGAAAGGGCTTGATCATTCTTTAGGATTAACGGGGCCGTGCGCGCTTTTGCGCAATAATTAATTCCTTAATTCAAAACAGTTCGGCGCTTCGCGCCTCACAATACTTATCTCGCTGACGCAATTTTTTGGTTGCAGAGCCTTTTTAGTTCAAGCGCTTCCGTGAAACCGAGTTTGCTGACTCAAAATTCTCTGCGTTGCTGGCGCTCAAAACACCGCGTCGTCGGTCGCCGCGCGCGAACGTGCGACAAACCACAATAGGCGTGGTGTAGCACTTCCCTTGACGATTTGCAACGATTTGCAACGGCTGCTGCGCAGGGAAATAGTTGCGGGAGCCCAACCGCTTTTGAAATGTTGCATTTCCCTTGACGATTTGCAACGCGATTTGCAACACCGCCCCTCAACTGTTTTCTGCGCTCATCTTTGGCTGAGGCTCTGCCAGTCGTGTGTCTAGGATGCTTTCGGCTGACAGTTCCCTTGTTGACTGTATGGCCTAACATTACGGATAATCAATCGGCCACTTCTTGCGTACTTAATCTGCCTTCCAGCAATTCAACAATTCTCGGGTCTTTCCAATCCACTCGACGCATTCCCTTGCTGCAGTTTTCATTATACAAAGGTCTTCATACAGTATACCTAACTCCGCTCGTGTCATTCTCGTAGCCAATAATCACTATTTACGTCGCCAAAGTACTGGGCTTGATTTGCGTAGACTAGTATAAGTAGATGGTCGGTAGAAATTGTTGGTAGATTAAAAAGCGTCGGCGAATATCCTCAAATATACTTATAAGCGGTGAATTGGTGCTATTTACGTGTTGAATCCGCGAAATACACTAGAACAAGAAAGGATTAATTCGGAACAAAGCTGTTCATAGATTTTTTGGCCAAAATTCAACTCAATGTGTGTGTATTTTTAGGCTAACGGACTGAATATCACTATCTCATTGAGTATTGTTGAGAAACAAGTCTTTTGAGGATCACGCTGGGAATCGCCTCGTTTAGCCACATATATCTCGTTATCAAGTCCTTTTTGGATTTCTTTAGTGCATTTCGGTGTGGTTCGTGTGGACGGCAGAGCTTCAGCCAAAGATGAGCGCAGAAAACAGTTGAGGGGCGGTGTTGCAAATCGCGTTGCAAATCGTCAAGGGAAATGCAACATTTCAAAAGCGGTTGGGCTCCCGCAACGATTTCCCTGCGCAGCAGCCGTTGCAAATCGTCAAGGGAAGTGAATGCTCACCCACAATAGGAAAACTACCGTATACCGCCTCTCACCAATCAGGGAGCGACATGATTTCGTGACGGTCGATGTGAAGTTCTGGAAGGCGATCATTTCTGACTTTTTTAAATTGCTGCGTTGTTTTTGCTCAAAATGCACTTGAAGTGCTGCTTATTTTTGGTTTTCTTGAATTCGCGCGGAGTTCCCATTTAAAAATTCGTAATATGAATTCCGCTATTGTTGGAACCGCGATCACGCTGACAAATTTTTCGAAAATTCGAAAAAAAGATGCTGACGTCGCAACGCCGATTAAGTATAGAGATTCACACTTTTTGGCGATTGTGGCGCTGTTTCCAGCCTGTCAGTGGGAGAAGGATGTAAACAGCGCCACAATCGCCAAAAAGTGTGAATCTCTATACTAAATCGGCGTTGCGACGTCAACATCGCTTTTTCGAAAATTCGAAAAATTTGTCAAGGTTATCGCGGTTTGACAATATTTATAGGAAGGCCCAACAATACCATCAATCCCGGTGGACCAATCGGAAACCATGGAGGACATGCTCCGTCTCGACGTGAGTTTCAAGTTCTCAGAACGTTTGATCAATGTTGCCAATATTCAAGGTGATGCTTGCTGCGTTTTCTGAAGTCCCCAATTTGGATTTCGAAACCGTCAAGGACGTCAAGAGATTAATCGACCCGTACTTCACAGGAACCGACGTTCTCCTGAACACCACTATCCTCGATTCCCTGACAAAGGCAGTTGAGAAAGCGCCTCGTCTGGCTGATTTCCTGGAAGAGTCCGGGTATATAAGAAAGTTCGCGGAGTCCTTGCAGGCAGAGAGATACTCTCCGGACATAGGGTACTATTATCAGGGTATCAGTATCGATATTTGTTAACTCTTGACAAAATACGATTTTCAGAACTGCAAATGTTCTTCCTAGCGGTGTACTCTGTGAGGCCCGCTCTCGCGTCTTCAGTTCCGGGCTTCCTCGACGACGTGTTCCAGAACATTATTATGTTCGACCAGATTGGTGCTAGAGATCGCGTGTCGATCTTCACCGGACTGTTTTCTGTGGCAAAGTCGGGAGCCGGCCGGCAAGAACTGGACGCTGTGCGATGCGGTGGTGAGGTCTTGATCTTGGTCGGCTTCGTTTTATGCTCCGTGTTATAGGTCGCTCTCTGATGCTTACCGCCATGCAAAAGGCCGGCGTGAACATTGCCACCTCCAATAGCACAGCGCGCAATCAACTTCTGGACGACGTGAAGAAAGCGTTCAAGAGTGACAACCAACAGAGGGACTCAGCGATCCTTCAGCGCTGGTTCGAAGCCCTCAACGACGATGGCGCCTTCGTGCGCTATCTCATTACCTGCATGAACACCGTCGACAGCAAGCAAGCTTGCAAAGCGATGGATTTAGCCATGGCTTGGTGTGACTTTGAGTGGGGCCTCACTGCCCTCTTCAACGATGCCAGGTAATGTTATTCTTCAACGATGCCCATTTATAACACGGAGCTTTAACTGTAGATTCATGGAATTCTTGCTGGATCGAAGCATCCGCACTGACTCGTCCGACGCCAAGCACAAGAAGTGTGACTTGATGAAGAAGATCGTCGATTCCAGCATGTGTCCCTCGGTCACAGAGGCGATGAAGCAGCAGATGCGACTTTATCTGCGTCAGGGAGCCTACTACTCCGAAGTTCCGCACGATGTTCAGGTGGCCACGATGGGTGGTAACTAAACGGGTTGAGCACTCGTGTACATTTCACCATTATGTAACTTTAATATGTCCTTCTTGGAATTTCTTTAATGAAGTGTTTAATTTCTGAACTTTTTTGTCGAGACGAGTGGGCGAGGTGTTATCTCCCATCGGTTCCCCGATTGCTCCTCCTTAAAGTGCAGATCGCGCGGTAAACTGTTATCGATTCGCGCCTCCAGATCGGCCATTTAAATGGGCGAAAGCGCGGCGCCTAACCAGTCCGTGTTTTGTTCCTGCGCGTGACCGATCGGTTGCCGCGAGAAATCTCGGCTGAAATGAATTGGCCAGATGGTCCTGGAGACACGTAAAGTCTCGCGATCCTGGAAAGCTAATCGCTCCTTTTCGATTGTCTAGACTCCTATTTATGCTTATCTGTCACAGCCATCTGGTCCATAATTGTCTGTGCAGAGGTGTTTTCCCAAGTGTGGTTGCAGATCGTTTCTTCTCGTGATTTTACCCTGATCAAGACTAATCAACCTCCTTAATTCTCTTTTCAGTTCCAGTTCACCATGCGACCTCCTCTCAGGATGAATCTGATCGTGGCGATGGACGCGAAGAACGGCATCGGCCGGGACAACGAGATCCCCTGGCGTCTTCCGAAAGAAGTGGCCACTTTCGCCCGTCTCACGAAGACAACGAGCAACGGGAATCTGGTCAACGTCGTCCTGATGGGCCGCAAGTGCTGGGACAGCATCCCGGAGAAGTTCAAACCACTCAAAGGCCGCATCAACGTCGTTCTCAGCAGGAAGATGCCCCAGCAGAAGACGGAGAACCTCATCGTGTGCTCCAGCTTTGAAAGCGCCGTGGAACTGCTGGAATCCGAGGAATTCCGCCCCCGAATCGACACGATCTGGAACATCGGCGGCCGCGAAGTGTACGAGTGCGGATTACGGTCGCCCCTGATGCACAAATTGGTTGTTACACGGGTGCAAGGAGACTTCGACGCCCACGTTCGCTTTCCAGAGGTTGAGTGGAAGACGTATAAGAAGAACGACGACTTCGATGGAACCTATGTCGAGGAGAACGGCATCAAGTACCACTATGAATGCTACACCAAAGCCGTTTGATCGTTATTTGTACATTGCGCCCAATCTGTAAATGCTGTTCGATAATGAGATAAAGGTTTGCTTTTGAATGTGCGCCTGGAAGCACAAAAAACGCCTTTGTCGGTGCAATGACGAACCGGAATGGCTGTTCTTTACTGTTCTTGGCTGTTCTTTCGTTTTATTCTTTACGACCCTATTTGCATATGCTGCTCTGAAAGGGCAAAAGACATTTTAGACCCGTTTCCAAGTGGCCTCCGCTGCAAATCCTGCTGTAGATTTGCTGAATCAATAGCGCGTCTCTCGCAACGCAACACAGGGATCGATAGTTGTTTCGAGCTCCCTCTCCATCTCCACTGAGGAACTGACAGCTGACTCGGGGAACGCGTCGTCGCGCGGCGATTTCGACGCGTCCGTGGGCGGAACCGCGGCGGTTTGCGCTGCTGTTGTTGTTGTCAGATGCACCCAAGTCGTTTTACAGAAGTTCGCGTTCCCGGTCGGCCACGAAGCTCGGCGCTCTCGTCGGTCGCCGCGTTTTCGCTTTCGTTAGACGTGCGTGTTTCGCAAAAGGCGGCACGCTTCTGCATGAGCACACGTCAAGCGCAGCTGCAGAAGACGCCCGCGAGCGGAGATTGGATTCCTCGATTACCCCTCGCCGCCTTTGGCTTATCTCGCCGCATCTTGCGCTCCCAAATCTGTATACCGAATTTATAACGACGGCGCATATTGCATAACGACCGCTAAAACTGGATTCGCTGGGAAAACGACGGCGTTCTCCCGATTTTCCTGGGAAGAGTCGATTTCGTTTCCGTCCGAATGTTGCGGTTTTAGGAGGAGTCGGCGGTCGAAAGATTGGATTACTCGCCCAGTGCGCTCCTAAAGAAGAAGCTTTTTGCCTAATTAGGCTAAAGGCAACTTGTCGCCGCCTGCTTCTTCTGCTTAATCAACCCATTTTCCCAACCGTAAACAAACTTCGGCGCCCGTTTTTGCAAGTTGAATTGGCATAAAAATAGACTCCAAGTCTAGACACGTGCTCCCTGTGTCTAGACAAACGCCTGTGCAGACATGCGAACTCGGCGCCTAATGGGCCTAAAATGTTCGGCGGCGCCGGCAAAAAAGTCGAATTTTGGAATTTCAGAGGCTGCGTAACCGCGTTTCGCTAGGTCACCTTCGGCATTTCTTTAGAAGTCACATTCGCCCGATTTTTGGAGGTTTTCTGCTTTTGTCGATGACATCACGGTCGTCCTCGACTATCGGCCGTCGCTGCTTCCTTCGACCGCTGCTCTATTTGTGCGCCTTTTTGTGACGCCGCTGTTTATCGTTCTTTGCTAAATTATGACTGTTCTTCTCCCGAAACTTTTCCATTGTGCATGCAACGTTTCCACCTTCTCCTCCTCGCCTAATCTTCGTTGAATGGTGGACTCTCCAACGTGTCATCGCGTACCTTTTTGTCGCGCCGTTTGATCCCGGATTTGTGCATTCGCCGATTTCGCCTCGTGAACGGTCAACCGCTAGCGTGACTCATCACGTGCTGTTCCGCTGTCAGCAAACAGCGAACATTTCAACCCAGCGAGCACCGGAAAGAAGAACGTTAATCCGAAAAAGCTATCAGAAGGCGTTCTCATGATTCCCATCACGTGTTCTCGGCTTTTTTCGCTTCGAATTAATTACCAAAGGGGGTTCTATAGTTCGCTTCACGTGTGTCAGGAGTTTTTTCGCAATTTTCCGCTCGCGGCTTGTCGCGCGAACGTACGCGTTAACGCGTGGAGAATTCCAAATAACGCACGCGAAAAAACGCGAGTTAGTCCTAAAACGCTTCTCCATAGTTGGAAGCGCGCGCGTGACGCGTTTGTGACGCGCGCTCGTGAAGAACACGCCTGTCCCGGGTGCTGTAGCCGGTCGGAGGCGGCTGCATCATTTTGCGACGCGCGCGTTTATTTTGCTCCGAGAAATAAACGCGTCGAGGTCGCGTTTTACGCGCGGAGTGTAGATGCATTTTGCAACTATAGATTTTGCAACTGCAACCAAATTTCGCCGAATTAGTATGGCGTTAGCTCGCGTAAACGCGCGCGTCTCGAACTATAGAACCCTCTTAACTGGTTTGCGTTCCTTTCAGAACAAATTCACAATGGCGACCAAGAAGAAGCCAAGAAAGCTTGGGAAGCACATTCGAGGGAAAGGAAAGCCGCTGGTGCCTAAATGGAAGCTTTTCCGCGCCAAAGAGCCGCTTCTAAGTGTGTTCATGTGGGGAGTTAACCATACGGTGAGTCCAGAAATCTTTGATTGAGTTAAATTTTGTAATTTAGATCAGCGAGTTGATGCACGTACCCCCGCCAGGACTCCTGATGCCCGACGACTTCAAGGCTTATTCTAAAATTAAGGTTGACAATCACGCTTTTAATAAGTCAGTTGGATCTGTCAAGCTAACGATTCTAGCCGTCCTGTTTTCAGAGATAATATGCCGAGCCATTTTAAAATCAAGGACTATTGCCCGAACGTCTTCAGAAATATTCGAGAAATTTTCGGAATTGACCAGCAGGAATATTTGGTTAGTTATGCTACTTTTAAGATTAAAAGTTAGCTTTGCACTTTTAGACTTCCTTGACGTCCTATGAACCTGATCCAGATCACGAAGAGTGCAAAGGCAGCAGCGGAACGCGGCTTTTCGTGTCCTACGACAAGAAGTTCGTGATCAAGACGGTCGACTCGGAAGCCGTCGCCGAATTGCACTCCATCCTAAGGCAGTACCACGAGTACGTCGTGGAAAAGCACGGCAAGACGCTGCTTCCGCAGTATCTCGGCCTGTACAGATTAACTGTGGACGGAAACGAAACCTACGTCATCGTGATGCGGAACATTTTTGGTCGGAAATACAATGTACATCGGAAATACGACCTGAAGGGATCCACGGTTCAGAGGCAAGCCAGCGAGAAGGAGAAGTCGAAAGAATTGCCGACGCTGAAGGACAACGACTTCCTGGAAGACAACTACAAACTGATGCTGCCACACGAAGCCAAAGACCAGCTAATGGATATGCTCGGAGCGGATACGGCGCTCTTGTCCCGGCTGCATCTGATGGACTATTCGCTGCTTGTAGGAATCCACGACGTGAATCGGGCCTGCGAAGAAGCTGCGAATCAGCCGCTCACGGGATCTGACGGTGAGGCATCAGGCGACGAACTCGCCCCCACTCCACCTGACAGTCCTCTGCCCTCCACAGGCGCTTTCGCTCCCATATCGGGAGGTATTGAACTTGACGATGAATTCTTTGCTATTAATTCGAGCCAGGGTGAGTGTTTCTTTCATATTCAGCCGCTTACTGTAGCCTTTACAGAAACACAACCGCTGATCTATTTCATTGGGCTCGTGGATATTCTGACGTACTACGGCGTGAAGAAGAGGACAGCATCGGCGGCCAAATCCGTGAAGTACGGCTCCGAGGCCGAGCACATCTCCACGGTCAAGCCAGAACAGGTAAATCATATTTCAAGTTCGTTTTGCTCAAAGTTCTGTTTTCAGTACGCAAGACGTCTTTTGGATTTTGTGAACAAAGCTGTTGTGACTCCGTGATCCGGTCACCGAGCCGTGTTCCAGCGCTACCGATTCTCGTTTGTACATTTGCAGTTTCGTCGTCTCCAATATATATACAGTCGTTTTCGTCGTAATTGCCAAATCTCTTTTCCGAAACTACGCCGTAACTTATTTATTCCTCCTTCCCAGTTTCCGTGGTATTACGAAGCATCTCTCCTTTCCGGCTCCGTTCCTGGAACATATTTATTTGTATTAAGCCTATTGTTGTCAGTACTTTTTATTGTTTAGCCCTGCTCCTCTTCTTGTTTTCCTCTTCTAAGTACACTATTTTCCTTAGTTTCGCACCGATTGAGCCAGCAATGGCGGCGAATATCCTGCCGAATAAAAGCTTTCCGAAGGCTTCCTAACGAGGTGAAGCAATCCGTAATCCTCGGATTCTACTTTACTCAATTGACCCATAACAAATCGACTTCAGATGGCGGAGGCCGAGGTCGACAACGTGCGCGTCGTCGTGAGGTGCCGACCGCTCAGCGACCAGGAAGTCAGCGAAGGCTACGATTCGGCCGTCAAGGTCGACGCGCAGAACAACTCGATTACAGTGGTTAATCCCTCCACGTCGCACAATGTATACAAAGAAGGTTTTGAGGAGTGTGAATACTATTTGAACTTAGGAGCCGCTTAAAACGTTTACGTTCGATGCTGTTTTCGACGCCGACTGCGATCAGATGACTGTTTACAATAGAGCTGCTCGATCTATCGTGGAAAATGTGTTGCAAGGGTACAATGGTGAGTAGTGACTCTTAAAACATCATGATCACATCTAACTAACTAACTGACTGACTGTTTAGGAACGATCTTTGCTTACGGACAAACGGGCACTGGAAAGACGCACACGATGTCAGGGAATGGAAACGACCCAGCGGAGCGAGGCGTGATCCCGAACTCCTTCGCCCACATCTTTGACCACATTTCCAAGTGCCAACATGACAAAACGTGGGAAACTCTCTCAGGACCACTAGTAATGCTTTTGAATCTAGGTTCCTCGTTAGAGTGTCGTACCTGGAGATCTACAACGAAGAAATCCGTGATCTCCTCGCCAAAGACCAATCGCAGCATCTCGAGATCAAAGAACAGCACGGCGTAGGAGTTTACGTGCGAGGACTCCAGAATGTGACCGTTTCCAACGCGGATGACATGGACCGGATTATGCAGCTGGGAAATAATAACAGTAGAGGGTGAAAGAAAAATGTGTGGTAGAATTTGATGTTTAGGGTCCGTTGGAGCGACCAACATGAATGCGAAGAGTTCGCGGTCCCACGCGATGTTTACCGTAACCATCGAATGTAGCGAAGAAAGCGATGGAAGGAAGCATTTGACGCAGGGAAAACTGCATCTCGTGGACTTGGCAGTACGTGGGGATCTTAAATGTGAGTTACGATCTCGCTCGTTTTAGGGAAGCGAACGTCAGTCGAAAACGGGTTCAACTGGGCAACGCCTGAAGGAAGCCTCGAAGATCAACCTATCGCTGTCGACTCTCGGAAATGTAATTAGCGCTCTCGTCGATGCAAAATCCACCCACATTCCTTACCGAAATTCGAAACTGACTCGCCTCCTCCAGGATTCGCTCGGTGGCAACTCCAAGACGGTCATGGTGAGCTGAAGTCAAGAATATTTCATTTGAAATTCTCAATTTAAGTGCGCTTGCGTTGGACCGGCGTCTTACAACTACGACGAAACAATTTCGACTCTTCGCTACGCGAACAGAGCAAAGAACATCAAAAATGCAGCCAGGATCAACGAAGACCCGAAGGACGCACTCCTCCGCAAGTATCAAGACGAAATCGAACTGCTTAAGAATCAACTTGAAAATGGTAGAGTCGTATTTTGGGATAGGCACATACAGTAATATTGTTTCAGACGAGTTTTCGAGTGGCGAAGAAGGCGAAGACGATTTCGATGGAGGCGAGGTGGGAGGGGTTCACGGACGGATCCGTGGGAAAAGCGGCGGCGGAGGCGGCGCTTACGAGGACCGAATCCGAGAAATGGAATTGGATATCGCTGCGAAGAGAGCCGAGCTCGAGAAGCAGCGAGGAATGACGGAGAGCGAGCGGACTAAGCTGCGATCGGACCTCGCGGCCAAAGAAACCGAGTTGGCGAAAACGCGATCGGAGTTCGAGCAGCTCTCGGCAAAACTGGCGCAGATCGAGAAGAAGCTGATCGTGGGAGGCGAGAATATGCTCGAGAAAGCACAGGAACAAGCGAGGCTCCTCGACGAGAGTAACCGAGAGCTTGAACGCGCTAAGCAGAACGAAACGAAGCTGAGAAAAGCGCTTGAATCGCGCCATGCGGAGCGTTTGGACATCGAAGAGAAGTACAACAGCCTGCAGGAGGAAGCGAGCGGGAAATCTAAGAAGCTGAAGAAGGTGTGGCAGATGCTGAACGGCTCCCGTGCGGAGCTAAACGATTTGAACGCAGAGCACCAAAGGGAGATGGAGGGCCTTTTGGACAATGTGAGGCAGCTGAAGAAGGAGCTGCAGCTGAACATGAAAGTGATCGATGCCTACATCCCCCGGGACTACTTGGAACTCATCGAGAAATTCGTGAGCTGGAACGACGAAGTGGGCGAGTGGCAGCTCAAGGGAATCGCATACACGGGGAACAACATGCGAGCCACAAAGCCGATTCCTCCGCCGTTCTATCGCGTAGGTTCAAAACCTCCTTTATCATCCTACAGTAACCCTTGCAGAGTGAAAGTTCCCAGCTCCAAATGCTCTATTCGTCATATGCTGAAACTTTAGGGATGGTTCCTAGTCAAGCGGCCAAACCGCCGACCCAGAAACTTCGACTCAAGTCTGGCAAAAAGTGGGTTACTGTAGCAATTTCAAAAATGTATGTCATCTTCAGAGAACGAACAGCCGCCCGGCTCAAAGCTTTACTCGACTGATCTCTAGCGACTAAACCCCAAATCTCGTCACACAGAGCTATTCCTATTTATCAAAATACCAGAAGTGCATCCAATCCAACATTTCAGCCAGTCTTTCTTCTTCTTTCCATGTGATACTCATCCACTTTGTCATAATCAATCAAACGATTCGTAGTCAGTCAGAATGCCAAAATCAAATATTAAAGCTAATAAAGAATTGCTAGTCCGGAGCCTCAGTTGGGCTGTTTTCGGTAGAAATGGAATCCCGCAGCGGTGCAGATACCAAGGATGAGGATCGATTTGAAGATCGGGAACCCGCGGTACTCGTCCGCGATCGGAGGCTCGCGACTACGCGTTGCTTTGATCACGCGATCGTTCAAGTTCAGAAGAGCGTCCCGGGCGCCCTCCCACACGTGCAACCCGCGTGTTCGGTACTGGTAGGCCACGTTGGGGCCAAAGAACATGCACCTGGCAAGTTTGGGATCGGAGAGAAGTTTCCAGAAGAGATTCGGCTTGCATCCGATCATCCCCGCGAGTTCGTCCATGTAAGGAGTGTAGGCCACTTCCATCGTGTGCCTCCGGGACTTCACAAACGTCCGATCCAACTCTTTGTGGGTCATCGCGATCTCTTTTTTCATCTTTTCCATGTTTGGAAGCTTCTTTCGGCCGCTCAGAACGTGGAGGAAGACCCTCGCTTGCATCTCAGCTACAGGCATAATCGATCCCAGAGGCTGCAATTGTTTGATCAAAGGTTGGAACGACGTGATTTTCAGCTACCTGGACATATCCGATCACTCCCAACGTGTTCTTATCGGCAGTTTCAATGGGAAAAACGAAGCGATAGAGATCGGACTTGTTTTCGTTGACTTTGATCAGTTTGCCCTTTTCGATCAGGTTAAAGTTGTACGAGTAGCCCGTGGCTAGGACAACCTGAAACGATGTGACAATTGAAGAACTTCTTTGAGTGCAATGCTGGTACCAAGTCCACGTTTTCCGCCCTGGACCCGTCTTCAAAAATCACGTCGGTTTCCGTGAATTCGTTGATGTTCGTCTTCATGGCCACAGTTCCACTCATAATTCTGTTCGGGAGTTCGTCGTTTGCCGTCGGGTGCTGGCTGCAAAGAAGATTCTAAGGAAAGAGAAGATTAAATATTATCCACTTCATGATTCTATGCTTGGGTTTAAGACCGAAATTCGCGTGATTGACCCGAACTTCGACCTTGTTTTCGAGGTAGTTGTTCACAGTGGACTCCGGGAGAATCGACATCATGAAATTATTGAAGCGGTTGTTCAGGAAATTGTCGTAAGGAACGCCGAATTCGAAGACGCGGCTGAAGAGCCAAGTGCCCCTCCGAGTCACGAGATAGGTCTAAATTCCCTAGTTAAAGAAGAGTTAAATATTCCTTTCTTCGATTTACCATTTTTCCTACTCGGCTCAACTCCACCGCCGTGTCACAACCTGAGTTTCCGACTCCGACCACCACGGATACCGTATCCTCGAGGCCTCGGTGGTCCTTGTAAGAGTGCGAGTGGATAATTTTTCCTTTGAACGAGTCCTGTCCGGGCCATTTCGGAGGCATGTAGGGGGTACAGTGGTGCCCGATGCAGATCAGCACTCCGTCGAACTCCTCTTCATCCTCAGCGTCGGTTCTAAACTAGCTCACTCATCTAAAAATCCACCATCTTCCACCTACTCCAAATTCTTGTACTGGACTTTCCACCGTCCGGTTTCCCTGTAAGAAGCGCTCCTCTTGACGTCGAGCACCTTGTGCCGAAAACGGACGTATTTCAGGAGATCGAAATGGTCCGCGTATTGCCTCAGATACTCCATCATCTGCACGTTGTGCATAAAGTTCGCGTATTCGGCCGGCGGGGGAAGTCGCTATAGGCCGTGAGTTCCTTCGAAGTGTTGATGATCGTGGACTTCATTACCGAAGATTCTAGAAATCGGAAAGTGAGGAACGGGTACTTGAAACATGCAAACCATTGGTGTCCTCTTTCTTGAAACGCCAGAGGCCACCGATGTCATCCGAAGCTTCGAAGACGACTGGTTCGAAGCCATAGAGAAGCGCATGCCTGAAATGAGAACCTTTAGGTTTATTACGACCTAAAACCTTGCCTGGTTGAGGGAAGACCGCTAGCTGCGGCTCCAATAATTGCCACACGACGTTTCGGCTCCATCGAGTTCAATGGAAATAAATGTTTTGGCGTTTCTGGTCCGGTTTTGATAAGAGCCAAGAGGAGACGACGGTGATAAGACGGATTCGCCGAAAACAAACAAACAGCTGCTCGTTATCCTGAAACGAACTTTTAGAGAATAAAGAAGGCGGGAAACTAGCACACGGCAGGCAAAGAGGGTCATGGAACAGTTCTTAAGCACTAAAATAACTTGGTTCCCAACTCTGAATGTCAAAAACTTGAGGAATGCAGAAAAGAAGATTATCGGAGGATTAGGAAATCGACAATTCGGGAAGACAACAAGCGAAAAGCAGTCGACGGTTCCGTTAAACCGTACGGCGCTTACGGAAGAAGGAAGACGTCTTTTGGACGCCATCAAAACACGCAAAACGATTTTTTAACGAAGTGAGCAGATGTCAAAAAAGACCAAAATACTATTTTTGGTATTTGAGGGGGCTGGTGGGAGCACAATCGGCCTGAAAAATCCCGAATTTCTCAGCAGAATCTACTGGACGAAGCGCTGCAATGTCAAATGACGATTCGCGATTTAATACAGGGAGCGAAAAAGTAGCGTTTAGAATCTTGAAAATTGAGTCGCGAGGGTTCGCGAAAACTTCTAGAGGAGTGTAAAGGGCAGTCTGCGTTTAGAAGAGTCTTAAGAACAAGTTTTTCGCCTGGTTCGGCAGTCCTCCGAAAGCAAAAAAGGACATTATACCTCAAAATCAAAAAGAACTCTGCATTTACTTCACACAGAAAACAGGGCTTCGATGCTTATAGAAGTCAACCAGAAATTGCGGAAAATCCACCGATACAAAGCGCCCGGCGGACAGACGACCGTCCGAATCCAACCGCAGCGATATAGTGCGAGAGTAAGAGACGAGAGTCCGCCGGGCGTCGTGGCGGGCGCTTGTGAATCGGCTTCTCGATGGCAGAGCGCAGGAAAGGGTTGCGGCGCGGAGTTCTTCCGTCGGCAGTGGCCGGCGGAGACCGAGCGTCCAGGCCAAGCGCTGCGTCGACAAGGGTCCTCGGGAGGAATCCCGGAGGCGCTGGTCGAATAATGAGGGATGGACGGCTCAGGGCCGGAAGGCAGCAGGCAAAAGTCCCCGCGCAGTGACAGTGGTCGGATAGCGCACGCGAGTCGGTCATCCGGCGGAACCGTGCCAAAACATCCCCACTTGCGATCGTTTTGGCATTTGGAGACTTTGGCATTCGCGTTTATGATCCCCCTTTTGATCCCGATTCCTGGCACCAGTTTCCTATTTTTGTGATCTGTGCATTTCACGGTTGATGTGTTTCAGTGTCACGACACCAGCGACGTCACTATTCAAAGGACTCCAATCTTGCGTACACTCGCACCCGAAGTTTCGGTCGCTGCAGATCTACTTTCATGTTTTCGTCTCACAATAGAGTTCTGTAAGCCGATTTTCCGTCGTATAAATTCACACCTCAACTCCGTGCAGTTCAGTTCGAAATGTTTCCGGTCGTGCTCTTCTTGGCCTCTCTGCTCTTCTTCTCCTTCTACAACGCTTCAGGTAAGACTTTTAACGTCCCCGCTTCCCTTCATACCATTTTTGTAGAATCACCGATGAAAACACTGGATCACCCACGCTTCAAGCGGATGGAACTCTCATTCGCGTTTCCGTACTCCTCGTTCCGCTTCTTGAAAGGAAATCCGACCATGGAGCTGATCAAGGCGATTCCAAGATTCGACTTCACGAAACTGTTCGCCTCGAGGTCGTAATGCAGAAACTTCAATTGAACTTATGTAATCCCGCCAAATTAAATCCTATATAGTTGGCAAAGGTCAGGAGGGTAGATTATTCAAAAGGTTATGCGTTTTAACCGTTTATCAGCTTTGAAAATTAATCAAATTACAAGATGTACAGTACACGTAAGCATTATAAACATGGATCAAATTCACTTTTATTCGTCTTCGTTGGTAGGCGCAATTCCGATGGGGATGTTGCGTTTTCCTTCAATGGCGGCGGGTTTCTTGGCGCGGGCGGTGACGGAGAGGTTTCCTTGGACGTCCATGGTGCCCTGGATGGAGTCAGGAGCGAGAGGATAAACGCCAGGAGCGAGAGGATAAACGGTTTATATAATATCCATGGCCTGAAAACAGGAGAGTCTAAATCACTGTAAATAACGCTCAACGCTCAATCAATCATTTTCGTTTATCAACGCACTCGACCACTCTGATGGTGACCAATGCTAATGAATGCTAATGGAAATCGTGCCAGGACCCACCATGAAACGTCGAATTCGAATTTGCATCTGCGGTGGCGAGGATTTCCGTATTTTTGTGAAGCTCCAATCGAAATCGCCCATATTCGGTCATTTCAGGTGTCACCACGCGTGCCATCGCTGGCCTCATGTTCCTTCTGAACATGCACTTTCGCGTCTCAGACATGGACGCAGCGTCTCAGACGCGAAAGCGCCGTCTGGACGCCCACCAGCCACCGGCCTCAGTTTCGTCGGTTGAGTCGCCCCGAGCGGTCGCTTCTCGACGTCCTTTCGTCCCTCGACCTCCGAAAAAATGAAACCGCTTCCAGTCGGCTTCAAGGCCGTTCTGATCCTCCTGTTAGCCTTATTGGGTACGTTTTCGCCTTTTCCTTGCCAGTGTTTAACAACGTGTTTCGTGTGTTTTCAGTTGGACAGACCGCGGCAGCCGAAGGAAATGTCAACACTGGTCTCTTCTCCGAGGTTTTGTTCGTATTTTAACCGTTTATCGTGAATAATGGAGCTTCATTTCAGCGGATCTATGTTCCCAGGATACCACGGATTGTCCGAAAGGTCTGTTGATCCTGCGAAACCTGCTGCGAAGGCTATCTTCTCCACGTTCGAACCAAGAACTAAACAAGAAGGAGTGGAGATTATCGGTACGCTTTGAGCCTTTCTAACTCCCTTTATACTCTTTTTAGCCGCTCCAAGAGAGACTCTTGACCGCGAAAGCGCCATCAACGGCTTATCCGAGTATCTGGCGCTCTTTGGGTGCGTGTATCTTGCGATTTTGAATATTAATGGCTCATTTTAAGCGTTACGGAGCTGCCTGAGATGATGGGGATGTTGAAGGATACGTCGGAGAAGTACAACCGCAGAAGCAAAAGTGATACGCTGATGCTACTCGGCTACGGCATCCTGTTCTTCCTGACCTGCCTTATCCACATCGCCCTTCAAGTTCACCTGATCAGCCATAAGACGAAGTTTAACGAGAAGCTCGATGCCGCGAAGCACAACGCCTTGACGGAAGCTCGATCCGTGGAGCCATCGAGGAAGACGTCGTCGTCGACGAAGCAAGGGTCCCCCAACGCCTCCACGCCGTCGAAGATGTTCCCATTCGGCGGTGTCAGTCCCACGCAGAAGTCGTCGGCCACGGCGATCTTCAGGGGCGGCTTATATCCGACCCAGATGTCCAAGATATCCAACACGCAGCTCATCTCTCCGACGCAGAGGATCTCCGCTTCGCGAACTGGCTCGTCGAGCACGCTGACGGCGATGCCGTCCGGCACTCAGCTGACCCAAATAAGCTCCGTCACGCAAAGCGTAACTCCGAAGACCTCGGCCACGCAGCTCTCCAACATGACCCGCGTCGGTTCGGCCTCGCTGGTGGCCCCGAAGTCCTCGGGTACCCCGATCTCCGCCATGACCCGCAAGCCTTCGAAGATGGGCAACGTCACCCAGATGCCCTTCGCCACCGCCGCCCCTGAAGCAACGATGATGCCTGGAGGAGCAAACAACGTCATTCTGCGACCTTCGACGACCGACGTGTCGCCGGTGATGAGTCGCTCTTCGAACTCCAAGATGCCCAACGCCACCGCGATGTCCAAAGCCACTCAACTTCCTGGTGGGAAGCCCTCGAAATCAGCTCTGTTCGACAAGAATTACGAAACATTCAATAACCTCCAGAAGATCATGAACGAGCCCAAGCCGATCAGCTTTATGAGAATTTGAGCTTTAGCAAGTGATCACGTGGATAAATGTGCTAATGTAGCTTTAGGAAGTAGAGTGGGTGCTGGTTGCATCGTTCGCCGGTTTGGCAAGCTTTTGTGGCGCCGGTTTGGGAGGAGCTACTCTTGAGCTGGACGGACTGCAACGGACGAAAGATTTCGGACAAAGGGCATCAGCGAAGGATTTCACCCAAAACCTCACCTCGATGTTCTTTTCGCAAATCTTCGCTTCCAACTCCTAGGCGAGGTTCCACATCCGCTTCATCACTCGCTCGATCATGCGATCCTTCTGGGCGTTTTTCTTGAATTCCGTCATTTGCAGCTCCTCGAGGGTCTTGATCGCCTTCGCTTGGTCGTCCGCGAGATCTTCGAATGCGTCGAGGATTTGTTCAAAATCGGGGAGTAGTTCTCCTTGGCCTGGAAAGTGAGAAATTGGGATTAGGAAAGGAGGAGATTTCGAAGAACACGAAGCGATAAAACGAAAGATAGATTTGGGGTTAGGAAACGAAAGCGCATGACGAGAAAATTTGATTCTGGAGGGAAACGCTTTGCGACGAGCGTCACGCGTCAACAGCTGAAGCAAGAATGAAAAGAGTCGCGAGGGTTCGCAAAACCTCCTGGAGGAGTGTAAAGGGCAGCCTGCGTTTAGAAGAATCTTAAGAATAAGTTTTTCGCCTGTTTCGGCAGTCCTCCGAAAGCAAAAAAGGACACTTTATACCTCAAAATCAAAAAGAACTCTGCATTTACTTCACACAGAAAACAGGGCTTCGATGCTTATAGAAGTCAACCAGAAATTGCGGAAAATCCACCGATACAAAGCGCCCGGCGGACAGACGACCGTCCGAATCCAACCGCAGCGATATAGTGCGAGAGTAAGAGACGAGAGTCCGCCGGGTGTCGTGGCGGGCGCTTGTGAATCGGCTTCTCGATGGCAGAGCGCAGGGAAGGGTTGCGGCGCGGAGTTCTTCCGTCGGCAGTGGCCGGCGGAGACCGAGCGTCCAGGCCAAGCGCTGCGTCGACAAGGGTCCTCGGGAGGAATCCCGGAGGCGCTGGTCGAATAATGAGGGATGGACGGCTCAGGGCCGGAAGGCAGCAGGCAAAAGTCCCCGCGCAGTGACAGTGGTCGGATAGCGCACGCGAGTCGGTCATCCGGCGGAACCGTGCCAAAACATCCCCACTTGCGTTCGTTTTGCCACTTTGGAATTCGAAAAACTATTTGGTTCCTGACTTCAATTTCTCCTTTTGATGTCTTTGTGTGCTGACCCTTTTTTGCAAAGCTCACAACAACTCACAACGAATCATCGGACTCCTCACCTCGTCACCCTACTTTTTTAAAAATCAACATAATGAAAATTTGGTTTTACCGTTCGGTTTCAACGACTATTTCGTTTAAATTATGTGTTAGCAACGAAAAACTTCCCTGGAAACTGATGGACTCACATGAATCCTCGAATTTTCAAAACTCAATCATTACCTGTTAGTACCGTTGATGCACTGCAGCATTTAAACCTCGTTATCAGTGACGCTGTGACTGAAAAGCTCCAAAAGGCTCTTATAGCCCGTTTTCACATCCATGTCGATCCATTAAGACAGTCAGAAGTCATGCTTCTTTACAACGAGAGTTCTTCTCTCAAACATACCACCGTAAACGGTTCCTTCAAAAACACTTTAAAGCGTCTTCGTCACTTCTGTTTGTGCGCATCACCCACAAGGACATCATTAGGATCAAGCGTATTTCTCCTTCTTATTAGTGCCGCTCTCCATTTATCGATCGATTTCCTGTTTTCTGAGAAGATCCATTTTTGAGATAAATTAGAAAATCTCACGCTTAAGAGTTACTTCAATCGTTTATTCAGTCCTCACTTCGATAGCTACTGTTTCCGGACTGGTCCGCCGTCTTTGCCTTCGTTTTAGTCGTGTTCTGCGTCCGGGCCGGCTCGTCCACCGTTTGGTCGAGGTCTTGGTCAAGGAACATCCTCGCGTAGTCGCCATCGTGGTTGTGCTTGGTGAACTCCTCCAAGAAGTGCCTCTGCCCCTTCTGGTGCCTGTAGATCGGCTGGAGCAAGATGAATCCCACGCGGCGGTCGCGCTCGATCTTTATCACGGCGCCGAGGTTCCTCTGAAGCGGAACGAGTTATAAAACTCTAAAAATCCACTCAACTCACTTTGTTGGGATAGTAGTTGGGAGCGGAGAAGATGGTGTCCGCTGGCAGAAGAAGCTGTAGCCGTTCTGCATGACCTGGCAGGAGCGGGCGATCATGTCGATCTTCAGTTTGTCGCACAGCTTCATGACGACGTCCTCGCCGTTGAAGCCGCTGGAGTTGTGCATCGGATCCGCCCAAAGGAGGGCGCACCAGAGTTCATTCGAGTTCTGATCTTCGAGGAGACGTTCGATCTGAAATGGAGAGATTTAAGTCAGAAACAGTTCAAAATGAACCGAAAACCGCGTGAAATTACGAACTGAAAAAGCACAACAAATCATTTACACCTACAAAGCACCAACATGAACATCCCGACCTCCAAATTGCCGCAAAACTCACATGAAGTGTTCAGCGCGGGCGGGTCCGAGGTCGCCGTGCATGCAGAAGATCTTTCTATGGACGAGGGCGGCCAGCGGGAAGTAGGTTGGAAATAAATTTGAATTGAACGGTGCAAATCGTTGTCTTTTGTGCAGCATAAGCGCAATGCTGCTGGGGATCAGTTGTGGCATTGTGCCAACTATTTCAAGGGTTGTAGGGCTAGAGGTAGGTGTGTAATTTTAGAGAACAAAATTTGACCGGTTACCAGGAGCACAGTAACGGTTAAAAATCGTTAGTGAAATGCCGGGACTGATATGTCGTATTAGCACGGTCCAAAAGGTCCTCCTCCCCGAGAATGTCGCGAATCCATCCAGAGCGCTCTCGACGCCAGCGGCAAACTCTCCAACCTTGTAATTGCATTTATTGATTTTAAAGTGTAATAAAGATCTGAAACGCATTTATGAACGATCGAAGAAGCACTCCAATGTGCTCTCCCACTTATAAGCGTTCTCAGTTTAAGAGAGCCATATTTCGGACTTTTACTCATCCTTCTAAAAACGCACTTTTAGCTGCGCGAATGAGCGGGTAGGTTTCTCCGAATCCACAAACACCTTCAACGTCGTCCATGTCTAAGTCGAAGAGCATTATTCCTCTCAGCTTAAGAATCTTAGCATGATTCGCTTTGATCGCGGAGCTGAGTACATTCTCGTAAGAGATCCACTGCTTCTGTCCGTGGATGTAAGGCGAAGAGGCGATGTCACTCCACTCTTGGGTGTAAAGGGTTGAGCTGAGCGCTTCGCATATCTCAAGGAGACTCCGGATAAACTAACTTTAGTTATGGACCCACCTGGGGAAAACTGACGAAATCTCCAAAGAGGTCTGAAGGTCCAGTGGCGGGAGAATACGGAATGTGGAAACGATCTGAGAGGAGGCGGAAGCCTCGGCCGTACGTGGGGATTCCGAAGACAAGTTTTTGTGCTGAGAGGCCGTTCGAGAGCCAGTAAAACGTCGAATAATCCTAAAGTCAGCGTAGTTTATACGTAAAGCCAACGCTCTTACCGAGTTCAACTTTTTCAGAATCATAAATTCGTACTTCAACGGGAACAGAGGTGCATTCAACCCCACAAAGGGAGTCCCTTTCGCGTAGAAATGAAAGTCGTAATTCATTACTTGCACAAAATCAGAACACCTAAACATTCCCGTTAAGATCAGAACATCCATCTCCTGAGGACTCATTCAAAACGTCAATGTCATACGCCCTTCGTGTAATCGTGAAAGGTGCCGAAACCGCAAGCGAAAGGCCAAGTCGCTTCGGAGCGCAGTCGAACGACTTCCTAAACGCCTTCACTAGATTCGAAAGTCCAGATTTGTCCGTTTTCTTGGCGCTTTGACTCCAAACGGGGAACTCCCAATCGAGATCGAAGCCGTCGATGTCGTTCGCGATCAGGTAGTTCGTCACGTTGCGGACGTATGCTTCCATGAGGGTTTCATTCACGACCTGAAAACAACATCTTCAGAATCGACATCATCTCTTATCTGTCTGAACAGAACTCAAACAGGCAAATCCTCACCAGTTGGCTCACAACGTCGTTCGGTGGCGTGAGGGTCAAAAAGACCTTCAAATCCTTGCTCTTCCCCTTAAGGCCTACGAGTGGTTTGAGCTCCTTCGGCTCCGGCATCTTCGCGGTTCCATCAAAATTCAGCGTCGTTGACCCAATAAGCATCAGATGGGTGCATAGGAGAGGGTCGATTTTAGCTACAGAGAGTGACGGGCTGCAAAGGGAACCATTTAAGACGTATTGAATACGTTCTGTAAGAGGCACTTACGTGACATAGCAGCTCACGATCTTGTCGCCGGCTTCGATCGAGGCCACGAAGGTAAGCACGAGGAACGCGAAGAGCGCCATACGCAGCCGCATTCCGGCAAGATCGATCTGCAGTATTTGATCTCGGGAAATCCGGGCGAAGTGACCACTGATCAATTGCAGCTGCTTTTCTTAACGTCCCTGAGGCATCGAGCGATTGGTACGGTAGGCAGCACTTGGAAATATCTTACCTTCGGCGTTCGAAATTCGAATATTTTTTGCAGTTTTTCGCGATTTTTGCACATTTGGTTTTTGGAGCTTTTTGTTTTCGCAATCTCCAGGAAGCCTTTAAAAACGGTTTTCGATTTCCAGCCGCGAATTTACTCGTATCCACGTTTTCAGAGATGTCAGCGGAACACCTAAAACACTGCGACCCCAAGGAGTACTACGAGCAGCATCTGCTGGAGGGCGCGTATCCCGACGGCCGCTCGATCATCGATTTCCGAGGAACTTCGGTGCAAGTCGGCTTCAATCCGACTGTCCGCGGATCTTCGCTCGTGAAGCAGTCCGGTTCGATGGTCGACGTGACGATCGACCTGAAGCTGAAGGTGAAGAACGAACCTCTTGAGCCCGAGATCGTCTTTGAAATTGAAGGACCGGAATCGATAGAAGAGGTCAGTTCCAGAAGATTATGGACACCATAATGTTTCGAATGTAGACCGTCATCGACGATGCCCACATGATCTTGGATCAGCTTAAAGAAAACGGCGCGCTCTTCAATTTGGATGCTGTGACCGCCACCGACCCGAGACTGATGTGGAGCGTCGTGGTCAATATTCAGGCAAATTTAGCTTCAGTGTTGAGGGATTTCAAGGATCTCATTTAGTTCTTGAGCTGCGATACGGCTTCGATCGACGCACTTGTGACGGCGGTGAGTGCCGCTCTTCTGAACACAAGAATCCCGGAAGTCCACTTTGCCGAAGAAATCGACGAGGATGCGCCACTGGAACTGGAAAAAGTGGTTATAACCGACAAAACGCACCCATTGAAAATGCTCGACGTGCCCACTTCCAGCTGTTTTGCCCTCTACAAAACCGGCACAAAGGAGAATGTACAGTTAATCTTGAAATTATCCTTTAATGTTCTCATTTTTCAGTCCGAATTGCTAATTTTATCGGATCCGCCGTCCGAGCTGATGGAATTCACGGTCAGTTCATGCATCTTCGTCGTCGGCGAAGGTGAAGCAATCCACTCGATGCTGCTCGCGGGCGGCGAAACGATCGAGATGGAAAAGATTAAGAAGATGCATGGCTTAGCCCAACGGAGGCACGAATCTGTGGCGATCGCCCTGAAGAACATCACGGGCCGTTTGACCGAGTGAAGCCGACGAAGGCTCGTTTGTTGATTTGTTGATCGAATTTCGGTTGTTTTGTTGATATTCATTACGTTTTGGGATTTATAAACATTTCGAATTCTTCACCGTTTATTATGGTTTTCAGAATTGGTACGCTTTGATCACTTTATCTTGATTTCAGGGTTTGTTCACCGTGTTTAAATCATCCAGGATCGTCTCTGTTCCGTTTTGAATCTTGTGAACGTGCGTATTTATATATCAAACTTATCTCATGATCTCAGCATCAGTTCAGAGGTCAAAGTTGCTTTTACACAATGTTTTCATCAAAGCCATTCTCCAGCGGTTGCCTTTAGAGGCGTGAGTGGTAACTCCGCTTGGGACCCATACGCTTCGAATGCGCTCTCCTCTTGCTCGCGAAATCGATGATGACGCGTTCGGTCGCCGCTGCTGCTCTGCAAACAATTTTTGCTGCGCAGGCGCTTCGAGCATTTCCGTTTTGCGGGTTTTTCAGCAATCGGAATTCGATATTCCGCTGAATCAATAGGCCTTTTGATGACATTTTTGTTCTTGATAGAGGAGGAAGCTATTCAATTGTTGTGCTGAAAAGCCAGCCCGATCTGGCCATCATGGCCTGTTTATCCTGTATTTCGATTTGTGATGACGCGATACGTGACCCTGAGAGAAATCGCATTTGAATTTTCAATTAATTAACTTGTTTCAGAAAAGTCGGTCGTCGACAAAGAATCCAGAATCATGACCGACTCGAAGTATTTCACAACGACGAAGAAGGGCGAAATCTTCGAGCTGAAGAATGAGCTGAACTCCGAGAAGAAGGAGAAGAAGCGTGAAGCCGTGAAAAAGGTTATTGCGTCGATGACCGTCGGCAAGGACGTCAGCGCGTTGTTCCCAGATGTCGTCAACTGCATGCAAACCGACAACGTCGAGCTGAAGAAGCTCGTGTACCTGTACTTGATGAACTACGCGAAGAGCCAGCCCGATCTGGCCATCATGGCTGTAAACACCTTCGTCAAGGATTGCGAAGACCCGAATCCGCTGATCCGCGCGTTGGCAGTGCGCACGATGGGATGTATTCGTGTGGACAAGATCACTGAATACCTGTGCGAGCCCCTGCGGAAGTGCATGAAGGACGAAGATCCTTACGTGCGGAAGACGGCGGCCGTTTGCGTCGCGAAGCTCCACGACATCAACGCTTCGCTGGTCGAGGATCAGGGATTTGTTGAGCTCCTCAACGATCTCCTTAGCGATTCGAACCCTATGGTGAGTTAGAGGCAAATAGTATCAGATATTTTATTCATATTTAGGTCGTGGCGAACGCCGTCGCCGCTCTCACAGAGATCAACGAAACGCGGCCTCTGATCGAGATGAACCTCCAAACCGTCAACAAGCTTCTGACGGCTTTGAACGAGTGCACCGAGTGGGGACAAGTTTTCATCCTGGACGCACTGACCTACTACACGCCGAAAGACGAACGCGAAGCGCAAAAGTAGGAGCAGCTCTAATCTAGTGCATTCTCTCACCTGGACATTTCAGCATCTGCGAGCGTATCAGCCCCCGCCTGGCCCACGCCAATGCCGCGGTCGTTCTCTCTACCGTGAAGGTTCTTATGAAACTTGTCAACATGCTTCCTGACAACTCGGAGTTTATCGCGCAGCTCACGAAAAAACTCGCACCCCCGATGGTTACTCTGCTCTCGGCCGAGCCCGAGATTCAATATGTCGCTCTGAGAAACATTAACCTGATTGTCCAGAAGCGGTAAAGGCAATAACGTGACTTTAGAACTCATGTTTATTTTTTCAGACCCGATATTCTGAAGCAGGAGATGAAGGTCTTCTTCGTCAAGTACAACGATCCCATCTACGTCAAGATGGAGAAACTTGACATCATGATCCGCCTTGCCCAGCAGAACAACATTGCCCAGGTCCTTTCGGAGCTCAAAGAGTAACCTCGCGATCCTTCGATTGTGCCTTAAGGCATTCATTTCTAGGTATGCTACCGAAGTCGACGTGGATTTTGTCCGAAAGGCCGTCCGTGCTATCGGTCGCTGTGCCATTAAGGTCGAGCAGAGTGCCGAACGCTGCGTCGCCACCCTCCTCGAACTGATCCAAACCAAAGTAAACTACGTCGTCCAGGAAGCCATTGTTGTTATCAAGGTATTGAACTGTTGCGAAAGTGTAAAAGTTGACTTTTGATGGTTTTAGGACATTTTCCGCAAATACCCCAACAAGTACGAAAGCATTATCTCCACTCTTTGTGAGAATTTGGACACTTTGGACGAACCCGAAGCTCGAGCCTCTATGATCTGGATCATCGGAGAGTACGCTGAACGTATCGACAACGCTGACGAGCTTCTGGAGTCGTTCGTCGAAGGATTCCACGATGAGAACACTCAGGTCCAACTCCAGCTGCTCACCTCCGTCGTGAAGCTGTTCCTGAAGCGTCCCACGCACACCCAGCAACTCGTCCAGCGCGTCCTTTCGCTCGCCACACAGGACAGCGACAACCCGGACCTCCGCGATCGTGGCTATATCTACTGGCGCCTGCTCAGCGCGGACCCCGCTGGAGCTAAAGAAGTTGTCCTCGCCGAGAAGCCGCTTATTTCCGAGGAAACAGACCTGCTCGAGCCTTCGCTCCTCGACCAGCTCGTGTGCCACATCGGATCGCTCGCCTCGGTGTACCACAAGCCTCCGACTTCGTTCGTGGACACCGCACGTCAACCTCTGCGAAACGTCAGCGAAAGCAGCGCCAACAACACTATGTAAGCGTTCTCTCATGGTTTCGTTTTCTGATTTTGTTTATATTCAGTGCCGCAACGACCAACGACAGCTCTATTCTGAACCTCAGCGGACCGTCGACCACCAGCAACGCGCCTGCTCCGACCGTCATTCCCTCGCAAGATTCACTTATCGCCGATCTTTTGACCCTGGATATGTCGTCAACTGGACCTGGAGTCGGTGGATCCGCGCTAAATCCGATGAGCGCCGCGCCTACATACCCGTCCGGTCCGGTTTCCTCGACGCTTGACGACCTTCTCGGCTTGGGAACTGAGGGGATTCTCGGAGGAGATTCCATGGGCACCACGAGTCCTCCCACCATTATGAGCACCACGACGGCCTCGAGCATCTTTGACTCGATCGTCCCTCCGATGGCCACGACCACCGCTGCTCCTTCCGCTCCCACGGCGGCTTTTGATCCCCTCGCGTCGTTGATGTCGGCGCCCGTAGCTCCTTCCGCTGATGCTCCCTCCGCCGGAGCCTTCGCAGGCCTGGGAGATCTCTTCGGAAGCGTGCCCACCACGCAGTCGGCCGCTTTCAACACTCCCAAGACGCTCTGGCTCGACGCCAGCAAGGGAAAAGGAGCCCAGATCGACGGAACTTTCTCGCGCCGCAATGGTACGATCTACATGGACATGATCTTCACCAATAAGGCCATGCAGGATCTCTCCGGATTCGCGATTCAATTCAACAAGAACTCGTAAGTTCACGGATACTCGAGTGCTCTTCCTATCAGATTATTCCAGATTCGGCCTCGTTCCGGTCGAAAACTTGAACGTGCCGCCCGTCCGCCCCAACCAGTCGGTGGAGGTTTCTCTGCCTTGCCGCACCGGCGGCGCCGTACAGAAGATGGATCCCTTGACGAAACTGATGGTGGCCGTCAAGAATGACGTCGGAATCTACTACTTCGACATTAACGTGCCACTCATCGTTTACTTCGATGAGAATGGCACCATGGACAAACGCGAGTTCCTGCAACTGTGGCGAGATATTCCCGAGGAGAACGAGATGCAGTTCACCATTCAGAACACGAACAATCTTTCGCCTGGTAAGCCAAGACGGCCCGCTATTAGCGCTAATTAGACCGAATTTAAGACGATATCTGCACGAAGCTTCAGCAGAACAACATTTACACCGTCGCCAGAAGAAACGTGGAGGGCCAGGAACTCCTTTACCACTCCATCAAGTATACAAACCAAATCTACATTCTCTCGGAACTGAAGATGCAGCAGGGTGACCAAAAGCTAACGGTACCTTCTGATGCGTTGTCTTCTTTAAAACTAACCCATGTTTTTCAGCTTTCGCTCAAGTCGAAGCACCTCGTCGCCATTGGTGACCTTAACGTTTGGATTTCCCAGATTTTGGCCAACTAAACAAGAACCCGCGCAATAGCAAGTAGAAGATTGTGCTGTGAAGACTTATCTTAATATGTTCAATGTTTAATATTTTATTCAATCTGTGAATAGTATTTTATAACCGCTTTTTCCTTGTGCTTGCTGTCGACCGGTGTATCCAACTTGGCGTATCAGAATTTTAAAAATCGCCCTTTACGTTGCCGGAGGCGGCAGCCATCTCCTTCTCCCCGCTGGCGATTTTGTCGACGATTCCTTTCGGCGTCATCGCTTGGAACATCTGGAAAAGGGTGCAATTAAACAATTCACAAAACCAATTTCACTTCGTCAAAAAGTTTGAATCCGTTGGTTTCACATTCGTCCATGCGTGCTTGTTCGGATTTTATGACCTGCCAGAGGATGAGGACTGAGCTGCCCAGCGCGATCATCGAAAACAACATTGGAGTGATGAGCATAGCGACGAAACTGCCGCATAACTGAAACAGGGATTAAAGGAACGGGAGAAGAACACCACCAACCTCCGACATCTTTGAACGGCGAAAATGATCCCAAATGAAGCCGAAATGGGTGAGGGTTCCATGGTGCAGCAGACAAAGTCTCGTCTGCAAAGGGAGTCTTGTCTTGGTCAGAAGAGTTTAGACAGCGGCGGCCGATTAACTAATCAGATCAACATCGACTACGGTAGCCGACGACTGCGACGAAAACCGAACGTGCGATTTTTCACTCCACTCCCACCACGGAGAATGCACATGTTCGGGTGCGTCCAGTTTAGTCTGCCCGATTTAGACCAAACGCGATTTAGACCAGGAAATCTCTACCTGCAAGAGGTTCGGTCTCGTCGCTGGTCTAAATTGGTCTGCCGCGATTTAGACCAGGAAATCTCTACCTGCAAGAGGTTCGGTCTCGTCGCTGGTCTAAATTGGTCTGTCGCGGTCGAAATTGGGTGTGGGTCAACGATTGAAGGGCTGTTTTGAGCCTGTACATGAGATCATCACTTATTCATCACGTTGAAACATAAAATAAGGAACAGTGCAACAATTAAACTTCAAAAACAGGGTCGAAATGGTTTCTATTGTGAACAATCAAGCAGTGTGCTTGATTGTTCACAATAGCTATCTTTGAGGAGTCACTTCTCTCTCCCCGATATGGCATCCAGGTTGGGGTCTTTTGATGCGCGGAGAACACAAAAATGTTGATTCCGAACACAATTGCGGCAGCTCGGAGCTCTATCGCTGATATCATTCACCGCCCATACGCATTCCCTTGATGTAGCCCGATGCAGAAACGCCGGTTGGGAGCAGCGCAGTGAACCAGAACGGGTACGGTTCTTTGAGCGTATCCAAGTGATCGCAGATGCAAGATCTCATTGCAAGATGGATGCGTTTATCGTTGCTAAGCCTAAAGATACACTGTGCAAGAGATCGAAACCCGCAATTGCCATCGCCTAGAGAACGTCCAACGGCTTTTGGCTTCGTGTGTGCGTGGAACCGTGCAGGTCGGCCGGTTTAAATCGCTCAAGCGCGACAGACCAATTTAGACCAGCGACGAGACCGAACCTCTTGCAGGTAGAGATTTCCTGGTCTAAATCGCGGCAGACCAATTTAGACCAGCGACGAGACCGAACCTCTTGCAGGTAGAGATTTCCTGGTCTAAATCGCGTTTGGTCTAAATCTGGTCTAAATCGGGCAGACTAAACTGTCAACACCACATGTTCGCGTTTTGCAGCCTTGGGTTTCTTCCGAGTTTTTCTCGTTTTTTGCAGCCTCGAATCCGAATGTTCACTCAAAACTGTTTTCAGAATGTCGGACGGCGAAGGGCCCACCGAAACCCAGAAGCGAATCCGCGGTCTTCTGGACTTTTCGGAAGTGGACGACGGAGGAAATGCGTCGTTCGATGACAACTCGCTAAATTCCACCCAGGTAATTTCAGTTTCCCGTCGTATTTTTCAATTTGACAGCGTTTCAGATTGGGGACACTACTACAGGCTCAGTTTTCGGAGCCACGAACCTCGATGTGTCCCGAAGATCCGCGTTCGGTGGGCAAAACAAGGACCTCGTCGGGATTTTGGGCCACGGGAAGTTCATGGATCCGATGGCCGCCCGTTTCCAGGTGCACCAGAGCGGCCGAAAACGCGCCTACACGATCCGAACCAAAGGATGCCCGCATATCGTCCATCTGGGCGCGGAGGAACCCGGCGATGGCGCTTTCGACTACATCATGGCCATGGTGAACAAGCGGACGCGCGCCGTGGAATATCGGAACGTGAAAGTCGTACGCTTCGAGGCGCGCCACACGGAGGACAAGGACGCGCTTATGTTCAGCGAAGGGTGAGTCGAGAAATCGGAGTTGTGGAGCTGAATTTGCAATTTGTAGGGACAAGCAGAAGGCGAACTACGATCTGGACAACAGCACCACCGCGGAGGAATTCAGAGCGAAACGCCAAGCGCTCGTGGCTTCGTTCGGAAGCGCCAAGTCGATTAAGATCCAGGAGCAAAGACTGAGTCGCAAGATCAACGACGTAAGTGGAGGAAGCTTGAGGAAAAAATTCAAAAATTCCACTTTACAGGGAACCCTGGACGCCATGAACGCCAGCGCGCTGAACTCGGTCAACGTCGACGTCCAGGAGTACCCTAGCGGTGAAAGCAAGAACTTCAACATTTCCCAGCTCAACGCGGAACCCATCAGCCAAACTCTTCCGCCGGCCGTCGAAGATGCCGAAATGCCTTCGATGGTGTATCCTACCTCCATCTTCGTCGAGAAAGGCGAGGTGAAACTCTACAGCGAGGCCGCCTTGCGCTTCTTGGACCAGAAACTCGCCGACCTCGTCCAAGCCGGTATGGCCAAGTGCATCTTGCGCTTCAAGCCTAGTGCCAACTCCGACGAACGCGCGGTTCTTCTGGTGATGTTGGCCACCATGATCCGCTTCATCCAGGCGATGCGGCGTGGTCAGCCTCACGTGTTCTTCTCGGAGATTCTCAAATCCGGAATTCCCGAGCCTATGATCCACTTTGTTCGGCAGAAGTTCTTCAGTAAGTTGTTGCTTTCGCGTTCTTATGTCAATATTTGTTTTTAAGGGGGCGAACCACAGCAGGATAGGCGAAACAAATCGCGACTCCTCCTCCCCTCGGATGAAATGGAGAGAGAACGCCTCATAGCTTACGTGCTCTGCCTCTCCATCGTCATGGACCGTAAGTTTACCTCGATTCCTTACCCGTCTTAAGCACATCTTGTTTAGCATCGTTGTCCCTTCCGCTCACGCCTTTCTCCAGTGAACTAAAGTTAGCCGAACCTCGTATGATCAAGGTCCTGACAGCACTCGGATGCACGTGAGTTCTTATTCCTGAGCTCCATTTCTATGAATGCTTGTTTAGGATCATTCACGCATCGCAGAGCGAAGCTCTACAGCTGAACACCACCAGAATCGCTCGTCTCCAAGGTCCTCCAAGCAAAATGATGGTCAAACGTTTCGTCAGGGGTAAAAAATAAGAAGTGCCTTTGAACTCAAGTTGTTGTTTGTTGATTGTTACTGTTGTAAAAACTGCTAGAATCATCTTTGCATTAACGTTATCACAAAGAAGCGGTCCTATCAGTCCTTCTGAATCGTGATTTCCTTGCTGTACACTTCTTCGTAGCGGTCCTCCACGTGCTTCCGGAGATTAAGGACAACCTGAAATCAGAATTAAGAACTTATTTTAAAATTGATCCTACCTTGTCAACATTGAGATAACCGAATTGATAGGTCCCGAACTGTTTCATGATTTCGCGAACGTCAAAGCCATAGATTCGTTTATCACTGTCTTGCGCCTAAAACAGGGATTACAGTCGAGGATATAAAGGAATGTTCTTCAAAGAAGCGTTTCGATAGACCGACAGCTCATGGCCACGAAAAGGGAAGAATGGAACCGGAAAACGGTCTGCAGACAGATCGGCTACGAGACTTGCGCGTCAGACATCCGCTGAGTTATAATATTTGTTGATCCATCAAATGTCTTGAGCGGTCGGCTCATGCCAAGCGCTTGAATCCCAAGCACTTGAACTCACGTGTTTCGCGTTCGCTATCGTCATGTGAAGCTTCACATGATCCCGAGCTTCCTTCTGCGGACAATATCCAGTTCGAAGCATTGCCCTTGATATGACGTCCACATATGACTGCAAACTAAAATATCTCTGAAAACTTCTAACTTGAGTTCCCATTCCACTCACTGATCGCAGCGCGCCTTAGCGTAAAGGACGCTCGTTTCTCCCGGGTTGTCGCCCATAATATCCAAACCGCGGATCAAAACTCTCAAGCGTTTTCCCTTCGGCAGTTCAATTCGCGCCGCTTCCAAGGCTTTCTCCAAGGCAATTGCGCAATCCTGCTCTTCGTAGGGATCCATAAGAATCAGCATCGAAATCGTCAGGTGGAGTTTGTTCGAGTGATACCACATGCACGGATTTTTCGCACCTTTCTAAAATATTTGTAGGTTCAATTTCTTACAACTTCACATACTGGAATGCTATCCGAACTGAAAATCTTGTCCCTGAGCTGCTCGTAATTCTTCATAATTTCCTTCTGGTTAGCCGGAATCGCAACGAAGTGGGTGAATCGTTTTTTCGCTCGGTTATCGATGACAATGATTTCGATCCGTTCGACGGCGCGCCGTACGCTTGAAGCCGCGTTGTATGAGAGCACCTCTAAAAAGCGCATTTAGAATCAAAACTGACTTCTGGAAACCCACCGACAGGTCCCTGCTGCCCCAATCTGGGAACCAGAATCCTGCATTCGAGTTCCTTTTCGATCTCCTTCAGCTTGGACCCGCAGGTGCCGATAATGGCGCCAAAAAAGCAGGATGCAACGTGAATCCTAACAACAAAGATTCATATAAGGAAACTGGGTCGCAATCCTCACATCTTTTTCCACATCCTCTTCTTGGGGTCGTAGGCGATTCCATCGTAGGCCAAATCGTGGTCGAATCCGTCAACTTCCACGTGGCCATCACGGCACAGTCCCGGAACTTCCGGGTAACACTCATCGAAGTCGTCGTTGTACACGTCTTCCGTGTCCCCGCCGCAAGTCTTCACTTGGACCTCGCTGTCCTCTTCTTCGCTGTAGATCACCGTCTTTTTCCGGGTGAAGAATGGCGCCGCACGGTAAGGAATCTCGAATTCATCGAATTTGACCAAATCCGTGTCCGGGTCGAGCGGATATTCGCCCGTTTGGGGCTTCGTTAGCTCCGAATCGAACACAATCGGAGGTCTCTGCATCTCCTGAAACGCTTAAGTTGTAAAAACACGACTATGAACGACCGAACTCCTTCAACGGCATCAGGTATCCCGCAGCGACTGCAGTGAAACAGCACGAGAAAGAGATAACGCGGAAATGGAACACTTTATTCCGTGTACGATTTACAAAAAATGAACTAAATACAATTCACGGAGATATAGGCCGACTTAGATGGGAGCGTAGTGGTCGTCGTCATGCGTGTTGTAGATGTGGCCTTCGTCGGTGAGGTAAGCGACGTCGTTGGAGAAGTTGGAGTCGCCGCCGATCGCGCCTTTCACCGTACGGATGTTCACGCCGACAGTGGGTTCGCTGTTGTTGACGATGTACTGGTAGATCCGCAGCTTCTGGCCGGCAAGTCCTTTGCTCTCGTCCACCATAGGAGCGTCGGTGCGGGCGCGCTTCGCCGGTGGACTGAAGAACGATCCCTGCGCCGCAGCTCCTCCGGGAGTCGCCGGGACTCCTCCGTAACCGACGGTGTTCGTAGGACGATTTCCTCGGCAGTGGCTCGACAAGATCGTTTTGTCGTATCTGGTCAGGTCCATGCCAGAATGTGCCTCTTGAAGGTTCTGAAAAGCGGTGATTAAACTCAAATAATCGAAGATACAAAGCTTACGTTTTCAAAGAAATGACGTCCGATCTTGGCCTCAAGTTCGAAGGCTTCGAACTCTCCGTCGGACTCGATCTCGCGCACTTGGTAGGCGACGATGATGAGCCGACCATCAAAGGAGCGGACCTTGCCAACCGCGTGGATCCGCGCTCCCTCATTGAAGATCTGCGTGTCGCGGGCATCTGGGTTCAGGCCCACATAGTTGACGACGGTGAAGCAGTACTGCGGCTCGCTGATGTCCTGGAGCGAGTATTCCGTCGAGTGCGCGTTGTCCTCGCTGGCGGTGATCGCGCCGACGGTGCCCACGACGCGCACGTTGGTGAAGCTGAGCCCGCCGATGGAGATCTTCTCTTCGCCTTCTGGGATGTGGCACAGCTCCTTGACCGTGACGAACACCGGCAGGCGCTCCAGAGCGCTAGGCTTTCCGGCAGCGGGCGTGGACGTCGATTGCGAGGCACCGAATTCTCCCCAGCCTCCGGCTCCGCCAGCGTCGTAGGTCGCATCCATCATCTTGGTGAGATTTCTTCTAGAACAAGAAGCAAAATCAAGTTAAAATTCGAGAACGAACATGTTGGCGTAAACACGGGACACAAGTGTGGTAATAAGACGCGTGCATTAAAGAGGAGTTCTAAGTGCAGAATCGCGATCATGGCGCTTATCCAGCACAGGGAAATCTGCAAAACCATCGGATTCTCCGCGTTTCAACTCGAGGAACTCGGACGAAACGAGGCGGAACTACGTTTCGCACTCTTTCGCAGTCGACACTCTTCATCGCTGAGTTTGCAAACTCGAATCGAATTTCGTTTCGCGCGAAATTTTCGCGCGTTCGGAAGCCGCTGATCGGGTCCCGAAGCGAAATCGTTTGAATCGAAATGCCGGACGCTCGTTTCGCCTTGGCGAAATCCGTAAGAGGATTTGAAAAGCGTCGAATACTCGAAGAAGCCTCCGCGAAATGGACTCAACGGCCCCATTTTGTGACGAACATTGAGCAAAGAGAGCTAAGGGTCACGAAATGAACCGAAGCTGTGCAAATTCGAATATTTGAAGGGTTTGAGGGTCTTATTGGTGCTTCAACCTCATCAGATTGTACTTTTATTCACAGACTTTTTTTACAGATTCCAATACCGAAGACTCCACCGCTTACAACAACGCCGACTCCGAGAGCGAATCCGAGATGATTTGGTCTTTCACCGCCGCCAGAAGCCCGTCGAGAACCTGATCGTCCTTCTTCGAAGTGAATCGGTGATAAACATTCTTCTCGAACCGCGCCGCTGATGAAACTCGACCGGAGAACCGCGCGGCGACCGCCGAAAGATGCGAATCCACTGCATTCTGGCGTTCCTTGGCCACTTCAGCGAGTTCCTTTTGAAGCTGGATGTCGATCGCATGTCGGAATGAAGGATTTTGAAGATTCGCCTCGAAGCGATCGCGGTTCGTGAAGTAGATGAGGAGAGAACAATGGGGAAGATAAGCACTCCTAAGGCATTGCTGCAAGAAGCCCGTAGAATCCAGAGGCTCGAAGAATGAGGTTTACCGAGAAATGGGCGAGAGTGTAATCGGATTTACTGGCTGTAGGAAGGTTCTCTCGTGGATGAAGAGGGACGCCGAAGTCGCTAAGGGATGCGGCATAAAGGATGTGAATTCTCGTGTTTCTGAGTGCTGAGTTCTCCTCCACCCACCTGTCGATGGCGGAGGGGAGTTCGTTCTATGATCCATTGATAAGACAACACCTTAATCTGCGTCTTACCAAGTCGGATACGTAAAACACCGTAATCTCGAATCTCTCGCCCGTATTTTGAAATTGAAGACGCAACCCTCAAGCGAGGAATTCGACTCGATGACATCACTCCACTTCACCATCGTTTTGTCATCAAATATTCTCTAAAAAGGCCCCTTCGCATATTAACTCAAGTCACTGCTCACCTTTACTCTGTCCGCGGTTAGAAAATCCGGGATGCCTTCAAAGTCGGTAGATTTGCTGTGAAACTGCAAAATTAAAATCTTAGAACAACTGGTTCGGTCGTCAACCGTACCTCGGGATCTTGAACAAAATCTTGCAAAATACTGCTGAGAGATGCGAAATCGAGGCGCTCGGCTTCGTCAAAGGCTTCAACGAGGCGCGTCGTGATTTCGGAAAAGCGCGGAGAAGCAGAAGAGTTATTGCGGGAGATGTTCTAGGAAGAGGAAGTGAGATGGACAGAAAGAACAGAGGTGCTCACCGTGGCTACTCTCACGGCCAATCTGAGGATTTCCAAGCGGATCGCGTGGAGTGATTCGTGGTCGACGGAGCTCGACTGTTCGTTCCAGAGAGCGTCGCAGCGCTGGAATTTCGAGGGAAAACGCTCGCAGAGGGAGAACATCTGCCGGAGGACGGCGAACTTGGAACTCGATTCGGTGCCTAGCAGCAGGAAGCGGTTGACGTACGGTTTCTGGAAAAAGGGAATTAATAAGCCGTTAATAATTACCGTTATAGAATTATTTAAAGCTTCTTGATTCCCTCTTTGTTGCTATTCAATTTTGGTCTCTAACCTTAAGTATTTTCAACCCATTCAACGTGTCTCCCACCCTTACCGGCCGACTAAACGTGATCCTCCATTTCAACTTCAGTCCTCCCAACGAATCGACCAACGCGCCTACTTTCATCCTCAACCTGTCCGAGGCCATCCAAGAACTCGAGCGAAGCAGGAAAACACTTGATCGGTTTTCTTAAAATAGCGATTAGCTGTCGAGTTTGTGACGTAAAAGTGGTCGAAACGCGGTGATAAGAGCGTGACGTAGGAGTTTACAAATAAGCGCCTGTGTGGAGTTTGGACTGAATTTCGGACTTTTCGGGAAACTCGGAGGGTCAGAAGGAGGTGATCGGTCAAAGGTGAGTCAAAAGAGGCGGACAAAAGGACAAAAGCGGAGGGATGACGAGGGAAGCCGTTACGGGGTGAGGAGTCAGAAGACAAAGGCGAAATCAGGTGGTCGGGAATGGTCGAATATTTGCTTAAAGAGGAGTCGGTGTTTGGTTCCCAGCGAGAGCAAGACGCGGAGAGAAGGGTTTCGAGGAAACAGGGTTGTTTTGGTGCCGGAGAACGGTTTTAGGTAAAACCCTCTAGGAGACCGAGAGAACGACCGTGGGAACACGGTCAGTTTGCGGGAAAACAGTCTTATCGGGAGCGGGAGAGCGCAATACAAACCAGAAAAGGAATACAGAGAAGTGTTTGTGGAGGGGTGCACTTCCGATTGGGACGAGTTCTGCTAGAAATGTTTCGAGTGGGGCAAGGGAAAAGTCGAGGAGACGTGTTTACAGGCGACTATGGGATTAGGAAAGTGCGACTGCTGTTAAGGAAAATAGATCCAATGAGCGGATTAGCAGAGAGCTAATTGGTTGTAGTTTGGCATAGGAAACAAGAGTTGGATCTTGTAAGAAGATGCCCAAGTGAGGTAAGAGATACGAGAAACTAGTATTTGAACTATAAAGGACACGCAGTACCAACCAGTGCTGATCAAACACGTGAAAAGATACTATTTTAGTCTTAAATCCCCGTCTAAAATTACAAAATCTCTCGAAATCGGCTTATTCTGTGTGCCCTCTTTCTAAATTGGGCCTCCGGATATTCGTAAGTCCAACAAACAAAACACCAACGTAGCTTCGCTCAGGTTTCTCATTTGACCCCGAACGCATCCCACGCTACCGTACCCCGATCACGAGTTGCTAGAGCCGGAAAAACTCCTCTTCGCTTCCTCCCGAATTCCTCGCTCCAATTAGCCGCGGCTTGCAGAGCAAAACGCGGCCACTTAATCGTCTTATCTGCTCTAGCTGACAAATGACATTTTCCCCCAAAATGACGAGGCGGCTTTTCTTTCGCAAAAAACTCTTCGAATGGGAGAACATTCGTTAGGTTGGCACGTTGCTTGCAGACTTATTCCGAGCTTCGAATTAATTGGGTGTGGTAGGGGTTAGGTGGTGGTTGGGGTTACAAAAGTATGCGGACGAAGTCGCGAGGAATATGCAAAACGTTCGAAATATGGACAAACAACAAAAAGTTGTAGGTAAACAGGAAGAATACCACGGTTCAAAAGTCTGCCTAAGAGAAGACAACTTTGTATTAAATCCTTTGTTTGGTGGGAAATCTACTTTTACCCAGAAAACCTGTAAGAGGCTTCAGAATAAAAACGAATGTCATCATAGATATGTATCGTAGGTCTCCGCTGTGGAATGAGGGACTGAAACGTCGCACCACGGTATCCTCGAATTAGAGAATGCGCTAAGTGCCACTTTAAAAAATTCAATCTAGATAAATAAAAACACAACCCACCTGAGGCACAATGGGCACTCGCGTCCTTCGCCCTTTCACGAATCCGAATCCCGACGACGTGGGACTTTTCACAAGCGGCGGCTTTGTGGCCACGTATCTCCGCGCTTCGAGTGGCGTCTTCGCCACCTGGCGTGGAATCCCGGCGGTCACCTCGCTGGTCATGGCCTCCTTTGCCAGTCCGTCGTAGCTCTTCTGCAAGATCACCTTTCTTTTCTGCACGATCCTGGGCGTCGGATTCTTGGATTCGTCTCCACTCGGCGGTTCCAATCGTTCAAGGCGCCACTCGAACTCGCGCATCTTCTCCTGGATCTTCTTCAGCTCCTCCATCAGCGCTTCCATTGCCATCTTCTTGCGGTTGACGCGAATGACAACGTCGCTGACGTCGTCCCCGTCCGCTGCTTCTTATCAAATCGATCGGGGTGATTCACGCAATTGTCCTATTCGAAATTTCCTTAAGATAAACTGCGCGTGATACGTGGGCCTCCTATTAGGGAATAACTAAAAGGGTGTGGTTCAGCAAGAAAACTTGGTCAGTTCTGGTTATTTGAAAACTGTTATGCTAGGTTTAGGGAACCACACGCTTATCATTTCGACAAAATTATTTTTAAGCGTCCTCGTGGTTTTCACTATCAGCACCAAGCACGCGGAACGCTATGGAAAGTTGATGATTTGCTTTGATTTCTCAACGCTTATACGGTTATTAAGGTAATGCTTACAAAAACTAAGATTTTCAGAATGCAGGAATTCGAATAAGCCATTCAATTTTAGCCCATTTTTTGCCACCAAAATTGAATCGAAGTTAAAAAGATTGATTTGCAAACGTCCAAAAGTTTCAATTCAATTTTAGGTTTGAAATTTAAGTAACTCTCAAGAATAAGATAAACCTGTGCGAGATCAGAATCATTTTGTCTTTATTAGACTCGAAATAAAACATTTGAATTATGCGAAGGGAAGAGAAGAAAGAGATCTCGCCGAGGGTCGCGCGGCTAGAGGACTGAAAGAGATACTGTAGTCTGCGGGATACTGTACAATCTCTTTTTATGCGAAGAACGTGGAGGAGAAGAGAGGACGAGGAGCGGACGAGGCGGAATACGGTGGAGAATAAATACTCGGTCCTGCCACGGCCTCCCTGAGGCTCACGGCGGCCCCATCGGCTCGTCGGCGCCCGACTCGTCGCCGCTGTCGTTTGCACCAGCGCCGTCACCTTTGCTCTCCTTCTTGTGCTTCATCCGGCGGTTCTGGAACCAGATTTTGACCTAAAATGAAGGGAATTAGTAAATGAAATTCACAGGAGTGATAGAGTCCTCAAACAAGAATTTAGACGCTTAACTGTTTGATTACTTGATTATCTATCCAAAACTGACATTTTCAGTTTTAATCGTATTCGGGTGCTTTTTGAACGTATGCTCTTTTGAATTAGAAAGATCCAAAAGCCAAATCTCCAAACGAATTAACTTTCAATTTGTTCATCTTCTTAAACCATTTTATGGAATTCCTCTTCCAAGTTTAAAAGCCGGTAATTACTGAATTTCATAGTTTTACTACAATTTACCCAAAACTGACTTTGTAAAAAATTTAACAAGCTGATCCACTCAATTCTTTTATCTTTCTGAAACCAATTCTTCCTCGAGACTTCCGGAATTCCTCTCTCAAGTTCAAAGGCCGTCTTATCTCTCGCATGATCGCTATCCCAAGCGTCTTCTCCCGACGTTTCAAGTCTCTTTCTCTTTTTCTCTTGATGACTCATTCCAATTGCTCTCTTTTCGTTTTTCGCCCAGATCGATCATCTGCCAACGAACTACGGTACCTGTCGTTCGGTGAGCTGCAGACTCTCGGAGATCTCCTGGCGCCGTTTCCTCGTCAGGTACTTGTTGTAGTGGAATTCCTTCTCGAGTTCCAAGGTTTGGTTGCGCGAGTAGGTCTGCCTTGTCCGCTTTGACTCGCCGCCTTTGCTCCCTAAAGAAAGCGGATTTAAGAAGTGGAGAAGAAGACGAGGCGGAGGACGATCTCTGTTTTCCTTGCTGGGGGCCGGCGCGAGCGGGGGCCAGCGGGGCCAGGAGAGGCAAGGCTGCCTTGTTCGCGACCATAATTCAAGCGGGCAATTCGCCTCTGGCGGCCCTTTGATCTCGGGCGCCCCGAATCAACAACGCGACGAAGACGAATGGCGGCGGCAAAACAGCCGCGCGACGCCGCAAGCGACGCGACTTTTTGCGCCAGCTGAAGAAGACGGCGACTGTTCGAGCGAGAGGCGAGGTGAGAACGCGGTTGAAAGATGTTTTGTTGGTCAGCAGGGATTTATGGACCTGGGAGACCTGTGTTTTGGTTGCAGCGCCTGATTTACGGGTTAACAAGCTAATGAGAGCAGTTTGGAAAAACGTTTTGACTTTAGCACTTGAGCAAGGTTTAGCCTAAAGTCATAACGGACGAAGAGGTTGTATTTGTGAAAGTGATGTTGAAGAGCAAAACAACATTGTGTTGTCAACAAAACGAACTTTGTTTAAACTCATGTTTTTCAAAAAAGGAGAATTGAAAAACTCAATAAGCTATTGATAACAAAATTTGCACCACACCCATTCGGCGTTTCTGACTCTAGTGTGGAAATTAATCGAAACGGAGATTGCATCTGCGAAAGAACTCAATTGTTACTATTCTCCAGCTACAGTTCAGTTCTACCAGTCACAGTTCTCTTTTCAAATGATTTTTTCTCTTCACTTGTGTTCAAAGGAATTTTTTAGAGTTCAACGTTTGATAAAATAGTGGTACCACCACAGCTTAATTTTGTTGACCTCAAG
Organism: Steinernema carpocapsae; assembly: GCA_000757645.3. Lineage (NCBI taxonomy): Eukaryota > Metazoa > Nematoda > Chromadorea > Rhabditida > Steinernematidae > Steinernema > Steinernema carpocapsae. The sequence goes on from AZBU02000005.1 coordinate 5,042,834, forward strand.
ACACTTGTGTCAACATGTTTACGAGGTCAACAGTCCTGCAGTCACCTTCCCGTCCCCACAATCCCAACCTGTCCAAAGTCCCCAAACACATATTTTTCTCCTTTCAAATCCAGTTCCATCTCCTCTCCAGCTCGCCCCTCTTCCCCACCACCGCGTCTTCCGTCTTCTTCGTCACCGGCGCTCCTCTCGCGCGCGCTTTTTGTCTCCAACTTTGTCTTTCCAACGCCTTCGCCGCCGTTTCGAATCCGCTTTGAAGTCGTCCGCCGTCGTGTCAGATCATCTTTTGAAATATGGGCCTCGAAGGCACTCAGAGATGCGCATCTCCGACCACCCACATTGTCCATCGTCGCCGGGACTACCGTAGTCCTGCGCCCGCGTGCTGCAGGAAGTGTCACTCAAACGCCTTTTTTGGACGACGCGGGAGCGGTCGGCCGAATGGGAGAATTGCTAATAATGCGCGAATCGCATAAATCACTCAAAAGGGCGAAAAAAGAGAATTTGAATATCGAGAGGACGACAGGTTGGGTCGGGTTGGGCTGTAGGGTGGCGGAAGTCAACCAGGTCGGGAGAAGAAGGTGCGATGACGGAGGAGGCGAGAAAAAACGGCAACGGAGGAATTATTTATGTGACAAGTGGGACAGAAAGCGCGGTTCCTCGGGAAAAATCGGAGCTGATCCGAGGAGCGGCAGTGTTAATTGAGGTTTAAAAGAGAAGGGAACATGGCTAAACAACGTGACGCACAGTCAATTTGAAAAAGAAGTAAGAGAAAAGTTGGAGAAGTGAACGAATTGATAAGTTGTTCTTGAAGCAATTGACAATAGTTTAAGAAGCTCAAAACAAGTGGTCACTTATCTCTAATGCTTTGGATCAACTTCGATCATCCGAACAACATTCCCACAAAAATCTATTTTTAGTTATTGTTTACTAAAATTTTCTAAATCCTCTTTCAAGATGACTTGTTCGATATGACCAAAAAACCTGAATTTAATCTACGTTTTTTTGAAAAATTGTAATAAAATTTTTGGGTTTCTAGTTCTCATGCAACCCCCACAACGCCTGTCCTCCATAAAATGAATCTTCCTCTCCTCTTCCTCTCGCAAGGTGTCCACTCCCGACCTCCAAACTCGTTCCTTCACGCTCTAATCTCTCGAACTTCTTCCTTTAATGGCCCATAAAACGCGTCTTCGCGCAATCCGCTTTCACATCGGGATTACTCGGCTCTCGGTTGCGCAACGCGGAGACCGTATAGTCTCGCGCGTTTCGGTCGCGCATTTTTGTAATCGCGAGTTCATCGTCGCCGCTTCGTCCCAACAGGCGTCGCGCGATGATCGATGGAGCGAGAAGCGCCACCGGTGCCCATAAAACTGTTCTGTTTGCATTTGCTCGGCCGGGGAACCAATTGCTGGCGGCGACGAAGCCACAAAAGAAAAGATTAATTCGAAGTCGAGGTGCCGCGAAACAATCCTCTCCATCGCCGCGGTGGCTCTCGACGCCACTAATTGCCCGGAGATCCGTTTTCTGCGTTCCGAGCAGAAATCGAACGTCGAAGGGGACACAACGAGGACGAGGAGCCCGAGGGGAACCGGCGAGCGAAGCAGGGAGGAAGAGGCTACAGTACCCGCGGTCGTTAGCGGGTGACGAACAAGCGATCAATTATGCAAATGAGGACTCGACAGGAAACGAGCAGACGACGCGCGACACGATTATCAGCGCAGATGGACGCGCGGATTACGGTAGCAGCAGACGAGAAAGAAGGAGGATTACCGGTCATCTTCATCCAGGGGAAGACGGGCTGGTTGCCGGCGGCCAACTGCGCGGAGCGGTCGTTGGCGGAGGGTAAAGCTGAGAAGTGAGACGTCGAGGGCGGCTGTAAAGCGGCATTGTACCCGGAAAACCTGAAATTAAGCAAATTAGTGGGTGCAGGAAGAGGTGGAGGTGGAATGAGGCCGGCGGTGCTGGATGTGAACGACTGGACGAAGAAATAGAAAATCAGAGTTTTGATTTTGTTTTGAAGTTTTGTACAACACAGCTTCTAGAAGGGAACAAACGAAGAGGGGACTGAATAAACAAGTTTCTGAGTGATTACTTTGAAATTTGAACACAGTTTGATAGTTCGCCAACTTTTTCACTCCAACCAACACGGAAGCTAGCTAATGTAGGCTTGACGTAAATAAAACTGCAAATAAGCCGATTGTTAGCTCTAGATATTCGATCTATGCTGTTCTTTTCACTCCTCTCAAAGAATCAATTTCCAGCTTTTGTCCCCATCAGAATCCAAGGCTGTTTGTCATAGTTTTCCCCAAAAAGCGTTCAGGAACCGCTTTTACCATTAATCAAAAACTGTTCCGCAGCGCTTCTGCAAAACTTGCCGGCTCCACGCGTTCTTCCCTCAACTTCTTTCGATCTTCAAAATCGTTCCAAAACTACACTTTCAGATTTTTCGTTCCAGCGCCCCATGAACCCTCGACCTATCGATCTCTCGATCACGTGTCCCGAGTGCACTTTTCGCCTGCCACAGAAAACCCAAAATTCTGCTCCGCACAACAAACCAAAAAATCGCTCGTTTGGGAAACGGTCGCCTGGACTTCTCCGTTCGCGGCCGAAACCCGTTTGGGCGGCGACCGCCGCCCGTGGTGATACGATATCGATCGGGGCTCGACGGGGAATCGGCTGAATTATTCAAATTCGCACCGAAATCTTTTGCGGTCGAGGACGGGGAGAAAAAGCCGAGAATTCGGACCTGAGGAGAACCGGGGTGGTAGGATGTGGAAACAAGTCCCCTGACGACAACAAGATTATCGATTCGCGTTTTTAGAATTTTGGAGCAGATTTCGGGAGCGGCGGCGGAGTTGCGCTTCTAATCCGCCAAAAAATTACGATTCGGAGGAGCAAAAACAAAGAAGGAGCTGAACCGGTCGGAGCGCTGCGACTCTTTGTCACTTCTGACATGTTTTCGAGTTGAGCGGCACGTGTTACGGTGACAAACGATTCGTGGAACAGAACTCACAAAGCCCCTGTTCTGACGAGCAGAGGAGACCCGTACCGTAGTTGCGAGCTTTCGGCGGAAGCGCACAATTTCGGGTCGGGGGTGGTTGTGGAGATGGGGAACTCGGGGAAAAAGCACAAAAATATCTTTATTTTTCCAATATTTTTCAAAAGAGTAAACTGAAATAATTACAATCCAGAATGCGCTTTTCAAACAGCCACCAATCAGGCTTGAGCTACTGTTAGAGCGCCCCGGAGGTCCTCCAGCGCACCTGATCTTATCGTCCTCACAGAATAAATTCTCCAATCGTCCTCTTTGGGGCTAGAATACGATGACCTACTTGCTTGGAGAGTGTTTAAGATGGAGAGATAACGCTCCTTATAAGAATTATGGAGTGAAACCACTTCATTATCCTTGGACTATCAGTATAAACTGAACAAAAACGGTCGTCACAGAGCCTAACTGCTTAAATACAAAACTTGCTCAATGAAACACGCCTGCCTAGCAGATGAGCGGAATTGGAATAAAACAGAAAACGTCTTAAATAAAGTTCAAACACTGGCATTAAATCAAAATTTTGCTTTCATCTGATATATAAAATAAAGAGTACTGTATTTCTAAACACGGAAACACGAGAAAAGAAACGCAAATCTGCGGCTAAACCGTCCTGAACCCAAATCAAACAGAATGAAACTCGGCGGCGGTCGCATCGCCGATCGGATTCCCCGATCTCTCCCATAAAATTCCGAATTAATAGTCTCATAGAGCGAGTCTGCGGAATCGTTCGCGAAACAGGCGAATCTTCCGGTCGGCCGGCCTGCACCGGCCGTCGGCAGTTCACTTACGTGGAGTCGTTGGCCCAGTGGCCGAGCATGTTCTTCATGTTGTTCATGTAACTGTGGGGGTAGAGGAGCGGGGACTGGTCGTACACGTTGGAAGCGGCCTTCGGCGGCGGCATCGAAACCGCGGCGGCAGCGGCGGCGGCCGCGGCGGTCCAGTAGGGGTGAGCGGCGGCTCCGGCGGCTTCTGCTCCAGAGTCGCCGTGGCTGCTCCAGCCGGCTCCGCCGCCGCCCGACGAACCGGTCGAGCTCTGATGGTGCTGATGGTACATCATCGGATGGGCAATTAATTCGGCCGTTAACGATGCCGTTAGCGGCGAGGAGGCCTCGGGGCGGAGGAGCGAGAGTTGGAGTGCGGGTGGGAGGGGTCTGCGGGTGGCTGCTGCCGGTGCAGGCAGGAGGATGAGTCCTCCGGGAGGCGGAGGAGGCCCTTCGTGGCGAGAGTCGCGCGGATTAGCGAGGCACGCCCCGCGGAGATCGTAGAGGAGAAGCGAAGCCTTCGAGGCGCCCCAGGCGACAAGCGAATCCGGGACACGCAGCGCGGCGCCGCCTCCCGCGCGCCGCCGGCTTCAAAGGCCGCCGCAGCCAATCACCGTCCTCCGCTTTCAAGTCGCCGCGAAGTCGTAAACGCGCTTCGGCGCGTCGTAAATCGTCGCCGCGAGCGTCGGGGAGCAGAAATTTTGTCGCTTCAAGCGAGAAAACGGAGAAGAAGAAACACTCGAAACTCGTCTTCGCCTTCGATGCGCCTTCCGGCCGCTCTCGCCCCACGCAAACGAGTTCTTCGCCGCTTTTGGCGCTCGTCCTGCAAAAAACGCTACCGGAACACGAGGAAACGTCGTCATCGACCTCTGCTCGAACAACAAAATCTTTGGGTAAAGCGGTACTGTCATAACTGCTGCAGGATCTGTAGGGGTACGATAGCGGCATATGCTGAAAATGCACTTTAACCAACTAACATTCTAACCTTGTTGCACTTTGGGTGTCAATTGCGAAGTACGCTTATAAATTACGATAGCAACTGAGGTTTTGTTGTGGCCGCGGAATTTCCTCTTTGCGGCGTTTAGGGTTGTTGTGGTTGAAGACTAATCGAGCTTCTGACGGCATCTGAACGGAAAAACTGAAAATTTCGATATTACTTTTTAGTCAAAATTTTTGTTTGTTGGTTTGCCTTTCTAGCAAACAGAAAATCTTCCGTTCACTGGCAGATTAGAAAAAATGTCCTTGAAGCGTGCAATATTTTGTATTTCATTTGTTTTGGGATCACAATTTCGTCTATTTTCCATCGACTGGGAAACCCCTCTCATCAGTGAGATTTACCTTTCAGACCTCTCTTCCGACCCTCTTCTCTGTTTTCTTCACCTGACACACATCTTCCGCATCGCAATCGGCTTAAATCAGGCGATCGAGCGAGGAATCTTCTCCATGATTTGTTGGCGCTTCGAACGTCGTCGATTAACTCCGCAAAAACAAAAACACGCCTCGATTATACTCCGATGACTGATTTTGTGGTCGACGGAGTCTGGAGGGTTACGGTTGGATTCGAAAAGTCACGCCGCCAGCACTTTTGACTTTTTTAAACAAGCTCTTTTTTGTTCAATCTCTCAAATAAGCAATCTTTTTTTAAATCTGGTCTTGGCTTCTAAAACAAAAGCAAAAGAACAAACGCGAACTGCGTCAAAAATGGTTTTGTTAAGATTTGCCGCCTAGCTGTACAGATCGCGTTTTACGGTCGTCGACTTGGTAATGATCGCGCATTGAAGAGGGCGTTGGTTTCCGGGGCAGCTGCACCGTCTCCAGCTGGGATCTCGGCCTGTAAATTCTGGCGGTGGACAAAGGGAGTCTTCGTGGAAGGATTAGAGAAGATAGGTTGTCGGTCCTAATTTAAAATGCGATTTTTAATATTTTTTGAGTGGATTTCATAAGCTGTTGTGGAAATGTGTAATGTGCTTCCACCAGATTCTTGTTCTGTGCGTGTTTCCTTCCTCAAACACTCCTCATTTCATAACGCACAATTACGCCAACCTTAATAAGAGGTTGTGTTGAGCAGAATTCGAAGGGAAATGTACTCGTAAAACGGGTTTGAATGTGTTTTCATAAGAGATTTATTGAATTTTTGGAAGGTAAGCGAAATTTTGATTGAGAGGAGCTACTTGTTATGTGGAATTTCAGATTTTGTGTGTTACGGAAGCGGATCGTTGAGATACGAAAAATCTTCTGATTTCTGCTTAAATTCTTTTAATCTGTTTGTGATAGCGATAGAATGGATTCTGGGAAATCAGGTCTTTTGATTGTTAATCAGCCTTTTACATAGCTATGAAGACACATATGACTTATTTCAGTTTTTCGAATGTTTTGATCGCTAGTCTAGCAGAAAACAAAGCTTGCTCTTGAAAACAACTGTCGATGTAAGGACAAATCGGAACACTCTGCACAAGGTGATTACAAAGCAACACATTTTACAACAAGATTCCTTAGTTTATAAACATTTGATGACTGCTATGAGCGAAGATCATCAAGTAACGCCAAAAAACCTTTAAGCTTTAAAACCATCTGCCATAAACGTCAATTTCCGGAAGTTTAAGTGCTCACAATCTGTGTGATTTGATGCTTGAACCTCAAATAATCCCCGAGGGAGATTACAGTTCCGCGGCACAAACAACTTTGTCCCAATTCGGCTTTTGTCTCAGCGGCGTCACTTCGTTTTGGTTTCCCACACTCCCACAATTTATGCCCCATTCTCCTCGCCACAAAGCGGCCTCAAATCCAAATCCTCTTTTGCTCACCGCGCCTACAGTACAATCGATGGACGTCATCACCGCACCGCCGCTGTCAAAACATCGTGAGAGTCTCGCGGCGATAATTTACGAGTGGCCATAACGTCGCCGCCGAGGCCCGGAGACCCGAGGCACGGAAGAGTTCCAGGAGTTCCGGGAAAAGATGAAGACGGCGCGGGATTAGCTGGTCGCGCGAAATTCAAATTCGCAGCGGCGTCTTTGAAGTGGGAAACGCTCAATTATTGTTTTCGCGCAGCTGTTGCGCGCGGCGGCCCACTTCAAAGACGAATTCGCCATTTTTCAGCGCACGAGCCTTTTAGGGAGTGGGGCGAGAAGCAACATTCCGACGAGAATTCGAATATTCGCAGATGAAAATGAGGAATGGCCGAGGTTGGAGAGGTTGGGAAAGAGGAACTGGAGGGGAGAGGGTTTGGGAGAATTCATGCTTTACGATATTTAGGAGAAATGATAAGAAATAGTAAGAATGTGGTGAATTGAATGAGCGGCGTAAGTAAACGGCGGTTAAATTGAAATACAAGGTGGCACCGGAAGACGGAGCAGAAATAAAAAAGGATTTCTTGTCCGGGTCACAAGTTTACGACACTTGCATTAAAAGCCCTGAAGCGTTGAGCCAAGTACTGAGTCATACTGAAATGAAATTCGATCTTAATGGACAGTTGCTAACTGTGTCCTGATTCCCAAAATATTGATCCTAAAACCTCAATCAGATCTCCGCTCCCCACTTTTCTATCCGGACACTCTTTATCACCTAACTTTCCCAGCTTCGCTTTCCCACCCGCAAGGATTTATTTTTGGGTTTTCAGGCCCAATTCGTCACCCGAATGTGTTCAGTTTTCTGCACTCCAGCCTCCAAATTGCCAATTTGGCCTTTTTATGGCGCAATAAATGAGTTCTTCAGTGGCCGAAAAGGGCTCTAAAAACCTCGTAATGCACTTCATCGCATTCCATCCGTCAAGCAAGCGACCCAATAAGCACCGACTACTGACACTTCGACCTCTCCTAATGGCCGCTGGGTACCTAAACAGATCGTTAAGGAGTTCTTGATAGATCGGCATCTCGCTGCTTCAAACAGTCAGGCCAACCAGAAAAGTTTCAAACGAATATTTTGAATCGGAAAAAGCGTCCGCGAGTGCAGCTACAGTACCCTGCGGATCCTGTCTTCTCTTCGACCTCTTTCTTCGACGGTCTCCGCAGTGACCAAGAAGATCTGATAAGCGCGACTGCGTGGCGGAGGAGGATGCCGTGGCTGAATCGATCTGCTCCGCTCCGGCCAGGCTACCGTACCCCTGACCCACCGGCCCGTTCGTACGTCGTTTGTCCTTCAATCTCGTTCCTTCATCGAATCGTTTTTTCGTTTCAATCGTCTCTCCATTGCCATAAATCTCCTCCACCACCTAACACGTCTCGTCTAGACTCTGAAGTCACCCTCCGGGGACTCGCGGCCACACACGACGTTTGCGCGCCTCCGGCAGCGGCGCACGCCTAACAGCTCCTCGAGGCAATAAATTTCCGTCCGGCGCGCTTTCATCTTACCGCCTACCGTAACCTCCGTCCGCTGGTACAAAAAACGGTCACACGTAGCTCGATGGCCGCTTCCGCACGAATTAATATTCGATTAATCGTTTCTTCGCCGTCAGCGTGTGTGGTCCTCGCAGGTCCGAGAACGGAGGCCAAAGCGTCCAATTCATCGAGAATCGCCTCACGGGTGAATTATTCGACTCGGAACCCATAAATTCGGGATCACGGAAAGCCGACAGCTGCACGCGGAAATTTATGGAATTGAGGGCGAAAATTGGCGGCCGAAGACGCCACTGGGAGCCGGCCGGAGCCGGTGGCTCACCTAAAGTTATTTATTTCGGGATAACCGGAACAACAACGGAGACCCGGTCGAAATCCGCTTTGGCGGCGTTCGCCCGCTGATTTATCCGCGATCCGCGGCCCTTTGGATAAATCATCTTTATTAGCGCAGAATCAGCGTCGCTCGCACGTGGCGGAGCACTTTACAGCGCCCGGGCGATGTTCTGAGGAGATCCGATCGCGCGCGAGAACGCGAAAACGAGCCGCGAACGAGGTGCGAGCGGGAGCGAGGGACAAAGCGGAAAATTGAGATGGACGGCGGAAGAAACACTTGCAGGGTGCCAAGTAAGAAAGCATAAAAATGGGTCCATAATTTGTAGAAGTGATAAGTGCGTTGGAGGAGGTGAAACTTGAGGAAACAAGGAATCGAGATTAGAGCGCGTCAATGTAATGAATCACAGAAACTTTTAAGATCAGATGCGGAAAACTACAAATTACAAGAAAACGATGCGCTTGGCCTCTGAGATAGTACGCTTTTGCCTACTTTTCCTTGTTTTAAATTTTTTCCACCAACAAAATTTAAAGAAATTCTGCAAAAGACAATTTCCAGTGGTTTGAACGCTGTTCAGTTGTAAGTACTGGCAACTCCAATCTTCCCATCTATGTCTTCATTTCCATGCACTCCTTTTCTTTGAGCTTCAAAAACTTTATTTCATAATTGTTTGCCATTTTTCAAGACGTTCTGCGTTCTTGAAATGCTCACTTCGGTTTTTGGGTTCCACCGCTGCGCGAACTGTCATTTTTTCTTTAACCTTGGCAGAGAGAGGTAGAATAATTTTGAAGTAGAAGTTTATTTGAACCACATGGAAACATCCAAACTCGTCCTCTTGGTCATCTTCGCTTTTCACACTTGTCAAATGCAACTAATTCTACCTCCTCCTCTTCCTGCTCCTTGCTCTCTTCTCCACTATCGTCTATCGTAATCTTGAAGATCGGGACGCGTCTCCTCAAGGCCAAATCGATCGGAGCGCACCGAGTGCGCCGAAGGGCGCAGAAGTGACGGGAAACAATTTTATGGCCTAATTTATCGACCATTAAAACAATGACGGGCAGCGTTTAACCCCCATAAATTGTGTGCTCCGAGGGCTCGAGTGTCAACGGAGGCGAAGTGAGTCGGTCGCCGAACGCCGCGAGCGTGGGAAGCCGAGGAACCCATGAGAGGCGGAGGAAAAACCTGGGAAATAAATAAATCTGCGCGTGAATTACGGTTGTGTGAATCCGCGAAGCCGAGTTCGCCGGCGGCTCTGGCAGTCCGCTTGGCCAAAACAAGCGCCGACAAGGATTACGATAGCCACCGCAAGGAGGCGAAGAGCGAAGGAAGGAAAGAAGAAGGAGAAAGGCAGAGGAGAGGGGAGCAGTTGCCAGCGGCGGCAGCGCCTCAGGCGGTATGTCGTTCGCCTTCTTCTCATAAATCAGCGATTACCATAAAAACGGCAAAATAGCGATTACAACGGAGAGGAGAGAATTCTGAAACCCGGCCGGAAAAGACGACGACGGAGACTCGGGGGAGAAAAAATGGAATCGGAATGACGAAATGAATGTTTCGATAGGGAGATGAAAAATGACGCCCCGAGAGAAAAAAGTGCGATAAAGAACGCTTGAGGGTTTCGCAAGACGTTCGAAACGGGTTGAACTTGGCGGAGGTTCCGAGAAAAGTTTTTGGAATCGGGTGCAAGATTTTTAGGAATCTAGGAATGGGACTCGAGTTGCACGCATTTTGTGAGTTGATGCTTAATGTTAAGAGGTTAAAACAAAGGCTCCCCTTTCCAATGCTTTCGTTCCTTGTGCAATATGTTGAAGGAATGAAAATAAAACATTTTTGCAAAATTTTGTTTGAAAAATTTGAATGCGAAAATAAGCAGAAATCATTATTGGGTTACTGCAAGCGAGTTGAGTTGAAGTGAGAATACTCGGTGATCTTTTGACGATCATAATGTTTAGCAATCAATTCACGATTCACTAACGATGTCTTCAATGTAAAGCATTAGAAAATGGATTCTTAGTTACAGACCTAAGCGCATGGGCTTGGAGGAGGAAAAGCTATATTTAGAACTCGAGTTTTTGGAACGAGAGTTTATATTTCAAAAATGACGTTGTTTCTCAATTTAAAGCGTTGTTAAATGAGTCTATCGAAGGATTGCTCAAAGAGATTGTAATGCTTGCACAGTTAAAAGAGCAAATTGCCATTTTCTGAGTAGGTATTGTAGACGAACAAGACACACAAGGTTCAAGTTGTACACTGATCACTTGTGTTTCAATGAAGATGGGTTCAAAGCCCAATTGAAGCGTATAAGCTTGTCACTACTGACAGGTTCATGACTACTACCAAACAGCGTGAAGTGCGTATTCTTTTAAATTCTGGACAAGTGCACTAAATCTCAACCATGATTTTCAACCACAATCAAGCAGAAACAGTTAGTCAAGCAGTTATGTAGCTAGCCTGCTTCGTGGAATCTTTCCGTTTATGTAGTTACTGCAGTACCTTAGTATCAAGAAATAGTCAGTAGTAGGCTTGCGTTCTTTGCCCGCGACCCTTGAGCTTCTTAAGGTTTACTTTAATGCTGCTATGACGTAATTTTACTGCTGTCGCTTGAATTCTTGTTCTGAATTTTACGCTCGGCGAGTCAACTCAATTTTACCATTTTCGTCGTTACCTTATGAATACGATCGCTAATCCCCACTATTAAATAAAAGAGAACTATCCAGACGGGTCCGTGTATCACGCCTCCGAAACGATATCCCTGATTGGGCAAACGCGGCTTACGGTAAAGGTGCCATTTGCGTTTACACGCGCTTCGCCGTCTCCGCGGACCGGTTGGTTTTGCAACCGCGTCGGCGTCAATTGGTTCCGCAAACGCCTAATTGGCCACACGTGCGGGTGTTTTCGGGCTCAAAATTTGGAACCGAATAATATATAATTTCGAAAAAGTTTACGAAACCGCGAAATCGGTGCGCTTATGGCTCTTTGGAGGCGCGAAGCGCCTACTCAGAACACATTTTGAAACTGTAACCTTACGCAATAGCGCACGCGGCCCCGTTGATATCATATATTCGGATCAAAACTTTCGGTCGACTCGTGAATTCGTTTTGAAAGGCGGCTTTAAATTCGAACAGATTGTGCCTTAGCCTCCACTCGCGTACCTTTACTCCGTGTGGCATAAATGTCGTGTACCGTCCGTAAGAAGTTAAAAGGTCTCACGGATGTCTAAAACATCTGCTTTTTTCTGATCAGTTACTTTTCTTCGTTCTAATGTTTTAAAGTGCGTTGGAAATCCTCTAAAAACCTTTTTTTGACCATTACAGTTAGAGCCTAGTAGAAAACGGTACTTTTCCGGCATATCTAGGCCTCATAATCTACTACTACATACAAAATGAGAAGAGTTTTGAAGTGGCTTGCAGTTACACCTACTTTGCGGTTTGCAACTTAATTAACTTTTCACCAAAATGCCTGACAGGATGTTGATCTTCGTACAAATTCAATGTTTCCGGGCCGCAAGTCCACAGTAAATACAGTTGTAGTAGTTTTACTCATTCTATGGAGTTTTAGGGTTTCAGGCTATGCTATTTGAGGCAACTAAACGAGTATGAAATTTGAATAGAATCTAAAACAAATTTTCAGGCACCACAAATTAGATTTTAGTTGGCCATCGATGACTCAAGCGTTGTTTTAATCATCTTTTCATTCCAATCACAACATTTTAATCGTCTTGTAAACTCAGTCTATTCATTTTTTGACAAGTCCACAAACATGGCTTGTTTTGAAAACGAAGTCAAACAAGTCGACCATCCAGACGATGAAGAACAAGCTCGTACGATTCAAATGGTTCAAAACACACCTTGAAGAAGAGCAAGCAAAGACGGAAGCAAAGTTTGATGGATTAGGAGTTAAGGAAGTGTTGCAGCACACAATCGTAGTGGTGCAATGTAAATGAAATGCAGGATGTAATGCACTTTATCGGACAGAAAGTGAATCAGACAAGAATTACACGTGAAGCTTCCGAGTGCTACCATAAAGATTAATATCGCCCGCAGTCTATTTACGTGCATGTCAATGTGTCCTGAAACTTCATTAAGCAAAATGTTATGACAACAAACATGGTTTACTATGATGTGGACTGGTCACTGTCTGAACTCCAGACAGCGGCCTCAGAATCTTGCGCACAAGAATTAAAATAGCATTTGATGGAAGACATGCGGCTGAAAACAAAAACTACATAGGACAGCATTATGAAATCGAATGCCGAATGGAATGGATGCCCTATGGAAGGTAACTGTAGGAGTTGTCAATTCAGAGCGTCAACGTTTTCGGCAAGCAACTTGAGTCGATGCATAAGAACAGCCGTGGCGTTATTTGGTAGAACTCGGGGCTAAATGTATAATTGAAGAGGGGCTGTTTCAAACAACACACTATTAAAGCCTCAAAAGCTCTCGGAGGCGAAAAGGTGCTCTATGCGCCGGGGCGTATCCTAATTTGAAAGTATACGAATTTTTCAAATTTCCGGTTTTATGATTTTGCAGCGGGAAACCTTTAGGAGTTAAATTTAAGACGTTACGGCCACAGTGCGCAAGCCAGAAACTGAACCTTTCCAATGGATTTTTAGAATACTTCAAATGAGGAAATTCTCATTAAGTCTTTCCACAATAAATGACACTGGATGACTCGGAAAGACTGGAAGGCAAATCAGAAGCTCTAAAACGCTTTTTAGTCTTTGTGAATACAGCTCCAGGTTTAAGCCCTACAGCAAGAGCTCAGTTAACTCTTACTGCTGAATGGCGTTTTCGGTGCTGATTCAATGAACACGATGTTCAAGCTAAACCCTGAACCTTTGTTGTAGGTTACGCCCAAATCGAATTGCTCAGTCGTCAAAGAACCGTCCTTTAAAAACACTTGAGCTTCATTGGGTGTTTTAGCCAAGTATCTGCAGTCCGACAAACATTGTGGCAAACTCAATGAACAAATCGTAAAGCTCTCTGGACGTAATTTAAAAAAAACATTGTTTTAGCCTGCTTTAAAATTTGAATCTAGCGGCAATCTGGATAGTAGCGTTTTGAAATGAGTTTGATCTTCCGAATTTTGTGTTCAAAAACCTCGCCAAAACCTCGTCTTTTCTGGAACTAGCACGTAATGTGATTTGGAAGCGGCAGTTAGGTCAACTTTATTAATTTGAGCACAAGACGTTTGGAGAACATGAGGTTTTTAGATAAGAGCTCAAACGATGTGAAAAGTTTTATTGATAACAACGTTCCGGCGTTGAATCTTTAAACTGACTTGAGGAACGTTTCATCAAACTCTCCTTTTCAACGCCGAAAAGCATAAATCAAACTCACCGCTTCAATTATTTTTAGAATTCAAGCGGACAAATTAATTCTTAAATGTAATCTGCCGACAAAACTGACCGAAAAAGAGCGCACACACGTCTTCGACTACCGATCCTTCAAAAGAACCGTTGTATTTGTTGTAATTTTGGTCTGATCACACACGGTCACGTATTGATTTCTACTGCGTTTTCTGCAAAACCGATCTGTTATAGTTGATGAAGTATATCCTACGAAGCAGTCATTTCTCAGCCATACCGTTGGCCACTCTCCCCTCCTCTTCGCCTACAGTTGCTCTTCGAGCCCCGCGGACCAACCGCTTTTGGCCGAAATCTCCAACTTTGAAACAATAAATCATCTTCGAAGACCGGTTTTCCCCAATCTCGAAGTGTTCCTTCCTTCTTCCTACGTTCTCTCGCGCCTTCGACCACAGTCTCGTCTCCAATAAGATTCTGCGCGCGGCCACAACACATCTTCAATCATCTTTCGGAGTCAAAACCGCACAATTACGGTATCGCCTCTGCATCTGCAGCCGGCCAACGCCGTTACCGTAGAGAATTTATGCTAATCAGGTACGCGTCGTGTCGCCTCATTTGTCATCGAAGTCGTCGATGGCCAAGGCCGCGGCGAGCGAAGACGAGCGGAAATTGGAATCCGGGCGAGAAACGGAAAACGCGCAATGCGAACTAATAATCAGCGTCGGATTACGGTAATGAGCGTCGAGAGCGGGGGAATCGGCTTCAGAAGCGTTTTTCCCACGCGTAAATCACGACTCCCGATTTCTATACCGAGATCTTCGGTCTGGCTGCCGGGAGCAATCTCCGAGTCGATCTAAACGGCGTCGTTTTGCTGCTTCCTTGCGTCAAATTTATCTGCGAATAGAAGCTGCGACGACAGCCAACGTCGAAATGTACAAATGGGCGCGTTTTTTGCGATGGCAAGAACGCGTTTTATGGGTGCTGGGACACACGCGTTTTGGGTTCTTGGGACAAAACCGGGTAGTTCTGGGTACGCACTAACCAATTTTAGTCTTTTTCCATTTTGGAGAGGAGTAGCTGAACCCTGAATTTTCGGGATCATAGCACTTAATGAGCGCCAAACTAGATAGATTTTTAGCTTAATTTTTAATTGTATTTTTTACAGAAATTTTTTGGATGGAAGAGGCGTAAACACTACAACTACCACCTCAAACTCAAAAGATTCCAGCCAAACCATTAATTTTAACTTAAAATTTAGAAATCAAAATATGAAATTGTGGGTTTGCGTTACTCTTCAATCCTCATAGCTCCACTTTTACTCAATCCCTAATTTCGTTAAATCTAACTTACCCCAAACCAAACCCCGATCTTTCAAATATCCAGATCTGTTTACCGCGATCGCTTGCAGCTGCGTCCACTTCCTCACCTCCTAAAATCAATCACCTCGATTGGCCAATTACAAGTCCCTAATTGGTCTTCCAGCGCTCTCTGCGGCCATCATACGGTAATCCCAGGCACGTCCCGTCATCGTAACTTCTTCGCGTTCCAACCGCAAATGCGCCGATCTATCAAAAACCGTCTGCCCCGAGGCGTGGTCTCTTGTTTACCCTGCCGTCACTTCCTCATCCCGATCCCTTCTCGGCGCCTAAAACACGGCATAACGCGGCCTCCCTCCGCTCTCGGCCTTCGGATCTCGCCTTCTCGGGCCTCTCGCCTCCTTTGCAGCCGCGAATCCTCGGATCACGCGGGCGTCGATCGATCGGCGGCTGTCGCACGCACGAATTCCTTGCCGGCTTTGAAGTCGCCGCCGCCGGGTTACGGTAGCCCCGGCTGAAACGAGAAAAACACTTGCGGCGAGCGGCTTCGCTCAGTCGCCCCGAGGGGTGCGCGAGGACTCTCTCGTGTCCAACGACGTCGTTAACACGCGCCCGGCGAATAATTTTATCACCTTCTTCGACTCCCCGGGAGCGCTCGCGCGCCCCCCGCATTCTGAGGGAGGCCGGGTTACGGTAGTCCTGCCTGCGACGTCTTCCTTCGCTCGTTACGTCGCGATGATTGGGCCGTTAATGAGTCCGCGTTTAATTACCGAGCCAGAATTACTCTCTTCTATCGATTGAACACCTCTTTATAGGTTAATTGTACTCGTCGGAGCCGAGGATTACGATCGAAGCCCGAACGAACGAAGGACGTCGAGAGATTGCAACAGCGAGAGGAGCGGAATTGGGATTCGGTGGAAGCATTCGAGAGGTGGGTGAAGTACTAGAAGTCCACTTTGGGGATTTCAAAGCTATAAAACAGTGCTACAGACCATAGAATTCCAATTTGTTAGTGGACGGTAATTTGAAAAACAAGGTTAGACGGAATTTTTCTAATCAAACTGACTTTTATTGTCTTGGAAGATGTTTGACAAGAGAAAGAAACGTGAGACTAATTTGGGCGCACGAGATTTCCTGAGTTTCGCAGTCTCATAACTTAGATACTACTTTAGAATTAAAGCGAACAGAACTTCAAAATTACTGCCTTCGGTTTGCTATTCGTCCATATTTCTGGTTTTTTCGTCATTTGGATTTCCACCTTCAAGAATAACCTGAAGTAGATTTTCACGACAACTATTTCCTATATCTGACTGAGTTTAAGCCTCCAATATTTTATCGTAAACCAAAAAGGAAAATCTGTGATCTTCAAATATGTATCTCTCCCAGGTTTACTTCTTTTTAGACGTATTTTTTAGTTTGTTCTTAAAATTCTTCAAACAAAATAGGATGTTTTTGTAGTAATTCATAAGGCTTTGCGAATACTCAAAATTCAGCATACGCAGAATGCAGAAATTTTGTATTTCGAAAGGTTAAATGTTACGCGATTTTGTTATTATTAAGCTAAAAACGTTCTTGGTAAACGCAACCGTAGGATTGAATCTGCCACTTTTGTTAAATTCGGACTCTTTGAAAAAAGGAAAAAGTAAACGAGGAATCAAAAAAACATTAGTTAGTGAATAACTAGAATTAGGCAGTAAATTCTCAAATACCAGCGCCCAACCGTTATCTCCTGCACCTATTCGGGACAACCAACGTCAGCCAAATGGTGCCAGAACGGCAGCGAGTGACGGGCGAGGTTACGGTAGACAAATGCAAATATTGGGAGAGCAGTTGCGGCGCCGAGGCGACTGCGGAGGACGAAAAAGGGAAAACGGGGAGCGGCGGACGAGCGCCGCTAGGAGGCACTCGGGGATCCGCGCGAGGGGTCGTTAACGCGCGTCGGTGTAGGCGAAGTGCCCGAAGGCGATCGTTTTGGCGCCAAAAAGCAATTAAGCGGCGAAAAATGGACATTCGATCGGTTTTTGTGTGTCGCGGGCCGCCGAAGCCGCCGCGATAATTGCTGAAGTCCGGAAAGACCAGAAAAAGTGGGATGAGGAGAGAAAAGAGTGTTGTTGGGTGAATTGGAGGAGGAGGAGGGAGTGGAGTTAATAAAGATTAGTTAATTTGGAAAACTATTAAAGGAGATTTGAAGGAAGGTTGAAGAGGTGAAAATCAGCAGAAGAGATTAGTCAAGGGGAGCGACGTGACATTGACGTTTGCAATTTGACAAGACGAAAATTGTAAGACATTCTTTGGCTCATCTGTTGGTTGACTAATAGCTCATCTCAATCCTATAATCTACGCGGGGTTATTGTTTAAATCTCAACCTGCTGCTTTCAGCTTAAAATTTAAGATTTGCTGTTAGAGTAAAGACGATGCAAGTTAAACGCTCAACCCCCGTCCGGCTCCTAAAGCGACGTTCCTGAAAGCCCGCTACAAAATTTTGTTTTTGGAGACTTTCAAAATCAACAAAAGAGGTCTTCTAGTCTCTCGCAAACGTTTTCCAAAGCATTCCAACCCTAACATTCCCAAAAAAATATTTTAGCTTCCAAAAAAAGCTTACTTGGAGCGGACGCATCATCTGGACTAGTACCGAAATTTTTCACGTTTGCAAGAACGTACGTTTTGTTTAGCGAGGGACAGTTTGTGGACAACTTACCTGGGATAAACCTAAGCTGCAGCGTCACCTCGGTTGTATCTGCGCTCCGCGATCGCTGTTGCGCAGTTGTCCGAAGCCAAAGGATCAAAGAGGCCGCTGGCTGATAGCATCAGGGTTCGGGATATCCGAACAGCCATAAAATCGTTTTAATGACTCATCGAGAATCGTTTTGTGGAGTGCCGATGTGCGAAAGAGATCGATGCGGGTAATTCCTCGGATGAGTCAGGCAGTGGACGCAGGGGAACAGGAAGTTGTGACTGGTCGAGGACACAAAAGAGTTGAGGTCCGTTTTCTAGAATTTTTCGGTCATATGAGAAACATATTTAAATGTTGCGTTGAGATGTAGTCAGGAATGACCAGAACGGCAGCGAGTGACGGGCGAGGTTACGGTGTGGGATGAAATGAAAACCAAATAAGGCATGTTGAATCGCTGTTTATTAGACGTATGTATAAAGTGTAGTGATATGACGCTTGCATCGTGCACTTGCAATACTAATATCGAATCTCCACTTTTAATTGAATGTGAGTGTATCAAGCGCATATGTCAACGTTAACTTAACTTTATATAGCGTATTTCTTTACGTTGTGATTTTTTGAAGATTGCAACAGCTACTCCAAATACCAACTGCTCCGAGTATAACAGCGGCCTCTAAAAATGAAAATCAAATTTCACGAGGAGATGTAAACGTCTATTTAGTTAGAAATGTAGTTCTTTTCGCTTGAAACGGCGCTTCATTTCTTTGAATTGACTGCAAGCTGTAACTTCAAATGACTAAAAAGTGACTTTACAGGTTGTAAAGCCTAATCTTATACCTGTGGTTGAAGTTTTAATAGGTTTCTTAATCAAAAGTTACATCCACATAACGCTGTGAGATGAGTCATTCATAAGGATGATATAAAAGAAATCAGGAGCAAAAATGAAAACGGGCGAGGAAAAAATGGTCAGACTCCAAGTTATCAACACTAGCGAGAAACGGTGCATCGTTCACTCAGAGTCGCTTGAATTTTATTCGATCAATCCAACGTTAGCATGGAAGAGAGTCGCCAGTAGTCCAATACGTCAATCTAATGTCTTTTTCCAAATTGAGAATAGCCATTACTAAAGGAAGTGCTATAGTTTAACGCGCGCGCTTTACGCGTTTTGTGGTGTTTTGAAGCGCGCTTCATGACTGGAGAGCGCGCGCGCCAACTGAACGACGCGCAAGCTTCAACTTCGAAAAACGCAGCAGCAAATCAAGATTTTGGACGTTTTCTTGGTCAGAAGCGCATGAATTTTTTAAATTCAAGCGAATTCAACCGTTTGAAGGCGAGAGCTTTCGAATGATACCAGATTCATGCGAATCTGTGAAATTGACCCTGTTTTTGGCCTATTTTGATCGATACCTCGGCCGAAAGTAAAAATATCGAAAATTGCTTTTCATGATTTAAAGATCTGCTCTCTGTGCTTTGAATGAATTTCAAAATAGGTTAATCTATGCTGTCCTGATCCAGGATAATTGAGAAATAAATGGACATTCGAAAATCGGCCGTTTCGCAAGAAAGTCGCTCAAATTCTGACTTTCAGGACATTCAGAATGCGAAACTGATACTGAGTACAGCGGAAAAGAGGGCGAAACGCAAATTTCGTGCAGAAATTTGCATTAACTTTGTCCATTCTTTGTCAAAATACAGCGGCAACCAACGAAAACAACGAAAATGCACCACGCGCAGAATTCAGGTCTCAAACCCGCAAAAACGCCACTAAAAACCCTCCCATCCGGAAAAAACGCGCCTTCCTCAGGTGATGAAGCCGGTCGAAGGGGGCTTCAGCATTTTGTGAAGCGCGCGTCATTTGTCGTGTGTGGAAAATGAAGCGCCAATCAAATTTGAAGCGCGCTTTACGCGCGCGCCTGATGCAACTATACCACCCTTTTGCCACTATACCACTCCCTGCGCGTCATCGTGGGTGGCCGTGGCGCGCGCGCTTCAAAAATTTCCCACATTTGTATGGCGTTAGCTTGGAAACGCGCGCGCTTCACGAACTATACAACCCCCTTAAGGAAATCTCTGTGCACAGAAGAGCCACCCAGCCATAAATGCTCAAAACATTTAACTCAAGATGGAAC
Organism: Steinernema carpocapsae; assembly: GCA_000757645.3. Classification (NCBI taxonomy): domain Eukaryota; kingdom Metazoa; phylum Nematoda; class Chromadorea; order Rhabditida; family Steinernematidae; genus Steinernema; species Steinernema carpocapsae. Next base: position 5,062,724 of record AZBU02000005.1, read on the forward strand.
TTAAAAAGAGTCAAACTCCAAACTTGAAATCGAACACTAGTAACGCAATTCTGCTGAGTACGGGCAGTGATGCCACGTTTGAAACCAATATGAAACGAATTTGTCTTTTTTGACGTTGTAAGCTGACTAGCTAGGATCACTCAATTAGCTAGTTGGTCTGAACTGAGCTTAACCCATAGAAGAAAGTGATTTATTGCACCATTTGATAATTTAGAAACTCAATTCAAGCTTGAAAGTCTAAATGGTGATTTGATTTACAAAAGGGGGTTTGCAAATGTTTATCCATCATTGAACGCTCAAACTCTAAAGGAGAAGCACTTTACGACCAAACTAAACAAGTAAAACGACGAATCTGTTCTCCAACAAGCTTCCAAATTCCCATCCCCTCTTCGCACCTAGCAACATTCCTTCGACCACAAAACAGCCGTTTATCCTTGACCAAAACTCCTTCAAGTACAAAAACCACAGAAAAATGTTCAAAACGGCCACTTCAAAGTCGCACTTCTGCCGAAAGCGGCCGATTTCGCTTTTTTGGCTCCTCGCCTTCTCGACGCACTTTTATACTCTTTGAATGCTTGTTAACGATCGAATTAACGATTCCCTGGCCGCGTTCCCTCTCGCGCGCGCCTCAAGCGAACAGCTTTTTGCCGGAGGTGACGAGGCGACGGCGGCGGAGATCAAAAGACGCAAAAAAGGAGCGAATGAGGCGACCACCCGCAACCGAAGCTTTGTTTTGCAGGAGATGAAAGTGAGCCGCCAGGGGTACGGTAGGTGAGGATGGGAGATTTGAATTTTGAAGACGAAGGCGGCTGATGAGAGATTCGAGGCTTTGTTGCAGGAGAACGGAGAGTACTGTAGATGGGAGGGTGTTGCGGGTACGGCTGGGAAAAGTTCTGGAGGAGATTCTTCTATTGTTGCTACTGTGCTCATTGATAGCTTTGTGTTTGTAGTCTTTGTCGATAGACGAACTTGAGTCTGAGTAGCGTTTGGCTTTAGGAATTGAAATGATTTTGGCTTGTTAAAGGGCTTCTCAGAACATGATTCTTGCAAGAGCACCATGGGTTCTTGTTCCCTCTCACTCCTAACAAAGCTCTTCAAATTTATCTCACCTGCTGCCTTCTTTAAAGCAAGTTCAAACACAGCTTTTTTCCTACACATCTGTAACTGTTTTTAGTTCAGCTCTTCTCGACCCCTATCTTATACCTAAGGCAAAAAGTCCTTCCTCCCGACCTCTTTTCCTCCTCCCCCTCTCAAAGTCTTCCTCAGCGCCTCAACCAACTGTTTACCTTCGTCCGCGCCACTTTTACGACTTCGACCCGAATATGCTAATCAGCCAAGCGCCTCGGCACTTCCGCCGCGGGTGGTCGCCTCTCGTGGCCTACTTGGGTATTCATATCCCCTTAAACCCAAGTCGCTCTTTGCACATGGTCGCCTCGGGTCGTGCCACACACGTCGACGCCAATTCTGCCAATTAGTGGCCCGGCGAGTAAGTCCCCTCGGCTGTCAAATAAAGCGAAATTTATGCAAATTTCGGATTCGCTTTGAAGTGGCCGCGCAAATTGGAATCCGCGCGGTTGTAAAACACGCGTCGCTGCCTTCGGGCGTTTTTGCCGCCCGCAAAGTTTGACGGCGGCAGCGGCGGCGGAACCAGGTCGCCCCGTTCACCGCCTAAGGCACGAACGTCGTCGTGTGTGGGCGTTTTCGGAAAGTTGAAAGGCGGTTTTTGAGAAGCGTTCGTCGTTTTGATTGGAGCGATCAGCGAAGATGGATCGACGTGATTCCCGCCTCGGAGGGGCGAAGCGTGGAGGGCGAGCTGAATTCTTCGGCTTTCCGGTGGTTCACTTTTACGAGCTGGTAATGAGTCATTAGGAAGTGTTCCTGATTGGGCGATAAAAGCCTTTAAGGGGAGGAATGGGATTCTCGGAAAGTTGCATGTGTTCCTGTGACTGTTGAGGGTAGTTTTGGAACAATTTCATGGTTTCTTTTTGTGGTTACTGTAGGTCGCAGATTGATTATTTGTGAATGGTCAATCCTGATGTTCTTATGCGGATTAGATCTGGACTAAGAGGTTCATCAGGAATGGTTTTCATTTTTATCAAGTCCCAATGTTTTTCTCTTTGCTTTTTAGGCATGTCCATGAATCGCCGACTTTTAGTTTTTTCAACGTTGGACACATTTTTTCAACAACGCTCCAAGGCAGCAACTTCAGTTATTTCAAAGCAATTTTCAGTTTTCGTTATTTTCGAACTTCCCTGCATTTCAGCCCTTTGTATTTTGTGCTTATCTTTGCGCACTTTTTTCATAAACGTCAACTTTTGTGGTTTGTTAGCTCTACAGTTTTTTCTGTTCAATAGTGTCATGGTCCGAACACTCACTTTTTACCCGCTCTTTTCTCTCAACTTTTCCACCCTAACTAGTATTCTCAACTCTTGCTCTCGAACCCATTTCCTTCAGATTCCCGAAACCTCAGAATCTCCGGAATTCTGACCCTCGAACCGCCGCTCCGTCCTCTGGCCTTTCTGCGTCCTCCGGCGCCGGCAGAATGCCTCCACGGCGTTCGCCCCGCCCGCAACTCTCTCGCTCTCCTCTCGGCTGTTTTGATTTATGCTCTTGGAAAGGGAACAGGTTCAAACAGAAGTCTTTGAAGTCGGCCGCCTTCGCCGACTTGCGTCGCTCTTCTTCGCCTCGCTCGCCCCACCCGCCTCAGGCGAAGCCGGGAGAACATCGTCCTTCCTCGGCCCACGGCTCCTCGTGTTTCCTCCTTCTGGACTCCTTCTGACCCTTCCGGGGTACTGTAGATGCCGTGGTCGACGATTTGTTTCTTTGAGTGATGAGTTCTTCGCCGCCACTCGCTCGCGTTCTCTTCGATCAATCAAAATTCTGCGCGTTTCCGACGGCGACGTCTTCTACTCGAGAGCTTCGGGGAGCCACCTGAGGTACTGTAGCACCCACCGGCGAAATCGGGTTCTGTTATGCTAATCGTGATTGATAAGAAGCGATTCGACGCCGTTTTATGAGGTCGAAGAATTTGTGGGACGAGTTGGCCAAGGGCCAGCGGAGGTTCGGCGAGCCGCGTGGTTTTCAAGTCGTGGCTAGCGTTAGATTTAACGTGCCTAGTCTCTCCTTTTGACTAATCATAGAAAATCAATCCTATGTTTAAAACCAAGACTTATTTTCTTTTGAACCCAACTTCAAGCCAATCAACTCCCTTTCCCAACCTTCCCATCTCGGCCTACAACCTCCAAATCGCCAATTTTTTGCCGACACCTCCCGCCGCACAAAAACCCAGAAACAACAAATCTTCGGCGGCATTCCTCGGCTGCAGGCAGCGCACGCCTAAAAACTTCCGCTTCTTCCGAGGCAAACAAGCGGCGACAATCGTACCTCGAGGCTCATTAGGAATCGCGGTGGCGATTGGTCGTCGCCGTCTGTGGTTACAAATTGATCAATCAATATGGGAGGCGCGTGTGAAATTCGGTCGAAAACGGGCGACCGAGTGATTTGTGTTTGAGAGTTTTCGATTGCGAGTGCCGTCGGCGCTGTAAATTTTGTTTCGATTCCCTTTGACGTTCCGCCGAGCGCGGAGACGCCGCAAAGACGCAGATCAGCTGCAGCCGCCGCGGCGGGCAGAAATCTGGAATTTGCGGAAGCGAGGAATACGCGGATTCGCAGGAAAAACGCGTGGCAGTACGATTTCTGGAGCGTAAGGGGAGAAGGCGAAGATTGGGACTAGTTAGACTTGTGCTCGCATCACAGGGAGGGATCTATAAGCTTGCAATCCTAAACGCTTTTCAAAAACTTTTGAATTTGTGCAGGAAACGTGTTTCTAGATTTGAGGTGGTTAAGAATGTAACGTTGGCAGACTTTTTAGAATCTTCAGTGGAAACTTTAAAAAAACAAGCGTTGATCACAAAAGCGTAAAAGGACAATTGTCAGCTATGGAGTAAAATTTAAGCAACCCAAATGTTTTTCTCCTTCCGTTTTCTCCTTCTCCTTTCCAGTCGTTATTTTAATTTGCATGGTAAGGAACTTTCGTAGAACGAGAAAGCCTTTATTTACGTTTTGGTTGGTTTGTGTTTTTTTGGAGTATCCCTCGACCCAATTCCTAGATAAACCCTAATTTACACCCAACAAGGAACACTTCCGTTTTATGACTTGTAGCAACATCGTTCAGTGCCACTTAACGAGGATAGGTAGGTCGTTAAAGAGATGCTCGAGTTACAACGCTGTGGAATATCCTGCAAATACTCGATTTTACGATTTTGGCCGGAGTTCACGTTCTTTTGGCTAAAAAGAGTTCCAACTCCTTTAAAAAACGGCCACATAAGTATTCTAAAGCAACGCTCGGCAACAACGCCGCAGCAATTTGCTGCAGCGGTTCCCGCAACGACGCAATCAATCGAAGTTTTATGGAAGCAATTACGACCTGGCAAACTGCTGCTTTCGTCGTGCTTGTTTTCTTAGCTCCTGGCAACACCTTTTCTACCGCCGCCGCCTTGCTTTCGACCTTCGCGAGTTTCGGTAAAAGTGGAAAAGACGAATTGACCCCAATCGGAAGGAAAAACATTTTAATGTGTTTCGCGTGTCGTAAACCAAAAAGAACCCCAATTGAGATGCGCAGTTGCACGCGCGGATTAATTGGAAATTCGCTTTTTGTCGAAACTCCGAGTGATCCGAGGTTTATGAAACTTTCTAAGTGTCAGGGAACAGCTGATCGGCGATGGGAGGAAAAAGCGATCTTAAGAAGGTTTGAAATTAGCGAGGATCGGTCTTTTGAATCTAATCGGTTGTTGCTTGTTCTCTGAAAAGAGATTTATGGAGAACTTGGAAGTATCTTTCGAAATTAACGGGTTTTGTGCTGAGCTTTAGCAGTTGCTGGAAAACAAAATGAAACAAATGAAGACTCGAAAATTGAGTCCTCTTTACTTTTGGTTACAGCTTTTAACATATGGTCTACGGTATGCCATGCATATCCGAAATTTGCAAGACTCTGTTAAAGATAAAGCTTGACACAAATAGCAACACAGCAGAATTAAAAATTCAGGGCTTTTATTAATTGCGGTCAGTTTTCTCGGCTTTTTCTCATACATGTCCAACACCTCTAAGAGTTGCAAGATGCAGACTTGCTAAATTTGAAGAGAGCTAACTTTTCTGCGCAAGTCTTTGGTATAAAGCTGGTCAAAATTGACTCGAATTCCTCAAAAGCGTAGCTCACTGCTACGGTACTGACTTTAAAAGTACGGTTTTGAAACTTGGTGAACGAAGGCTCTGCTGACACATAATTCCAAACTTTGCAAGAACTCTTTTCTCGGTCCTCTAAGTTTGTTCGACCTTAGATTCTTATCATTAAGTCTCTTTTCCAGCGTTCCATCCTACCATACCTCTACGCATCCCTTACCGAGCTTTTCCAATTCCAAGTCCCACTTACTCTTCATCCAGTCCACAACCCACCTTCTCCCTGCACCTCATCACCCGTCTCCCAGCCTGCACCTAACCGCAATCGTCTCCTGATTCACCAAAAAACGGCTTACAGCTCGCCTTCCGTTTCCCATCGTCCCTCGCCGCCGCCGGCGCTCTTCGAACGCCTTGAGGCGGCTAATCGTTTGAAGCGATTGTTATTCGAACGGAGCAAATTTATGGTCCCCCACTCGGCGCTTCGCCTTCTTTTGTCACTCGCCGCGACAACCAACAATAACACTCGGAGGCGAATCGACCACCCACACAGCTGCCCCCGCCGCAGATGGCGCCGCTGGTACCGTTTCCGGCGCGCGACGCGACAGTTCTTTAGAGTGGCGCCCGATCTCAAAAAGTGCTTCTGAGCAACTTCAAACCCAAAAAACAAAATTTAAGGGGACCTTCGGCGGTGTGCTCAAAGGCTTTTTTAGACTAGAGCTAATCAGATTAGGTGGGCGAAAAGGGTCCAGAATGGTTTAGGAGATGGTTAATGGGGAGATTGCGGTTAGATACAGTGAGTGACGATCATCTTATGGTTCGTTGAGTGCAATTGAGTTTGAACTTTTTCACAAATTTCAAAAAAACCGAGATTTTTTAGTCGCTTTTTCAGGCTATAGATGTTCTAACTCTCTCAAAGATAGATCTTTGAGGAGCGTGATATTTCTCTTACCTTAAAACGAACTAAATAAGCAATTAATTTTTAAGTGACCATAAATTGGAAGCGAGTCTCTTTGTTTCAATTTAGCTGAGTGACTGTTTGAAATGCTTGTCTGTGCTATTGCCCCAGCTTTGAACTTTCTGCTGATCTAACTTGTATGAAATCCTTCTCACGGCTCTTAATCAAATTTTATCACTTGGGAAGGCTGGTGCAGGCGACCGTAGCACGTACCTGGTCTGTGAAATTTGTCAAAACAGTTTTTTGGCCATTGGAAGAATTGAAGGTGGTCTCTTCTACCACCCGCTATTTTCTATTCAACGTTCACCTCAACTTTCGTTACAAATGAAAGTATCCCCAGCCCGCTCACTCCCTTTTGATTATTCCAAAACGGCTTCACTAGCTTAGTCCCTCTCGCAACTCCCTATTCTTCCCTTTCCTCCCGAAATTCGAATCCAAAAAAGGCGCTTTCCGCTCGAATCGATCGTCGCCCCAAAATTAGCGAATCGCAGTCGACGTGAAAAAACCTGCGCCGCGGTGCTAATTACAGCGTTCGCTCCTCGCCCACCCGAATCCGCCTCCGACCGAATCCGCAATTAGGAATCGAGCAGCCGGGCTCCATTAGAGACGGACAAATTCGCTGTTTACCCGCCGACGATTGACGATATTCTCAAGATCTCCGATCGATCGACGGCGACTACCGTAACCCGGGCGTGAGGCCAGCGGCTCCCGGGGCAGATCTCGGTCCTCAGGGTCTTCTTCACCCGCTTCCGTGTTTGAGAGCGCCGCCGCCATCGACAGGTGATCGGCGACGCCAATTGACCGGCAACAACAGCGCTTCGAGGAGCAGATTTACGATTTGCAAACAAACACGTGCCGCGCGCTGATTTGATCTTTGAGGATTCTTTGGAACTTTTAAAAAGACTTTTGAAAGCTTATAAATTCAGGATTTGCGCTACACATGCCTTCTTAAGCTTCAAAAATACACAAGACACGTTTTTCTACGCATTGCACACTTAAGACCAAAACGCATTTCTGAATTGAATTCCGAGACGATTCTTGTTGCTTCGTTAAATTCGAATTCGGAATCGGTTTTGTGATTCCACGACGCTCTAATTTGTAGCTAGGAAACCTGTGCTCACCAAGAAGAATCAAGCCGGGATGATGGCGTGGTTAATAGCAGCTTTGAAATATGGGATGAGAATACGGAGAGACGTTGGAGCAAAGAACAAAAATGGAAATTCGGAAAATATTTGGATTCAAGGTTGTTCGTGTCGAACAACCCTTTTTGAGTTAGCCAGAAAATGGCGAGAAAACCGGAGAAAACGGAAATATTTGAATGGGCAATGAAATTCTTTAATGTCTATCCTAATATAACAATGTTGATTCTTTTTAGATACCTTCGTGGCCAGTCAAAAAGCTTGACATATTAAAACAAGAGACTCTTCTGTAAGTAAAAGCGAAGAAGTGAAATCAAAACTAACCTTGGTTTCATATTTATTAAAATGATATGTGAGAATTGAAAAAGGAAACCGGAGTTTAGCGAAAACTCAGAAATTTGGTCACGTTCTTTGTTAACTGCAGTTTGACCAGCATAAACAGAACTCAAACATCATTTCTAAATGTCGAGCACCTGCAACGCAATTTGCAGCTAAGGACGAAAAAATGTTCGTTCCCTTTCTATATTCCGCTCGTTCCCTCGCCCAATTTCGCCTTTCCAGATGCACTTTCCTCTCCTCGTTCTCCTGTTTACCTAGCAACGAGTCCCTCGCTCCTTTGTCGTCCTCCCTACACATCCTCTCCGCTTCCCTCATTCCTCGAACCCGAATTCCGCCGTCGTCCGGAGTTCGGCGCCCCCAAAACCGCTTTTTCCCTCGGTGGTGGTCGCCTCCGCCTGCCAACTCCTCTCGCGCTCCAATTTGCGTGTTTCGTCCTCAAAAAATCAATCGTCGCGCGGATTACGGTAGCCCAGTCCGGCAACGTCGTCGTTTTATGCATTTTCGATGCCGAAGGAAGAAGGAGTCGCCGGCGGTCGCGCTCGAACGCGTTTACGATCGCCTAATTAGCGTTGCGTGGTACGTGGCTTCTGCTAGGAATCGGCGGCGGAAGGGCGCCGAGGGCGTAAATCATGCGAACGGGGCTTTGTAAATCACTTTTGTGGACCGCAAAGCGTCGTGTGTGGCCAGAATTTGAATGCTGGCAACCGGGAGGGACCCTAGGTAGAGTCCTAGAGTTGATTGGAAGTAGCTGGGAGCAGAGCGTTTGAAGGCTGGGAGGCAAGAATCGATTGAGAGCAAAGGAAGCGAGTTCCTTTGTCCGTCATGGCGATGAGATGACGAGTGGTTACGGTAATGCGGGGCTGCTGCAGTTGGGTTTTCTTGACTCCTCTGGAAAGTTGGATGTTGTGATGACGCAAGACGAAAAAACGGCGATTCGCGAGCGGATTCGGAGGCGATTTCTCGACACTCGCAACCAGTTCTCCTGCACAGCTAATAATTATTAGGCAGTGAACACGTTTTATTGCGCGAATGAATATTCGGACAAGCGCGAATCGAGCGTTTTTGTGGGGAAAACAGAGTTGAAATGGGACTCGAAAGTTTCAGAGATTAGCTGATTAGCTGATATGTTCTCTTATTAGAAGTCAGATAGACTGCGTTTTCAATTTTTAGATTGGTCAGAGGGGCTTCCGTTAACACAACAAATTGTTTGGTTTCTGTAAATACAAGATTATTCCAAATCAGATAGACGACATTCGTTGGCTTTTTAGAAGTTTCAGGGGACTAAAGCAGGAAAGATTCGTTGGTTCCCGTTAAGATATGCAAATCAAAGTTCAAAAAAGTTGCAGAACGCTCACATTAGAAACCTTATCCTTTACCTTTACGTTCATTTTTTCCCAGTTAACTTGATTCCCAGTAAGCGCAAAAAATTCATGTACCGCTCGCTAGGAGTATTAAAATCATATTTCACTCTTCCTTCCATAAATTTCACTTTTCCATAAATACAACACAATGAACCTTTTTCCTTTTCTGCATCTGCCCCAATGCCTCCCAACACGGCCCAATACCGATTTACAACGTGCCGGGCCGCTAATCGGCCAAAGCAAACTTTCTGCTTTTTGCGCGTCTCCAGTCAGCCTATAAATCATTTCCTCGCGCTACCGACCTCACACATGGGAACTCTCAGTTTTTCTCTCCTCTGCGGTCCTCCGCTGTCACAACGCGCGTTGATTTAGTGGAATCGAATCCAGATGTCCCAGAAACTCTGTTCCAGCAGCTCCGCTCCCTCAATTTGAGCGGCCCTGGGCCCTCGGCTGTCCGATTCTCGGCTCTCCCAGCCAGCTACAGTACCCCTCTCAGGATGCCCCGCTTCCCTTGGGCGACATTTCGGCAGCTGCGCGTTTCTCTAAATTTCAGATTTCGATCTCGGATACGGTTAATCGCGAGGTTCTCGGATAGAACTTAAGGAAATCAAAGGAATCTCGGGAACTGGGTCAAAAGAACTTCGGGTTTTGAATCTAAGGTTACTCGCGAACGCGAATATGCAAATGGAATCTCCGGCAGGAGCCTTCTAAGCACGAGAGCCTCGGGCGTCCGGCTGCGCGGCCGAATGGCGAAGCGAAGGGAAACGAGCGCTTAATGCGAAACCTTGACGGAGCTCTCATTAATAGGGTAATCAAATTTTATGGCATAACATTTGAAAATTTGCATAGAGCACGGATGCGGCCGGCTGGTGATGGTATCAACGTGGCGCGGAAGAATTGTGAATCAAGTGGGCAAACACGAGAGGCCCGGATTCCGCGGCGTGGGGTCGCGACGCTTTTACAACCGTTTTTTGCAAAAGACTGTAAACGGATGGATACAAAGGGGGCGAGAGACGCGAGAAGACGCAGAAGATGCCAGGTTTAGGGCCTCTCGAGGCCGGATTCTCGAGGAGCGCCGCGGAGCGACCGACCCGCGTGGAAAGTTTGTGGAGAATGCGGCGGAGGCCGGAGGAGACAATTATTTCAACAATTAGAATCGCTTAATGGAGGTCGTAATTCGGTGCTTTGGGGCGCTCTAAGGCCATCTATTCCTTGACTCTCGTTCTCCTAATGTTTTCTCGAGCCCGGTCGCGCGACGACACGCCATTAGGAGGAGCAGAGAGAGCAGCCCGCCGAGCGTCTTTACGGTAATTTTATGCTCTGTTTTATGGATCCGCTTCCGAGGAGCCACTTTTCACGCTTCGATTCGCGTTGATAAACAAAAAGAAACTTCTGGGCAGCGGAACCGTGGGTTGTTGGAGTGAAATGACGAATTTTGGAATGTTTTGGAGGTTGGGAGACTTCTCTTTCGTGTGGTTCTAATCAGCTGTCCCTCAATCTCTAACAGACTCACAGGATATTTTGTTAGACTCATTTTCCAGATGCCTCGCTTTGCTTCCTCCACCTTTTTTTGTCCTCAGGCCATTCCAATCCGGGCTAATCGTCCTATCTCCCGATCTGCACCCTCTACCGTACCATCTCGTCGCATCGACCTCTCGCGGCCCTCCGCTGCTCCATTTTCGTCGTCATTTTTCGATTAAATTCTGCTCCGTCGATAGACGACGTGGCGTCGTCCGGGATCCTTTTCGCCCTCCGCCGCTATACGATATCACAATTTCGCCATTCAAAATCTCATCTCGGCGGCCCTGCTCGCGGCGTTCCCAAAAACGGCGTTAGCCAGATTTCGGACGACCTTCGCCGCCGTGAGCCTTCTACGATCGGAGCGCCGTGTTGCGCACTTAATGGCTCCTCCGATGGGTTTATCTCATTGTTCCTTGTTCGCGCGTCTTCGCTCCATGCATTCGGTAATGGGCCAAACGGCAACAGACCGGCAGCAGCGCAAAGGAACGCCGCCGCCAACGGTTACGGTAGAAGAGACCGCGAATGGTCGTGTTTTATGGGAATCGGATTGCGAATAATCGTTTTCTTTTCACTTTTTTGCTCGTTTGTGGTTAACCCCGACTGGCGTCGCCTGACATGCTCTAGAGCGGCTTGGGGCTTACGAGACCGTCGGGTCCCCTAATTTCCAGATTGAGACCCTTCGGATCACCCATCCATTTCACAAAAAAATGGGAATTCGGCATTTTGTAGCTTCAAAAGCAACATCCATTTGATCCTGGTCTATGGGACTAATTAGCCGCTTTCCTAGTTCTTTGAGAGTCTTCTCCAAAGTCCCATTCGCCGTACCTAATCCCCGACCTTCCGCGAGTCACCCTCGTTTTTTCCGCTTCCGACGGCAAACAACCGCCTCTCCTCTGCTCCGCTCACCTTCGCCTCGTTACGGTGCTTGTTTCTTCTCGCCCAGATCACATCCGTCGTCTGCTAATTGTATTGTGACGTGGCGTTTTTTTGCGTCGGCGCCGCTTGTGGGAGCGAGGAGAGGCGGTCCGAGCCCGGTGGGCGGCGCGGGCTGCCTAAGGCTCGGGCGAGCGGGAGGCTGGCGCCTCGCTCGCCTGGGGCCTTCCCTCCCTTGCGGCGCGGAGGAGCCTCCTCAGAGAATATTCGCGGCTGCGCCGGCGGTAATTTGGACTCCGAACGAGTGCTTCACGACGTCGCCGTGTTAATTGTGCAATTTGAAAGAGATTACACGAGAGGACGCGGGAGAGGACTGCTATTACTGTTTTACGCGCAATTTGACTCGCGTGAGACTCTTCTTCGCATTTTGTTGTTGCGAAGCGGCGCGGGCCGGAGATTTATGGAACGAGTTTTCCCGCAGGCGACGCTGATTTAGAGCCAATTAAGCAAATTAACGCGAAGGTGGCGACGCTACCGCCACCAACCGACCGCGTGTCCCCGAGGAGGTTGGGGAATGAAGGACACTTCTTGCAGAGACTGTAGACAAGTCTGAGGGGATGTGGAAAAACATGTCTACTCTAGATAGACACTGTCTTTGTCTCTTATAATGCTGAGTTTGGATGAGGGAACCCATTGGATACTCGATAAGTTCAGAATTTCGATTCGATTTTCGTCTAAAGTCGCGTTCGATAGAAGTACGAGCTCTCAGCCTCGGATCGCGCGTAAACACTCCAGCAAACCCCGAGTACCACTTTGCGCCTGACGAATGCGTCTTAGATCCGATAAAGTCCTCGTCATCATATCGAGAGGCAATCAAAATTTGAATTAAATCCCGCCACTACGGTAGGTTTATGCAACTGTTTATCGCGCGCTCGATCCGCCGCTTATGGGCTCAGTTACATATAGCGAATAATTGGCTTTTTGGCGCCATTAAAAAGCTCCATTCGTCAGGTGAAAAGCTTCGAATAACGACGCCATTTACGACTTGTCGCGCGCGCGATTCCGAAGTTGCGATTCTGGCGGCGCCGCGAGCTAGGCCGCTAATCCGCCGCGTTTCCGATTTTCTCCCGAGTTCTTCCCGGGTTCTTCGAGGCGCGATTCCGAACTTCGCGGTCCCTCGGGGTGCCTCCATCGTCTCCTCATTCGCTCTTCTCTTTTCAGAACTCCGCCCCCAGCGATCACCCACGCTCCGACCAACCAGCGTCGCCGGACCGAGAAGGATTACGGTACCGAAGAAGAGCAGCAAGAAGGAAGACGAAGGAGGCAGCAGAATCGACGCAGATTCGAAGCGATGAACGTTTCGTCGGCCACTTCGTCGTCGTCGGCGACGACGTCCTCGTCGCTCGGCTTCGACTTTCCACCCTCGGGAAGCCGCTCCTCGTTCCACGACGCCGCACTCGCGGCCACGACGCCGATGCCCGACGCCGACCATCTGCAGAGACTCGCGCAGATGACCCAAGGCGTGGGCCACGTGAAGTCCGCCTCGAACGGCGATTCAGGTGAGTGGGTGCATGGACGAGCCTCAAAGGATGCGCGAGGTCGTAAAACCTTCCGCGGCCCATTAGTTTTAGTGCGGGCTCCGCTCGGCGACGCCTCTCTTTTTGAATATTTCGTACGATTCTCCTCCGGAGCTCGGTTTTCTCTTTCCCTCGATCCTTTTGCTTGTTTTCACGCTCTTATCTGCTCTGTTCCAGATGGCTCAACCCCGCAACCAGATCCCTCGCTCTACCAGTCAGCGGCCGCAGCCGCTTACGTGCAGCAGTACGGCAACTGGCCCAACTACTACCAGCAGTTCGGTCAGCCGATGAATCCCGCGGCCTTCTCCGCGTGGCCCGCACAGTGCTACGCACCTCCTCACTGGCCCAACTACGGTAAGCACCCTCCTCCCTGCCTGACCCACCTCACTGAACGCAACACGCTCAAACAATCGGCCCGGCCATCAGCTGGCCCTCCTCGTACGAGTCGGTAATTTTGCTGATTTATGCGCTTGTTAGTAGCCGTTTTATGGCCGCTCTTCTAGACTGCACGCGCATGTCCCCGCCGTCGCAATCCCTTCCGAGCACTCTGAGAGGTCCGCCGTTTCAGCCCAATCGAAAAAAGGCCGCCAAACGTACCAACGCTATCAAACCAGCGTGCTCGAGTCCAAGTTCCAGCAGTCGTCCTACGTGTCCAAGAAGCAGCGGGAGGAGCTGCGGCTGCAGACGAACCTGACGGACAGGCAGATCAAGATCTGGTTTCAGAACCGGCGGATGAAGGCGAAGAAGGAGAAGCACCGGATGGAGGACCAGGGCGAACACTCGGCCCTGCTACCCGCGAACCCGCCGAAAAACCTCGCGGACAACGTGGAACTCACCTCGGCCAGCGAGGCGCACGAGAAGATGAAGAACGGCGCCGGCGGGCCGCAGCCTCCTACCGTACCCCCCTCGCTAGGCCACCAGCAGTCCCCCTGGTTCGCGACGGGGCCCGCGACTCCGACGGAATCTCCGTGGAGCCACATGCTCCCGCCGCCCCACGCGAACCCGCACGCCTACAATCCCATATCCGGTTACTCGTTATGTCCCCCGAATATTTAAGAGGTCCCGATTCTGTGTGTCGTGTGTTGTGACTGTGTAAATGTGTTCTGCGGGAGTCGGTTCAGACTCCCAGAATCCACTTTCCCACCTTCTCTCAAATAAACAGATCGTATCCTCGTCTTTTCGTCGGTGCACCACACAACACACACGACTACCGTATGCGTCTTTCAGATTTTGCCGCCGCGCTCACGGCCTCCGGCGGACGCAAGCGCGGCCGACAAACCTACTCGCGCCACCAAACGCTCGAGCTCGAAAAGGAGTTCCACTACAACAAGTACCTGACGCGGCGGCGGCGCATCGAACTCAACCGCAGCCTCGGCCTCTCCGAGCGGCAGATCAAGATCTGGTTCCAAAACCGCCGCATGAAAAAGAAGAAAGAGGACAAGGCCCGCCAGGAACCCAGCTCCTCGAGCTCTCTCTGAGATCCCGAAGATGATTAATGTATTCAAATTGATAAAAATGAACTGAAACAAAACAATCTGAGAGGTTTGAGAAGGAGCGAAGGGTTGTTGAAAGGGAAGACGGTGCTGAGATGTTGAATTTGGTTAAGAAATCAGCTTTTAAGTGTTGTAGGAAAGCATTTATTTCTTTTAAGCCAAATCGACGAAATTGCAAATATCTGCAGCCAAATCTCTTGTGCACCAATCATGAATCTTTTAAAACTCAAAAGAGCCTACAGTTTGACAAGTTTTTCGACTGTTGTTCCTATCATTTCCTATTTTTTCCTATAAAAATAATTTGTCAGTTCCTAAAATGAGCTCAAGGAGCCTCTTCGATAACTCAATTTCTAAGATCGGAAGCAGGCGACCTTCAAAGTTCACCCGGGCACTTTGCTGCTCGTTTTCATAACATCCAATCACTCTGAATGATCCCATCGAATCGAAATTCGCATGTCGGACCCCTGCGTCGTGACTCGTTTTACGAATGTAAAGTCAGCGGGAGGCCTGGACACCCACCGGATTACTGTAGCTATTCTCAGACAGCCGAAGAAGGCGACGATCGGAGAATTGAATAAGGAATCCACGCGCGAAACCAGTTGCTCGCCGCCGGCTGCGACGTCCTCGATCGTTTGTTCGACGCCTTTCATATGCAAATCAGACGCCGAACGACTTTCCGAGTTTCCTTGCAGAAAACTGCAGGAAGGGACGAAGCAGCTCTGGGGAGCGGCGGATTACGGTCGCCACTTCAAAGCGACACTTCCGACGGTCATTAAACGAGAAGTTACACCGAGTTAACGACGCCGTTGACGGCCCCTCGACAGCTTTCCGAAGGCACAGGTGTTGCGATGTGACGCGTTGAGGACGAAAGGCGAAATTATGATGTGGCGACAACAACGCCGATGAGGTCCTGACCCCTCGAACGACCCAGCGCGGGGCCGTAAAAGCCCACCGAAGAGTGCGCGCTTCTGAAACACCGAAATTTATGTTCTGACACGTGCGCGGGATTTTGCGACGAGGTGGACGGCCGTTCCAAGGCCGGAAACGGTGTACAGGGGTGGAACACGAGGAGGGTTTTCGATATTTTCCAAAAACAACCGAATTACAAACACGGTTTCATCGTCATCGGCGTTCCATGTCACTCTTCACACGTCCGCTCGCTCAGCATGCGCTTCACGGATCTTGCTGGAATCGTGTGTGCCGGTGTCTCCACTCCGGCGGTCGGGAATCCTTCGTGGTCGTCGATTTTGTCCTTTTCCAATGTGGGACCTAAGGCTAAAAATTAGCTTCATCGTATTTTGAACTACTCACCGCATAAGATCGGATTCGCCTCCTTTTCGGAGACCTGCTTCTTCTTGGAAACTGCTGGCTCGGTCTCCCACTCGAAGGGTTCGCCGAATACCGTATCTTCCTCCTTCGCAAGCTTCATCAAACTCTCCCGGAGGGCCGGGTAGTTGGGAGACTGCAGAGGCTCCACCTCGTCGATCATCTTGATGATCTCGAGGAGTCGACTCGGGACATTCTCTACCGCCGCCTTGGGGTTCTTGAACAGGTCGTCCTTCATCTTGCCCACCTCTTTCTCGTCGTCCGAATTCCTCCACGGAAGCGCATCCGCTAGGAACATTTCCATTGCCTGAAACCCTTGTTATACAGTTGACAATCTCATATCCACTTACCGTGTACAGCCAGGCTTCCAAGTCGTCCTTCCTCGTTTGACGCTTCGCCAGGTGGGTCGTTCGAGATGCGTAACGCAGTGTTCCTATGAACTTGTACTTCGAATTCTTCTTAATTTGCTTCTCCTCGGTAGGAAAAAATGTGGTCGTTCCTAGGTCGACTAGGAATACGCGCCTCTTTTGGGGACCGAGGCCAATCGAATAGTTGGCCGGCTTCACGTCCCGGTGAACGAGGCCGATGGCGTGGAGTTCCTGGAGGCCTTCGAACATCTCGATGCAGAGACGGCACGCGGTCGACCACCTGAAAACCACGCTGGTCACAGACGCGAAATAAGAAGGCCGACATACGAGATTTCGATCTTGGCAATGAGATCTTCGATCGAAGGTCCTACGAGCGTCATCACGATGTACTTCAAAGAATCCGTACAAGCGCTGTCCCGCATTTCCAGAAGGTGGATGACTTTCTCCGGATTCTTCTCCTTACACTTATTGATCACCGTGTAAGCCTTCACTTCGAAGTGGAGCCTTGGAGTAACCGACGCGTCGCGGTACTCCGTCTTCACGGCATACTCCTTTCCGGTTTTGTCTTCGACCAGATAAACGTCCCCGAAACCGCCGGAGCCGAGCAGCTTCTTTATCGTAAAGGTGAACTTCGAGGTGCCGATGCGGCATCCTCTAACGAGCTTCCGGTTATGGTCGAACTTCAGCTTCCTTTTGGCCTTCTCCACTTGCTTCTCTTTCTAAACAGGAGATAGATGGATAACGGAAATACTGAGAAACGAACTTCGTCGGATCGAGGATTCCGTTTGATCATGTGGCCTTCAGTACTGATTTGCTTGACCTTCTTTTCTCGGAAAGTCTTCGCATCTGAAATCAAAAATTTTTACTATAGGCAATCAAAAACAGCAAAAAATGAAATTTCCTTCAAGGGCCACCCTTGCGTTCAATATTGGAAAGCGCGAACTGGCGTCTAGGCTGAAAACGACTTTCCAAAATCAGATGCCTAAATCCGAAAAAATCAAACAATTCAATTTCGAAAATGGGGTGGCGAGCGAGAGCAAACGAACGCGACAGCCGCCATCTCGCATTCGAAGCTTCCGTGATTCGCGGGCAAATCGCTCATCATACTCGGTTCCAAGCGCTTTTCAATCACTCAGATATCCAAATCCACTCACTCTTGGGCACAGATTTCGGTCCCTTTCCTACGCTGCTGCCGCTGCTTCTCTTCGTCGTCGTTGGCACGGGCGCCGTCTGTCGACCTCCGCGATTACAAGCCAGCTTTTGAGTGCGCCTGTCCATCTGAAACAAAAGCGTTAAATCCAGGAATTTCCTCGGAATCCTCTTACGGCCCCTCGCTCGTGCGCCATCGCGGTCGACCGGAAACTGAAAATGAGCATGCGGAGTGCTCTGAGGACGTCGAGACCTCGAGCGTCTAGACTCGTCTTATTTGATCCGGACTTCATTATCTGCGACTTCCGCTCAATTCGACCATTTCTGCTTTCGAAAGGCCGCGTGAGTGGTCGCAATGAGTCCGATATGGATTCTTTTCGCTTTACTATGTGCCAAAGGAGTCTTCAGCCAAATCATCGCCGGGAGCTCCGAAAAACCGGAAGAGGGCAATAGCGTAAGTGGGACATCGTTTTGCAAAATATTGACGCGGGATTTCAGGAATTGTTCAAATGCAAACGAGGGATCAAATCGTCGAAAGAAGTCGGAATTTCCACGGATCTGAAGATCACAATTAGCGAAGCGGTGGCATTCTGCTACTCACGGATTTTCAGCTATGGGCCGCTATTAATAGAAGGAGAGGGTAGGTGGACGCGAGGAGATACAGGGTGTTTCAAAAAAAGGGCTGGCCAGACAGTGGAACGGAGGCAGTCTGGAATTCGCGGAGCGCACTCATTTTAAACTCACTCGCCAGGAACAACCGGTCGGTTTCGCTAACAAATAACGCGAAACCGACCGGTCGTTCCGCGATTTCCAGACATGGCTCCATCCCCCTGTCTGGCCAGCCCTTTTTTAATCACCCTGTAGGTCCCTCAATGAGTTTATTCGAACCGATTTTTCAGATGTGGAAATCGACAACTACGTCATCGAATACGGAATTGTCGACAGCCATTTCCGCACAACGCATAATGCAGAATGCCACTCTTCGGCCATTGAAAACTGCAAATTGCTGCCCGACGAAAGCATCCTGTGCTGCTGTACGACGAATGGGACCAACGCATGCAATGATCATCTCCACAAACTGGCCGTGACCACGTTCATAGAAACCCGTCTGAGAACGATTAACGATGTACAATGGTATTAAGGTTTAAGCATTTTATCGAATTCTTCCAGGCTTTATACGAATGTCCCAATTTAAATGGTGAAGAGCACTGCCACTCTCCGGGATGCTTCTCCCTTCGCGACTCCCAAATGAATATCGTAGAGTCCGGGTGTGTTAATCCAAGAGATCAAACTGAATCTAATAAGTTCGTGCATGGTGGGTGATATTACGCACTTTCAAAGTGAAGAATATATTTTTTCAGAGGAGTCGAGGCAGCTGTGCGGGAAGTACAAGCAGAAGAACGGATGTGCGGTCATTTACCCGCCGAACGAGGAACCTCAGCACCTCTGCTGCTGCGAGTCGCCCGACACGTGCGAGGAATTCTTCTGTTCGGAGGGAAGAAGCATCAAGCACGTCAAAGATTTGCTCAAGAGCAGTGTTTGAAATGGGTCGCGATTGCTGTTTACCAATGAATTTAGTTTCATATTGTCTAAGTCTTTGATATTAGTCACTCGCCCCACGGATTGAGGAACCTTCCACGCCACCGAAACTGTCCAAATGACGCTTCACTGTCTTTTTTCTCCTCACAAGTCTCCTCGAGTTAAATTCGGAGAGATTTTGTCAGCGTTCTTCTTGCAAGTTCCAAACGCAAAACCCATGAGTTTGTTCTGGGCTCCCGAAACGACGACCCTGCACTCTTTACCCACGACAACTGTCAAAATGTCGGCGATGACGTTGGCAACCGAGTCGACCGGCTCACCCGCGACTTCGTCGAATCCGAAATCGCGTTTTCCCCCTAAATCCGCGTGCTTATCTCTCCGAATTCAGCTCGATCCTCTTGCAGATGGCCGACAACCTCTTCGAAGTGCGTAACTCGTTCTACTTGGGCGCCTACCAGCAATGCGTTCACGAGTGCCACGTAAGTTCTTTGATTTTTTGGCTTCTCTGAGTTTCTGGTTTCAGAATGCCCACGTGAAGACCGAAGAGGAGAAGCTGGCGAAGGATGCATTCATGTACCGCTCCTACATTGCCCTCAACAAGACGTCGATCGCCCTGAGCGAGATTCCAGCTTCCACGAAGACCGCGTCGCTCGCTGCGATTCGCCGCTTCGCGGATTACACCGCCAACCCGAGAAAAGGTACAGTATTCGCGTTTAGATCTGTCGTGAAAGAAAGTTCTTGTTCAGAAAAGACATCGCCGAGGAAGTTTCGCAGGAAATGAACAAGCTACCCAGCGACGACGTCGCCTATCTTATGGCTGCTCTGATCTTCATGGGTGAAGGGGTGAGTTCATGTTTTGTAAAAACGTTAAATCGGTGAATCTTGTTTAGGACATCGAAAACGCCCTCCGCGTCTTCCACATGTCGGAGTCCTTGGAGTGCATCGCCGGCTCCATCCAGTGCCTCCTGAAGCTCGATCGTGCCGATCTGGCCACGTACGTTTCCCACTTCTTTCTGCGCCTATTGTCGTCCTTTCAGTAAGGAACTTAGGAAGATGCAAGAAATAGACGAGGATGCCACTCTCTCCCAGCTCGCCCTGGCTTGGTGCAACATGTATGTGGTATGTTTGAGGCTTCTGAAGTATTCAAAGTTTTACGAAACCGTCTTCAGGGAAAGGACAAGCTCAACGACGCGTTCTACATCTACCAGGAAATGATGGACAAGTACGGAGCCAACCCCACGCTCCTCGTGTCGCAGGCTTCATGCCTCATCCAGCAGGAGAAGTACGCCGAAGCTGAGAAGCTCCTTATGGACGCCCAGCAACGCGACGCCCACAACGCGGAAGTTCTCGTGAACCTCGTCGCCTGCAGCCAATTCCTGGGAAAGCCTACTGAAGTCACAAATCGCTACATGAAGCAGTTGATTACTGAATTCCCCCACCACTCCTGGTCGATCGACTACGCAGCCAAGGAGAAGCTTTTCGAGCGCGTGGTTTTGGAGACCAGTGCTTAAAGTGATGCAATGCTGGAATAATTTATTTTTTAAATCCATATGTGATAACTATTGATGTTTTATATATATTCTCGGAGAGGTTCCATTGTAAATTTTCGTGGCTAATGAATCGTCGGTTCGCGTCAGCTACCTCCACTCTTGTCATTACACCTTCCTCACGATCGCCGTTTTAGATGTCGGTGCAGCAGAATCCGCGACTGCGATTGGCTGTTTGTTGCTCCAGCAACATGAATCGGAGCATGGAAGCTCACGGATTCTTAAAGTACGTCATACCTCAGTCGGGGAGAAATCTGATCGAAATCTTTAGGAAGAGGGGGTTTATAGTCGACTCATTTGGATCCGGAACGCAGGTGAAGTTGCCCGGACCGTCCGTGGACAAACCAAACTGCTACGAGTTCGACAAAGTCCCGTACGACTTCATCTACAAGGATCTTCGGAACAAGGACGCTGCTCTCTACACCCAAAACGGCCTCCTCAACATGCTCGATCGTAATCGAAGAATCAAGGAGAAGCCGCAGAAGTTCCAGCGGGCGAAGGAATACTTCGACGTCATCATCTGCCTCGAAGAGCGTGTTTATGACCAGGTGGGAATCAGCACGATCTATCCACCTCACGAACCCCATTTTAATTTTCAGGTCCTCGACGACATGCAAACTAGAGAACAGATCACGGGCGAAAGCGTGCATCTAATCAACATTGACATTCAGGATAACCACGAGGAAGCCACGATCGGAGCTCTTATAGTGTGTAACATGTGCGCCAAGGTGAACCAGTGATTGTTTGGTCATTTCAACTCATTTTTGCCGTATAGTTGGAGCAAACGAACGATCTGGACAACGAAATCGACGACGTAATGGCGGAATTCGAGGAACAACACCCGAAACGTAACATCCTCCACACAATCTGCTTCTATTGAACTCTCTCCCCCTGTCGATGGTCTCATGACGTAAATGTTTAACAACAAGTCAAAATCAACAAATTTTGGGTAAAAACAAATAACAAGTGAAATCAGGCGAGCTGATTAAATTCTTCGCCCACGGGGTCGGGGAGCTTGATCTGCCGCAGCTTCTCGTCCTTCTCCTTGCGGCCTTGTTCGCTCATCTTGCGGTTGATGTACTTGTTTCGTTGGGCGATCTTGATCTCGCGGCGGACGGCGTTGGGATTCATGTAGTTGGGGTTCTCGTAGAGCACGGCTCCTTCAAAAGATCCCTTAAAGATGGTCGCGATTTCGAGCACCATACGAGGACCTAGGAGAAGCGAAGTGAGGTGAGCAGTTGAAATTTCGAGGACTTACCGATTTCCTGGAGTTCCATCTTCTCGTCGACGACCTGGAAATTGCGGAACCAAATTTTGCCGTCGGGAGTCAGCGAGAACGAGAAAATGTGGTCGATGAAGGGCTGGCTGCGAGGATGATGGTTGGGAGTGGCGAACGTCTGCAAGGAAATGCTTAGGAGAGGAGTTTAGATTCAATAGGATACCTGCTTCAGGAGCTGCTTGATAAGGCGACTGCTGGGCTGCTCGTCAAACTCCGAGCCAAAGGAGAGAAGTGGCCGCGACGCTTTCAAGCAATTTCCGGTGAGGCGCAGTTCCTCCATAGTGTGGATGTTGTGGACGAGGAACTTCGCCGAGGGTCCATCTTCGACGTTGGCGAGCCAGAGGTACGTGTCCTTCTTCTTGCGGGCTTCGAAGTAGATGCACTTGGAGCACTTGGCCATCTCGGCGATTTCGTTTATCATCGTGATGCTGGTCGTCTTGCTCATCTTGGACTCGCCTCGGGAGTGCGGCATGATGGTCTTGAGATCGTTCATCACATGGCGAGTGCGGTAGTCGGACCCTCGAGAGCAGAAAACGAGGACTCGCTCGCGGTTCGTCCACTCGGGCTTCTGCACAACTTCTTCTTCGGCCATCCTTAAATGAGCGAAATTAGGAGAAATCTGCGTTTTAATTGCGAATAGACCGAGACAGAACAATTAGCATAGACAAACGCTGTTTCGCAAGGTTTCATTCGGCAAACGCGAGCGAATCAGAAGCGGTCGGGTATAAAATCGCTGTTCGAGGAATTTCATAAAATGTCAATTTAGCGCCACAATGCTTCAATTTTAGCATTTTTGAAGCTCCCGATTTTGATCAAAACATGCGATTCTCAATTTTTCGCCCGCATCCCCATCAATTCCCTTTGTTTCCGAAACGGATCTGTTCGAAAAAACAGCGATAAACACAAAACAAGCGTCAAAGCGAAGAAAGTCGCTTGAGCGAAACCCCAAAAAGCGAAAATCGAGCCGACGCAAAATCCGAAGCGAAATTTCTCGGTCCCGCAGCGATTGCCATTGAACCGTCGCTCGCGTAGCCGCTGCACGCGATGCGAACGTGCGGACGTCGCGTCGCTAATATTTTCAAGTCCGATCAGCGGAGGCGTTGATTCGATTGAAGCTTGGATCGTGGGCCAACGTTTCCTAGCGTTGCAAGCACGACCGCTTCTGATAAGGACGAATTCGCAAAGAAATTTTGCAAAATCGCGTGTCTGCTCGCTAGTCTGATTTTGCCGTTCGTCTGCTCTTGCGCGTTTTCGGTTTGTTGTTTCATTTGAGCCCGGTGGAGTTGCTCGGATCGGTCGGTCATTTCGCTTTCATTTCTTGGGTCGTTTTGCTTCCGTGCCCCTTTTTGGCTCACCAAAAAGTTTGTTTCTCTTTTTATCGGAAATTCCTTTTCAGTCATGGCCCAAGATATGGAAGTTCCGGCCACCACGTGGGAGCGCTTCAGCAAGCTTTGGGAGCAGAACCCCGCTCTCCGCCACCCTGACTCTCCCGATTGGTTCCGCAAGGACGTCAGCGAGGAACTGAAGAAGAAGTTCATCTGGGCAGCTCCCTACGACGCCCGCTTCCCCCAGATCCGCAAGCAGCGCCAGTGCTTCGCTTACTACGTCGACTTCCACCGCTGCCAGGAGCTGATGGGACAAGACTACGCTCCCTGCAAGTTCTTCCAGAACGTCTACAAGGATATGTGCCCCGGATTCTGGGTCGAGAAGTGGGACGAACTCCGCGAAGAAGGCCGTTTCCCCGCCAAGTTCGACCGCTAAGTCGAATATTGTCTCTTAGAGGATCTCGTGTCCACGTAGATCTATCTGTAGCTCTGTAAATGATAAATCGATGTTTACTATGCGTGCGTGTTTCCTTTCCACAATGCATTGTTCTCTGGTTAATTGAATAAAAAATTTCAGGTATGAGTTCCTCAACCGTTGTAGACCAGAAGGAACTGGAGCGCCGCGAAACGTACCTGCGAGCTTACAATCGTCCGCGCAGCCTGGTGGACCCCTTCACATGGAACTACCCCTGGAAGGGTGCCGGACTCATCGCCGCTATTAGCATTGGAACTATTCACATCCACAATCTCTGGTTCAAGAAGCCCTGGTACTTCGGTTAGTCGATGTTTTCGTTATCGTTGATTGAAACCCCCTCCGGTTTCAGCTGTCGTTCCTCGTGCCGCACTTGTCGGTGTTTGTGCGACGCTTGGCTACGGAATGGGAAAGCTTAGGGAGCACCACTACCGCACCCGCGACGCCGTTATCGAGCACTACATTGAGCTCCATCCTGAAGATTTTGACCATTTGAAAGACTGTGAGTTTGTTATTCCTTCGTCGGTTGTTACTGGAAACGCGAAACGAAAATTGAGTGCGCGCGAGCTGTCATCCTTCGCACGTTCGGTCGCTCTGCAAAATTTCAAATTTCTCTTCGTTATTTTGCAGATCGGCGATTCTCGTTTGTATTTTTGGGCGTTTGGGCGAGTTTCGCGTTGAAAATGCGTATTTTGTTGTAGATTCGGTTTGACGTTCGCATCCATTTCAGATCACGGACGACCATTTTCCAAGGTGCTCCTCCCGTGGTATCCTCACCGTACGCAGTACCAGAAACACGAGTAAAGAAGCCCACGCAAGTCACCAGTCTCGATCTTCTCCGCTTGTGGCTCTTGTGTATTGTACGACTAGTGTTGGAGTAATTAGAAATTTACTTCCTAAATTGTTTCTCTTTGCGTAATGTCCACCTTTGAAGAACGAGATTTTGAAGCTCGCAAGCGAGCGATGTTGGCACGTCTTACCGCTCGTCAGAAGCCAACGAAAACATCCTCCAGCGCTGCGTCGACGCCGTCCGCGGAAGATGAGGCCGAAGAACTGCTTAAGCAGGCCGAAAAGGCACTAGCGGAGGCTGTGTTTCCTGACCCTGCGATCATAACGCGGATCGAGAGCGTTTCGGGCACCCTCCCACCCGGCCGCTTATCCGCGAGGCTAACCAAGACGCTAAAACAGCTGCGAGAGCGTTTCACGAAGGAATCTCAAGCTTCGAAGCCCTCCTTTTCGTTCTCTCGCAAACCTCCGGCCACCTCCAAGGCTCCTGTTTCGAGCCAGGCGATTGCTGAAGCTGCAGAAGCCGCGGAAAAGGCTCCGAACGTCCCTTCTCCGAACTCATTCTCTGTGTCCAAGAAGGTATGATCATTTCTGTTATTTGAATCTAAATAAATTTTTGCAGGATGGCACCCGTCAAGAATTCGCAGCTGACGACGGCACTGATATCTTCGTTACTGACGTCGCCAAATCTTATCTGACCTTCGGATTCCGTGCTTCCACCGTTCACCTCAGCGGAGTCACCAATTCGACGCTCATCTTCCTCCCCGTGCGAACCTCGATCCTGATTCGAAACTGCTCCGGACTGACGCTCGTGGCTGCGGCGCAGCAGATCCGAATCCACGACTCGACCGACCTGAAGCTCCACGTTGCAATCCGAGGCGCTGTCATCATCGAGCGCTGTTCCGAAGTCAGCGTGGCGCCTTACAAGATGGTCGAAGGACTCGTCGAGAAGAGTGAACTGCCCGTGGAGGACAAATGGGACGAAGTCCAGGACTTCAACTGGCTTGTGACGACACGTCCGAGTCCGAACTGGAAGAAGATGGCCGAAGATGAATGGAGCGAGTTTGGATTGAACGCTCCCCAGTGACGCGTTTTCTTGTTTCTGTGGTGCTTTTTGTTGTAAAATTTATTGTAACGTTTAACGAGCCTATGCTGAGATCGAGGAATCCCCGTTTCCTGACAGCGTGTCCAAGTGGAACTTTTTGACTTTGCCAATTCTGAAGAGCTGCTTCAGTTCCTCCCGTAATTCTCCAAAGCGGCGTTTTTCTTTGGAAGAGGAATATAATTTCTACCTGTTCATCGTGACGTACATTAGCGGGTTGAGATACCCGCTGTTGAAAACGCTTAGGAAGCTGACGAGTGTGGGATCCACGCGGAACTTGGGGAAGAGCTGCGATCCGAAGTGGTATAGGCACACACACCATGAAGATACAAAAGCAGAACATCACGATCGCTTGGATCAGGACTCGAGATTCGCGGTTGGTGACAAGCGAATCCCGCGAGGCGATTATGAGCCGCCGGCGTCCCCACATGAGGCTGTCAACGATGAAGATATAGATGAGAAACGATTACGGTATCGAAATGGGCGAAAGGAATCTCAATGTTGCAGATGACGAAGAGACGATTGAAGGCGTGTACGAGCACGAAAGGCATCGTGGTCATCCACGCAGAACTGGCGAAGACGGAGACGAGGTGCTCGCTGGTCGGGTGGAACATCGAGTTGAACATGTTGAAGAGCTCCATGACGAGGTTCCCTGCGAGCTGCAGCAGTTCCAGGATTCCGATCTGGCTCATGATCAGGAATTACATGTTGCGTATGAAGCTCTTCTTTGTTAGAAATATCTGAATACGGTCAAGACCGTTAGCGTTGGAGAGCTTTTTTGATGATGATGATGATGATGATGATGATGATACTGTAGAAGATGAAGGGAAAGATGGTACAGGTGGAGAGGACGAAGGTGGTGAGAATCCACTCCCATTCTTCATGGTTCGACAATCCGAGGATGCAGACGTACTTGGTGGAATTGAAGAGTCAACCACGAGAGAAAAGCGAATACAAGATGGACTCGCGGTGAGGACACGCGCTGAATTCTCATGGACGTTCGCACGCGGCATTCGAACACTCATCGTTGGACATTCTACGTAGGTTGGTGGAAGTTCCCAGGAAGAAAAGAGCAAAATTGGTCTTCAAAAACTTGAAATACTCATAAATGATTAGTAGAATTCTAATAGCTAATAGTTCATACTCTCTTGAGAAGTTGTTCGCTCAAAATAACACTAACTTGTTTTCTGCACAACTGGGCGGTGTCACAATTTATAGAAACTACAGAATCATGAAGATCTACGTTGTAAATAAACAAGTTGGCGGTTCGATCTCTGGAGTTGGCAAGGGAATTGATCCCAATTACATTAACAGATTCGACGTAAGCTAGTGCAAAGTCGTTGTAGCGAAATTCTTCTAATTCCACTAATCAGCTTGATTTCCTTCGTTCAGGTCTCACATCTCATTGCGTTCACTGAACTTCTTTTTTGTCTATGGGAAACATCAAATTAGTTCTATAAAGGTTTATCCAGTTTCAAAAAATTGAACATTCTGAAGATTAAATTCGATTTTTGAAAACAAAATCTCTTCCAAATAGCACAAACCACAAACCCTCCAAAGAAACTGAAACATTTCCAATGTTTGAAAAAACGCATATGACGGTAGAAGAGTTTGGTTTGGATGAGAAACATTTGCGGGAAACAAGAAACCATATCAACGTTCTTATGAACAGCTTATGAAAATTTGGATTTCGCTTCCGAAGCGAAATAAGGAAATCGGAAAAAAAATTAGCGGACGTCATCGAGTGGCGGGAAAGTTGAGTTGCTGTTTGATGGAATGCGAGGACGCGAGAATTCCTGTTTAAGGAAACATGAAAATTGGGATTTTGAGAGGAATCAGAAGTTGTTCTTTGAGAGGATGATTTTACGGAAATTCGATATTTTTGGATTTTACTCCACTTAAGCGACCAATACGAACCATTGAATTCAATTAAATACGAAATCAGGTGCCGTGCATTACGTGCAATACGGGAACCCAGAATTTCCGTTATTCTGCCACAAATCGCAATATCCATTTGAAGCCTTCCAAAAATTGTCAAAGCAAACAGTTTTAGCTTCTTCTGAAAGCCGTTTTCTACGAAATTCCCTAATCCGTTTTTGGTGCATCGGAAGCCCTGTTAACTCCCTGCGCGTGAAGTCACGAGTTGTTGTCCCTCATGGATTCAAGGTGGCTTTGCGTGTGCAAAAGACTTCAAAACAGCAAATTGGAGTCTTTATTGGTCACGTAGCACTAGAAATCGTTGCCGGGCATGGATACAAACTATAAAGGCCTCTACATAGTTCGAGACGCATGCGAAAGACGCAAGCTAACGCCATACAAATTTCTGCCTTAAATGGTTGATTTCGGAGCAACCAAACAAAACAACTCGGTTATTTACAAAGAACTTGTTTTTTGTAAGCCTCGATTTAGCATCTAGTCTTTCGCTCATTCCAACCCAAGTTCATTTTCTTGTTATGCTTTTCAACATTTATTCAAATCTACTCCAATCGCTAAATCTGAACATCTCTCTGATCTACGCAGTTTCGTCCTAACGTAATATCTTCAGCCCTCTCCGTAGCGAATGGCGGTTGCGAGTTCAATGGCCGAGTAATAAATTCCGACCACGCACACCGTAACCCCCAACCCGATCACCGCCAAGTCGAACTTTTTCTCGAAATCGGTCAATCGCGCGCCTTTCAGCTTCAGATGAAACAAGGCGGGCCAGATGAAACTCAGCATGGTTCCTGGAATAATGGACAGATTAGAGAGAAACAGAAAAGAGGTCACCTGTGATATTCCCAACCAGTCCCATTAGTTCGATGAGATAAGGCACGGAAAGAGCCATCATCAAAGTAAAGAGGATCAGGATGATGCGGAGGCAGAGGGCCCATTCGCGGAGGGTTCGGTCGTTACCGTAGCAGCTGAAGAGGATAGGTTAGGTTACTCAGTGAAAGTAGGTTCTCTGGTCGGTTCTTCTAATGCCAAGTTTATGTTTGTTAAAAATTTCCGAAATAATTGAATTTTGAATGTTTGCGATGTAAGTGCTTGTGACCTCATTGTGCTACCGTACCTCGAAAACCAGGTGAACTTGGTGCCTCGGAAAAAGTTCTGTCTAAGCAGCTGCACGGTGGCGTAGTACGGTAGCGGATAGGAAAGAAGCGCCTTGACCACCAGAACAAGGTTGATGAGGACCTTGAAGGACTGGTTCGGAAGACTGTTGGAGATCTCCTTCTGCGTGAACTCGCCGAACGTGAGGAATCCCATAAGTCCGAAGATGGCCTTGAAAACGGCGGCCATGATGTGTGACCATTTGAGCATCCATTTGAACTCGGAGGGGTTCTGCAAATATTCCAATATTCGTGCGCGATTTGCGAAGACGCGCCGAAGAGGTCGTCGAGTGCCTGCTTAATGAGGGCCAAAATCAATGCGCGCCCACAAGAAGAAGCAGCGAAGACAAACAGCCCGAAGGCATCGTTTAAGCAGATATAATCCTTTTTCCGGACACTTTGTCCGTGCTTAATTGCGCGGAAACAAGCAGAATGGAGACAGCCGGGGTTCGGGTACCCACCTTCATGGAAGCTTCGATGCTCGGGAGGAAGATGTGCGAGGTGTAGCCGAAGACTACCACTCCGATCATCGTGGGAAACGTCCGAAGATCGAGGGAGAACCGCACTTCCGACCACACCCAGTCGCTGACCTGCAAAACGTTGTTGAGGAAAGCGCTCATGAGGGTTACGGTACCTGAGAAAGGCAGTAGAGCAAGAAGACGGCGTTGATCACCAGGTGAGAGATCGCGTTGGCAAGGCTTAAGTGGCTCACAATGGCAATGTCGTCCAGGAAAGCGGTGGCCAGCAGCACAGCGGTGGTCAGCATCATCCAAGCGGTTTTATCTGAAGACACCTTAAGAGCACAGATCAAGGAGAAAAGAAACAAACCGATGCTTGGAACGCAGCTCTGAAGCAGGTCTCCGGCTAGGACGACGTAGAGAATGCAGGTGCTCAGAAGCTCCGTAAGTTGCGCCGCCATGACGAGTTTTCCGAGTCCGGGCTTCACGGCATCAGCGACGTCCTTGTAGCTATGCCGCACCTTCGAGCCGCCCTCGTAGAGGCATTCGATGAGCAGCGCCCCGGTCCAGTAACACACGTAGGCCACTCCGATCATCGCGCCAACGGACCACCAGCCGCCGACCTTCACGGCCACCGGGAGGCCCACGATGAACATTCCTTGGATCGCGTTGGTCACATTCCAAGCCGCTTGATAGGCAGTGATTGGAGAGTCCGAGGAGGCGCCGTGGCCGTCGTCCGAAGTGGCGTTGATCGCGCGCGTTTCGTCGTCCAGAGCTTCGCAATCGGGTCCGGCTTCGCCGGTCGAACCCGCCGCGGGCGCATTTTGGTAGGAGGAAGCCGGGAGGTCGAAGGAGTCGAAGGACTTTGCGAAAATGTTCCGGTTCGTCCAATCTTGGAGCCGGCGGCCGGCCGTCGGGTTTTGCATGACGTCGAGGGACGAAACTGGGCCAAGGCCCCGAATCTCGCTCTGGCGCCGCCCCCTCGGAGTCGGGGGAGGAGGAGGAAAAGGGTAATCCCCGCTCCGTTTTGTTTCCACCAAGAGTGATGCGGCCGAGGGGATCTTTTGTGTCCGATGAGGGTTCCCACGTCGGCTTTCGACTGTTTTTAAACGCTAAATTATTGTTTAGAATTGCCAATCTTGGATAGAAAACAAATTTCGAAACAAATTTCCAAAGAATATTATATTCACACTTGAGGTAACCTACCCGTTAGAATAGATTAAAACGCACAATCGGACCGTAGTTTAAGTTCAAAGTACTAATGAGTTGGGGATCCAAAGTACTAATGAGTTGGACTAGTCCAAATCCACTAATATGCAATAATAAAGCACCACTTAAGTATTTCCACGCATTCGAGAGCCGATTCCGCGTAACTAAAATTCTTCACAATCTCGACTCAACGTTTATAGTACTTTCGATAACAACTTGTAGGAATATGCGAGCGTATGTCAAATTATTATTTTTCCTCTTCTCAAGCTCAGAAAATCGACGATTCCATTGATTCCGAGTAGGACGCATCAATGCTGCAGCTTCCTTTTAGCGGTCTTCCGGATCTCACCTGCGGGAACGCCTTCAGGTTCACGGGAAACTTCTCGTTGTAGTTGTCGATCTCTATGGGCTTCATGATGGACTTGTGCTGCCGCGCGCCTCCCACGACCAAGTTGAGAAAATCCTGGATGAAGTCGTGGATGTGCTGGAGCACGATTCTATCGACCAGCATCTGCGTCAAACGCCCCTCAGCCAAGCGATCCGGCGAAACCTGCAGATTGACGTCGGCGTCGTTTACTACTACGAGATCCGCGCGACCTAAAGAGAAACGTTGGGTCAGGAGTCAAAGATAAGCCAAATTTACTGATGTAGTACTGCTGGGTTTCTTTGATAAGTTCGAGGTAATCGGGATTCTTCTTAGCTTCCCCGCATACGAACAGCGTAGGACAATAAGTTAGGTTGGCTTCGTCGTCAGGATCCTAGAAATGGGAATAAGACATGATCAAATTTGGGAGAACCCACGGCTAAGAGCGCCCGTTCGGGGTATGCCAACAAAATGGCGCAGGAAACGCCGGCAACAAACTGTAGCGCTCGCTGGACCAATCTGCAGGTGACTCCCCATCCAACGACGACCACGTGCCGGTTGAGGTTCTTCTTGACCACCTCGTCGATGGCTCCCATGACCTCGTCCGTGTAGTGTTCGAGGAGTTCCTTGTCCGAGCAGCGCTCCGGTTCTGTCATCTTCACTGAAACTTGGTCAGCAATCCCGGGCAAGAGATCGCGTAGCATCGTAAGGTGCGCGGTCGTGGAGTCTCCTTTGAAAATGTTGGGATGGACGATGACGAATACAATTCTATCGATAGCGAGCTCCTAAACCAATCCTTAGAATCGTATATGAAACAGCTGCTTACATCCACCGAATCTGTGACCAAATCCGAGTAAGGATCGACGACCGGTGTAATGGTGAACTGGAGCAGCATGTTGTGACACGTGTTCATCGCTAGGTCAGTGCCAAGGGTCATCATGTCCATCTGCAGGACGCGGCCACTCCCGAAAACGCTGAGAAACTTGACGAGGTCGAAGTAACGCGCGAGCTCACGGATGGGTAGGTAACGCACGAGCCACTCGTGGATGTAGTTCGGGTTCCTTTCGTCGTACTGAAATCAACATTTTAGCCATAGAAGATCAGTTACAATCGCTTACCAACTTCGACCGCATGAGGAGATTCTTCAGTTTCTTGGCGAATTCTCGCGTGTACGCGTAGTAAACCGCCGGTCCTCCGTCGATTCCCTCGGCAGTCAGCAACAAAGCCACTTGGTTGGCCACGTACTCGACGATCTCCGACAAGTAGTAGATTACGGGCTGATTGCCGTCTGTTTCGATCCTGAAAGGCAAAAATGTAAACCTGGATTGACCAAAAAAGTCTCACAATTTCCTCGTTCTGTTTAGGTTCCATTTCTTTCTTGGGTCGGGGCGAGGAATTTGTTTGTCGACCTCCTCGGCGAGCTCCATCGTTGGGTCTCCGGAGATAATTTGTCTCTTGACGGGGGCGGTGTCGACCATGGTCTTTTTGATATTCACCTGAAATCAAACACTTAACATTCAACGTAACGCTTAACCGCCTCAATACCTTCGTGGAGTCCTCTTCGACAACGTAGCTCTCCATAACGGTCTTGAGGATGGATTGTATGTTGGAGCCTTTGCTCCCTTTCAAGGCGATCATCGCAGCTTTAACCATCTCCATGTCGATCGTGTGCTCAACCGGCTTCTTGGGCGCATCGGAGGTCTGTTGCACGGTATGAGCCATGAAGCCGATCAACTGAATTCAGGAATTTTGAGGAAAAGCAGATTCGAGTCACGATGCGCCACTGGAATCAACAGCAAACCAACTATCCAGGCTATCCATCAAATCAAAATCATCGAGCTAAACCGAGGCGAAACGAACGACGAATCCTGTGAGACTTTTACCGTCAAAAGCAAATGCCTCCAGGCTTATCGCTCCAGGACCGAATTCAAGTTTGATTTCTTGTTTTTGTTGTGGTGACAATAGAAAGTTAGATCGAAAGTTGCGTTCAAATGTGGGTGGATCACAAAATTCTCAAGCATCGTTCTTACCAATTCTGTGCCAAATGATCAACAAACAGTTAAATTCATATGCGTAGAATGGATTTATTTCTTGGTCAGTTTCAAAATTAACATCTGAGAGCTTTCGTTTAAGCCCTTTTAAATCACGAGCTGCATATGAAATGCAAACCGGTGAAACGATGAAGTTAAGATGATCATAGAGAAACATTTCGATGGCTTTCGATATACACAGCCACAATCGTCTTCTTCTTCTGTGGAGTTCCGTTGAATCCAGCTTCGTCATCATCGAGCATTCCGGAGAAATCCCAAGCGAAGTCAGAGCCGTTGCGCTCGGAATCGCGTCTTTGCTCCAGATACTGGCGGTTGTTTTCCTCCGCTTGCAGCAGATCCCACGCGTCTTCGAAATCTGCAAGCGAAAGAATCGGCGATCATTGGAAATCCAGTTATGTGTACCTGCTTCAGCGTAAGAATCCTTCAGAGTTGCTGGTGACCTGTAAGTAGTTTTAAAGCACAAGGGGCATTTGACGAAAGTTAGGAAGCAGAGCCGGAGATCCAAACTTTCGTAAACGCAGTCGAAACAGATCGAATGGCCACAGCGAAGACGCTTCGAGTGCCGCGTTCGGCGGAGACATCGCTGGCACGTAAAGGTTTGCTCGACGAGGGTTTCGTACTTGTTCCGATAGGAACCATCTGAAAACAGATAATTAAGAATCCGAAGGGTTACATTGCCTTATACCTGACATCGATCGAACGCAGCTGAACATCGCTGTTGATTCGAGGAACGCATCAGAGTTGATGAGAGCGGGAGATGCTCGTTGCTGGGAGGTGTGAGTGGAAAGTGCGAATTCCGACCTCTCCAGATCGATCGCAGTAAGAATTTGATTGGCTCAACAGCTCACAGTTGAGTTCTGTGTATGCTGAGGGTCTTCTGTTTCCCAATTGAATGCTAAAGAGGACGAATCGTTAAAGATATTTTTTCATACGATCGTTGAAATGAAAATCCGCGTTTTTTGATTTGTTCATTTCGAATACAAATTGTCTAAGAGTTTTATAAGAGTTTCATGAGACGAGTTCAAATTAAATGGGTATCAGGGGTGTGTGTAGGGAAGGCAAAAAAGATCAATTCGTGGAATCGGGGAAAGAACACCAACAGAATCAGGGAAAAACAAATAGATTAAGACTAAATTTTAGACAGGACTAAATAGAATCTAACCACACATTCGGTCTTCTTTGAAAGGTCCTAGCTGTTTTAGCTGTCACAATTGTCTGTGGAAGGGAATTCCATGTTGAGACGACCACGTTAGAGGAAAACTCTTCGGTAGATCAAGAGCACTCCCCAAGGAAAAAGTAACCAGGGAGTGGTCAAGGTAGTCCAGAGGAGCAGGAGGTGCCACTGAGACGTTACACACGGATTTTGGTCTACAGGTGAAAACCAAATCCAAAATATTCATCATTCTCCAAAACGATTTGCGGAGTTGCAAACAACCGACCGAACCTCTGGCTATAGCAGGTGGTCCCACATCGAACAGTTCTTGAAAGTGAATTCCGAACTCGCCGCTGTTCGGCGCGGTTTTCGGGGATTCGCAGCAAGATGGAAACGTTCCGTTTGCACCGCGAATTGATGCAAGTCCTTCAAATATGTCCTTCTAACTTTCATTTTACGTTTCAGGCAGGGGACTAGATGGCGCCGTCACCCCCTGAAGGTGACGAGCGAACGCCTCGAGCATCTGAAGCTATCGAATCGGCACTATTTCGGAATGCTGCGCGACCGCGGCGTCACGGCCGTCCTTTCGATTGACATCGACCCCGCAGAAGGGAAATTGTAGGTTCCATTCGGGTTTCCAGGAAT
Source organism: Steinernema carpocapsae (assembly GCA_000757645.3). Taxonomy (NCBI): domain Eukaryota; kingdom Metazoa; phylum Nematoda; class Chromadorea; order Rhabditida; family Steinernematidae; genus Steinernema; species Steinernema carpocapsae. Next base: position 5,097,016 of record AZBU02000005.1, read on the forward strand.
TCAAGTTCAGATTGTAGCTTACTGTGCGGAGGAATAAACGGCTCGCTGGCCGTCGTGGAAATGGACAACGGGGCGCCTTCGACAAGCACTTCACCACAGTGTGTTACGCTGAAAGTCCAAACGGCAAAAAAGTTTGGAAAAATCGAACAAGTGAACTGAGTTAATCGGATCCAAATAGAGGAAAAGGACATCACAAGTATGCCGTCACTGCGTGTCAATGGTACCCTGTTGACTCGAGCGTCTTCATCTCCGCAAGCATCGACAAGCAAGTGAAACTCTGGACGCCAACGGATTCGTCGTGGCCGAAACGTTCAGATTCGAGGAAGAAGTGAAGAGCGTCCACTGGTCGCCTCACGGAGGCAGCACCGACATCGCCGTGGGCCTGGAGAGCTCGAACATCCATTTCATTGATATAAGGTCGGCTTTGCGACTTGATTTCTGTGTTAAATGTTGTTTCAGAACTGGCGATAGCGCTCAAGAGCTGCGGTGGAAGGACACCGTGAACACCGTCCAGTGGTCGCCTTCGAATGCGAATATCTTGGCGAGCGGAGGACTGAGTGGCACGATCTCGATTTGGGACAAAAGGAGCGGGAAAAGTGAACTTTGCAACTTCCGTCCCGAGTCGCTCGAAACAAAGAAAGGCCATTTGCACCAACCCGCCATCGGCGGCCTAAAGTTCAGCTCCGACGGGTTGTACTTAGTTGCCGCCGACCTCTGCGCCACGGTCCACGTGTGGGCGACTCCGCACTATTCGTATCTGGGTGGACAGCGCCTGAACATCAGCGCCGATGAGAGCAAACGCTTCGCCGTGAATGGTCTTCTGCGCTTCGATGTGTCCACAGATGCCGGCGACGTTTGGGCCTTTGTCCCAGGAGGACTTTCCGTTTATGCTATGAAGCTGGTGGACATAGATCGAAGCAACAAGGTCGGGGACAAGATTTTCCGTCTGCAAGGAAGCATGACAACGCTTAACGCGTGCACCTACCGCTCATATTACAATCAGGTGAGTCCCGTCTACCACCATTCTCACGCTAAGGGCAATCAATTTAGGTTGTTGCCGTGTCCAAGGATGGAAATGCGATGTTGTTCCATTCGAGGAAAGACGAAGTTCTGGAAGAGGGCGAAAAACGAAGGATACAGCAGTTAACGGAGGATAACTGGAGTGATGAAGATTAATTATGGATTAAATTATGTGAAGAATTACGGTAGCGGGAGGGTTGTGCGAAGAAGCCGGGGTGCGACCGACCTTTGCGTCGTAAATGGAAGCGTTCTTACGGACTTTCCAATGAAAACAATAGACCTCTAGAACCTTAACCGTGTCTGGAAAAAGCCGTAACCTTTGCCACAAAAAGGGAGTGTGGATAGACAGACGTCTTGAGCCTCAACATCTGAGACTTGTCTGGAAACGAGCGTTTGTCGCGGTCAAATGACCTATGACCGGCCGGTCAAGCGATCTGGCTTGTCTGCAATATGTTCCTTTCCAGACGAATTCGGTTGGTGTGTCTTGTATTTGCGTCTGATTGGAACCGAGCCAAGATTCATGAGCTGCTGCTAAGAGTACAAGTGTGACAGCGGCTGATGCACAAGTGAGCAGTGCTCACGCTGCCGAACGTCGATGCGCAGTAACTTGTTTCAGGTGCAGCGGCCAGAATCTGCGGCGACCGTAGTCGGAGGCCTCCGTCATCCTGTCCCCCACCACCAGCAGCAGCACCACTCGTTGCACACGCTAGCCCCAGGCGAGAGCGAACACCCGCAGCCGCTAGTTGGCGGCAATGAGCTGATGAAGAAAGGAGAAGGTAGTCCGCTGGCGCCCGAGAAGATTAGGTGCTTTGGGAACGCCGCGCGAGGATAATTTCCTAGTTTATGTGCTCGCTTTTGTACCCAAGCCTATTTTTAGTGCATCGAAAGCCCGACTCCTTGTGCTGCTGCTCGGTGATCTCGTTCCGCGCCAGCTGCTCCACCTCCTTTGCTGCTACCTACAACCTAATGCGCCCGAGATTGATTGTTTTAAGATCATGCGGTCCGCACGAGGCGTTCGAGAAGGCAGAAGCTCCCCGAGGCGAGTTCGTAGTGGACACAAAGGCGCACTCACGCTCGTAATCGGCTTACACCTTATTTTTCTCTGTCCATGTTTTCGAACGCGGAATGACGCAAAGAGCGTTCTCCGTTCGTTTTCCTGGGCGTGGGCCTCGTGCTCAGGCTGCTGGCCGCCTGAGGAACTCTCTTCTGCAGCAGCTTCAAGCTGCCGCTTCTGTTTTAGGCGTGTTCGCGATAGCAAGTTTGTCTTTGTTTGTCACCGTCGTCGCTGGCTGTTCTCTGCCCTCGCCGGTGCAGTTTGCAGCTCTGCGACGCCGCAGCCTCTGCAGGATCGTCCGCCGTAGTTTCGTCTTTGCGATTTTTTTCTCGCTATGCGGCGGTTTTTGCAAACGCGAAAGGCTTCACCACACTGCCAGCGACAGCAGTTCTCTGGACCCCCCGTCGCCGCGTATTCCCTCTCCACAGTTTTTGAATTTCTTCCTGGAATTTCGCGTTTGTTCGTGAATTTTCGTGCAGAAGTATTTTCTTAAGTGTTTTGTAAATATCGCGCAAATCGCGGGGGTTTGCTTCGGCTTATTTTTGGTCAAAGTGGGAGGTAAAAATGACATCGGAGTTGCGCTCATGATTTCGAGTGCTAAGATCGGATTTTAGAAAGGATTAAGCAGAGCTCGGGATTTTTGGACAAAAGCACGGCGGAATTAAGTGCCGATGAGCCGTTTACGGTCAAAAAGTGGCCGAAACGTGCAGCTTTTCCGTTCGATCGAAGCGGCGGCAAAGGCGTGCTTGTTCCTTATGACTCGAGCAGCGCGTACTTGTCTGCACTTTATAAGGTTATGTGATCGCAGCTCATTCATTACTCGTTTGCAGTTTCCACCAGCCGTCGGCGAGAAGCGGGAGCAGTCCTAACAAGGAAAATGATGCACCGGCGGCGCGTTTGACGTCACATTACGAATATTTTTTGTGCGACGATGCTCCTCGGTTGCCATCAATATTCAAAACCACTTTTTTGCCGAACACGATGTGTTGACGTTGAGGGGCTGCAGCAGCTGAGATCGTGACTTCGCATGGCTCGTTTTCGCAGGTGTGCGCGTGGCCAGCGCGTGGTGTTTACAAACGAACTCATCGCCTCTGCACTTCGCTCGGCGCCTAAAGACCGGAGTTTATCCATGAATCTGCTGGTGCAAAGGCCATTATTGTGTCAAGGCCTCCTGGGCGTGAGAACGCTTTCTGTCAACCATGTTTTCGAGCGAATCGTATTTGTGCCGTTCCCCCGGTATTTTTTGGATGTTTATGAAAACACATTTGAGTTTAAAAAGTGCATTTTGTTCAGATTGTCCATCTCAGATGCCGATCGACGGTGAAGAGGTGATGCAGGTGGACGAAGGAGCCGACATGGCCCGAAGCTGGAACGTGACTTCGTCGTCGGGACTCGGCCAGATCGTCCTCCAGTGTTCCGTTTGCAAGACGGTCTTCACAACTCCCGAGCGCCTCTACGACCACGTCACGGACGTCCATGATGCCCATCTCCCCCTCTGGCATCAGCATTTCGCGAACAAGAGCCAGTTTCAGGTATGTTGTAACTCCGAGTTTATGCGTTATTTTGAAGACCTTTAGACCTTCATCCGCTCGGTCGAAGAGCATCGAACCGACCGCACTGGATACGTCCACCCGGACCTCAACTGCGACCCGAACCACATGCGGGAAAACCTCTGTGATGTAAGCGTTCGTTTCTCCTTATCTTATCTGGACATCGGAGCTTGCAGACCTATTACGCGTTCTGCGAGGAAGCGGAACAACCCCTCAAACGACGGAAATTGGACGATTCTTCGGGCTCCCAGACGATCGTCGTCAGCTGCACCGCCTTCATCCACGTTTACGTTTATAACGATGGGTAAGCCTTAAATTCCCAGGTTCAAAATCTCATATATTGTTTCAGCTCACACACGGCTATCTTCTGCCTCGACCACACTTGTGGCAGTGACAGCAACAACGCCAAAATCAACACGAAGGCGAATACGAAGTGCCACAAAAGAAACCACGACGAAATGATGCGCGAGGACCCCAAGGACGGCCGTCGCTACTCGAACCCGGAGGCCAACAATAATAACAACAACGGAGAACTGACGTCCTGCGAAGACCTTCCCGAGTCGGCGCGATCGACGCTCGCGGATCTGCCCGAAAGCAGCAAGATTCCGATGCGCTACGGCGAAGAGGTGAAACGCAAGAACGCGTCGACGGCCTCAGACCCTCCGGACATGGGAACGCTCCTCGAGTCCATCAACGAAGGCCTCTCGCAAGCGCATATCAAAGGAGGTCGCTCCCACTCCGTCGAAGTATGATTTTCCTGTACCTTGCCAGTAATTTCCTTCAGTTTTAAGCAAACGACGTACGAGCCCGAAGCTATGGACGTCGTCAACCGCGCAGCGGAAACTGCAACGGAAACTTGTCCCTGCGCTTGATCTCTGGATCTCAATAGAGTTTATCCCCGTGTAAATACCTTCCTTAATTTATTCTGTGCGTTTCGTATTCCGTACGAATCAATGTCCTTCATGTGAATTGTTTCTTGCTCCGTGCAATTGCATTTTATTGGTTTTTCTTGTGATGCAGATGGTTTTGAGAGTCCTAGCGATAAAGCGATTTGTTTCAGTATGTTGCAGAGTATTAAGTCCTCAAATTTTCTTATTGAAGCGCCAAGTGACTTGGCGCTTCAATAAGAAAATTTACTCACTTGGCCCAAGTGAGTAGTAGTCGGTGACTTTGCTTCCGGATCACCATCAGATCCTTGGACGCTGTTCACTCCAAAATCTCTGCCTTGACCATCTGGGTATGCATTGAGCAGAATTTAGACACAAGAAGTACTTCAACACACAATTGGAGTCAAGTTCGGCGTCCGAATTTGGTCAGTCATTCGTGTTCTCCATTCGTTGAAGAGCGGCCGTTATGATCGACGCGTTCATTGGCTTCTGTGGTGAGATCGTTGCTCCATTTCATCCAGAGTACTCGGATTTCAGCTTTCACAATATTGGTTCCTTTTCTCTTCGGCGAATGCTGCAGAAAACGAAGCAAGAAAGAAGCTAAAGCGGAAAAACCCACTCCTATCGAGGGGTCAGCGACTCCACCGGCTCCGGCTTCTACTGGAATCGATGTGAAGTTGGACGAAAATCAGTCCATCAAGACTGACGTACGTGGCATCCGCGAAACGACAATCCCGGGACTTAAAAAACGCACGTTCATATTATTAAGTAATCTTAAATTAAATCTTGGAACCTTGCGGTTGCAACGTTATCCATAGAAATCAAATTGGCCAAGAAAGTTATGTTCGTTTCTCCTACGTGTCCTCAGATTCAGTGGGAGGCATGCGGTTTAATCAGTGCGATGAAGAAAAATCAAAACACCTTGTTTGCTTGCGTTCAAACCTTAAAAATTAATGCTGTTTTTTACTTCTCAATCTAAATTTAGCTTAAGGTGTCGCCAGAAGACTTTAAGATGTCAACTGAAATTCAATGAATTCGAATCAGACCGGGGTAAAGAATAAAGAATAATGGTAATGCAAGTAAGTGCCATTCGACATTACATGTTAATGGCTTGACTTTATAGCCGACCTAGGAAATTGAAAAGTACCGTAGTTGTTCTAATGGCTTATAAAAATGCAAAAATGATTATTACTAGGAAGCGCTTGCAAGATCACTATTCCGTTTTAATTATCAGACGTCCCACGCTTCGAAATTAGCGCCGGCATAAATGAAACGCTGCTAATGGAGGGATAATGTTACCAGTTTCAGTCTTCGATCGGATACACCTACCTTTGGACGGTCTACTTACAAGTCCACGTCCTCATAAGCATCGTGCTCCACGCAATCACACTCTACATGGGCGCGGCCCTAGCCTACATACGATGGCAGGCGTTGGGCGACATTCACAGCAAGTGGCTGCAGCCCACCACCGCTTGGTAAACAAACAGAATGGACTTTGAGCTCAAAATTGAATTCCAGGACAATTTTCTTGGTGACCACAGTCGCTGTGTCCATAATTTGCATTCCCACAATGATGATCCACAGGATTTACGACTATGAGCCCTTGGTCCCCATAGCCCTAGAGGTGGACTCCTCGACGGTTTCCTACGCAGCCGCTTCCACGGTCTCCGGGGCTCCACTCGCTGCGGTCACCCCGAAGCAACAGTACTACACACTGGACATCGACCGGCAGTCATGTGTCTTCTTCAAAGTCAATCTTTGGCTTAACGCAATAGTTTTTAAGGTAGAATCTGTGCAGCAGCCCACGTCTTCATCTCATTTTCTGCAGGCCATTCCATGTCTTCTTCTCCTCTGGTTTACTATCGCGCTGGTAGCGAAACTACGAGCCACCGACGAGAAGCGACTTTATCTGTACTCAAAGAGTTTCCGGAAGCACATTAAGAAGACGACGGTTCCGGACAGAACCACTTACATGCTCATCATGATGCTAACAGTCTTTCTCGTCACCGAGTTGCCGCAAGGGTTCCTCGCTTTGCTTAACGGTAATTAGCTTTGAAAACAAGAGCTTGGATATAACTAGCTCTGTTTTAGGCGTCTATACTGCCGATACCCACCAATACATCTACAGAAACGTGGGCGAACTGCTCGACATGATGTCGCTGATCAACTGCAGCGTCGACTTCGTCCTCTACTGCTTCATGAGCTCCCGCTACCGACAGACGTTCAGCAACTTGCTCATCCGCGCCGAGAGTTGGCTTCGAAATAAGGGCGAGCGACGACGCATCTCGCGGATGTTGAAGATGACCACCGGGCAAACGTCCGTGGTCGAGCCGGAGAACCCGTCGACTGCCTTCTTCCAGCACTGATTCCTCCGATCTTGGAATGTAAATAGACGTGTGTACATACGCTAGCGATGCATTTTATGAATGTGCTTGGTTACGATAAACAGTTCTTACGATAAACAAAACTTCTTGAAGTTCGCCTTTTTGTGGATTCGTTTCAGATTCAAAATTGAAGTTGTGTACGTAAAAAAGCCAATGCTTAATCCAGTAAACTCATCAATAGATTAAAGGACGTTTTATTCGAGATGGACAATGCCTGATTTTTGACGGTTCAAATGCTTTTTTGTTATTTTGCACCTAAAAGCGAAACAGCGCTACAAACAGTATCAGAAGCATTAATAACTGACCTTACAAACCCCCTTTATTAAATAAAGGAGAACGATCCAGCTATGTCCGCCACGAAATTTTCCAGACGCGATGTCATTGACTGAGCAAGTGCGGGTTACGGTAACGGCGGCGTTTGCGTTTGCACGCTTTTTGCCGTTGCCTCGGTCCGGTCGGTTTTGTAACCGCAACAGCGTCAAAATCAGAGTTGCAAACGCCAAATCGGCACAAACCAAAGCAGGCCGAACAATACCGTCTCAGTGTCTGACGGGCTGAGAATTCCTACCCGTGAATCGCGTCTTGTTTGTGTCCGCAACCTCTTGGCTCGCCTGCTCACTCTTCTTTCCTCTACGTGCGTCAGCAGCTAATCTGGAAAATACAGCTCCACATATCGATGGTTCAGGTGTCAAACGAGAGATAGAAATGGTCTCTGTGACCTCTGTGGAAGTGGACAGGCGCGCTTCGTGTCAGGATTGGCGGGAAGAGCCCAAAGCCCGCCATTGGTTGTGTGCGTTGCGCCCACAGAGTCACTCCGTCCGTTCGGTGACAGAAATAGTTTTTTCGTGCGTTTTTTTGTCACTGTAGTTTCTGAGGTTTGGTTGGACATTTTCAGACCAAACTGGTGGGCAAACTAGAGATGAGCAGCGACGAATCCGACGTAAGTTCCAAGTCTTCGGAGGCAAGCCATGAGTAGACGTTTTAGTACGAGCTGCCGAAGACGCCGGCGAAGAAGAAAGCCGCGCCGAAAAAGACGCCGAACAAGAAAATTAGTTTGTCTAAGATGCGGTTGAATTGATCCGAATTCGTTTTTCAGATGATTCGGCTTTCAACGACAGCGACGATGACTTTATGAATGTATTCACGAACATCGACAACCCTGATGGCACCCACAAGGCGTTGAGCATCGAGCAGATTTACCAGAAGAAGTCTCAACTGGAACACATCTTGCTTCGTCCCGATACGTATGTCGGCTCTGTTGAGTACACCGACAAGGAAGTGAGCCATCGCTTGAAGATAGTCATTTCAAACATGCGAATTCAGATGCAATGGGTGTACGATGCCGAGAAAGACACCATCGTGCAGCGAAAGATTTCCTACGTCCCGGGGTTGTACAAGATTTTTGACGAAATCCTGGTGAACGCTGCTGACAACAAGCAGCGAGACCCCAAGATGAACAAAATCAAGATTAACATCGACAAGTGAGCTTAACGAAACTAGATGAATTTCTGTAGAATGGCTTGTTTGTGCAGGGAGAAGAACGAAATCTCAGTGCACAACAACGGAAAGGGAGTCCCCGTGGTCATGCACAAAGAAGAGAAACTCTATGTGCCTGAACTCATTTTCGGAACTCTGCTCACTTCCTCGAACTACAACGACGCCGAGAAGAAAGTCACCGGTACTGGAGTGTTCGTAGCTGCTTTTTTCCGTCTGTAATTTCAGGTGGTCGTAACGGTTTTGGAGCAAAGCTGTGCAACGTCTTTAGCTCCAAATTCACCCTGGAAACGTCGACAAAGGAATACGGGAAGCGCTTCAAGCAGACCTGGAAAGACAACATGACCAAAGACAAGGACTGCGAGATCTCGAAGGCAACAGGAGAAGACTTCACCAAAGTCACATTCACGCCGGACTTGGCAAAGTTCAAGATGACCCAGCTGGACGACGACATCATCGCCCTCATGTGCCGCCATGCTTTCGACGTTGCAGGTTCAACCAGGGGCCTCAAGGTCTTCCTGAACGAGAAAGAGGTTCCCGTTCGTGGTTTCAAGCAGTATGTCGAGTTCTACATGAAGAACGTCTTCGAAGGCGACGACGCGCCTAAAATGATTCACGAAGTGGTCAACGATCGCTGGGAGGTGGCCCTGGCCGTCAGCGACAAGGGCTTCCAGCAGGTTTCCTTCGCTAACAGCATCGCCACCACGAAAGGAGGTCGTCACGTGGACTACGTCGCGGACCAAATTGTTTCGAAGCTGATCGAAGTGGTCAAGAAGAAGACCGCAAAATGAGGATTCAAGGTGAAGCCGTTTCAAATCAAGAACCATATGTGGGTGTTTGTGAACGCGCTCATCGAAAACCCTACTTTCGATTCCCAAACAAAGGAGACGATGACGCTCCAGTCGAAGTCGTTCGGCTCCACTTGCAAACTCAGCGAAAAGTTTTTCAACGCAGCCAACAAGTGCGGAATCGTGGAAAGCGTCATTTCCTGGGTCAACTTCAAGCAACTCGAGCAACAAGACAAAAAGTGCAGCACAAACAAAAAAAAGTCGAAGCTGAAGGGAATCCCGAAGCTGGAAGACGCCAACGACGCTGGAACCAAAAACTCCCACCTCTGTACTCTGATCCTCACTGAGGGAGACTCCGCCAAGACTGGCTGTTTCTGGACTTGGTGTGGTCAGACGCGACCGATTCGGAGTTTTCCCCCTACGCGGAAAGATGCTGAACGTCCGCGAAGCGAGCATCAAGCAGGTCAAACAGTCTTTAGTACCCACATAATCATTGAGTGTGGTTGTTCAGATCAGCGACAACGCCGAAATCAACGCTCTTCTGAAGATCATTGGTCTGCAGTACAAACTGAAGTATGACTCTAATGAGGAGATGAAGACATTGCGGTACGGAAAGATCATGATCATGGCTGATCAGGATCAAGACGGTTCTCACATCAAGGGTCTTGTCATCAACTTCATTCACAACAAGTGGCCTTCCCTCATCCGTCGCAACTTCATCGAAGAATTTATCACTCCCATCATCAAGGTATTTCTTGCACATCGAAATATTTTCGAACAAATTTGTGAATTAGGCGACAAAGGGCAGAGAAGAGCTCAGTTTCTTCAGTATCCCTGAATACATCGAGTGGCGCCAAAACAACCAGAACTGGCACACTTATCGCATCAAATACTACAAGGGTTCGTGTCTTAAACGGTATTCGGACATTTGAGCAAAACATTTTGAGCAAAATAGCTCAAAACGTGATACAACCTTTTAGCGCTAATTCAATTGTCTAAAGGCTTCACAAGTCTGCAGCGGGGTAAGTGAAATAAGGCGACGCCTGCAGTGACGTTTTCATTATGGTTTATTGGGAGCACCGAAGGCGCGACATACAGTGGAACCCAACCCACTATTAACAGGCTTAGGATTAGGTTGATCTTCATTTCGGGCGATCAGAAACCGCACACAAAACAAACGCGCCATCAGGATTCGAACCCGTGACCTTCAGTGCGGCAGCCCTTGACGGACCACTGCCCCATACGGTTATTAAAAGCACAGTTGTTCAAGTTGGCTAAACCACGACTGCGTTCAGCATTTTTGGAACATGAAAATGCAAGGATAATCACCAACTCTCAATTTAATAGCAGCACCCGTGAGCACAAAAAATTGGCACGCAAGCTACATGCTACTCACAAACCAAATTTCAAAATTTAAAATTACGCAGAGTAACGCGCGAGAGCGTTAATAGTTTATACGCTTTATTATGGTTTTTCGCTCAAATTGTTTTTACTCAAAATGTTTTGCTAAAATGTCCGGGAATCTTCTTAGACAAACGTCGTGAATAACCTCTTCCCCAATATAGGTCTGGGAACTTCGACTTCCAAGGAAGCTAAAGAGTACTTCTCGGACATGCTCCGACACCGCATCAAGTTCCAGTACAGCGGCCCTAACGACGACGAAGCCGTCGATTTGGCATTCAGCAAGAAAAAGATCGAAGAGCGCAAAGTCTGGCTCACTCGGTGGATGGAGACCCGGAAGGAACGTCGCGAGCAGGGTCTCATCGAAGATTACTTGTACGACAAGGACACTCGGGCGGTCACCTTTTCGGATTTCATCAACGAAGAGTTGATTCTATTCTCGAACACCGACAATGAGCGTTCGATTCCCAGTCTGGTAGACGGAATGAAACCTGGTCAAAGAAAGGTGGTTATCCAGAGTGGGTTCGTTTTATGAACGTTAGTTTGCAGGTCCTGTTCACTTGCTTTAAGCGAGCCGACGACAAGAAAGAAGTGAAGGTGGCGCAGCTGGCCGGTGCGGTCGGCGAGATGTCCGCTTACCACCACGGCGAGCAGTCTTTAATGATGACCATTGTGAACTTGGCCCAGGACTACGTCGGCTCTAACAACATCAACCTTCTGCTGCCCATTGGTCAATTCGGTACAGTCTCCAGGGAGGAAAGGACTCAGCTAGTCCTCGTTACATTTTCACCCAACTAAAGTAAGCTCCTGTTCTGCTCCATCGTTTCCTAAACCCAATCCTTACAGCCCAGTTACTCGAGCTCTGTTTCCTCAGCCGGATGAAAGTGTCCTTCGTTTTTTGTATGAAGAAAACCAGCGGATTGAACCTGAATGGTGAATGTAGTGCATCTGAACAGCATACTTATGTTCTCGTTCTAGGTACTGCCCCATCATTCCTACGGTCCTCGTCAACGGAGCCGAGGGTATCGGAACCGCGTGGTCCACTAAAGTTCCAAACTTCAACCCTCGTGAGATCGTTCAGAACATGAGGCGTCTGATCCTTGGCGAGGAGCTTAAGCAAATGGTTCGTTTGCAGTTCAGAAGCTCTCAAATCGCATTTGTTTTCAGGTTCCTTGGTACAAGAACTTCCGTGGCACGATCACCCAGCTCGACGACCAGCGGTACGTATGCAGTGGAGAGGTCGCTGTGATCAGCAGCGACACGATTGAGATCACCGAACTTCCGATCAAGATGTGGAAACTACAAAGAGTCCGTGATCGAGCCAATGATGGAGAACACGGACAAATCTCCCCAGATGATCATTGACTTCAAAGAGTACCACACGGATCAGACCGTCAAGTTTGTCATCAAAATGAATGCAAACAAACTCCGCGAAGCGGAAATGGAAGGACTCCACAAGGTCTTCAAACTTCAGAACGTAATCAATACGACGTCGATGGTGCTCTTCGACGCATCGGGTTGTCTGCGCAAGTTCAACTCTCCTGTAGAAATATTCCAAGAGTTCTTTGAAACTCGCAAAAACGTTTACATCCAACGCAAAGCGTTCCTCGAAGGAATGCTGCGTGCGCAGGGTCTTCGCTTGTCCAACCAGGCTCGCTTTATCATGGCTAAAATCAAGGGCGACATCGTGATGGAAAATAAGAGGAAGGCGGTCATCGTCGATCAGCTCGTGAAGAACAAGTACGACCCGGATCCAGTGAAGAAGTGGAAGGAGGAGCAGAAGAAGAAGGAGCTCGAGATGAACGGGGAAATCGGGATCGAGGAGAATGAGGTAACCGTCTTTTTGGAACCTGGTAAAACCTTTTCCGTTTCAGGAGCTGGACAATGAAGAGGAAGATGACCTCCATAAACAGGTTGAATCGAAATTGTCGGATTACGACTACCTTGTGGGAATGGCTCTCATTAAGTTGTCCGAGGAAGAGAAAGACAAACTGCTTAAGGAGAGCGAAAGCAAGTTGCAAGAGGTGAAGGTGCTCGAAGCAAAGACCTGGGCCGACTTGTGGACCGCCGACCTCGACAACTTCCTTGTTGAACTTGAGAAACAGGTTTGAAACAACTGATCAGAGACTTTTATCAACTTTTATAACTTTTAGGAAAAGAAGGAAAAAAGCGACATTGAGGCTTCGTTGAAAAATGCCGCGAAGAAGGTGCAGAAAGAAACCGGAGGCACTGGACGAGCTCGCAAGTCCCACGCTGCTCTTGGCCTCCATGTATTTAGCTTGTTTTGCTAAGCCAGTGTGAAATGTCATTTTAGGAGATTCACCCGCACCCTGATGGCATCCGAGTGGAGCCGACGATGGCTGCCATGAAGGAGAAGTACGAGCCGAAGGCTCCAAGGGTCAAGAAAGAGCCAAAGGAGCGCAAGGTGAAGGAGGACAAGCAGGAGAACAGAGAGGCTATGGTAGGCAAAAGCTGAATTCCTTTGTGTAAATCATTTATGATGAAGACCGAAGACAGCCAAGAAGATGGAGAGGCGAAGCCGAAGAAGACTCCCAAGAACAAGACCAAAACTGAAAATGAAGACGAAGAGGATGGCGAGGAGCCGGAAAAGGCAGAGAAAAAGTCGAAGAAAGCAAAGGCCGAACCGAAGAGTGCGTCAAAGAAGCGAAGGGTGGTACTTGCCAAAACGGTAGATTTTGATAGAAAATTTTGTTTAGACTGAGACGTCTGCAAAGACACCGAAGAAGAAGCAGAAGAAAGATAACGGTTCCGACGACGAGGGGGACGAGTTCGCGTTCGGCGAAAGCGAGAAAGTGCCTCGGCGAGCTACGAGTGGCCGCAAGCGCACCACGATCACTTACAAGGACGAGGCCAGCGACCTCGAAGAGGACGACTTCGAGATGGACGACTAAGCATTTCTCATACTTTTTACTGTACCCACGGCTAAATTTATTTCTTTGTGATCTCCGTTTAACGAAGTAAATAATCGATGTAACGAGAATTTATTTGGAATTCCAGCCACAATGATGTGATGCTTGTTCGGAATTAAGTTTCATTAATGGGCCAAACCTAAAAAGTCGAAATAGTTATAGCGTGCAAACTGCTTGCTCTCTATTGTTCAGTTGAAAAGAATCCAAAAGCGAAACTAAGATGGGAGATTTTTGAAAAGCGGGAAAAGCATGATTAAAATGTGAACAGAGGGAGATTAAGGTGCGGTTGCCGCCAGCGAAAACTGTTTGGTACGCAAGCGTCGCTCAATTAGGCCTTGCTGAGAGGCTGCATTTCGCGTGTGCCCACGACTTCGTATCTCGTGATCTCTTCGTCGTCCGGAAGATGGAATCCAATCGTCATTTGGTAGATCCAGCCGCTCAGGAGGGCTCCAATAAATGGGCCGACGATGGGAACCCAGAACTAGCGCCATCGCTTGAAGCTAAAAGGGGTGCAAGTGAAAATACTCGTGTACGACTTTAGTTGTTTACCTAAACACATCCCCTCCGTATCCGGCAATAAGGGTGAAGAGACGAGGTTCGAAGTCTACCAAATACAAAAACCAAAAAAAAGCAAAAACATCACGTGCCATCGAACCACCGACCTCCAGACTGTCAGTCAAGCCTACTACCGACTGTGCTAAACAAACATATTGGTAGGCAGTGCGATCCTGCCTACACCCTGAGTACCGCAAAATTCTTAACTTCAAACGGCCCTAACTTTGCACTGTTCGCGTTAGGGCAGCTAATATTTTGGGGCTTTTCTAGTCTCATATAGGTCTACATGTGTGCCACATTTCAGCCCGATAAGAGGGGGCACTTCGCGTCATTCCCTTGTTAGTTTAAGCTTTCAGCCCGCATCGAATCCTAAGAAATGGCGTCGAAGAACGAAAAGGGAGCCACAACGCCTAAGCCGAGAGTGAGCGACGGGCTACTCGCGCTTGCCTTGGCTTTATTTGAGCTGCATTTCCGAATGGTACGACTCATCCGGGGGAAGAGTGATGATTGTGGTTGGGGAATGAAATTTGAGGTGTTTTGGTGATAGCATTATGGACACTATAACACATAATCAGAGAGGTTAGAATAGAAGTAGTAAAATGCATCGTTTATACCCAAAGCCGAAAGCATAGCGTGCAGCTGGCATCGCTTTGTGGCTGTGGGATTCCATATAAGAACCAAAATTCGAACTTATGAAATCATCGCAAACTTCATCAACATGAATGATCTCCCATACGCTTTCTTCGACGACCTGTTCAGCAGGATCACTGTTCTGCAACCCCTTTTCGAACATGAGATGCTAAGCGGAAGATTCGGACAATGTGCAAGCTGTTGGGAGGAAAATTATCATAACAAACTGCTTCAAATATTGGACGGAAGGCTGAAAGACGTCTTCTGCTTCAGTTATTCAACGGAAACAAGTGTTTTTAGTGCAAAGTTCAGGTCGCGGAATATGGTAGTCTATGATACTTCTAATGGGAGGGTGCCCAAGATTGATCTTGAACTGCACCGCTCGTTGGACAAGCATCGAAAGGAGCGTCAGGGAATATTGTACTTGCGTCTTCACAGCTCTGCTCTGGACGCCGAATGGATTCAGATGTTCTCTGCTTGGAAAAATTTGAATTCTTTGGGGGTTTTTTGCGCTCTTAATGGACCCGTCGTTCAGCTCCTGGAAAATCTGCTGAATCAGGAACAGCTGGTGGATCTTATAATACATAATAGAAAAAGCTACGGACTAACAGAAATTGACCTTTTTCTGAAGCTTTTGGAACAAAAACAGTTTTTGGAATTGCGATTTCGCAATAGAACTGCCGATAATATTATAAAAAATGAAAGGCTGATAGACCGGATTTTCAAAGACCGGATTTTTGCTGAGGAGGATTTGGGCAAGTTTGCGGGTTCGGCAATTCACTGGAAACGCTGCGTGGAGCTACATGATGACTTGTTTGAAGCTTTGGGAAGAGTTGAGGAAGATTGCATTCAGTTCAAAAAGCAGAATTTAGTTGTTTCGTATTATAACTATGATGCCACTGCAGAAATGACTGAAAGTCAATTTATGGATGGAGTTACCAGCCGTGAGCTTCGCTTCCTCCATGACCATTGAGGGTTCCTGTCTTCTTTTCTCATTTTGCAATAAAGGTAAATGTTCGGTGTTTGTGCTTCTGTTTCCGTTTCCCTTGAAGGTCTGAGTCTGAAGGTTTGAAGGTGTTCGATGAGCCCTATGGCCGACATGAAAACGAAACGAGATGAGCCACGTACAACCTAACGACGTTGTCACGCACGAATTTTAAGTTCTCACTTGACGATTTCGTGCCGATGCTCCTAAACGTTTTCTGAGCACTTTTTCAGTGTTCCAAAAACGAAAAATTCGTGCGAGGCTCCCGACACGATTTCCCTGATTTGTCAATTTTTCGCTTTCTTCTTTTCGTCTGAGTTATTTCAATCAATTTTTCGCTTTCTTCTTTTCGTCTGAGTTATTTCAATCAATTTTTCGCTTTCTCTTGTCTGAGTGGTTCTGACGGTCTTCTAACAGAAAAATTCGTGCGAGGCTCACGACACGATTTCCCTGATTTGTCAATTTTTCGCTTTCTTCTTTTCGTCTGAGTTATTTCAATCAATTTTTCGTTTTCTCTTCGTCTGAGTGGTTCTGACGGTCTTCTAACAGAAAAATTCGTGCGAGGCTCCCGACACGATTTCCCTGATTTGTCAATTTTTCGCTTTCTCGTTGTCTGAGTGGTTCTCTGAACGTTTTCTAGCAGAAAAATTCGTGCGAGGCTCCCGACACGATTTCCCTGATTTGTCAATTTTTCGCTTTCTCGTTGTCTGAGTGGTTCTCTGAACGTCTTCTAGCAGAAAAATTCGTGCGAGACTCCCGACACGATTTCCCTGATTTGTCAAGTTAAATTTCTGTTAGTCGTTTTAAACGACATTTCACATTTAGAGTTTATTTAATCCGGTTTGAGGCTCTCGCAACGATTTTCCTGATCGACCAATTTTTGTTCCAAAACTTACATTAACAGTCCTGTTTCCTATTTACGTACTTTTTGAGCCTTGTAAAATGTGTTTCCTATAGTATTCAGTCAATCAATCCTTTAAACCATTACATGTCAAAATTAAATCGGATTTGAACCAAACCGTGAAACCTCAGAAGTGAATCTGAATTGGTCCCAACCGTGATATCTCCGGAAAACACCATACAGAAATGGCCCCAGAATTGGTCCCAAACTGGCAGCCATAGAATCGTTGGCGGATTCGGACCAACATTCATTATTTAATACGTCAAAAGTGAACTTCGATTATTCAAACCGTGAGATCGCTTGTGGCAATCTTCCTGGACGGGTGCACAATTGAACCGGATGTAGTATATTGCAAGGTCGTTGGTGGGATTGTTGCCAGAAATACGTCCAATGTAAAATGCAATATTTGGCTCAATCAAAGGGAACCTGAATCGGTTGAAACCGTGAAACCTCTCGCAAACACATTCCAGGAAACGTACCCAATTATCCCGAATTGGAAACGTTCAATCCGTTGGCGGAATTCGACCAGAATTGATAATGTAAAATTTCTGTCTTTCCTTTGAGAGAGTATTCGAGTATGCAAACCGGGTCCCCCGATTGATGCACGATTAATCCAGAGTTGGATTCTGCGAACCGGGTCCCCCGATCGATCAAAGATCCATCCAAACTTGGAATCGGTCCAACATCGATTAAAGATCCATCCAGACTTGGAACCGGGTACCCAATCGGTCCAAGATCGATCAAAGATCCATCCAGACTTGGAACCGGGGTACCAATCGGTCCAAGATCGATCAGTGATCCATCCAGACTTGGAACCGGGGTACCCAATCGGTCCAAGATCGATCAGTGATCCATCCAGACTTGGAACCGGGGTACCCAATTGGTCCAAGATCGATCAGTGATCCATCCAGATTTGGAACCGGGGTACCCAATTGGTCCAAGATCGATCAAAGATCCATCCAGACTTGGAACCGGGGTACCCAATCGGTCCAAGATCGATCAAAGATCCATCCAGACTTGGAACCGGGGTACCCAATTGGTCCAATATCGATCAGTGATCCATCCAGACTTGGAACCGGGATACCCAATCGGTCTAAGATCGATCAGTGATCCATCCAGACTTGGAACCGGGATACCCAATCGGTCTAAGATCGATCAGTGATCCATCCAGACTTGGAACCGGGGTACCCAATCGGTCCAAGATCGATCAAAGATCCATCCAGACTTGGAACCGGGGTACCCAATCGGTCCAAGATCGATCAAAGATCCATCCAGACTTGGAACCGGGGTACCCAATTGGTCCAAGATCGATCAAAGATCCATCCACAGTTGGGATCGGTCCAAGATCGATCAGTGATCCATCCAGACTTGGAACCGGGGTACCCAATTGGTCCAAGATCGATCAAAGATCCATCCAGACTTGGAACCGGGGTACCCAATTGGTCCAAGATCGATCAGTGATCCATCCAGACTTGGAACCGGGGTACCCAATTGGTCCAAGATTGATCAAAGATCCATCCAGACTTGGAACCGGGGTAC
This sequence comes from Steinernema carpocapsae, assembly GCA_000757645.3. Lineage (NCBI taxonomy): Eukaryota > Metazoa > Nematoda > Chromadorea > Rhabditida > Steinernematidae > Steinernema > Steinernema carpocapsae. The sequence goes on from AZBU02000005.1 coordinate 5,115,134, forward strand.
CCAATCGGTCCAAGATCGATCAAAGATCCATCCAGACTTGGAACCGGGGTACCCAATTGGTCCAAGATCGATCAAAGATCCATCCACAGTTGGGATCGGTCCAAGATCGATCAGTGATCCATCCAGACTTGGAACCGGGGTACCCAATTGGTCCAAGATCGATCAAAGATCCATCCAGACTTGGAACCGGGGTACCCAATTGGTCCAAGATCGATCAGTGATCCATCCAGACTTGGAACCGGGGTACCCAATTGGTCCAAGATCGATCAAAGATCCATCCACAGTTGGGATCGGTCCAAGATCGATCAGTGATCCATCCAGACTTGGAACCGGGGTACCCAATTGGTCCAAGATCGATCAGTGATCCATCCAGACTTGGAACCGGGGTACCCAATTGGTCCAAGATCGATCAAAGATCCATCCAGACTTGGAACCGGGGTACCCAATCAACCCCTCAAACGACGGAAATTGAACGATTCTTCGGGCTCCCAGACGATCGTCGTCAGCTGCACCGCCTTCATCCACGTTTACGTTTATAACGATGGGTAAGCCTTAAATTCCCAGGTTCAAAATCTCATATATTGTTTCAGCTCACACACGGCTATCTTCTGCCTCGACCACACTTGTGGCAGTGACAGCAACAACGCCAAAATCAACACGAAGGCGAATACGAAGTGCCACAAAAGAAACCACGACGAAATGATGCGCGAGGACCTTAAGGACGGCCGTCGCTACTCGAACCCGGAGGCCAACAATAATAACAACAACGGAGAACTGACGTCCTGCGAAGACCTTCCCGAGTCGGCGCGATCGACGCTCGCGGATCTGCCCGAAAGCAGCAAGATTCCGATGCGCTACGGCGAAGAGGTGAAACGCAAGAACGCGTCGACGGCCTCGGACCCTCCGGACATGGGAACGCTCCTCGAGTCCATCAACGAAGGCCTCTCGCAAGCGCATATCAAAGGAGGTCGCTCCCACTCCGTCGAAGTATGATTTGCCTGTACCTTGCCAGTAATTTCCTTCAGTTTTAAGCAAACGACGTACGAGCCCGAAGCTATGGACGTCGTCAACCGGGCAGCGGAAACTGCAACGGAAACTTGTCCCTGCGCTTGATCTCTGGATCTCAATAGAGTTTATCCCCGTGTAAATACCTTCCTTAATTTATTCTGTGCGTTTCGTATTCCGTACGAATCAATGTCCTTCATGTGAATTGTTTCTTGCTCCGTGCAATTGCATTTTATTGGTTTTTCTTGTGATGCAGATGGTTTTGAGAGTCCCAGCGATAAAGCTATTCGTTTCAGTATGTTGCAGAGTATTAAGTCATCAAATTTTCTTATTGAAGCGCCAAGTCACTTGGCGCTTCAATAAGAAAATTTCCTCACTTAGCCTAAGTGAGACTTTGCTTCCGGATCACCACCGGATCCTTGGACGCCGTTCACTCCAAAATCTCTGCCTTGACCATCTGGGTATGCATTGAGCAGAATTTAGACACAAGAAGTACTTCAACACACAATTGGAGTCAAGTTCGGCGTCCGAATTTGGTCAGTCATTCGTGTTCTCCATTCGTTGAAGAGCGGCCGTTATGATCGACGCGTTCATTGGCTTCTGTGGTGAGATCGTTGCTCCATTTCATCCAGAGCACTCGGATTTCAGCTTTCACAATATTGGTTCCTTTTCTCTTCGGCGAATGCTGCAGAAAACGAAGCAAGAAAGAAGCTAAAGCGGAAAAACCCACTCCTATCGAGGGGTCAGCGACTCCACCGGCTCCAGCTTCTACTGGAATCGATGTGAAGTTGGACGAAAATCAGTCCATCAAGACTGACGTACGTGGCATGACATCGGGGCGAAATGATGTTGGATTTGTTTCAGAAAACCCAGGAAGAGACGGAACCGACCCAGGAAAACACGCCACCGTTTTCGCCCGCCGCTAACGGCAACGAGAAGAACTGAAAAACGATGTTTTTTATCCTGAAATTAAGCATTATCGGTGGTATTAATGAAGGATTTACAGACCTGCTTCTTAAAAAACGTTTCCTTGGCCGGGTCGATGAAGACTGATCGCTTCGTTCTTGCAGAAAAAAGGGGGAGCCGGCGCATTACCGTCTGTCCCACCACAGACGAAATTCAAATTCAAATGGCGCGGCAACCGTAATTTCGTGGCGAGACCCTCGGATCGAGATGTCTGTCTCTTAGGCGAACTTCGAATGGGAGAACGGTCGGGAGAACGAGTTTGGGAATGTAACTTGCATTTTCTCTTCGATTTCTGGGATTATTGCAAAAAATGGATACGATTTAGTGTTGCGTTGCTACGATTGTGAATTGATCTTGTGTCCCGTGCTTTAATTCGCGTTTTTTGGGTGAAATTTGCTGAATTTGCGTTGTTTTCAGAAATTCCTAACTTTTTTTCTGCTAACATGGCTGAAGTCATTGCTCCTGCCGTTGTCGAGACCTCCAAGAAGGTCAAGAAGGTCTCCGAGCACCCCACCTACCTGGAAATGGTCAAGGCTGCCATCGTCGCCTTGAACGAGAAGAAGGGGTCCAGCAAGCAGGCCATCCTCAAGTTCATCATGGAGAACTACACCGTTGGAACCGACTTTGCCAAGGTAAGTCCGCTATTTCTTATTGCGAAATCTGAGTGCTTGGTTTTGGGTGAACATGTTCCTGAAGAAGGCGTTGAAGAGCTCCACCACCGGCGGCTCGCTGAAGCAGTTTAGCGGCGTCGGCAGCACTGGCCGCTTCGGCATCCCCGTCTCCGCCAAGGCCATGAAGAAGGCCATCTCCATCAAGGACAAGAAGGAGACCGCCTCCGAGAAGACCAAGTCCTCTACCTCCAAGAAGGCGACTGCCTCGGATAAGACGAAGTCCTCCACCTCCAAGAAGGAACCCACCGCCGTGAAGTCCAAGGCTTCCCTTTCCAAGAAGGAGCCTGCCTCGAAGAAGACCGAGACCACCACGTCGAAGAAGGAAGTCGCTCCCAAGAAGATCAATGCTCCCGTCTCGAAGAAGGAGGCTGCTCCTATGAAGGGCCAGTCCTCCGCCTCGAAGAAGGAAGCAACTTCCACGAAGTCGAAGGCCTCCCTCTCCAAGAAGGAAACCGCTTCCCAGAAGTCCAAGGTCCACTCCAAGAAGGTGACCGGGTCGACGAAGGAAGTCGCCACCAAGAAGGCCAAGGCTCCGGCCTCGAAGAAGGGCGGCGCTGCCAACAAGTAGCTGGGTCTACTGTTCATCTTATGAATAATGTTGTCATTTTCGTTTCAGTCCCACTATTATACATGTCGTCCTGGTATTAAGTGAATGTTTCGGGTCAATTGTGCTTTGGGGTTGGGGACATTCTAGGTTGTTCTTGATTTTTCCATAGGATTTGAGGTCCAAGTTTAAAGATGGAAGACGCACGCTATCCGCTTTCAGAAAGTCTGCACCCCACTCCCAGACAAAAAAGCGAACTTGTCTGATCCAGACGATGCTTAATTCCATGTCTGGTCAGTCCGCCGGTACGTGTGGGTGGTCCTGTAGCGGCAGGCCTGCCGCCTTCCGTCTCGTCTGGCCCGGTTCGAATCGGCCAATTCGCGTCTCGATGCCTGCCAGGTCTGCAGCGGTGCTCCTCTTCGCAATCTCCGTGATTCTCTTCTGCCGCGGCTTCTTCTCGATTTCCGTCCCCAAAGCGGCTTCGAGCGACGGACTCCGCGACGGCGACTTCTGCAATGGAAACGCGGCGAAACCGTTCGACAAACTCGTTCTTATGGTGATCGACGCTTGGAGTTGGGACTTTATTGCGTCGAGGAAGCACGATTTGCCGTTTATTTGGGAATCCATCGAGGAAGCGAAGGCTGACGCGTTCATCGCGAACGTCCAGACGCCCACCGTCACTTTGCCTAGGATAAAGGTGTGCCGATTTCGCTCGTTTCCACGGATAAATCTCGGTTTCAGGCGATCGTCTCCGGCGTCGTCCCCTCGTTCGCCGACGTTCTTTTCAACTTCTTCTCCTCCGACTACGTCGCCGACAATTTTGTCGGAATTTTGAAGGAAAAAGAGAAACGAATCGTGTTCTACGGCGACGATACTTGGATGAACATGTTTTCGAACGCGTTTGAAGAGCGTTCCGAAGGCACCGTTTCGTTTTTCGTCCGGGATTACACCGAAGTAGGTGAGTTCCGAGTGTAGTTCGTTAGTTAGTGTCGGTTTTTATGTTGATGACAACGTGACGCGAGGATTTGACCACGAGCTGAAAACAGGCCTCGACTTCGATGCTTTAATCCTTCATTACTTGGGTCTGGATCACATTGGACACTCGCTGGGTAGAAAGAGTCCACAAATTGGATTGAAGCTGCGAGAAATGGATTCGATAGTGAAAAGAATCCATGAGAACTTGGAGAAAAGGGAGGAAGCGACGGTTTTCGTGGTTCTGGGCGATCATGGAATGACCGAAGCCGGCGGGCACGGCGGCTCTTCGAAATCCGAAGTTTCCGTTCCAGTCGTTTTGTTCCCGGTGAACGGAAGAAACGGTCGGAAACAGAAGATCGAAGATATCCAGCAAATCGACCTCGTTTCGACCATCGCAAGTCTGTTGGGAATGCGGACTCCGAAAGGAAATCTCGGAGTCCCTTTCCAAACGTCCACGGAAACGTCGGTTTTTGTTTTACGAACGTTACTTGAAGTCACCAATAGTTTTCTCGATCAACTGGAATCAGGTGAGGCGGAATCTGTGACGTTCTTTAAAATCGCTTGCTTCAGAACGACTCGAATATTGCCAAACGAAGTTAGCTTATCTGTTGCAACGGCTCTGCGCTTCTCCCAGTGGCCAGCAAGCGGATGAGGCCGAGATTGCGTCGATTATTTCCGTGTGCCGAAGAGAGCTGAAGAACGTCCAAGGAAATCTAATCGCGGTACAGTCGTCTTTTGACACCCATTTGATCATCATTTCACTCCTAAGCAGCTCAGCGGTAAGCTCTTAACGCTCGGGTTAAATACTCGCAAATACTTGTTTATTTAGTGCCTTGTTCTCTATGCCAAGAACACGGAAATATCGTCGTGTAACGGAAATATCACCACATCAATATTGGACAAATTCTTTCTCCTCTTAATCCTCCTGGAACCGATCATTTATTTCGCCTCTAGTTTGACCGAAGAGGAGCACGACATATGGTTTGTGAGGTTTGTGAGGCTTAAATGATTCCCTCATTCAGGTTCTTCATCTACTCGTCGTATCTTATTCTGAATGCTGTTTCCTGTCCCCATAATGCCAAGATCCACGTGATTCTTCTCGTCATCCACAGGATTAGCCGGGGATTCACCGAAGGACGTCGAAGGCGGTGGAACCTCGGCGATGGAGTGGAATCGCCGTTTCCGGACCTCTCAGTCATCTTCAGTTCGCTTTCCCTGCTTCAAGCGAACTTGATTCGCTGCACCACAGTAGCGTTTCTAGCCTATCGACGGACTTCATACCCCAAGATCTTTCTTCTCTCCTGGATTCTCTTCGTGACTCGAAATGAATTCGTTCTGCTGTGCCTTGCTCTTGTGGCCGCAGGAATCCTCGAAAAGTCGCCTTTAACGCTGTTCCTCTCGGCTCAGGCCTCCTTTTATTACATCGTGAGCTTGTATCTCTCAACCGGTACAAATCTGTGATTCTAGGGCAATTCGAACAGCTTATCCACCATCGACATCAGCGTCGGGTACGCTGGCCTTGCCTCTTACCAGCCATTTATCGTCGCTGTTCAGATAGCTTTAAACGCTTACTCAGGTCCTTTGATTCAACTATTGCTGTAAGTCCTTCGCGTTCGCTTCTCCCTCTTCCTGATTTTATCTTTTCAGAGCTTCGCCTAAAGCGGTCGATGGGGTCTCCGATTTGGTTATGGCGTCACGGCTCCTCTCGATTATCGTCACCATGATTTCGCTGTTTGTCCAGCGTTATCACCTCTTTGTTTGGACCGTTTTTGCTCCTAAATTTGTTATTGAAGCGGGTCATATGATTTTTGTTACGATTCTCTCTTTGTTGGTTCGAGTATAAAAACTGCAAAATTGTTTCAGATACTGGTGTTTATCACCTTGCTTACCGCCATTCCATTTATCTACATTGTATTGAAGAGTTTGCTGGCATAAAGAATCACGAATTTCCTGCAAAATGACAAAAAAAGGAGTTCGACATTTCGGACGATAGGTTGGAGACGACTGATGAGCCCACTTGGGCGAATTGAGCGAGTTTAAGGGGCATCACAAAGAATCTTGCAAAGGCACTTCTGCAAAATTCAAGATAGTCGAACTTTATCAAGCGTCCCACACCGATCGCGCGTTGCGGTAATTGCAAATTTCGAATCTCCTGCAAGTGCGCGAAATTCGAATTTCGGATTATCTCGCGTTTTTTGCTGACGGCGAATCCCTCGAAATCCGATATCTACGTTGTTTTTCCTGTTTCAGAATCGGCTCCATGGCTCAACCAGGAAGCAGCCATGGATCCCCGGCTTATAAGGAGTTCACCCAGCTGATCGAGGAATTGGTCAAGCGCAACGAGGAAACCGTGAGGCTCACGACGCAGAACTTCACGCTCACCGAGGAAGGCCAGTAAGTGGCGATTTTTCTGCGATTCGAGGCTAATAGATACGAATTTAGGTTCCAAGCTGACGTGGACACGATTTGCAAGGCGATCAGCCTCCAGTTCGACGTCCTCGGGGAGCTGCGAACAGAAGAAGTGTGGAAGTACATGAATTTCTTGGTCGCTTACTTGCAGTACTTAGAAGACTGCGTGGATGAAGGTAAGCTTTTGATATTTTTTTGCATCCCTGTGTGTACTTGTGATTGCCCGTAGAAACGCTAGAATGGGCCCTCTACAAACACATTAGTGGGTCCATCCGGGCGCGAAAAGCGTTTGGGCAACCGGAAAACAGCGAAAACGTCAACACCATCATCGAAAAGATCCTGTCCCAGTTTAAAGACACCAGGAAGTTCGAAATCGTCACCAGCTTCATCCTTCTTCTGGCACCCGACAACGCGCCCACGGAGTTCTGCTTGAAGCCGCAAGGAGCATCCAGGGACGCAGTGATGTGCAAAATCGAAACCAGCGAAGACAGAACAGCTTTCTTGGAATGTTTGTTGTAAGTTCGTGCATCTAACAGATTTGTTTTTCCCAAGGTTTCAGGCAAATCATCATGAGCAAGCAGGTCTTTGTTCCTTTCTTCATATCGCCTTCTGAGAGCTGTCCCCAATTGGGCAAGGACACGTTGCTAGCGTTAATTTCGATCCCATGGATAATTGTGGGTTGGATTTCGACGTTCCGATCAGAATTTTCTGCTTGCAGGACGATCATAACATTGAATGGAACCGATATGCGCGAGGGAATGAAGTTCTCCAGAACCTCAAGAATATCATACAGGGTTCACAAACAGTCGCAGGTTGGCTACCGTTTAACCAACCTAATTGTACACATCATATGCTTGCTTATAGCTCGCAAAGACTTGGAGTCGAAGTCGTTGACTCTGTGGGCTATCGCGGGCCTTCAGCACAAGGACGAGTGGAGAAAATCGATCTTTGAAGCCGCGCTCAGCGACAGGGAACTTTACAAACCGGCCTTAGAGTGCGTCCATGTGCTGATTCAGAACATCAGTTCTGTTTCCGGAAAATCTCTGGTCACATCTCTCATTAGGCACGCCTTACAACTGAAGACGGTGTGTTTGGGTAGATTGAATGCTCATTTGATCCATGTTCTTGTAGACGGAAGGCCACAGGGAAGCGCTAAGCTGCTCATTGTACTTGAGGGCCTTGAAGCAAACGATCTGCGCACTGGATCCAACATCCGTGGTTTCGCCAAATCGCGTCATTTGCAAGGTTTGCTGCAGCTCAGGCACTCCAACCTCGAACACGAAGCCAGAGTTCAACGGAGAATTCATCGAGATGCTAAGGAAATCGACGGAAGATGAAGTTGCGATTTGTGTTAAAACAGGTTGGATGTGGTTTTGGAATCTTCGAGTTCATCTTCGATTTTCAGAAGTGTCGCATATCATCTTTACCATACTGAAGCACAAGTACGATGTCAACAAGGAGAATATTCGCCGGCTGCTCTGCAGCTCCTTCCAGCTTTTGCGCACGGTCGATAGCGACCTGTTTGACCTGTACACACTCAGCCTCTCGGAGATCGTGAGCCTAGAAGAGGTTTCGCTCCAGGAGGAAAATCAGCTCCGCGAGGTGATGAACACGCTGCAGTTTGGGCCAATGCACACGGCGATGTACGTGTGCGCCCTGAAGTCCCGTGACAAGCTTTTTGCCGAATCGTGCTTCATAAGTCACGTCGTACTCGCCGCTCTGAAGAAACTCGACGCGATGGTCGTAAATTCCAAGAATTTGGCGCTCAAAGTGGCCGAGAGCGAGAACATTTCGACCAGGAGCCTCTTTCTGAGGAAAGCTCCAACTATCTGCGCCGAGCTAATCAACGGCTTCATGGATCGACTCATAGGAAATCAATCCTTCGGAGAATCCCAAGACAGCGGAAACAGGGACCGAAGCATCGACAGGAGCATAAACATTTTTTCCCATATCTTCGGATATTCAAGTGTCAGAAAGTATGGCAATCCTATTGGGTTTCTTGGTTCATAGTTAATGTTTTAGGTTCCTGAGGGCGGCGAATAACCAGTTGTGCAGCCAGCTTTTCACTTGTCCTTCTCATTGCCAAGAAGAGGCGACGATCATCCTAACTCGCATCGCTTCCATTCTCAACATTGAAAGGGAAGCTTTGGTGGAAAGCTGTTTCCCCACAATTCTGGGCAGGCTCATTAAGAAGGAGGCGGACCTTAAGTCAAGCCCGAAACTGAGCCAAAGGAATGACATCAACTCGATCAACGAGAAAAATGCTGTGGAACAGTTTATCAGTACCTTCTGTGGTTACAAAATGGTTGGATAGCTTGTTGTAATCTTATTCAATCCACCTCTTTTTAGGGCTACTTCATCAAGATGCGCCTAAACGCCTGTATTGACCAGATGCTCTACTCCCTTTGCGTCGACGAGAAGTTTTGCAAGGCGGAACTGAAGAAAATGGCATATATGCGAGGCGTGAAAATGGAGGTTTATTCGATGACGAAGCATCTGAGGAACATTTTCCTCGGAATTCTACTGAAGTTCCGAATGGTTTTTGTGAGCGATGAATACTACACCATGCGTTCTACCTTGGCAAGAAGCTTTTCAAGGATTATACAGCTGCTCGACCGTGATTTTGTGGAGAAGGTGAGATTGGGAAAAAGCGGATTTCACAAAGTTTCGTATTTAGAACGCTCTTAGGATGGTCGCTGTGCTTAGAGCAGCAACTGGTGTCGGCGATCCTCTGATTCCAGCGTGGGAGGCGTTCGTGGGCTGCTTGACTCCCTCGTCCTTGGTGCAGATCCTGCCCCACGTCTTCATCAGCGCTGGCCCGATTCTGCACCACGAAAGGGCGCAACAAATGTTGTACGGAATCGGAGCAACCCTTGAAGGAAGCCAGTTGACCCCAGGGTAAGTCTTAAAGTTTGAGAGCTTGTGTAAAATTTGATTCTTCAGGGAGGAAGCGAAGATCGAACGTCTTGCTGTGGTCATGATGGACAATGGCCCAGTGGAGACTCACAAGTACCTTCCTGGCGCCATTAAAATCCGACCAACGAACTCCATGGTGATTGATTGTAAGGATGTGGTTCTGCGGTGACAAGAGTTAAGAAGAATGTTCAGATTGTATGAGAGCTCTCCAAGAGGACGGAGTGGAAGTAGCTGAACTTGTCTTGACGAAACTCTTGAAGGTTATTCCGAGAGAGAAGCTGGAAGACAACGTGTCCGCGGAACTGCTCGGTGCGTTGTTATACACCATAAAGGCGAATCCGAGTCATGCGGTGCACAGCCTTGTGTGCCAGTGCCTTGGACTTCTCGGTGCGGTGGATCCCGGAAGAATCGCTGATTACGTTCCGACGTGGAAAACGCAGAAGAGCATCGAAGTCCTCTTCAACCCCAAGGAAAGCCAGGTGCCCTTAAACGTTCGATGTTTTCGGAAACGATGATCTTTAGTATTTTGCCCACTTACTCAACAACTGCGCCAGACTGCATTTGGAATGCGCTGATGCCACGAAGCTGGACTGCATTTCCTACGGCGTCCAAGAGCTTCTGAAAGAGTTCCATCAACGGTCGCGCTTCGATTATGCGGAGATCGAGAAGCTGATGTCGCCGGAATACGTCAAGGAGATCGATCCTCTGAAGTCCACCTGCTTCCTCCACTCAACGCTTCCGGCACCCACCCTAGAACGACCGATCGTAGGTGCCGCTCACGTTAACAGCTACCCAGAGTGGTTGGCTCAGTGGTACATGATCTGTGTGCAACAAGTAGGATGATCACTTATTAGTGTACGGCCTAAATTTTGTACCTTTAGGTGATTGATGAGGATCTCAAGATTCTCTTCGGGCATTTGAAGTACATCGTAAGGACTGGGGTCGGAAGCACCAGCTTTGGACTTTACGTGATGTGCACTGCGATGGTCCAGTTGCTGATCGAAGGCACCGAAGCCATCGTGAAAGATGTAAGAATGATAGAGAAATGATTTTTTGAGCATTTCGCGGTTTTTTCAGTGCGTTCTCGAGATGACCACGGTGCTGCGAAGAAGTTACGAAGGCGAGCAAGGGTGGCTGAAGCAAGCAGCGCACGTCGTTTTCGCCGTCGTGGACACGGCGGAGAGATATTTAATTTACCGAGGCAAAGAAGTTCTAGCGAAGGGTCACAAGCCCGACTCGGACGCCGTAAGGATCTCGATTCTTGAGAGCTGTGGCTAAGGTTCTCGTTTAGATACACAAGCGAGTCACCGAATTCATCAAATCGGTGATGGAAGTGAAGGTCGCCAACGACTCCTTAGCCGTTCTGGTAGCTCAAGCCTGCCATTGTCCAGCTCGTGCCCTGAAATGGCTGGAGAAGTACTGCGTTGAGAAGGACAGCCAGGGCTTAAATCACCCTACAAGGGAGCAGTTCTTCAGGCTTGAGGTACGGTTACTCCCAGATTCTTAACACAAGCCGTGCTTTTAGAAAATTTACTCGGAAATGGACTTTACGGATGGCGTCCTTGGAGCATATGAGAGCATTGACATTAAGTGGGAAACGTCACCAGAAGAAACGATTGTAGCCTTTGAAGCGAACGGAGATTACAACGAAGCGCTCTCGTTCTACAAATCGAGAAATCTCTCCGTATGCTTATGATGTTCTTGGACTTGATTCAGTATGAAATTTAGGTGCCGTTGATGAAGTCGCTGTTACGCCTGAACAAGCCTGAGCTCGCCTGGACGCTGCTCAAGGAAAACAACTTCAACGCGGAAGATGTGAGCGTTTTGAAATCCTACCAGATGGAAGCTGCGTGGCGCCTTTCAAAATGGTCCGATCTGGACGCGCTTGCTGGTACGTCCGATTCCGACCCGTCGGCCGTGTGGACGTGGGGAGCATCTACGGCATCCATTTTTGAGGCCATTAGGTCGTCCGATAAGGGAAAGATGGAAACTCGGATAAAAAATGCTCGCGATCGCCTTGTTTCCTCGATGACCGCTATGACTATGGTCGATGCTGACACTTACACGCAATGCTACAAGTACATCTCTCAGTTAGTCATGGTATCAAAACGTTCTGATATTGAATCATTTATTACAGATTGTCTATCTTGACCGAAATCGAAGGAGCTGTGGAATCTCTGGAATTGCTGAAATCGTCAAAGGATTACATGATCAACGAATCTAAACTGAACAAAGTGCTTAATGCCTGGAAGGTAGAGTTTCGATTACGTGGTTTCATTGCTCATGCTGCTGAGTTTCAGGATCGCAGCGAACTCATGACGAATGTTGCGAGTATCCAAGAACCTGTGTTCTCTGCCAGGAGGTCCATCCTGGATCACTCCAATGTGAGTCCAAGGCTGACCTCACCCGCGATCTGCAATCTACTTCTGCAATCTTCCCGACTCGCTCGCCAAACAGGCCAAAGTCAGGTCGCGTGGACCTTCCTGGTAGAAGCCAAAAACATGCGGACGAGCCAGATCGACGTGGCCATCGAGGAGTCGCGATACACCTTCGACAAAGGGGACACTTCCAAGGCCGTAACGATCCTGCAGAACGCCGTCGGTCGCCTGCTGCCCTCGGCGGCCAAGGCCTTCGAGATGTGCGCGACGAGCTCGAGTTCCCAGTGGGAGGAGATCGTTCGCACCGGCACGAACAAGGAAGAGCTGGCCACGTTCGTGAAGACCAAAGTGCTCCTCTGCGAGTACATCCAGAGAGGCGGCGAAACCTCGCTGGACGACCAGTACAACACCTACGTCTTCATCAGCAGATTCAGTCAACGAAACGAGGATCTCTCGTACCGTGTCGCCGTCTTTCTGGACAACTACGTATATTCGAGGAACGAGGTGAGCTTCACACGAATCTGATCGTAGAACGTATGCTTTGCATTTAAGGAGCTGGCTGTCAACCAAATAAACGAAGTTCTCAACGCTTATGGACAAGTGTTGGAGTATGGCGACAACCATCTTTTCCACGCGATGCCTCGACTCTTGACTATATGGTTGGATATGACCCAGAACGTAGTCACAACTCAGTGCCAGAAGACCTTGCGAGCAGTTAAGAAATATGTGGACCCAACCGAAGTAAGCGAATGTATGTGGAGTCCTAGGTTTCATGGCTTTATTGCAGTTCAACAGAATCGTGCACGGCCTCTTCCGGAAGATTCGACCTTTCGCATTCTACACGGCGTTTGCTCAGATGATCTCCAGGATTCTGCATCCCAGCGATAGCGTCTTCGAGGTTCTGAAGGACATCATCTCCGACCTCATCGTGAAGTACCCACACCAGTGCCTATGGAGGTCAATCGCCGTGTACCGATGCCGTCCTGAGGATTGCACTCCGAAGAGCAAGCATGAAAGGTGCGACAAGATCTACCAATTGGCGATGCGGAAAGATCGGTCGCTTCAAAACCACATTGTCCACTACAACTACATCGCTAAGGAGCTGACAAAGTAAGAATCCGATCCCATTCACGCGCTTATCTATTTCTTTGAAGGGTGTGTGAGTCCACGAACTTTGCTAAAGGCCAAACGAAATCGTACTTCAAGCAAACTTCATTTGCATACATCCACGAATTCTTCCGCACTGGCTACATGCATGACGGTTTGTTCTCAGCGCTTTCTTTAGTTGCATCTTTTTTCAGTGGAAAAAAGCAATCAGCTCAATATTAAACCGTTGCTGTTGCTTCCCTTCAGCGACCTACTGGAGAAGGAGATGGAAACACCGGTACACAGCTTAACACAACTTCCGAATGGTCCGGCGATGACCCATCAAGAGTTTCCGAGTATTTACATCGATTCTATTGTCGACGAGTTCGACATTATCAATTCGATCGCTCGGCCTAAGAAGTGCACCCTAAGAGGGTCGGATGGAAAGCTGTACCCGATCCTCTGCAAGCCGATGGACGAACTCCGAAAGGATTCTCGGATCATCGACATCGAGCGCGTGAGCTGAGGCTTTTTAAAGGAATTTCTCACTGTCAACTCTTAGATGGTGAACTCACTTTTGATGCAGAATCCGGACGCGAGAAGAAAACAGCTATCGATTAGAACTTACAGTGTGACGCCGCTCCAAGTGAGTCCAGGAGTCCTTCGACTCGGCTGACTATCTGACGTCTTGTAGGATAAGGGAGGACTGATCGAATGGGTGCCAAATCTTATGCCCCTGCGAAGACTCATGCTTCCGTTCTACGACGCGGGAGTTGACAGCAACACGAAGCGAGCTCTGGACCACGAAATTGTGAGGCTGCTTCGACCCGAACTGTCGAAGGACAAGCGGCTGGAAGGTTTTCAGAAGCTGCTGGAAACGTACCCGGCCGTTCTTTCTGAATGGTTCAGGATACAGTTCGCCCAACCCTCCAAGTGGTACACGGCCCGAACTGCCTTCACGACCACCTCCGCCGTGATGTCCATGCTGGGATTCGTCATGGGACTCGGAGATCGCCACGCGGAGAACATCCTTGTCGACATGACCACGGGCCAGATCATGCACGTCGACTACAACATGCTCTTCAACAAGTCCGAAGATCTTCGGGTGCCTGAGATCGTCCCGTTCCGGCTTACGCGCAACGTCGTGGACGCTTTTGGGCCCACCGGCGTCGAGGGCGTCTTCCGTAAATCCTGCGAAACTACGATGACGGTGCTCAGGCAGAAGAAGGACATGCTCCTAACTGTGCTGCAAGCGTTCGGCCACGACCCTCTCCTCGAATGGAGTTTGGACCGCTCGCAGCAAATCAGGGTAAGCTAGCTTACCACTACTGATTTTTCTATCTTATCCCGTTCAGCAAAACGCGAACAAAATCCAAAACCAAGAAAACGTCAACAAGAAGCCGGCCGATGATGCGATAGGAATGGTCGAAGATCGGCTGATCGGAAAGATTGTGAGTCCGAAGGTCTTCAAGTCGACTTTAGCCAACGTCCCAATGAGCGTGCCGGGTCAGGTCGCGAAGCTTATCGCTCTCTCTGTTGATCAGAGAAGACTCTCGCAGATGTACGTGGGCTGGGCGCCCTATCTTTGAGCTTTAAACTGTAAATATTTGATGTCATATCCCTGTGAATTGCACCAAGATGGTCTCATAAATGGTTTCCTATCTTTGCAATATCCCGGAGCAGAGATCCTGCGACAGGTCGTATAGATACTGTCAGTAAATGCGCGAATTGGAATTTCACGTTTTTGCTGAAAATCGTGGATTAATTCGTTTTTCCGAAGAATCGTCTCCAAGATGCGGGCTGTGATCCAGCGTGTCCTGAACGCCAGTGTAGTCGTAGGTGAAGAAACGGTAAATTTTGGTCCAGAGATGCGTTCGATCTGGTTTCTGTTTAGCGGTCGACGGCATTCTCTCATGTTTCAGGTATCTTCGATCGGGGGCGGATTGTGCGTTTTAGTTGGGATCGAGTGCGGAGATTCTAAAGATGACGTGGAGTACCTGGTGCGGAAACTTGTGGGAATTCGCTTGTTCTCCAACGAGGAGAATGGAAAGCGATGGGACAAGAGCGCAAAAGATCTCGGACTTGAGATTCTCTGTGTCAGTCAGGTGAGTTGCTTAATGCAATGTGGTGAAATAAGGTTTTTGATCTTTTCAGTTCACTCTTCACGCCACCTTGAAAGGAAACAAACCCGATTTTCGCCGTGCGATGGGGCCCGAAGAAGCACCCGGCGTTTACGCAGATTTCTTGGCCCAGTTGAAGAAAGCTCACAAGGAAGATCTGATCAAGGTTGGACAATATTTATGCTATTAATATCTAATGAATTGATTTCCATCTAGGACGGACGTTTCGGAGAGATGATGGCTGTCAATCTAGTCAACGATGGGCCTGTTACGATCACTCTAGATAGCAAGAATCGCGATTGGTGATTACATTTTAATTGTTGTGTTCAATAAATTTTAATTCTGACCAATGGCTTCTACTTATCTGGTTAAATATATCTCTTAAATACCGTAATTGTTAATTGTTTTTAGTATCTTATTGTGCGCCATTCAGATGTCTTCAGAGCCGTCAACGAGTGAAAATCCTGGAACAGAGGATATCCGCGATTTTTTAACCCAGCATGTGGGCGAAGGAGATCGAAAATACACGCCCTGCAAAAGGAAGGAACGCCTGGTTAGTTTTATTCGAAAAAGGGATTAGATAAGAACCACTATTTCAGTGTCCAGTGTGTGGCAGGTCTCTGAGATGCATGCCCAAAGCTGAAAATCGTTGGAAGCATATGCAAGGGCACAATGGACTGGTGTTTTTCAGTTAAACTTTTGTAACTTATCTTATTGTTCAGCACGATGTAAACCTGCTCTTTGCTGACAAAAAGAGCTTTCGGACGTTGAGGAAGAACGGAGGAGAGAAACACCGATTTGATATCGACGATAAGCCTATAATTTTCACGAATCTAACGACGCACTTGCTTATGGATGTGTGAGTCTTGGATTCAACTATGACTGGCTTAATTGCTACTTTCAGAGCTTCTATATTGGGCGATCTGAATGCTGAGGAACCGACTGCCTCAATTCGGAGCGAAGTCGAGAAGCCGATTGCGAAAAGTCCACGAAAGCCGGATCAGTGCGAACTGTGCCTTAAGCTGTACGACGAAGTCATCACCGAAAATCTGGAATTCAACAAACTCGTCCACATCTTAAGTTTCCACCGCAACTCCGCCGCATATCTCTGTCGACTTCTGTAAGCGTTTGAAAGCTAAATAAAATTGACTTTTTTGTTTAGGCGATCCGACGTCCTTCGAGAAGCACCGCTGCATGTGGATGTGACGAGAACGGTTATGATGTCCGTCGGCATCCAAGACATCATTTTCGCGTGTTCCAAGTGCGATCAGTCGAAAACCCTGCAGTCGATCACAAAGAATCGACACAGATGCAGCAAAACGAAGGAGAAGCTGCAGAAGGAAGCCGAGGAAAGATTCGACTCGGAGATCTGGTCGAAAATCATCAATCCGCCCGTGCATTCCGACGATTCCGACAGCGAGAAATCGGAAGTTTCGATCCTGATGGAGAACTTGGCCGCCTCGAGGAGACCCGAAAACAAAGACGAAGAGATGCCGACGACGGACGAGGAATTCGCGGAGATTGAGCGATTTAACGAAAGTTTAGTGCTGACTCCATTTTGAATGTTCCAGAATAAACCAGGAGATTTGTTTTATTTTTCAGATCTTTTTCATGCACATAGACAAGCATATTAATACAAATCCTTGAAAACGGTGATCTTCTTGTAAGCGCCATTGGGAAGAAACGCCTTGTAATAAGCGATGACACCTACCGTACCCTCAGCTCCAGTCAACTCAAGGGTAATGTTGTAGGGTCGCTTGATTTCCGGGAGCTCCTCTCCTTCCTGGATGTGGTCTTTCCACACGTGCAAAAAATATTCGTGATCTGAAGAAAACACCGATTGTGGACAATAGTCGCAAGTTGCCGAAGGTGTAATGTTGATCAAGACTTCGTTGTTCTTGGAAACTCGAATGACGGTCGCCTTCGACGCGTGAGATTCGATAAGGTGGCCAGCGATGCCCAATTCAGTTGGGAAGCTCTCGAAACAGAAGGAACAAAGTCTGTCCGAATCGGCGAAAAGGGCGTTGAGTACGGGAGGAGAAAAAACGGGCGGTAAAGAATCGAAAGAAGAACCTTCGTCGGATCCCGGTGACTCAAAGGAGAGCGACTGCATCGAATTGGGGTCGGGAACGATGGCCGCCACGTCTTCTGGAGGTTCGTTCTCCTTGTCGAACTCTGCGTCCCACGAGAAGTCCTCTTTAGGAAGAGGGAATTCGGGCACTTCGTCTTCGAACTCGAAGCGCATATCTTCGGTTTCCTGCAGCTGGTAGCAGATGTCGAGCATCTGATGGCAGACCACGTGCTTGTCAAAGGCGATTTTGGCGGTAAAGACTTCTCCGCAGTCGATGCAGTGAAAATGCATCGGAGGGGTTCTTTTCTCAAACCAGCGGCGAATCGGGTTGTTGATCAACATTTCCTCGAAGTTAGGAACTTCTGGACGTTCGTCTCCCATTTTGAAAGTGGGCGATTTGATTGATGCATGAAGAAGGAAAGAAACGTTGTAGAAACGATGCGGTCTCTTCACACGTTTTCTGTTCGATGTGAATGTCGCGGCATCCTTGAACTTAAACTCCTTTTGAGCTAAAGTTGACTTTAACTTTGATCCAAACTCGACCGGTCCACAGTTTTCCGGTATCAAGATGAAGTCTGGATTTTCGCGATTTTCGCGTCTGAAATTATCGTTTTTCAGACTCAAACGTCCTTTTAGTCTCGCGTCTAGACTGCTCCTCCGCTCGGCTTCAAAAACGACTACCGATGCTCTCAGACTCATTTCAATGAAAAGCGCCCGGTCGGGGAGGTCGTCCGAATGCCGACCCTCCTCGTAATCGTCACGGGCATCGTTTTCTTCCTCGTATCGGATGTTGATGCTAATCCCGTAAGTTCCATATTGCTCAACTATTGACTTTTGTTCTTGTGATTTCAGATTTCACACCGCAGGTCAACATGGAAACCGGAAAGGACGCAGACCGCGAATCCGTCAGGTGAGTTGTTACTCAAATAACTCCTAGACATTATTTTAGCAAAAGAAGAGCGAAGAACCCTCGTTGAAAGGGATTTCACTGCCGTAGCCGTCATCTGCGCCCTGCTTCTCTTAGTAATCGTCGTCTGCTGCTGCGTAGCCGTGTGCAGAAGTCAGTGAAATGATCTGGAACCGATTTAACGGCCAATTTCAGATCGAAAAGTGGCAAAGCAGAAGAGTGCACGGCCGCATCCTCTGATCGTACAAGAATACGAGGATTTCGAAGTAATCGTAAATGGTGGACCGCTGCCGATCGGCGTTGACCGACCTGTGCGAACCCCGGACAGATTGCGCTGGGCGATGCCGGCTTCGATGCCTACTGTCGAAGGCAATGGAAAGTTGAAAAAGAACACGGACACCGACCTGAATTCAGCGACGATAACCGCTACGAGTACGAAATCGAAGTCGACGGCCAGTGTCCCTTTGGTGATACTGACGCCGACGCCGTCCAATCCCACAGGACCACCTACTACAAACACACAGGAAACCCAGGAAGACTTGGATCCTCAACCCAAGAGTAAGGAAAAATCTTCGAAGAAGGAGAAGCCAGAGAAGCGGAGAGTCGGATTGAAAGTACCGAAGATCGAGAAAACGCAGACTCTGGAAAGTCAAGAGGAACAAACGCCGGAAGTTTTGACGAAGAAAGGTATGGAACTGACTGAGAGAGTTTTTGATTAGCCTATGTGGAGATTATGTTCTAGATGTGATCGAAAACTCGGTGAAAGTGCAGAATTACGAGTTGCCGAGAGCTCCGAGGAAGTCCCTGTTGCTGAAGCGGTTCTCGTCTAGGAAGAGTTCGGCGGTGAAGTCGGTGGAGGACAAGACGCAGTCGTCCAAGCGAATTCGAGCCACCGGAAGTCGAGTTCCGTTGCAGAGCCTGTCCAAAGCTGCTAAATCACAGCTTGGCATAGTTCCACCGCTATCCAAGACCCTCAAACAACCTGTAAAAACGATGGATGTGGACCCGGGAAATAATAATGCCCCGATCAACCAAGCTCGCACCGTGAAGCTTTCTCCAAACAGGTGGCGGCGAGAAGAAGAGGAGGAGAGGCGACAGAAATCAAAAGTTACTGCGGACGACATTATGGTGAGTTCGGAAATTGTCTAAAATTCTAAGGAGTCTTTTAGGTGATCCGAGCCGGAGAACAGTTCATGGCGGACGAGGAAGACGAAGACGACGAAGGCGAGCCTCCGTCCCGCCAGAAGACCTTCGTGAGGATTCCGGTGCCTTGCACCGATGAAGCCAATGTGGAACTCGAATGATTTTTCGCGACAACAAAGTAGCTCAAGTTAATTTAATATATGCCTCTTTGCGTAGCGATTTGCCTTATATACAGTTAAAACCCAACAATAATTTAGTAAGTACAATCGATATGTCCTGAGAATCACGACTTCGTTAGGAGTATCAAGAACAGAAGGACCAGCACGACGCAAGACAGAATAAAAATCAAGTGCATCTTGCGGTTCTTCCTCTGGTACTGCTCGGCCTTCTGCACACTCCCGAGCGCACTCTTCATCCGGATCGACGTTTGTTCTATGTTGTAGTCGATCCTATCCAGAACAGTGCCTTGATCGACGACCAATGAGGCGACGTCTTTGAACAACGAATTCAGCTCCAAGATCGACTTGGATACGTTGAGCACTTCTCGCTCTCGCTGGTCCACCATGGCTTTGTTCTCCATAATGTCCTGGATCTGCGCCATCGTCATCTCGGGGCAGCCGTCGAAGAGTTCATCCGTCGATTGGTGGTCGATTATGTGCCACGCCGGAGCGTTCGGAGCTTGAGAACCCGTGGGCGCGGCCAAGAGGAACGAATCCACGTTCTCCTGCCGCGTTTCGATGTGCCGCAGGTACTCCGCTTGGCTCGAGCGGAACTTGGCAGTGAAGTTTGAGAGGGTCGTCAGCGTTGAGGAGACCACGTTCTGCAGCAGCTGGTGTTCTCCGTTCTTCTGCCCCGGTCGGCTTCCTCGATCGATCTAAACCAAAAACAGTCTTTGTCAGCCTTCTTCTTTCCTACTTTATTAGCCTCTGAGCATGCGTCAGAAGATTCGTAATCTCTTCGGTAGCGGCTTGGAGTTGGGATTGCTCGTTGGAGCCTTCGTCGCCGAAGTGGGGATTCGAGAGACGCTTGTTTTGCAGGTTGTGCAGATGGTCCATGCGGCTTTTGATCCTAGGAAAAGAGGAATTTTGTGAACTTCCGGATACTGGCTTTCTTACTTGTTGAATTCGTACTGGAGCTCATCCGAAGCGCCGACCCATTCGGGAGGATGACGATTCCGGAGTCGGAGCGTCGGATTCTCTTCGTCCAACGAGATCAGAGCCATGCGTTCATCTGAAACGAAATAAGATTCAATAGTAAATTCGCGTCAATTAAGCTTCAGAAAGCTGAAAGGAAAACTCACCAACGTCCACATGGTGTGGCGAAGACTTCTCGGCGCCCTGACCGGAAAGCATCGCCTTGTTCCGCTGCGCATTATTCCGCAGGATCAGGAAAACTTCGGTCAGTGTGCGGCTGACTCCCAGCGGCTGCGAGGACGACGATTCCGGCGCATCAGAATTCATAGGCGGCGGAATTTTAAAATATCTGAAGAGCGCCTCGAAAACTCATTAGATCGGCAAACATCGTGTGCGGCCATCACGCGGCGTTAGAAAAACCGTATCTCAAAGCGATCTCTCATAGACCGTACCCGACGACTACGGTCGCGATACGATAACTAACGACGGTATGCTCGTTCCCCGCCGCAGCAGTTGCGAGTTGCTGTTTTAGCCGCAGCGAGCGCATACCGGCCTCGTCTCCATCTTGGGCTTGGAATGCCCGTTCTGGATGCCCAATTCCCGGAAGACGTTGTGGCCACCGCGGACGTGAACGGAACCCAAGAGAAGTGTCCCGAGAGCGCCGAAGCAGCGCCTTCGACCCCCGCGAGCCCCTTTTCGCCAACCTCAAGCGAGAAGCACCGACGCCTGAACAAACTGGTCAGCCGGACTCTCGTGGACGCCTCGTTTGTGGATTCGGTGTTCATTTCGCCTTCGATCATGCGACCGGAAGAAGAATTCGGGGAGCCCGAGGAAGTCCAGGACGAGAAACGGCAGCTGAAGGAGGAGGAGGGCGAGGAAGAGGAGCCTGCGCAGGAGGACACGCGGACGACACAGCCAAGGTTTGTCGGCGATTCATCAAACGCGAGAGGATTTTGTTTCCGATTCCTTTTGGAGATTTCGAACATTCGTTTCGACGAGCGAGAGCAGTGGTTTTTGTGTCGTGTGCTCGCCCGTGGGAATTCGAAACAAGTGCTTGAACGAGTGCTTTAGATTCTGCTCATTCTAATGAAATGCTTTTATAATAATCTCTAACTTATATAACATGCTTTATTTGCCCCCGTTCCAGGCGATCTTCGCGCCTCACGACCTCCTCGAGCAATGGTGCGAGCTCCAACAGAACTTCCGAAAATGGCCGCAAGCGAAAATCCGAATTGTCGAAAGAAAAGAGAAAATCTGCGCCGAAGAAAAACCGGCGGACGAGCATGAATTCTACGTTCTCCGACTACTCCGACATGGTCCCACAAGCCAAATTCGCTCGTCTTATATAAATATTCTGTTTTCAGGCGATGCCCACGTTGGAAGCAGCCGATATCGACGACGATTTGGATTCTCCGGGCGCCACAGCGACTGCCGATATTATGATTGGAAAAGGTTTTGAACGTTTTGAAGCGTTTCTCAATGCGGGATTTTAGAAACTCCGGAAGGAGTGGCGTTGGCTCAGATGCTGGCAACGTTCATGTCGTCGAACAACAACGAAAACGACATTCTTGAGAGTGTTCTCGTGAAGGAGGAAGTGGAGGAGACCGACGAAGTTGAAGCCTCGATGCCCCGACTTTCACCGCCTCCGCAACTCACTTCGTGTGACGACATCGACGAAGATTGCGCTTGTAACTGCTGCAGAAAAACGGAGAAGTAAGGCTGAAATTGGTGTAATCGGTGAATAAATGCTTGTTTAGGCAAATCACGCAACTCACTTCGCTTATCTCGGCCCAGAATATGCAAATTTCAGCGCTGAATCGTCGCACGGAAGAGATGGTGAATCTCCTCCAGAAGCTGACCGGCACCTTCGCCGAACCTTCGCCCGCCGTTCGAACGCTGAAAAACGCGTTGGGTTCCATCGGGAAGTCGTCCGCTTCGAACTCGAAATCTTTGAAGTCTTCCACCGGTTTCGTCCCAATCGTAAGATCACAAGCTTCAATTGAACCTTAAAACCCCCTTTTCAGACCAAATTCCGCCCCGTAACCGCTGCCGAAATGGGATCCACGCCGAAGGCCTCTACCTCTACACTACCTCAAAACCCGCGGACGCAGCTCGCAAGCCTCATAGCCACGAACGCATCTCAGCCTTTTGGATCTCCGACAGCACGGGTAAAGACCGCAATTGCCTCCTCACCGTCGCCAGCGTCCAAAGCGAAACCGTCTTTTAAGAAACCTCGTCTTTGAATTTTTCGATTAAAATGTTTTTGAGATTTTGTCATTAGTAGATTGCTATGAAAGTACTGGCTGGTATAGATTCGCAAAAAAACGTGCATTGGGGCGATGGAACACGCGGAAGGTCTCATCTTCGTGAAGTGAGGCAGCAGGGTCAGAGCCGCAGGAAGACTCTGTATGTCAACTGGCGATCCGAACAACCGCTCCGAGCCACTCGATCCAAAAGAAATTAGGCGTACAAAGGATTTCTGGAAGCTTCAAAGTCTCGAATTGACTCAGACTTGGTCGTCCTGTCTGCAGCAAAGCCAGGGTTCCCACCACGACTTCCCTGATCGAGCGTCGTCGTCGGCAGTCGCGTCTAG
Source organism: Steinernema carpocapsae (assembly GCA_000757645.3). Classification (NCBI taxonomy): domain Eukaryota; kingdom Metazoa; phylum Nematoda; class Chromadorea; order Rhabditida; family Steinernematidae; genus Steinernema; species Steinernema carpocapsae. Next base: position 5,138,051 of record AZBU02000005.1, read on the forward strand.
CGCTCACGTCGCTTTGTGGCTCAATCACCGTTTTCGGATTTCGTTTTCCGAATCCTACCGCTCCAAATCCATTTCCCCTTATCTCTTCCACCTAGAGCGATAGCATTGGATTTTCTTGCTAACTCGGCAAGCGATGCGTTGTTCTTGCCGATTTTCTGATTTCCGCGTTTTGTCCATCCTGGAAGTTTTCGCATTTTCGTTTGTTTTTTGCAGATTCCGCGACGATGCTTCCGTTTGGAGGACCCCCCGGGTTTCCGTTGATGACAGGACAGGGCGTCTTCCCACAGCAGATGCTCCTCAACCCTTGAACAGAGGTAAGTTTTTTTTTAAAGTGCATGTTTTCTTTTCCACGAGCCTTCTTGGAGCAGCTCTGAACAAATCGGAAATTCGTAACATTCGCAAATCTATTTAGTTATGGTCACTTCAGCTGCTAATCCTTTAATCTCGCACGGTGTTGTTGCTGCGCAACCGCCCCAGGCGACCACTGTCCAGGCCCCGATGCTAGTGCCTCCCGCGATGCAAGCCGAAATCGCGGCCGCGGCGGCGAAGGCTTCGCCGAACTCGAGCTCCTCGACGCCAGCTGGAGATCAGTCCATTTGGTCCCAACACACCGCTCAGGACGGCAAGGTGTACTACTACAACCGGATCACGAAGCAATCCTCCTGGACGAAGCCGGACGAGCCGAAATGTGCTTGGCGCGAGTACAAGACTCCCGAAGGAAAGTCGTACTACTACAATGTGGAAACGAAGGTCACGAGCTGGACGCTCCCGGAAGGCGAAGATTTCCAACCGGCTAAAGGCAAGAAACCTTTTTATTATCCCAATTTCATTCAGAAATTTGCAGAAACCAAACAGTCCACGGCTTCTCCAAGTCTTTCAAAGGTGAAGCAGGAGGCGAAGGAGGAATCGGACAACGCTGCGTCGGACCTGGAGAAAGCGATGATGGCCACGCTCGCGAAGTTCGACCAGAGCCCCGTGACCAGCGGTTCAACCGAGCAGCCGGTCGATCCCAAGGACGGCGCCTACGACTACGACAAAGAACTAAAGAAGAGGCAAGCCGATCGGTTCCGCGAACTCCTCCGCGACAAATACAACGACGGCAAGATCTCTTCAAATTGCTCCTGGGATCACGCCGTCAAGTACGTCCAGCATGATCCTCGTTTCCGCATCATCACGAAGATGAGCGAGAAGAAGCAACTCTTCAATGCGTGGAAGACCCAACGCCAGAAGGAAGAAAGGGTAAGTTCGTCAGAATCCTCAATTTATGAAACAAAAACTTAACAACTAATTACTGGGTGGGATTTACTGCCTGGTGCGGGTGAGGTTGATTCCGTTTTCCACCAGAGTGCGCGTCGTCTTCTCGAAGAGTTCCTCCTCGTTCATTTCCGGATTCTCTGCGCGTTCGACGTTGAGCTGCTCGAGGAATAATTCGCTAATTGCCTTCGATTTCTTGTTTTCGATGCTGATCGCTCCTATCGGGCGGAAGGTCTTGTAGAATCGCCTGAAATTCCAAATTGTGATCGGGTTTTGATTTAAGTAAGCGTTTACGCTCGCATAATATCTTCTTCGTAGAGCAGCTCACGCACAGGTTCGTCGTGCTTCGGCCATTTGGCGTCCCAAATGGGCTCGCGGATGGGGGAACCGCTGCGTAAACGTCGTACCAGAGCGGCCTGTTCTCCCATTTCAGCTGCCCGGAGCGGATGAGTCCCGTGATGCGGAAGAAGATCGATCCAGATCTTTCCGTGCGCGTGAAAAACGACGCCATGAGATCTGAAAAGCGATTCTGAATCAGATTCTGCGTTAAGATGTGCCTTGAAGGAGCAAAACCGAAGCGTTTTCGCGGCCGCAGTTGCACGCGATCGGCTTTGCAAACGGAGTACGGCGGTCCGTCAGCTCGCAGGGGAATCGTTGCGGGACCCATAAGTTCGTTGTAGTGTTTCATCGCGAATTGCAACAAAAATTGAATTGCGATTTTTAAGGAAGAGAAACGTCTAGCAATCAAGAAGTCCAAGGACGACTTTGAAGAATGGCTAAAATCGCTGCCGAAGATGAAGAGCCAGAGCTTCCGATACACCAAAGCCGAAGATTTGTACGGATCGGAGCTCGTATGGAGGGGAGTGACCGAAAGTGACCGACGCGATATTTTCCGAGATGTGAAGGTAATTTTGTTGTTTGAAATGAGCCGATCAAACCAGATTATTCTTAGGACTACCTTGAAAAGGCCGAAGAGGAGAAGAGTGCAGCCTTGAGGCGACGGAATATCCAAGCCTTGGACGATATCCTCCAAGGAATGCCCGAAATCACGTTCAAAACCACGTGGGCCCAGGCACAGAGGCTGCTGATCGAGAATCCGGCGTTCGCCCAGGACGCAACTCTTCAGGGCATGGACAAAGAAGACGCCTTGATTGTGTTCGAGGAGCACATTCGAACCGCTGAGAGGGCGTATGAGAAGGAAAAAGAAGACGAGGAACGAAGCCAGAAACGCCGGGAACGCAAGGTCCGCGAAGCATTCATCGATCTCCTAAAGGAGCTCCAGAACCGAGGCGACTTGTCCTCCGTTTCCAAGTGGAAGGAGTTGTGCCCGGCGATTGTTGCTGACTCTCGCTTCGACGATCTGCTGCATCAGGAGGGAACCACTGCCTTGGATTTGTTCAAGTTCCACGTAGAGGACTTAAAGAACCAATTTGGCCAAGACCGACGCATCATCAAGGACATCTTGAAGGTAGAAAAAGTGGGTACATTCAATATTTCATTATTAGAATTGTAGGACTTGAATAAGACGGTCGAGAAAGATACAACGTTCGATGACCTCAGCAAATGGGTCTCTGCGGACGAACGCGGAAAATCTGTGGACATGGGTAACATGAAGCTAGTCTACAATTCGTTCGTGGACAAGGCGATCGGCAAGGAGAAGGACATTGAGCGCGAGCAAGAGCGCAAGAAAAAGAGGGTGGAGACTAACTTCCAGGCCATTCTGAAAACACTGGACCCTCCCATAAGCCCCTCTTCAGAGTGGTCGGACGTGAAGAAGCAGATTGAGAACGACGAAGCGTTCATGGCCGTCGAAGACGAGGACCTGTGCCTCGAATTCTTCAACGGCTATGTGAAGACGATCTCGGAGGCTTGTGGACATTTTCACAACGCTTCGTCGTCGTCCTCCTCGAAGAAGAAAAAGAAGGACAAGAAGCGACGTCGAAGGGACGACGACTCGGGGCCCGAATCCGAGGACGGCGAGTCGAAGTCGTCCAAAAAGAAGAAGCGCCACCGCTCGAGCGACGAGGCCGAGAAGGACCGCGATCGCGGTTAGTGTTAACCTGTTTAGATTCTTGGCTAATTCTAATGTTCTAGAAGAGCGCAAGAAGAAGAAGAAGTCGCACCGGCATTCTCGCTCCCGATCTCGTTCAAGATCACGCTCTGAATCTCCTGGTCGTGTAAGTCACTCTCTCTTCAAAGACCGATTCTTATCCATCGTTTCAGGACGAAAAGTCGAGCTCGAAGCATCGGAGAAGACGCGATTCCACTAATTCCAGTTCCAAGGTAAGAGATTGACCCTGTAAGAATCAAGTTTCACGTATCGCATTGTTATGTTCACAGTTGCTTTATTATAAACGTTTTTGCACTATCCTCTGTTGCATTTCCGGATTTCGACGCTGATTTCAGAACGTCCACGACGATGAGAGTTTCGACGACTTGGAGATGAAACGCAACGAGCTGCTGCAACAATTGGAAAGATCTCACGATGGCGACAGTTCCTAGATTCGCATTAGTCAAAACACTTCACAGCTCCTTTAATTTCGTTATTTATTAATATATTGTGCGTTTACTTTATGACTAAAGATTCTTATCCGTGTTTGTACCTATCTACTACGCGGTTTGAGCCAATCTTATCGTTTCAAAATCGGGATCTCGGTGAAATTGAGCGTTTCAGAACATTCCATGTCGAAGCAATCGAAGACCACTGGAGTAGTGGATTCCAGGAAGGTAGAATGACTGGTTAATTGTGATTGTGTAAACTAAGGCTCTCTTTAGATGAGCGGAGAGCTCTTCACGCTCACCTACGGAGCGCTGGTTGCCGACCTCGTGCGCGACTTCGAACGTCCGGCCGAGGTGAACCGCCAGCTGGACAAGATGGGCTACAACATCGGCCTGCGCCTCGCCGACGACCTCCTCGCGAAGAACTCGCAGATCAGCCGATGCACCGATCTGCACCAAACTGCCGATGTTGTCGCCAAAACGGCACTGAAAAACTATTTGGGTAGGCGATGTGTAGGAAAGCTCTGTTGATGACGATACGTTTCAGGAGTGACCGCGCAAGTCACGAACTGGAGTTCAAACAACGACGAATTTTCCATGGTTTTGGAGTCGAATCCACTCACGGAGTTCGTCGAAGTGCCGTCCGACTTATCCGAACTTCGTTATTCGCAGATCATCTGCGGAGCAATCAGAGGTATGACCTGCGCTCTTTACTTGTTTTGACCTCGTGTTTGATCAGGCGCCATGGAATCCTTGCACATGGAAGTGACCGCCTCCGTGGTGACCGATGTTCCCAACCCAACTGAAATCCGCGTCAAATTCATCCGAATCCTCCAAGAGTATCTGCCCGCCGGTGAAGAAGACTGAATGTCCAGTTGTTTAACTTGTTTAACCCAGAACTTTATTTATTACTGTACAATAAACGTTGTTTTCCCGCTTGCACAAGATTCTCCCCCTGTTTGCTTCAACACAAATATCTCGCCGCTCTTGCTTGTTTGTATTTAATAATCAATTGAATGCAAATTTAGATGAATTTCGCTACCTATATGGCTCACTGGGAAGCCATCCAACGATGGAATCAGGCGCACTTGGAATCAGCGGCTCTTGTCCAGAAGGAGCTGCAGTCCGCGCACCAGGAAACCTATGCACAGCTCGTTAAGGAGTTTGGTGAGGAGGCCGGAGAGGAACAAACGACGGCGCTGGAACAAGAAGTCGAGCCTCTGGAGGAGGAAGAGGAGGCCGAGGAAGAACTCATGAGTCCCGAAATGACCGAGTTCTTCCGCCAAACGCTGCGACATCGCCAGGAACGTGAGTTGCTGTTTAAGCCACTGTAATATCGAGTACGTTTAAGGTGATGCGATGAGGGCGAAGCAGGCGAAGGACAAGAAGGAGAATCATTTGGAATACGTCGACGAGCGTAAGATTTCGACCCTTTGTCCACATATTCTTAATTGTTCGATTGCAGCCGGACTCGAGTCACTAACTGATAAGAAATCTAAGAAGTTTACTCCGCAAGAATTGGGAATGAAGGCGGAAGCTGTGAACGACCTGACCGCTAAGATGGACGCTTCATTCCAAGCCGTGTACCACAGCCTGAAGCCCGCGCTGTGGCCGAATATTCCACTAAACTTGAAGGCCTACAACTGATAACTTTTGCAGTATTCTCTTTACGGGTCATGTGACGTTTTTGGTGCCTGGTGTGTGTAGTAAACATAGTTGTGCTTTCCACCAAAAGGCCTATCTTCGGTCATCGTTCTGAATTCGCACTAGTGAATGTTAGCTACGGCTATCCAAATGTTAGCACTTTCACGGACCTACGGTGGATAATGAATTCACTGAAGTCACTGCAATTGCCTCGACGCTTCAAAACTAATATCGTTAAGCCGTGTAGGCTATAGTACAACAACTACGATAACTGCTTCTTTGCACTTAGCACTGCTTCTTCTTTGCACTTAGCACCGCGGATTCACGATCTCTTTGTCTTCCCCATCCACGTCGAAAAGTGCCAAGCAGCGCCTGTTCAATCGTTCATCTCGCACTCTTTCGTGTGACGAACGCGATGACGACGTCGCCCCTCGAAGAAAATAAACGTTGCGCCCTTTCCGAGGACTTGAATTCCACGCATAATTGCTTTCATGCCGGAGTTTAAAAACAGTTTTGAGCTCACGAAGAATTCAATTACAGTTGCTTCGGATTCCTCCTGAATTGAAAAGCGGAAGAGAAACTGAACTTTTAGGACGCTTGGAGAGCAGCCGACATTTGAAGATTCGAAGATGAGTCGTCGAAGGACGCTCCTATACAAGACAACTCGTTTGATATGCAGACTGGAAAACAGGAAGTAGAACCCCAGAATTGAAACTCAAATCCGCGCGGCCTTCGGCCGCGCGCAATTGTTCCTGAAACTGGGAGCTACTTTGAGAAGTTGAAAAAACTAAACCATTAATTAGATTATTTGCTTCAGTTTAATGCATTAGATAATTCTTAGAACTGAGTCTTTATTAGAGTTAACCTCAGTTTTGCGATCTTTGCAAAAAAGTGGAGATAAGTCAGCCTTCCGAAATACTTTGTAGAGGGAATCACAAAATGGAAGACCCCTCGTGACCACCTTCGTTTTCACCAATAGTCGTCCAGCTGTTTTCCGTAAACGTTTCAGAATAATTGTTTGATATTCAGGCGTCAGGAAAATGAAAAACAAACTTATTATCAACATCCAGGCGAGGATGATTTATGCAGACGAGTGGAATCGTCATTGGGCTGTCGCTTAAACTCTGAAGTGACGCTTAAAATAGAAACGTTTGAAGGTGAACGCATCAAACAGTTTTTCCTCTAATTTACCGCGCTTAACAAAACCCTGGGTTGTTCTCGACCTTCTTTCTCCGACGCACTTTTGGGTGCCACTGCAGATACAAGTATGTACACACGTGACAACGGGTACAATCTCTTCAAATTTGAAGCCTATTTTTGTAACAGTAACTGTCGTCTAAGGGCGTGTTAACTTAACTTTCACTGTAAAAGTTGGAGGTTTAAATTTTTGCACGAAAGGATTCACGGTATCTCTACCATTTTGTTTTAACTTTCAAAGTCCCGAGAAATCAGAACAAACGCACTGAACTGCTTCACCGCTATCATCCTTTTCTCTCTCCAAGAAGAATTATCCCGAACCCTGCCTCTCCATCTCATCGTTTATGGGAATCTTCCTCATTTTCGAAGTTTTGAAATTGTTTTTCCAAAGAAAAAAGTGCCACGAAATGCTCTACAAGGTCACTACAGCGTGAACAAACGGCGGCGTGGCAAAAAGCGATTCATCGCCTTGAATGCCGAATCTTAATTTGCACCTGCTTCAGAGAGTGTAAAAGGAATGGTCAAGAAAGGTCGGAATTTCTGTTTTCGATCGGAAATGTGCAGTATCCTTGCGGTAGATTCAATTGGAGGAGATACAAAAGAGCACGGGCCGAAGAATTAATCGCATGATAGAGAAAGCTGCTGTCGTCGTTTACTTTTTTCTCGACGCATTTAGTACGTGGCACAAACAAAATAGTCCGTTGACTTGGCTTCCAAAACCTTATTTGAAAGAAAGCGCAAATTTAGAACAGGATACTGTAGCACATGTAAAATACCCGGGCTCTGGTCATCTTTAGCTGTCAAACGCAGCCCTTTTGTTCTCAATTTCAGACCTACCACGCGTCTCTTGTTTTATGCTGTTTACACTAAACATAAAATCATTTGACTTGCCGATTAGCTTCTGAGGGAAATTCTGTCACTCATCCCGATTTTTGACAACCGAATTCGAAATCGTTGTTTGAGATAAAGCCGAGAAACCTTCTCATTCTTATTCAAGTCAGATGAGACGTTCAAAGGTAACGTGTGTAACTCAGAAATGCTGCATGAAGGTCATTCCTTAAAGGGCGCTTCGCAGATGCTCTCTTGTTCACACAGAAAGTGCGCGGACCTTTAGCCAAAAGTGACACCCATCAGTCCATTTTCCTAAAGCACCAAGAAGGACGTTTTACGTCACGTTGGTTAAATGAAACTACGGGGACGATCCCGTTTTTTCATTCTTTCCCACTCTTAAAACATCTGAAGAAACAATCATAAAATGGAAAATGAGATTAAGAATGCATGGGACGTTCAGTTGGTCATCAAAGTGCTTAATGAGTCAACAAAGGGTTATAAGGATTTATTCATGTTCTGAGCCAAAGCCGCTACAGTATCTAACATTTCAGCTGCAGAGAGCATAAAACAAAGAGGGATTCCGAAGCTGATTCAGCTAGTGGATATTTTGGCTATCAGCTGTGGGAACGCCTGATCGGTCGCGCGGCCAGCGGAATGCGGGGTCAAAGTGCGATCCCGCGGTCGCTTACAAAAACTTGAAGCGTGGATCACTCGAGGCCCGAGACTGCACCGTGAAGCGAAGTGAAGTGAAGAAGCGTTGCAGCGTTCGGCCGTGACACTACAGGCAGAGACGCCTGACTCCAGGATCAACTGAAGATCGTCAGATCTCAATTGGTGTGTCCGGAGTGAGGAATCGAGACCACGAGGAGTGGAGGAGGTAAGTGGTAAGGATCTTGGTCCACAATTGTGCACAAGCGACTAGAAAAAAGAGCCTAAAATGAGTTGAGGAGACTGCGTCAGGAGCAGGAGAACGAGGAAGAGAGACCCGTCGGGGAGATTACGGAAATGAGATGCAAGAGCATTGGACAGAGATCGGTTGAAGGAGGTTCGGGCAGATGTGATTAAGGCAGTGAATGAATTTAGATGTTGGCAGGATGCGCACCTTTAGTGGCGAGAACGACGCCAGCTTCGAAGAGTGGTGTAACAAGTTTGAGGACTGGGCGGACGCACAAGTGACGCTGCTGACAGAGAACAGAGTGAAGAGCTTGAGGTTTTACCTAGAGGGAAATGCGCGTGAGATGTTTAACGAGTTGACCGCGGGGAAAAGGAGAGTGTAGAAGAGGTTAGGAAGAAGCTGAAGGAACTCTTGTAACCCGATTGCCGCAGCTTGGATGCCACGCAGAAATAGGCAAACTGTCGCCAAGAAGTAGGAGAAACGGTGGGAGACTTTATGAAGATAAAGAATGCTCCATAAGGCGTTCCCGGAGCGAACGTAGGACGAGATCAAACAAAGATCCTAGAGGAGTATGTCCATCGCCTAAACGGGGACATTCGTTTTTTCCTGTCGGGTGAGGATCCAGCCTCATCAAATGACGCTGGATCCCTGTTCGCTAACAGGAAATCCATTACGGCCTCCAACAACTCCGAAATGAGCGAGATCTGGGCATTGCTGTCCAAATGCCTGGCTGGCCAGAAAGACCAGGTGAAAGGGCAGCAGAGCGGAAATCAGAGGTGAAGCGATGATTGCCTAGGTGAGCGCCTCGACAAGGCGACTTTACCGGTTGCCCGAACAGGTTAACAATTTTCACTTTTGGAGGGATTTTCCAATTTGGAGGCGCGCAATAGTTTGGAAACTCGCAGCAGTTTGGAATGGGTCGAAACGGATCTCAAAATGGAATGGGTAACCGCTACCAGAACAAATTCTCAGGAAACAGAGGTAGATCTCAGCAAATGAGCAATTTCCCACAGCAGAACGGAAATAATGGGGACTTTGCATGCTTTAATTGTGGCCAGCCTGGACACTTCTTGCAGGTCGTGTTACGGTAGCTCGATGAGGTCCGTGGTTTCTTGCTTTTGAGCGGAGTTAGCGGGAGCTTGATGCCTAAAAAGCTTTTGTTAAGACGGTGGAGAAACCGCTGATTTTTCAACTTCAACTTCAAAGGTCGAATGCCCCATTTTCGCGCTTCACGATAGTCGTTATACCAGACACATGGAAGTGGAAGTCTTCAAACCCAATACCGAACGGAAGAGTGGATGTGTAGAGTTGTCAAGGAGAGGTATACAAGCTGAGGTATGCACAAACCTCCTTAACGATCATTTCAAGGAACGTACCTCGGCGAACATTCATGTGACCAGTAGGGAATGCGACGAGATGATATAGCACAAGACATGCGCTCATAAGGGTTTGGTCCTGAAAGGAGAAGTTTATAGAACAGAAAACGAGTTGGTTATCGATTACCCATGGCCGTTTTTCGGATCCTTCAGCTACAAGCATTCGGAAGCGACGAATTGCTACTTGTTCAAGTTCCATGTTGCATGGCCAGATTTGACTCCGAGCAACTCTATTCGCCAGTCGGAGACCTCGAGGACTGTGAATACGCTAGAACGCAGTGTAACCTGAAGAATGGAATGATGTTAACATGGCAGCCCCACAGCAGGCCTGCCGCTTCCTCAAGCATGTAACTTGGATTGGGTTCACGTTCGGGAACACCTGGATGAGGGTCGAACGCGCTTTCGCACTTGCGTTCGTCGAGAATTCGTCCATTATCCAAAATTGTAATCGCATGTGCTTGGTCGTAGCTCAGGAACTTGCGGTTCCATATGAGCTTATGATTATGGTTGTATTTCCACTCAATTCTCTCCAAGGTCTTTATTCATTACTTTATTTTCGTGTCATTTCTTATTACCTCAATCCTCTGAAAACTGTCATGCACCTAAATTTCGGATTTTCAGAATCCCGCTTCCCCACGTATCTCCGTCAACTCTCGTTCCACGCATTTAGACGCCTTCTTTAATATTCCCCGCCGCAAACCAAATAAAACATCTGAATTTGTTTTCAGCTGCTCAATTAGCTTTGTCAGGCCGTTTGATAGCCGGCAAGAAAACAGAAATTGTCACGGAGGCGTGGGAGCCCAAAACAAAGTCAATCTGGACTCCACAAAGCAGCCCTCCTCGCCTGAACCTACGAGCACTTCTTGCACTGCGCATAACAAATCCAGAGATTTGAATTTATCTCTCCAGAGGATTTCACGAAGGCGCGGAAGCGACAAATTTTTTTCTTCGAAATTTTCACTTCCCCGTCGCTTGTAACTATGAAACTACGCTCTTTCCCACGTTCTTCAATCTCTCTAATCGCGGGTTGTTGTCACGATCACTTCGACCGCACACATAATGCTCCGATCTCACGAATCCCTCGTAAACATCTTGTTTTCCTGCGCACCGCATACACTCGCGTATCACTTTCTGGTGTTCGGCCCATTCCTCTCTCTCCGCTTTCGCCTCACCCCGCCAGATCCTCGCTTCCGGTTCACTTCCGATCCAAAATGAGAAATCGGATCTCCGCCGAAATGACGTCCAACGAATCGAAATTGGGTTCCGCGGCTCAGATCTCATAAATCGCCGCCCATAACTTTTACTGGGGACAATTGGGCCTTGGACAAACAAAGAAGCGAGATCGTTTTATTCGAAACTACAAATCGACGAAGAATACCGGTTTGTGGCTGGAAAACCCGTGTGAGGAGATAAGAGACCGTGACTTGTCTTGTAGCAGCTACAATTGGACGTCTTGGGAACTGAGGGCTGACGAGTCTTGGGCCAAAGTGATCAGCTTCGAGGGCTGCGCGGGAGTGGCGGCAATCGAAGACTTCGCGAGACGCGTGTTGGGCACGCTGTTCCGCGACTGGTTGTTGTTGGGAACCAGGTTGTAGTTGGTTTGAAAGCCGCAGAGCGAGAGCGCCAGTTGCCTGCACGGATAGGCATAGGATTAAGATATGGGAAGGGACGGATTACCTGTACTTCTTGCTGAAGAGAGTGTAAACGAGGAAGGTGAGGGCGGCGTTGAAGATAGTCAGGAAGTTGGAGACCGCGATCAGCGTGTGGAAACGCCAGTTCGTGTTGGGAAGCGCGGAACTGACGGCAGCCAGAAATTGAACGGCGCTCTGAAGAAAGAAAAGTCAGAAAAGGTCAAAAAATGGAGGAGACCCCGACACACCGAAAGTTAAAAGCGATTTCGAAAGTTCTTTCGGGCGAAAAGAAATGCGTAGGACTCACTTGCGACCACGAGTAGGCGAAAAGAACGCAGAAATTGAGGAAAATTAGTTGTTTTCGGCGATTCCTTCGAAAAATGCGCTCGACCATTTTCTTCACAAGTTTCTCGGCGGAAAACACTCAAAACTCCAAGATTCAAGCATCGGCTTTCTTCTCAATTACGGCGCTGTTTTGGTCTGTTGCTGATTTGGGAAGCGAAATCTCTCTTTTGCCAGATTATCCTAGCGCTGTGCATTTCAAGCAGAGGTGGCGGTTCGGTTCCAAGTTGGAACCGAAACGGAACCGAACCGCGTAAATGTTCGTAAAATTCGAAGATGTTCAAAAAAGTCGTAATTGTTTAAGCGAGGAGTCATTTTCTTCGATTCTCGCAGGCGGAGAAAGATATAACCTCGGAAAACGATTTCAAAATTCGAAAAAGTCGCACGTTCGATTAGAACCAAACCGAAGATTTGGATCCGAACCGAAAAAACCGAGCCGGACCTTCGCCACCTCTGATCCCAAGGACTCACAGAAGGGAACTCGAAAATCAGGTGGCAGATCGTGGTGGCCGCCGCGAGGTTCAGAACACAGCGGTGGCGGCCGTTCGCCTTCTTGTTGAGCGTCGTGACCAGAATCGACGACTTTCCGCGCTTCATTGTGCTGCGGCCGATCCACAGGCAGCAGAGGATGAGGATCAGGAGTGGCATGATGTTGACGATCCAGGCGGAGAGGTAGTAGTAGATTTGGTCGAAGACGGCTGAAACGAGATTAGGATGAGGGTGTTGTGACAAGGACTGAGGGCTCACGTCGGCTAAGACTCAGGTAGCGGTGGACGACGATCTCCTCATCGAGTGGACAGCTGAAGGAGGCGACGTCGCGGTGCGTGACGAGGAGCGCATGGAGCGCGAAGGAAACGAAGGTGACCACGGCGATGATCCAGTGCACGCGGCTCATCGTCAGCCAATTCTTCGCCTGGATCGGCCACGCCACGAGGCCCAGAAGGTGCGCTGTCACGCACACGGTCAACCTGCAATGAGAAAACGGATTAATCTAGCACCACTAATTAGTTTAAGTTGCCCGCACCCTTAACCCTATTACTCCCCTCCAAAAAACAACTTTTGTCCTCTATTTGGATCAACACAAGACCGCACACGCAAACAATCGCGATAATTTCTTGTTTTTCTGCCCTCGTCGACGTTCTTCTTATCTCCGGCAATCATCCAATTGTTTCAAGTGCAAAACAGCTTTTCTTACTCATTACAACGCGGCAGATACGTCAAACCGCTCTTCGAAAACAGCTCCCAAAATCTCATAAATGCTTTTTTCTCTCGCTCCAAGTGGTCGTCGGTTCGGTCACCTTTCTTTCCGTCTCTCGAGCGCCAAAATTGGAATTCGAGATCCGCCGTCCATCTCCAATTTGCTCCTTGCGGCTACAGATAAGAAGGTCGCCTCTAATAAAACCTTTTTTCCGACCCTTGAGTTTTTGCGCGAAAAAGAGGAATCGAAGAGCGGAGATTGCTCAAATCACGATCCGAAGATCATGTTGAAGACCAAAGAAGAGTCATTAAAGGACAAGGTTCGTAAGTGAGTACCACTGCCTACTGAAAAATTCCCACTTTTTTGTCTTCAAAAGTTGTCCTTTTCTGTTGTGTATTGTCCTCCAATAAGCAACTTTCTCCTGCAAAGGTCGCTTGAATTCCCGATTTGCGCCTGGGAGAACACGTTCTCTCCTCAATAATTCATTCGCCACGTTTTCCCCGCACGGCCACGGCCCCTTTTGTGACCCAAATGCCCGTCTTGAACTCTTCTCTCAAACGTTTCTTCAATTATAATCGAATGAAACCCGATCTCTAATTAAGCCAGCGTCATTGGATTCTCGAGTGGTCTCCTCTGCTTCTCAGAAACTCCGATTGTTTTCCGCCTTCCGGGGCTCCGGACGCCTTCCGGCTGCCCAAAATGCGGTTTTCTTGCAAAACAAAGGAGACAACTTGGGCGCTGGTGGGAGAATCTGGCCTCCACCAAGGCCGAACTTCCAGAGGTCTTGAAATGCACTTCCGCGGGTCCACTTCATCCACTTAGGAGGCTCCCACTACAATGTTTATTCTTCCCAGAAAGCGATCGAAACCGAGGAGGCCGGAGAGGGCGAGCGAGGACAACGCGGAAGGACCAAAGTACGTCCCTGGGTCTGCGAGGGTCGCGATTCGATTACCGTAGCGCATTTGAAAGCGTTTTGGAACAAAAGGACCTCTTGGAATGTTTGCAGCTGCCGTCTATTCTATTTCCACAAAAAGCGAAATCGACGCACAGCGAAGGAAGATATCATCGCTGGCGTTGGTGTGAAAAACGTGAAAAATGCGTGAACGTTTTTTCTGGCTCAAATTGAATTCATAGCGGCACTATCCTAGACTAGGCGTCTGATATGCGTTAGACGTTTAAACTATAGGCGTCTTTGCCACAATGTGCGTCTTCGTGCAATGTGCGTTTTAAGCGTCTCTATAGGTGTCTTTCGTCGCTCTGGGCGTCCTTTCCGCTTTGAGCGTCTTTTCCTAATTGAGATTTGCGTTTTGTGCGATTGCTTGCTGGAGATAAGAATCAATGCGAAGCCTGCCAGAGAAGCTGGTGCCGCCATCTGTCGCGCTTTCGGATCAGGAAAAAACATCAGGAAAATGTCCAAGCCTAAGCCTAAGATGCTCCAGGAGGCCAGCCCCAGCCTACTATCCCCGAAAGCAACAGGTTTCACAAAGGGGCTGGGGATGGTTCAAACAGTACTTAGCCTTAAGCTTGGACATTTTCCATTTCCATTATCGCGCCGGAGGCACCTGGAAACGTGGTGTGTAGGCTGGGACTCTGCAAGACGTCTATTGTGGAAAAGACACCTATAGAGCGAAAAGACAACAGACGCCTATTGCTCTTGAACGTCAAAAGCAGGCAGCAGGCGTCCAATCTAGAATAGTGCCGCTATGAATTCAATCTGTGCCAGAAAATCATCTTTTCACGTTCACGCGTTTTTAACATTAACGCCAGCGCACCTACCCGCACAGCGACCTTCGAAGCAAACGCCCGATGCTCAACACAAATGTATCGCTTCCCAGAGGCTGTTTTGAAGCCCGGGAGCATAGCAATTAAAACCGCCCACACTAGAGGCCTTAAACGGGAGTTGGGTGATCGCCACAATGGATCCCAGAAAACGACTCACCACACGGAGGTTGTGTTGAGAGCGTTGGAGAAGAAGACCATGTACTTGACGGTGTGCCAGTAGAAGAGCTCCGTGGAGTTGGAGGTGTACACGGTATAGGGAAAGTAGGGGCTGCGACGGAAGCCGCCGACGGCGTAGAGGAAGTTGGGGAGCAGCGAGATCGAGAAGATAAGATTCGCCTTGGAGCGGAAGAGGAGCAGGCGGACCGTGGAAGAAGTGCGCAGGAAGGGGTGGTGGTACAGGAAGATGTTCATCGTGTTTCCGAAGATGGAGAGCAGCAGCAGCACCGGATACACCCATATGTATAGAGTCTTTTCTTCGCTACCCTGAACCAAACGCTTCAGAAGAACATGAATAAGAAAACCCGGATCGGTCCAAAAATCAATTGCGGAATCTGTTAAAAAGTGCGGAAAATCGGTTTTACGAATTAAAGTCGACTTTCCGCCGGCTTCCACCGACCGAATCCACCGGACTCAGACCAGTTAGGCCATGCGGCGTCTAGACTCCGACTCAAAAATAGCCGTTTTCTTCTAAGAGGTCAGCCCAAAGAGGCCTTACAAAGTGCGCAACGACTTGAAACGCCGAGTGACGAATGTCCACAAATCAGCTGCTTTCTGCGCAAACGCGGTTTTGGACCCATTTTGGGTGAAGAGAGCAGCCAACCGGCCAAGAACACGGCACCATTAAAATACAATGAAGCTCGCAAATCAAAACAACCGAAAAGAATTGGTTTTAGTGGAGGTGGAGGACAAAGGGGCTGACAAAAAGGAAGCTGCGCTTTCGGCAGATTTCAATGCGTTTCAAATATTCAAAAAGGCCAGACCACGTGAGGGTTATTCGAAAAGACTAACCTACGCTAAAGTTATTTGACTTTATCTTATGTTTTCAAGATTAAGCAATTCCAAAAGTCAGGGGAAAACGGTCGCCAAGTGGTGAAGGCGGCATACGTATTATTAGTGCATGATTCAAAACCAAAAAAGTGGAATTTTCGAGTTTTGGAACAAATCAAGGAAACCTTGCAAACTCGATTCGAACTCACCTGTAAAGAAGTTTGACAGCACAGTGACACGTTGAGAGCAACGCAACGTTCGTCGTCCATCGCGGCGGATTTGGACCGGACGAGGGCGCGGCGCTTCTGGTTCGGACTCGACGGCGGCCACGCCTCGCTTTGGCTCCGCCCAGCTTCGCTCGCTTAAACGAGAGAACAAACAATCGTGGAACGTTGCTGACGTTGCACAAAACGCAGAAAAGTGGTGTTCCGAGAGAGGCGAGGGTTTCCTGGCAATGGCAAGGGTGGGAGCCGAATACAGGATGCACGTGAGGCCTGGAAACCGGTTGGGAGGGGAGAACGTCCGGGTGAATTTTCAAGAGAGCAACGGAATCGAGCTTCGGAATATAACGATCATAAGAAACTATTTAAAA
Source organism: Steinernema carpocapsae (assembly GCA_000757645.3). NCBI lineage: Eukaryota > Metazoa > Nematoda > Chromadorea > Rhabditida > Steinernematidae > Steinernema > Steinernema carpocapsae. The sequence goes on from AZBU02000005.1 coordinate 5,154,279, forward strand.
GGGTTTCGGGTCAAAGAAAGACGGTTTGTCTTTGAACCTCTTAAGCAGTTTGGTAACATATGCTCGGACGCCTCAAGCTCCTGTTGTTTACCAATGTCCGATCCGCCGGTCGATTTTGCATAAATATTGAATGAGCATCTGTCTTTGAAAATGAGGCCAACCCAAGAAAGATCAGTTTCACCCGCCCGCCGCGGGCCACTAAGAGCTGTTTCAGGAAAGGTCAAAACTGCTTGAAATAGTCACACGCACAAGACAGAGTGCCACTTTTTTGGCATCAGTGCGTGGTGAGAATAGTCCGGGAGCTCAATCCTCAGACGACCATTCCAAACAAATCCAAAGTTGCAGCAACGAGTTTGATCTCCTTTCGAGACCCCCTTTTCCCTTCATCTTGTTTTCCTCATAACCACCGGACGCAATTTCCGCTTCTCTGACGTCCGCTCCACTCACTCAGGCGCTTTCAAGATTTCCTTCACAACAATTCGAATCTGCGTACAGGTGGTCCGTCCAAACACTTCGGAGTCAATTGTCATACACACAGGTGGTCGAGAATCTATCGAAAAGTTTGTCCTTTCGAATTCCCCAAAATTAGGGCCGGAAAACCACAAATCGGCGATTACTTCGACCGAAAACAAGCGGAGAACTTGCGCAGGCGATTAATCGATGTTTTCACTTGGTTAGAAATTTTGAGAACGCCGGGAAAAACGTAGAATTAAACGGCGCGATTCGAAAGTGCGTGAAACGGAGAATAGGCCGGGAACGGATTACGGTAGGCCGGAAACCGGGGGCACAAAAAGAACAGAGTATGCACGAGTTTCGCAAGGATTGAAAGCAACTTTTGGAACAGTGCGTCAAGGAAGGAAGGTTTAGGACTTTTTCCCAAGTGTGCCTAAAGAAACGGTGCCTTGAAGGTGTTATGACGCCTCAAAATGGCCCATAAATTGAAAGAACTTTTGCTTTGACTTATAAGATTATACTTGATGCCCGGCCAGGTAAACAACTTCCGAAACTTAAAAAAGCAGCGCATGGAAAATGAGCTCTACGTTCCCACCCGTCTTCTCGAAAAGGACCGACCGTCAACAAAACTTAAAATCCCGTTCTCGATTCAATTCGAAATAAACACGCTCCATCTTTTTGAATTGACCTCTTAATTGCCTAATCCAAACAAGCTGTTTACCGACTCATCTGACATCTCCTCCAGCCACCTCCCAACCTCTCCTGGCCAAAAGGACATGTTGATAAATGAACTCCTCTAGGCACCATCTGAAATTGAAAAAACAAACAAAATGGCTGAAAATAAGCGTGTAAGTCTTAGCGAAGTATAAGCGATGTCTGCGTCCCTTAGGAAGACTTCATGTGAAAAAACAAAAATGCATCAGTATTCCAGGAAATGGCAAAGTCCTTCGAAGTGGAAAGGAACTTTTACGGTTAAACCATGTTTCAGAATTCAGAGTGCGTTAAAAAACACGGAGTAATTAGCATTCAATGTAAGAATTCCGCTAACTGAACATTTGAAAGACCTACACTGTGGGTTCCACAGCGACATCTCTTAAACTGAAAACAGATGTTCTCGTTTACCTTCGCTCACTCTCACAAAATATCACCTCGGATCATTCCAAATCTGCGTTTCGTATTTCCACTTAAGCCAGTTGACATCTCCTACGGCGGTCCCACATTTGTCCACTTGGTTCGCCGAACACTTTTAATAACTGTTTTGGTCTGACCCATTTCCCTGTTTCTCAAAATTGTCAATCCTTCTTCACCTCTTAAAGCAAAACACACATTGATGCCTCAAAGTGCGTTTCAAAGAAACTCGACTTTTCATGAGCAATTGGCCACGTTCTCAATATTCCCCTTCGACGCCCTAATTTCCGCTGTGTCATAACTCCGGGACAAACGTGGGAACGGGGGCCGAAAGCCACTTGATAGCCGGATGAAAAACATTTCTCCTTAGCTAATGACTTAGCTTCACTTAGCTAATGAGCAGACCATGCCTGGGGTAATAACAAGACCGGAAAGGCGAAAACAATCGCATAATGCGCAAAGACAGTTTTTGAGTGTTGATAGGATCATTTAAGGTCACGCTTTTCGTTTTTCAAGCGGGAAAACACGCGAAAAGGGTTCGAACGTGGTATGAAGAAACCCTTACATCCGATAATGTGACTCAAAAAGCTGAATAAGAGTAAATCTATGTGAGCAAGATAGAAGATCTAGAAGACGGGTGCGCAATAAGAAACGGCGGACACGTGGCCCCTTTTGTGAGACACAAAACCAAAACAAGAAAAGGAGCCAAAGGACGTTTTAATCTTATTTCAATCTCGGGAATCCGTCTTCGTACGACCGAAATTCTCCGCTGATCGACTTGGTCGAAAACTGCGCTTCGAATTGAATTAGGTTGGCGATCTCCGAACCAGCAAGATGGATGGTCACGTCTGTTTGAAATATCGAAAAGCGAAGATTAACATCGAGAAACGCTTAATTTGTTCAAAGGATTAAAAGTGACTCACAAATTTCCGATGGTTGGATTTAAAGTGCACTCTTTAACGTTTTTACAAGTGGCCTTTTCGAGGTTTTGATTCTAAATGAATGGTCACTTTTGGCTCTTAGAAACGTGGTTTAGGATTAAGCAGTGTTTCGAAGTGATTGAGGGCCTACACGACTTGTCTACTCGGCGTCGTGCACAAGATTTCTTTTAGCGAGACTAAGGCGACAAAGATTCGCGCAGGCACAAGGAAAGTTCAATTGTTTGTTGGCCTAAGGCACGCCACTCAGCACTTAATTTGAAAATCCAGCCTAACATTCAAATCCAAATTCGTTTGCCCATGAGGGCCTTTTCTAAATTCTGTCACATTGTCACTACGCATGTGATAAGTGCCGTCTGATATTTAAACAAACGACCGTAAACACAAACAACTCTAAAGGAGGCGTTCCTAACACTTCGCAAGCTTGTCATTTCCGCATGTAAGTCTTGTCCTTGTCTCGCCCAGATTATTCTTACTTTGTTCTTCTAACTACACGGAGTACACTTCAGAACCAATTCTAGCTACCGAAATCGTTTGGAAAACATTTTCTGCTTGGACGCTCAATTTTCCGGCTGGAGCCCCGCAGATTCGTGTGTTCGAACGTCTGGCACGCTCGGAGATCCAGTCGACCGAGCCGAGATTCGCGACGACCTTTGGATATGTTGTGTCGTTCTCATGAATCGTTAGCCAAGCATTAAAACCCGAAACAGGCTTCGCGCGGATGTCCTTGATAAGTTCATTTTCTGCCTTGAACTCGGAGATGACTATGTTGCCCTCGAGGAGTCAACCATGCATCGGTCAAATCTGTTTGTATTTACAGTCGCTCGCATGTTTATCCTCCGACCACCGCTTTCCAGCTGGGTGCCACAGAAACGCGACCAACTCAAGGCGCTCATGTGGAAACTAGCCTCAAAGTTGACATTTCGGCATCTGGGACGAAATATAAAAAAAGGTGTGCAAACAGCGGCGGTGGATTTAACGGAGGTGTTTTCACGTTTCCGGGAGAATTCAAGTTTTGAGGAGGTGGAAAGAGTCCTATGATCCGGATCGGGTTTGCGGTGCCACTCTTCTTTGTAACGACACACTCGGGGATTGAGTGAGGTCGGCTTCATAAAGTGAGAATAACAAAAACAAAGGTTCTCTCTCGTAAGTTGGTAGAACTCGAACTTCGAATTAATGTTCTATCTGAGAAGGGAAACAGCTAAAACAGATTTCTCTGCACACAAAAAAGAATCGAGAGATCCGCTTCTATCGTAAACAGATCCATAAACTATTCATGTTGAACAAACTTGCTACGCAAAGGTCGCAGACGTGCTTTGGAACTCCTCTTACCTTGTTCCAAATTCCCTGCTTTGTCCCTCCAAAATATACTTGGGCGAAAACAACTCAAACGCCATGATTCAACCAGGAAACTTTGCTGAGATGCGGAAATTAAGTCCGAAAGCGGCAAGACCTCAGTAGGACGTCGGATGACGCGTGCAAATCAAACTCCGGAGAGGAAAATAGCACAAATCCGTCGTCCTTGCCGAGCACGTCGTCTGCAGGAACGACAAAACAATGACGTGGGCCAATTTAATTCGCTGCGTGTCGTCAGCTTCGCCAATTAAGCCGGGCGTTCTGTTGTGGAGATCGAATGTTTATTCGAAGGGCGTTTGCTGAAGGCGATAAAGCCTTTAGAGGACGCCCGGGTCAAGGGCGACACTGCCTCACTTGAAATCCACAGAATCTTCCGCTTCGCGGGAATTCCGCGCTACATTTGACAAATTCGAAATTCGGATTCATACACTCATTAGATCTCGGATTAGAACACGCTGGCTGGGTTCTGAACTCGCCTCTCCATTTCCCAAAAGCGGTGATGGACGCGAGCCGAGCCGGCTCGGTTCGATGTGGTGAAAATGAGGATGACGCGAATAAAGTGGAACATAACAAAGTGAAAAATTTCTGCAAAACTGAGGATGCATAAGAGTACAACGCAAAATGCAGATTACGATGGATTTAGATATGAATAACTCTTTATTTCTGATTGTTTCTTGTCTTTTCGGAGAATGAAAACGCGAATGAACGTGCTCAATATGCTCACTTGCGATAACACCCGGCTTAAAACACACAAACACTTCTCACCCGGGTCGGCTCGCGCGAGCCGGCTCGCCCTTCCTCACTGCCCAAAAGAACGTTCGGCTGGGAAGAAGAGAATAGGACGTGGGAACCAGGAAACATTCGCTTTGTTTTCAAGAGTGAATTTTTAGATGTTTGGGGAAATTAGGACGGAATTCTAGTTAAACAAAAATAGCCTGCGGCGACTCGCTACAACACGCAAACAACAAACGAAGACAAATGGTCTTCGCCGGGAGGTGGAAAACTGAACCCCCCAGCTACTGGTTTACTGTAGGCCACTCTGAAAACTGCGATCGGAAGAGATCAGCGCCGGGATTCGGCAGATTCGCCGCCAAGTGGCGCCCGAGGACGTCATCGACGATTCGGCCCACTCACTGCGCTACTTACAATCGGTTTTGCACCCTCCAAGCTGTCGAAATTCTACTCTTAAAAGGCAGAACGAAGGGGTACGCGTACGTACGTGCGTGTGACGTGTGCACCTCGCAGCATTCGGAGGGAGCGGGTGAATTGGGGAGCGGTTGTGTCTCGGGAGCTGTCTGGAATAAGCTGAGCATTCTGAGCGAGACTGGAGAGGGGAGCGGTCGTGTCTGGGGAGTTGTCTGAAGCTGAAACTCATTTTCAGACGCGAACGCTTCGTCAGTTCAGGTGGATCGTCGGTCGCGTGTGGTCGTGTCGTCGTCACCTTTAGCGTTCGCTTATTCAGAGTTCGGTATGCAGCGTGGTTCGTTTGGTGTTGAAAGTTTTGACGAGAAAGATCCTCATGGAGGAGGAGCAAGTCCTGCTTCGGCAGGCACCACAGAAAGTCCTGCTTCGGCAGGCACCACAGAAAGTCCTGCTTCGGCAGGCGCCACAGAAAGTCCTGCTTCGGCAGGCGCCACAGAAAGTCCTGCTTCGGCAGGCGCCACAGAAAGTCCTGCTTCGGCAGGCGCCACAGAAAGTCCTGCTTCGGCAGGCACCACAGAAAGTCCTGCTTCGGCAGGCGCCACAGAAAGTCCTGCTTCGGCAGGCGCCACAGAAAGTCCTGCTTCGGCAGGCGCCACAGAAAGTCCTGCTTCGGCAGGCGCCACAGAAAGTCCTGCTTCGGCAGGCGCCACAGAAAGTCCTGCTTCGGCAGGCGCCACAGAAAGTCCTGCTTCGGCAGGCGCCACAGAAAGTCCTGCTTCGGCAGGCATTAAAAATGAGGCTAAAACAAGTCCCGAATCTACTGCTCTAAAGGCGAGCGTATGGAAAATTTGCAAAGAATGCAAATTGCTCGAAGGAGAACGCAGCAAAGCGAAACCCTGTGTCTTGCCAGACGCGTCAGGGAGGTTGATGCGCATAATATCGGCTCCCTTGATGTGGCATGCAGGGCATGCGGCGCTTTGCATTCTGCCTGCGAAGTCATTCATCGAAATCGTGGAATATTTAATGACTGTTGCGCACTTGGAAAGGTCAATCTTGACGACCAAATGTCCAAATTCCGAGAATTTCCCGAGTATTTGAGACAGTTGTTCATGCGAGATCCAGACAAAAGGGAAGAAAGGGTGTTCCATGAGAACATCAGGCAGTATAATGGCAAACTGGGTTTTGTGTCGGTCAATGCGAAAAATGAACATTTTTTAACAGCGGACCGTATGTGTACAAGATCCAAGGAGAGATTCACCACGTTGTGAATTTGACCGCAGTAAACGATGTTGGTGTGAACTCGCGTCCTTATGGTTAGCTGTTCATTTTGGATACAAATGAAGCTGCTGAAGCTCGAACTACTGCAGATCGATCAATTGATCGCAATCTGATGTTTGATATGGAAACGCGAAAAAACGGAAAGTAGAGTACGAGTTACATGCAGGGGAGCGTGAACGGGTGGTCGGGTGGTTGCAGGTGGTTTGGGGCAGTTTGCCGTGGATACGTATGCGTATGCGCGAAATGCAAAGTACGGTGAGAATTGGAGGTGCAGGAGAAAGCAGGGTTGCTGGAGGCAAAAAGCAAATTGCGTCGTGCAAATGCATCTAGCCGAAGAACCGCCGTAGGCGGTAATTCGGCTAGTCTCTTCAAACGCGCCTGCCTTTCGACGAGCGCAAACCGCGATGAACTCGAGAGCAACTCGAGGCCCTAGGATCGGATCGCGTTATCGCTGAATAATTGAGACAATCCCATCGTTTTCGCGTTTGCAGCCATATCGGGGCTTGCAGCAGAGTTCCGGTTTAAGATGTCCCCCCCTCCAACATCCTAGAAAATGACATCACAATGCTGAAAAGTGGATCGAATGTAATAATCGTTTAATCATGGTTCTCCTTATCACGGATAATAGCACAAATCTGAACCGTAGAATATATTACAGGTGAGGTACAAAGGTTCATGATTCTTCTTAGTCGTACGCTCGATACGGCATGGCGTGGGAGTGATTTTCGACATCGTTGAAGAGCACCGCCGTTCCGCCGCTTGCAGTCGGAATACAGTCGCCCTGAAGGGATAAAGTTAGTTCAAACTGTCTTCTAGACTTTTGCGCCCAGTCAGAATCATTCTCCCACGTCCAGTCAGAAAATGAGACTGAGGTTTGGGGCGGTTGGAGCAGCTCCAACTAACTTTTGTCTTCACACACATAAAGTAAAGAAGTGCCCTCGGATCTTTGCTCTGAGCGGCCGTCCCGCAACGACCCTCTAGAATCCCCCAAACATACCTTCACAATTTTCGTGCTCAACGCTCCGTTCTTGTCCACTTCCTGGTGCGTCAAGATGTATTCTCGTGACTTGTTCAAGTCGCTCGCCTCCGGTCTTGTGGTTGTTTTGGCACCCTTCGGCAGCTTTGGGCGCATGACCGTGCCGGACGGGATCACGTGGTTTGGTTGATGCGCCAGTATCCTTCCATGGGCACTCTGCGACCGCCTGTGGTATTTCGCATTCATAAACCCAGCGCCTCCCGAGGGTTCTTCATCAAGGTCTTCGGAGCCTTTTCGAGTGCGACCCGTCTTCTAAAAACCAACAAATTGTCCTTATGTTAGGAAACGGTTAACAGTGCAAAAGTGTGTGAAATATCATGCAACCACACTATAATCATGCAACGAAATATGAAAAATTCATCAGCCGGCAATAAGATACAAGTGCACACATCTATATTTATACAAGTGACTCCTTGGAGCGTGGAAGCGGAATGCGAGAAGCCGGATGACCACTTGAGGACAGAAGCATTCGCCTTCGTTTGGTGGCCGAACTCTCCCTCTCGTGAATAAGAAGTTGACTTACTTGCACGCGACTTGCAGATTCGGCTCGCGGCTGCCTTGGTGTCATTCGAGGCGGTTTTCCGCTTTTCAAAGCGTGTGATGGAGGAGCGTTGAACTTGTCCCTGAGTCGAGCCACGGAGCCGGTCCCTGATTCCAGATGATCGGCCCTTGGGGTGCTCACGGGGGTTCTGCTCTCGAATATCTCCCGCATCTGCTCGATTTTGTGGTTCTTCAGGCGGTTCTCCTCTTCCATCTGGGCCACTTTCTTGCGTTCGCGCTCGTCTTGCCTGAACTTGTGTTCCTCTTCGGCCTCGCTTCTGGCGATTCTTAACTTCAGCGCTGCGGTTTCGCGCTTAAATTCAAGAATTGTGACGAGATCAGAAGAATCAGGATTACCTGAGATTGGTTCAGCATCTTGTGGAGGCGTCCGTTCTCCGATCGCAGTTCTTCGTTTTCGCTGACAACCGACTTCAAACGGTTATTTGTCAAATCCAGCTGACACAGCACGTTGACAAAGTTCTCCTTAAAGACGGTGCCTAAACCAAACTGGGTAAGAAACTGGAAACGATCTTGACGCACGTTTCTGCACGAGTTGGTCCAATCGGATTCTGCGCTCAGCCGTGTGCGTCATCAGTGCCTTGCGGTACTCTTCCATATCCTCTCCAATCGCCTCAGGGTCGCTCCAGTTCAGCTGGGGCAGCGGGTTCCATCTGTTCAGGTTCAGCTTCTGCGGGTGCTGGGCGATCGCGGCGTCGAAATTCTTGCGCCAGTTCATGATGTCCCTGCGCGAGAACTGGGAGTTCGTTGAGTCGACTAGTTTCGGCATCACCGGGTCGGGGCCGTCCGTCGTGCTGATCTCCTGCGACAGCTCACCGAAGTTCAGAACGTTCTAGATCATACACAGAATTACAATCTCGGCAAGAAATGCTAAGACTTACGAGGTTTTCCTCGAAGTCAGTGGGACGCGGATTCACGCAGATGATCATCCGGATTTTGCCCGAACCGTCGAAGAAGTTCTTGAACAGGTGCGTGATCTTTGAATCTCGGTACGGGATCGGCGCCTTGACGTGGGTGCGATCGCGCTCCCGGATCTTCTCGAAGCACTGGCGGAGGACCATCAAGCTCTGGTTTATCTTGCCGGCTTCGATGAGCCGCTCTCCGCAGTTGGCCGTGCGCTTGGTCCGCTCGGATCCAGCCAGGTCGACCAGAGATAGCTGGCCAACCACGATCTGGTTAGGGTCGTCGATCGGGTGGTAAGCGTCCTGTCGGCACGGTGCCATTACCACGCGGACGTTGAAGACTGAGTGCGAACGGCTGCTGGTCTTGTTCAGCAGCGTGTCCGCCACCTTGCGGCGTTCCTGGGCTGAATCGGAGCATAAGAAGATAATCTTTTTATCACAACGAACCTTGGTTGTAGAGCGCCAGGGCTTCTTCGGGACTCGCGACTTCCACCTCCGTCAGGTTATCGACGTAGATCGACGTCCCGTTGACGCGCAGATCGCGGCTCATGTTCGTCCTGTCGTCCGTCAGCGCTTCGTCGAAGAGGTCGTAACAGTAATTGTTGTAGATTTCGACGTACGAAACGAAGACCGAGGACACCATCGCCTCGTTGAAGCCATCCACCTGCAACACCTCTAGTTGAGTCTATATCGATCTAGGTAAGAAACTCGCCTTTCGCGTTCCGCAGATGCTGACGTCGTGCATTCCTTGAATCGGCATCGATCGATTCCGGAAGACTTCGGCATCGCTCGGCGATCTGACGAAGAAGCCGTTCTTGCCGTCGGGCACAAAGACGCAGCGATCCAGTTGGCAGGGAAGCGACTTGAAGAGAACGTCCATGGTCCTAGGGAGGATGCCGTAGGCTCGGCCGCTGTCATTCCCGCTCATGGTGTACGTTTTTCCGGATCCAGTGACGCCGTAGGTGAACAGGAGCCCATTCTTTCCGCGGACAAGCTGCTCGATCATGTCCGAAGCCGAGCGCTCGAAGACATCTTGCTGCGATTCGGACTCGTCGAAGACGTAGCCGAATTTGTACAGCGTTTCTGGCTAAAACCACACAGCGGATAAGATCGAGATATCTTATGGCAGTGGCTTACGTAAGGCGACCCCGATCGCTGGAGGAGGCCGGCGGGCGGCGATGTGCACACTGTGGTTTCGTTGTAGAATCGCACCGCTGGGTCGACGCCGGAGTATGGAGTCAGGCGGCAGAGAACCTCCAGCGACTCCTTCTTCTTGCTCGCATGCTTCCTAAAAATCCAAAATCAGATGTTTGCTCCAGATAACACAATAATTACCTCTTCCGGGAAGAATTTTCTGACATTGCTGGAGCAATCTGAAATGAACGAATTCGGTCAATAGGATTAAAAGGCGAGGATCACACGGGTTAGCGCAAGCTTGGTTCGGTGAAGGTCAGTCACACCAAAGACACTCGCCGGTCGAATTGCGGACGCTCGCGCTCAAATCGATTTCCATGGCCGATCGTGGCGAGAGCCCGCTCGCAGGCGATTCTTGGAACTTGATTTGCATATTTCCGAATCGAAGATCAGTTGCAGACTTCGCACATCACAAAAGATAATTCGACGTAGAGCCACACGCGGACAAATTGAAGCATATTTCCCCTTGAAAGTGCACCTCGAATAACCAACCAAAGTGTGTTAGAAAGAGTAATGCTTTTCAAAGAGTCGGAAAGGTGCGAAACAGTTCCTCGAAGCGCATAAACGTCCGGAAATACACGCTCGCTGTTTTCATTCTGCTCTTCAGAGGGGAGATTAGAGTGCGCAATGGAGCTTCTGAAACCCTGAAAATTCCGAAATCCGAAATGAAGCGGTCCGCGAGTTCGGTGGCGAGCGATTACTGGTTTCACTCTTCAAAGAAACGCACCGGATGCGAATAAATAAATAGAAAGTTCAACATAAATTCGTCCAGAAATCAGGAGAAACTGGGCGACGATTTTCGAAAATCGAAGGCCAAGGTGACGACGGCTAAATCGCAAAATTTAAAATTTGCCTGTGCGAGCGAGAGGTGTTGGTCGATATTTGTCGCATGTTCGGTTCGCTTGACTTGCTTGTTGAAGGGATACCGCGGTTCTGAGACGTAATCGCGAATGTTCCTCTGGGACACGCCGCGAACCCGTCACCTCAAACCGCTCAAGAATCCGGAGAAAATTAGAAGTTCTGAGATGGGAAAAGTCGCTTTAGCCTATCTAAATTACCCGTAATCAAGCCGATTTGCATTCAAGATGATTCAACGACGTCTAACGCTGGCATCTACACTTGCATCTTGCCTGCACACATAATTTCAGCGTTTAAGCCTGATCTTGCTCCTACAAAATCAAGAGTTCTACAACTGTCTGCCTCGATTGGGCAAGTGTGATTGGACAAGCTCGAAATGGAAACAGAAGCAACAAGTTGCCTTGTTTACATCCACTTCTACGTCCACATCATTCAATTACACCTTCGTCTTCCGTCGCTGTAAAGTGGCCCAACTCGTTTCATCTCCTTTTTCTCTCGAACATTTCGCTCATTTCGTGAGCCATCACCGGTGGACGGTGACTCAAAGCGACCCCGACTTTGCTTCCTCTCCACTTTCGATTTCGCGATCACCTCGAATCGTCGTCGTTATCGAAGCGGCGTTCTTCTCCTCCCCGCTGTTTGTGATTCCGAAACGGCGCCGATCGATCGGAACGCCGCGTTTTGGACTGACCGTGAATCCACTTTTTCCATTAACCGAGGCAGGTCGCCTTTGACGCCCCGCGATGTTACAAACGTTCCGAATCCAGCGCCGGCATGTCGTCGTGAATGCGTTCACTGCTCGACAAGTTTCCGCGATTCGAACCTACCGTAGTACCTCCGCCGTTTCAGCTCCCAGATGTTCGCGTTCTCCTTCGCGCCTGCAGCGGACGAAGACGATTCCGAGCCGGCGACGTCGAGTGGAACTGGGCGCGCCACGGCTACAATCCTGGTCAGTTTCTCCTTATCTGCTGTTCACGCTTGCGTTTGTAAATCGGTTCGCACGTTATCAACTTTCACAATCGGATCGATGGTTGATCGCATTCCAGCGCCGAACGCTTCTGTTGACGCTCCGCGAACCTCGAAGCGAATTAGGAACTTTCGCGCACTCGACCCGATCATATCTTGAGTGGGGTGCTATAACTCACTATTAGCTTACGCTTGACTATTCTCCAGATTCCTTTCTTTGAATTGTTACACTGCATATTTGAGTATTTTAATTGAATATATGAAAACAGCAATAAAATAAATTCAGCTATTTTTCTTGCCATAGTGTACTTTTAACGGATCACTTCTGTGGCTAATGAAATTTTGCTTTAACTTAAGGATCTTACCGTTCTCAGTTATTTATTAACTTTTTAATTGAATGGTTAACTGTATTTACTAAAACCATTTGGTACAAGGACACGAACTTAAATTTTTTCAGTTTGAGGTTCAAAACAAACCCATAGTAATCAAAGACCAACTTACGTATGTATATCTAACACGACTTTCTATAAGCTGCCTAAACTGACGTATATTAATCTAAAACACCGTAACCATGGTGAACTTTCTAAATGCGTTTCCCCTTTCCAAAGCCAATATTTAAATAGAACCTAGAAATCAGTTTCGCGTGTAGTCTTTCTCCCCTCCGCAATCGATCGTCATATGCGCGTGTCGGATCGTTGCAGGTGCCCTTCGAAACGTCATCGCCCTCAAATTGAAGACGGACAAGAAACGGCACCCGGGGCGCCCGGAGAGGGCGTTTGGGCGTCGACTGCTGACGAATGGGAAATGAATGTGCCTGCCGCGCGTTTTTTATGTTTATGTTAAGTTTCTCCGTCGGAAGACAACCTGCACCGTCGAGGAACGCGGGTGATCGACGCCTCAACGCATAACTTTACCTTCCCGGTTCCCTGCTTCATTTTCTCTTTTTTCCTTTTTAGCTTTTTGGAGGGTGCGGATTGTTTGTTTGCCGGAAAGATGATCAAATCAGCCAGCGGCGTCAGCAGCGTGAATCAACCGAAACGCCGATTCCGATCAGCTGCGGCCACGCTCCTCGATTCCAAAAGCAAAAACAAGAATTCTGTCATTAGGTGCAGTTCGGCGTCGAGGGAAGCCTTTTTAAGGACCGCAATTCGGTATTTACGTGGGCACCCACTTTCCTCGACGCAAATTGGCTTTTCGGAAATTTTGAGAGATTAGCGCGCGCGACTGTTTTCCCCGCTCCTATGTTTGCTCTTCATGCGCTTCAATCGCCGCGATTTCCTTTTCGAGTCGATTGACGGCTCCCACGTGATTGTCGTCGCGTTGTAACGCGATATTTGTGCGTTCCTAGGAGAATCGAAAGTCGGAAATCCGAAAGTAGTTCCGCCGAAAGTGGCCCCGTAAACACCCTTCGGAAGGGTTGGATCCAAATCAAGGAAGACAACCACGTTTCTTCTACAGCCAAGCAGCTTCCGAATACGATTGTTTCACGTTGGCGCTGAGTCATCGGAGCAAAGGAAAGGTGGATTCCAAAGCGCTACAATTTTCCCGAAATTCAGATTTCCGCGAGGGAAGCCGACCGCTCCTCTGCTCGGGTCACTCATCCAAATGAAGGCTACGAGTGTCCATCCCAAATTGGCCGAAAAGACGCCTATTCCAGACTTGTTTAAGACATTTTCGAATTTCGCAGCGGACGGCACTTTGTGGTCACAAAACTGCTTTCTGCTCGGACCTTGTGATTTTGGCACCCAGCTTGTTGCCGTTCGTTTGAAGTTCAAACTTTGAACCGCGAACACGTACCTGCAAAAAGTCCTGAGTTTGTCCAAAATTATCCGTGTTTGTTGCCCTCATCTGTGTTGCATTTATGAGGAAAACCGACCACTCCATTGCTTTGGTCTCGGGTTAAAATAGTGTCTGGAATCGGCGCGGTTGTTCCAAACGGTCTCGGGACGGATTTCCAGACTCAAGGCGCAGCGTCCGCGCGGGGCTGGTCAGTCATTCCTCAACTGAACTTCCTCGCGAAGTGGTTGCCACCACGACGCTCTCCACTAACTTCAGTCCTCCCCGGGACGCTTCCCTGCTCCTCGCGCTTATCGCCCTTCTTTCGCTCCTCTACTTCTTCCCCGCTATCGTACCGTTATGCCGTAACGATGAATACGTTTCAACTTTGCTGTTTTCAGATCGATTCGATGTTCTCGAGGAAGAAGGACAAGGACAAGTCCAACGACGCCAAAGGACCTCCAAGTGAAGCGCAACCCTCGTCTTCGATCCAGGTTGGTTCTTTATCCTCTCCAGTGGTTCTAATCTTCATCAAGAGTTAAACTGATCTCCCAGATTCATTCGTTTACCCGACCCCTCCACCGCCTTCTCTGTTTATGTTTCTGATTTGAGATCGCGGAAAATTAGGTGTTCCGCTGCGTTAAGCTCAGATTGCGCGTGTTTTGCGCTTTAATCGTGTCGGCACCCCTTTGTGAATCTGCAATGCAGCAGCTTCGTTGCAATGTGAGAATAGCAGTTTTTGACCTTGTTTTTCGGATTCGAGTACCATCGATTAGCCCAGTTTCCACGTTGACCATTTACGGCCATCTTCCTGATTTCGCTGAAGCGCCACAAATCATTTTAATTCCGCTGCGTATATTAATAGTTGACGTTTGTTGATGCCGCCAGTTTTTCTATTTTTTGTAAATGAATTAGTAAACAGTATCCGCTCTCGCGCGAGTCCACTTTCAACTCTAATCCTATTATAATCCATTTGCAATACTCCAAAGGAATTTCATCGATCGAAATCAGCCGCTGATAAAGCCTATATGTTTTCCTTTATTGATAGCCAATCAGTAGTGCGACCATAAATCAGATGTTTTGTTGCCTTTTACAATTTTCTTACTTTTGCGGCTTAACCTGTCAAGACCATTGTTCGGCGCGCGTCCCAGTGGTCAGAGCTAGCGTTCTTCCCGGTTTCCCACTCTTCCCAAGTGACCTTCACGAGGCTTCCCTCCGTCGGCGCTCTCTTTCCAGCGCGTGTTCTCTTTTTGCAACGAAAATTTCGGCGCCAAGCGACGGCTTTTAAAATTCTGTTCCTCCGTGCTCCAACTCTATTCCACCCAGCCCCCGCACACAAGATTCCCCTGCGGGCTCACTCTCTTCCCGGACTTCTGTAGCCATCTTTTTACACGCAAACAACCGTGCTGCATTCGTCCGTCCTCTGTTCATCCCTCGCCCGGTCCGGAAAATAATCGCCTTATACGGATGGTACTTCTCGTGAATAGGTATTCATGGGGCCGGCACTCGGAGCGCCGGCGCGCTATCCAAAACATGCGACGATCGTTTTCCGCGACCTTTTGTCACAACAACAGTCCGCTGTCCGCCCACTCTTAATCATATGCGCATCTGTAATTGTCCGCGTTCAGCTGGTTCCTGTTGATCACAGCGTAAGGCCACCTCGTCTTGACCAAAAAAGCGAGTGTCCCAGCTCAAGGCACACCTTCGCTTTTGGGCTGATTCACGACACCCAAATTCTTTGCGGTTTTCTGCCTCGGTTGTAGGATGGCGAAAATGTCACCATATTCAATGTCGCGTGGAAGCCGAGAGCTGCTTCCGTTGCGCTTACATTCCTTGTCGTGTATTTCTCAAATTGTTTTACGCATTCCTTTTGTATTTTTTTATTTTCGCTTCCCTCAGGCCCAAAAATATGCGCCGGCGTTCGCGTCAGCGCGACGACGAAGATGGGGCCGAGCCCGTCTACGAGTCGATATACGGCTCCACCTCCTCTGGCAAGGTTTCTCCGCCGTCAAAGCAACGTCCCCCGCACTATTTCGACTCATTGGCCTCGTCCCTGGACCGTTTCGGAGAAGTGGGACAGTCATGGCCTCGTAGATCCACAAAATCCTCGGATCAGCCCTGGTGGGCGGCGCACGACTCCACTCCGCTCTCCCCGCTGAGTACGATCAGCTCGAAGCGGGGAGCGACCGCGAAGCGCTCCAATACCTCCTCGCCCTCCACTTCCAGCAGCAAGAGCTGGAAACTCCTCTCGAAAAGGAAGGCGAAGCAAAAGCCAGTCAGTGTAAGCGTTTGGATCTTGGGAGATCAGTTAAATTCAACCCTTTCCTTATACGTTTGTTCTATAACTTTTACTAATCTTCTCTTTGCGCGTTTAGAGCCTTAGAAGCATTCTAGGTTTTGGAAAGAAGTCCCAAGAGAGTCCACTCAAGAAGTCGGTTTCCTATGACAAGCTGCTCAATTTCATTACGGGTGGAAGCAAAAAGGCCATCATTGCTCCCAAGGCTCTTGAGTGTACTCCCGTGGTAGCTGAAACCTCTTCTTCCGTAAATATTAAAATTGCCGTCCTGATTCTTTACTATTACTCAATTTCGTTTACAGAATGTGTCGATCAAGGCCAGCGATGTGTACGGACAGTCGGAGATGGCTCTTCACGAGGCCACGCTGAAGGGAATGACGGACGACCAGATCGACAAACTCTTCCAAGACGTGATGAAGGACCGCAACGTAACCGGAAAGCAGCTGGAGCAAAGCTGCAGCACGATGAGGCGCGACATCAAGATCCAGCTCATCGCTCAGTCCAAACGCACAGAGCAAACTCACGCCAAAAACGTAATTCTACGACATACGGAAGCTGTATATAAATATTTGTGTTTCAGAGTCCTTCGGACTTGTGCGGAAAGATGCAGATGCTGAAGGACCGGAAGAACAACAACTTCGCCGAAGTCATGGAGAAGGTGCGAGTCACGCTGCAGAGCGAAAGCGTCTCGTGGATCGAGAGATTTGCAAACGCTGGTGGAGCCCGACTCCTGGAAGACGTAATGACTCGATTGATCGAGATACTCGAGCGCATCCAAGCGGGCGACCGACGGTACTCGGAGACCGCCGAGGACGAGATCATCAACGCTTTCTACGACGCTGTGCAAGGAACCAGAAGTTTCATCAACTCCTGGGTAGGAGACTTCGAAGTAATCCTTTTATTGTACCTTAATTGTTTTTAGCCCGGAATCAAAGCGACCTTCACAAATGACTCGAAGCTCTCGTATCGCCTGATTCAAGGCCTCTACGTGTCTCTTGCTCGCCAGGTCCAGTCGGACCTCAACGACGGACTCTGCTTCCAGATCATCAAACTTCTCTCGGTCATCTGTTTCCTGGATGAAGGCGAAGATGACGATGCGGAGTACATCGAGCTATCTGGGTATGCTTCAAATTATCAATTGAACTAGATTGCACTTCCGTTTAAGACTTAAGTTTAGAATTAAAGAAGAACGGTAATAGTTTATAGTTGAAACTGCATTCTTCTATGGATTATAATCTATTTTAAGCCACTTGAAGCATTCATAATGAGTAACGTCCTTGCTAATTTTTCAATTTAGGCACACGATGCTCATGAGAGATTTGACGGAGGTGGGAAAGGAGCGGAACGTTCCTCGATTCACCTGCATCACGAAGTGCCTCACTCACAAGCGATCCGACATTGTGGTAGGTTCTTCCGGATTGATTTTTCGGTGCAGTTGCAAGGTTTCAGAAATGCGGAATCAACGTTATCAACGTTCTTCTCAGCAAAGCCGGCGACTCTCCGGACACCGAATGGATGGTCAGGATGCATTACCGGAGCGAATTCATGAGGTCCGGGATGCGCGAGGCGATCCCCTACGTCGAAAAGATGTGCGAGGAATCCGAGTCGGTTTCCAACGCCTACAAAGGCTTCGAAACGGAACGCCGATCGGACTATGAGGACTTCGTGGGACGCTACGAGAATCTGTAAGTTTCATCATAAAAATTTATCTTTCTAAAAAGGTGCTGTTTCGTAGGAAGGGGTGCTACGAATCCTTGGATGACTGCATTGAGATGGTCAGAAGGAGAGTCAACGGAGCAAGCGGATGTGAAAACGCCTTGCTGAGCATCATGCAACATTTGCTGCTGATTGGAGACGATCGACACGCCATGTAACCGTACAAGATCCAGTGAAACCTTAACCCGGAACTCTTTCAGGATCTCCTACTTCCGCCTAATCGAATCCTGCATCTCGGAAATCGTGTTCGGTGACGTCGGATGCGACCCCGACTTCGGGAAAAAGTTTGTGTTCGAGACCTCGGTGAACGACATGCTCGAGCAGCTGGACGACTCCGCCGGTGCCGAAGTCAGCGCTCACATAAATAAACGTTTGGAGCAGGCTACTCTGGCCAAGCAGGAGGCTCTGGTGAAGCAGCTAAAGTACTACGAAAAGCTCGAGGAGTTCAAGAAGGAAGCTGAAGCGCTGAGGCAGCACGTAAGACTACGAAACAGAATCCAATACTTATGACGGCGAAATTTTAGATCGGCGATCCATCGAAACCGCTTCCAGAGCGGACTGTGTGCACCCTTCCTCCTCCAGAGGTTGACGCCTCACTGCCGAAGGTGACTGGAGGACCTCCTGGACCACCGCCTCCTCCCGGAATGGCTCGTGTCACCGGCGGACCTCCGCCTCCTCCACCTCCACCGGGAGGTGCTCGAGGGCCTCCGGGGCCTCCGCCACCACCTCCTCCTTCCGGCCGAGGACCTCCAGCTCCACCACCTCCGCCATTTCCACCCGGCAAGGTCGGCGGACCGCCTCCTCCACCTGGACTTCGAGGACCTCCAGGCCCTCCGCCGCCTCCTGGGATGCGAGGACCTCCTGGGCCTCCACTTCCATCTGGATTTGAAATGGCCGCTACCCGTCCTGAGCTGCCCGAGTACCTGAAAAAGCGAGAGAAGTACGCCGTGGAGGGCCCGATGAAGAAGATCGCTTGGAACGCAGTCGTTATCAACCCCTTCAAGGTCGAAAAGGAGTCTTTCTGGGTTCATTCCAAGGACCGTCTGCAAGCGAATGACCTGAAGGCATTCAAAGAGAAGTTCGCGGTTTCCGGTGTCCACGCTTCGGATTCCTCCGAGAGCGTCGTATCGTCCAGAGCTTCAAAGAAGGTGAAGTTACCCACGATCATCACCGACGAGAAGGTCCTCAAGGCGCTGAGCATTCTGCAAGCCTCGTGCAAGTTGAGCCTGAAGGACTGGTATCGCGGCCTCATGGAGATCAACGACGACATCCTTCCGATGAACGCCCTGCAGCAACTGCGGAATGCGCTTCCTCCACCGGAGCAGATCAAGCAGCTGAGGGAAGCCGACGAGAAGATCCGCGAGGAGATGGTCGAGGCCGAACAATTTATCAGCTCCATCGGTCAGATCAACGGATTGCCTTTGCGCCTGGACATGATCATTTTCAAGATGCGGATGAATGAAATGCTGAGTGACGTGAAACCGGTAAGACCCTTTCACATGGAAAATTATCCACTGATACACGTTATAGAGCATCTCGGCCATCATCGAGTCTTGTGATGAGATCCGCAAGTCCGCGGGCTTTGCGATGTTCCTCGATATGGTTCTCCAAGTCGGAAACTTGATGTCGCAGTCCTCAAAGACCCACAAGGACACCTATGCATTTGAACTGAGCGTCCTGTTGAAGCTTCGCGACACCAAGGATAAGGAGAACAGCCACACACTTCTCCATGAGTTGATCCAGATGCTGAGGACGAAGAGCGACGGAAAATACGCCACATTCACATTGGACGACTTTGGCCACATCCCCGCTGCTGCGCGAGCCAACGAAGAGATGCTGAACCAGGGAATCAACCAGTTGAAGGCTAGTGTGAATAAGGTAAGAGCGACTGTGGGGAGGAATTCTAACTCTGCTTTGTATAGCTCGAAAACAGTCTGAAGACCTACAGTAAGCAGTCGGACAAGGACTTCTTCGTCGAGAAGTTTACGCCGTTCCTCGCGGAAGCGAAGAGCGAGTTCGAGATCGTGGAGAGCATGGCGGCCAAGATGAAGTTGAAGTTCGAGGCTCTCAGCAAGTACTACTCGTTCGATCCGAAGAAGTACAAGATGGAGTCGTTCTTTGGCGACATGAAGACGTTCAAAGACCACTACGAGGTAAGTTATCTCCTTTTTCGACAACGGATGCTACCACTCTCTTTTAGGCGAGCTACAAGGAACTGGAAGCTGAGCGGGAACGCGAGGAACGGAAGAAGGCGAAGCGACCGCCGCTGGCCGCTCTCACTAATTCGAACCACAACTTCAACCCCGTAGCCGGCACGCCTGTCATCCGCACAGGCAAGCAGAGCACCGGAGTCGTAGATGAGATCGAGAAGATCATCGACACTGGTGGACTCCTCCGCGGACGGACGCCCAGGAACGGGGCTCCCCGCACTGCACGAGGCCGTAGCGCTCTACAACGGAAAAAGTCACGAGCGGACATCGGTGACGAGGAACTTGGCGCCACTCCCACCTTCCAGCGGCCTGAGAACTACAAAGTCAGGAGGAAGGGACAGCCAACGATCCAGGTACGCGTGCTTACTTTTCAGGCTAGAAGACTGATGTCGTTTTCAGGTGTGCGGCGAAACGAGGACGATCATCCGGACGTCTCCCAACGAGAACCAGCAGCCATCGTCGCGCGACCGGCTGATAAGCAACACGGACGATATGTTAGCACGATTAAATGCTCTTTAGGTTCTTATCTCCTCTTTAGAAGGAGATCCATCACCGAGGAACTGAAGCTCAGGGGCTTCGGTGGCCTCAAGAAGGTCTCCTCCTCACAGTCTTCCTCCCAAGCCCCTCCAAAATCCCAAAATGACTTAGAGAATCCCAAATAAATGATTGATCCTCCCTTCCGCATAATGTCCTACGCCCTCCTCAGTCTTTGTTCTAGTCACTCGTTGCCTTTCGCGTATTCTCACTTTCAGCCGGTCTCATCATGTTTCACTTATATCACTTCCATTGTTATATTGCAGAATATCCTTGTACTTACGTTGTAATTAGTATTCTTATTCTCCGTGAACCCAGGAACTGCGGCAATCCACTTCGCAAATTAGCTGAAAAACAGAACACATTTTTTGGGAAGTAATTTATTGAAAACAAATCTGACATAGCCAGTTAACAATGGTAAATAATCATTAATAATATACGAACCTGCGGCCTAAGCGTTCACACGCTTGGAGCGCAGCTCGCTGTTCGAGTAGCTGAGGTCCATCATGATGCGGTTGAAGTCAAGGTTGCCTTCCAAGGTTGATGAGTTGAGGTCCGAGGTCCTCGACTTCGTGTAGTCCTTCTGGGAGACGCCGTAGATGTTGTGCCCGCGGTCGGCGTACGCGGCGGCAACGTAAACTGGAGTGGGCAGCGAAGTGGTCAGGTTCACGATCTGATGCCCGAACGCGAGGTTGTAGGTGAGGGCCTGCAGCTCGTCCATGGAGAACTGACCTTCATCGTGGAGGACCGTGTAGCGCGGCGTGCGGGCTGATCCCTGGAGGATACGGACGTTGAGGGCAGTCGGGAAAAGGAGCTCACCTGGAGGCAGACGTGACTGTTCAAGTAGAACTCGTTGAACTTGGGGTGGGTTACGTTCGAATCGACGACCGCCCCGGGCTTCAGGTTCTGATCGGGAGCGCGGTCGCGGGGGTTGATCTTCGCCGGCATCAAGCGCATGTTGTGCATCTTCTGGCACGCGATCATGGTGACCTTGGGAGTGATTCCCTGGCAACGGGCCACCGCCTTGACCATGAGCTGAAGCAAGAAACATACCAGACTAATTCGAACAATGGCAGGAACTTACGAACTCCAGCTCCATAGTGGAGATTGAATTGATGCCGTTTCGGTAAACGATGATTTCGTTGGGAGGCACGCCGCGGTTGTTGGAAAACTCGTTGATAACGGCGCGGAGCAGCGGCTGCATCACGCCGATCTTCTCGTCACGCTGGGGTACTGCAACCACGAGAGATAAGGCACAAAAGATGGCGAGACTTTACCTGGTAGAGGCAGTCCCCGATGAACTCAATGGGGTCCTTCTTGAAGTTGGCGGCGAATCCGACGACCGAAGGAGTGATGTGCTCCGAACGGTGATGCTTCTCGTGGTGCGGCTTCTTCTTCGTCAAAGGGTCCTCGTTCTTATCTGCGCGATCTCGATCTTCAAGCGCGGTCTGAGCCACCTTCGGATGCGTAGTTGAGATGCCGATGATAAGTCGCTGGGACGGTAGGAGCTGTTCGTTAGAGAGGCCCTCACAGCGGATCGTGTAGTTCAGGCCGCCGTTTTTCATGTTGGTCTGCAAGAAAAGGATGATCTCAAGTCCTGGAAGATTAGAAACTGACCTTATTGATGATGTTTTCGAGGGTCTGGCGCTTGTTCTTCTGGATGACGTCGACGGCACTGGACATCTTCAGATCCTGGGTGATGACACCGGTTTGACGTTCGAGAAGCTTCATGTGCTCTGTAAGATGACATCAGAAGAGTAACAGGAGCTAAGGGACTTACGATGGATGTGGGTGACATCGTTGTTCGTGATGAAGAAGCAGAACGTGCAGCCGTCCTTCTTCGCCTGCTCCATAGTCGCCGTGATCTCTTCTTGGGCGCATCCGATGAACGACACTTCGCCAGGGTTTCCGAGCTGCATGCCACGCATGCGGCATTCAGTTACCATGGTTTGGGCGAACCGCCTAAGGCCACGGATCAGGATTGGGTACGAATTGAGAACTTACAAAAGCGTCGGCTGATCGAGCACGTCGCTGCGTCCGCCGGCGCGGATCGAGTACATCGCCCACTTCTCGATCTTGGCCGGGATGAGGTAGTGGGGCTTCTGGCGATCTAAACGCCACGTGGCCTTCTGTGCGTCCGGAGAGACCACAACGTTGTTGGCGTAGATAATCTTCGGGTTCGGCAGTATGCGGCCTCGAACTAGGAGCGGCTTCTCAGTGATTGTGATTCCAGCAGCCTGGTGGTACACGTTGCTGGAGGTGAGTTGAAGACCTTGGACCAGCGACAAGATCTGGCGCTGGCGGTCAGCAGGCGGAACGGCGCAAGCTCGAATCATTTTCTGGAAAAGGATTCGGGGATAGGAACACGAAGTCAAAGCTCACCTGGATCTGTGTTGGTGTTTGTTGGTCCATGGAAACTCGCTGTCCATCGACGACGAAGCACGCCTCCAGAGGGAAGACGGCGAACTTCGTGAGGCGATCACCGACGATGATTGGCGAGTCAGGAGATCTGGATAGAAATCGGAGGTGAGAAAATAGAGATCGTGGAGATGATTTACTCAAGCGTGATGTTGTACTTCTCCTGAAAATACTGGAGCAAGGTGACCTCTCTGTTGTCGGGCTGTAGCATGAACTTCTTGTTGCGAGGAGTCTCATCCGACACCTGCTCGATCGTGAACCGCACTGGCTTTTGGGCGTGGCGTGTTTCCACGACGAGTCCCTTCAGCTGCTGGCGAAGGCGGCCCGCGTCGTTTCCTCGAGGCTCGCGGTTCAGGATTGCACGCGACTTCGCGAGCAGCGACTGCTCGTAGTGGAACGCCGTTTTCTTCAGATCCTAAAAGAGGTAAGAATGAGATAATGAGCCCAATCCCGATGCAACGTACCACCACCAATCCGGCTCGCTGGTCTCCTCTGGGTCCCTCGATGAAGCGCACCGACTTGGAGCATCCCACGCCGAGGTACTTGCCATCTCCAACGTCGGCGCAGTCTTGGGCCTTGAATCCGTGCTTATCGGGCTGCATGAGGTAGGCGGCCCGGCTGCCGAAGCATATAGCCTCAGATCTGTAACGCGCACAATGGGAGACAGCAAAAATGAGGTACTTACGGAGTGTTGAAGGCGTACTGGCTCGTGAGGATCTCCAGGAACTGCTGGAGGCTGTGGTCGTTTTCTTCAAGGTCGGCAGAGATGTACTGCGTCAGGTCGCCGATGTTGATAGCGAAGCTGTTGCTCACGCGCTGGATGTTGAGCCGAACGTTCTTGAATCCCCGGAACATCGGGTTTCCGGCAAGCATTTCTTGTGTCAGAACGAACTCCTTCTGAAATGAGAATCAGGTCAATTCTGACCGTTCACTCATACGACTCACCTTCTCGCGCTCGGGGATTCCGTCCAGCATGTTCTTGGAAAACAGAATGCTCTGGGAGTCGTACCAGAAGTACTCGCGGTGGTTTCCGAAGATGTTCGCGTAGTTTTGGCACACGAGCTGCACGACGGCCCGGCACTTGTTGCGACGTGTGGTATCCGCAACACTAAATTCCTATCATGAATCTTGGTCACAGATAAGATCTCAAACTTACTCATCGACGGCACGCTTGGCGAATTCCACGCGGCGGTCGTTCCGCTCCAGGAAGCCGCAGGCGTCGACGTCGTAGCGGTAAACCTGGACGTCTGGAAGGCCGACTCCGTAGACATTGGTATGGACGATGAGTTCTTCGCGGCACAGCGTCCCTGGCGGCTTCTTCTCTTCCAGGTGGAGCTGTTGGCCCGCTTGCGTCAGCTCCTGGTAATAACGAACCTCGGAAGACATCGAGCCGCTCGACGCTCCACTCCGGATCTGCCGCACGTGGGTAGCCGCACGCATCTCCAGGCCTCCAGCTGAATTGTACAAATCAGAATCCGAAATAAAAATCCAAGCGAAATTACGTTGCGAGCCGTTGCCGTTTCATTGGCGCCGGGACGTCGTCCTCCATTGTGGCTTGGGTTGGACATCGCGAAGGTGAAGTAGTAGGGTTAGTATAAAAACGAGAAAATTCGCCCGTGGCCACGTTCGTAATCGAAAGATCGGCTATGGTGGGGCAATA
Source organism: Steinernema carpocapsae (assembly GCA_000757645.3). Classification (NCBI taxonomy): domain Eukaryota; kingdom Metazoa; phylum Nematoda; class Chromadorea; order Rhabditida; family Steinernematidae; genus Steinernema; species Steinernema carpocapsae. The sequence goes on from AZBU02000005.1 coordinate 5,178,699, forward strand.
TGTAGGATTTTCGCTGCTACGGTAGTCGCGGGAAATCTCGCTGCGGGACCGGCGATTTTTCAACTGTTCGGTGCGTTCGAAGAGGCGCCTAGGCAATAGCAGTTCGTGAAGTTTCCGGTTTGCGTGTGGGCGATTTGAGTTTTGGGAAGCCTTTTGGAGTGCTGGCCTCAGTTTTGGTCCAGCATTCTGTAGCAATTCGACCGTAAGTGCGATACGATACGCAGAGATAACAGCTGTTTTCAGAAATTCTCGCGAGTTTCTATTGATTACTACCTTCCCATTGGCGACATGTGGTGTTTTAATAACTTCTTAACCCATCTGTTATTTGGACTCCAATCCAGCGCTCCGTTACCTAGGTGACGACGCCTTGGATTACCTTTAGGCGTTAATCCGCGCAGCTGCGTCGCTTTTATCCTTGTCCCGAACGGCGGCTTGTGTTATTTCGTGAGGATGACAGCTAGCATGAGCTGCAGGGCGATGCTGACTAACTGGCTCGAACTTGTGGGTTGCCATGTTGTCCAAGGTTGGTGTAGATGGTTGTTGCGATTTCCAAACCACCACAAGTGCTGAACGTTGCTTATACGCACCCTGTTTTCAGAAGGCGACTCTTACTACGAAACCCGACAGTTCCCAGCCAGCTCTTCAAGCTCTTCGCTCGCTTCATGGATCTTCAAGTCCCTCCTTTGCCAGCACTCGTCCCGGTCCGAGCACCGGTCGACGTACCAGGTACCCGACTACAGCTTTAGCTTCAAGGCGGATATCTTCTGGAACGCGCCGGATTCGCGCCGCGAATTGAGCGTTCTTTTCGCGAAACTGCGCAATGACATCACCGCCGTTTTCGTGCCGAGCGAAACTGATTCGCCGTTGGCGAAGTTCTGCTCAAACGCCGAATTCCTGGCTACTCTCCTCGACGAGATTTGGAGACGGCAGAAGGTATTTGGGTTGGTTTCAGATCCAGAAAAGTGATAATCTTATTTTAGGTACCCGATGAGTGGACCGACTTGAAGCGATGCATTCTAATGCACAACTTTGGTATGTCGCATTTTTCTCTGGAGCCTCTAATTTAAATGTTCAGGTTACAACCTGCTAGAGCGTGTCATCATTCGACGCCTAGCACTTTACGGTCAGAATATCGAGTGTCGATTCTTATAGTTGAAAGTTCAGGATTATACTTGGGAATAAATGCGAATGACAACATCAAACGACGAATTCCGATAACACCCATGTACGCGATTAGAATGAGGATGACGACGAATCCAGGTGAGTCCGGGCGTTCCTGTTGAAAGTTAAACCTGCGCTTTAGGAGGATGTCATATGGCCATGATCGCCCGTTTGAGCGACCTGGGGGTTCCGTTCGGCTTTGTCACGATCATCAGGTAATGCGCTTGAGCCAAACTGTCAACTGATATTATTCGCATGTAGATCATTCTTCAAAACCATCGCTCCAGAGAAGGATCCGCCGCAGCTGAGCGCGTTTCTCTTCGATTGGGCCGCAGAACTCCTGATGGCCAAAAGCGGTATCACTTCGTCGTCGCGCTGGCAAATCGGATTCCGCGACTACGTCCTCATCTACGACAACGTTTGCGAGCTGCGTTTGGCGGTGGAGAACATGCGGCTTCACTCGCCGGATTACGGCGTCCGCATCAACCCGGCGCATACGTTGGTCATCCGCAAACGAGGCGCGCCCGAAGCTGGAATTGAGGATCTTCGTGAGGCCGACGGCTTCGAGAACCTCAGCGAATTTGTGTTTTTGTGTAGCGACCTGTTAGATATGCCGCGATTGCTCGGATGTCACGATTTCTGGGCAGCCGAGCAGTCGTTCGACAAGTTCGGACCCTGTGCGTTCAACACGGACGTTTACGTTACAGCAGGATGGTTCGAGGTCAGGAATAAGAAGGGGGCTTAATTTGAAGATTTTGTTTGTTCTAGAACCTCGTCGCGCGGAACCGGCCGTTTGCCCATGAAGACTGCAAAACGGAATTGCGAATTTTGATTTCCTCGGTCAAATTGTGTGAAGAAGAGCAAAACAAAGATTCACCAACGACGCAGAAATAAATCTTTGTGCTGTTGAAATGCTTTTAAGGGTCGAGATGGTTCGGGGGGAGTGACCGCTCATCACCAGCGATAGCGGGCGCAAATGACGCATGTCTCGAATACAAGGTGGCTCAAAAAAGGACCAGCCAGACAGGGGGACGGGGGCATATCTGGAAATCGCGGAACGGCCGGTCGGTTTCGCGTTATTTGTTAGCGAAACCGACCGGTCGTTCCCATCGAGTGGGCTTGAAATGACTCCGCTCCGCGAATATACCAGACACCCCCTCATTCCAGACCCTTTTTTTCTGGGCTACCCTGTACATACAGGTGGGCCAAAAAACCCTTTTTCCAGTCACCGCGCCGGCCAGACACGCGCGCCAGATTTACTGTCTGAAATTGGTCATTCTGGTGAAATCTCTGTGTGTGTGTGTGAGAGCGGTCGGTTAAGCTTCAACAGAATGCCTGTGTTTTCTTGTGTCTCGTTGAAATCCGAACGGTGATGAAATTCGGCCACAGACCCGCGAAGATGATTGCCTGTTGAATTCGCATAAAATTCCGTTGTTTTAGCGGCCGTTTGGCAACGAAATCCGTCCGGTCGTTCGCTGCGCGACCGCTGCAAATGACCGATTTCAGACAGTAAATCTGGCACGCGTGTCTGGCCGGAGCGGTGTCTGGAAAAGGGTTTTTTTGGTCCACCTGTATGTACAGGGTGGCGGGTGTCTGGTGCGACTCATTCGGAGCACGCACGCTGAAAGCGAATCGGTCGGAATTCCATTCCGAATTCTAAATTTTTTTTGTCCTAAAAATTGTCCTGAAAATTCCCAAAAGCGGCGCCGACTCCCTTGGGCTCTTGTGGGTTCCGGGATTTCTTGGAGGGCTGACCAACAGCGCTGCAACTCGTGGCCGATGACGCTAGAGACGACGGATTTCGGTTGTCCAGATCTTTTCTTCCGCTCGACGATTCCTCCATTCAGGCGCATTCGGCGAACTGCTGTTTCCACGGACTTCGGAATCCAATTCCGCTCACCGCGCCGTTCCCAAATCTTCGTTGGCCCATATCCAATTTCCATTAGCGTCCTGATTTCGACCAGTTCGTGTGTGATGAAGTATCGTGGACGGTATGGTATCGTGGACGAGGAGACCGACCGCTTGCAGCGCGGGTGCTCCGAATGAGTGGCTTCAGACACCCTCCGTTCTTCCGCTCATTCCAGACCCTTTTTTTCTGGGCCACTGTACAGGTGTCCGAACCGCTGGTCAGACTGAAGAGCCCCATTCCAGGGGCACGCGGGACAGACGAGCAGTCGGTTTCACGTTATTTGTTGCGAAACCGATCGTTCCTCGTGAATGAGCTTGAAATGACTCCGCTCTGTCTGGCCAGTTAGCGGCGAGTCGGAGCTGTCTGGCCCAACCTTTTTTTGGGGAACCCTGTACAATCGGATTCACGAACGACGACAAATTCGAAACTAGGCTTCGTCTGTCAAATCGAGACGCTGCCCGAATCTCAATCTGACAAGCGTCAGTCAAATGGACTCCCGGCACGAGGTCCCTGTCTGTCTACTTGCTCGAAACTGTCATTTCGAAAGCGAATTTGGTTGCCAATGCAAGGTTTGTCGATGCGACGCTTCGAATTTCGTTGGTTTTTGGATTTCTGGATTCCGTTTGGAGTTTACATAGATTGGAAGCGCTTCGAGGCATCGTCTTTGACTCGATTGTGATGCGTTTCGGCGATTTCGCGGTTTGGTTCGCCGCCGCAGCCTTTTTTCATTGAAAAATTAGAAATTTGAGGAACTGCAAAATTACGAGCAATTTGTGGACATGTAACCGATTCTTGGTGTTTGAAAAGCCCATGTAATGCTTTTTGAGCATCACTAAATAGGCTGACTCTTTATTTCGTTCATAAAATAGTTGCGCCAAGTGATTGATGATTCATTGCCGTTCGTTCGGCTCTCCTATTGTAAACATTCACATTTCAGGCGCGCCATGGAGTACGAAAGCCAACTGGACCTCTGCGTAACGGCGGCTATGAACCAAATCCGCAACCTCTCGTACGGGGAGCTCAAGGAGATGCTGGACAACGAGTCCAAAGTCGACGCGCTCATCGACTCGCTTCCTCAGGTTCGTTATCTCGTTCCTTGTACGCGTTCTATCTCAATCGTTTCAGGTCCGATCGCTGCCAGGAGAGAAGGACATGCTGCTAGCTCAGAACAAAAGTTTCGCGGAATGCAACCTGGCGCTGGAACCCAAGCTCAGTGAAGCCAAAGTGGATCTGATGGCCAACTACGAAGAAGCCGTGAAGCACAAGAGCGACGTAGACCAGCTGAAGGCCCGTCTTGGTAAATCGTTTGGCTTATTGGTTGTAATTGCTCTGATTTTAAGATTCGCTTTCGACGAAGAGATCGATCGATGCCACGTGCGCGTGCCTCCAAGCGGCCGTGCGCGAGGCCGAAGACGAAAGTGAGAAGCTTATGGAGGATCTACAGTCGCGACGCTTGGAAGTGGATCGATTCGTCGACGAGTACGTGAAGAAGAAGTCGCTGGCCCACAAAAGGTGAGAAAGGAGCCTTCGAACACATTTTATGGAGTGCGTTTCAGGAAGATCAAGTCGGAGAAGCTGCTGGCGATCGTCAACGAGCAGCAGATGATCATGGACGGCCGAAGAACCTCAACCAGGTTCGTGCCGTACCCCGACGGCAACTCAGGAAGCCTCTACCCGAACCCTCGTCATTCCTACTATTGATGTGTCGTGGATGCATTTGTATATTCTTGTAAAATTGTCATGTAAATACACCTTCCGGAGCGTTGGTAGGTATAAATTATATCCAGTCGCTCTCAGTTTTCTCACAACTCATGTTGTTTCGGTCATTTGTGAAACGAGGGGCTCCGAGCGCGGATCTGACTTTTGTGGGTTTCAGCGATGAACTCCAGCTTGACTCGATCGCTGTTTCGAGTTTGCTCGCGCCAGTTCGCCACGCTTCGCGATCAGGCGCGCAAAATGGACGCCCGCTACATCTACGAGCCGGAGTTCAAGGATCCCCGCATTTACCCCACGCTGCCAACCCTCAATGTCCGCCTTCAGTCCTACGACTTCGTGGAACTCGAATTGTTCCAGTCGTATGTGGACAAGATCGCCAGGAGATTCGATTTCAAGGTCGTCGAGAGGTATGTCCACCATTCGCTTCTTTTATATCTCCAATCGTTTTCAGCTACGCCGTCGCTGCGAAGACCGAGCGCTGCGTAAACTACAAGCCGAACTCGACCGTCGTCGACTCCGAAGTCGAAATGTCTATCTACGACCGCGTCGTGCGCATCGATGACGTTTACGCCGTCCATCTGCCGCTGTTCCTCAACCTCCTGCGAACGCATCTGCCAGTCGGAGTGAAAATGACGCTGAAGGAGCACGAGAAGGAGGACGAGAGCTATCGATACATCCCCGACCTACTGCTGAAGCAGAAGCAGGAAGAACTTAAGGCGCTCGACGATCCGATGGTGCGAAGAAACCTCGGATGGGACTAAGAATGCGCTGATTAGGATAGATTTGATTTGTTGTTGTCTGGTTATGTTTTATGAAGTTTCCGCGGATTCCTGCGAACATTTGTAGTCAAGTCGTGTATTGAGACTCTAATGAGACTTTGAACGATTTTCAGTCGTTCTGTCTAGTCTTAAAATATTCATTTTTGTAGCCAACAAATTCGACGAGCGGTGTTGCATGAAATCCCGTGAAATCTTCCCCGCCGCCAGTGAGTGGCACTCACTCGCGACCTAAGCCACTCACTGAGTGGGTGCTTTTTGGCTGAATTCATCTAAGATCTATCTAAAATAAAAATTAATTAAGGACGGTGACCGGAGTCGAACCCGGGGAAGATTTGGTCGCGCTCGCTTCGCTCCAAAGCGAGTTCGCATGTTCGGTCGGACCTTTTGAAGACAGATTCTTGGATGGAAAACATTTGAATTGGCGAGCGATATCGATTCGAAGTTTGCAGCCGCAGTCAGCTAGCTGGATTCGTGGCGAATTTCGAATTTGCTAAGAATATTAAAGAGATGGTCGGGACCGAGCCGAATGATCGCCGTTATTTTCGTTTTGCGCGTTTCTATCAGGTTCGCGTGTTCATTTAGATAGATTGCGTTCGTTGTATCTCCGTTTATGAACAACCGTTGCCTTAGGCCGAATCGGTCGCGAAATGGCAAATTCGTTCGCTCGAATTGAATTTGGCGGTCCTGTATCGAAAACGACTGGAAATGTCGAACGTTTGCATCAGCGTTTTGCAATGTTTCGAGTGTTTCGCCTATTTACAGTGCCGAAATCGCCGAATCATGTGTTGTTTCAGCTTATTATATGTTAATTTGTGATTTATTGTTGAAATCTTATATTATGTCGCGTCAGTGGCTTGCTTTAAAGCGATGCAAGTCTTCGGCTTTTTGGCGTTACCAAAGCCCAGTGTAATATCCGAGTCTCCTAATCTCATCCGTTTTTCGTGGTTTTCGCTACTGCTTATTGCGTCAGACGTTAAATTTATGCGGTTCCTCATTTCAGAAATGATGTCGAGCCAGTGGAAGTCGCCATGGACGAAGGAGAGCCGAAGCTGTCGAAGAAGGAGCTGAACAAGTTGAAGCGGAAGCAAGAAAAGGAAGCGAAGAAGGTGCAGAACGACGGAGCGAAGACCGGAGAAGCTGAAGCCTCCGCTTCTGACGAAACCGACTCGTCCAAAGGCAAGTACGGAGACTTCGTCTCGCCGCGCAAGGAAATCGACGCGTCCCCCAAGTACACCGAAGTGTCCGAGCTCAACGCTTCGCTCGATGGACGGGAGGTCTTGGTACGCGGTCGAGTACACAACTCCCGCGCCAAGGGGAAGACCTGCTTTGTCGTCCTCCGCGCCGCCACTTCGTCTGTCCAAGTGATGCTGAGCGTCGGAGAAGACGTCAGCAAGCAGATGCTGAAGTTCGTCTCGAAGATCAGCCTTGAATCCATCATCAACATCCGCGGAACCGTGGTCAAGGTCGACAGCGAAATCGCAAGCTGCACGCAGAAGGACGTCGAACTCAAGCCCACAGAAGTCTTCATTGTCTCCGCATCCGAACCTCGCCTGCCACTCCAGATCGAGGACGCCTCTGGGCTAAAACACCAACGACGACCGCGCCACCGTGAACTTGGACACGAAACTCGACAACAGGTAGAATTTTTCAGCGTTAGATTGTATTCACGGCTGGCGATTAAGGGTCATCGATCTTCGCACGTTCACGAACGAGGCGATTTTCTCCATCCAGGACGCTGTTGTTCGACTCTTCAGCTTGCCCTCTGGAAGCGCGGATTTCGACAGATTCACACGCCCAAAATCATCTCGGCCGCCAGCGAAGGAGGCGCTAACGTGTTCGAAATGGACTATTTCGGCCGCCGGCTTATCTGGCCCAATCGCCCCAGTTGATATGCAAATGGCAATTGCCGGAGGGAAAAAGAAGGTTTTCACAATCGGTCCCGTGTTCCGCGCCGAAGACAGCAACACGCACCGCCATATCCGAATTCGTGGGACTCGCCTCAGATGGCCATCGAGAGCCACTACCACGAGTCCTCCAAACCATCGACAAGGTGCTGATCGAGATTTTCAAGGGACTCCAAACGGAGTTCGCCGCGGAGATCGAGACTGTGAGCAAGCAATATCCCGCTGAGCCGTTCAAGTTCGCCGAGCCAACGCTGGTCCTCAAGTGAGTCTTGGTTTATTGAATACATCAATTCAGTTGATTTTTTTAGGTACCCTGAAGCCATCGGGATGCTCCGAGCCAACGGAGTCGAAATCGGCGACGAAGAGGACCTCAGCCGCCGGTCGAGAAGCTGCTTGGAAAGCTTGTTAGGGAGAAGTACCAAACCGACTTCTACATCCTCGACAAGTTCCCTCTGGCCGTCCGTCCGTTCTATACGATGCCTGACCCCGAGGATAACCGATATTCAAACAGTTACGATATGTTCATGCGAGTAAGTTGTCACTTCCATTTGTGTATTTTCTGAATCCTTCTTATAGGCGAGGAAATCCTCTCTGGAGCTCAGCGAGATCAACGACCCAAAGCTACTGGTGGAGCGAGCGAAGCTGCACCAGATCGACATTGAGAAGATTAAAGCGTACATCGACGCCTTCAGGTACGGATGCCCTCCACACGCCGGCGGAGGAATCGGACTCGAGAGAGTCGTGTCTCTTCTTGGGCTTGGAAACATTCGACTCGCGTCGATGTCCCTCGTGACCCCAAGCGTTTGACGCCTTAAGCCCGAGCGATGCCATTAAATTGTTAAATTGTTCTTAAGTAAATGTATTCTAAGAATTGTTTGAAATTTCGATATCTGGTATGTGAACTGCAGTCGAGGACTGCGAGTAGGTAGAGTTCTATAGATTATTCGTGAAGTTTGAAGTTGGATGCATGCGAATCAAGTCGAAGGTACTCATTTGGTTCGGACGAGCGGACGCAAATTTCTCAGGATAATTTGGCTTTATCGACTGAAAGCTGTAATATCCGATCCTCATCATCAATGACATTCAAGTACATGAATACCCACTCGAAACAGGTTAAGTGTTTGGTTTTTGACCCTCCCCGCGTCCTTTGAATGGTCTCTCCCGCCCTGCTGGCACTAAACACTTTCAAGCGAAGAACGTAAAGGCCCATAATAGAAGACCATTAAAAGCATCATAAGCGCTGTTATCAGCGAGCGGACGCAAATGAAACTGCGCAACCATAAAGAAGCCATTCCGCGTTATCAGTTTCCCGGTTGGAGTCGTCGAGAGCGTCGGTTACGAGCTGATCGCCGCTCGTCCGCTGAATTCCGCGTTTCGCCTCGGTTGCATCCGCTAATACCCGTTTTGCAGGTCCAAAGATGTCGGTCGACTTGAAGCAAGATCTGGACTTCCAGGACTACATGGCGCCGTTCATCGTGTTCATCACCTTTTTGGCACCATTTTCCTTGTGAGTTTGGATTTACAAGAACCTTATCCAAACTTTCAAATGCTTTTGGTTTTATGAAAAGCGATAGAAAAGCGGAAACAATAAACGATCCTTTGAGAGTGCAAGGAGCTGATCATTGGTTGATTCTTTGTAAGCATCATGTAAGCAATTCAAATTTTGAAGAACGCTTTGTTGTCGCTACCGATGAAAGATCGATAGTTCACATGCAGAAAGTTCATATTCGACCCTTTTTTTGTTTTTTAAATCGAAAGCCTTACGCGGCCTCTCTTCAGATCTCGTTCACCTGCCTCAACTATTGCTTCGTAACCAAGAAGGACGACCTGACAGTCTTTGAAGAGGTAAGCTTCGCCTTTCGTGACCTCGTAGGCATCATCTCGGCATTTTCAGTGGGATATCACCACAAGGTCTCCCTCAAGATGGGACCTCACGCGCAGAGCCAACTCGAGGAGCTCGTGCCCCAGAAGCGCAGCATCGCCAGCGCCTCCAGCTAAACCGACTGAACTGAACCCGTCTTCCTCCTAGGAATCCTAACGTTTAACTAATTGTTCCATGTGTATCTTTGAAATGCAAGCGATGTATCACAATTCCACGCGGGTTCTTAGTTCGCCTGCTCGGATGATCGCGTAGTTTTCGCAGCGTCTTCTTCAGCTCCTTGAACCGGCCACGGACGACCTGGCTCTCGCCCAACACTTCAGGACGACGGCGCGGATGTCCTCGGGCATCAGCTCGTCCTCGATCGGAAGCATCGGATTCTCCAGGCGGAATGCGCCGGCTTCTTGATGCGCTCGGCCGGCTCGTCTTCGAACGGAAGGATCGCGCCGTGGAACATCGACCAGAGCATCGTATGCGCTCGGCCGGCTCGTCTTCGAACGGAAGGATCGCGCCGTGGAACATCGACCAGAGCATCGTCCCGAACGTGTGTACCGTGCAGGAGAGGTCGTAGGGGAGGTGGGGACCGTCGTCCATGACGGGCAGGCAGTCGGCCGGAACCCAGCGGCAGCGATCCACGTCTTCGAAGTTGTCGTCGTGCGCGATCAGTTGCTCACCCGAAAGTCCGTAGAGCGCCACTTTCACATTGTACCTGGAACGAAAGGATAAAAGAGGGGCCAAGTTTTAGCATAATACTGGTAGGTGAGGAGACAGACGTCGAGACAAAGACGGCGGTGGACGAGGCCGCGTTTTTCGATGTAGCGGAGCCCCTCAGCAATGTGGACGGCAAAATTGCGGAGCTAGAACGAAAATGGAAGACCTTAAGGAAGGATTTGAATACCTGCTGGGCGCCTCTTCGGGAGGAGCGGATGTATTCAGCCACGCTTCCGTAGAAGATGTCCTCGAGCACGAGGGTCATTGTGGTCTCCGACGTGTCGACCAATCCCCACAAGCGCCAGATCCTTCTGAAATAAACACTTCAGCTACCATAATCGTCATGAAAAACTAACGTCGATCCAAAATTCCTGAACCTTTCGGCTTCTGCCGTAATGGCCACTTTCTCCTCGGGCGTCATCTCGGAGATCTCCAACGTCATTACAGGAACTCGTCTCTCCACGTCGAAGTTCATCGTCCGCTGTGCGATTCGCCCCAAGGGGAAGACGTTCGAGTCCAGCGGAAACGCGAGGTTCGGCGTGATCGGGAGTTGGTTCGTGATCTAAAATACAAAATAGAGGATTTACACATTTAAGAATTGTAATCACCTGTTCAGGCTGCATTCGCCAAGGTCGGGAGACCATTCGAAGTCCCTGGGATCGGATAAATTCTTCCAAGTTTATCGCTTTGTCGTGTGAGATGACGAAGGACTTCTTCCAGTAGATCACCTTTACTTTTACCATCACTTCGTCCTTCTGCAGCAGCACGAGATGCCATTTGCGGTAGGTCGGCGAGCGCTCGTCCGGTTTCCTCGGCCACGCGATCAGAAAAGCGTCCCCTGAAAGCGTCGATTTAACAAGACAATTGATTTAAGCCACTTCAGACGAAATTCAGACAGACACCCGCATCAATCGCATCGCGACGCATCATTTACCGCGTTGGATTTTCAGTCGAGTCGGTCGTGTTTTTGGACTCGATTTTGAGCAAGATCGCGTATCTTAAGCTGAACGCAATTAACGTACATACGATTAAAAGCAAACCACGAAAAAAATAAGCGCCACAAAGCAATAGTAGTATGCAAACACTTACGAGGGTTTGCGAGCAGCTGCGTCTGAAGATCCAGGTCGTCAAGCCACGAGCTGAAGTAGAACGGGAGCGAGTGGAGGTATTCGTCGATCCTGCGCTTTCTGTGGCTCCCAGAGGCCGGCCCGGCGCCCCAGGCGACGGAGGAACCGCCGCTGAGGTGGCTGTCGGTACTGGAAGCCGCGCTCTCGACAGATTCTTCGCTGGCGATGGAGACGTTGTCGACGCCCATCGCCGTGGACGACTTCCGGCGTTTCGTGCTAAAGCGAGAGGATCTCGTGGATTCGGGGTTGAACAGAACGAACCTCTTGCGGCGCGTCCATTTTTCGATTAGGTTCAGGATAAACGACATTGGAGAGGGCGGAAAGAAGGTGGGAAGGCGACCAACCGATCGCTTAGGCGGTGAGAGGGCGAGTGAAGCGCGGACCGTCTGAGCAAAGCAAAATTCCTCCTGCCGCTTCTCCGCCTTCGGCCTCGAGACCCGGTTTCCGCGGAGGAACACAACACTAATCCAAAAATTGCATCCTCGCTCCTTTGAGCGACTTCGGCTGCGTTTCAAGCCAAGTCACCCCAAGTGCATCATCTCCACTCGAGGCGCGAGGCACTAAGCCGATTGTTTTCGCCTAAAAACGAGTAATCCGGAAAATGATCGACTTGCTCCTCGGGGAAAGTGAGCGAGCGAGCGTGGAGCAAGTGAGCGAAGAAGCGCCGGGAGACAACATATTAATATTTAAGTTGGCGGCCGCCACTCAATTTCCCAATTTAATTGAGGCGAGGAAGCTGGGGGATTATGAAAGCATTGTTCGAAGCGCGAGTTTTCGGAGTCTTCTTCGAAGCCGACGTCATCCGCGCGGACCTCAAGAATGGAGCGAAAGAGGATCACGACAGAAAACAAATGCGCAAAACACTGGCGCTAGCCTGATGGCGGAAAAACAACAACGCGTGTAACAGCAACATTCGAAGCGGCTCTGTCGTGGCCCGCTGGGAGAATCCAATTTGAGAGCAGCGGAGGAGTTTGTGTCGAAACGTTTACCTAATCCCCAAACCTCAGAACAATGATGCAGAGTGGCCTTGTCGGGTGAACGAGGGCAAAACGCCTCCGGCAGTTAATCTCCGCCGCTGCAGCGCGTGGGTTCGCGGATCGAGGATGAAAATATTCAATGAAATTAACGAAACACGAACAAATTGATCACAGATGGAGATGACTTATGGAGATGACTTATGGGCTTACAATATGATTACACTGGGCAGAATTGGGCCAATTTGGAGTGAATCTAGGGGGAGTCGGGTGAGTCGGTCCTGCATCCGCCGCAGAGGCGGGTGCCTTCCGGGGTCCATTTCACGCACCGGCGGCAAAAGACTTCTCCGCACTCGTAGCAGTGGAACCTCCGCTCGATCTTGGCGACAAACTCGGCGCCACACGTCCTCGAGGAGCATTCGTCCGCGTTTCGCAGAGATTTCCAGCGGATCGCTGACGTTCCGACGCTCGCGTCAATCTAAAATCGCGAAATGAGCGTCAACCAAAAAGTCCCACGAGGAGAGGTTAGCGTACACTTATCGCTAAAGAGGACGGATCGTATATCCCGCTTTCTTCGGTGTCCTGATGCTTCAACACACCTTTTTCGGACGACGAAGACCCCTCGCCGGAGGTCGCATCGCCACTGGCGCCCGCGGGGTTCAGTAAGGGGTCGCTGAAGGTGGTCGAGGGACCGTTGCTGGAATGGCCTGAGTCGATCATGGAAACCGATCTTCCCATCGACATTTTCATTTCGGCCAATTTCTGCAAAGAATTTGTACTATAACATCGTTGAGAAAGAGGTTGTGCGTACGGTCTTCAAAGAGTTATAGGTCTGTTCCAGGACGTTGATGTGTTCTTGGGTGGTCAGAGCCACATCGTCGACGGATTCTTTAGGAAGGATTCCGGTGTCGAAACGGTTGTAGAGAGCCGACCAGAAGACGATCGCCGAGGGGTGAATGTCGATGTTGGCGAGGAAGTGGTGCGCGTCAGAGTCGTAGAGGGGGTTCTTGAAGTCGTCCACCCGGCTATCGAAGTAGTTCCACAAGGACTGGGTCCTTCGCGATAGTTGGAGATCCTGGAACAGATTTCCTTATTCCTTGCCAGTTATGAAGTAGACACATACATATCGATCCTTAAGGCAGTTTCCTAGGAATGTACCGTATTGGCAAGAGTAAACGTGTTCGAGGAGCTCAATGAGGAATCTTTGGTTAAATTCGAAAGCGCGTGGCTTCTGACGCATCAACTGGAAGACAACGTCCAAGAACTGCGTGAAGATGGGGCTGATCTCCTTGGACGCGTCGTCTCCGGGAGTCCCTACGCCCACGTGTCCGCAGCGATCGTCGAACTTGTGGCCGAAGCCGAGCCAATCCTTTTCGATTAGCACTTCGAACCCTCTGATCGTACGATAAAATGGGTCAAGAATCAGCTGGGCGATGGCGACCGTTTGCGAGGTGCGATCCCAACCGTCGGAGCAGTGGACCACACAGGAGATCCCGCGAACAACCGAATCAGCCAGGAACCTGCCGCATTCCATCAGAGATCGGACGTGTTTCAACCACTGCGACGCTTCCAATCCTCGCAGGAAATCATTCATCGATCGCGGCTTTTGGCAAACTAAAACCATTTAGGTTAGCTTGTGCAGATTATCCAGCTACCGTACCATCGAGGATTCTGTTGAGGCTGTTGCGCATCACGTGAATGTTTTCGATGTCGAAGAAGTGAAATTGCATGTTGGAGTAGTTTCGGACGTCTTCGAATCCTTTTCCTTGAACCTTGTTTACCATCGCGTTGACCTAAAAAATCGAAATGAATTCGATACCATAATCCTCTCTTGGTAGTTGGCTAGTGATTTTGTGATCTAGCTAGTAGAAGTGAGCGCGACCTACCCTTGGACGCGTGTCGATTAAGTAGAGCGTGGCACAAGAAGGGTTCGTCTTCGCGATGTGGTCCATCAACGCTTCGTCCTCCACACACCTCGCCGAGAAACCCGTCAGCGGCTGAGCACATCTCGAGATACTGGCCCCGTTCGTCTTGTGCCAATAGGTCAGAACTGGCAGCCGCCCTCGGCTCCGAAAACGACACGAGGCGATCAGAAACTGCGTGCTGACAGCCGACGGGACCCACAACTGCTCCGGATACGTGTCACAGCAGCCATAGTTCAAATTGAACTCGGTACATTTCCATTTGCTATCGACAGCCTGGCGCTCGAATTCTTGGCTCCACTCGAGGCGATTCCACCTCGCGGCTTCCTTTTCCACATCCACTCGAGTTCCTCCAAAAGTTTCGCGATTTTCGAAGGCGAAAACATCAGCAATGTTCACTAAACGTGTTGGTTGAGTCAAGGCGCAAAACCTCAAAAGAAGCACCTGGCCGACCGCATCTCTGAAGCATTTCTAGCAGGTCTTGGCAGTCCTTATCGCGCGAGATCAGGAACGTCAGCGTCATAAAGTGTTTGCATCGCACGGTCAACGGAGATCCGGCCGTCGTTAGCGGTTTTCGCTCCACAGAAGCGATCAAACCATTCGGAACCTGAAATCATAGATTGAACTGGAGTTATTGAATATGTTGGAAACAAACCCAGATTTCCTTCCCGGATCCATCGGCTTTGAAAATGACGTGCGACGTGGTGACATGGACAGTTCCGATGACATTCGGCTCTGAGCCCAGTCGGTCAACTAATTGCACTTTATTCACCTAAAATAACGTCGGATTAGCTGCGGTCGTTAAAGAGGCAGAGTTAAATTATGCATGAAAGGAGAAACCCTTGCCTGAGCAAGAATGCTTAAGACACCCGGGTCGGAAACCGTCGGAAGCAACAAACGACCGTCGACGCCGCGCCCCTTCTGGAACACGGTTTCGTAGAAGCGCGAAACCCTGTCCACGATAAGGGCGCCGGCTACGGTAATATCCTCCGTGTAGCCGGCGGGCTGCTGCTCCCCGGAGAGCTGGCTTGGGTCGAGAATCAGCGACGAGTAATTGTGGGAGTGCGGCATCTCCGAGGAATCAAGCGGAGGCGGCAGAAATGTGAGCAAACAGGGAACGTTTCAAACACATCTGCAATTGGTTTCACGCTTTACCCGGGGAATTCGCGCGGTCAAAGCAGAATCCCAATTGTGGAACCGAATTAAATTGGGAGGATTGGGAAGAGGGGAGTACGTGAGGTTAAATCGATGGAAGAACAACGAAATGGGGCTGCCGAGGAGACGCCGCCTCGCAAAACAAACAAATAAAGCCGAATGCCGTGGAATTTTTAATTAACCCGAAAGGAATTCAATTACGGCATCTTAAGGAGCACGACGGACTTACGGCATCCAATAAACCAATTTGAGGATTTCCTGGGAAACAAAGAAGCCATAGAATCCATATTTGAGTTGGAAAGGCAAACTTTTAAGGGATTGGATTAGAGGAAACGACCTCGTTACGAACTTCTTCGCAGGCGGCCCATTCTCCCACGGCGGCTAAGCGCAAAGCCAGTGCAGAACGTAGGTCACAGGAAGAACTCGCGCCGGAGTGGCTGCCTTAAAGAAAAAAATCGAATCGTCATCGTCGTCTCCCAGCGACATACGCCAACCTAAGGCGTCCAGGCAGAGCGAGAACAAATTATTCATAAGCATGGGCACGTTCTTCCCGCGCCGAACTCCGAGGATCCGAAATGGATGTGCGCGGAGAACTGCGTGAGTCAATTGGCCTAATCATCTTCTTTCGCGCGAAAAAGCAGCAAAACAAAAATTGTGCGTGTGGAAATTGAATCCAAAGGGGCTAGACGGCAACTTAATCAAAGTTAAAAACCGCGCCCAGAGAACCAAAACAAGGCGCGGCCGTTCGAAGCGAATATGAGTGAAACTTGCAATTTTACGCTCGTAAAGAGATTCGCGGATGTGCGCGGCAATCGCAAAAACCAATTAAACCATAAGCTTCCATTTGCGTGCTTACACTCCACTACGAGGAAGCGACTCAGTAAAAGTTGGGCCTAAGGGGCTAGCAGATTTCACCCCGCGGGAGGCCACATCTAGGGAAACAAGTCCAATCAAGTCATCCGAAGACGTCATAAGCCGAAACAACGGCATAACGAGATATCCGAGAGACCGCGGCCCGGGTTGGAAACTGTTTTTACGGCTCCATTTGTTATTCGAAATAGGGCAGCGGGAGCAGAGATAATCAAGTGTATTCGCTAGGAAGGTCATTGCGGCAGCCACTAAATGCCAGTGAGAGGATTAACAACGCACATAAACAAAACGATGGGAAAACGGCGATTGAATCCAGAACCCGGCGGCAGCGCGCGGAGGCCGGCGATCCATTTTTCAAAAATAAAAAGCACAGCCTTGAAAACACAAGAAACTGCGCGAGGCACGGAGGAGCGTGAAGGCGATCCGCCCAGAGCGGCAAAACTAATTTTCCGTAATTTGCAAAGTGGAACGGACGAACGCGGCTCAAGTGATCAGGTTAGCCCGAGGCCAACGCACCCACTCCGCCAACTCGCCTTTCTTGGATTCGATCACCGGCTGCTGGTTCTCCCGAGCCCCTCCGGAATATCCCCTTTCACCTCTGCAAAGTCCGGCTCTCCATAGACCAAATATTAGCTTTCGCATGCTGGAATATACGGTAACGTGGATAAGCGTTCCTCGCGGCCTCCGCCTGTCAAATTCAATAAGGCGCACTTCCTGCAAAATGTGACAGGGGAAATAACGAATTCGTGTTCCCATCTTCTGGCCAACTTCACCCCGGCAAGAACTCACCCGTGGCGTTTTAATTTCGTCGTAGCGCATTTCGGTTTCTTCCGTCGATCTTCGTCGATCGCTTCTCGGCTCCGGACGGTCTTCCGCTCCTCTTCAGGACGACGACGTCGAGTTTGACTTCAAGTTCGACTCGACGGGCATGAAACGCCGCGCAAAGCCTGAAATGGAGAAATTGAGATAAATTGTGACAGAAATTGGAGGCGAAATCGGAGAACGCCGCGAGCGAACGACAAAAAACGCGGAACGTGGAGAAAATGAAGTCGTTTCTGGAGTTGTTGGGGTACAGAAGGCGAGGAGAAGAGGATTTTGACCCAGAGGCCACCAGCGAACATCCAAACCCGGAGTAGCTTCGGTTGTCGACGCTTGGAATCGATTGTTTCCTGCACTCGACGAAATTCCCAGATGAGATCGCCGCCGCCACGTCAAATCCGCGCGGGTGGTTCAATGGTTTTTGCCCCCAAAAGAAGTTTAGGAACATCCCGAGGTGAAAAGCGATGAATCAGAACCTGCAAAATCGGAAAATACCCGAAAGCAATTTGCGTGGGTACCGTCGCCTAGGCCACATTTGTAAAGGTGATAACGTTCTGACGTCTAATCAGAGACATGTGAGTCAGCTGAGTATTGAAAAGCCAACGGCGAAAGTTGCTCTCCAAACGTTATCTGATCACGCGCTTCATTATGCGCGGCGTTCTACGATGATCATCACGGGCGCCATTCAGACAAATGGCTCCATGCAAACGTCTAGACTGCCCGTGTCGGGTCGGCCGTGCAGAATCAAACGGAATTTTTGCACTTTTAGGATCCGTGCATCACCGTCAAGCGATTCTGCTGCCAACTTTCAACGAATCAATTCGCCATTTCGCCTTCATGGGATTCGACTCCCACTAAAACCACGCTCGTTATCACGGGGAGCAGCAGGGAATACGGCGGAACTCGACCCGGCCGGCGCACGTGGAATCTCCGAGCGGTGCGAACTCTTTTGGGCGAACGCGTTGACGCGGAGCCACGCTGCCTCCGCTAGCCCGGCAAACTCGCGTTTCCGGTAAGGAGTCCGAGCCTCAATGAGGCGAACGCTAATCGACTTCTTCTTCGGATGCCGCTTTTGTGGTTACCCCGGCCCCGAGGGGTCGCTAATCCGAAAATCTATAGATTCATCTGCTTTTTGAAGGTTGTTTTCGGAGATCGTAGTAGTCCGTGCGCGGATCAGGATACGCGACGGGAGACCTCACTGGGCGACTCGCTTGTTTATGGCTCCACTCGCCGTATCGCCGCTCGCTCGTTGCCCATTTCATCCAACTCTTCGTTGGCATGGAAACTTCGTGGAATGGATTTTTAGGGTTGAGGTATTCCTGTGGCAGTGTTTGCATAAGTCTGGGTTTTATTTGATTGTTAAGACTTGTTTATGATGGTGTCAAACGCCGGTCCGCTTATTCATTCCATTCCTGGCGGGGCCGCTCGTTCAAAGTCAAAGCGGAGAACGATCAATATTTGATGCTAACAGATTGCCGATGTGCTTTGAGCTTTTCTTTTCTATTTCGTTTTTTTGTAATTTGAAAATTTTGGGAATTCCTAATAACTTCATTATATGCTTCAGGAGCAATCATGGCCACCGTGATCTTTCTGAAGAGCGAGAAATCCGGAGACCAAGTCCAGGTCGAGGAGAGCCTCATCTCCCGCCAGTCACCTGTCATGGCCAACATGTTCGAGAACACCGTGAAGAGCGACGAACCCGTTTCCCTCCGCTTCTCGACCGAAACTCTGCGCGTCATTGCCAAGTGGTGCCAGATTCACGCGAACTCGGCGGTTCCCGTGACCGACGAGGACATGAACCACGATCGCTTCATTCGCACACTGCAACCCGAGGATGTCAGCCTTCTAGATAAAAGACCCAACGAACTTGCCGAGATCATTAAGGTACAGTGTTGACTCTTGAACCTGAGCCAAACTTAAAGAGCATCTAAACAAAACAAACAAACTCACGTTTTAAGGCTGCCCACTTCCTCGAGATGAACACCCTTCTCAACGCCGCCTGCAAGATGGTTTCCAAGCACATCGAAGATATCAGCTCCACCGAAGACATCAAGAAGTACCTCAACCTTTGAGTCTCTTCTCCTCCGAGTCTTGTAAATATTGCGCCTTAAGTTATAAAACATTGTTTCTTTTGCAACGTCTTTTGCCGAAGGAGAAGTGAGGAGGAGCGGACGGAAAAATCGTGACCGGACGACTCTCTGCTTGGCGCTCGCTCGCTTATCGCTGATTCATTCACTTTGTTTTTGTGTACTCTGCGGGCATCCGCAGAAAAGCTGCTTTTAAACGATTTTCTTGTTTCCTTGCGGACCTTGAATTTTCTTTCAATCTTGTTTTTAGTTGTGTCGAAAATGGCTGAATCGGCTGAATCTCCGGCTCCGTCTTCGGTAACTTACCAAATCGAGATGTGCGATAAGAAACTGATTCCGTTGAGCAAGGCGGCGCTCGAGTTGATGGGAACCTTGTTCGCGGCGATTGGAAACGGTAGGTGAGAAGTGTGGGGGTCGGCTTAAGAACTCCGGTTTCAGCCGAATTGGAGAACGAAGTGATTCCTTACGATCGTGAGACGCCGACGATCGTGATGATGAAGGTGAGGAAGTCGGGATAAGGAAAGGGCGCGTTGCCACCTTGAGTAGATCATTTTGGTTTGGCTATATATGCGTAACTATTCGCCTGTTGACTTATCAAAGCCACAAAACATCCAGCAAAGCCACAGGATCTTTCTTCGCCTTTTTGTTCCAATTCGAATAGCGTATTTGCAGATCGTCGAATGGTGTGAGCACCACAAGAATGACGTGATCCCCGGCATCGTGCACAACGACGGCTCGGACCCTTTTAAGACCGACGAAATGTCGCTCTGGGACACGGAACTGTTGGAGGACCTCGACACCATCGAAGACGGTTTGCGTTTCACGGTAGAAGCGGCCAACTACCTTGAGATCTCGACGTTGTACCGTTACACCTGCAAGTTCATCTATGACAATCACGTGAAGGGAAAGACGACCGAAGAGATACGCGAGTATTTCTGCGAGGTGGACGACTTCACGGACGAGGACCGCAAGAAGGTGAGAACAAAGTTGTGGTAAAAGAATTTGCTGATTTGGGGATTTAAGCTCGAAGCGGAGAACAAGTGGTTTTCTTGAAGTAGAAGACACTGGACGAAGTCGAAAGCCGACTTCAT
The DNA here is from genome assembly GCA_000757645.3 of Steinernema carpocapsae. Lineage (NCBI taxonomy): Eukaryota > Metazoa > Nematoda > Chromadorea > Rhabditida > Steinernematidae > Steinernema > Steinernema carpocapsae. The sequence goes on from AZBU02000005.1 coordinate 5,198,803, forward strand.
ATCGCAATTTACAATCTGATCTACACTGATATATTTGTATTTAGTCATTCCCGTTGTTATACATGTAATATGTAATAAAAATGTGATCAAAATTAAGAACGAAAACAGTTTTGGTGCATAAAAGTTCGAAGCTTTGATAAGAACCGCTTTTGGGTAAGTAACTCGTTCACCTGACAACGTTGTCGACTGGCCGTGATATAGGTTCCTAAGAAAAAGCAATAAGTCTTTCGAATGCTCGAAAAGTTGCACAGATTCACCTTCCACAAAGAAACTTGGTCTCCCGCTCGCCTTTGCCGGCGACCCTCAGTTTTGCCGACGTTTGGAAAAGCAAGCGACGGTATCGCTGCAAAACGTTGATTCCATGCTGTCTATTACAGGGTGTTTCAAAAAAAGCCCCGGCCAGACAGCTCCAGCTCGCCGATCACTGGCCAGGCAGAAGAGCCTCATTCCGAGGGTGCGCGCGGCAGACGTCTGGTCGGTTTCACGTTATTTGTCAACGAAACTGTCCGGTCATTCGCTACGAGTGAGCTCGAAATGACTGCGCTTTGTCTGGCCAGTGAGCGGCAAGCCGGAGCTGTCTGACCAGGGCTTTTTTAAACACCTGTACAGGGTGGCCCTAAAAAACCTTGGCCAGACAGGGGGATGGAGGCATGTCTGAAAATCGCGGAGTGGAGTCATTTCAAGCTCACTCGGTGGGGCAAAAAAAAATCACTCCCCTCTGACCAGACAGTCAGCGGGCTAGACAGAATCGTCTTCTTTATGTCGAACGCGTGGCAGACAACCGGTCGGTTTCACGTCATTTGTTACCGACCGACCGGTCGTTTGCGAGCCGTAAGCTGAAAATGACTCAATTATGTCTCGTCAGCGCATCGCCTAGACTGTCTTGCCAGAGGGAGGTGATTTTTTTTGTCCTACGATGACTTAAAAAAAGGACTGGCTAGACAGCTCCGGCTCGCTGCTCACTGGCCAGACGGAGCGGAGTCATTTCGAGCTCCCAAGTGTCAATCTCAAATCAAGCTGAAAATTGGTGGGTAGATAGATCTCGACGCGCTGATTCCGAAAAATATGGGTTTTGTCGGCCAATGCGAGTTCTAAAGTACCTAAACGGGCATGTCTAGAACGGGAAAACCGATCGCTCATCAGCCGTCCCCCAGGTTGAAATGGCTCCCGCCTGAGACTGAAATGGCTTCTGTCTGGCGCTGCAAGTTGCGTCTCGTCTGCAGTTCGCTCACTTCGCCTCAAATGTGCAGAAGCTCCTTGCCATGCCATTCCCTGCACATCAGAGCACGGAGGACTATTTGAATCTGGAAGAGGAGACTGCGCTCCTCCATCCTAAATGTCAAAGAGTCAACAAAATTATGAAAAGACAAACAAACCGGTAAATTTGCTTAAAGTGCTTGACTTTTTTGAATTTCTTCTGAATCGTGGACAATTTACGCTTGCGCACAAACCACTCCTCGACGATCTTGGACATCTGCTTACGGTTATAGTAGAACCGTTCCAGCGGAGTGTCGTTCTCACTATTCTCGTCTTCATCGGAAACTTCGGCGGCGTCGTCATCCTCAGGAAATGCTTCGAAAAGACGATCCTCCCGATCTTCCATAATATCCGCAAGATAATCTACAAAAATGTGCAATTTACGCCGCAAAACGCTTGAAATCTTACCGAATATTCCGTTCGCAATCTCCTCTTCCAGATTCGAATAGTCCTTTGCATGGCAAGGAGCTTCAGCACATTTGGCGGGTTGATGGCCATGTTTCACAGAAAACAACTTGCAGCGCCAGACAGAAGCCATTTCAGTCTCAGGCGGGGGTCATTTCAACCTGGGGGACGGCTGCTGAGCGATCGGTTTTCCCGTTTTAGACATGCCCGTTTAGGTACTTTAGAACTCGCATTGGCCGACAAAACCCATATTTTTCGGAATCAGCGCGTCGAGATCTATCTACCCACCAATTTTCAGCTTGATTTGAGATTGACACTTGGGAATGTTCCCTTGTCAGTTGCGAGGATGGGGCTCTTCTGTCTGGCGGCGAGTCGGACGTGTCTGGCGAAAGGATTTTTTTTTGACCACCCTGTAGTCGATCGGAGGCTTGTTCAGACGTCTGAATCCTGTCCAGACAAGTCCTTCCTGCAGGGTCATTCTGGCACTTTAAGGGTCGCGGACCGGTCGGCTCGGTGTATCACTTTCTCCTGCAATATGAGGCCTGGCGATAAGTTTTCCGACGACTTTTCGGTGAAAATGGTTTCCGCTAAAAATTATAACATTTATTTTAGGTGAAAGCAATGATCTTTTTCTTCGCGCAGGTAATCATCTACTCGATGCAAACCTGCGCGGACGTTTTCTTCCTGTTTTTCTTCGTGGTTACCGTAGGAGTACCTCTGGATCCACTGGACGGATTCCTTCTCAGCGTTGACATCACTGGCCTTCTTCTCAACGGGACGCTGTTTTTGGTCGCAATGCGATACGAAGAACACCAGAAGTTGCTATACCTCCACGGGATGACTGCCGGATACGTGGGTTCCGATGCGTTTTGATCCTTTTCTGTGGGTTTTGTTTAGATCTGGGACGTCTTCTACACCCTCCGCCAACTCTTTGCGGTATATCGAGGATCTCCGGCCTTCGCCAAACTTCCGGACACGGACAGCGCCAAACTCCTTAGCTTCGTTTATACGGTCATTGGAATTGCGGCGCTGGCAGCACACTGCGTCGAAATCGCCGGATTTGGCGCATTAGTCAAATATTACTTCTTGAGGCAGCGTCAGCGGGAACGAGAGAAGCGGATTTGAGTGATTTGATATCTGCTTCATGCTTTGAACAAACGCTATGTTTATTACAGATTTACAATACAATTTGACCTCCTTCAACCAACAACCTAGGAGCACTTAAAGAAGAGAAGACGGAATTTACAGGAATCGAGTATCTATGACGCTTTCTTTGATTACCACTTCACCAGGCGCACCAAATTGTTTTGGGGCGCCTTACGAATCCAGTACTTGCGGGTTTCGTTGAAGATCCACATGCAGAGTCCGACGCCAAGACTGAAGAACCACACCTGGAAATTCAAAGGTCAAAACTGAAGACTGGATCTATGAGCTTACCTGGTAGGGTGGAGGGCTCGATCCCATGACGAAACGGATTCCGGGGACGTAGATAAAGATGACGACCAGCAGGATTTCGATGATGACGGCGTATACACAAACGATGTTGTTGATGCCGTGTCTGAAGATGGATGTACGCCGGGTCATGCACATCCACACGTGGTAGGCTTGGACATGACCATGGTCAGGTAGTAGGAAGAGGCGGCCTGGTCGCGGATGTCGATCTGCTCTGCCTCGGAGTAGCTGATTCCATTGGAGGTGAAGTTGCCGACCGCGTGGTAGCGGAAGTAGTCCTGCGAGGTGAAGAAGAGGTCCAGGAGGTTGATGCCGTTCCACCAGTAAACGAAGAGATAGGCCATGGTGGCGCCCGTGATTACCATTCCACCGGCGATGACGTAGGAGTAGAAGAGGAGCGAAAAGGAGACCAGGCGAGTGGTGCGCTTGCGAGGCGGCTTGCTCATGATATCGCGTTCGGCGTTTTCGTAGGCGAGAGAAACGGCGGGGGCGATTTCGGTTCCCAAATCGATACTGAGAATCTGAAAAGAATGCGTGTGAGAAGGAAGTCAGGAGGATGCGGTACCTGGAGAGCGGTAATGGCCATGGGGAGGCCGAAGAGGAAGTTGAGGCAGATGGGGATCACCTCGGGCATCGAGTGGGTCAGCGTGTAGGCGATCGTCTTGCGGAGGTTGTCGAAGAGCAGGCGACCCTCTTCGATTCCCTTGACGATCGAGGCAAAGTTGTCGTCCATAAGGATGATGTCGGCTGCCTGCTTCGCCACGTCCGATCCCGTGATTCCCATGGCCACTCCGATGTTGGCGCGTTTCAAGGCGGGGGCGTCGTTGACTCCATCTCCAGTCACGGCCACAACTTCGCCGCGCTTCTGGCACTGTTCCACGATGAGCAGCTTCTGCTCGGGCGTGGTTCGAGCAAACACGATGTAGTTGTGGGTCAGGAGTTCGTCCCAGTCCTGGTCGCTCATGTCTGGAAGCATCTTTCCGTGCACCGTAGCCCAGTCGCGGTCTTCCTCGACTTCTTCGGCCACGCTGACTTTGACGCTTTTGCCCAAACGCTGAGGGACGACCTTTTCAGCTTCGCCGATGAGGCCGATTTCTCTCGCGATGGCTGTGGCAGTCGTCGGATGGTCTCCGGTGACCATGAACACCTTGATTCCGGCCTGTTTGCACTGCTGGATGGCGCGGGCGGTATCAGGACGAGGAGGATCCATGATGGCTGCGATTCCGAGGAACGAAAGGGCCTCCAGAGGGACGTTTCCGGACTCGTAGTTGAATTTGGTGTCCTTCGAAGCGGTGAACGTGCGCTGAGCGAATCCGATGACGCGGCGGCCGTTGCTTCCGAAGTGGTCGTAGGCGTCTTGAAAGTCCATCATCGCCTCTTCGTCGAGCTCATCTTCGCCTTCTCCGGTGGCCAGTGTGGAGCATTTCTGGATCACGACCTCGGGAGCCCCCTTGATCATCAGAAGGAACTCGGCTTGTCCGTTTTCGTCGCACTGGGCGCCGTTTTCCTGGAGAATCATCAAATGCCACTTGCGGAGCGAGTTGAAAGGCACTTCATAGACGATCTGAAATTAACAAAATCAGTCAATAAGATATTAGTCAAATAAGAAGAGCATCTAGTAAATAAAATAAGAGGACCAACTCACATGGTACTTCTGGCGAATATGAGGCACACTGCAGACTTTGTCCACGTAGCGGAGGAGCGCGACCTCAGAGGGGGATCCAGCAAACTGCTTCTCTTTCATCGAAATCTGGCGGCGAGCGAGCGGCGGCCGGCCTCCGGTGTGGGTGATCGTGTTTCGGTATTCGGCGTTCTCCACGTCGCCGGTTCCCATCGGCGCCACTTTTCCGCTCGGCTTCCAGAGGAGATCCTCGATGCGGCGGAGGCGCGTGGCGATCGAAAGCTGCTCTGCGCCTTGGGTGATCGTGTTGCCTCCGTAGTCGATGGTCGCCTTGTTGCACACGGTCATGCTCGTCAGCAGCTCCGGAAGGGGTTTGTCGAACATGTCCATGTCCGTGGCCAGCAGGCGGCTCCGCACAGTGCTCTGCACGTTGGCGCTCTTCATCGTGTGCATCGTCTTGTGGCGGATCTCGGGCACGCCGCTGATGTACTTGCGGTTGAACCACAGGTCCGTCACGGTCATGTTGTTCATCGTCAATGTGCCAGTTTTGTCCGAGGCTACGACGGTCGCCGCGCCGAAGGCTTCCACGACGTCCAGCTTCTTCATGTACACGTTCTTCTTCGCCATGCGGCGGGCGATAATCGTGAGTTGGGAAGAAACGGTGGCCGGGAGTCCCTGGGGAACGTTGGCGATGATGATGACCAGGAAGCCGTTGATAAACATTCCGGTGACATCTTGGAATTTGGTCATGATACATCCGAGGATGAAAATGACGAAGGCCATCGTGATGGCGGAGACCGTGACAAACTTCACAAAACGGTTGATCTCGTATTCCAGCGAGGATTGGTTGTCGGTTTGTTCCGTGGTTAAGGCCGCGATTTGGCCGATAATCTGGAATGAAAGAACTGGTAAATCTTAAGATTCAAAGAGCCAAATTTACAGTTCTCTGTCCAGTGCGGATAGCGATTCCGACTCCCTCGCCGTCGATACAGAAGGATCCGTTGAAGGCGACGTTATTTGACTCAAAGACGTCCACGTGGACGTCGGCGGGTTCGGCGCTGAAGTCGATCGGTTCGGATTCGCCGGTGATTGACGAAGACTCCAATTTCAGATCCGATGTGTGCTGCAAAGCGACCATTTGACACCCAAATCACGGAATTCCGATCTTACCAGCATGCGAATATCGGCCGGCACGCGGCTGCCGCTTTTGACGAGGACGATATCGCCGACGACGATTTTCTCGGTTTCGATAGTCAGCGAGCGTCCCTCGCGGACGACGGTGCACTTCGTGGGAAGCAGATTCGTGAATCCGCGGATTACCTGAAAACGTCGAGGGTTTTCAGGACGAAGAGAAGCGGCTCAGAACTCACGTTGATAGCTTTCTTTTCCTGGTAAAAGGTGACGATGCACATAACAATAACAATAACGAAGAGAACGATCGAAGCATAGAGATTGATGATGACCCTGAAATGTTCGGAAATCAGCGCTTATGAATTAATCAGAAAAAGCGGAGCTCGGCAAATACGCGAAATCACTACGGTAAGAACTTCTTCGACGCAAGCATTTCGCTTCGAGAGCATTCTCAACCCGTTCCCGTTTTTACGAAACCCATTGCAACCTTCTTTTGCCAACCGCACGAAGACCAAAGAACGCCTCGAACACCGATTTCTCCCGAAACCACATTTTGGTCTCGCGTCTCCTTAAACTCGCGCTTTTCCACTTTTGCGATCGCGACACTTAATCACCGCCGACTTCGTCTCCGTTACCGGTTCCCGGGTAAGCGCTGAAGCAAAATTTGCACTTACGAAGGGTCGATGATGAAGGTGCTCAAGCTGAGGACTCCCGCGCCCATCAGCAAAATCCAGAACATGTTCAGAAACTGCCGCAGGAAGAGCGTCAGGTTGCTGATCTCAGCCGGAGGCGCAAGTGCGTTCGGACCGTCTTTCTGGAATGGTTTCGTTAAGAGCGCTCAAAATCGAATCAGTCCAACCTGAAGGCGCTTCTCCGCGTCGGTTTTGCTCATTCCCTTACTCAACTTCGGGTTGTTCGTGTTGATGTTCGAGTTTGGGTGGATCCGACTCAGCTGAACGACGTCCAAATGGTGCTCAGTAAAGGTGCTGAAAAGGATTTGAGGAATATTGGATAAAGCTAAGATCCACTCACTTGCTGAGACTGCGGCCGGACTCCTCGGCTCTTCGAAGCGCCTCATTTTTGCTCTTGCCAAAGCGTCGGCTGATCCAACGAGCAATGCCTTAAGAGGGACGAAAAAGAAGTCAACCTAGAGAGTTCCTAAGACTTACCCATGTTGGTTGGTGGCTCCGCGGAAAGAAGTACGAAGATTCGCGACGATTCTTTGATTGAAGGAGCGAAAACAGCAGCGACTTCTTCGACTGCGGCGCCACAAAATCGTATTTATAGCCGAAAGCGAATTCTTATTACGGTGCACGAACCGCCTTCGAGAGGCCCCGCCTTCTTACAATTGGAGAAGACGAAAAAGCGCCTCGGAAGAGGCTTCGGCGGCGGAAACCGATCTCTTCTTTGATCTTCTGACGCTTCAGTGCGCGAGGATTTACCGCTAAATAAGCTGATTCTCGGAGAGGTCGGAACGAGGAGAGGGCGCACGAGAGAATCCGCCCCTCATTCTGACGTCATTGACCTCCGAATCGACTCGAGAACTGTTAATCCTTCTTGCAAATCCGAGTTTCTATTCTGGGATACTTTTCCCCGATTCGACAAGCCGGTTCGAGGAAAACTTTGGTTAGGCATCGATTTTACCGCCGTTGCCCCGAACCAGAAGAATCCGCGATCAATCACCTTCGCGCGTTTCCCAATCGATTCCATCGTTTTCAGGACATCTTCCCGTCTTTGGTCTTTTTGGAACCTTTCTTGGCCGAACGATAGTGTCATGGGCTTCATTTACAGGTGGTGGTTAACCCGTCACCCGCCGTGATTCTCGGTCTGCGAGGGACACGGGAAGGAAGAAGACGCACAAAAGAGTTTGGGTCCGAAACGATCAGATGATCGCGATTTGTCGCCGAAAGCGAAGAATTTGCACGCAGATCGAGATTGCGCGGCGGTTTGGGAATCTAGAGGGATCAGGTTATGAAGAGGGTGACGGTCGAATGGTCTTTGGTTAAGTGAGAGCGATGAGCTAAGAATAAGTTGGGTATTGAGCAGGTTTGAACCCCTACAGATCAAGAATTTCATTTGGATTCCTCTGTATCTTGGTTGGTGTCAATTAAAACCTTTTATACACCAGACTACAGTAAGCTCAAATCTCTGGTTTCTCCCGTCTTCTGCACTCAACTAGTCTTCCCCATTTTTTGCACCCAGAACCCGCTCTCCAAAGGGCAAACTGCGATAAGTCAAGGCTGCCCCGAGCGGATGTGTGTGGTCGATGCTCTAAAGCTTGTTAGAAGGAAACAGCTTAATAGATCCCTGGGTCTCCAATTAACCCATTCCCAGCTCTGAACCCTCCACATTCCTCCGTTCTTCGGTCTTTCTCCAATCTGCAAATCCCAAATCGTCGCCTCTCGAAGTGTCACACCGATGTCTCGGCGTGATTGATCGGATTCAGCAGTTTATTTTCCTTTGGAACTTCGTTCTTGAGAACGCCGGCGAGTTCGTCCTTGTCAAAACAACTGCAAAAAACCAAAAGATCAGAATCCACGGGGTCTTTAAAGATTGGACTGGAGTTTTTGCTAAAACAAACTCCGTTGCAAATTACTAAACTACAGTCGTAGGTTTATCTGAATTGAGCCAATCTGTAGCAAATATAACAGCTCATCTAAATTGACCCTAACCAAGTTCAATTTCTCTGACCTTGAACTTTAAACTTTCGTTAGTATAACTTTGGTCTTTCTTGTCTCAAAATAATGCCATATCAGTCGACAAATCACTTGGGAATGAACAAATGTTAAGCTTTGCTTGTGGCAGATAACAAAGAAAACCTAACCTTAGATCGAAGTTTCCGAAATTTGAAAAGCACAAAGCCCAACTTATCCGCCGCGATCCCTGTTCCACGCACGTGTGGCGGGCGACCGGTTCGTCGCCTTGATTCCGCGCGTTCTCGTGACGTCGCCGCATGATGTCACTTTCCCCGGTTGGTCTCCTCTAAAGAGACGCAATCGAACCAGATATGGTTCGGTTTAGGCGGTAAACTGTTCTTGATCAAAGTTGAGAAAACAAAACTTTGCCCGCAGAAAAAAAGCTAAGAATTTGGAATTTCGTAGTTCAAATGACGTTTTTTGGGTAAAAATTCAGTATGAATTGAAATTAGAATTGAAAATGGAAAACGGCACTTTAATTTTGGCTATAGAATTATCGCATGAAATGACGAGCAATCCAACATCAAAGAGCGTTCTATCAAGGTAAACTCATTTCTGTAAGCGCAATTCCACTTGAACCCCAAAAACTGCGTGCAGATTTGATTATTTTCGCTCATAATGAGTGTGACGTCAGGAGCACACGCACGCCCATGGTGTTCATGGGGATGCGGCAGTCCGATGACTATATAAACGATGACTCCAAATGACAGAATTTTCGTTTCTTAGCGACTTCTAATTGCTGAAACTCATTTAATTCGGGTTGCATTGAGCTGGTGAATTATCTGCCACGTATCATATCATCCAATTAGGCTTACAATAAAAGTTAAAAATCTATCAGAGCTTATTCATATGCTGTATTCATAAGAAAAGCATAGGTAGCGTCCCTTAGTATAATTGCGATATGCTCCATTTTGTATCTGATCTGTTATCATGTTTCAACGTTAGTAAAATTATCGCTTTTGAACTTCAAACGCACGCTCACTTTCCACAGGGTTCACCTATTCCGGTCGTTTCGGGTTGCACATAAATAGGCGCACCAAATGATCAAGAATGAAGTGACACGCCCAGCGGCGACGACGTTTCGTTTTTTTTCGTTTTTAGCCGAAACGTCAGCGGACTTTCATCGACCGATTTTGGGAGTTTGGACGGTGGAAGACTCCGTGTTAGTTTCCACGTCAGCTGGAGTTTTTCTCACAACCACACTAAATGTTGTTGCAAAAATTTGAATCAGACCGAAGGCTAACTCCCGAAAATTCCACGTAACTTCCACTTAATGGGTAACCCAGCCCTCCCATCTTTTGCAGAGTCATCTTGTGTTTCTACTTCGCGCACCCAAAACGTCCAACTCCGTCATTTCGCGTCATTTCGTCTTTGATCTTTCGCTCGTCGCTCTGACCCAAAACCGACAAAACCACCGCTGAAGCCTTCTATTGCTGACTTTGGTCGCTGTTCGTAATCAAACAACTCCTTTCTTTTACTTATAAAAACTTAACTTTCCTGAGCGCTCTTTTGAGGGCATTCCGAACCCAGGACGACGTCCCAAACCACAATTCTGTCCTGGACACGTCTTCGTTCGTCTCCATCTACGGCCGAAAGAACACATCGATCACCGAGTGGAGCGCGATAAATCAAAAGGTGACGCTGGAGTCGGCGACGAGGCGACAATTCGGATTCCAAAGGGACGACGGAGATCAACGCAGCAAGAGGACAACGAAGGGAAGCCGGGAGGTGGCCCGACTCGTTGGGAAAAGTGTAAAAGTTATTCTGTAAGGACAGCAAAGAAACTTGTTTGGGGTGTTATTGGAGAAGGGCATTTTAGAGAAATGGATGTGAGACTGATTAGCACGTGGTCGTTGTGGTTGAGGAAGTCGACATGATCAGGACAAGTCTGTTGTTCTTAATTGGAATGTGGGACAATTTGAGGACGAAAACTACAATTTTTGGTGGAAACTTAATACTTCAGGTTGGCATTAATGCACCACAAGGAACTAGAATTTTAGATCTAGTCAGCAGGGATGTGTTGAAATGACGAATCTGTACACAACAAGCCTTGACGGGATAAGCCGATTCCTTCTCGTGAGGAGATTGCTGTTTGCACCAACAAAGGTTCAAAAAAAGAACTGACAACAAGATCGACCTAAATCTGGCGTCATTCTCATATCTGCAGTATTTGAACACCTGAAATTTGTCCTGCTTTTCAAAAAAGTGTCTTGTTGTAAACCAAACTATTGAAAGCTCTCAAAGAAGTGTGTTCTGAAATTACTTGTGGTGGGGTTAAAGTTGTGTTTCAAACATTGGACACGTTTGCAGTTCCAATTTTAAGAAAATACGCACTTAAGCAAAGCGTCAAGGTCATTCAAAGCGTTGAGGAAATTCAAAATCAAAATACAAAACAAAACAAAAGAACGAGAGAACAGAATGAAATGGACTTTGCCTGAAAAACCCGATTCCCTCACGCGATCCAAATTCTGTTTACAACGAAAGGAGATTTATAACAAGGACACGCGTTCAGTCCTGCATCAGGTGAGTAGCAATCATGCTTAAAACGTGGCTGTTTGTCTTATTTGCTGTAAGTTTGGGTTTAATTCCTTTAGTGGTCCCTTCTTTAGATTTCCATCTCCACCGTCATTGTCTTCTCGGCTTCTTCTTGCTTTCCATGTCCCTGTGCTCTTCCCCTTTGCCCCAACGGAACTCGCCTTATGTTCCCACCTCGCCCAACTCCGGCTCCAAACGGAAGTTGTGGATGTGGGTGTCCCTACTGTCAACCGAAGTGTTGAGGATATTTTTTGTTGAGGATAGTTTATGGGAACTAAATGCAACGAAATAAAATTCACGCTTTCGAACTCTGAAGAAATGTACTCGTAAACGTCGGAGTCGTCCTGGGCCCTCCGCACGTATTCTTTCTCCATCAATGTATCGATTCCTTTCTTGATCATCGCCACATTGGGACAGAACCGCTTCCGGATCAGTTCGATCCCCTCGGCCACCAGGTCGTTGTGCTTTATCCGCTTTCGCATCTTCAGAAACCGGATGGATATCGGTGTTCCGCTCGCGTTCGGCCGTCTTCTTGGCCTCCGCGTCGTCCATCTTGCGTTCTGCTTCTCTCCTTACCGCATAGCGTGCCAAGTCGATTTTTCGCTTTTTCCTAAAAATGTGTGCATAATTAACGCTTTCAGAATTGTCCTCACCAAGAGAACTCCAGATTCAATTCAACAAACTCGAATTTCCTCTTCAACACGTCTGCAGAGCACAGAGTCCAGGACGTTTTCGAAGACTTCTTTCTCGCCTCCGACCTTCTCACAAAGATTTTCGAAAGAATTCGAATCGCGGTCGTTGAATTGGAGAAGAAGTGCTGTTTGGAGTGCCGAGGAGATAAGTAAAAACGGCTGCCTGAACGTTTTTGGACTTCCGCCCGGCCTCGACCCATCTGCCACTCCAGCTGACGGCCCTTGTGTTTCCCGACGCAGAGTTCTCGTCCATGAGAAGCTGCAGCCCTGGAGGAATATTCAGAATCACAGACTGCGTACTGGGCCTCTTATTCAGGACCAAAGCCAAAAACTCGCAATGGGCCTCTTTTTTCATTGCTCCTTTAAACTCCGTTTTGAATTTTTCGTTTAGAGTTCTGCTCAGAGAAATGTCTTGAAGCATTTTCAACGTTTTTGAGGTAAAGTTGTATCCGCAAAGATCTTGAAGCCGAGCAATCGCCGATTTTTAGGCTTCTTCGCTTTCAGAAAGGTCGTTGATAAGGCGAACTGCTAGGTATTTTGTGTAGAGCTGTTCGAAAACGTCTTGTTCGGCCAAGAACGTGAAAGCAAGCATAGTGCCACGTAGTTCCGATTCCGAATCTTCGGACTTCTTTGTTTTTTGCGCAGTGTTTGATCCAAAGCGCGGACGACGAGTTCCGCGCACTTTTGGTCGTTTTTAGAGTTTCCGTTAATAGCTTTTCGGTTCACGAAATGAGAACAAGCGCTGTTCAACGCATCAAAGAATTCTCCGTCTTTTCCAAAAACTTCTTGAAGGGCGCGTTGAAATCGTTCGTGAACCCCCGCGACCGCTTGGACGAATTCCGAAGGGTCCGCAGATTCCGTCGCCTGCTTCCATTCCGACTTTTCTAACGTGCTTTTCGGACATTTTCTGAATCTCCGTCGTCGCTTCTGTGCATCTCGAACAAAAACGAAGCACCACGTCCACATCTTCGAATCTATTAGCCTTCAACATGTTCAAGAATCCGCTTTTGATCCTTTCCAAATTCATCCATATCAGCTTTTCGACCTCCGCCAGGATCGCTTCCTTTGAGTGAACGTCGAAGACTTTTTCACATCGCCTCTCCTCGTCCTCAACCATCTTCAACGCTTCTCTCGCAAATCTCTCAAACGGAAAATTCTTCAAAAGTCGCGCAGATTCTCGCCGAAAGAACAAATGCGTCACTGCAACAAGCGGTGTTTCAAAGAATTCGACGAAAAAGCGCATTCGGTGCTCCTGCAGTTGGCCGTCGTCCAAGTCGAATTCGTCCATTCCGGAGTTCTTCACGACGCCAAATTTTTTGAGCATATCTTGAACGTTCTTGACGACGTTCGGATCTACATTTTGGCCTTGTCGCATTTCCCGGACCACGGAAGGGACGGAAGTGAAGAAGCGGCGTGGGGATCTTTGGTCAGGAAGTGTTTCCAGGAGAGCAAAATCATTTAAAACATGAGATCTCATTTAAAACCAAATTGTAACACTCACCACTCGCTGCTCGTAAGCGTCGTTTAGATTCGCGTATCTCTTTAAAAACGATCTGTTTAGGTAGCGCAGAATTCCGTCGTTGAGCACTGCGGCGGCCGCCTTTAAAGTCTCTCATTTTTCGCTAAACGCCAGAAGAATCGTTCTGGCGTCGTCCGATTCCAAGACCTCCGCAAGCGTCAGTGCCGCTTTCTCGGCGTAGAAATTCTCGAGTAGCCTGAAGAGTTTCAAAGCGCCACTCTCTTCAGGTCCAAGTTTTCGGATACATTGTTTGTAGAGGTTTCGCTGTAGGTTTCCGAGTCAAGAGGCTCATTTGAAAAGACGTTTTCCAGAACAGGAAGGAGTTTGGTAACCCAGAATTCATTGAAGGAGCCTTCAGAATTGGATGTATCGGCCATGACACGCGGGAAAAGATGTTATGACAAATGTGAATGTGACAAAAGCCGTGTCAACAAGAGAACGGATGCAAGGCGCATCCAAGCATTGCTATGCTAAGATACCGTACCCATGCAACATTGAACATTTAACGAAATCGTTTAAAACACTTTATTCGCATACAAACCATCTGATTCTAAAAACCGAAAAATCAACAAAAGCGACAGTCTTTGTACACCTGACTAGAATTCCTCAGAGCGAATCGCGTGGATATGAAATTGATGACATAGAGTAAGTGAAGGAAAGAGAGCCGGAGGGTTCTCGGACGCTTACGCCTTCTTGTTGGCGGTGATGTTAAGGACTCCGCGCGACGAGAGGTGCGACTTGAGGCTGGCGACGTCGACGTCGGCGGGGAGCTTGTAGCAGCGGTGGATTTCGCGAGTGACGGTGCCGTGGCGGTCGTTGCGCACCTCGTGGCGGCAGTTGATCAGAAGGTCATGACCCGACACTTTCACCTGAACGAGGAGGATGTTTAGGGGTTCAAAATAAAGGGTGGCTCAAAAACACTTACGTCAATCTCGTTGGGGGTGAAGAATTGGACGTCGAGTCCGACCTCAAACTTCTCCTTGGTGCTGGTGACCTGAACGACGCCGTCGTTGTTCTGGAGCGGCCAGTCCCACACCTCTCCGGCCCATTCATGGGTGACAGGAACCGAGGACATTCTGAAAGCAGCGGCGCGTTAGAGGTGTCGAGAGGAGCGGCTGCGCGAAGCGAGATCGTTCTAGGTCTACGCGGGGCTCTCGGGACTATATCCACATCCGAACTGCCTGCACAGTGTCGAGAGGCCGACGTGTGGGAGGGAAACGCGACGCCAGTCTGCCGGCGTCTGCTCTTACACTGCGCACGAGTCGCTCGGAACCATTGGCGCCTTTTTTGTGGCCTTCGAGATCTCGAATGCGGCGGATCGCGAGGAACAAAGCCACTCGGACATAAAAGCGGAGAACGAAATATGACGTGAGTGTAAAGTGGGAACTGAATTTTGAGAGGATGGAAGATAGAGATGTTGCGATGTTACACATCGACAGAAATATAAATGGTGGAGCTGTAAAAAATATACGCATAAACACTGTTTGAGCTATTCTTTTACCTCTAAAGGTGATAAAGGAAAATTGAAAGTCCTGTTTAAGTTTGAAACTTTAGATAAAATACAGTGTAGCATTTCTGCAATATGCGATATCTAACAGAATCAACGAAGCACTTGATCATATGCCGCACATTGTAGTGTTTAGACATAGTATTTAGACAAATATCTCAGTATACGATATTCATAATACTTGTTAGTCATATCGATTCCTGCAGATTCGCCCTCAACAGATCGACGAGTGCATTGATCTCGAACGCTTCCACATCTGCACGATTCCGCAGCTTGTTTTGATCGAAGCTCCAATAGTGCAGATGTGGCTACAACCCTCATAGTCACGAGCTTTCCTTGTTTTTAATATGACTCGCACTTTTTGCCGGAGATTCAGTCGTTCTTTCCTCAAATTTTTTCGACAGTCTTAACGTATTCTTCTAAGGGAAGCACTTCTCGATCCCTTGGTCAACTTGCCACAAGTGTCCTCAAGACGGCCACCCCCTAATTTATAAGTGAGGCAAACTATTAACGGTCGGCAATTATTTTATGCAGCTCCCGCAGTCAGCTGTTTATCCCAGTTCCGAGAGACCAGAAAAACAACGAAAGATGTTATTAATGAGTTTTCTTTGGCGACCGGCCGCTGACCAAACAACGAAGCGTTAATCAAAGAAGAAAAATGGAGAATCACGTGGGCTTTTTTGAGATGAAAGCACGTGTGAAAAGAAAAAGACTCAAAAATGTTGTTTTAGAAGGCTCCCGGTTTATTAATTCGACTTTTGTCGTACGCATTTTCAAGTTTCCAATTTTTGATCAGCAGCTTCATAATTCCAAGTCTCTTCTCAGGTTTCAACCTACCGTAACCCAAGTTCACTGACCACTTTACTACACATTAAAAGTCAAACAATCTGGATTTTGGCCTCTCTTCGCATTCCGTCGTCGCGTCAACAAGATCATGTTTCCTCTCTTTACAGTCCTAAGTTCAACTTTCCAACTTCGAGTTTCGATCATCATCAATCTACCAATATTCCGAGCGTTCCTCGAACTCGCTTGCAACATGCACACTCCTTCCTCCGCAGCTGCTTCGTTCGGACTCCTCCGCCAGGTGCCGCTGTTTTTCTCGGGCGCAGCAAATGGCCACAGGACGCTCTTCGCTCGCTCGCTGCAACTCGAGGTCGGTAAACAGCTTCTCCTGCGCCTCGCGACCTCTCGACTTTTCCTCTTTAAACTTTGGCTGTCGAAACTGCGGCCGTAAGGAAGCCGCGAGAGTAAACAGCTCCGATGTTGATCTAAGACAAGCGGAGACGTCGAGGACCCCGGGCGGAAGCAAAAGAGGACGCTGACGCAGATTGCAGCCGAGAGGAGATCTCGAGGAGAAGAGGTTGAGGCGGAAAGTGAAGTTGAGGAGAGATAAAGCTGGGATAAGTGGAGACGGACGGATTGGGTTATTCGAGTTGGGAAAAACTCGGTATGTTTGAAGATGTGCAAGATTAACAAACGTTGTTGATGAGAACTTTAAATTAGTTAAATAGGCTTGCTATTTCGCTTTGTGCAACTCAGACGTTTTTGATTATGGTCGACCAAAAAATCTGCAAACGGCAAACAAGAACAAACAAGATGGCTTCGATAATAACAAAACCACGAAAATACAAAAAGTCATGAGATACGAGCGTAATAACAAGAACAAATGGCATTTGAAGCATTGAAAAGATGAAAACAAGTTTTCTAAAATTAGATGAATCGGCATTGAACATCTCGAACCGTGAAATATTTCAAATGCCTTTTAAATTATTTGCTGATGTAACTTCATTTTTGCAAACTTGCAAAAATTGAGTGACGCATGACTCAAAATTGGCTTGTTTCTAGATCGCATCCGCTTCTAAATGACCTCTTACTTTTTTCAAACTTATTAGATTGCTCAATTTTTCCATTGATTCCGGCATTCCTCATCTCATACCCTATCTACGTGCATCTGAACAGCAGGTGGCAGCAAAGAGTAAACGATACGAGGATCACGAGGCTTCCACGCTGCAAAACAAAGCCAAGTGACTACGGAACTAAGAATACTCAACCGATTGTTTTTTGAACCCGACGCCATCACCCAAAGTTTTGCATGATCTGAGGTGGCGAGCAGTGACTCGAGGAACTCTGGAAGTGGCGGGTCCTTGAATCGCAATGAATTATATCTTCGCTGCATTCTTCAACGTCAGCAATATCCAAACCCGTGATCTGCATAGGTTCATCTATCTTGGCCGCACTTTGTCCGGTTCTCGTTTGGTTGACGCCCGGCTGAGGAACCTCATGAGCCTCGAATCTGCGAATCGAGGACAAAAATAACCCGTCAAAGGGTTTTGCCAATGGGTTCGGGTACCCAACATGAGGTAAACACGTTTTCCAGGATCAGCTGATACTCTCAGAATCTATTTTCGACTTAATCTCTAATCTTGGCTGTTTTCGCAGCAAAAAGCCGTATAAAAACGGGCGACGGCGAGTAGCAAGCCAGTGGAGGCGAAGCCGCTGCTCCAAGCGGCAGATCGCCTGAACCCTCCCGAACCCGATCTAACTCGAACCTTTTCAGAACCAAATCTACAAAATGGAACGCGGACAGCACATCGAAGTTCAGGGCCAGAGCGACCAGTGGGACTGGCCCATGCAGCACAACGACGGCATCGTCCACGTCACCAACACCGACGACAAGTTCGAAGTCGGCCTCGAGGCGCAGTTCTTCACTCCCAAAGAAATCGAGGTGAGCTTAAGTTCTTCGGGACGAGTTATACAGTCCTCCGTTTAGGTGAAGACCGTCGGCGATTCACTGGTGATTCACTGCCTGCACGAGTCCCGCAGTGACAAGTTCGGCGAGATCAAGCGCGAGATCAACCGCACCTACAAACTCCCGACCGACGTGGACACCAAGTCGCTCCGAAGCCAGCTGACTCCTCGCGGCATGCTCCTGATCAACGCCGGCAAGAAGCACTGAACGGATTAAAGAACCGTCCGATACATATAAACGCTGGATTGTATTTATTTTGAGAGATTTTACAAAGCTTGATTGCAAGAGAAGGTGAAACGGAAGCATAGAAGGGAGGTGATACGACGTTAGAAGCACTTTTTGTTAGAGGTGCGTTAGAGTTTATAGAACGCGATGGCATGTCATTACCGCCAATTTTTTTACCGTTAATTTGCATAAGCTGATTTTTAGGCTTCCCACTGAAAAATTGATGCTCCGAGGAAATTTTTAAGATTGTCAGTTATTTGTTACTTCTTAAAAAGTGAATTTTCAAACAACGGGTATAGTACTTTTGGCTGCCAGGTTCAAACAGGTTTAAGCTTGGACATTTTCCAATGTGGTTATTGCGGCGAAGCCGCCTGGCAGCGGGTATAGTAATTACGAAAGAAAACAGCCGGAGAATGTGGCTTGTTAGAATGTACTTCACGTCCAAGATCCGAAGAACTTCCTCGAAGTGGTGGTTTTGCTCTTCTATGCGTATTTATGCGGGAAAACCTTTAAAGACAGAAAGGCGAGAACAGAACTCGCAATAAGCTTATTTCTTCTTTTCGGCAGTGATGGAGAGGATTCCGTTCTGGGTGAGGTGGCTCTTGAGGGTGGCCGGGTTGACGTCCTTCGGGAGCTGGTAGGTGCGGTTGATCTCGCGGCGGATCTCGCCGTGCTTGTCACTGCGGGACTCGTGCATGCAGTGAACGACCAGCGATTCGCCGACCACTTTCACCTGGAACCAGATGAGAATAGCCATGATTCCAAGCTCTCGGACTTACCTCGATCTCTTTAGGGGTGAAGAACTGCGCGTCAAGGCCCACTTCGAACTTCTCGTTGGTGTTGAAGATCTTGACGACGCCGTCGTTATGCTGCATGGGCCAGTCCCACTGGTGGTCCTTCCACTCGTGCTGCACCGGCAGGGCCATGGCTTCGAATCTGCAAAAGGAGGATTAGGTGTGCTGAGGGTCGGGGATCGGCCGGTCTCCGGTCGGTCGGCGATATTTATGCGGTCGGTGGCCGCCGGATGCGCTCGCATAAAGCGCCGATGGCGCCGCCCGGGAGCAGCGGCGCGGATAAAACCCGAAAAACAATGATTTGTTGACTGCCAATCGAGTTCGAGTGCCGGAGACCTTCGACCACGCCTGAAGAAGGTGCGCTGCGCGGATCTGCACGTACTCCTGACAACCTTGACAAGCTGCGGCGGGCGAAAGTAAACTTGGCCCCGGAGAGCACAAAGAATGTTGATCCGCGGTTGTCGGTATTGTAAAACTATCCTAATGGATGGCCGGGCCGCCGAAGTGGCCGATATTCGGAACGCGGATAAACAGGACACCCGAGGGCGCCAAATAAAGTTTAACGCGATTTATTGCTTTCGCGATCGTAATCCTTCTGATTGGCCTGGGACTCCGGGGATCGTTACACCACTAGAATCACTTTCTTATTCAGGGGACAAAAAGGACCCGAATGCTCGCAACATGTGTTTCTCCTTCGCATGTGGACTGGGCAATTGGCTCACGCTCTAAAAACGAAATCATTTATTGCTGCATACGTGGATTTCGTTCTGTTCACTTCTTCTCTTCTTTCTCCTCCCAGTCGTACGGGAACTCCTGAAATGAATCCGATCAGCATTGAAATTCTCGAGTCCGGTTACCTCGATGTGCATGGTTACCATGCAGTTCCTCAGCAGGCCGTAGATATCGTTGTAGGGCGGCTTGTCATAGAACTTGAGCGCGTCGATTAGCCTCATAATGTCGCGGAACTCGATCGGGAGACCTCCGAGGAGCTCCTTGTTCCCGAGTCCGCTTCGAGCCGCTTCTTGAACGTCGTAGATTTCCTTTGGCGCCTGAAATTCCATTCTGAGATGAAGCACAAAAAACCACTGTACTCTGATGTTTCCCCAGGGAAGGAAGCCCTTGACCAATTCGACGATCATGTAAAACCACGACTCCATATCGTCCGCACGGGACAATTCGCGGTCGAGGTAGGCGTTTCGAGGAGCGTATCTGAACAGAATTCGGTCAGAGATAAAATACAAATGATTCACTATGCCTGGGGTTGCCGTGGAACTGCCCGGGCACGTCGCGGGGCTTCTTTAATTCACCGTTTTCAAAAAATGTACTTCCTGGCGAAGCCGAAGTCGAGCATGTAAATCTTGCGCTCCTCC
This sequence comes from Steinernema carpocapsae, assembly GCA_000757645.3. Taxonomy (NCBI): domain Eukaryota; kingdom Metazoa; phylum Nematoda; class Chromadorea; order Rhabditida; family Steinernematidae; genus Steinernema; species Steinernema carpocapsae. Next base: position 5,218,756 of record AZBU02000005.1, read on the forward strand.
TTCAACTCGGACCTTCCAATGGTGAAGTTCGCGGGACTCACATCGCGGTGAATGTATCCGACACTGTGGAGGTCTTCGAGGGCCTCAAGGCACTGGATCGCAATGCTGATTCCACACCCCAGCGAGAACTTTCCCTTCGTGTGTTCCTTCCGGAGTTGCTTAAGCGAACCAAGACATTACTGTCATAAAATGCGTTTCCGTACAAGCAGGGACGGTCCACAGAGGGTCATGACGCAGAAGTTAAGGCCGTCGTGTTGTCCCTTGTCGTGGATGATCGTGAAGTGGCGACTACCTCCACGCTCTTAGACAAAATCATTTTATTTCGGAAAATCTCGATTTTAACTTACTTCGGAGTTCAGTGAGCACGAATACCTCCATTCGAAGGACAGGAACGGCTTCGTCCGCTTTTTCCAGCTGCAAAACGCGTCCGGTTAATTACGAGAATCCACGAGGAAGCCTACCTTCAGAGCGTAAGTGCCGGTTTCATCGGAGACGCGATATACACATCCGAATTCGGCGTCGGGGTCGATCCGCTCTTCACCAAAAATCGTCCGATTCGATCTCCCTGAAAATAATCGCCGAGTTTTCGGGGGAATTTAGCTTGACCAATTGCACCCAGTTGCCCCCAACTGGGCGGATTTGGAGTTCGCCTTATCATAACAATGCGTCTCAACCGCAAATAAAAGAAAATAAAAGACGAACTTTGTAGAACTTCGGCAGCTCCTCCGGCAGGTCGGCGTTGCGCATCCGCGAAGGCATCTCGTTCGGAAGGGGTTCTCGCGCGGTCAGCCCATTCGTCTCGCCCTTCTTCTCATCCTTCGCGTCGCTCTTCGGTTCCTTTTCCTCCTTTTTCTTGTCGTCTTTGGCGTTCGCCTTCGGCGATTTCGCCTCCTTTTTCTTTTCGTCCTTCACGTCGCTCTTCGGCTGTTCCTCCTTCTCCCGCTTGGGCGTCTTCTTCATTTCCTTAGGTTCTTTGGCGTCACTTTTGGGTTCTTCTTCCTTGCCTCCCTTCGCGTCGCTCTTTGGTTCCTTTTCCTTCCGTTTCTCCTCCTCGACTTCTTCGAAATCGCTCTTCTGCGGCTTCTCCTTCTTTCCTCCGCGTTTCGACCGGGTTTCTAAAACTGTCTCTGAAACTCCGCTCCAGCACACATTGACGCTCACCTTTTTCGACCCTCCTGGAACGCGAGCCTCCTCTTCGCGATCGTCGTTTTTCTAAATTCCAAGATCAACGTCGATTTTCCCTGACGTCTCCCTCCTACCCTTCTTGTCCCGCTTCGACCGCCGCGATTCGTCCTTGTCCCTCTTCGACTTCTTCCCGTGCTTTGACGATCTGTCCTTCTCCGACTTCGGCATCCGAGGCGACAGTACGACCAGTTCGTCGAATCGCAAAAATTAAATGAGCAGCTTTAATCGGGACAACTTGCAAGGCACAATTTCAGACATATGTACAACATTCCAGACGTCTCGTTCTGCTTCGTCAGCACTTGTAGTATTCGGAGACGATTTCGGAAAAGGCGGTGTGGAGCTCGGTGTCCATAAGACACATGGTTCCGCCACCACGTTTCTCTTGGTGTGTCTGAAAAAATTGGAGTAAGTAGGAAAGTGGCATGACCGATCTCAGGCGACAAAACTAGGCCAATGATCCCTGTACGTCCGATTTGGCAGATGTGAGCGGCTTCATTTCCCTTCGGCCACCGCTAGAGATGTTACCCGCCCGAAACTTCCGGGTACCCGAACCCGAAAAAATCCGAACCCGACATCTCTCGCCACCGCTCGGTAACTCGATTCGGACGAAGCTTTTTGCGGTTTTGCAAGAACGCGTTACAGTAATTACATTTTGGGTCGATCAGGAAAGACGCTGCAGAATCACCACTTTCAAGAAATTTTGTGTTTTCGCGTGACCTGCAAAATGTTTTGCGAAAGCGAAAAGCAATTGAAACGATCGGACGTCGCTCTCCTTTGCTGATGTAAATACGTAAATATCACTTGTACCTCTGTTAAAGAGTTCTCTAATTGCCTTATATTAATTTCAGACGCGTTTTCAGGTTTAGCCCTCCCTTACGTCGTCACAAGCCACCGATATCGCTAACCTGGCGGTTGATGTCGCCGATGCATACCCAAGGATTCGTCGTTGCGCCGTTCGCCACTGCGTACTTCGAGTGATCCCAGTAGTTCGCGAATTTCACGTCGAAGAATGGCAGCTTCACGTATTTCGCGTTGTAGACGTCGACACCGTTGGAACAGTTCGAAAAAAGGTTTTTGTCTTCGACGGATTCGTGAAGCCAGGATTCGACGACCATCGAGTCGGCGATCGACGGGGCAACCAGGTCGTGGTACAGATCTGGAAAAGTCAAATTTGTGGAATATAGAATGAAGTGAGGAAATATTTAAGATTTCATTTTTAGGCACCCTACCTGCATTGAACTTTCCTCCTTTGCGAAGTGCTTAAAACTGGCTCCGTTGGTGCAAATAAAGCTGTTCACGCTGTAATACGGCTCCTCGTCACTTCGCTGTCCATTCAAGACCTTTCGCATCAAGGGAGCGTCGTATTCCATCTTGGGAGGAAGGAACGAAGAGTAGATGAAGGGGTTCGTGTTGTAGAGCTGCATGGCTGAAAAGAGAAATGAGAAGACGAAAGAAAGCGAGGAAATATACCCAGGTTGGGGAAGGAATCCTCGTAGTTGAGCGAAACGCAGATTCCGGCCTGTCCGTATCTGTGAGCGTTGCTCGGAAACTCGTAGGAGGCGTTGTTCAGGAACCTTGGAAGACTGTGGATCAGCCAGAATCCGTAGAGAGTGTCGAAAACGGCGGCGCCTTTCGTGTGACCCGAAGTGTCGCTCCAAACCGTCGAATCCGGAATCTCGTCGTTGTAAAGAACGTGGAAGAGCCTCTGAAAAAATGATGTTAAGAATGATGCAGGTTTTAAACGACAGAATTACGTTGTTAGAGGGATTGTTGTAGTAAGCTTGCATGGTGTAGGCGATGGCTTGGTTCAGCGAATCGAGTCCGACGGTCTGCTGCTGCCACTTTTTGTTGTTCGAGTCGAGGTAGATGAAGCCGGTGCCCGCGGCGACGTTGGCGTCGCTGCTCCAGGTTTGCTTGGGCATCTTGTAGAAGACGAACCAGTCCACTTCCTCGTTGTTCATGTCCTTGCAGAGTGTCCGAGCATCGACGAAGATCAGGCAAAGATCCAAAACGAAGAGAGGGAGGAGAAATTTCATGGTTCTGGAAATAAGTTAGTTTTTGAATTGCTGGAGATTAGTATTTGTCTTACTCGCAGGCTTAATGAGTATAAAAAATCTCTGCTCTAGTCACTCAATGAGTGCCCTTAACTCCCAAAAGATCAGAGTTGCCATTCTGTGTACAACACCCTCTATCGCATTCACCGCTCGGCTGCCGATAACTTCCAAAACCAGCAAATCGCAATTATTTCGCCACACTAAACAAACACATTTAGGCGAATCCCATAATTTCTATTGTGTGCAAAAATTTAGTTCCCTCTCTTGCGTTGGCGTCCCAGCTTCCTGTCATGTTTTTTCATTCCGCGAGATTCAAGTGTTTTGGAAACAAATCTATGATTTCTTAACGAGTTCTTAAAAGTTCCGCGTCGAATTATAAGGTTTCAGCTTAAGAAGGTGCAGGCGCATCGTTAGAAATGATCTTTGGTAAGAACAAATTAAAGATGAAGAAGAAGGCGAAATTAGAGCGTGACAAAGAGATTAATTTGAGGACTACTGTAACATCTTTCCTAAACTAAGAATACGAATAATTTACAGCTAGTAGCTTGACGATACTCTCTTTAGACTAATAACAACTAGATCAAATGCCAGTGAGTGACAACAAGGTCCTAAAAAGTCTGTGATTATCTTCAAAAGAAAATGCCTTCGTGACTCAAAGAACAAACTGCGAACGTTGGTTCTTCTTCTCCCCCACGTTGATTCACTTCCGTTCTCTCAGAATCGAAACCTTTCAAGCCCCTTCTGACCTTTACGTTCCCAGCCTATTCACAACTTTTCTCCCATCCATCTTCGTTCAATTCCAAGCGCATAATTTCCAAAAACCGCAGTTTCAGCGTCGATTATTCCAGGGCACTGGACACATAAAAACCATCCCTACATCGAGCTCCTTCCTCCGCTGCCTGGGATTTACGTTTCCTTCCCAATTTTCCCTAATTCCGCTCGTAAACCCATTAAGCTCCCGAATCGAACCCTCCTCACCTCTCGCAATTCGATTTTCTGACTCGGTGACTCGCTCTAATGGAATAAGGAGGACGACCTTCGACAGTTCCAACACGACCAACGACCACTCGGCCAAGTGCAGGCAGAGTCGCATTTCGGCTTTTAAACGCCTTTTCCGGTCTTCCCCTTATCAGCCCCTCTCGCTATCTCGCAATCGATAAACTCTTCAAATTTGGACTTTGCAGAGCGCTCGAAGCGGCTCTAATTGAGTGTTTCAGTGCGAATTCCCCACTCGCGTTGTTGCACCGCCGCCCCATGCGTTCCTGGATTCCAGAACAGGAATTCGTCGTTTGTTTTCACGTGGAAATCTCACACCTCGCGCTTCCAGCAGCTTCTACGGTGTCCGTTCCGGCACCTGACTGGCGTGCACGTGGCTACGGCGTCTCTCCGCTGGGTACTTTTTGTGTTTTTCGATGTTCGATCACTACTTTGCGTGGACGAACGCGGCGATTGACGTAGATTCGTTTGCTTATCAGGGCGGGTTGCGCCCGATTTCTGCTGTTTTTGTAGCTTGGGACAAAACTCAATTGTGGGTACAGGAAAACGTATTTGAGAGACTTTAACTTCAAACAAATTGAGCTTAAATTTTTATGTTTTAGAATGATTTCTTGAAACCCGATGCGTCGCTCGAGTCAACAGTTAACCGCAGTTAAAGTCACTACAAGATCTCAGTCCCTTTTCTGTTTCTGCACCTATCGAATTCTTGTCCAATTAACATTTTTACCACTCAAAGAATCAATAATCCCAATTCTCAAACGCCTATTTCCCAACCGGGAAATAACAAGCGAGTCACCTTTGTTCCACTCTCACCAACGATTCCGATCGATCCGCTTTTTCACCGGTGCAAATGCAAATCTTTTGGCTATTTCCATTGAATTCATAAGAGGAGAATTAGTGCGCCTATGACTGTTATCCTTTCCAGTGTCATCCCGAGTCACGATTTTGCTGTCAAGCGTCCTGAAGTATCCAGGAACGTTTCTATAGTTATTTGCAGGCGTCAACGTTGAAAGGACAACGTTGGCATGAATTAGAGCCGTTAAAAGGACTTGGAAGCTTTCAAACCGCTATCTTCCAGTTTTTCTGTCCTTTTTCCCATTCTCTCTTGTGTATCTCGAACACAGAAGGTGACTCCCTCACACTGCATTAGCTCCCTTCCAACTCTTCACGTTCAGCAATTTTTGATAAGCACTCTAAGGGCTCACCACAAGCCACAACTGCTCACAAATCGGGAAGCTCTGTGGCTCGATAAATGTCTTGGGGAGCATGCTGCCGTCGTCTTCCTGATTGCAGGGTGCGTGAGGATTGGAAACTGGATTTGTTTGGGACGCCGAAAACGGCATTTGTGTTGCGAATGCGCTCCCCTAAAGGCCTCCCCATAGTTCGAGACGCATGCGACAGACGCAAGCTAACGCCATACAAATTTCTGGACCACACACACAAAATTTTGTGTGTGGTTCAGAAATTTGTATGGCGTTAGCTTGCGTTTGTCGCATGCTTCTCGAACTATGGGAGGCCTTAAGATGTTGGTGGGATGTGGGTGTTACAATTTTTTGGACTTGATCTTTTTGAGTTGGGAGGATTTCATATATTTGCTCGTGCCGCCACGTTTCGGGATTAGTAAAAAGTCGGCCGCGACACAAAAAAGTATTTCGGAAACCCGATCCGATTCACAAATTTAAAAGGAAAAGCACTTTCAATTTGTACCCCATCGTCCTATCCACTCGCCCCTTACAACTCAAAGTCTTTTTTTGCCCCAAACGGTTTTCCAGACTGGAAATGAACCCTGTCTAGCGTCCCGCAATTTGCAATTAGAGTGCTAATTAAGATTTGCGTCTGCGATCGATCGCGACCTCCTCAAGATCAAACGTCGTCCGGTAGCAGCGGAAGAAATTTCAGCGGGGCTCTTCGCCTTCGTTTATCAATCAAAAAGGTTTCCTCCGGCGGTGTCACCTCACCGCATAACATGAGCAAGCCGCCGCTCTCCTCTGGGCCTCGTTATCTCCAAATCTCGTCACCAAGTCGTTTTCGGCCACTACACGACCTCCGTTTCCCTGTTTGCCCGCTCCGCCGCGGCCTGCCACGTGCACGCCCAGAATTGTGCAGGACGCCCGGCCGACGGTCGACTGTACGACCGCGGCGGCCGCGTCCGGCCGATCGATCCATTTTGGGCACAAAAGCCGTACTCCGAGGCGTCCGGCCCACCGGAAATCTCCCGGCGCGGGCGCTCCTCTCAGCCAGAATTCCCTGAGGCGTGTTAAGACGACGGTCTTTTTGCAGCGAGTTCTGCACAAAACACTCCGCGAGAGGTTTCTGAATAATGGATGAGCCTGATTTATGGCGGATTGCGGTTCGCCTCGTTGATTTTCGTGTTTTTGAGCGAAAATGTTGCAGAATCCGATCTGAAAGAAGATATTCGCGGATCCGATTTTGAGTTTTGTCCAAGATTTTCTGAGATTGGGTGAAGAAAAGCAGATTTTGGCGATGATAAAATGTTTTTGAGATTTTCTGTTATTTCTCATATATTTTAGTGAGTTTTGTGGGTCAAATTTACTGTGGTACCTTTCGTGTTCTAATCTCAGAGATACTAAACGTTTAACGACCGTTTCATTGGGCGACTGTAAAGCAGAGATTTTGCAGTTCGCTTTGATTATACCGTGGTTTTATCAGCGACATTCCTACGGTTTTTTCCTTAACCTGTGAGTTTTTGATCCAAGCTAATTCAGCCGATGTTTCAGATTTCAAGACTCCGTATTCCGCTGCTTCGGCCCCTTTTCGGTTGATTCCGAAATCGGACTTTCCAGCTGCTTTTTGTTTGCCCAGGAAACCGCAAACAATTTAGAGCCGTTTTATTTGGGGTGTGAAGCATACTTCCAACAGATAACTCCGAGGTGGCCTCGCCATCGAAATGTCCGCGAGCGCTCTAAATTGTCGCCTTTCGAGGGAATCCTCTTTCCGCGCATTCATAAACTGTTCGCACCCTCGAATGATTCACGGCGAGCAGTTAGGTTATTTATTGAGGGAAATGGAGCGCAACATCGATTTTGTCGTCAATTCGCGGCGCACCTCTTTTTATGTCTTCGCCGTTGCGTTCAATCCAAAACGGCCTCAATTTCGAAATCTTCCGTGCCCTCTTCTTTGAACCGATCTCCTCGCAAGAGCATTATTCCTGATTCAAAGAGAAAGCTGGAATTTCGAGGAAATAATCGCTTGTTTTCAAAAACTCTCGAATGGCTGCCACTCCATTGCCAAGCGCTAAACGACTGTTTAGATCCACTTTAGATTATATTTTCCGAGCAAGCAACTCGCGCTCCAGAAACTCCTCCGGTCGACGTTTGAACGACGGCAGGTCGACGACATCACGAATCCCGATGGGAAACGCACGGATTACGCAGTTCTAATCCGGGAAACAGTCTTCGCACGTTTCTTCGCAAAAGAGGCTCGTGTGTCACTTATTTCCGCTTAGCATCTTCTCAGGGGCTTCGGATTAATGCGCGCAGTTTTGCGTCGACGCGAAGGTATTCTTGCCGTGGAGCTGGATCGCGAGAAGAGCGACCGCTCCTTGGATACTTGAAAGGCCGAATGCCTCTCGCGATGCCTGAGTCACCTGTCTGAAAAGCGCTTTTGCAAATTTGAAACGTGATAAAGTTTGTCTGGAAATCCTAGACTGAATTACGCTGTCTCGTGAAGCCTTTAAAAGCGCTTTTTCGCTTGTCCGTGCTTCTTCCGACTGCGCTCCGATCTCCGCTGCTTTCTTCTCAATCCTCCTCGTAACGAACGATGCGCGTTCCAATCGACGGTTTCATTCGGATTTGTCAGGTCATACTCTAATCCGAGGCTCTTTTTCAGACAACGAAACCTCTTTGGTCCACGCATCCGGCTCCTCCACCAATAGTGGCGCTCCGGACTCTTCGCTTCATTCGCCTGGGCCGCCCTGCACTCCTATGAATCTGATGTCGCGCTATGTCCGCCGAATCCTGCGATGCGGCGGCCGATCTCCGATCATCAACCTCCTTTACGCGACCCTCTTCCTCGTCATGATCTCGCTGGTCACGACGCAGTTGACCGACACGCGTGAGCAGCGCAAAGTGGTCGCCAGAGCTAACCAGGTGAGTGTGGATTTTCCAAAAATGAAAATCTTGTAAACCTCGCATCTGAACGTAATTCCCACAAGTCCTTTTCAGCCAGCTCAACAAGATCAAAATCGCGGCAGAGAGCCGATCGACCTCCACACGTTAATCAAGAACCGCCGCGAGCAGGCGGTCGACAATCGGATTCGCGAGGACATCGAAAGCGAGAAACGAGTACCAGAAGCATCCAAGCCGCGCGAAATCATTGACCGCGCGAATGTCGGAAATCAGATCCGCATCGAAAAGCCGAAGGTTGCGCAGCACAACGCCGAGAAGATGCTTGAGGGCCAGAAGTACCCCGCCTCACGCTGGAAGGCTCCTTCGTCCCCATCCGGCGCATCGTCCACCTCGACCTTAAGGGAGCGTCCTACAAAGTCGCCTTCTTCAACGAGATCTTCGCCTTCTTCAGCAAGCTTCAGGCCACCGGAATTCTGCTCGAGTGGGAGGATATGTTCCCTTACGAGGGCCGCCTGAAGTCCGCCGTCAATGGAAACGCCTACTCGATGGCCGACATCGAGGAGATCTTGAAAATGGCCCGCGACCACCGTTTGGACATCATCCCTCTTGTGCAAACCTTTGGACATCTCGAGTGGATTTTGAAGCTCGAAGAGTTCGCGCACCTTCGAGAAGATCCGAAGTTCCCTCAAGTCATCTGCTTCGGAGCCGAGGAGTCGTGGACGCTTGTCAAAGACATGATCGACCAGGTGGCGAAGGTGCACAAAAAGTACGGAATGCCTTACTTCCACATGGGAGCCGATGAAGCTTTCCAGGTAATTCTTCGGTTTATTCAAGCTCTCGTTCCAAACAAGTAAAATATTCCAGGTTGGAATCTGCAACGCCACTGTCACTCAGATGATGAAGCAAGGATCGAAGGATCGTGTGATGCTCTGGCACATGGCAAGGACCGCTGAGTACATCCGGGCGCAACACGACGTCACCGTCCTCGCCTGGCACGATATGTTCGGGCACGCGATGGAAGAGGATCTCAAAGCGTACAACCTGACCGAGGTTCTGGAGCCCGTGCTCTGGTCGTACGCCGAAGATCTTGAGCAGTATCTCCCTACTCGAGCTGGTTCACGCTGAAGGTAGATGATCTGAAATTGAAGACCATGCTATAACGTTTCCTATTTCCAGCCTTTCAAGAAGGTTTGGGGGTCTTCCGCTTACAAGGGCGCCGACGGACCCGCGCGCTTCTCGTCCAACCCAATCCACTACGTCCGAAACCACGAATCGTGGGTCGTTCAGATGAACCGCATCTACAAGGAATTCGAATCCTTCCAGGTATCTTAGCACATCGAACTGGGTTTAAGAGTTGCTTTACAGGGTATAATCATTACGGGTTGGTCTCGCTACGACCATCTGGCCTTGCTGGCCGAATTGCTGCCGATCGGAATTCCCTCCTTGGCCATGGGAATGGAGACGCTACTTGCTGGAAAGCCGCTCAAGGGCGAATATCCTCAAACGGCAGCCCTGCTCCACTGCAATGCCCCGGTGACCCCGGATACACCTTTGGATGCCAGTTCCCGGGCAGTCGGATCTACGAACTGGTGAATCAGGTTAAGCAACAACAGGATGACCTGGCGACTTATCTGGACACCGATCACGAGGTCAACGGGTGGCTCTCCGTATGGCCGAAGCCTACGACTTCTCATCGCCTATGTACATTGACGTGAGTGTCGACTTAAAAAAGAACTATCCTAAACTTTTTTCTTAGAAAATCCTGCCATTCATCGACTTCCATTTGGGTCCCATGGAGCGCACTCAGAACGACTTGCGCCGGGAACTCTCAAAGATCTATTTCGACGATCTTGTCGACGAGTTCCTTTTCACTTACGTCAACGAGGACATCGAATTCCTGCAAAAGCGCCGTGCGGCGGCGAAGAACGTCCTCGAAAAGAAATTCTTCCAGAAGAGGCCGTTTGTCAAGTCGGACAAGTGGCCGAAGCCGGGCGCGAAGCAGCGCTAGAGTTCTTGGGTCATTCCTCTTTTCTTATACGCGGTACTTGTTGTAAATTTTGCGCCTTTGGTTACGCCTTCGCTGAGAATCGCTTTCGAGCGTTGATCCCGATTGTGATACAGCCTCTTTTTCATATTGAAAAACCTCCCATAATCACTAGTCAGAAGATTGTTTGCCTGTCGGAGGGACCGACGACGGGGTTCGATTGCTCAATTGTTCGTTCGTTGCCTGATCCCTCGTGGAGACGTGTCGTCGCCGATTTTAGTAATCCTGGGGATTGGTGACCTTCTTTGTTAACTGCGATAATAAATCTAAATGCTCGTGCAGTCGCCATAAGCACTTCGAATTTGCTCCCTCCTTAAAGTACCGAACAAGTGACCACGCGATCAGCTTGTTTGAAAGCTCGTAATGCGCTGTGAACCGCGATAAAACCGTGATAATCAGCTGATGGTCACTCGGCGTTCGTAATGGAGACGCGTAGTAGATTAGCGCGAACGGTTCTAAGCGTCAGAGGGAAACGCAGCCAAGATGGAGTGGTACGATTACTTTCCGTTGGGACCGGTGAACTGAGATTTCTAACGTTCTTGGAACTATTGTTTCCAGGGAGTAAATGACGAAGAGGAGGACGACCTTTGGAGCATCTGGACCTTCGAGGACGGAGATGTGCTAGCGATGTGGACCGCGGCTTGGAGCGATCGCTTTGATCGGCTTAATCCCGAGGAGGTGAGTGATAAAGCGCAGTTTTCTGCTGCTATGCTGTTATTTCTGCTGCTCCAATATAAGACATGCAAACCTGGTTTCAGGTGGTGAAAGAAGAGTTAAATGTGATTCCGGTGTTATCCACAGCACAGCCGGTGGCAAGAGAAGTTCCAGATCTTTCAGAAACGATCGTGAAATTAGAAAAGAAGAACGTCTCCGTGGCAAAAAGAATCAAACGCTTCTTTGTATTCCGTTTTTAAGATAGAAGTGAAGCTGCAACAATCTCATATGCTTGCCCAAAACACAACTCCTTTTCCAATAAAAATTAAGGAGACTTTTTGATTTATCTGTTTGTTGATTCGCTATGCAGCACAATGTTGCTCTCGTCTGGTCGATAAGGACGAAGACAAATCGATCCAAGCTTCTTGCAGTCACCCCGAAACACGCCGCATGTTTTTCTCCCGTGGGTCTCCGCGTTTCCATTTGCTCCGTTGCGCTTTTCATCAATTTGGGGTGCTTTCCTAAGGTAAAACCTGTGATCATTTCCTTTCCTTGAGCGCCTCAAACTGAAACGAAGAAAATAAGAATTAAATAGATCTTGGCTGCAGGCTCCCGTCGCGATAAACTTGCGGTGAATGAAAGCACACCGTACGTCCTCGGTCGCCCGTATGTGTGGAGATTGTAAGGACAATCGAGAACTCAAATCTTGAATTATGGCTTCCAAGAACGGTATTTTGATTAGGTAGTTGTTCTTCGTGCTTACGCAGTATTTTCAATGTTTATTGTCGCCGCCAGGCGCGCCGCTTTCGCGTTCGCTCTGAATTGCATCTTTTGCAAAACGCTTCCAGAATTTTCGATTTTCTGCTTTTGCAAGTCAGTCTTACGAATTCTGTACATTTGTCGCTTTGCAAGTTCATAATTTCTGCATTTTCAGGGTCTCACGTGTAGGATCAGGAAGCCGCCGACTTGCACTTTGTATCCAGCGACCCTCTCCCGTTCGGACGTTGCTGTTTGGTCGCCCGCCCCAATTCGCCCTTTGTACTTTGCAGTTTGCTTCCGCTCTTCTTCTCAATTCCCGTTCACATGTTCGGCATTCGCTTGTTCCTATCCTTGAGTCAAATTCCGTTTGGATCACGATTCCAGGAACGTAATGTTGGCCTCAAATCGCCGAGTCCTCATTTCGTGTCCCTTTCGTGTTCACGCTGTTTCTCCGCTACAATTTTCGTATTTTGACCACCGCGACGTGGACTTTGCACCACTCCGTCGCGTCGGTATCGCCTTGACCCGCCCTCCGCGTGCTTTTGTCGTCGTTTATGCATTCAGTTTGGTTTCATTCAGATTGTAAGGACAATCGAGAACTCAAACCTTGAATTATGGCTTCCAAGAAGGTATTTTGATTAGGTAGTTGTTCTTCGTGTTTACGCAGTATTTTCAGTGTTTATTGTGGCCGCCAAGCGCACCGCTTTCGGAACCTTCGGTGGAAAGCTGAAGAACCTCTTCAGGAAACGTCATCCAAACTGCTAGCGATGCGATCTACCTCCCCCGCCACGTGGGTCTTCGTTGTGGAGTTCCGGTTGAAGCCGGAAGCCTTGCGGTCAACCGCCTGTGCGGTTCAGGTAAATATGATTCAAGCTAAGAACGACCAACGATAGAGTTGAATTCTAGGCTTTCAAGCCGTCGTGAACGCGTCCCACCAGATTCTCCTCGGAGATTCGCGCATCGTCGTTGCTGGTGGCGTGGAGAACATGAGCCAAACGCCCTTCACCGTCCGAAATATGCGCTTCGGATCCACGCTCGGAGCCAATTACGAGTTCGAGGACACGCTGTGGAAGGGCCTTACTGACAGTCACGCCAAGATGCCCATGGGAATGACTGCCGAGAAGCTCGGAGCTCAGTTCAAGATTACCCGTGAGGAGGCCGACAAGTTCGCTATCCGTTCCCAAACCCTCTGGAAGAAAGGTCTTTTTGTAGTTTATCAGAACTAGCTGACCTATTGCCTTTGTAGCCAACGACGCTGGAATCTTCAAGACCGAAATCGCGACCATCACCCTGAAGAGCAAGAAGGGACCGATTGTCTTCGACACCGACGAGCACCCGCGCCTGAGCACCCCGGAACAGATGGCGAAGCTCCCTTCGGTGTTCCAAAAGAACGGCTTGGTAAACGCCGGAAACGCCTCCGGAATCTGCGACGGCGCCGCTTCGCTCGTCCTGGTCGGAGATGAGGCCGCCAAGGCCGAGAACCTGAACCCTCTGGCCCGTGTTGTGGCTTGGGAGTCCGTTGGTGTCGTAAGTAGATGTTATGCATTTCAACACTTACTAACTGTTTTTACCAGGATCCCACGATTATGGGTATTGGCCCGGCCCCTGCCATCCGCGCCGTCCTGAAGAAGGCGAACCTGAAGCTGAGCGACATTGACCTTATCGAGGTCAACGAGGCCTTCGCTCCTCAGGCTTTGGCCGTTCAGAAAGACTTGGGCATCCCCGACGAGAAATTCAACGTCAATGGAGGCGCCATCGCTATCGGACACCCTCTGGGAGCCTCAGGAGCGCGCATCTCGGGACATCTAGTCCACGAAATGAAGCAAGCGTTCAGCCTTTCCAGAATCTAAGTTAATCTTGACTTGTTTAGGCGCCGGGGAGTGAAGTACGCCATCGGCTCCGCGTGCATCGGAGGAGGACAGGGCATCGCCATCCTCTTCGAGAACGTCAACTAGGCTAATCGGGTTGTTGTTGTGTATCATGTACATTTCGTTTAATTGTGATTCAATCTGAATTTCAGCGTAGATGAACTCAAAAGGACATTTTTAGGAACAATGAACACGCGAATCCAACCAGATCCGCGCCACACTTGCAGGCCCGCGCCACACTTAAAATCTTAAGAACTCCCTAAAAAACATCAACAAAACCACATTCAAAGAACGTTTCATTCATAACAAAATAACATGTATAGTGACAATCAATCAGCGGTCGCTTCCTCCGGACTTCCCTCCTGCTTCACTCGGTTTTCTTGCTCCTCCTTCTTGCGGCGGCAGCTCGGACGATGCTCCCTCCAGTTTCGGTGCTGGCACTCCTTGGAGCAGTAGCTAACATTCCAGCAGCAGGGGTAGCTGGACAGGTTGCCGCACACCCGGCACCACTGCTTGCGCTTCGTTTGGTTCAGATCGAGGACGTGTTGAGCCTGGAGTTCTTTGATGCGGCGATCCAGTTCGCCTTCCATTTCTTTGAACACGATACTCCTGGAACAAAAGTGGTCAGAGGTTGACAGGATAGAAATGGAACGCATGCAGTAAACTCATGTTTAATGCCCGCATGCAGCTATAGGGAATTTTAGGATTACCAAAATCGATCATAGCCTTAGGATAACTATTCAAAGATACGTTGCCCTAACCAGAATTTTTACTATTCCAGACAATCATAAGCTGTAATTTAAACTTCAGTTGTAAGTAAACTCTAGAGTTTTGGGAGAAACATCAATCCTGAAGGCAGTTCCTAAACCAACAATAATGAACCAAAGCACTTACTTGGTTTCTTCCTCGCGACGGCGGTACTCGTTCTGGATTTCCTTCTCCATCCGCTGACGGTCGCTCAGGTACTCCTGGTGCAGCTCGAAACGGACTCATTATTTAAAGAACAACCAACGAACTTACTCTTTCAGTGAGTTCCGTCATCGCTTTCTCTAGCGACATCTTGAACGCTGTGCTCCATTCTTGTTGCACGGAGATGAACTGCTTCTCGCGTTTCGTGGGGCTCCGCGGGGACATCTACAAAGAAAGGGAATGATAAGGACGACGCCAGAAAAAGCGCGAACATGATACGAATGCATGACACGAAATAAGTGCTAACGGTCTCCAATGAACGAAAAATGGAAAGCTCTGCTTTATAGAAGCGCCCTAAAGAGAGCAAGAAGCAACCCGAGTGTGCGAAATGAGAAACGAGGGAAACGGAAGATCGCCCCAGAGCATCTGAAAACGACAAAGATCAAGCGAAAATCGATCGTCCAAACCGCAAAATTGAAGAAACCCGCGACTATTCGACAATTCTCATTTCAACGAACCGTTCAGGGGAATCCGTGCGAGACTCAAATTTGCAAATTTGCAGTCTATTAGTTTTTTTGCAGTTTATTATGAAATTTACAAGTTCAAATGTGATTCATTCGACTTTTAGCTCATATTTACAACTAGATCCGAATGTGAAGCTTCAGATACTTCAGGCGATAGCCCCGCACACGGACGTTAGATTCCGTTCTGGGATGCCTTCCGGGAAGTGGGACATGTCGAAGAACCAGTAGGCCCAAGTGTTCGTGTTGAAGATGGTGATGATTATGCAGATGATGTTCAGAATGAAGCCAGTCAGCGCCTGGAAGGTGGAGTTACACAATCCATATTAAATTTATTCCGTTTTCGGTTAAGCCTTTCATGAGCTCAACCACTTACCATTTCCCACATTTTCAACACCCCAGTTTCGTAAACGATCGCGTTAGGAGCAGTCGCTGGTGGAAACATAAAAGAAAACGAAGGCGATATACTCGCCGGGATCGATAAGTAGAGTGGGTGCAAACGAAGAGTTTCGGCCTGAAAGAGTACAAAGATCAGAAAAACTCATCAGGAGAACTCACGATGCTCAGCGATATGGGGATGAAGATGCTCGCGGTGGCAGAATTCGACATCATCTCGGTGACTACAACGCAGTATTTAAATCATTAAGTTCTCAGCAAATGTCCTACTGAAAGTAATCGCCGTGGTCAGCATAGTTTGCATTTGGATCGGCGAAGTGTTCCGCATCGTATCCAGAACGAAGCAGGAGACCAACTGGCTCACGCCGCTGTTTTGGACCGCCTTGGAGATAGCGAACCCGGCGCCGATGAGAAATATCACCGTCCACGGAAGTTTGCGGTGCACGATGTCCCAAGTAAGAAGTCCTCGGCGGCTGGTCGGGGGCTTAGTTGGATCTGAAACGAGTCAATCACCGTATTCTATCAGATGAAACAAACCTTTTCTCCAACAGAGCATGTCGGGCTTCTCGCGAGGCCACGCGAAAAAGAGGAAAACGACGACGATTCCGGCGCAAGTGTCGCTGATCAGCTTTCTAGAATCGGACACTTAAATTTAGATTTCAGAGCGACTCTAACCTGCGACTGGGATCGATAAGAGATCCCCAACCGTAGCAGAATCCAGGATCTCTCCACATCCACGTAAGAATCATGATAGAGTACAAAAAGAGAACCGATTTCTCCGCAAACCTGAATTCTATTCTCCTAATAGAACACTCAAAACTCACGTCATAGGTCCAAGCGAGTTCTTCGCGTTTAGGATCGCGCGGTTCATCTTTTCCGCCTTCTCCGAGTTTTCTCCTTTCGGACTGCGGACAATTTCCAGAAGACTTCGAGGGCCAAGGAAAACCACTTGGAGGATGATCCACGAGGCGATCAAGTAACCCACAAGGGGAGGCAGAGCGAAGGCCATCCAGGAGAGGTAGGTGACTCCAGTTTGACCCTCAGGATACCAGGTTTGGATGTTGTCCCGAAAGATCAGATTCGGGCCTGTGGCTGTTATCGTACCAGTACCTCCAATCAAAGAAGCGTGGCCACAAACTAAAACCATACACTTCCACATGCCACGGTCGCGCCTCGAAAGGCCGTCGAACAGCTTCCCCACGTGGCCGTGGTCAGGACCAATGTGAGATTCGCCGATTCTGAAACAGTGGGTTACTGTAGAGTTCTAAAAAAGCGCGGCTCGTTACTCCGTAACCGAAGTCTGCGTCGAACCTTCCTCCTCGTCGCCTTTTCCCATTTCTTCCAAAGCTGCGATCGCGATAGGAATCATCAGGGCCGTTGCAGCCGTATCCACCATCCAGAAGCTTCTGAAAATGCAATTTTAAGCTCACGTTTTGGACTGTATTGGAAATGTTACATGAAGGCGGTTGCCACAGAGAACGCGGCCAAGGACCACGTGAATCTTCCGCTGGTGTGCGAGAGGACGTTTAGGGCGATTCTTCGGTGGAGCTGGCATTCTTCGACCGCGATAGCCGCGATGAGGGTCACGACGAAGAGCATTGTGGTGTCCTGAAATTCTACTATAGAACAAAAGGTAATAGTAGCAATAAGACCAATTCCTGTACTTCGTGGTTGTTAACTTTAAGCAAACAACTCACCTTGAGATACTGCTGCGAAGTTTCATTGGTGGACATAATCCCAAACGCCGGAAACAGAACAAGCGGCAGCATTGAAGTGACCGCAATCGGCACGACTTCGCCGATCCAGTAAAGGGTACAAAGGCAGATCGAGAAGATGCATTTCGCTTCCTGGGAAAGCAGGATTACTTCTAGAATCCTAGGTTTTATCTACCTTGGTCCCGTAGAAGAGGATCGGAGAGAGGAGAAGAGGGGCGACGAAGATCCAAATCGTGGAGAGAAAGGGGCGAAGGTCGCGGAGAAGCCTCCGCATGGCTTCTGGATCGGAGACTGTTGTCGACCTGAATCTGATTTTGAAACGTGGAGCGTTAGTGGAGCCCAAAGGCTAATAAATGCAAATCCGAGGAGAACGCGAGGATTAAATAGGAGACGCCAGTGGCACGGAGAACCGGGTGCGCCGATGTTTGTAGGGAGCAGGGGGTGCGAGGAGATCCAGATTCGGAATTCAACGCGTCATTGGAACCCCAAATCGAGTGTTTCGCAAATGGGAATCGAAAGCGGCAATAACAACAACAAATCTGAATGAAAAAGGAAATCCGAGGAAGAGATTCTGGCTTGACACGTAGCTGTTGTCGTCCTCGAGTTGCCACATCCGATTTACAAGTTAAAATCATGCTGCGGGTGGAATCGGGAGGACAAATGCGGAATTCGCTCATCATCTTCTTCTTGGGGAAACCGCCGACAGGCAAACGAAATCGCCAAATTAAATCCGTGACGGATCACTTTCGCGAGATCAAACAAACGCGATTTGACCGTCGCTGACCAGCGCTTGGAAGTTCGGGTAATTCCCCATTTAGCGCCGCCTTCGACATCTGTACGAGCGAAATGAAACTTCGAGTGAATACAAGAGATATCCAGAAAAATTCATTTCATAAGACGATTAACAAAAAATTCGCGGAGTTATACATATACAAGACTGGAAACTCTGGCCGGGCTTAATCCTCGCACCAAGCGTTCTCCTTGCGGATTTGTTCTTCTTCCTCCGGCGTAAAATCGTTCTTGATGTTGAAGGTCTTGCGGATTTCTTCGGGGGTCTTTCCCTTGATCATGTTAGCCACGGTCTTGCAGGTGACGTCAAGCAGTCCGCGTATGTCCAAGTAATTGGCCGCCTGAGAACGCAAGAATTATAGGAGGCAAAGGAGTCTTAAACTTACCAAGATCAGCTCGAAAAGAGTTCCCTGGTCGACCTTCAGGAACTCCACATCCCAGCTAGGGATGTCGTCCGTGCGTTTCTCCTTGCTGTCGGTCTCCTCGTTGACCGGGGGATCGTCCTTGTGGTGCTGGCACCAGCTGATCACCTATAAAACGCAGATAAGAAAATCGATTTGAGGAAAGAACCTGACCTTGCGGAGAATGGACGCGTTCACGTTCTGAAGAGGGATCGGTTCTCCCATACCAGCGAGATCGTCGTTGTCATCCATTCCGAGATCTTGTAGCATCGTGTTGATGGTGACCGAGAGACGAATTACCTCACGATCCACCTCGAACACCTCGCTGTCCGATGACTGCACTTGAATTTTGGGCATTTCCCGCTGAAGAGATTCCCAGTTAGAAACAGAGCAAGAGAAGAAAAATTAATCCGCGCGGATCCACAATAAATTCATTTCGCGCCGGCCTCGGCGCGTTGGCTATAATCGATAAGCAACGACCAGCGAACGCGAGAGCCAGGAGTGACTCGGCGAAAGTCATTGGCTCCTCGAAGCGCTCCACACATCGGCTTTGCACATGACGAGTGCACGAGCACGAAACAAACTTACGACGATTCCAAACGATAAGAAACGAAACCGAGAACGCGATCAGCAGCGGGAAAGCGAACACAGCCAAAGTCATTCGCATGTGACAAACGCAGCTACTCAGGAACATCTCCACAGGACCAAGCGAGAGATTTCGCAGCACCCTGGAAGGAGGCGCAGGCACTGCGTCGTCATGGGTAACGGATGCAACACAGCATGGAAGAAAACAAGTCAAATACAAACTCGGCTTCTTCGCTGGCGAAATACAATGACGCATCGCGCGGCGAAACCCAAAATCGATAGCAAAATGACAAAAACGCTTAAGCAAAGGACGCTCGTCTTCATCGACCGCATCGACGTTGGTTAGATCTCTTGCGATCGATCGGCGAGATTTTCCGTTCAATCCACCCAAATTTCGATGAGGACGAAATCCGGTCCCGAGCTGGGTGCGGCCAAGTGGTCACTCGAACGGCGAAAAACGGACGCCGCGGCGAACGCCTGCAAGGAACTACCAGGCGACTCTGGAATCGCGCTGCGGAGAGGCCGAATCGAGGTGAGGGGAGAAAGCGCTAGGAGAGGAGAACGACGCCGTGATACGCTGCTGCGACGGGAGAGGAAGTCGAGCTGAAATAGCAAAAATAAGGACCAGGCAGCGGCGAACTCATTTTGCACGAGCGACGGCGGAATATTAATGAAGCGCAAAGTGAAAAAGGACGCAAAAAGAGGCACAAGAACACTAAATGGAAGGCTAGGAGCAGCAATGGCCGGCCGCGAAAGGATCGCGGAAGTTCGAAAAAGAAGCTGGAACGCGCGTCGCAGAAATTTGAAAGACGAAAAGCACGAAATTCGAAAAAATGATTGATCAGCATTGCATCAGGGTGATCGCAGCGGGACCATGTTTGCAAAATTGAAGCAATCGGAGGAAGCGGGAGGCAGTGGTTAAGGGCTTCGGAGAGAGAATGGCGCTTTTGATTGGCTGGATTTCACAAGAGTTCTCAATGTTGCCACAGCGATTCCGATATTAGTCCGTCGACATGCCCTTTCCGTGCTTTTGGGTAAATTTGGTTTACTAATTTTGTTTTGGAACTTTTGCTGTTCTTAGCTTTCAGTTTTAAAATGACCCGTTAGGAGGTTGCTTATCTCCAGCAGACTCCTAACAAGGGAACATTCCCAAGTGCGAATTTTAAATCGAGCTGAAAATTGGTGAGCAGATACATAGATCTCGATGCGCGGATTCCAAAAATATAGGTGTTGCCTGCGGATGCGAGATCTAAAGTGCCTAAAAGAGCATGTCTAGTTGGAAAAACCGACCGGTAAGCAAGCAGTCAGCTCGAACGTCCAAGCCCTAATGGCCTGTTTCCTTAAGTCGGGCTTGGTCATTCGAGCTGACCGGGGTCGGTAGGACATTTTGTATGGCAGTTTCTCGATCTAGACATGCTCTTTTAGGCACTTTAGATCTCGCATTCGCAGGCAACACCTATATTTTTGGAATCAGCGCATCGAGATCTATCTGCTCACAAATTTTCAGCTCGATTTGAAATTCGCACTTGGGAATGTAAACGGGTAAACAGTTGTAAGAATATATGGCCTCCGATCCACTCTACAGTATGACTTTCGGACAACGCATGTCACCTTCGTTCCTGGACGTAAAAGAACTGAATATGATGTGCTGTAGTGGTAGGAACAGGTGCTCTTGATATTAAGTAGGAAACGATGACTTGCAGATGTGTGGGAGACGAAGCTTCCGTGTATAATGCCTCGGCCAGACAAGCTGCGGGGTGCGGCGTGCGTCTGCGTCTTGCGGCAGTGGCGCGGGTGCGGCGCCGACGCAGAAGCTTATATGGCCACCCACTTGCGGCAGCAGTTGCGGCGTCCCTCCGTTCTCCTTTTTCTCCTACTCCTGTCCCAAAATCACATCATTTATTGTTCTGAAAGCATCAAAAATACATCAAGTACTGATAACGAGAAGTCCCATTAATCGCGGAGTCCCATTAATCACTCAAACATCTAGTGAATTTCGCGAATATCTGTCCAAACACAGAAGACCCCAACAAACAGAAGACCCCAACAAACGCCAATTTACGGACATTTGCGCGCAAATCACCTGTTCCTGTTTACTAATTACGACACCAAACCACCCCGAAATGCGCAAATTAATGACCAAATATTGCAAATCATGCGCATGCGGAAACACCTCAAAACGTCTCTACTTTGTTGCTCTGCTTGGTGGTCTTCGCCGACAATGCCCAATTTCTATCGAAAACCACACACCACGACGCACGCTGTACCAAAAAGCGCGTATACTTGAGAACGCGTTTTTTTCCGCTTAACAGATGGCGCCGCACGCCGCAGCCATAACCGCAGACGCACATTATGTGGCATAGTGCCGCACCGCACGCTGCAGCTTATCTGGTTGAGTCATAAGAGGGGGCTACACCGACCCGCAAGACTGCACTAAATGCATCTATTCGGAGCCGTTCGGGGGAACTCTTTGAGCAGAATTAAAGGAATGTTCCGAAGAGTGCAGTTCTAGTGACCCTCTTATGGCTGAAGCTGATTTTTAGGTGCTTGAGAGTAAAAAATAGATTTGAGATAGAGTTAAAAAGTGTTATTTCAGTAACCGCTATCGTAATGTAGATTGAGTAATCTGGACCTCTGATTCAGGCTTCTGATGGTCACAGTATCGCGATGGAAATACTCGAATATCCATTTACAAATCGTCAGGGTGTGTGTCACGAACCGTTTCTGGAAGTTTGACCAAGATGTACCAACCAAGGACAGGAGCGAGGTGAGCAAGAGTATTCAAGGGTTTCCTATAGGCAGTGTGAAAGGCTCTGTGAACCGAGCCTTTCATATGGGCGCTGTCAAACGTGCTTTAGTGCTTTTAATTGTCGCATATTTTTAATTCCAGGTTTTGTGGTACTAAGAAAACAATTGAAATTCCAGCCTCGAAGACATTGAGCAGTCTGTATATAGTAATTGTTTACGCAAAGGACGCTGGTAGAAGTAGTTTCAGACTGAAGTATCGCGCTGGTATGCAATTAAAAGTTTCTCGGTTTTACGGTCTTCTTCCACGTGCCCGAATCAACTGAACCTGATTGGGGACCTTGGAGCGAGTGTTCTTATCCATGTGGTATCCAAACGAGGCACAAGAAAAACAAGCCACAAAAGCGAGAATCTCAGCGCTGTAACATGAAGCCTTGTGAGGCTGGAGCCGTTCGATCCTGTGTCGGATATGTACGTCTTTGATGCCAATGAAAACGCTAACGAGTGTATTCCAAGAGCCCAAAATGAGGATAAGAAAGTCGTGGACATTTTGAATCGATTAGGAAAGGTTCAGAATCTATTGGTCAGCTTTGTAAAACCCCAGCCCCATATGTGTAAACTCGATATGTTATGTAGTTGCAACCATTCAAAATTTTTCTCAATTAGCTTCGTACCAATTTTGATGTTCCCATAACTGTTTTGCCATAATATATAACATAAACGGGTTGATTCATCAAGATTTCCCACCAAACCATCCAAAGAAAATCTAATTTGTTTGCTAAATCCATAAAAACAACGAAAACAAAAATAAAATACTTGAAAAGTGAATTCTGAGCGCGGAATCTGGAACCTTGGCTTCGGCGCAGTCTTTGCGCTCGCATCGGGCGACTATCGCAGCGATTCGTCCCAGAGGAGAACGACTCATCCTCCGACCGCAAACGAAACGGCGGTTTATGGAGCGAATACGCTGGTTGAGGAGTGAACAGTCGTCCTCGGACTTTTCCGCCTCGCCGAGGTCGATGTGGTCGACGTGGAAAAGGCGGTGATTTTGCTCTATTAAAGAATCATCGATAGAGATTTGAGCAATTTCCTGAAAGCATTCGATTAGTTAAGCTACAGATTCGAGAATGTTAGAAATGGGGTGGGTCAAACAAGGCACCAACCTGAGGTAGAGAGTAGTCGGCGTCGAAGAGCCGCGAGCGGATGACGCGCATCGAGCGGATCGAAGAATTCTCGAACGCTTTCGAATGGACCAAACCGATTTGGGAGTCGTTGAACACAATCCGGTCGATTCTGGCCCCACTGAAAGCGTTGGGGCCGATCCTCTTGACGTTGGAGTCGACGAGGGAGATCGAAGAGAGGGAACGGTTCCCCCAAGCAAAAGCTCCCTCCAACACGACGTTCGAGTGGAGAATCTCGAGGCGCCGCAGCGTCGGGGTGACCGACTTCACCACGAGCTGCTCGACGCGGTAGAGGTAGATGTGAACATTCTTGGATCTGTTCTCTGCGGTTACCGTGACCTGCCTGCAGTCGCCGAGGACCAGAATGGAAGCGTTAGAGGGCGGGATTCGGATTCCTGGAATCCCTAAGGCCATCGGGCCCATGCAGACGCATTCTTCGATGGCGTGTCTTTGCCGACAAGCAAGCCTAAAATGTAATGTCTGAAGAGTTTGTATGAAGCGAAGCCACATACCCTCCCTTATCTTGGACCCTCAACTCGGCACAAGGCCGCTCAGCCGCATTCGAGCAGCGATTTCTCCGGAATTTCCACGAAAGGTCGTGGATAATCGGTCGCAACAGCAACGCGTTCTTCTCGCAAGCCTTCAAGTTGCAGAAGACTTCGCAGTCGCGCATCAAAAAGCGCTTTGTTTCGCTCGCGAGGCCGCCTTCGAAAAAGTCGTCCGGGAGTTCTTCGGAGAATCGGCTTTTCGAAATGTCGAGAGTGTCGACCTAAGATAAAAATTCACGTATCATTCCAAACGAGTGCCCTACGGTTGTGTTGTCGAAGAAGGGTCCCTTGAGGGTGTCGAAGTTGCAGTCGCGGAAAGTGACGTTGGCGATCTTGGAGTCCATGAAAAGGGCGCCGACGATGACTCCGAAGTGGATCGACGTGAATTCGACGGAACTGCTTACTGTAGATCTTGCAAAGAGATTCGTCGTCGCCCTCAGGAATCCTCTCGCAAAGGCCACTTCCCCGAATTGACCCCCGTCAAAGGGAGGCGGTTCCGAGGCTCCCGCGTCGTCGATTGAACTGTCCGCGAATGATATCCTTAGAATTTCAGATCCGTAGAACGACCTCCGTGCGAGGAAGTTGATGTCGGACTTGTCGAAGCGAAGTTGGTCGATCCGGGAATTCCTGAAGGCGCCGGCTGTGATCTTGCCGATATGAGAATGGACAAAGTTGACGACAGCGACGGAGAACGGCGCAGGCACATTGAAATCGTCCGAAGGACCCAGTGAAGCGATCGTGGCGTTTTCGAAAGTCGCGATCTGGCAGAAATTCTCGGGGAGAAGCCGGTCAAATACGCTGTTGACAACGGTCAGTTTGTCCACTTGACATTTCCGAACGGATTTGGCCACGGGATTACGGTAGCAGAGGTCGAATCGCGAGTTTAGGAGCTGGAGATGGGCGATCTTCGCGTTGTCGAAAGTGGCGAGGTGCGCTCCGTCAGAGGCAGAAACCTGAGCGTCCTCAAAGATGACTTCGGCGAGCTGCGAGGAGTCGAACACGCCGACCCCCAGGCGGCCGATGTGGATGTTCTCCCGGAGGTAGAAGTTTCCGATCGAGGACATGCGCCCGAACGCGTTCCGGTGGAGGTGGGTGACGCGGGCATCTCGGAAGTAAACGTATTCGACCTTCGAAACGTCGGCGAAAGCGAAGGAGTCGATGGAGGAGATCGTGACGTTCCGCCACCAGAAGTGCTCGATGGAGTCGAGGCCCGAAAAAGCGTGTTTGGGGATGCGAGTGACGCCAGCGTTTTGGACGACGAAGTGCCGCGGAGAACGACGGATGCGCCGGAAGGCGTGAGGACGGAAGTCGACGCGCCCAATGCCCACGAGCTTGAGCTGGTCGTGGATTGAAACCCCCGTGAAGGTGTCGTTGGGAATAACCAGGTGGTCGCAGCTGTGGACGACGAAGGACTCAATGTAATCGAACTGGTTCGCTATGCCCGAGAGCACCAAACGTGATTTCTTGGGTTTCGAGGTTTCCGATGAGTCCCACGAGTCGTCTTCGCATCTAAAGAACTCCAGATCAAGAGAAGCTGGATGAGGATTTTTTGGTTCTCATTGTATGTTAATTAGAAGTGTCCATAGATATTTAAACAATTTGTCTTGATGACAGTTTTGTACTTGCACATAACGGCGAGTCAGGGAACCCCTCCATCTTACATCCCACAACACACGTCTTCTCTGAGCCTCAAAATCCATTATTTTCCAATTTCACCATTTTTAGCGTCACTCAGTCGACTCATAAATTTTTCAGCAACACACAATTCGCGTTGCCAAGCACTTCAAGCATGTTGGACTAGATGGACCCTTTTCCCATTTTTACAGATAATTTTTCTTTTTTAATACCTGAAACGAGATAATACGTCAAAAGGGGAACAGGGAACGTCATCCTTTTGTCAGAAGCACGAGCAATTCATAAGCAATCTGTTGGAACGCGGAGAGAATTCATCTGTGAAAACAATTATGTTTGGAAAGGGAAATTTTATCCGCCGCTGCTTCTCGCGTTAGTCATTTTCGTTTTTGTTTATGATTCCTTCTACCCTCCAACAGTTCCTCGAGCGGCGTTCTTTGTGAATCAAGTCCGAATGAGTCAGTTTACTGCGCCTACAGCTACTTGCATCATACGCCACTCGAAATCTCCGCTTCCAAAATGGTCCAAGTTACTCACACCCAACTCCCGACGCCAGTTCTCGCGTGAATCACGCCGACTTCTTCTTCTTCTTCTTCGCCGCTGCCCTTCAGAAAACAATCGACTTGCGCTGACTCATTCTCTGGTCCGCTGCCCCCCGACGGTCCGCACTTCCCCGCTGCTTTGCACCCTCCGAGCACTCCGCCGCCATTTCCATATTCATTCGATCCTCCTCGGGTGACAAATCGTCTTCTTAAGCGCGTCCATAATTAATCCTAAACTGTACGTGTCTCCAATCGCTCGCAGCCATGCATACTCCACTCCATTGCGCCGATCGAATTCTCTTCGCCCGATCTGGGCACTTTTTTATCCGGGTCGTGGCGGGGACTCCTTCGCCCACGCTCCCTCGCGTCGATGCGCATATTAGAGCAGCGCCGATCGATTTGTTCGGCCACCGAAACTGTTATCCGAGGCCCGCGCCGGACGATCCACCCGGATCGATGCTGCCTACACCCTAATTCCCATAATTGGGGATCGTGCAGGCTGTCCCGGCGGATTTGAGGTCTCGGCAGATAGCTGGCAACCATCTGTCCACGCGTCGGGTCGTGCGCGCTCTCGATTTGGTTTATTTCGGGTTTCTTTCGCGATTTTGTTTGCTTTCCTTTCTAATGGAAGTTAAGTCGTTTTCGAGCGGTTTTCGGGGTGCGACTCTGTTTGAGGAAAGTTGGGACGCGATTCGCACGCATTGATCGTCGTGTTCGATGAGCGGATGAGAAGGAGGAGAGGAGAAGAGACGATTGGATCGCTTGATATTTCGTTCTATCCTCAATTTGAAACTTTTTCTAACGTTTTTTTTGTGCGTGATTTTGTGCAGCTGAACTTCCTAGTAAGATCCTCCATCTCTTTTTCTCATCTCCAATCCAAATAGAACTTGAAACGATCTTCCCACGGACTCATGACCGCTTACGGGAGGGCGTGCGAATTAGATAACCCAGGATAATGTTTACCGCAAAACTTATCTGTTTTGCGTCTTAATCATACATTTTCTGTTTACATCTTTTGGTAAACAATAAAGTAGATAAGATATCGAAGGACAAGTTAAATTAGTAGGGATAGCCTTTGCTCGAACTCCCACAGAACGTGGGGGGCATTCGAAGACATAAGTAAAGCCGCCTCCTAATTCGATTTGCTCAGAACGCGAATCGGACTTCGGCAAATCTGGTCTTTGAAAGCTGTGCAAGACTTTGAAATGTGACTGAAAGTACTAAATTTTGGGGAACGCATGAAAAAAGATCGCTAAGATCGGATATCACAAATATTGGTCAATTTCAGACAAGAATGCATCGAAAACAAAAATCTGGTTTGTTGGTTGCTTTTTTCGATTCTCCACTTCCCTAAAAACCGAATTAATCGTCAAATTCGCACCTCCTTCTTTGCTTTTTTCCTCATCTCTGCGCACTATGGAGATAATTGGAAATCGCCTTCGCCGCACGTCAACAGGCTCCTTCATCAAATATTTATCGTAACAAAAGCCGGCGAACATCTCGAGTGTTTGTCCTCTCAAGGGCCAATTTGCCTAATGGGAGCGTGCTTGTAGGATCCACCGAGGACGACAAAAATTGCTGGAAAAAACACGAAAATTGCGCTCGTTTCTTGTTTTGTCGTTGCTCTCCGACCGTAACGAATCTAATAACCAAACCGGCGACTCGCTCGCCGTTATTAATTCGGAGGTCCCAGCCGGCCACTAATTACAGTTACACCCGCAGCCCGCACCCGCGCCTCTTGCGGTCGTCAATAATTCAGCTGATCGGGTTCGGCTTCCGAAGAATCTTTCCGGGATCATAATGGGAGCGTCCGGCTGCAGAAGGGTTCAGAATAAAAACTGTTCTAGTTTTTAGTGTCTTGAGGGAGTATGGGAGTTGAAAGAAGATAACTTCAATTAGTTTTCAACTTGAGCTTTTATGTGCCTTCTATGTGCTTCATCAACACTAAAAACTCACGTGCAGATGATCGACTTCGCGCGGCAAGTGCATCCTTCGGGACAAACGGCGACCGCTACTGTAGCCACCAGAAGCAGCGATAAAAGGACGATTTTAACCAAAGTCATCTCGCCGGGTTACGGTAGGTGACAGGACGCATGACGAGAAACGTGAACCTGAAACTGATTCAGAAGTCACAAAGGAACAGCTATACGTGGTCGTCGCCCTCGGCACGAACGCGCTAATCTTTTGCGCTTTTCGGCCTTCGCCCGGTCCGCACACCTAAGACCCAAGATTTCCCCGAGGGAACCGCAGGCGAAGTAAATTGCTTCAAGCGGCACCCATTAGCCGCGTGAAGATGCCGGTGATTAACTCCTGACCCTGAGGGCCGAGGAGAGGCGGAGCCTACCGCGCACCGCCTAATCCATAACTGAGTGCAGGGTGTTTCAAGTTCGGAGGGCCAGGCAAGAAATACAATTAGGAGGTGAGTGTGATGGAGTGCAGTGCGCGCTTAATCAACGTTTACCACGCAATTTTGCAATGGTCAGTCAAGTGCTATTGCCACTTGACTCTCTCGGCCTCTCCGTTCTTAGGCCGGAGGGCTATTATTCGGCGTGGCGCCCGAGCACACGACGAGGACAAATTAAAGGGGAACAATGAGGAGAAGGCGGATGCAACTATGGGAAAAGGGTCTCCATCAAAGTCACTTAGCGCATTTGATTCCACATACAGCTGGGCCAGAATTCAAAACAAAGACTAAACAAGAGAAGTTTGGCGGCGGCAGAAGCTCGAGCGGCGGAAAAGTTGATTTGTGCAGAAGTTCCGTTGGAGTCGTTAGCGAGGAGGTGCTTCGGAAATGCAGCCCTTGACCGCCCGGGGCTTTTAGTCCAGAGATCCGCAAGGTCGAGGAGGCAGAAACAAAGGACTCCTTTGTTCATTTGCGGTAAAAGCTTGCGATCTGGTTCTGCAGAGGCAAATAAGCGGAACGCGCAAAGCCCAAAACACCATGTTTTGATTAGGCCCTTCAGGCGCTCCTGAAACCGAAAACAACTCCCTCAATCAAGTGATCCCGACGCTGATTTTTTTTTCTCGTCCGTTCGTAGTTTGTTTTGGCACTTCATGAAGTGACCATCAAGAGGACGTTGATTCGATTTAAGTTTTCGGATCGCACTTGATTGATTATGCAAAAACGAATGCAAATTTTAATCCGATTGCAGTGTTTCGGATTCCGCAGCTCGGGGCCACTCGCTGACCGGCAATGTGACTCATCAGGGCTCAGGGGAGCGGCGAAAAGACCGATTTTCGGCCCCGTAAATCGACCTTCGATGGACTCCTCCTCTGCAATCAAGAAGCCAAATGCGAGTAGAAGATGCGCCAAACGTCGGAAGAAATTAGCGAAGTTAATGCGATTTTGTTGAACGGCTTGAAACGTTCGGGTTAATCGATAATGGCGCCGTTTTGCACTTTAGCGCGCGAGTTTTCGGGTTCTCCGGGCTCCAAAGCGAACGCCGCGAACGCTGCAAACGCCGCGCTGCAAAATACGAAATTCAGATTCTGTAGCGGATTCGAGTCTCATTCGAGCAACTTTCGTGGTTGTGGAGCGGTCGATCTGAATCTCTGCTCTCATCGGTTAATTCGGGATGTTTTGGGTTCAAACAATTTTGGATGCCAAAATCTTCTTCCAATTTTTGTGCGTGGCGATGTTCGGGGCCACTTGATTCCGTGGAAAATCAACAGCTTTGCGGCGACTTTTTGCAAATTTCGAAATCCTCTTCACCGCAAAGCGGCATCGAGAGGTTCCGAACGGATTCTCCTGCGTATTTTTAGGCGAAGAGTTCGCGAAATTCAACAGACGTTGTTTTTTTGCTTGAAATTTCAGCTCTGATTTTGGATGCAGAACGCATGATTTATAATGTTTATTGTCCCGAAACAGATCTGATTAGATGTCCCTCTCGGAAATGAGATCATTTTGCGCGATTTTTGGTTCTCTAATTTATTCCAAAACGCAGCTGCATCGCCTTCGATCTTGAAATTTCGCCATTTCCTGTCTCGTTTTTGCTTGAGTTTCCCACGGTCTTTACACAACGGCTCGATTTGTTGATCATATCGCGCCTGACAGTTTTTTTGTTTTCGTTTCGCTTTCTCGCGTTTTCTCATTTACGTCCTAGGCCACGATTCGCCGGTCAGAGTTGCTCCCGACTCTGCTCGCCCCCCACCGTTCACCTAACGCTCTCCTCATTCACGCATCGCATCAACGATGATTCGACCGCCGATTTTGTGATAAGCACCGACTCATTCTCTCATTTTCATGCCGATTCGCGTGGTCATTGTCGCCGCGATTCTCTCGCGTGCGATCAACGTCATTTACGCGTTTCTTTATGCCCACGCCGATCGTCCGGCTTCGCCGCCGACAGTTATGGCTTGGCGATTCCAACCATCCAAGTTCAAGAATACGGCCCCGAAACAGCCAAAGAAGGAGGTGCGGCGTAGAAGCTCGTGTGGATTTACTATAACGCGACTGTTTAGGATATAATTTTTGATGTCCCCGTCGGAACCCTCTCATGCACGAACAACGGAATTCAGTCGAGCGAGGAGCTCCTCGCGTTCCACATCGAAGGCGAAGGTAAGTTGCTCGTCAAATTGCATAATGCAAATGCTTACCTTCAGGCGGCAAACTCGGGATCCTTCCTATCAACGCCAGAGGAAGACGTCTTCGCAGGGATATCAACGTTGTCTGCGCTCACTCAGGTACAGGATCACATATCTTACAGCGAATAACCCCATTTTTGTAGATATCGTGACAGATTTCTGCTTCGCGCCGTTCGACAACCGATTGCTGGCCACTTGCTGCCGTGACGAGAAGGTTGGGTTCTTTTTTTTAATTAGCAAGGGATATCTCGTATGCACAACAGCCGCTCTAATCTACTGCAAGCAGCTGACTTCACATGGACCAAACACTTTCCCTAAATGCATTTTCTTGTTTAGCTCAAATTGTGGCGATGTGATGACTTCCTCGACGACTTGGCCGAAGCGAAGGCCGTCGGCGATGCGGATTCCGTGATTGATCTCGAATCGAACCGCATGGTGGAATGCCTAGCGCCGCACAAATCAGCCCACTTCGTCCTTGCAGCAGGAATCGGAAGTGGAGCCACCGTGCTAGATGCCGGAGAAGGAAAGATTGTAACCGGTGAGGAAGCTTCCAAGAGCATAATTCAACGCGTCATTTTAGAGCTATCCAGAGGTATCTCCGACAAAGTGCAATCTTTGGATTGGTCCGAAGACGGCCATCTCCTAGCCGTTTCCGGCGATAAGGGCCGATGTGCAGCTATCTTTGATCCGCGTGCTTCGACAGAGCCGATCCACCAAATCGCCCAGTTGCATAGCGGTTTGGGCCGTGAGGGGCGCCTGGTATTTGCTGATGGAAAATTGGTGTCGTCGGGTTTCACAAACGTAAGCTATAATAACCGCATTTCCGTGAATTAATTTTTGGTTTCAGCAAAGACAACAAGAAGTTCTTGTTTTCGATGTGCGAAGCGGGTACAACCGGGTGCACCAGCAAGCCTTCATGGGCACGACGGGTCTTTTGATTCCTCTTTATGATCCCGACACGAAATTGTTGTTCCTCGCAGGAAAGGGTACCAACAAACTGCTCCTAACCGAGATGTCGTCGAAGAACCCCACTGTTAGCGGAGGTAAATCGACTTTGCTACATTGATGCGATCTTATGTGGCGTGGATTTAGTTTGTGAGCATAACCTGCCAGAGCAGCTGCTAGGGGCGTGTATCATGAGCAAGCGTCAATGCGATGTCATGAGCGGCGAAGTCCAGAGGGTCTTCCATCTCAGCAAGTCCTCGATTTATCCGATTCCCTGCATTGTTCCCAGGAGGGTGAGTGTTACATCTCAAAAGCATTTGTGAATCCCGCTGTTTTAGAGTTACCGCGATTTTCACGCCGACCTTTATCCCGACACAATGGGCTCGAAGCCTGGATGCTCAGCGGAAGAGTGGTTTTCCGGAAACAACGACTTACCCGAGAAGATATCGCTGAACCCTTCGACTCCAACAAGCAATGGACTTTCCGAACCCGCCGAAGTGGCGCCGGCTGCGAAAGTGAAACCGACCAAGGCCGAAATCACGTCGAATGGCACGGAAAACAAGGAAAATGGGGATTACCAAGATACGGTTGAGCCCCCCAAGAGCGAAGTTGTTGAAGAGAAACAGCTTACTTCGAAGAAGCCAGAGGAAGAGAAGGTGGTAGCCGAACCTGTGGTCAAATTCAGATCGGACCGCTCTCCTAAGCCAGTTCCTATGGTTCGCGCCTCGGCCGTTGCAGCTTCAGCTGTGGCGGGTAATCGCCAAAGGATCTTATTTGAATTTGAACTATATTTTTCAGATCGCGCAAGTCTCTTCGTCGGCGCTCGCGAATCGACTTCATTGTCCTCGGTCTTCCAGTCCCGACCTCGACCCAAGTCCTGTGTGGTAGGAATGGTTCAGTCCAAGTTCCGCCACGTAGAAACTGTGGTGGGGAAGAAGGGAACCATGTTCACCAACATTCGTAATGTGAATACACGACTCCCAATCGAATCCACTGGATTTTCTGTGTCGAATAAATATGGAGCGATTCCCTTGAGTGGACCAGCTGGACTTGTCACGATTGTTGAGGTACTAATAATGCATAATCGTAGTCCGGTCATAATCTTTTCTTTAGCTCGATGATCCTTGCAAGCTCCCCGATGGAGTCATCGACGCTCTCCAGAACAGGACAAACGTTACCGAGCTCCAGTGGAATCCGTTTAACGAAACAGAGTTGGCTGCCGGTCTGGATACCGGACGCATCAACATCTGGCGAATCGATGCTGACGTCCAAGCGCTTAGGCCCTCAACTCCCCCTCCCACCAACAAAGAAGCTCCGTCAAGCGGGGAGGAAGTCTATCGCCGAAAGCTCGCCGATCTTGAGCCGAGAGTATCGCTGCACGTGAGCTCTGATAAGGTGTCAAGCATAAGGTGTGTAAACAACATGTGATCCAAATGTATTGTTTTGTTTTAGATACAATCCTATCGCCAGCGATATATTGGCCGTCGCCTGCAATGATAGCACGATCAACATTTGCGACTTGGCTCAGCAGAAGGTGGTTCAAACCATCCGCGCCCACGAGCAGCCCGTGCTCTCGATCGCTTGGAGCGCTGATGGTCGCAAGCTGGCCTCCGTGGGCAAAGATGGGGCGCTCTGCATCTTTGAGCCTCAACTCGGCGAGAAATGCCTTCTAGTCACGAAGAACGTCCTCGAATCGTCTCGAGGCGCCCGCGTCCTCTTTGTTTGCGACGATAAGATGGTCTTGGTCGTCAGCTTCAGCAAGTGAGGTGTATCTTTTAACCGCTTCTCTACAATTCACGCTTACAGAGGATCTCAGCGCTTGTGCACTCTGTACAACAGCGCCACTCTTGACCTTGTTCACCAACAACTCATCGACACGAGCCCTCAGCTCTTGATTCCCCACTATGACCACGACACCTCCGTCCTATGGCTTTCCGGAAAAGGCGACCGCACCGTCCACATGTTCGAAATCTCTCCCGAAGCGCCGTTCCTCATGCATCTGGCGCCGTACTCTGCTCCTTCTGGACATCAATCACTGGCGATGCAGAACAAACTGAAGTGCGATGTGAAGGCTGTCGAGTTCCAGCGTGGTTACCGACTTACTGAAAAGACTCTCGAGCAGATGATCTTCAAGGTCCCTCGAGTCAAGGTAAGTCATGATGAGCTTATGTGGAAATTTAAGCGTTATTTGTAGAAAGAGCTTTTCCAACGCGATCTTTTCCCCGATGCGATTGTCACCTGGAAGCCAGCGATGAACGCCGAGGATTGGCTGGCCAGAAAATCAACCGCGCCTCTCTTCGAGGACCTCTGTCCCGTTGGTATGACTGAACGTAATGGATCTATCGCTGCTTTCGTCGATTAGTGTGGCTTGTTTCAGTGGCACTACCGAACAAAAACCCCAAACCGGCTCCCAAGGCCGTAGCACCTTCCGCTACCACGACGCCTCCTTCGAAACCGCCTCGATCGCACGCCGAAGATCATCTTATCACCCAAGTCTCCGAAGAATCTGGCGTGGAGATGTCATCTCCCGAGTCGACGTCGCGCAATGGTTCCGGAAGCTCCGCAAGGGTCGCCTTGACCGAGGAGCAGAAGGAAACGCAGAAGGCCGTCGAGGCGGGATGGTCTTCGAAGATTGAAGAAGACCACTCCCTCGAACAGGACTCCATGGAAGGAGTCATGGAAGAGGAGTGGCTCGAAGAAGACCACTGATCTATTTGTAATTTAATTATTGACTCAAATAATAACGTTGTGAATTTCGATCTGTCAGCCTTAAAGCTTTTATGTGTTTAGCTAGCCTGTGTAGATGTGAATATGACAGCAACATGCGGAGTAAAATATATGAGCTTGTGAGTACGGGAACTTCCTCATTACCGCTCACCGGACGAATTCTTTCTTCTCTTGCTTCCTTCGAGGAACTTCTTAACGTCATCGTGGTCGAGCTTGCTGAGTTTGTCGTTGATAAAGGTAGCGATGGAGGCAAAGAGCGCGTCGCACTCCAATTTCTCGGCGAACTAAAAAACTGACGTTAGATCGAGAATCCGCTTCACCATCCTCACCTGCAGCAACTCGAGAAGCAGCGGAACGTGGGAACGCTCGCAGAGCCATTTCTCGTGGAGTTCCAGGTGCGGGTGGTGCTTGGCCTGGAGTTCGTCCTCGATGCCGTCGGTTTCGCTTCGGAACGCGCACCATTCGATGAATTTGCGGAGAACCGCGTCGCTGGCGTCGACCGGGATCTCCGTGGCGCCGTAGAGTTCGTGGACCGTGCGGAAGCAGCGGCACTGGGCGAAGATAAGCTCGCGGTCCGCTGTCCACCTGGCTCCGGACTCTGAAATCAGGACGATCGTGGGACGCGAGGCTTCTAAAGAGGTCGAAGGCTCCCTGGGATCCATGGAATTTGTTTAATCTGAAATTCGCAATTCGATTAAAGTGCTCAACGCGAGAAATCGTGATAAGATTGGACATCACGACAAAAAAAACGAACTAAAGTCAGAATCTCGATCGTCTTCGCAAACTCCCTTCAACGTGAGGGCCGACTGAAGACAGAAAGTCTGCGCGTTGCAGACGTCTAGAAACCGCCGAACGAAAGTCGCTGTGTCACGGATACCGTAATTGTGAATGGAACAGTACAATCGTGCTGAGACCAATATGACGTTCGAATCGGTGACTGCACGTGCTTGAGAGAACGATTCAAGATATTAACGTTGTCTAGCTTTGAAGTTTTTCGGAATCTGGCAGCGTAATAAATCCCAAGATTTGAATCAACTGTGGAAGTTGAATGGGTCAAGATTAATCTTACTCAGTCAGTCTGCTCAAAAACAGTTCATCTGGCTCTTGAATTCTTGCAACGTCTCTCTAACCCGTTCTCAAATTTCATCCTCGAGCGGTTCGAATGTAATGTTGTTTCCTGCAGAACGTATCACTGTTATTATAATAAAAAGCGTCGTTAGGCACGTTTGAACTCGGAATTCCAAGACTTCGAGTGATCTCAATTGCAGAGAACTGGTCCATCTGAAACTTCTTTTCGGCGTTCTCTGATCTTGAGACCGGAGTCCCCATTTCCGAAGTCACCCACCCAAACAAAACTTCTCCGTTTGACCTTGTTTGTGTACCGGCGGTTGCAGCAGACGTCTTCCCACACTTCAGCGACCGTGACGGTCACATAACGAGTTTCGCTCTCCTTGCAGGTCCTGGTTGTCCGCAAGTTCTCAGTTCTTTTAAAGTCTTCTCCTGGGTTCTCGACGGCTCTGCACTTTTACACGCCTTCTTCTTTTAATGAACTCGGGTCCTCTTTTCCTCGTTTTCGCCGCAAATCTCCGTTTCTCCTCCTCGAATCCTCGCCCGTCATCGCTTCGGCATCCACTTGTCAGCACCGATCGTCGCTTTTTACGGAACGTCGCGCGTTTTTCTCCTTTCCAAATACCGCCGAAGGCGTTTTTCTCACAAATTTCTTTTGTTTCAACGCGCGTGTTCGGTTTTATCTTCGCGTAATCGCTGTTGCAACTGGCGAAAGCGGCGCCTTGTCGACCTTCTTCGGCTTCCGAATTCCTCTGGGTTAAGCGTTCTCTCTTCGTCATCTCCCAGAAGGGATGAATAGAAAGCGCGTGAATGTGGCAACCGGTTCACCGCGTGAAAGCGCATTTTTTCGTTTAGCGCCCTTGGGGTTTAATTAGAATCTGAAAATTTATAGGAAAGTTGGAGATTGTGGG
The DNA here is from genome assembly GCA_000757645.3 of Steinernema carpocapsae. Taxonomy (NCBI): domain Eukaryota; kingdom Metazoa; phylum Nematoda; class Chromadorea; order Rhabditida; family Steinernematidae; genus Steinernema; species Steinernema carpocapsae. The sequence continues at coordinate 5,254,603 of AZBU02000005.1, forward strand.
CGGACGATGAAGTCGGCGTCATGGTTTGGGCGCGAGGAGAGCGATCTGACTAATTGGGAGACGAGGAGACGATGAGTCGGCGTCTCGAAGGAAAATTGGTTCCGAGCCTCTGAGTCGATCGCGGAGATCGAGACGGCCGTCGGCGACCCAATAAACCGCAAAAAGAGTTCCTAACCTTGACTTGACCGACGTCGGAGGGTCCTCCTTCGACCTAAACCGTGCGATCGTCACCTGAACCCGTTTCTCGAGCGCCATCGTTCCTCATGAGGTCGAATGCGCTCAAAAAAGAGAACTCCGCGACCATAAGAACGACCCAAGTTCTTACGAGAGATCCTAAGAATTCTCTCCTTTTTTAATCTTTGAGTTTATAATTTCTGCTCAATGTTTATTCGGCTGATTAACGCGAAACGCAATGAAAGATTGCTGACGTAGTTTTTGTGTTGTCTCCGGACTTAAGTGGACAGCGTAGTAAACTTTTGAAACCAAATTTTTAATGCGTGCTGCGTCAATGTTCACTAACTCTAATCTAGTTAAACCTAGTCTTATATTTAAAACTTTCGCAAACCTTCAAAAATAAATTTTTAATTTTGGCGTTTCTCTGCTTCGTCCATTGTTCAAGTTGTATTCAATAAGCGCCTTTTGTATGCAGTAAAAGCTTCTGTTCAGATTTCAAACTCTCTTTTATTCGATTACCTCCCAAAAAGGAAGTCCGTCAATTGTGAAACCCGCAAATCCCGATCAGTGATGTTTACAAACTTTCAACTTTCCCGATCTTTCGATCCGCGGCTACGTGACCACCGGGTGCAGTTTGGTCTCTGCGGCGGCGGCGGTCAGCGGCGCTCGCCGGAACGCGGCGGTCGATTGACCTCCTTCGAGGAGACACCCTCCGGCGATTGTTCCCCAGAGCCACTACGCTCCTTAAATCCGCCGCCGATCGATCCGAATCCGAACGCCTTTCGAGGATTCCGAAGCTGTCCGAGTGCAAATATTTGTCGTCGAGGTCAAAAAGTCGAAATTCGCGGGGCCGCGGCTTTGTTTCTGTGTTGATCGAAAATACTTTTTGTGTCACCTGCGCCCGTTTGACACCACTCGACTGGTATCGTGTGTTTCCTAAGACACGTGCCCCTTTTGGACGCGATGCCGAAAAAAGCGGGATTCCGGTTTGTGTTTACTGACTGCAATCGTGGCATTTAAAACTGTTCGGAGTCCAGGATTCCCGTGGAACGGGCGAGGATTGCGTCAAAAGAAAGTCAATATTCTCCGGTTGATTTGCGTTTGAAGCGCGTTTTGTTTTTTATCGTCCGCATTCCGCTGACTCAGCGACTCGGAAAACGCAGAGATTACTGTACTGTTACTGACTCTTTCGGTTCAACTTTTGGGTCTTTTTATGAGGAGAACCCGTGTTTTTAAATTGCAGGTTTACAGGACTTTATTTAAATTAACTTATTTTGAAAATGACCTTACATGGCTAATTTAAACTTTTCTTTGATCTTAAACTTTGCAAGAAATCAAGAATATTTTGGTTAATTCGATTGTTTCATAGCAGTCAAAGTTCACCTAAAAACCTTAAACCAAGTTGCTCTCTCTACCAGATCTTCCCGAAACAGGTCCAAATCTCAATTTAGAACACCGATTAATCACCAACTCTGAATCTGTGAGCTTTTACGTCTTTGTTGAATCTTCACGATTACTTCGACTCTTCTTCCGCCCTCGGAGATGTAATCTCCCTCAGTTCAAACAAACAATCTTTACCGTCTACCGTAATCCTTCGGGACGCCTGTTTGCCGTGCTCTTGTCCGAACTTTGCGCCATCTGGGCAAACAGCGTTGTCCTTAGAACGTCTTCCGGGCATCCCGGGAGCGTTTTGCAATCTCCTACGCGGCTGTGCTCAAAAAAGCGTTCGAAACCGCGCGTCGCCGGGGGCGGCGCCACTCGGCGCTCCTCCGGGTCTCCGCGCTCTCCTCAGTCGCTCCCCTCGGGGTCTTCGGGGTTCTCTCGGGGCGACGTCGCCACTCGCGCACCCAGATCATCAGCTGGGCCTCCCCTTCCCCTCCGATCGATCGCCTCCTAATCCTCTCCGCTTTCAGATCACCACGAAGCATCCCAGAAGCCTCCGGCTATATGCGTTCGAAAACCTGATCTTCGCCCGAATCGCCTTCAGATTTCTCCTCCACCGCTAATCTTCGTCGCCGTCGCGTAAATCTCCGTCGCTCTCCCCACGAATCCCGATCGATCCGATCTCATGGGTGAACCGTCGCTAAGAGGCGCTCTCTCTCGGCTTCCCTTGTTCCTCTGCTACCTCCTCTGGACCTCGAACCTCGTCTACGGTAAGTCGTTTTATACCTTGCGTTCCAGTCTCCTCGTTTATCGCCATCTCCGGACACAGGTTTCCCGCCTCTCGACCACCGGCGTTTTCAACTCGCCGCCGCAGATTTTACGGTTCGAAACGGCTCGAACCTGCGCGTAAACAAATAATCAATCGACATTAGTCGAAAACAAGAACGCGTTACGGTTCTTAGCGCTTAGCGGACTGACCAGCGAACTCGCGAAAAGCACTTAGGCGTTTTAGAGGATTTGAAGGTATGTCGGAAGTATTTTGTTTGAGAATCAGCTTATTTGATTCTTGAAATCTCTGATGTTGAACTTAGATCTCAAGTCCGCGAGAACAAATTCGGTTAATCCAAACGCGTTCATGCTTTTTACGATCAAACAAAAAGCCGAATCGCTGCCTTCTAAGGCCTTGATTTATGCCCTCCGCTTCTGCTTCCTCCTGCTGTTGTCAAGCAATTTTTCGTTCAACAAGAAGGGAGAACAACATTCACCGTTCGTTTGCCCCAATCGATTCCGTTTGTTTCTAAAGGTCTTAATGACTCGACGCCGATCCAGCGCCTCTCAAACTAGAATCACTTCCGTCGAAAACCGAATAAGGTGTAAAAGTGAGGACACGTTACAACATGCAAAGAGATATCGTTTTTCCAAGGCGAAGAAGGGTTCGGATCGTGACTAGGAGGGCGCCTGGGGCTGTTTTGTCATTTTTTTTATTTCTTCGCACGTCACGTAGAAGTTCGTCTAACAGTTCTTCAAATGATGTCAACTCTGCTTACGTGCACTTTTTCGTTTTTTCTCAGAGCCCAAAAACTCTACCGAAAGCGGTCAAACGTGAGCAGCAGCGGACCAGTTCTGAGATTAAGTCATCGGCGGGGACCTTCGCGGTTATGCAATAAACCGCCAGGAAACGAGAAAAACCTGCCGAATGTCCCATAACTCATCACGACTCCGAGAAATTAGCTGCTTTCGATGAAACTGGATCTCCTGCGCCCTTCTTCTTTGTTTCTCTTTTCTCAAGCGATTCTTCGCTGCCACTGGAATGTGTTTCATCTGCGCGAATTATCGACAATCGAGCGTCGCCTTCGGCGGGTGACCCGAAGCTGCGGCGAACCAGGTGAAAACAAGTCGGCGAGTTCTCGAGATTCTTATCGCCAAGGATCCCAGCCGCTTACTGCATTCATCGAGCGACTAAGCGAGTGGAATTTGTTACGTTGAGGAGGGGCGCCAAAGGTCGGGGGCGCAGGAAAAACGCCGATTCTTCTGGTCGGCGGCAACATTTCGGAGATCCGAGAGAACTCGTGAATAAATGAGTCACGGGGCACAATTGGCACTTGAAGGGGTCGAAGAATTCGCGGGTGCAACGCTGCAAAAGCGCGTGCATGAAGAGGGCGAAAAACCGCGTGGAATGAGTGAGTGGCAACGCCCGACCCCAAAAAGGGCTCAGCAAGAGTTGCGATTCGTGGTTCATGGGAGTGCGTGAGTTGAGGGCGCTTGTTTGGACCGAAAACACCGATGGGAAACTTTCGATGGTGACGGCGATTCTTGTTCAATTTCCAAGAAGAACGGAGCAGTACAGACCGCGTTGGAATATTTCCACTGAAAGCCTGAAACGGAACAGATTGAAACTGCGAAATTGCACCTCTTCAGCCGTAGTCAGCGACTTTCGGCGTTCGGAAGATAAGAATCGAACCGATTTTTAAAAACCACTTTTCAGAGACGACTTTTCACTGAGGTCCCACCGCGAGAAATAAAAATTTAATTTGATTGATATGCAATGCCTTCTTCGAATTGTTCCGTGCATCTCTTGGTCCTCGTGATCCCCCTTCAGCCTCCTAATCACCTCATTTTCAGCTCTTGAAAAGGTCCACGAATATCAGCGCTACGATGGCTGGTTCAATAACCTCGCAAACCCTCAATGGGGCACCGTCGGTGAGTCCTAACGCTCTTTCCTGCTTTCTAACTAAATTTGTTCCTCACCTAGGCAGCAGGCTACACCGGGAAGCTCCCAGCCGATACGAAGACGGCGTTTACATGATCAACAGCCATCTGCCCTCAGCAAGAATCATTTCAGGTACATCGTAAATTCCTTCTTAGCGCTCATTTGTTGGTTTTAGATCTTCTTTTCCGCGGACCCTCAGGAATCCCGAACAAGCGGAACATCACGACGATGCTGGCCTTCTTCAGTGAGTTCGTTTGTCCTTTGCGACGTGCGCGACTACAGAAAAAGTGCGCCTGAAGGTCGGGGGAAATCCGATCAATTCGCGGGAGTCGACCGCGCGTTTTATTTGATGACGTCAGGGCGGCTCCGCGGGGGTTCGACGATCGAGCGGCGCTAATCGAATGTTGCTGCGGTCAAAACCGATTTAGATGGTTTTTTGTTGTGGAAACCGTCGATTTATTGAGCAAAAGAGGGGATTGCGCCACTTTCGGACAATGGATTTAAGGGTTGAGTGAGTGAAGGAGGCCGGAAAGAAGCGACGCTGACTGCGATCGAAGGGGACAACAGTTACGGGCTTCTTTCGGCTTCTAATTAATTGTGTTTTTGCTGGAGACGAGCGCGTCTCCCGCCGCAGATGCGAATCAAAATTCTTCTTTGTCGCCTTCCACCGACTGGTTTGCCGTTCGAAACTGCTGAACAACTCAATAAACTGAAAGTAAAGCGCAGTTGGGACATGGTCAATGCAGTTTGTTCAGGACGCGTGGTTCGTAAACCCCGAATAGGCGGTGTTTTCTACCGACCGCTCATGACGAAATGTGGATGCAGAATGACTTTCTTGACAAGGGTCTCTGGTTCGTCTCGCCGTTTGTAAATTACTAGACTAGCTAGCAATTACTAGCTTTGTCTGGTACTGCTCAGATCATTTTGTTTCCATCGTTAGCAGCGAAGTGGCCGGTCCTTAGCATTAGAATCTTGAATTCAAGTGATCTGAAAGTTTTCTGCTTTTAAAGATTCAAGATCCTTTAAGAGAATCACCAAAGTATGAGCTGGTAACAAATGGCCATGTCGTGTCGTATTAGTGGAACCAATCGGAAGTTGATTCATGAAGCTGTCCGTGCGGTAAGCAAAGCTATGTAGAATCGAGCATCGTGTTGTGGTCAACGAGAACTGGTTTTTATCGCTTTTCGTACGCACAAAGCAAGCGTGGATAAACGCGGAAGCCTGTATTCAAGAACTAATAGTCGTATCCTGAGTGATTAATTGCCGTTTCAGGTCAGGTCGTCGCCTATGAAATTCTGCAATCTACGCAAATCAGCTGTCCTCTGGAGATGCACAAGATCCCAGTGCCACGTTGCGATCCGGTCTTCGACGCGCAATGCGAGGGAAAAACGGAGATTCCGTTCGTCCGCGCGAAGTATGACAAGCACACGGGCCACGGATTCAACTCGCCCAGGGAGCAAACGAACGACCGCACGAGCTGGATCGATGCTTCGTTCCTCTACAGTACCCAGGAGCCCTGGGTTGCAGCACTTAGGTCCTGGAAGAATGGCAGCCTTGAAGAGGGTCCAATGGAGGGGTATCCGCCATTCAACGGACCCCACATCCCTCTCATCAACCCGGCTCCCCCGCAGATCCACCGGCTAATGAATCCTGAGCGTCTTTTTAGTGAGTGAACCTATTCTAATCTCCATTAAAACCTCTTTTTAAGTCCTTGGAGATCCTCGTGTTAACGAAAATCCCGGTCTTCTCAGCTTCGGACTCATTCTCTATCGGTGGCACAACGTGCAAGCGAAGCGCCTTCAGAAGGAACACCCGAATTGGACCGATGAAGAACTCTTCCAGGCGGCTCGGCGATGGGTCATCGCCACGCTCCAGAAGATTATCCTCTACGACTTCGTCCCGGCAATCTTAGCCGACGAAAACGCGATTCCTTCCTACAAGAACTACTCTCCGCACGTTCCTCCCGGAATCTCGCACTCCTTCGCAACCGCCGCTTTCCGATTCCCACATTCAATCGTGAGTTTTTCTTCCTTTCCCTAATTGCCAATCAAAATAGCTTGTGCGAAATTCGTTGCTTTACTCGACCACTTAGGTTAGGTGCCCCCGGGAATGCTGCTTAGAAAGCGAACTCCCGGAAAGTGCGAATTCCGCGAAGAAGTCGGAGGATTCCCCGCGCTGCGCCTGTGTCAGAACTGGTGGAACGCTCAGGACATTGTTCAAGAGTACTCGGTCGACGAGATCGTGCTCGGAATGGCTTCCCAGATCGCCGAAGCCGAGGATAACGTCGTTGTGGAGGACTTGAGAGGTTTAGTTTGCAGGTTTCAATGGACTTCTAATCACAGCTGTTCAGATTTCATCTTTGGACCGATGCACTTCACCCGACTCGACGTGGTGTCCAGCTCGATCATGCGTGGTCGAGATAACGGCCTTCCTTCTTACAACGAACTGAGGAAGAGTTTCGGCCTGCCGCCGAGGAACTGGAGTGAAATCAACCCGAGCTTCTTCGCCAATAACCCTGAAGTACTGAATTTTACTAAACGCTCTTTCCTCATCAGTTTGATTTAGATATTTTTGGAACTCGCCTCACTCTACAACGGAAACGTCGACGATCTCGACGCGTATGTCGGCGGAATGTTGGAAACGAACGGCGATGGACCGGGAGAGATGTTTTCCGCCATCATCAGGGATCAATTCATTCGTCTCAGAGATTCGGATCGATTTTGGTTTGAGAACAAATTGAACAAGTAGGGAGAAAAGAGAAATGGTATTCTGAAAACAGTGGTTCCAGCGTTTTTTCGGATGATGATATCACAAAGATTCACGCGATCACTCTGCACGACATCATCCGGGAAACGACTCGGATTCAGGAGGATCAGCTGCAGAAGAACGTTTTTTTCTGGCACGAAGGCGATCCCTGTGGACAACCGTTCCAAGTGAACACTTCAGGCTTGGAGGATTGTGTTCCGTTTATGCGCTTTGACCATTTCACGGGCAACGAAGTGACCTATATCTACACTTGTATCGGCTTGGCCACAATCCCGCTTAGTGAGTACTTGCCGAAGTGTCCACTGTTCAAGTGTTCTCTTCAGTTTGTATCGGAATCGGGTATCTCTTAATCCAGAAGAGGAAGAAGATGGGTCTTGTGGTGGAACCGAAGATCCACAAGGTGCTTAAGAAGCACAACAAGAAGGCGATCTACTCAGTCCAAGATGTGAATCGGAATGGGAAAGACGAACCATTTACAATCGCTGGTAAGTGGTGGAGCCAGAAGCCAATATGATCTAGTCGTGTTTCAGCAATCGAATGGTTGAATGAAACCTTTTGTCGGTCCATAAACGTAATAATCGACCACATTCCGTCCATTAGGATAGAGAAACCTCGCGGTGGAATACTCCGCAAGTTGGATCTCTCGAAACCGGACGTGAATGTGGTTTACGTGACTACTACGGATCCATCCTCGATCAGCAGATATGGACCCTTCGTCAGAATCTCGATCCCAAGAAGCTATGACCTCGTATTGAGATTCAGCACGGCCGAGGATTGCAACAGATTTCTAAAGGCGCTGAATGAGTGCCTTCTTTCGGTCGGAAAGCAGATGATGATTCGGAACGCGGAGAATGACAAGATTCTCGAGGAGGCAGAGACGAAGGATAAGCGGAAGGAGAAGCTGGATCACTTCTTCCGTGAAGCCTACGCCAAGGCGTTCAACGTTCCGAAGCTAAGCGACAGTTTAGCGCGGATGAACGACGTCGTTTCCGTGGAAGTTCTCTCGACGCACCTGACAAAGGCCGAACTCGCAGATGCACTCGGGATGCGAGAGTCGGACCTTTTCGTCGATCGGATGTTTGCGGTGACGGCCAAGGACGAACCCACGCACATCTCTTTTCACGAATTTCTTGCCGTCCTCCAGAAATTTACGCATGGTGAGTTACGGTAGGGTTAGTGTGTTACGGTATAAGTGTTTAGGTTCTCTGAAAGAGAAACTCGAACTTGTCTTCAAGATGTGCGACCGGAACAATAGCGGAAGAGTCGATCGGACGGAGTTTTGCGAGTTTGTGAAGTCGCTAAATATGGCCGCCGGGGTCAAGGTTGACCAGCACATCCAAACCCAGATCCTGGATTCGGTGCTGAGTCGGTCAGGTATCGACTCCGAGAGGAATTACCTCTCCTACAAGGATTTTGAAGCGATCTTCGGACATGTGGACGACATTCGCAGGCCTATGGGAGTCCACATGAGGGGAGCGAAGCTGAAAGTCAATTTGGAAGAGTAGGAAAATTCCTGTCAATTAATTGTGTTATTTACGTAGGGATGTTTAGAACGGAAAGCCTTCGGAGTTTTACGGTGATTCCAGAAGATGGCGCGTGCGTAAGCTCGAACTGGTTCTACATGTACCTCTCGTACCTGGAAACTTACCGTCAGCACATTGCGATCCTTTTCATCTTCTTCGCTATTAACGCCGTGGTTTTCCTCGAGAGATTCTGGCGTATGCTGAAATCGGCCTTATCAACCTCAAAAACTCAACCTTTTTAGATTACCGTTACGAAAACGAGCACCGCGACCTGCGCCGTGTGATGGGCGTCGGAATCGCGATCACTCGAGGCGCCGCGGGTGCGATCTCGTTCAACATGGGCCTAATCCTTCTGACCGTGTGCCGTAATGTTATAACGAAAGCCCGAGAAACGGCCCTAGCGGAGTACATTCCCTTCGACGCTGCCATCGGATTCCACAAGATTGTCGCCGTAATGGCGCTTCTCTGGTCCGCAATCCACGCAGTCGGTCATTGCATTAACTTCTATCACGTGGCCACTCAAAGTCAAGAGGGGCTCCAATGCCTCTTCCAGGAGGCTGTATTTGGGTCCAACTTTCTCCCGTCGATCTCCTACTGGTTCTACGGCACTATCACGGGAATAACAGGCATTCTCTTGGTGGTCGTTATGAGCGTTATCTATGTTTTCGCCACGCCTGCTGTTATGCGGAGGGCGTACCACGCTTTCCGACTCACCCACTTGTTGAACATCCTTTTCTACGCTCTCACGGTGCTTCACGGTTTGCCGAAGCTCCTTGATGTAAGAAGTACCTGAACCTTCTCTTCTCAATCGCTTCTTTTAGTCTCCCAAATTCTGGTATTACGTCACTGGTCCGATCATAATCTATGTGATCGACCGTATCATCGGCATGCGACAGGAATACAAACAGCTTCAGATCCTCAGCGCTGCTCTGCTGCCTTCGGACATCATCTACATCAAATACAAGCGCCCCCACTCGTTCCACTTCCGCAGTGGTCAATGGATCCGAATTTCGTGTCCGGCGTTCAGTTGTTCCTTCAACGAACGCCACGCGTTCTCCATCGCTTCTGCGCCTCAGTCACCCACGATAGAACTGTACATTAAGGTAAGTTGCATCAAATTATAAGTACTTATGATCTCTCTTAGGCCGTCGGTCCCTGGACTTGGAACCTGCGGAACGAGATCAGCATCGCGCAGTCCACCGGGTGTAACTATCCCGTGGTTCACATGACCGGACCTTATGGAGATGGAAATCAGGTATATAACTTGAAGTTCTAAGCGCCTCTTATCCGTGATCCTTCAGACCTGGCAGAACTTCGAAGTGGCCGTGATGATCGGCGGAGGAATCGGTGTAACACCGTTCGCGTCGACGCTGGCGGATCTCGCAATGGAAACCTCGTCGGGGAAGCACACGGAAATTCGATGCAAGAAGGTTTATTTCCTGTGGATCTGCCCCACGCACAAGAATTACGAGTGGTTTGTGGACGAGCTTCGGGGCGTCGAGGAGCTCGCCGATGGCATCCTCGAGATCCACATTTTCGTGACGCAGTTCTTCCACAAATTTGATTTAAGAACGACGATGCTGGTGGGTGGATGAGTCGGATTCTTTGATCTAACGGCCGAGTTTAGTACATCTGCGAGAAGCATTTCCGCGGCGACCATGCGGGGATCTCGATGTTCACGGGACTTCGGGCGACGAACCACTTCGGAAGACCGAACTTCGACGCTTTCTTTAAATTCCTGCAAAAGAGGCATTACATGGCAAGCATCTTATTTTATCGCGCGTTCTCTTACCGTAACCTTGTTTAGACACCGGAAATCGGTGTTTTCAGCTGCGGCCCGGCCAGCGTAAACGACCAAATCCGGAAATCATGCACGAACGCCAATCGCAAACGGGACGCGCCGTTCTTCACGCACCGTTTTGAAACCTTCTAGATCCCTCTCTTATCTCCCCTCCAGCACGTCCTTCTTTTCGGGTAGGCTAACTTACTTCCACTCCATTTGTGGCCATAATCTCTCCCAATCGTCCTTCGTGTATATACCTTGTCCTCCTCCTACCGTAGTCGCCTGCGCCTTTCTCGCTGTATTTATTGGTCCCACCGCCGCGCCGATTTCGCCGAAACCGAACTAGTCGTCGTTGCTCAAAGATGACAAACTGGAACTCGGAATTCTTTCCGGAATAAAGAATTTTAAAATTTGATTCGATGTTGAAAAGGTAGCAGAGAGGAAGGAGGTGCCTTATCTTTTTGGACGACGCAAGTCCATCCAAATCCCAACACTGCCACTATCAAGATTATTAAAAGCAGCATAGTCAATCTTATGATGCTCGGCTTGAGTGAAGAAAATATTTTAAAGCATTACTTATAAGTTGTTTTCAACGATATGCTGTATAGCATCCATCCCCATCATACCTTCAAAATCTCGGCTTCTGCTCTAAAACAGTCGGTGACCCTGCGGATGATGCTGGAGGCCGTGGGAGCAGTTGAAACGTCGATTCCCACGTCGGTGGACTCGGAAACTACGAGGCGGATCGTCGAGTGGAGTGAGGAGCATCGACGGGATCTCCTGCGCACCGCACCGAATTCGACAGGGACTTTCTGAAGAAGGAGCGACTTGGAATGGAGGGCCTGAAGAAGCTCGTGGAGGCGGCGATAATGTTCGAAATCCTGAAGTTATGAAAAGTTATGAAGATCCAGTGGGCCATGTTTTGGCCCCATTGCACTTTTACTTTCTTTGGTCAAAGTTCGACTAAAAAATATTTATGAGAAGCGATGAATGTGGCGCAGTCACGATAAAACCAAATCCAACAACATAATTTGTAACTCCTGCCCTCGACTATTCAGGCTGATTGCGTGGAGAATTCGCCAATAACGTTTTCTGTTCTTCGGCAGAATCTTGAATAACTTCCTGGAAATACAAATTAAAAGCATATTGAGAAGATATAATCTACGTACCGTCGGACACATGTCCTCACACTGGATTCTCAAAGGCTCCACGGGTTCCAGGCCGTCCCCCGCGTCTTCTTCTCTCAGCAGCTCCTTAAGTTCCAGCGCCAGCTCGCCGTGCTCCTTGTCGTCGATGGAACAGTGCGCGAACCCATCGTACTGCTTTAACTTCTCGTTGAGCGTATTCAGAATGACTGAAATTACGGTTTCACAATCCACAACTTTGGAAATAATTCCTACTCGTCTTCTGTCCGTCCATTTCCATAAGTTCTTGAAGGTGGGTGCTTAAGTGAAGATTCTCGATCACATGCTAACATTAAAAAGGAGGTTATAAAACTAAAAATGATGAAATACTCTTTGCATATGCCCAGTATCGCATTCGGTGAGCTCGATCGCCTCGTTCGAATACTCCTGCATACGGCGGATGTCCCCTGAAAACCAAACTTGAAATCAATATACCCTCGAATTACAAACTCTGTGCGTCCTTATGCGTCTTCCGGAGGTCGTGAATTTTCCTTAAGAGATGCTGACGCTGCGTGCTCATTTGGTTGATTTCTGCGACCTGAAAAGCGAGGAACAATAAGGAAATACGGCTGGGTGAACGCACAAGGTCGACCGAAGACTCCGACTCGATCGGTTCCGGCGCCGGCTCCGTCACCGGCGCTGTTTCTGGATTCAGCTCCGGCGTTTCCAGCCGCCGCTTGGCCGCTTTTGGTTCCAGGTTCGAGATCTTCCCGGGCTTCGAACAGAACTGAATCCGTTCCATCGTCCTTTTTTTCGCGGCTCGTGGAGGCAAAGGGGTTTCGTGCGACTTAATGCCTGTAAAGGACTTAGAAAATGAGAACACACCAAAAAAGGCCAAAATAAGGATGTAACACAGAAACACGGTATACCGACGTCAATTTGCGTCCCAAAACAGCAGCGAACGTCGCCGAATTCAACCGTGGCGCCGCCACACTCACGGGAACTAGAGAATTCCCGTGTGCCTCTCGGAACAAGAAACGTTTCAGATAGGACGATCGCGACGAGAATCTAGCGACGACGCCGTACGGAGGCGCCGCAAGACTACAGGGTGTTTCAAAAAAAGGACCGGCCAGACATGGGGATGGAGGCATGTCTGGAAATCGCGGAGCGGAGTCATTTCAAGCCCACTCGCTGGGAACGACCGGTCGGTTTCGCTAACAAATAACGCGAAACCGAGCGGTCGTTCCGCGATTTCCAGACATGCCTCCTGTCTGGTCAGTCCTTTTTTTGAAACACCGTACAGGGTGGTCCAACACCTCCGGCTCGCCGCTCACGGGCCAGACGAGTGGAGTCATTTCGAGCTCATTGTCAGTCGCAAGAACGACCGGTCGGTTTCGCTAACGAATAACGTGAAACCGACCGGTCGTCTGCCCCGCTCCCCCCGGAATGGGCTCTTCGCTCTTCTGTCTGGCCAGTGAGCGGCGAGACGGAGGCGTCTGTTGGACCACCCTGTAGGACCTCCACGACGTTTCTAGACGAGCTCCAGTGCAGACACGTCTCGTCTGCATTTTGTCTGATTTTCGCATTTGCAAAAACGATCGATTGTTGTGCCCTGTGATCTACAGGGTGACCCAAAAAAATCACCCCCCCCCTGTCCAGACAGGCAGTGATTTTTTTGGGTCACCCTGTGTAAATGCTTTTTTACGCAGTTTTTGGGCCCAAAAAATGACGGGTTTTGTAGTTCAGTGCGCGCGCGCGTTTCCAAACTAACGCCATACAAATTTGGGGATTTTTTGAAGCGCGAGCGCGCAGCCACCCACGACGAATGAAGCGAGCGTCACAAAATGTTGCTGCCGACCGGCAGGGAATCTGGAGAAGGCGCGTGTTGAGTGGCGGGTGTGCGGGGCTCCTAAGCCCAAATATTATGGCTTGCGGTCTGATTTCTGCTTGCAATGCATTTTTGAGGGTTGCGGTTCCATTCTGACAAAAAAATGGACGGTGTTTGGCCATTTTGAAGACCGAAATCGAGCGCTTTACCGCAAATTTTGTTGAATTTGTCATTTATGTATTCGCTTTTAAATTATTTCTTCTGTATTTGCAGTGTTTCAAACGAATTTGAAAGCCGGAGATGTAATTTTGATGGAATTTGAGATGGAATTTTGCAAGATATTTTGTTAGTCCGTGGGGTCAATTACCGTGGCGTTCATATGATGTGTGACAAAATAAATTTGGTTCACAGCACAACGCACACACGACTCCACTTTTGACTCATCGAACCGCGTCAGCAGGTGAAATCTCGATTTCCTGCTGCGTTTTTTGAATTTGCAGCTCGCACGTAGTTCGGTTGGCGCGAGCGTGTTCAAGAAATGAAGCGACAGCAAAACAGCAAAAAATGCGTGAAGCGCGCGCGCTGAATTATAAAACCCCTTTAGGATTCAAATATTGGTTTTTTGCGTGTGTCGCTTCGCGCTTATCTCATCAATTTGCCTCCAATAAAAATCGTTTGAGATCTTCAGCTCTGCTACGAAAATCTTCGAAGATGTTCCGGTTCCGGGATTCCTTCCGCAAAGCCACACAATTCGAAGGCGAAATAATCGAAAACCGATCTTCGACCTTGTAAGAGGAAGCCATCAACTTTTACGGCTCGAAGGCACACGTTATCTGCAACGGTGCCTCTACGAGCACAGGTTTGTTTTGTGCCCTCCTTGGTTGCGATGAAGTCGATTCTGGAAAGTCTTAAAACGCATTTTCCAGATCCAGTGTGACCGGCGTTTCCACCGTTTGTAATCTTGCAAACGTCGTCTTGCATCACCACGGCCCGGACGACGACGAAAGTCACTCGTTTTCCGCACTTCGCTTCGCTCCTTATCGGCCAAACACCGGGAGCTGACGTGGGAGCTGAACTCTCAATGATCACCGGCGGTTCTCTGCACAGCCTTAATTCTCCGGCTGCCCCGCTTCGCCGGATTCCGCCGCTCGCAGATCGCACGACTTTGTCGTTGATGTTCGACTCCGCTTGCCTTATCTCTGGCGCGTTAACGATGAACTCGCAAAGATCACTACGTAGAAGCCGTCGGTCTTCGTGACGCTTCGCAGCGCCTGACGTTTGCCGGAGCCAAGTGGTTGAGAGTTCAAAGACAAGCGACCGATAAGGCGAGGACGACGTGCCGAAGCGGCGCTTCTGGGTGCTTAAAGGCGCCCAGCGGAGATAAGCGACCACAATTGGACTTCTGTCGTCTGCGCCACGATGATGGAACCGCGCCAATCGAAGTGCTGTGAGGAGCCGCGAGGATCCTCGGTGTGGACCGTCGAGGGAGGATACGAGTACGACGACTCCCAGGAAACCGACAAGAAGAGGCTTTCCGAGGAGGGCGATCTCCTCGACGTGAAAGTGGACATCCCCGAAGGACCGGACGTGAGTTACTCGAGCCTCCCGCTTTCCTAGAATTTCGCTTTTCAGAGTTTCCTGAGTTTGAAGAAACTATGGGCCTTCACAGGACCCGGATTCTTGATGAGCATAGCTTATCTCGATCCCGGAAACATCGAAAGTGACCTGCAGTCCGGTGCCGTTTCCAAGTACAAGGTATCCCTTCCCCCCTATTCTGCATGCTTACCGTACTCTTGCAGCTGTTATGGGTGCTCTTGGCTGCCCACATTCTAGGAATGCTCCTTCAGCGTCTTAGCGCCCGTTTGGGCGTCGTTTCAGGTAAGCACATGGCAGAAATCGCCTACGACTACTATGCCAAACTACCCCGCTGGGTGCTGTGGATAATGGTGGAGATCGCGATCATCGGCTCGGACATGCAAGAAGTCATCGGAACCGCTATCGCGCTTTATCTGCTCTCAAACAAAGTGTGAGTGGGGCTTGTCCTTGTGTGGATGGGAATGTCAAAATCGATAGAAATGCGGTGATTTTTAAGTGTTATCAGGTGAATCGTTTGTTTGATTGTTTCTGAATCAGGAGAACGGTACAATTTTAATGGCACCAAAATGTCTGGGTTTGGATGCACTTTTAGGAAAAACCGATCGGTGAAGGCTAATTAAGAGGCCAAAATGAAGATTTCCGTCTGGCTCTTGTTCCATTTTGTGTGGAAGGTTTGTGCAAACCGGTCGTGCTCAAAAACTCTCGTTGTGCTGTTTTCAAATGCACAATTGCTCAAAAATGTTTAAAATTAGGATTAACGCGTAGCACACAACAGTTATGACTTCTGACACGTTTCAGTATTCCGCTGTGGGCCGGCGTCCTTATCACAATCACCGACACGTTCACCGTGATGTTCTTGGACAAATACGGCGTCCGGAAGTTTGAATTCGTCTTCGCCTTTTTGATCTCCGTGATGGCAATCACCTTCGGATATGAATTTGTGATCTCAAAACCTAATGCGGTAAGCGTCGTCCTAAGCAGGCGGGATTCTTAAATGCTCGTTGCAGGGAGAAGTGTTTACGGGAATGTTCCTGCCCTGGTGCAAAGACTGCGGCCATGACCAGATTCTCCAGGGCGTCAGCATCGTCGGTGCCGTCATCATGCCTCACAACCTCTACCTCCACTCCGCTCTCGTCAAGGTAGGTGTCGCCTCTGATTTCAGCTCTAAAGGGTTTCTTTCCAGAGTCGCACTGTCGATCGCCATCGCAGGGAGAAGGTCGCCGAGGCGAATAAATACTTCTGCATCGAGTCCGCGATTGCCCTCGTGTGCAGCTTCATAATCAACCTCTTCGTCCTTTCGGTCT
This sequence comes from Steinernema carpocapsae, assembly GCA_000757645.3. Lineage (NCBI taxonomy): Eukaryota > Metazoa > Nematoda > Chromadorea > Rhabditida > Steinernematidae > Steinernema > Steinernema carpocapsae. The sequence continues at coordinate 5,270,794 of AZBU02000005.1, forward strand.
TCGGCGACGGCTTCTTCCACAAGACGAACTTGGACGTGAGGGAAACCTGCCTTGGGACCGACAACGCGATGCCCTCCTACTACAGGGACGTCTTCCCCAACAACACCGACATTGCCACCTCGGACATCTACCACGGCGGCATCTTCCTCGGCTGCACCTTCGGCGTCGCTGCGCTCTACGTTTGGGCCGTAGGCATCCTGGCTGCCGGCCAGAGCTCCACGATGACCGGCACGTATGCGGGTCAGTTCGCCATGGAAGGCTTCCTGCAGATCGACATCTGCCGCTGGAAGCGGATTCTGATCACGCGCTCGCTGGCCATTGCCCCGACCCTCGTCGTGACGCTCTTCGCCCACGGCATCGACCACATCACGGGCCTCAACGACTTCCTCAACTGCATCCAGATGGTCCAGCTTCCCTTCGCCCTTTTCCCCGTCCTTACATTCTGCTCCAACGAGAGGATTATGGGAGAATTCGCTTGCTCACGGTGAGTTTACGCGTTTTATGGCTTCGCTTAATCTCCTCAATGGCCTCGTAGGACTCATGTTCCGGACTCCTTAAATGGTCTTATTAATCTGACTAACTTAATTTCATTTAAATACTTACCGTAATCCCACGATCTTCAGGCCACTGAAAATCTTCTCGATCTTCATCTCGTTACTGATCATCGGCATCAACTACTACTTCCTCTACGACTACGTCAATGGGAACTTCGGGACCCTCTTCTACGCATGGATCATCCTCGGCATCCTCGCCATTATCTACACCGCCTATCTCATCTACATCGTAAGTCCAGCCTCTCCGGCCTCCTCCCTGACTCCTCTACGTATTTAGGCCTACTACTGCTTTGTCGCCGTCGGTCTCTTCTCCCACACGACTTCGGTGAGTTCCGCGCGCGAATTATGATTGATGCGTCCTCTTCGGTGCCATTTCAGGCCTTTTGGCTCCGAGTGTTTCCCGAACCCAACGAGGCCGTGTTCACCCAGCCGTGGACGAGCGTCGCCGACTCCAAAATCGCACTCCCCTGAGGCGTCCGGAGATCTGATCTGTTGTACATATTCGCCTTTCCTTGTTACCCCTGCATCCAACTGGAAACAAAGCTTTATTTCTCTTTCGTGTGCTAAACATTGGTCTATTCTAGTGAGGGAGTGCTTCGCATGATGTTTTATAGAACGCAGAAATCAAAAATGGATTGGAAATGCAAAAAAGTTTGACAATCTGGACTGGCGATAAGATGGGACGTGGCTGCTGCAAAACGAAAATGTTGGAGTTTTTTTAAAAGCAGTTTTCGATTAAGCAAATTTGGTAAAAATAATCATTTTGCGCAAAATCGAAAAGCTCATGAAATCGGTAAGTTGAACCTCGCCTCCAAGAACAGAAGACCCTCAACGCTCAGCTGTTCACCCAAGCATACTTCGCTCAATCCAGAAAAAGCGTCGATACCGAGCGCCTGTGGTGTTTGTACGTTTATTGGCCAACTTTTTGCGGCCCGAAGATGACTCATTGACTTATGTAAATCGATTACAAGGATTGATTGCGAAAGGTTTTAGCAACGCGGCTTTCGTCGTGCTCATCCCCGTGACTGATTGCTGTTCGGGACAAGAACGCTCTTGTAACATTTCGGAGTTAAAGAATAGAAAACTCAGTCAATCACTGTGGAAGATCTGAATATAAACATAAGAGAGTTACTTGTTCATTTTATCGAAACGAATTTCAGAAACACTTTCCGTCAGCTGAGCTTGGAAATCTAAATCCATCTCAAGATTTAATTCGTTTTACCCGCTAAACTGAAAGTCTCTTCAAATCCACAAATTAAATCAGGAAACTGTCGATCAATTTTAAATTTAAAAAATTAAAATCAACTTTCGTTGGAACTGTCAATAGCTACAAACAACTACCTCTGTTTCCCAACCTTATCATGTCAGTTCTCTCTAAAACCTCTTCATTCCATTCTCCAAAACAACTTTTTGTCTCTTTTCCCGTCAGTATCTTCAAAACGCCCTCAAATCTTATAATCGCATAATTCATGTCAGCTCATAAAACTCACATGCGCTCTCCAGAGGACGATTGAGCGTTTTTACGTACTCAGATCACCTTTGATTAATCACGATCGCGGCAAGTCGCGTTTTTGTATCCGCCGCGTACACCACCCACCCGTGTTGTTATGCAAATACTCATGTCAAAGCACTTTATCTTGCTGATCCCGCTCGCGAGCTAAGATCTCTTCCTCCGCCCGGCGACCACCGACCGTCCTTCTCCGGCGTTGGTCGACCCACCGACGACCGCCGGAGCGGATTACAACGCGAACAGCGTAATTACCGCAACATGTGTGAATTGAATATATCAAATTGGGTTCGCGGTCGGCGGGGATTGTGTGCGGGAGGCTGGCGCGAGGCGAGTAACTGTTTCGGTAGGCTCTGTTTGCCTTTGAAGGAGCTCTCGACGACCTCTCAACCAACTAGCGACAATGCTCGGCAAGCTGAGTTCGGTTTTGTGTTTCCTCTCTGGCCGCTGTAATCTAGTGACTGCAGCCTTGTTCTCGGACAGAAGTGGTCAGTACTGCTTACAACTCTGTGGAACGCGTTTCGTGGGCAGGTGGCAAGCCTGTGAGTCACTTATAACCTGTCCGCTGCTCCTATTGGTATCTTACTTGTTGTTTTATTAGTTTGTTGGCCAATCTCAGTTCCGTGTCCCAAGTAATCTTCTTAAATTGGGGAATTGCTGAGTGAACCCCAAAATAACCCAAAGCCTAGAGTTTATCTGCAATACCCATTTTCCAACTTCCGAATTGTTAAACTAATCAAGGTCACATAAGTCATCGATTCGCAAAATTTATGGTTTATCACAACGCTCATATAGCTTAAGTTTCTCGACGCAATTCAGGTTTTCCAGCTTTTAGTCATACTCTTTATCCTGTTTTTGTCAAAGAATCGGTTTATTGCAACACGTTTTCTCCTAAAACAGAAACTTTGTAGAATCCAGCACCGCCAGGTGTATCCATCCGTCATCAATCTCAATCGCTCCCAAAGTATTAGCTTATCCATCTTCGTCCTCGGACGTCCTTCGTCATCGCCTGTCCCTCTCGTCCCCCACTTCTCCTCCACATACAAAACCGTGTTCCGGACCCTCAAACGTGGCTCATTCGTCCTTTCGGCAAATGTCATTACTGGCCCTCGCCGGCGCCCTCGACGAGTTTCGACTCACTTGAGATTCTTTGTTTCCCTTCGGCAACTCCGGCGACCTCCCATCAAACACTTCCTAATCCGGACTGAGAGGCCGGGCACGCGGGGACGCCCGGGGCAATTAGCGGCAATTATCGTGTTCGAGGAGGCTTCTGCTCGCCCGCTCCGTCGCAGGCAGCATCGTGCACTCGGATTTCCTCCGTTCCCCTCAATCTGTTATCTTTTATCTCCGCTTAGATCTTTTCGGATCGCCAGCCACTGCTTCCTCGCCTGGCCTAATCCACCTTTCGCTTCCCCTCGCTTCCCAATTATTTCTAATCGCTTTCGCGCGGCCCGAGTGGACGGCGTCCACTCCGAAGTCACTTCGTGGTGACAATCGCGCTGTTCAAAAAACGTCTTGGGTCCCGTGTGGCGCATAGGCAGTTGGCGATCGCGACTGACTCCGCCAGGCGCTCGATCGCCTCTTGAAGGCGGTCCGTTCCTCGCCGCCGGCGTCTTCTGGCCGTCGCCACTTCGTTCCGCGGCTCGTTTTCGATCACTCCGCACCGTCCCCAACCCCAGCCTGCTGGCCATTCACCTGCGGCCCCGCGTCCTCCAAAAAACCTTCTTACCCTTTCTTCGTCCTTAGCCACTCCAGTCGTAGTTCAGTTCTTCTCCATCGTTTCGGTCGATCGCGGGCGCCGCGATCATCGCGCGTTAATTAGGAGTGCGCGGATCGTTGGAGACCTTCGAGCGCGGCTGATTGATCGGCAAACCTCGACGATTCAATTAGTTGCAGTTTCTCCCAAGACGGGATTAGGCGGGGGACCCGGAAGGAAGACGCTTCTTGCGTGAGTGGAGACCGATCCGAGGCGACTATCTGGGACTTGAGGGTCACTCGAGCTGAAAGGTGGTCGGCTCGTGTTTGGCGGAGAAGTTTGGAACGCGGGAAGTTTGATTTGTTGTTTGTTGTGGGTCCGAATGGTCGTTTGGGTGCCTGAAAGTCGCCGACACGAAACAAAGCGTGTTTCATACTGGGTCCGTTGCGGGTTTACTTGATTGAAACGGGATTAGCTGATATTGCTTCGTGATTTCAACTTTTTGCTTGTTAAAACTGTTACAAGTTTTCAGTGTTCAAGGATTTGGATTGTCCGTGCCACACTTTTCCCAATATCTCAATCTTCATTCTCTCCTTGTTTCAGATGGGCCTCTGGTGTTCTCTTCCTAAACGTAAATCCTGATCACCACCGAAGCTCTCCTCCCAAGTTCCGATGCCGTGCCGAGGCTCCCCTCACCGCTTCGGCGACGCCGCCTTGGAACGTTCGTTTTGGCGGCAGCAGCGCGAGTCGAACCGCACCATCGTCAGCCACCTCCTGGGCGTCCAAACGGCGATTCTTCTCCTCGTAGGCCTCAACCACCTCTTCAACCCGGACTTCACTCTCCTCCTCACGGTTCTCGCCGCCTTCGCCGCTCTTTGCCTCCAGGCGCTGCTCCTCTACCGGTCCAACCGCGGCTCCGAACGCGTCGAAATGGTCTTCGTAGTGGCCTGGACGGTGGCCACCGTGAACTTCATGTTCTTCCAAGGAAGCCAAACCACGCTGTTGCCCACGATCGTGGCCTACTTTGCCGTGTACACGATCTATCCTTTCGAATTCTGGATTTCGGTTGCCATTGGAGTCGTTTTGTCGCTCGGACAAACGATTAGCGTCGTCGTCGGCGCACTTCCTGAATTTCAAGTGGACCAGGTGGGTTTTTTGGAGGTTTATTAGTTTTCGAGAACACAAAAACGCGTTTTTGAAAGTGACAGAAGGAACAAAGGGCAAAAGCGAGTTTGATGCGGAGTCGAGCGGGGAGGAAAACACATAAATCGCGGCGTCTTGAAACTTTCGCGGCACCTAATTCCTTTCTTTTTCTATGCAAATTACGTCAATCGATGTTCTCGAGATTAAGAGTGCGCGCGACGCATCCCAAATAAGATTACCAAGATTACCACAGCGATTAGGGTTGTCGCTTCGTCCTCCGGGGCTCTGGACGCCTCTGCTGCGGAGAGAGGATCAATCATAACACAAAGAGCCTGCGAGATAAGCCTTCGAGATAGCGATCGAACGCCGGAGGATCGATTTTAGTGCCCGTAAAGCAGCGATTCAAAATATCAAATCCACCTGTTTAATCGTGCGCAACACAATCTGTTATTGTTTACGCGAGGGAAACAGGCCGCCGCGGTGATCCCAGCGTCGTCCCTGCATGGGGACCCTCAGGGATCGCGGCGTCTTCGTAGGAATCAGGTCGGATTTCGCGCGATCGCCGCCGCAAAGAACAGCTGCGGAGTTTCTTTCGGAGTCGTTTATCACTCCCTGACGCACAATGCACAGTTGCATTTGCATACGTCGCCTCTCGGCTCATCTCGAGACGAAAGCGTTTCGAGGACTTAATTACCGTAAAATCACATTAGGGCGCGGCGTTTACGACGCCGATTTTACAGCGAAAAGGGCGAAGTTTATCTCCTGGTGAGTGACGCCTGATCGAGGTTTCGATTAAAACGAGATGAAAGGACTTTTCCATACGATTAGCAGCCGGGATTGGGGTAAATGTGGAGACGGGAATAGCAAACAGGAGACTCGGAGGACCATAAGGAAGTGGGTGGTTCAAAAGGATCCTCTAGCATTTCGTGGAATAACTTCTGACCTTTCTCTGCTACCTAAGCATACGAAACACATATTGTTCTCATCGACTGTTTTTGTTTATTTTCAGTTCCTGGCGACCCTTCTGGTGCACACATGGGCCAACTTCATCGGCATCTACCTCTTCATCACACGCTCGCGCCTCTGTCGAGCCGCATTCCTCAACGCGCGAAACGCGATTTGCTGCGCTCAAAACTCGCACGACGAGAGCCTCCGAATGGTAAGTCCGAGGCCTTTGTCCCCTTTTGTCCCCAGAGAGTCCGCGACTGTCGCCTGTTTGCTTTCGAGCCCGGATTAGCAATGAGTTATCGCCACGCAGCGACCTTCACGGTCAACACCTAACCCGCAACCGCAGCTGTTCTCCTCGGGGTCTTGAATTCGCCTTTTTCAGAACAAACTCCTCGGATCGGCGCTCCCCTCGCACGTCATCTCGTCGGCACTTCACAACCAGATCGGCACCGAAGTCCCCCATTTATACGTCCAGCACTACACCCAGGCCACGTAAGTGGGGGTTTTCAAAACACGATAAGCATTACAAGGGGAAGCCCACTTAAAAAAACCTAAAGTTCCAAATTAGCGTTCAGGAACCAATCGGTTCTAAGATAAACCTGTTGCTCTCTGAAACAATGAATTTGTTGTTAGGACTGAAAAAAAGTGCGTTTGTTACACTCGAAACAGAAAACAAAGTTTGATCAAAACGGGTTTGACAGGTTATTCTCGATTGGGAATTCCTGGTCGCGTTAATCGCGACTTTGATTGGCAGAAAAAGTTTGTCGGCAATCGTTCCCTGTTCTTATAAGCCTGCTAGAATACCGTGCTCTTCCGCAATAATTTTTCCTTTTCACGTTAAAATTCAAAGTGCCAATCTCCCGTCCACCGAAATCGTCCTGTTTTCCCCTCGAACCCCTCTTCTGCCTCTCTCCTCTTATCGCCACAACAAGGTAAATTGCGCTTCCTCCCGGCGGGGGCGGCGGATTTACGACGGCGGCACTGCCAGGACTCCGTTTTGGGCGCGCACTCCACCGTGACCGCAGCCAGCCGCAAAGTTGCAATTACGATGATTCGGAGGAGCCTCGAGCAGCGAAGGCAAAAAATCCCTATGGCGATAAATCGCACCATTGGACTAATCGACACCCAAAAAGTGACAAATTACCGCTCGTCGCGCTTGTTTACACCGTAATCTACGTCTCACGACAGGCGTTCCCTCGTTCCGCTTGTTTTCTACAACTTTGCGTTTCGCCTGAAACCGCAACGCATCCGTCATCGGCAACAGCGGCGGCGTTGATCGTGGATTGAGAGGAAAAGAAGCCGGAGAGAGGAATGAGGGAGGCTTGTTGACGCTTGGAAAAGGAGGATCTGGGACTTGAGGAGGTCGACACAACGGACGGATGAATCCAGGTTTTTTCTTTTAAAGAAATTTGATTACTATGTAACTTCCTTACTTTTCTGTCCCAACTCTTCATTCTCGGGTCGTTTCGACACGTAAAACACTCTCCTTGAAACGCATTGAAGACAAAAAAAAACGGAACGACCGCTTGCGAAGAATGCAGAATTTTCGCTTTTTCAGTCGTTCGCTGGAAATGCGGGTGTTTGCACGGTCGATGACGAAACGGGAATTTTGAGGTGATCCTGCGGAGAGCGACAACCCGACGACGACTTTGAGTCTTTGTTTATTCAAAAGTTGAAACGGCGAAGAAACACGCGGGGAGTATATTTGAAGGATCATTCGATTCGGATTGTGAAATTAGGTTCAGGCGGGAGGAGGTAGGGATATTCGAAAAATGTCAATCAAACAACTTTTTTGTGCTGGTGAATTTGAATGGTTGGAGCAAAATCTGCGACTTCCAAAATCTGTGATGTGTTCGACAACTCTGCATCCATATAGATTGCAAGCTGCCTGTTTTATGGACCCTCGAGTGATTTCTCCCTTGTTTATCGGATTGATTGTCCGTGCGATTGCATGGCAGGTGTCTTCGTGACAATGACAAATACCGGCAGCTTTGATTATGCTCCGGAAATCCTCTGCTCCCACTGGAAACTTCTTGAAGCCTCCACATTACAATACTTTCGTGGACTCGAAGACGAACCCCTGGCCAAGGCCATGGAGTTCAGGTCGGAATACGATCCCAAGTCGTTCCTGCGCCTGTGTAATAATTGAAAAACACAAATCACTTTCTGCAAATTGCGTCGCCTTCTTTCCCCGGCAGCGAAGTGTCAGTTAACCCTAAGAAGTTGACATCTCGTGGATTCAGTCGACGCGAAGATGAATCTTCATTTTGTTTCGTTTATTTGATTTGACACAAGATCCGGTGATCAATCACGACTTCGAAGGTTTTTGGTCGCCTGGGCGTCGATGCGTTTTTCTTTGAAACTGTCGGCTTTAAAAAGAAGTCGTGAAAAATTCTGATCGGTGCAGGCAAAGTTGATTTGTGGATGGAAGAACCAAGAACCACTTATCCCCAATAACGGCTATCCACTTTATGTGAACAGGGCAATGAATGGGAAAAAAGGGAGATTCTAACCTTTTAAAAATCACTTCTTATCTTCAGCAAAATTGAATTCTGAAAGAAAACATGTCATTAAACAAGCACATGATAAACCCGTCAAAATATTTTCATCCTCACATGATTCACGACGAGCACTTCCCCTCAAGTTATGTCACATGCACTTGGGAAACCGGTACTCCAGTAATGTACGTTCTATGTCTTCAAATGAGTCAGGATCAAAGGACAGAGTACAGCTAATCATGAATTTAAGCAGCACTGCCTCCTCTACGCAGTCTCAGAAAGTCCACCTAAAATCTTCTTGTGCAACGATCCGAAACATCTGGGAAAGTTGAATACTCCACGAGAGGTTTTCGTGGTCGAAAATAAGATTTCTTTTGGTCGTTCTGTCATAACGAATCAGTCCTCCGTGATTAATTGCAAGGGTCTTTTCGTAAACTAACAATCAGTCCAAACAACAACTTTCGGCAATGGATCACTTGGGATTAACCGAACTTGCTGCACTCAAAATCCTCGATTGAATCTCCTCATTTTAGCGTTGTCTTCGCTCGATTCACGCACCTCGAGGCGCTCCTCGCACAGATCAGCGTCCAAGATGGCGCTCGACTCCTCAACGAATTCAACACTCGTATCGACCAAATCGCTCAGGTACGCTTTACCGCTCTCAGTTCATCCATGTAAACTTCTTTTTCAGCGGAACGACTGCATCCGGGTCCAATCCGACGGCATCCTCGCCATCACCGGTATTCCGAATATCCGGTCGGACCACGCGCGTCTGGCGTCGCAGTTCGCTTGTGACCTTCGCGCGCTTCTCCGGAGTTTCTGCGATTCGACGACGGCTGAGTTGAACATCCAGGTCGGAATCGCTTCAGGTCCCGTTTCGGCAGGAATTGTCGGTGTCACCAAATGGCACTATGACATCATTGGAGATGCCGTCGATGAAGCGGTCGCGTTACAGGAAAATTCGTTCCCGGGGTGAGTGTTTTTGGTCCTGAAATTGGTTGAAATGAAATCGGAAATCAGCAAATTCGAGAAACCAGCGACCGACCGCTTCGCTCTTTCGCTCTCCCTTCCGAATGGCATTTGGTGGGCAGTTGATCGTTCAGACGTTTCATGACATTGACGACAGACTGGTTGTCATTGGTCTCGCGCAAACGAACTCGCACTTTTCGGGTATCGGTCGCACGTTCGGTCGTCGCCCGGTGTTTGAGGCGATTATAGTATGGGAATCGGGCGATTTAGCGAATCTAGAGCATCTGGCGAGCATTTGGAGCCGGAATTCACTCAAATTTGTGCTGTATGGATCACCATGCGAAAATCGTCCACTAAATCGCGCGTTCATAGCAGTTATGAGAGACGTCATGTCGTTGACGCGGCCCTTAAAACGATCCACCTCCACTCGAAGCTCCACGTTCTCCTTCCGCGCTTCCTTCTGACGCATATCGTAGGATTTCTTCGCCGCAATGCGTATTTTTGACTTGCGAACCATGAGACCCTTTGAGCAAGCATTACGGGGGAGTCTGTCTGGAGAGGGAGGGGGAGAGTTGAGCGGTCGGTTTCGGTGAGTGTCTAGTGTCTAGGATGGGCATTTGAGAGGCGAAGGGGTGCGGGGGACCTGTCATTATGAGATGAGCGGACGGAAGGGGAGCGGTCGGTCATTTCGGGTGAGCGGGGATGAGAGGAGCGGTTGGTCATTTCGGGTGAGCGGGGATGAGAGGAACGGCCGGTTGGAGGAGTTGGGGAGGAAGGTGGGTGAGTTAAGATGGTGGTTTGGGGGAATGTTGCGGGTGTTTGGTGAGTGAGGGGAGTAGTCAGTTGGGTTGAAGGGGGGTTAGGGGGATGAGATGAGAGGTTAGGACTGAGGATAAGATCCACAGGAGAGTCGTTGAGAGAAAAGATGAGAGTAATCATGGGTGGCTCGCACGAGACAGTTTAGTGGGTGGTTAGTGTGAGTTTGCTCGAAGGTGAGGCTAGAATAGCTCTACAGGAGAAGCGAAGAAAGCCACAGGAGATGGTGTGGGTGTGAGAGTTGTGAGTGAGCTTTAAAAATGGAGCGAGAGGTGAGAAGTCTACAAGAGAAGACAAAAAAGGTTCCACAGGAAAAGGGGAGATTGACCAGAGGTTTGACCGACCGGTCCGATGTTTATAGTAGTTTTGGAAATGACAGTTGTGGAGTGGGAGTGTCTGGGAATGGGTTAGCTGTCTGGAACGGGATTTTGTGAGATGGCTAGAGGGAAGCGTTTAGGTGGGTTTTAAAGATTTGAAGATTGAAAAGAGAAGAATGGCCAATACGACGGTGGCCGAAGGCCACCCTAGGCGAAGAACCAACGTAGTCGGCGATTAGGCTAGTTTCCATACTAACTCGCCCCAGACGCCGTGCGAGACCGAACATGCGACGAATACCGGAAAAAGTAATGTGAGACCAATACAGACGAAGCCAATCAAAACATTGTCTCCGAGACACTTTTCTGGCTGGAAATTCTCGCGACGCTGTCCAAAAATTTGCTAATACCACCGTTTTCTGCCGCACTCGCTCCTCTTCCCAAACCAGCGCAGATTCTCGCTGGTTACGGTGCGGGCTGGTCGATCGTACCGGGGGCTCCGAGCCAATACGGCCACCTGCCGCACTCGCTCCTCTTCCCAAACCAGCGCAGATTCTCGCTGGTTACGGTGCCTCAAGCTATCAACCGCCTCCTCCAGGCGATCGCAGCCTCCAACGAGTCCACGACGGTGCTTCTCGGAGGACGCCGGAAACGGAAGTTTACGGATCCGACGAGGACGAAGATCGACGATTTTGGAGACGAAAACGAGTCCAAGCTGATCCATAAGCTGACGCTCCGATTCATGAACGAGGAAGCCGAAACTGGGGTATGAATGGCACAGGGCTTCCTGTTTCTATTGCATTCTTTTCAGTTCCACATTCAAATGGATCGCTGGTTTATCCCGGCCCTCGCCATTAGCATCTTCTTCCTTGTCGTTTATGGCATTTTCCATGTTCTTGTTCTGCCTCGGTATGCTCGTTGTTTTCTACGAACGAATCTAAATTTGTATTTTAAGGCAAATTACGACTCTCATCGTGGTCATCGTTGCGCTCATGGTGATGTTTGTGATTCTCCTCATACTGTATATCAACTTCTTCCAAGTAAATCCAGTCTTTCCAAAATCTTCCTCTAAACGCAACTTTTTTAGAGCTTCTGCCAGTTCATCACGAGGACAGCAGCGGGTCACTCGGTCGCCATTCTCCTCATCATTGTGATGCTATTCACCTGCGGCATCGTAAACACTTTCTCGTGCCCTTCTTACCTCGCAAGCTCCGTATGCCATGTCGTCCACTATTCTATGATCTCGTGCGCCCTGTGGATGCTCACTACCACCGTCTTTGTTAGGTTTGGAAGCCTTTACCTCGCTGGTACTCTCCTTCTCGGAATCGCCACCTACTCTGCTCACATTTTCGTCACTCACACCGACCTCTACTACAACTATTCCAAGAAATTCGGGTTCGATTTGCCGCCTCTCGCTATATTCTATGATCCTATTTCTAGGCTCCGAGTTGAAGTCGATCTCCTTTTGGGTCTTTTGTCCCTCGCGGCCACGATCTACCTCCAAGCAAGGCGAAATGAAAGGATGATTCGTTTTGACTATTTGGCAGTTCTGAAGGTGCCGCAATTTGATCTGTTCCATTTAATTCAGTTATTTTTAGACCCTCGAAGAACGCGCTCGCTTCGAACGCTACGAGTTTCTGAACGAGCGGATCCTCTTCAACACTCTTCCAGGCCATATCGCGTTCAACTTCTTCCAGAAACCCGACCCTTACGTTCATCTCTCTCACTCGGTCGGCGTTGTCAACATCTGTATCTCGCGAACTAAGAAGAGAACTCAAGAAGACATGCAACTCACGGCCGACGGCGCTTTCGACCGCTTCAACGGCGTGATCGTTCAACTTGACAGTCTTCTTGCGAAGTATCCCGGCATCGAGAAGATTCGCTCCTCAAACGGCAACTACACGGCGGTCGTTGGGGTCCTCCCGGAGCTCAGCAAGAACGTCCACGACACCCCTTCAACCATCGGCGACCTCCTGGCTTCTCTGACCAACTTCGCTCTCGCGGCCAGCGACGCTGTCGTAGAACGCGGATTCGAAGTCCGAATTGGAATCGACTGCGGCGCCGCGCTCTCCGTCGTCCTCGGCACTGAAAGTCCCACCTACGACGTCTTCGGACCTCCTTGTGAAAGGTCCCGGCTGTTGATGGACGCCGCTTTAAGGCACCTGATTATGGTGTCAGAGGAGATCTACCTTGCTCTAAGACCCCGGGACTTCAAGTTCGACCATGATCGGCCTGTGATCGTCAACGGCACCCTTAAAGCCTATGTGTTCTTGCGAGATACAGAATTCGAAGAGGACTACCGGGATTTGATGCCGACTTCTTTCCGACTCGATGACACGCAATCCCTCGTATCGCTTCCCGGTGATGAAACTACGTCGACGGGCGTAGGAATCACTCAGAATCCCTTGGACATGTTTTCTTCTATGACCTCTTCGATGGCTTCGGGCCTCTACTCGATCGACGTTGGAGTGGAAACGGACACCGAAATGGAATGGATTACGCCGGAGATGATCGCTATGGAGAACCGCCGCGGTTTTCGTGAAGTCGGGGATCGTCTCCAGCGCAAGTCGTCATCCGTTTCGCTCTTCGACTCCAATCGAAACCCGAGGAACGCGTACAAAGGATCCTTGGCAAGGCAGTACTCCGAGATGTCCGCTTCCGAAATGGAAGAAGGCCGCGATGGAAGCAGAAGCCCGCTGAAGAGGATTCCTTCCTTCGCCAAGTTCTCGCTGTCCAGGAACGGACCTCGACTTCCCAGCTGGCTTAGCAGTCAGGGGTCTTTCCAGTCCGAGGCGTCGATGCTCCGGAGTCACCACGGGAGCCTCTCGGCTCTCGATCGACTCAACGCCGCGGCGAATCGCGTGGATCGCATGCTCCACGAGCTGGCCACGGTAGAGGGCTTCGACTCGGTCAACGGGAATGAGTGCCAACCGTTCCCCACGAGTTTCGCACTCTCAAGTTCCACGCGTTCGATCGCCGACCGCCGCCGCGAAATGAGTTCCGCGTGCCACACGGAGTACGATAACGCGGATTCGGACGCTGTTTACTCCGATTCCGAGATGATCGGAGCATACAGGTGAGGAAAGGTTGGAGTTGAGAAGGAATTTCATTTATAATGTGCTTAGATTGGACGATCTCAAAAGAGTCCTTAAAGGAAATACCATGGGCACATCGGGGACATCTGGATCCGGCGGTCGGAGGAAACGAAAAGGAAGCCGGAACCGGCAGTTCTCCAAGAAGTCGATTGTCGATACAGGTGAGTGGATCAAAGGCCGAACTTGGTGTTTATCGCGCTCCTTGTACAGGTAACGACGCGGACATCGACAGCGTTTGCTCCTCGTTAGCCTCTTCGCGGATGTTTGTGGATCCCATCCGCGGCCGCTCCGTGCGCTCGATCGGCTACGAAGACGAGTACGAGATAGCCACGGATCCCGAGGTCGAAGAGATCTCTGCGCGCTGCGAGATGGAGGCTCTGAGCCGCGATATCCGAAGGAACTTCGGCGACTACGAACTCGCCACCTTCGAGCACATCGACGCGTGACCCCCGCGTCCTCCCCTACGGGTCTTTCTACGCTTTCTTTTCCCAAATCTCCTGCCGAAGAAGTATTCTCACAAAGCCTTACAACCCTCCACACTCCCTACCGGTTCCGTTGTCCACTCGGAGGACAACGCGTGTGTATAAAGAAAGATTTTGTTGTTTCTGTTGTTTGTTGACGCAATAAACGATTGCTGTGAAGTATGAAAGTACTAGTATTCTTAAATCGCAAGCCCAATCATTGAGACGTTACGATGTTCTCTATTTAGAAGCATATTGCTGAGATCAAATGACACATCAACAAAGTGCATTTTCGGCGTACTTTTGGTTGCGGGGAAATCCCCGAAAAGATAAATCAAGCCTTACTTCGAAGATACCGTCATGCGATTGAGGATTCCCGAGTCCAGAGATCACTCGTAAACAAACCACCGGCGCCCTCGAGCTGTGTGCAACCCGGCATCCCCTCGTGCCAAGTACGACCCCGATCGATCCGCTCTGGGCTTCAGTCGCAGGCGGCGCATGATTCTCGAATTGGAGGTAGGACATTTCAGCGCCGGACACTTGCGCGCCAGCCGTTTCAGCGCCAACTGGTTCAGCGCCAGCCGTTTCAGCTCAGACATTTTGCCGCTCTTGCTTCTATATTCTATAGGCGATTCTATAGGCAGTATACCTCATCTGCTCCGCAATCTCTGCAATCTTTTGGCGAGGTCGGAATCGTAAGAATGGGGCATTCTGTGATTGCGTCCTACGCACATATATACCAACAACAACTTAAAACATAGACCAAATAAGGCAGGACAAGCTAGAACAGATAAAAGATTGGCATTAGTACAGTGCGGGACATAATGATAGAGCCACCCCCTGTTTTTGCAAAATCTCACTTAAAATAAACTTTTTCATAAAATGGTTTCTACCACGTGAAAGAGAGCGTCAAACAACCCCAGAAAACTCGCAAATGCGGCGCACAACTCGCACTTTTTGCGGTATTCGTCGCACGTTCGGTCTCGCCCGCCGTCTGAGGCGATTTGTATGGGAATCGGGCGATTTGGCCGCGACGCGCCCGTGTTTTGGGAAATATCTCGTGCTTCAGCGAGTGTAATAATGATAGAGCCACCTTATAAAAATCCAATTTTATATCCGTTTTAAACTGTTAGATATGTTTTAAATGCGATAATCATGTTTAGCGCGTTAATTTAACCTACAAACCATGTTATCGCTTCAAAAAGACGGCATAAGTCAAAGTTTGAAAACTTTTGTTTCTGACTCTTATACCTGAACTTGAGGAATTTTCAGATCCAGACTCTAAAACCTTTCCAGAACCGTTCCATAAACTGGTTTTCTACAAGATTTTGAGTTATTTAATCTTTTAAAGCGTAGTCGAAACCCTATAAACCACCATCTGTGGACAATTGAAAACAGCTTTTATCGTACATTATCGTTAAAACATCTCACAAACCCCATTTTTTGTATGAAACTTAAGAATTTTCAACTTCATTTTTCATTCTATGATTTTTTCTGTAAGCACCGCTCTGTCTAAAAATGGTTTATGCGTTTTTGACTACGCTTTGACTAAGACTAAACAACTCAAAATCTTGTGGAAAACCAGTTTATGGGACGGTTCTGGAAAGGTTTTAGAGTCTGGGTCCGAAAATTTGTGGTTAGGACTGTTGGTACATATGTGCGTAGGACGCAATCACAGAATGCCCGATTCTTAAGATTCCGACATCGTCAAAAGATTGCGGAGATTGCGGAGCAGATGAGGTATACTGCTTATAAAATCTAGAAGCACCAGCGGCAAAATGTGCGAGCTGAATCAGTTGGCGTTGAAATTTCCAGCGCTGAAACGGCTGGCGCTGAAATGTCCGGCGCCGTGGGTGGATCTTTTTAAGCATTAACGAATCTAATTTTAACATGTTTTGTGTTAAATCTAGCGTTAATCAATGAGCTATTTAATATTTAAGTTTCGATGAACCAATGACACTTATGGTTAACAGTTTACTTTTAATAAATAAATGATCGAATCGCTGAATTAAGATAGAATTCTTCAAAGATCTGGAGACGTCTTCAGTTGTAGGGAGTGATGTGTTCATCGTCGTCGTCGTCTTCGATGGGAATCACGCCGATCTCGTCGTCGTCGATCGTGATCACCTCGATTTCGTTGCTTTCGTTCTTGTCGTCGTTTTCATCGAACTTTGCAACCCCGAGTCCTCCAAAGTCGACGACTCCGAAATTCTCGCAGTTTTCCTCGCCCTCTCGGAACCACGCGTTCACCTCGCTCGACGACTTTCCGGCCATTTTCTTCGTGATGTACTTCCAGAGCGGGTTCAGCAGGTCCGGCATGATCAGGAACTCCGCTGCGAACCTCAAAGCGGTCAGTTTCGATCTCGGAGACATCCGCCCGAAGAGGATCATGTCCTCCGCCACGGAATTCCGGTCGTAGAACTCGTCGTCGCGCTGCGCCTGGGTCTTCGGACCTTCGTTCCGGTGAATCTCAAGCCACTCGAGGATCGCTTTCCACGAGTCGCTGCTCAAGAACTCAAGGCCCTCGAAGGTCACTGATCCCTTTGGAACTTCGACGGAGTTGGTAAGGAGAAGCGACTTCGGGAGGTCGCGGAGTTTGTAGAGGAACGAAACTCCGTCCGCAGAAACGATTTCGATCGAAGGATGCATCGTGGTCGTGGAAGCCCTGATGGGGCTGCTTCGAACACGAACCTAAAGCGCGTACTGTAAATAGTTACATTTACTGCAATATATTAAGGTCGGCAAGAAACCGGGAAAATGAATATTAAAACAGCAAGATAAAGCCTTTTATTCAACAAAACTTAACCACATTAGAACTCTTTCAGAAGCTTCTGCTACAGTACTCTTCAGTTGTGGGGCGTGAGCGCGTCCTCTTCCTCGGGCGCCTCTTCATTCTTATCGCCGACGTTCTCCGCCGCGTTTCGATCGACGTCCGCTAACAGATCGTCCCAAAACCCGCAAGGCTCTGCGTCAAGCCACTCCAGCATCTCGCTCCGCGTCTTGTTCACCAGGTTCTTCACGATGTATCTCGCGAGCGCATCGCGGAGATCCGGCATGTTCAGGATCACGGCAGTGTTTATCAGATCGGCGAGTTTGGTCTTCGGCAACTGCCGGTCGAAGAGGGCCTCGTCTTCGGGCGCCAGGAAGTTGGTGCAGTGGTCGGCGCGAAGCTGCCCTTGGGTCTTTGGCAGCTCGTTGTTGTGGATCTGCAGCCATTTCAGAATCACCACCAGTGTGTCACTCTTCACGTTCTCCAGCCGGATCTCCGTAATTGTCCTGTCCGAGCTTTCGACGACGTGTTGCAGCATCAGCGCCTTCGGAAGATCCTTGAGCTTGAACAGGAACGAATTGTTTTCGCTTGAAATGAGTTCGATCGACGGGTGCATCGTTGATCCCTGGATCCAGGTATTCTGAAAATTATAATGACGCTGTACATTTAAAGAAAGCTTTGCGCACTTTGAAGGTATATCCCAGAATAGGAACTGACCAAAAAACTCGGAACTCTTTTGAACCCAAAGCATTTATTTGCAACTCAAAAATACGGCGACTCCTTGGCCGGCTGGTCGGCGATCGCCTTGAATCTTTCGAGTTTCATGCATTCGTCCATCAGAACTTCTTCCAGTTGGACCAACTAAAACAGTTTTCAGATGTATAAATGAACAACCACCCTTTACGTGGCTATGCTTCGAGGAGTACATAATCCTCGCGTTCTCCAGAGCCTCCAACGCGCGGTCCACCTGGATAACCTTGTGCTCGAGCTGTTCGGCCTCCTCGCGAATTCTGGTCACGTCCGCCTCTCTCTGCCTTGAAAACTGCTTCTTTTCTTCGTCTAGCGCCGCCCTCTCGCTCATCACCCGCACGAGGAGATTCTGCTGCTCAGCCATAAACGAACTCTTGTCACCGTCGATCTCCATTTTTCGGCGTTCCAGCATGTAGAGAAGTTCTCGCTGGTCCGTTTTGAATTTCTGTTTTTCTTCGTTTAGCCGACGTCTTTCTTCTTCAATGCTCTGTTTGTCCTAAAAATGGATACAAAGAGGAACTACAAAATATAAAAACACATCCGTTTCAAAATTTTTCAAAATGTTCTAATTTAAATATACCAAAGAAAAGTAAAGCTCCACGCACCCTCTCGAGGAGAATCTTGTGCTTGTCAAAGACGTTCATCAACTGCGAATTGATCTTCTCGACCTTCCGCTTCTCCAACGTCAGCTGCCGCATCTCCTCGGCCATCTGGTGTCTCCGCTCTTGGATGTCCGCCTCGTTCGCTCTCCGGAGCTCCTCGGCATCGATCGACTGTCGTTCGCTAATTCGACCCACGCTTCCGTTAATGCGTTCCAGAAAATCTTTCAAACCTTCCACCTTGTCGACGACTTTCTCCACTTCCCTACAAACAGCGTATTACTCCTCTCCAATCCACTGGAAATTACCCTTGGCGGCTCTGGTCCACAAGCATTCGATTTCGCTCAGCGTCAAAACCGGCCTTCAAACTTGCGATTTCCACTGCGTGTTGGCTTGTGAGTTCCGAGATCTGCCTCCTAAATAGTTGTCATCCACTCAATTCCAAAGAAAATCACTTACCTGTGCTGTTCGCGGAGGTCATCAATCTGGCGTTGGTGCTCCGACCTGATCGAGTTCAGATTCTGTCGCGCGTCTCGGGTCGCCTTTTGCTCCTCATCTCGTTCGTACCGCAGATCGGAGAGTTCCCTCCGCAGCTGCTCCAACTCGCGTTGATTCGAAGTCGACGACAATGCGGAGGAGGACGAAGACCTCGCTTGTGACGTCGGAGGTCGGGAAGACGGCTTCTCAGAAAGAAGATCCTCCAGAGAATTCTTCTTTGCGTCGTTCTGGAAGGATACGTGCCCTTTCTTGGTAGAGGAAGGCTGTTCCAAGGAGGAACCCGTGAAGAGGCTTCCGATGTCCCGGTGCGAAGGCCGCGATGCCGACGTCGACCGTTTCGGAGCGCCGAAGAGGTCATCGAGCAGCGTCTTCTCTCCCTGAAAGAAGATGGGTGTAAGCAAAGCATTTAATTGACGAAGCATTTAGAAGCGGTAAACGACTCGAAATTGGCCAATAATTTGTTCCTGTGTTATGAGATTTGTCCTCGCAAGCTTCCTCAAGGCTAACCGTGAGCAAATCGATAAAACTTAGCCTAAGTGACAGACACACTGTTTTGTCGTTCGCTTTTGCCGTTATTTACAAAACAGATACTAATTGAAAAAAACCAAAAACTTTTGGAATTTTCAACAAACGTCGTTTAACAAATAATAATTCGCGCGTCGCATTACCTAACGCTCAAAATTACCTTATTCGAGGGGAGCGCGATGTCGAGGTCGTCGTCGTCCATCGAATGACCACCTCCGCTTTGCTCCGCTCAGCGACGCTCACGATTACGGTTGCCAGGGGAGACGCCGCAGTCGGCTTTAGGCAGTGTCGCGCGCGAGCGAGAGTGCCTATTAGGAAGGAATATGAGATGTGCACGTGCAGGTAATGACACCACAACTAACATTAAAGCTTTGTTATCTTTGACATTGACAGAAACGAAAGCGAAGGAAAGTTCCCGCCCCCCCCCCCCCCCTAATTTTCCTCCATCTTCAGATCCTCCTCGCGGGGTTCAAACATTGCCTTCAGTTGATCGACAGTCTTGTCCTTGATGTAGTCCATGTAGATGCGCTTGCAGCAGTACTTGTAGAGCCAAGGAACTTCCAGGTAGTTAGCGGCCCGGATGAGGTTTGCCATATGGGGGATGGAAACGGCGGTGTGGTGTAGGAACTGCCGGTCCCACTTCGGCATGTCAAACGGGGGTGGCGACGGGCACGGGGAGGACAATTGCCTTTCCGGCTCTGGCTTGGGATCATTTTTATGGTGTTCGCACCATTCGACAACCTTGCGAAGCGTCTCAGCGTTCACACCTCCACCCACAGGAATCGGCGTATCCATAGTCAGGTCCGTGTCCTCAATCAGCTGCCGAAGCATCAGAGAGTGTTGCAGAGCATCCGCCGAGATGGGAACCTTGGTGTTGTCTTCAGTGACAAGGTCGTACGACATCTTGGGAGAGGACAAGAACTGAATCTGGATGATGAGCCAAGTGATAAAGATATGGTCGATTCTTGGACTTATATAAACCAATCCTGAAATTTAGCATTGCTTGCGCTACGCTTCTTTGTGTAAAAAGCATGCATTCA
Organism: Steinernema carpocapsae; assembly: GCA_000757645.3. Taxonomy (NCBI): domain Eukaryota; kingdom Metazoa; phylum Nematoda; class Chromadorea; order Rhabditida; family Steinernematidae; genus Steinernema; species Steinernema carpocapsae. Next base: position 5,290,977 of record AZBU02000005.1, read on the forward strand.
GCAGTAGCGTTGATGCGCGGAAGGGGAATCAGGGAATGCAGAAGGGTGCGATTTCTTTATTTGGAGTACGGTAGAAAGGCAATGAACTCGTGAAAGGCGAAGGCACGCGAGAAGGCGAATCGGGAAAACAAGGAAACAACAACAAATGCTGGTAGATCTTTTAAGGACGAGGTATGTACAAAAGGGGTTTGTAGCCACCAGGGCTGTTCAAAGGACTTCTCCAGCGCTGAAACGAGTTCGAAAGATTCTAAAAACTGCTAAGGAGATTCATGTCTTGGTGGAGTTTCCGGAGGACGTCCCAATGCAGCAGGGACACGGAGGTAGGCTCGGGGTCGGAGTGAGGTCCGGTGTGAGAGCAGGCGAGTTCGGAATTCTGCACCAAGGGCTCCTTGTTGCCTCCGGTCATCTTGAGCAGCGTTTGCCACGTAGTCAGCGGATTCGCGCCGTTGATCATCCGGGAGGTGATGTCGAAGACGGCCATCTGATGGTACGAATGTTAAAGGACGTGCGTAACGTTCCACCGAATACCTTGTTTTTACTGCCCGTGTTCACATGCGCCATCGCGCGGTACTGGCGATACGTGTCCCTGTAGAGGTTCTTCAAAGGCGCTGGAGCTGACTGTTCCCAGTAAGGCTTCTGGTTATTCAGTTCGCTTTGCCAAAGTTCCACGAGGCTCACGAGAACCCATTCGTAGGACGCAGCCAACATAAGCCGCTACAAGTTCAGATATAAATGCAGAAATATACCAAAAACTCACGTTAATGTGGCTGGCGGCGTGACTCGACGGACTTGAATGGGCCCCGGAGATCTTTTGCAGCTGCTCGGCGGCGCTTCTAACGTGAATCCAAACAACTTTTGAGAAGTCCTTCTTCTCCCGATCCTCGTTGAAAAGCTTTCGGCTGCAGAAAGCGTGGCCGACGGCGAGAGCGAGGTTACTGTAAGAGAACGATAACGACCTAGATAGCAGATCTCCAAACTAACTTCTTCAAAAGCTGGCCGGGGCATTTTCTAACTACGGTGTAGTGCTTCTGAGCGCGTTGGCTGTCGGAGTACTTCCAGTATAGGGCACAGGTGACGACGTGGGTCCACCAAGAGCAGAGATCGTCGCCTTGAAGGCACATCGGAGAGTCCCAGTCGGTCATGCTGATATCTGGAGAAGAACACGCTTAGGAAAGTTTGATGCACTCGCCCACCTTTGTGAGGCCCTCTTGCCACGGTCATGTAATGAGTGGAGATGTTCAAAAGCAAATGCGATATTTCGACAAATTTGGGAAGATTGTGGAGGTGTGAACTTTGAAGCTCCTCCACAAGACTCCAAAGAAGGTGGATCTTGAAGGCCGAAGTGAGGCGATCGATGGGTTTCACTAAAATAGGTTTTGTTGAAGCTTTTGATAGCTGTGACATCATACCAGAAATATAGTTCGTGGTGAAAGGGAAGTGGTTCATGTGCTTGCTGGAGGTCAGAAGCGTGGAGATGTTGTCTGTGTCGGCGAGGAATTTCCTGGCTAGAGGATGGAAGAGCCACTGCATCGAGCGGACGCAAGCTTCGTCGGTTTCTTTTCCGGCGTGGCGCTTCGCTCGCTTCATGAAATACGCAGCGAGGATCCTTCCAAGGTACCGAGGAAGCATAGAACGCAATCTGTAATTTCATAATTTAAAAATTGAAGTTGTAATGTGCCGCGAGATGTACGTCAGAGCCAGATTAATGTAGATATCGGCCCTTTGACCATGCGTGACTCCGTCGTCGGAAATACCAGCGGATTCCGCAAGATTCACGGCGGAGAGTGCGAGGTAGAGGCCGGTGAGTCCCGTGGATTCTTCGTCCACGCCGATCATATGCAGCTGAAAACAAGGACTCTGAAATGCTGTTGAAAACGAGGACGAACCTGATTCAGCTGATGGTAGAGGGCGGCTGTGGCGGCGTGGGACTTGCACACGACCGTCACGGTGTGGGTGGGCGACCTCCTCCTCCGGGCGAACCATCTTCCGATCCAGAGGCTGTTCAGGAGGTGCCGGATCACTTGCCAGATGACCGAGATGAGTTCGTCGAACCCAGCGCTTGGCATCGGGCGATTCAAGATCTGGAGGGCCTCGTGGAGCTGATGCTGGGCTTCTTTGTAGTTTCCGCGGATGACCGAAACGGACGCATGCTTCTTGAGGTCCACGAAATCAGTCCATGACTTCGATTTTGGGTCGGTTATTGGTTCGCCGTAAACGAGAAGCCGCGTGAGGACGCACACGACGACAACGATGTTGATGGACCAGATGAAACAGGGTCGAATGACCGATTCTTGCCACCAGGATTCTTTTTCCGCATCTGAAACGCGAAGAAAACGGTATTTGTCGAAGAACTCAAACGCTGCAAACTGGCGCCGAGGGGGAAAGCGCTGCTGAATTGCATACTTTCGAAAAAACTTGGAAAAGTCGCACTTTCACGCACAAGCTCACTGCCTAATTTTAGCAATTTTGCGGGCATTTCGGCAGTTTATGAGCAAAAACGCTTGTGCAAACTGAAATTGAGAGTCAGACAGCTGCATGATCTGAAACTGACCGATTTCAAAAGGGTCGTCGGAGAGCGTTCTGTGGGGGAATCCGCCGGAGACTCCGGTGCCATATCCCGCTGCTCCAGCGCCGGTGGCGACGAAGAACGTGAAGGGGTTGTAGAGGACTATCATGAACATCATCGCGAAGAGCGTCACGCGAGTCTTGTCACCTCTCTGTCGGGACTTAGATTTCGAAGATTTTATGGTGGCGACGTGGGTCGGCGAGGAGTCGGGCGAGTTAGAAACTGAACTCATCGGCGAGTCCGAAGCGAAGCTCTTCGACGTCTTGAGATGTTTTCGCGACTCGAATTCCTCGTGTGGGGGCGCTTCGATTCCAGCTGCCTTCAGCGTATTCCGGAGCGATTGGTTTTCCTTCCTGAGATCATGAACTTCGGCCCGAAGAGATCCAATCGCGTCGATCGCTTTGCGGAGCGTCACGGATTTGCTGAGTTTCGCCTCTTCGCCGGCCAACATTGTCTTCAGCACCTGAATTCGGTCATTGATCGACGAGCGGTACTTTTTTTCGATGAGGTTGTGCGCGGTCCTCCGCTCCACTTTCGGACCTTTTCGGTTGGACGGCGAATCCATGTCGAAGTCGGAGTCGTCGCCGACGCCCCAGTCGGGAATCGTAGAGTTATCGAAGCTTGGGCTTAAAAGCGGAGAGCTGCCTGCGTCCGAGTATCCTCCAGAGTTGGCCAGGGAAGTCCGAGATTCCTTCCGTTTTAGGGACTCCGAAGAGGGTACCGGCGAGATCACTTTCGGGTTACCCGAAGATCGGCGATGGCGCTCGTTGGGAGGCGGGGGTGAAGACGGCTTTGTTGCGGGCTTCGGGGTCGTCTTGAGTCGTTCCAGCTGTTCGGGGGACATCTGGAGGAGCATTCGGAGAAGTTCTTCCTTCGTGTTCAGCGCCTCTCGCGCGCGTTCGCTTTGTTCGCTCGGAGCTTCGAAGCTCCGCGAAGAGTGCTGGACCACCAGCATCTGGGAAGAACCCGGCTGAGATGCCTGAAAAGAGGATGCTGATAACGGGATAACAATCATAGGAATCGAGAACCTGATGATCCTGAGCGTAGTTGTTTCCATTGAAGTAGGAGGTTTGGTTAAGGTGGGTCGGCGAGTAGTGCTGCTGCGGCTGCATGGGCACGTATTGGTTCGTTTGTGGGTCCATCGGAGGCGAAGGGTAGCCGGAGGAGGAAGCGACGACACCATCTTGGGGCAGCATCGAAAGTGCAGGTGGCGCCATTCTCGTAGAACTATGATGATTTTGCGTGGGCTCGCCGCCGCCAGTCGCAGCAGCGCCATTTCCGTAATTGTAACCGACGATAGCGCCGATACGCTGGGGCTGCTGGCATCGCGTCATCGTCGGGCGCTCGGAGCTGCGAAACGATGGATCCGATCTCCTTTTGGTAGAAGACGTGGTCCGGAGACTCGGACTTGACCACCATATTCTGCTGCTGTTGCGGGTGACCGTAGTCGTTGACCGCGAGGAGGCTTTGCTGCTGGGAGTTCTGAGAGGGTTGGGACTGAGCCGAGGAAGGTTCCCACATCATCATATGGACCCCGCTGTCCATATGACTCTGGGGTTGGTTGCGAATTACTTCTAAATAAGAAGTGAGTGAGGACTGGCGCAGGGAGGAGGGGAGCGAACCAGTAAGGTCGTCCAAGTCCGTGTCCAAGGAAAGGAAGGGGTCGTTAAGGAGGACGTTGCTGCCCACGGGAAACTCCATTTTGGAACGAGGAGCTGCGGCAACGACCGGCCGAGTGGAGAGCGGAGGTCGAAACGCTGCTGCCGAAGGGTCGACGTCGGACGCGATAAAAAGCACCTAAAGCAAACCCTGCAGATTGGTCAAAAGCCGAGAAACCGATAGCGTGAAAAGCGCTTTGCGATCGACAATGCGAAGGCGAACGACGAAATTGATAAGAAGCGCCGAACGGGATCACGGAGAATTAATCGAAACTCCTCGCGTGGTGATCGAGCGCGCTTGTTCCTTTGATCACTGATCACCCGAAATCGTCAGGGATCCCGCAAATGCCCGGCGTCCGTAGGGCTACAAACTACGCGCGTGTCCTGAGCTTGTTGACATCGGGCACCTCTTGTAGCCATTCGGTCACCCGATCGTCGTTCTTGGAGACGTCAGGCAGATCAGGTGGCGCAAGCCTAACAGAGCACGCTCGATAGACAGACACGTGATTGATTGAGACGAAAAAATTCTAATGTTCATTCGATTCAAGAGATCAGAAAATTCGACAAGAGAAGAGCGTTGGCTGCCCGGGAGCCGAGCGCACCAGAGATCACGAGAGATTCGTCTTTGTCGGAAGTCGGCAAAACGTCGGTAGCGCTTCAGAAATCGGGACTGCAACCGCTCCGACAATCTGCGCGGCATGGCATCTTTCGGTGCCTGAAACGACCGAGAAAGAAAATTTGAAGAACCGGAAGGGAGTTATTTTGGCCTGGAAATGAATGTTTTGCATGAGATCTTTCGCGGAATTCTGTATTTGTGCGATTGAATGTGAATTTCATCAGAGGCTAACGTTGATTACTCACGCAAACACCGCAGCCCGACTGATTAGAGATTTTTATCAGCCTCCGACAGGTGAAACGACTATAAGATTATATTGGAAGACGGAACATATAGTTAATTTTATTACGTCAGATAAGAAAACTGAAATGTATTACAGAAAAGGAGAGGTACACAGTACAAACGTGAAGTACTGTGTACCTCTCCTGGGACAGCGCAAAACCTGAAACCCGCAAAATTTGTCTCTTTGCAAAGACTTTAAAAATTCAATTTGCGATCAGTTCTGCAAAGTTACAAATTACAGTATTTTGCAAACATGTCTTTTAAAAACCATGTTCAAAACACCAATCCTTCTGGTTTTATGGTATTTTAAACCCTTCTGGTTTTAACTAACTTGCTTGTTCAAAACTGAAAAAAATCTAAGAGTCAGCGATTAATCAACCTTCCCAAAGCAGGTATTTAAAGGTGAACGAAAGAACTAACCATCATTCGATGAATCTCGATCGAATCGCTCCGAATCTTCTTTCTTCGATTTCACCGGGCATTATTTATTGAGTTCAAAGCTTCTTTGGCTTGTCTGAAAGCATAAATCCATTACAAATTCTAATTCTACTCTGCACTACTCACAATTCGGTGAGAACAGCCTTCCTGTGCTTTCGTCTTCTAAGACTAAAATCGACGCCCCTTATTCGCCCATCGCTTCCATTTATCGCACCTGAAAGAGCATCTTCACTTCTTCCTCGCTCATCCTCGTCGTCCCTCGTGCTAGTCGCCGGATCCGCCGACCGATTCGTCTCAAAAGCGGCGATTTGCAATACAGCTACCGCCGTCTGGATTGTTGTTATTTACTGGCTGCTTGTCTCGTCTCGGTCTGTCCACTCTCGGTTCCCTCTTGGGTCACCACTCCCGGCTACTTCCCGGTCCCAGCTGGTCGGTCCCTCGCCCTTGCGGCCATCGCATCCCGGGCTCTTGGGCACGCTCTCTCCCGCTCGTTATGCAGTATCAGATCGTTGCGGGAGCCCGTCCCCGTCGCCGCGCGTTTATTGATCGCGATCGCCGTTCCTCTTCCTACTCGCACTGCTCGAGCACGTTTGAAAACAACAAAATTCTGTTCCCGCTGTCCCGGAACGAAGGACTTGCATCGGATGTGTTGGGGCCGCGCGCAGCTCTCGCGCGCACCCGTAAACAGTTTGCTGTTCGTCGCGTCCAATAAAATTCATTTTCGCATGTCCACGTTTCGCTGCCGTTTCGACGACAAACCCTTCGAATGCGATATCGCTTTTAGGAGTGTTCAATTGCAAAATATCTGCTTTTAGACCACCCGCGACTGTCCCTGAACCGACTGACAACCTGATTTTTTTCGGTTGGAGTTACGCGAACCCGGAATTGAGAAGCAAAAGGGCGAACGAAGAACTGAAACTCAAAACCCGCGGAAGGCGATTATGTGATGAAAGAGAGCGGAAGATCCAAGCCAAGAATCCTTCTTATTCACTCGCTGCTTCTCGACGATGGACATTGGCTCCGACCGGCTCCCTAACGGCACCAATGTGGCCAAAGCTCGTCGCCTAGATATGCTCACGTCGAGAATGTAAGTTTTAGGTTCGTTTGCGATTCTGATTTTGCATTTTTTTCAGAAAAGCAGCGGCCGCTTCGGCGTCCAACGCGCAACTCAACAGCGAGCAGCAGCCAACTTCGTCAAAAGTGAACGTAAGCTTGTGAAATTTATCTTTTCTAAATTTAAACGTTTATTTTTGCAGTGCAGCATTTGCGGAGTGATCGGGGGAGTCGAAGATCGATGGACGTCCACCGGGATTTGTCCCAAGTGCTCTCAGAAGCAGCCTCCCTGTGGAGTTTGCCAGAATCCTGTCGGAAAGCAGCAAACCCACATTAGATGTTTCTCTTGCACCTCGTTTGTCCACGTCCACTGTGCATCTACGGTTTCACTACAATCTCCAGCGCAGTATGTGTGTCCTCCCTGCCAGCAGCGTTCCCGAATGCCGATGACCCCTCAACAAAGTGCTGCAAATCCGGAAGAACTCGCTCGCATTATCCAATCTGGGCAGATCAACCCGGTAATACACCAGGCGCTCGCCCAGGCGTTTGGTCCACCTGACGTCATTTTGCAGCAGTTTGGGCAGTTCAGCAAAGCAGCGAGTGTCAGGCCGTTCAACGAAAGTCCGCAATCATCTTCGGATACCCTGACGCTCAACGACCTTGACGACACGGCTTCTTTGTCACAGAACGTGTCCCGATCGGCGACGCCACAACGACTACCACGGCCAGTGGAAGCGCTTGTGCCTCTCCAGCTTTTGCCAATGGCGATAGCCTTGATGCCGAAGACCTGAAGATACCGAGCACCAGGAGAGGAAAAGAGAGCAGCCGAGGCGGAAGAGCTGGAAAAAAGAAGCCTGGAGCCGTGGGAGGCCGGCAGAGCGCTCGAACCAGGAATGCGGGTGGAAAACCGGCGTCCGCTATTGCGTATCTATCGGACAAGGGCTCAAACCCAACCGGAAAGGGAGGAAAAGGCGGAAAAGCACGCGGCCGATCCCAGAAAGGAAAAGGGAAAAGCACCCCGAGGACGCGGAAGACTCGAAGTGTCAACGACCTTTCGAAAATTCTAAACAGGAACGACGAAGGCGTCGAGAACGAAGACCCGAAGGTCCGAGCTGCCGACGAGAACGACTACATCAGGACCCCGATCGTGACTTCGGCTTTCGACACCTACGTGAAGGAAGCTCCTTTGTGTCTTGTTTGCGGAAGTATCGGAAAGGACGTCGAGGGCACGATGCTCTCTTGCTCTACCTGCGCCCAGAGCTATCACACCTACTGCGTTGGAATGCACGATAAGGTAGAATTTGAGGCGTAAATCCATTCTGTAACTAATTGTTTCAGATGAGCACAACCATCTTGAAGAGAGGTTGGCGATGTCTTGACTGCACGATCTGCGAAGGCTGCGGTGATGGAAAGGACGAGTCAAAGCTTCTCCTGTGCGACGAATGCGACATGGCTTTTCACACATATTGCCTGAACCCTCCACTCCACTCGATTCCCCCAGGCTCTTGGAGATGCAAATGGTGCACAACTTGTGCCAGATGCAACTGCCTGGTCTCATCCGCTTACGAACTCCAGCTCAGCGAGGGGTTTTGTGGCCCATGCTACTCCCAGAGAAAGTGTCCCAAGTGCAAGAAGCTTTACGAAACGGGAGAATTGATGATTCGCTGCCAGCACTGTACCAGGTACATAGGTACACTTTGAAGCAATATTCAAGACATACTTTTCCAGGTGGCTGCACGGTCGATGCGAAGATTTATCCACTGAAGAAGCTCTAGAAAACGCTTCCGAGAACGCTTTCCGGTGCTCGATGTGCAGACCAAAGGCGGACGCGATGGCATCGACGATGCTGATCGACAACGTGCTTCTGACAAAGACTGCGCTCGACGAAATGTCCCAACGTCACGGAAACCACTTCCTCCGGTCCACCTCTTCCATGTCTTTCGGTGCGATTGTCGATTCATATCACAGGAGCCATTCCTTCGACAATGGTACTCGATAATTTTCTTGGAATAATCTGAATATTTAAATTTAGATGGATTTTTGGATGACGGATCTATTGACGACCGCGCAGATACGGATTTCGTAGTTTCGAGGGGCCGAGGCCGAGGCGGAATGAGAGGAAGCCGGATGCCGAGGCTTGGCGTCGGCGGGTTCATCGTAAAACAGCCGAGACACCGGATGCTTGCGGCACAGAATATGGAAGAGGAGGAAGGCGATGGAGATCTCCAGAACGGCAAGTCGAAGATCAAGAGGCCTAGAAAACCGAGGAAACCGCCACTGGAGGAGTGCTACCCGCCTCAGATCCAAGAGAGCTTTTTTGGAATGCATCCGGTCGACAGTAGAACACTCGAAGCCGTCGAAGAGCCCATGCTCGATATGTATTTGAAAACGGGTCTTGACAAGGAGATCAACAAGACCGGATGCGCGCTGAGTGGAGAAGTGGCAGAACAGCTGGCCAACGAGGATATGATGATCGACGACGCCGACCTGATGGGCCTGGATATGGACATTGACATGGACTTCAATTTGTTGATGGACGAAGACGACGAAGCATTGAATCAAATGCTCGGAGATAACGACGATTTGAATGGTAATTAGCATTATTAGCTTTGATTTTACCAGTTGATCTGTTTTAGATGCGCTCGACATCGCCCACTCCGATCCGCTCTTCGAATCTACTCGCCCTTTGCAGCCGATGATCGACCAGCACCATCAGATGGCCCACGGAGTGCCTGTGGGTTTCCACAACCCCCATGGTCCTCAGCATCTTCAACTGCAGATGCAGCGTCAACAACAGCAGCCGGCTGGAGCTCCGAATCAGAGAGGATATGGGGTTCAGAAGGCGAAGGTAAAATTTTACCGAGGGGAAACTCTGCTTAAGCTATTTTATGTTTAGCCCGACATCGAGAAAGGAAACCAAGCGACGGAAAGGTGGCAAGAGGACGAACCTCTTGGAGATAAGGCTACAAAGGCGGCCGTTCTCTACGCTAATGTCACATTCCCTAACTTGAAGAACGAGTATCCCGAGTGGAGTGAGCGGCAAAAGCAGATCACTCGGCTTTGGAGAGCGCTGGGTCAAGAAGAGCGTTTGAAATACGTTGCGAGGGCTCGGGAAAACCGGACTAACAGGACGAAAATGGCGCGACCTCTCAAGAAGGCTTCAGAGTCCACCCCGATCACTTCAAACGTCCTCCCTTCGGGTATGAATCCCACAGCTCAATCGATGGTGATGCAGCAAATGGGCGGGATGAGGCAACCTCATCAGATTAAGGTCGGTCTGTTCTTTTTAATCTTTTAATGACGCCTTTGTTTGCAGTTGGAGATGCCTGCTCAAGTGCCCAACGTTCCTACACAAGCCTTCAAGGTCCCAACGGTGCCTTCCACGCCTTTGGATCAAGGACCCAGCGGATTTCCCATACAAATGCAGCAGCAACAGATGCGCGTCATGAACCAGCCTGGTGCTGCTCAGTTCGTCCCACAGTCCGCAGGAATTCCAGCTGCCCAACAAGTTCACATTCCTCCGAATCTCCCATCCGAGCTTCTAGAACAGTACAACTTGCTGCAGAAGAGGACCACCGACCTGGAACTTCAGCAGTCGAGCATAGAAGACGACTTGACAAAGATGAGGAAGCTGAAGAAGAGCCTGACAGCCAAAAGAAGACAACTGCAAAAGTCGGCTTCCAGCGAGGGACAAGGGCTCGACCCTTCGATAAGTTCTGTGGATCTCAACGACACCGACCTGCAGCAGCTTGATCGGCTCACTGACGGAATCCCTATCAGGCAGCGAGCCCTGGAAGAGTGCCGTAAAGAACTCCGCGTCCACAAGAGCAACGTGATGGAGTTCGAAGGAAAGTGCGGTATTCAAGGGATTCAGCGGCCTACCTCCTCGGCGCCCTCTCCACAACACCCGTTCCCTTCACAGTCGCCGGCGGTTGCAATAAAAACGGAGATAGATTTCTCTTCGGGGCCTCCGACTCCAAGCAGTGGACGCCCGGGTTCTTCAGCTTCGTTCACGGCCGAGATGATCTTCCAGCAGCAGAATTTCGCTTTGCAGCAGCAACAGCAGGTTCAACAGGCGCAACCCACGAAGCGCGGGCGCAAGAGGAAACCGAAGATTGAGGAGCCGCCTGTGGCAGCTAGACCCGCCCAGCCGATGCCCACTCTGGGCGGAATCTCGTTGTTACAGCTGCAGACCGACGAGGAGATTGGAGCGTACTTCGTCCTCAACGATCTTGTGAACAAGGCAGTGCGTATGGTCGACGGTTCTGAGCCTGAAGACGGAATCCACAAGATCCTCCAGCAGGCGACCGCCGGATTGGGGCCTGGAAGAGGGCCGATGGGGCTCAATTTCCCCTCGCTGCAGCAGATGCCAGTGTTGGGAGAGCCGTCGAAGACGAAGAAGAAGCGGACTCAGCAGCCGAAGAAACCCCCCGGAAACATCTCCGATGGAACCGACGAGTACACGATGTTCGTGCAGAGAATCGAAACCCAGCTTCGATTGTGTCCCGTGATTCCGCCGTTGCTCCAAAACCCTTCGTCGAAACGCAGCAAAGGGGACCAGTACATGCTCCAGCACATGGACCTGTCGACACTGCCTGACAAAGGACCTCAAAAGGCGGTAATCGGAAACGAGTTCGGATGCATCAGTCTGAACTTTGTAAGAGATTTCTACGACGACTTTGAAAACCGCCGCCACAGAATATCTTCGGCTTTCCCGAGTCAAGTTATGCTTCCTTACGCGAGTACTTCCGCGCATCCCCCGTCGATGTCGATGGTGTGTCGCGAGGCACATCTCGGGAATCTGATGCATTATCCCGGAGGATTATCCGATGGTCCTATTCTGTTCTACGACGAAAATGAGGGAATGGATACGTACGCTGAAGCGGGATACAACCTGATTGGACTCCGGCCGTGGTCACTTATGACCTCTCAGGGCCAATATCCACAGCCTCCGATGGTCCGAGCGATTCACCGATTTGTCGACCGACAGCAGCCGATGCCGTCGTTCAGCGACCCCGGAAGAATCGCCATGATCGAGTCCGAAATCTCCTGTTTCGATGATTGTCCAGAAGTGACCGTGGGAATCACGATTCACGACGGCGCCGACGTTTCTAAGGTTGTTGGGTGCCTCAAGGAGATCCTGGGCAACGACGTCGCTTCTTACGATGTCGCGCCGATGTCGCCGATGATCCGCACAGACAGCGTTGTCCCTGAACACAGTGAGTCTTCATGTTTCACGTTCTCTGCTAACTTTTTTGTTTAGTGGCCATGAATGGAATCGCCGAGGAAGTCCGAACACAGATCTGCCGCCAGTGCTCGACTCCGATGCGTGACGCCGCCATCCAGCAATCGCTGAACCAGATGGGAATCGCCGCCAACGAAAACACGAGTGACGATGTAAGCCGAAATGTTTAGAATTTTCGAGCCGACGTTATTTTCCTTTAGAAGGAGAATACAGTGTCATTCTGTTCGATGCAGTGCTACTACACCTTTGTCGCGGACCGAAAGATTCCGTTGACCCCGGAACAAGTCCAAGATGCAGAGCAATACGTGGACAAGCCGACCCTCGTGAAGCTGCAGCAGGTGGCCGCAGAGAACTTTGCTCGCTGCTTGAACCAAGGAAAGCTCAAGTCTGTGGATATGTCCTACGGACCGCGGATCGTGTGTCCTCCTCACCCCTCTGTAGCTTCCATCTCAAACGCTGGATTCAACCCTCTTTCTCCCATAATCGGTGATGCTCCAACTTCTTTGGGAAGCGTTGCGAACGTGCGGGAGATGATGCTTCGCGTATCCGATCTCCCTTCGCTCATCGACGACCACCAGAGAAACCCGGCCGCCGCATCACGGAAACCAGATCAGAAGCCAGTGTGGAAGGGCCGCGGATGGACCGTTTGCGACTTCGATCTTCTGGAATCTTTCACAAAGTCCAGGAAGGAAGCCAAATGTTTGTGCATCGCGGATCAGATTCGGGCCAACGAGCGGAACAAGATCAGGGTGGAGGCCGATCTGCGTCAGTGCGTTCTTTGCAGCGACATCGGTGACGGCGAAGTCGACGTTTGTGGCCGCCTTTTGAACTTCGACGCGGACAAGTGGGTCCACGTGAACTGCGCTCTCTGGTCCCCCGAAGTCGCCGAGATCAACGGCGGCCTTCAGAATGTGGACGAGGCGATCAAGCGTGGTCAGAAACTCAATTGCCGGCTTTGCGGTCGCCCTGGAGCCACGCTTGTTTGTGCTAAACAGGACTGCTCCCAAGTGAACGGCCACTACCATCTGAAGTGCGCCATTCGAGCGAATGGACGATTCGTACGAGATAAGGTGGGTGGACTAATCACAGCTTTATTCCATAATCCTCCTTATTTTAGACCTTCTTCTGTAACGAGCACGAGGTTCGTGAAGACCAGCGCGTCTATGCTCTTAGTGCTCTTCGTCGAATCTATATTGAAAAGGACGAAAACAGGCTCATCGCAAAGCTCTTCCAATCGGGAGCGACGCCCAACGCGTCCACCAGCGGACTTCTGATGCGCGTGGGATCTCTGATCTTCTCGAGAATCGGCCAACTTCTGCCTGAACAGCTCAAGAACTTCCACAGCCAAGCGAACATTTTCCCGGTAAGTACCCAAATTTCGATAGATCGCGGGTAGCTGCTGTTAAATTCCTGCGCCCGCCGAAGATTTTTAAGCTAGCACTGAAGTTCCCAATCGCTTTTCAGAGTGATTTGAGTGGCGAACGACGACAAGCTATCTATCCGGTAAGCCAGCTGAATCCTTTGGTTCTGAGCGTGTGTGTCTCTTCCTAATGATTCACGTGCTTCTGCTTGCTTAGTCTCTTTATTTTCCCGTCTTTGTCCCTTAGCCTTAGCTTGTCGTTGTTTCGTCGTTTATCCCAACCTCCCTACCCCACTAACATCTGGATTTTTAGTCCGGCTACACCGTTTCGCGGCTCTTCTGGTCCGCGGACGCTCCGTCCGCTACGACTGCACCATCGTGGATATCGGCAGGCAGCCACAATTCCAGATTTCCTTTTCCAGGAAGGTGTACAAGGACGTAACAGCTACGCGTAAGTCCAGGCGGTGAGTGTCGTGAATTCTAGAATCGTTCTTTTTAGAAGCGTGGATGCCGATCCTAACATCGGTGAAGAGGATGCGCGACGAAAACGGCGAAGTGCTGAAGATGTTCCCGAGCCAGATGAGTGGCGAAGAACTGTTTGGGCTCAACGAGCCCGTAATTTCGAAGCTAACCGAATCGGTAAGCCGTCGATAGAGTCACCTTCTACTCACTTCCGCTGCACGATCGTTTCAAAGTCACAAAATAAAAGAAACTAACTACTCGTAAACGCCCTTTTCACATTCTCGAATTCTTCAGCTTCCCGGTGTCGATCAGCTCCTAACTTACAACTTCAAGCACAGTGGAAGCCCGTTGATGGATCTCCCGCTGGCCGAGAATCCCAGCGGGTGCGCGCGTTGCGAGCCGTATTTCCGAACATTCGTGAAGCAGAAGAAGACGCGCTGGCAGATTACTCCGCAGAAGAGTCGGCCTGCGCACAATTTTGCCGCGCCGGCTTCCTCATCCGCCTGCGTCGACCTCATGGCCACGTCCTCCTCTCGAGAAACTCGAGGTACGAATTTCTTATCTCTCGGACTACGGTAGATCCGTGCAATCTCTTCTCTGGGGACCAGAAATAGTTAAATTAATAATTTATTCATTATAACAACACAGCCAATGACCCGGAGAGAAGAGATTGCTCTGAAACCTCTCAACTCCCTTCTAACTTTCGTTGTTTTCAGCTCGTCACGCGTCTTCGGTCAACGCGGTCCTCCTCAACTGCGACCAAACAATCGTCCGGCAGCTCCGCGCCTCCGGAATGAGCGACGAGGCGATTGCCTCTGCCATCGGCGGCCAAACGACGACGGCGAACTTCTCGCAGTACAAGAAGATGACCAAGGAGTGGCGCAACAACGTGTACCTCGCCCGTTCCAAGATTCAGGGCCTCGGCCTCTACGCGAAGCGCGATATCGACATGAATTCGATGGTGATTGAGTACATAGGCGAGATCATCCGCAGTGAGGTCGGTGAGGTCCGCGAGAAGCGCTACATCGCGCAGAATCGCGGCGTTTACATGTTCCGCATCGACGAGCAAACGCTGGTCGACGCCACGATGACCGGCGGCTTGGCCCGCTACATCAACCACTCGTGCGACCCCAACTGCAGCACGAAGGTGGTCACCTACAGCGACGAGAAACACATTATCATCTACGCAAACAGGCCCATAAAAGCGGACGAAGAGGTAAACTGACCCTAAAACGGAACTGGATTACGATATATACATTTCAGCTTACCTACGACTACCTGTTCGAAGAAGAGGAACACTCAGAAAAGATTGCCTGCCTCTGTGGGGCTCCGAACTGCGCCAAATTCATGAACTAGCCCTCATCCCAGTCGACCGATCTCTGTAGATACATCGCATTTCTAGGATTCCCTCTCCTCCGATTAACGTGCACTTCTCTCCTCAGTCACTTGTGATACGACGACGCATCAACAACCGTTGTTCTTTGCCTTCCCTCCTCTCCTCCGTCGATTCTTTTCTTCTTCTTTCCTCTATCCTTAGATCCACGATTAGGCTCTCTTCGTGTAAATAATAATCCTTATTAAATTCAGTTTTATTTGAATTCATCCTCCCAGTGTCAGCATCTAGTGCCTCTCCAATAATTCGCCTTTCAGCCGCTGGATCTCTTCGTCCTAAACAGGGACATCTCCACAATCCACACACAACTCAAGCACTCGCCTTTTCCAGCACTTGTTTCGCTAGTCTCTTGATCATCTGGTTTGATCGCTGGATCAGCGAATCTTCCTGAACACGAGATAAGATAAAACGTATCATATATAAACTCTTACGGTGTCCGTGTGCCTACGATGGCCGTTCTCGACGCCATTCGACTCGCTGTTGTAGGATTCTGCGTTGAGTATGTCGGCGTCCAGGAGCAGGGCCAGGCACTGCTGGTGAAACTTGCGTCTGAGCTCTTCTTTTTCCTCAGCCTCGACGTTCAGCTTCTCAAGAAGCGCAATCAGAGAGGTGTTGCTCTCCTTTAGGAACGTGCTGATTTCTTCCTTCATGTTTCAAGAACCGAAACTAAAACGGAAACGATCAATATGAGTGGAACCGAGAAGATCGAAAGTAGAACGACGGTCGCGACAAAAACGCTGAGCAAAAGTGTCAGAGATTGCGCGAGGTAATGTTTACAGAACGTAGCGGAGTTTATCGCGATTTAAGAGCCGACGAATGAAGCGCGGGGGTGCACGTGATTCAGAAAAGTGATTCAGAATCCAAAGACTCGGACGATCACGGAGGCCCTGAATGTGGAAAGGTCGGAGGAACCGCCGGAGAAGGGCGAATCGCGATCGATCGGAGGCGAAGACGACGTTGGCGATAATCGACGGTGACGACGTCGCAGAACGAAACGCGAAAGGAGAGATATGGGACGGAAACACGCAGAACGACATGACCCGGCGCCGGCTCCTGAGGGTCATTCGGTCGAAGGGAAGTGGAGCAGCAAGGGCAGGAAATTGTTGTTGCAAGACCCTCGGAGCATCGCCAGATTTCCTGACCATTTCAGCACTACGGTATCCTATATGTCGTTAAATATCACCCTTCAGTTTGATAGTCGATAGGCCACACCTTTGGTTAAAAATCATCTGTGAACACTAAAAACGTTCTCTGCATCCAACCTTGCATAAACTGTCCAAATCAAACATGGACTCTGTTTACATTTCGAAATCTCGCTTAAACATCGGCAATGTTCGATCCGCGTTAAAACGGGAAAACGTACTTTCAGCTGTATTTTCAGGTTCCCGTAAACGGCAGCTGTCTCCGTCCGCGTTGTGTAATCCTACATGATCACAAATCGGGTAAACAAGCAATCTTCTGTTGTTGACGAATATCTTCTGGATGTTGCGAAAGCAGCAACAAATGAAGGCTGGAATCCATTCGATCTGAAAATAGGATAAATGAGCTGAGAGAATCAGAGGCATAAGTGACACGGTGACGCGTTGTTCAGCAAACTATACATTGCGAAGATGATTTACGAGATTCCAGCGAGGAGCAAAGTGTAACAAAGCGGCAGATTCAAAGCAAAAAAGTGTTTGGAACATGATTCAACGCCGCTGCAAATCAGGAGACGCGGAAGAATTAAACCGGCGAGGAGCGCAAAAAAAACGGTCGAAAACTAATCTCGTTTGCAATGTTGGAGCACCTCGCCGGGATCGGTTAGAGCGGAGGCGGGTGCACTTTGCAAAATGTCCAAACGGAAATTATAAGAAATGCATAAAAGCGAAGTGCTGTCGGTGATTCGAAATGTCAGCAGAACACCTTGACGAATGTTCTTTTAGAGGTCAAAGGGTGGATTTCCACTGCATCAAACTCAAAACGAGATTTTTTGCATTTGGAAGCAATCGGGAAAAATTCTGGAAAAGGGGACTCATTTTAAAAAACCTTCCAACATCGTGGGCGATCTGGAGAATTTGGCCAGGTGAAATCGCCTCCTGACACATTAGATCAACTGAACTTATAGGATATTCGTTTGTATTCGATTCGAGGTGGTTCCTGGACGCTGAAAACTGGATTTTAAGGGGGTTCTATAGTTCGTGTTCCGTGCGACTCGCGATTTTTCAGATTTCCATAGTTCGAATCGCCAGTGACACACGTTTTCAGGCGCCTGCTTCACGATCTGTGTTTCCTGGTAGAAATTTTAAACAGTGAAAACGAGCTGCTACATACGTCTTCAGAAGAGGTCTAGGAACCCCGGAAACCCCACGCGCGTAAATGTAAATACACCCGATGTTGCAGCCGGTCCAAGGCGGCAGCAACATTGTGTTGCAGCGCAATTTCGCTGTTCCGGAAAAAATCTCGCCAAGGTCGCACGCGACAAAGCCGACTATGAATGCCTTTTGCGACTAAGAAGCGCGCGACACGAACTATAGAACCCCTTTTAAACGCACCGCGGCTTCCGACCATCCGCTTTCGCTTGCCAAAATCTGAAATTCGCCTTCCGCCGCCTCCAAAACCTTAAGAAAGCGTTGTCCCACCACGAAAACCATTTTCAGCGAGGAATTCCACCGTATCGCGCGACTTGCGCAGCTGACGCCTCTCGCTCGCCGCTTTGGCTTGTTCCCAGGCTTCGCTTCCGCCTGTGGCTGCGCTGCCGAGTTTCGGTCGCTTTTTCCACAGTTTTTGCGTGCACTGCGAGCGTAAAACGGTCCGTAAAACGCGTATTTATCGCTCCAACGGCCTCACTCGGACCTCCGATTTTTAAATTGCGGTCTTTTTTGATTTGTTTGCCTTCGGATATTCGGTCCCAGCATCGCCTTCGACGCGCTCGCAAACCTAGTGGCCGGCGTTCTGAGTCACTTTTGTCGCTGTTTCCGGCCCTTTGCACTCTTTTGGACGAACAGCTGTCGAGGGAGATCGCGTCGCCCACTCATCGCGCGCGAGGCTCGAGCGTCCTCTCCTTTCCGGCCCCGCGATGCACGCCTAACTCGCAGGAGGGCGCTCTCTGCATGCAGCAGCGCACAATTATATCTGTCATTTCATTGGCGCGCGCGTTTTCCCTTTCGTCTTCCAAATCCACTCACTCATTCAAAGAATTCTTTATGTCGTGTATGCAAATGACGGGAAAGATGCTCTTTCTCCTTGGGAGGGTTTATTGTTTCGGGTTTCTTTCGCTCTCTTCACTTGGGGACTACGATCGCCCGCGAAATCGCCACTTTTGAAGCAGACGAGACTGCGCTTGAGACGGGACTGGGCAATGAGACCAAACACGTCTAAGAGTGTTTTGCCTGAACCGCGATTCGTTATTCGATTTGCCAAGCTTCCGGAGGTCGGTCGGTTGTCGGACGACAGCGTGACTCTTCAAACCGCCGAGGTTCCACAAGATGCGCAGATTGTCTAAGGGATTCCGCGCACATTTGGAGAAAGTCGTCTCGCAGCAGCACGAGCGGATGTCGGCCGTGTCCGAGTTTTCAAGTATCTCCTCTTGGAGTGAGTCGCCTCCGGTCAGTCGCAGCCAGAGTGAGGAACAGCTACCCATATCTTCCTCCGGTGATGATCTCCACCGCGAATCTGCAACTCCTGAGAAGGCGAATCACATTGGAACGCGACAGGAGGTACGTTTGTCATGCTTTGACCGTCTGGAAGCGTTAGATCGTGCAGCCCGCCTTGCTTTCTGACTCATGAAATTCACGCTTCTCGTTGCGCCGCAGTTCTTTTACGATATTTTTTATCGCTCTATTCATCTCCCACGGGATCTTTTCGTGTTTCAAATTATCCACGCATTAAATATGTTCCGATTTCACAGCTCTACTATCCATTTGCCGCTCTTAAAAGCCGCGATGCACGATCAGCATCTATCGTTGGGGTCAGCGTGCCCCCGCAAGCGATCGCAGTGTTGTAATTCGATATTATTATTCTGACTAAACATAGAACGTCGAAGGCGATGCGCCGTTCAAGGCGTATGTGGAGCTTCGTGGAGATGCGCATGCTGATTTAGTTTTCGCGAGGCGCGTGGTTTATTTTCGATGCCTTACTCCTTTCAGTCGATGACCGCCAAACAACAAACTTTTCACGATTTTGTTGTTGAGTGAACGGCAGCCGATCAGCGCGACGGTGCGAGGAGGCGCTCCATTCAACCCTCTTGTCTTAATCCGTGTTCCTCTTCAGTGAGGGATAAATGTGCCACAGGTCGTCCATCACCTCTGGTGGCCAGCAGTATGTAGGCGGCGTATTAATCAACGCTTTGGCAACTTAGCTCAGCAACATTTCCAACCAGGAGATGTCGCTTGATCTCTCTTTGTTCCTGTCTAATTACCCGATGTCCCGTCGAAAACGCGATCAATTTTCGGCGCGAAACGTCACCCGCGCTACCTTTCATCTCCGTTTTTGCGTGCGATTGCAGTTCTTACATTTAACCGAATTTCAGAAAAATCTTGTGGAAATGGGCATAGGACTCATCGTGCTACAGCCTCTACTTCAGAGTGAGGATCACAACATCATTCGTATTCAACGGTAATTAATTCCCGCCGTTTTTGTTTTGTAAAAGTTTCGTTTCAGAAAGCACGACATCGGCGATCCCGAAGAAATTTTGCACATCGCTGGAGGAGCTCACTCGGGAATCATCATCAACAAGTTAGCCGATGAAAAAACTGGTATTTGTAGTTCTTTGTGCCCATTATTTCATTTTGCGGTTCCAGAAATTGTTCCGGATGTCCAGCTTTCCTTCTCAGTGTGGTTGCGTCATGGAGAAGCCTGTCGTCAGGTTCGGTTGATTAGAGTTTCTCACATATACAGTGGATTCATTTGTAGGAAAACCGTTCTTTGCGGTTCGTGTTCGAGGAAAACACCGCCCACACTGCCAAGCATAGCGTCGCTCAACAGATGTTCAAAGAGCTGGTGACTTCCTTTCCCAAGGGTATCGAAAATTCGTAGTTTTAGTATTTCACGCTGCATATTTTCAGATTATGTGACCTTCATGCGAAGTGTCCTCAAGATGATGCAAAATGGGTACGAGTCAATTAGCATGATCGAAATTGACATGCAGCTCGCGGATGAAACAAAATCGATGGTCATGCCGGACGCCAAGGAATACGACTCTGGATCAGAAGCCGAAAACGTCACCATCGGCCACGTCCAAGAAATCCTGGAGCATGCGTACCCGTGTCTTCTGACCGTGGACCACATGGCGGAAGCCCTTCGCTGCAACACAGAAGTCGTCGAAGAATTCTTGGCGGAGCTCGAAACCAGTGGAATCGCCCAACGCGTCGGAGAAGAGTGGCTGCGTGTGGACGAAGCAGCCAACAACGCCCTGAACGAAACCTCGTCTTCCATTGTGCCGTCCGTCGAGAGTACGGCGAAGTCGGGAGACTCGCCCACCATCGCCATCATCACATGCTTGTTCGTCGAAAAGCAAATCATCGACAGCATGATCGAGAATGGACGAACCGTCTTCCGCTACCGAAAGGGTGGCGACTCAAACATCTACACTATCGGAACGATCGCTGGGCACAACGTCGTCGCCACGAAGCTCGCTGTCATTGGAGACACTCGTGAAGCCAACACCAGCTCGGGATCCATTACAACCCGATTGCTTGGAAACTTTAAAGATATCGACCATGTCATCGTGGTAGGTGTCGGCGGAGGAGTGGCTCACTTCACCGATGGCAAGCGTCACGTTCGTCTCGGTGATGTTGTCGTGAGCAGTCCCGAATCGAACGGAGAAGGCAGCGCCACGTACGTTTACGCCGACGGATTTACGCTGGACCGGACAACCGAGCAGATCAGCGGCTTTGTCACCGAGAAGCGAGATCCCAAGTCATTGGATTTGGCCGACATTGCCAGAACTGCGTAAGTGATGATGACCGAAATTCCAAACTGACGTTCTTTTTTAGTGATGAGCAATTTGTGAAATACTGGGATGTCATCACAGAGGAAACTATTAAGAAGTTGAATGCTGCGGGTAACGACGAAAACTTCACGAGGCCTCCTCCCGAAACCGATGTTTTGGCCGTGCCCGTCGGTATAAGTTAAACTGTTCACGGCTTTTCTAAATGTTTGCTTAGGTGGTGGAAACGTCGTTGTCGTTCCCCATCCGAACAGCGATCGCACTACCTCAGCAGTTCACGTTGGTCCCATCGGAGCCATGACCTCCTTGAAACGTCCGTCTGCAGCGGAAACGGTTACTGAAGACACTGAGACTACCTGGCGTAACCTGACTGCCGAACTGCGTGACAGATTCGCCAACGAGAACGGACTTCGTGCTATGGATGCTGGATTCAAGCCCGTCATCGATGCGATCAAGGGATCCTGTATCGATTCTTGGACGCTTGTTCGAGGAATCGCAGACTACCAGCACGGTCAGAGTCGGGCGGCCAAGGTCTGGCAAGTAAGAATAATTGTCTCATGGTCCTTGAAATTATGAAATCCTGTTTTTCAGGCCTACGCTGCTGTCCGTGCCTGCGCCTATGTGAAGGCGATGCTCACCCGCCTTGCGAATTGATTTGGTAGTTTCAAACGCGTTATAACGTTCCCGATGTAAAAAAACGTTTCTGAATTTCGATGTTAATAACTGCACATTCCTCAAATAAATTATGCCTTCAACCTAAAACACAAAGCTCAAACGTTGAAGTTCTTATCGACAAAAAATGTTTTGACGAGAGTGGGGTTCTAACCATCGCCTACGAAGAGACTGGTGCCTTAAACCAGCGTCTTAGACCGCTCGGTCATTTCGCCGTGTTAAAGTTTTTTCGGAAAAGCAGTAAGACGTTGGGTTCAAGAATCCGGTGGTAAACCAACTTCGCCCGTTGTTAGCAACAACGAAAGTTTGCAACAACTTGTTGCAGAAAAGATCCCGGGAGAAAAGATCCTGGGATCAAAGCCTCCAAAATGAAAACGTAGAGCATCACGCTCACGTCTCTCGATGTCTCTCGCGTGGAAATTCAGGACTATGAAGACCTCGATTTTGATCCACCTTTGCGCTTCGGTAACCCAGACGGAGAGGACAAACTTATTGCTAGACATCTAACGTTGCCTGTGTGGCAAGATCCTCGGATTTTTCTTCTAAAGCTCCTTGTTCCTTATTTTGGTTATCTTGCGCTTTGGTTATCTACTCCTGAATCACCTCTCCGACCAGTTCTACGTATGCATATGACTCAAAGTAACTGGCCGTAATCTTGTCCGCACTTCAGGCAGCCCACTCAGACGGTTAGAGTCAGTTCTCTATTTGAAAACATGATAAAAGCTACCTAGCCAGTTTCCTGGGATCTTTTCTCCTAGGATCTTTTCTCGCGGGATCTTTTCTCACATAATCAACTTCGCCCCCTCTGCAAAAATCATCACACTTAAGACACGTACGTTTAAGGAATTTACATTAAATTAAATACAGCTAATAATTTACAAAGCGATCAGATGCGGGGAATAGATTCAGGCAGCGTTGGGCTTCGTGAAGGTGACGCGTTCGACCTTGACGTCGTCCTCGACTATCCTGTACAAGTAGGTAACGATCGTGGACGATTGCACGTCCATCAGGGCGAACGAGGGCTCGGGATTCCTGAAACGAAAGGATTAAGCCGGGGAAAAAAGGTGGATTCTTACTCGGTGATGGTGGAGAAGGCGCCGGTTGCGGAGCCGGGATTCACGTAAAAGACGCCCTCCTTCTCGTAAACCTTGCACTGGTGCGTGTGCCCCGAGATAAGCACATCAACACTCATCTGCCGCGCCGTCATCTCTATCGCCTGCAACGGAAAATCTTAGAACCGGAGAGAGACGTCAGAGCGAACCCGCTCGTCTCCCCAAGGGACGATTTGGTGGCCGTGGATGAGTCCGATCTTGAAGGAGCCGACGGTGATGATCTTTGACTCAGGGTACGTGGCGGCAGTGTCGTCGTAGTCGCCCTTGACGACGTGGACGTCGCTGGCAAGGGACTTCAGGAAGTCAAAGGTGTCCCGGTTGGTCAAATTTCCGGTGCAGAGCACGTGCTGCATCTTGTTGGGGACGAGAAGCTTTCGAAACTTCGCGTGAAGGTTGGAGCACCTCGTGGGGAGGTGGATGTCGCCGATTACGAGGACCAGCTGAAACGGGGACTACAAGGGAGATCCGAAAGAGGAGAAGAGTTCGGGAAGAAGGTCGAAGGATTGGAAAAGAGTAGAAAAGAGGGGAGGCGGAAGCGACTTACCATGACGGGGATCCGGAGAACAACACGCGAGAGGTGAATCTGAGCGGGGGAGAAGGAAATCTGAGATTTAAACAAAGGAGAACCGTAGAGGGCGGACGGGCGTGCGGGGACGTCGCTGCAGGACGCCGGAGCGAATAGGGTTTCCATTGCGGGAGAAGAGGGTGGAGAATGAATACGTCAAACTACTTTTCAGGCTCACGGGAAGCAACGAAACTGAACTAACCTGGACAGATTTCGGTGCCGAACACATCTGGAACACAACCTCTTTGCTTCTTTTCGAAAGGAAATTCGAATCCCGAGCCACTTGGTCGAACACTTGATCGAAACGACTTTCATCGGAAAGCCTCTCGCTGCGGAAACCCTGAGCGAACTTGCTCCGCTTTCGAATTCGAAATTGTTGGATTCGTTGCCGCTTCGCCTCCCAAAGGCGGGATTCTTATTTCCGAAGGCGTTCCCTGATTTTCGGCCTCATTTCCTGCGCGTATTTATTTGGTTCCCGTGTTCGGATTCACGCGTTTCGACCGTTTGCGGTGGTTCTGTGCTCATTTCCGTTCTCTTTGCAGGCGCCATGTTGCCCGAATACCTGCCTCCGCGAGCTGCGAAACAGAAGACGAAAAAGCTGATCACGCTGTCTTCGAAGCCAATAAAGATTCCGAGACCCGAACCGATGGTGCCCAAGCGTCGACTCGTGCCGAAGCCGAAGCCGGAACCGATCGAAGGTGGTTCTTCTTCCGATGTTGTGAGTTTAGCCTCCGTTTGCTCTTCTGATCAAACGCTATTTCAGGCTTCGACAGTCGACCACATGACCAAGGATCGCCGAACGCTCCAGAGAAACATCGAGGAACTCCAGAAATTGAACGAGAACGACCGAAGTTAGTGTGACATCTCGATGTGCAGTTTTTAATGTCCGCTTTAGATGCGTACGAGCGCTTACAAATGTCTACGGACTATTCAAATGTGACAGGTCAGGCATCCAGGAACCTTCAGAGGGTAATATATGTTGATTAGTCCTATTAACTCATTTTGTTTAGAATGTGATCATGAACCTCCACATGAGCGTCCACCTCCAAGAGCTGATGGAAATGGAGGCGAAGAAGATAGGTTGAAATCATTCTAAAAATCTTGATGTTAACGTCCTTTTCAGCCATCCTCAACGCATTGAATGAAACTCTGGCGATTTACGAAACATTTGCAAATATTTACATCAACAACGAGAACTACGGTAAGCTGGCGCGGATGCTCAAGATGCTGCTGACCGAAGAGCTAACCGAAGACGACAGATTGGAGCCCGTGGACCCTTTAAAAATCCAGTGCGAGTACATGTGTCCGACGGTGCGTCGATGGTATCTTTTCATTATAACTTTTTCGCATTTTCAGGAAGTCATCCAAGAATCAGCAAACGAACGGAACGCATCATGGGAGGATTTTCTGCCCGATCAGCCGAGATAGATGCGCAGGAGTGTTAAAAGTGGTGTTGTTCCCGTGATTTGGTTCTGTGCCACATTCATCGCTTCTCGTAAATATTTTTTAGTCGAACTTTGACCAAAGAAAGGAAAAGTGCAATGGGGCTAAAACATGGCCCACTGGATTTGCATAACGACTTTGTACTTCCGCTGATGCTGCAGCAGCTAGAGCCAGTCTTATGTGTTTTGTTGAAGGCTGTCGACCTCGATTTGCCACTTTCGTAAACAGAGTCTCTCTTATAACGGCGTCCCACTCCCAGCGATTCCATATTCGTCATGGCTTCCCTTCACCCAACGCTTCTCCTCGGCGTCGTCGCCTCCTACGACTGCTCCCCGGTGCTCCAGCGCTTCGAATCTTGCTCCGAGGTCGTCGTCATCCCCGCAGGAGGCGAGTGTCGCCTCGTGACAGCGTTCAAGAGTGGAATCTCTAAGCTCGGCCTCTCAGCAGCAGAAGAGCTGCGTCATCCTCCAGAACATCGAATCCAGTGTAATCGCCAACGCGAGCCTCTTGACCGAAAAGTTCGCCTACGCCTCCTACAGTATCCAGAGTGGCATTCAGGCGGCTCTAGTCTTTCATCCCGTCGGCTCCTGAGGTCAGTTCGTCGATCTCTACCCTGTTGCCCAGCAGGTTGGTCCCCCTTCTCAACTCTATTCCGATTGAGTATTTCAGGTCGGCGGAAACTCCGTGTGATCGCTTTGTAAAAGCTTCGATGCGCGCATGCAATTCTTCATGGACCTCGTCACAAACCAAGCGGTGCAGCTGATCAACGCGGCCAAGAACGCGCCCGCGCCGCCGATATCGTGCTCACCAGTGATGGCAAAAACCGAAAGTGTCCGGTTAACCGAACCAAAACCGAAAACTGAAACCTGAAACCGAAACCGCCATCTCTGGTGCCCTGGTCAACCGAAACGTTACGTCCTCATCAACAACTACCGCCCTTCGCTCGTCCCGGCGCTTTTCGCCCGCGGCCAACTCTTCGCCGATCTTCAAATCGCCCCCGGCTCTCAGTCCTGGAGCGCCCATGAGCAAGCGCTCCTCTATGGTTTCATCTCCAGCTGCTCGGGAATTCTGAGCACCCACGATGGTCCCATGAGAGGATGGTCACTCGGCGACCATCCTCTCTTGGGAAGCTCAGCTGGCGCAGATCGCCAGCAGCTGCTGGAACACCTGCGATGGAAACGGCGAAACCCTTCGCGATTCCCGTTTTCCAGTAGCAGAACTTCGGCTGCCTCCGCGTCGTTTTTGACTGCTACACCTATGAACGTAAGCCTTTATTCAGTATATCTCTCTTTAAAATATCATTTTTCAGAACGTCGCTTGCCCGTCTTCCAACTGAGCACAAAGTTCTTAATCTTGTCATTTTATTGTCAAGTGATAAATTCAAGCACGGACGTTTTCATCAATTTTCTGACATTTCTCATTTCCAGTGGGTTGAAGGCGGCGCGAATCTCCTTAGCTGATCTCCCTTCGAGGTAGTCGGCGACCATCCTCTGGCAGCAAAGGTTGTGGAGCAGCGGCATTTCGAATATCATCGCCGCCTCCACGAGCTTCTTCAGGCCCTCCATTCCAAGTCGCTCCTTCATCAGAAAGTCGCTGTCGAATTGCGGTGCGCAGGAGATCCCGTCGATGCTCCTCACTCCACTCGACGATCCGCCTCGTAGTTTCCGAGTCCACCGACGTGGGAATCGACGTCAACTGCTCCCACGGCCTCCAGCATCATCCGCAGGGTCACCGACTGTTTTAGAGCAGAAGCCGAGATTTTGAAGGTTCCTCCCTCCAACGAAAGTAATTCGTAGTAATGCATGATGGGGATGGATGCTAAACAGCATATCATTGAAAACATCTTAATGTACTAATCACCATCACAGATCGCGCTCATTTCTGGGGCAAGGGGGTTTTCGAAGGCGCTGATCACGATTGGGAATGGCGAGAAACGGCTTCAGGACTGCGCAATATGGCAAAGTTAGGATAAGACAAAAAAGAGAATTTTACCAGTCAATGAGCGGTCCCGACGCGACAATCCTGATCAAGACGCACTCGCTTACGGTGAAATCGGATTTGGGTTTGCATTTCTTTCTGTCGGCGAAATCGTCGTTTTGCGCCGCGAGTTGAATTTCACGCCGAAATGCGCCCCGATTTCACGAATTTTTGGAACTTCACGTTTTGGTCAGTCGATTTTATTAGAACACGATACTTTGTGGTTAATTTTCTTTTATTTCAGGGGCGACGAGCTGGGCAAGCGAGGGTGAAGCGTGCTGGGACTGCGGTGCGATGATTTTCTGGTGTTGAAGCATTTTAGAATTTATTGAATTCAGCCCTAGTGATCGGTAAAATGAGTGTAGACGTGATTTGATCACCTTCCGGACATAAGTCGATGATCGATGATGTATTTAAGAAGAAATGCTGGGATTTCGACTCTCCAGACATGAAGCGACATGAAACTGTTGTTGCATCCCAGGACGCCGCGGGCGTACGTAATCCAGATGCGGTACAGTTCTTTGCGCATAGTCTTTTGGCTAGGGTTACTCGCCTCTGTGCTTACGTTCGACTGACTGACGGCTCGCACAAGATCCATACTTTTATAGCTGAAAGATTCATGGCCTCTTTGAATCCTGGCTCGTTGATTATGCAAGTATGTTGTCCTTTCAGCCTTTTCTGGAGATTGACTGAGTAAACGGTGTTACAGTTTCCCTGCAGCAGAAATATTCGCGAGCGAAAGATCCATTTGTAAAGCCACAGTTGTTACAACTGCAGTAGCTCCGGACATCTTGTTTTTGGGCTAGGTTGCACAAAACCATATTGCCTATGCCGTACGCCGAAGCCATATCCCTCCTCAAAGCTCAGATCAGCCCCTCCTCCCCCTATTGCTGATGCTTCTAATGGCAATTCTTCACCTAGCAAGGCTAGAGAATGCTCTCCGGAAGCCAATATAGAAACTCATGAACGCCAATTCGGTCAACTACTCTCCACTAAAAACAGCACTGGACAACTCTTTTGATAATATTTCAGTTTTATCCACGATTGAGGAGGAAGATCACGAGCGCAATCCAGAACCAGCGACTACTTCAAGAATAGGCGAAAAGAAGTTCTTCAATGTGGAATGGACGTAGCTACAACAGCGTCTCCAACTGGCGCGCTGCCCTACATACAAAAAGCGCCTGATGGACGAAAGCTCTCCGCCCAATGTTCTTCGGAAAGGATCTGCGATCGTCATGCGTTGATCTTGCGAAAAATGGAGTAGCCAATCTCAGGTTTAGGGAATAGCTATCTGCTCCGGTGATTTCGCTCTTTCCGTGGGATGCTAAACGGCTGGAATCCCGTATCCGAGACGCTTCACTGTGGCACTGACCTTCACGAGCACATTGAAGAAACCCAGGAGTTTGAAGATAGCTACCTGCACTTTGAATGAGAGAGCGCGATCGTGAATAAATGAATCCGCTTGTAAATCCATAAAACTCGCTTCAACGCCAGAAAATCATCGCACCGCAGTCCCAGCACGCTTCACCCTCGCTTGCCCAGCTCGCCGCCCCTGAAATAAAAGAAAATTAACACAAAGCATCGTGTTCTAATAAAATCGACTGACCAAAACGTGAAGTTCCAAAAATTCGTGAAATCGGGGCGCATTTCCGCATGAAATTCAACTTGTGGCGCAAAACGACGATTTCGCCGACAGAAAGAAATGCAAACCCAAATCCGATTTCACCGTAAGCGAGTGCGTCTTGTGTCGCGTCGGGACCGCTCAATGACTGGTAAAATTCTCTTTTTGTCTTATCCTAACTTTGCCATATTGCGCAGTCCTGAAGCTGTTTCTCGCCGTTCTGACGCCAGAATCGTGATCAGCGCCTTCGAATCGAAAACCCCCCTGCCCCAGAAATGAGCGCGATCTGTGATGGTGCGAAAAAACGGTGACCGTGTCCCTTTAAAGTGATGCTTTACTTGAAGTAGCAGGTTACTGATTTGCATTGGAAGGTCATCCATAATCCGATACTCCAGCAAAATCGTGGATCTTCCCGATTACCAGATTCATGTGTCATCTTCCTCTTCTCTAATCGCCTGTTCATCCCATTTGTCACTTCTGTTTGCACAAACAATCTCTTGATTAATTCCTATTCTTGGCTGACGCTGACCACTCAGATTCCGCAAATATCTCCGCTGCCCACGCCACTTCTGTTTACCTCCCAGGTCCTCTCCTCCTCAGATCCAATATGATCTATGCAAGTCACTCGCCAGCCACAACAAATCTTCGCAGGCCGCCGACGGCGAGGTGATCGTCTCCGCTGACGTCAGCGGCCATTGTAAGAGAGCTCCGCTGTTACAAGTCACAATCCGGGACTCCAACACGCTTCTCGCAGATCTTAATTGAGTGGCGGAAAAGTGCAGAAGACCTTCCAAAAGACCTGCGGCGGCGCATCTGCTTCCGATCTTTGCCTGTTAAGACGTCACTGGAAACGCCAAAAACGAGGTTCCCGAGTGGTTTACGATAGTTTGAGTGTTGTTAGGATCTGATGGGATGATCAGTGATCGCCTCGAATGGCCTCGTCGAAACATGTGTTCGAGTGGGAGAACGCAATCTGACATGACGTTGATTGGCGGAAGGTCAAGCACTATAGAATGCGATTTCAGTTTGGTCGAAGATAATGTGGACTCCTTGAAAGTCTAAAAATTCAAGTTTGAATTGGAATGCCAATGGGACAACTTGAAAACACAAAGAGCGCTTTGCAAAAGGACTTAGAAAAGCGTGAACTTGAAAAACACGAAAAATAGTGTACGTTGACCTTATGACTCCAAAGATCACTTTACGTTGCACCTGAGAAAAACAAAACCGTTGCTCTCTGTTTGAAGAATTCTTGCAAATGCTTCCATCTGTTTCTTCGTCATTCAGTGCACCACCATGTGCTCTTGATTAACTCCAGTGTTCTCATTTTCGCTCAAGATGTCCTTGAGCCACATGGGCTTTGACGTCAGCGCTTTGCAATATTTCAAGCATGGGTGAGTTGAACAACCAAAACTAAGAATCCATTGAACAAAGTTGAGCAAGTTTTCGACATTTTTTGCAATATTTACAACTCGTTTTTCGATTTCCTCTTCTTCTTTTCCACTCGATTGGTCTTTTCTTAAAACCCTAAAAACGCCAAAAATGTTTTCCAAAATAGCTAATAAACGGGGCAATCTTCGTCTCTCGTTTCCCCTCTAATAACCCCAACCTTCGCCAAAAAACCAAAAAACTTGGAACTTCTTCACATTTGTCTTCTAAAAAAGTTTTCGAGTGGGAAAAATAAGTTAGCAACTACGCTTCCATTTTTTGCATTACGTCATCAACTCTCTTGACAGCGACAAAAGCAAAAACAAATTCCTTTTGTATTTTAAAGAATCAAAAATCAGATTAAACGACGTTATTTTTTGACGTCCGCATTTAAATAAATTTTTTTGCACAAAAAGCGATAAACGAATTCTATTCACTACTCCGGCCTCCTCCTCATCTCTTTCTTTGTCGTCTTCAATAATCCAATTTCGAAGTTTCTCGATTTCTTTGTCGTGCTCGTGTAACGCGAAAAAGGGAGATTTGGCGATCTATGACGTGAAAAGCTGATTAGCGGAGAAGAGTTAGCGAAATTTGCAGGATTGCAGATTTTAAATTTGCATTTTTGGTTTTGTGCAATTGATGATAAAAATTGTGCGGTGTGATCCGTTTTGCTTTTAAAGGGAACGATCCTTCTGTTGATCCATTTCTTTCGAGCCCATCCTCCGACCTCCCAAATCTCCCCAACAAACATTGTTGGTCGGCCAAAGCGATTTCGAGAAAACAGCGACAAAAGCGGCTTTCGAGAGGAAACGATTATTAATGCGTAACTCCAATAAACAAATCTGCAAACGGAACCCATCTTGTTTATTCTCTTGGCACAGTTTCCAAACTCCGCTTTCTCCTTGCTTATCCCACTCAAAGCCACCTTTGGCTTTTCGGGGAGTTCTCAAAGTTTCGTGGACGTTGCTGCTTTGGGAATGCCCAAGATTTGCTGCGATTATCTGACGTCAGCGGCTGCAGATTCTCCGCTTTGTTTTCTCGCGGCGCCGCCGCGATAATCGAATCTGACTGAGAATTCTTGCGCTACGAGGGCCTCGCGGCACTTTTTTTGGGATTATGGGTTACGCGAGATTACGGTAGTTCCGGACGAAGTGTGGACTTTGTTGCGAAGTGCGAGTTTGTGAGAGACGGAAACCGAAACATCTGGATCGTTAGAGGTTCCGAGATTGACACTTCGAAGACGTTCCGGACGAAGATTTGAAGTTTTAATTGGAAACGAGATAGGCGAAGCGGAGAAGAAGTTGATGGGAAGTCGAAAGAGTAGGGCGGTGTGTGGGGTTCTTTTCTAGGATTTGAACTATTGAAGTGACGAACCTGGTCATATGGGTTTGGTTAATATCTCCAAAAGCTGTTTCAAACAGTGACTCCTTCAGTTGCATTCCGAAGATTACAATCCATTCCGACCACCTTTCCTCTCCCTAGCACCCATATCTCCCATCCTATCCCCTCATTCCAGGCGATTCATGGTTTGATTCGATTATTCCTCTTCCTATTTTTAGAATCCAA
Organism: Steinernema carpocapsae; assembly: GCA_000757645.3. NCBI lineage: Eukaryota > Metazoa > Nematoda > Chromadorea > Rhabditida > Steinernematidae > Steinernema > Steinernema carpocapsae. The sequence goes on from AZBU02000005.1 coordinate 5,322,357, forward strand.
TTTTCGCCTTTCATTTTAGGTGTTTTCCAGCGGCACCAATCATCGCCTCGCTTTTGTCCGACTCTCGATCTCTGCACCCGATCCAATTACGCGGAATTCTCATCATAGAACTGGCCTGCGTGTGCCTTGTCCCTTTTTCCCTTGTCTCTGCTCCTGCAAACCCGCGGGAGTAACAATTATGATCCTCCGACGCCGAAAATAGAAACCGAGCTCATTCTTATTTCATGAGACTCCCAGCGACGTCAGAATTCGAGCCGCCGGATGCCTTGGCGGCGGAATTATGCGCTTGTTTTGATCTTTGGATTGGCTGTCGATCCGCTTCCTAATCGCCTAATCCCAGCGGGGCCCTCGAACGCCTCGCTGCGATTAATCTTTTCACGCTGCGTGCAAATGTTTCTTCCCGAATTCTCCTCGCGTGCTGGGGACCCGAGATCGAGTTTCTCGCTTTTTTGGACATTTCGGAATTCCCGAGAAGGCCACGAGTCACGCGGCACTGGGAATGTTGGTTTTTGGTGGATTTCGGAGTTTCCAGGTTTTCGTTGCATTTCTGAAGTGAAGACGCGTGAGAAAACAGAAAAATATGAATTTTTGAGTTGATCGACTTTGGTATGCTAGGGGTACTGTAGCGGCGAAGAACGCCGATCAAGAGAAATGTCCGAAAGGTCATTCCAAGGATGTCATGTCGAACCAGAAGCCTAAGAATGGGCCGCTTTTAAAGTATCGGGTTGCAAAGACGCGAAATTGCAAGATTTCTTGTACGCTTTATTGTGAGTGCATGTAAAGTGCAGAAGTGGAATTTCTAGTTCCACAGATCTAGATTCTAGATCTAGATCCACGGGTTTCTAGATCCACAAAACTGAATTTTCGGCATACCACATGGCCAGCCGATCGTTTATTTTTCCGTTTGTTGTAAAAATGGAAACTACAAGGATCGTCCTTCCAGATTCATCTCTTCGCCCGTGATTCCAAACCATGAGTTGTTTAGAGCCGAAAAGGCCGTGGGGCCAAACGTCCTTTGGAATTCGTTTTGTGTTGTTGACGCTGTTTCTCAAGACGTGAGTGATCGAAATGAACGATGTGAAAGAGGTCTCTGGGACTATTTTTGGTTTGGTGCGTTTTGAATATCTAGTGAAGTTTCAGAAGGCTTAAATAGTTCATAGTTCTTGAGAAGTGGGGTGAGACCATGTTATGCTTAAGAGTTTTCTCTTAAGCGTTTCCAGTTTTTGTTTGTCAGAACATTCGTTTACAGCATTTCCTCCGATTCTCCCACTTTCAAACTCATCCGTTTTCTCTCATCATCATAATTCACCTCTCCGCGTGTTGAAGGTCGTTTCTCTGTCCTCTCAAAGGTGTCACTTTTTTCGAAACGTCAAAAAAACTGCCAACAATATTTGTGTAACAGCGCACGTTCTCGTCCTCAATTCACGCATTTCGGGTGTAACAAGCAAAGTAAACACACTGAAAGAGGCACTCGAACGTGGATGAGTTTAGGGCGAAGATGACCTTTTGGGCGAATGAGAGTTTTTAGAAGTTTGGGGGAAGATATCACGCAGCGATTGGAAGTGGACTTGTGCTGAAGGCGCGAAAGAATAGAAATGGACTTACAATTTGATTGGGTGTGCTTAAGCAAGGAGTATTCCTGAAATAGATATCGCTTGAGAGGCTTCAGATAGCTTTGTGACTATTTCAAGACGAATCGCCTTGTACCGAAAACCCGGAAGACCCGACCTGGTCCAACAACAACATTTGTACTTCTTGATTGATTACGGCGGTCACTCTCGTCCGGGAATCAAGCGTTTCCGTAGAATTTGTTTCCGCGTTAGATTTTTTTGTTTTTTGAGGACAAGCCAACAGTTGTCGGATACAATCTGATTCACCAGATCCTCTTTGGGAGACCCTTATAACTTTTTACATTTCCCAACAAATCAAAGTAGCCCTTATGTACTGTGCCTGTGAAACAAAAAAATCTCGATGGTTCATAAACGAATGTTCTGTTGACAAACAAAAACTGGAAACGCTTAAGAGAAAACTCTTAAGCATAACATGGTCTCACCCCACTTCTCAAGAACTATTTAAGCCTTCTGAAACTTCACTAGATATTCAAAACGCACCAAACCAAAAATAGTCCCAGAGACCTCTTTCACATCGTTCATTTCGATCACTCACGTCTTGAGAAACAGCGTCAACAACCAAGGGCAGGTTGCCAAAAAACCTCAATCCCAAAATATCCTTTCATTTCCTTTGAACGGGTTTCCCTTGTCGTCTAGGACTTCCAATAGCAATCTGATCTCAGAAAACAAGAAGAGAACCGTTTGTTTATGCGTCAATCGGAGATGAATAATTGAGTTCGAATCTTGTCTTGTCGTCGTATTTGAGATGACCTTTAGCGGTAATGGAAACATTGCCAGAAGCGTGTTTTCCTGTTCAGTACCCGCAAGATGCTTAAAACAACAAGCAGAAGGTCAGGAGCGTTTAGTTTTTTGGAGAACGTATTTTTCGATGTTTGGGCAGACCAGGCTAGTTCTCGCGTGTGTAATCTTCGAATGACATTTGCGGTTCCTTGAGTGATCGAGATTTCAAAGATCAGAACCGAAGTAAATTTAGAAGAGAGAACACTTCCTGATTGAAGATAATGTGTCTGGGCAGTTGGGGACAGGTGGTCTCTAAAAAAGTCAACGTAAGTTTTAAAGATTACTTACCACGTTGTTCAGCGCGTCGAATACTACCAGAATTGACCAAATTCGCTTATTTCGATCACTGGCCATTTTGAACCTTCCCTTGTTAGAGGTACCCAGCTTACAAAGAAACGAAACTTCTGCGTCAAAAACGGCCTCAACCGTTCACTTCACTTATTTGAAGTCTTTCCTCCGGACCCCAAATCTCTCCTCGCAATAGCCAACACCTCTCGAGCCCGACAGCCTCAAAAAGCGGCGAATCTGCCACAACACTCACTCTGCATCTCCCGTCAGGTCTTCACCCTTATGCCACCTCTTTTGTCCTCAGCCGCCACCTCAGCGTCTCCAAACCTCAAAGTTTAATCTCCCTCGCCGATTACTCTTCGCCGCGGCAAGTTTCGTTTAAAAATAAACCCCGCCGGTCGGTGGGCGGCCGGCCCGCGAGTGTTTTCTTAGCGATTCCCAGTTTTCGCTTCTTCACAGCCTTCTTTTGTCATTCGCCACTTTGTGACGTGATTTCCATGAAACTCGAGATTGGAGCGGAATTTCTAAATTTGGACTTTCAGGTGGACTCGCGATCTCTAAATGGAAAAAACAAGGAAATTTTTGTTTTTGTAGATTCGGCGATTAAGGCGAATGGGGCGAGAATGGAGCCAAAATGGATTCCCTGAATCTTGCGATTTGAACGAAATTTTGGAGAAACCGAGGAGCAAGGTTTTCTTAGAATTTGGACTTTGGTTTTCGGGTTTTCGTGATCTGTTTCATCTCAAAATATCGAAGTTGGGGCCGGTAAACCGATCGCAGTGGGAACCGAAGGTCCTTTTTGGTCACCGGAAATTAGGCTCTAACTTCGGAAATTCTGTAGCTTGGAGTCGATTGACCCCACGGCTTTGGGTTTCAATTAGATGCCAAAAACATCATTAGTCCAAGGAGCACGCGGCATCAGATAAATAGTTAACTCGGGCGACCCTCAGGCTGGTAGTAAAACTTATGATCTCGCCCGTCGTGCGTCACTTGGATTCGGCTCTGCAGACCAAATTAGTTATTTCTGGAGGCGCATAAACTTTAATGCCGCCATTCTTAAGCACTTCGCCGTCCTGCGTCACGATTTGTGTTTACATTCGGGTCCAATTATAATTCCCGGCTTCTTCGCAAACATCTCCGAAACGATTTTGCCTCTCCGAATCTCTTTTCGGGCACAATTGTCCTCTGCGAGTAATCTGATCCTCCCGTGACGTGTTTGTCCTTGACTCTTAAGGAAGTTCTTGGAACGCGTTTTCCGGAGCTTCTTCGCCAAACGGAAACCGACTCAGGCGGCGTCGTAATTAAATCTGTGCGTTCTATATAAATAGATCCACAACGACATGGGTTCTGGGAGCTCCTTTAATGAACATTTTCTCAAAATCGTTCCTCAAAAAGAAATTTTCATCGGTCTAGGTGTAATTACTACATGAGGAAGCTTTTGCAAAGTGCCTTTTGGAGTTTCCTTTCATGTGGCAGTCATGATAAAAGAAGAGAGTCCTTAAGAAAACGGATTTGAAGCTTTTGGAATTATGGAATTCAAGTTTCGCTACATATTCGTGATTTTCTATTGTTCTCGCGAGGGTCATCCTTTTCGACAAACGGCCTCACAGGTCTTCTAAATCGTTTTTATAAGGTTTCGTTTTCCGCATCACCCTCGCATGTAAAATTTATTTTAATGAATCGTCCAGATCCTGGATACTGTATCTCATGTTTCTCTCGCTCTAACAACTGACTATGAAACAAAACCCCGAATGTGCCCAAAAAAGCAGCTAATCCGTGGGGTCTCAGTTCCCCATAATCGCCCTCCTCCTTTCTAGGAACCGCCTCCTTCTGGAACACGGGCCGAACACCCTCGAGGCCCCTTTGACGTCACTCGCTCGGATCTTTGCGGCGCAAGATGGTCGTCCGATCGCCGGCGTCGATCATTGTCTTAAACGCACACCTAAAGTGCCTGGACTACCTTTAGTCCCTCTTCAACCTCTTCTGCTTCAGCAGTTAAGGTGTTTTGATTCAAGCTGCACTCTCATCTCCGTAATTTCTATTTTTCTCTTTGTGACGCTCTCTAATAATGCTGAATTTGCCTAATTGAAAAGCGGACTGTGGATAACACGGAATTTTGAAACGCTTTTTTGGGAACGGAGGAGATCCCCTGGCTCGAATCCCGGAGGGGTCAATCATAGATAATTCAGGAATCGCGCATTCGACAGTGATTTCTATTTCTGTCGCCAAAAGTCCAAAATTCTGACGTCTCCAACCTCACAACAACCCCGTCTCCGTTAACTTCCGTGGCTCCGTTTGTTCCCCCTTTTCTTCCTCTTTGTCCTCTTTTCGGTCTTTCAGGTGAAACTTTTGTTTTGCGGAGCCGATGACGGAGTTCCGAGTTTCGCGTAACATCCGCTCAAAACAAAACTCAGGTCTCGGGAGTTTGGCGCAAATCGGGTCATCGCAGTCATTTTCTGTCTTGCTTTTTGACGTCGTTTGGCTCTGAAATAGAAACTGCGGTAGTTGGGAAAAGGAAGTTTCTTCCTGAGAAAATAAATGCCATTTCGTTGGATTCTCACGCACAATTGACACCTCGCGGAGAACATTCCGGAAAACGCGGCGCCTGCCTTTCAAGGTTTCCAAAAAGTGCGTTTGGTCAAGATTTAAATGCTTTTGAGAAAACCGATCGGGGTTTAGGCGAGATTAATATTCGAGATAGGCGCCTTTGATGAGTACTTCCAGTGCGGACTTTGGAGGTTCTTTCGGGAAAGGAGTTTAAATTGTGTTCCCTCTCCTCTGGCTCTAAACCAGAGAATCCCTATTTTGTTGTCATCTTATCCCGGGAATTCCCTGACAACTGACATTCAAAACTCGAATCGGAGTTTCCAAACATCCGAGTCTCCGTCGTCTGCCTCCCAGCGACCAAAAATTCTTCTTCAAAACTAATCTCGATAACTCCGCTGATAAGGCCACTGTTTGCGTCACAATGGGACAGAAGAATTTCCAAGAAAACGTTAAAAAATTTTAAAACTAATTAAAATTTTAATCTTCAAACTTCTAAATTTAGCTCGAAAAGTTTTCTGAAGAGAATTGCAACCTAAAAACAAGGTCATAACTCTAAGAACGACTTTTCCGTACGGTCTTTTTGTGTGGAACATAACCTCAATGCGTTTAAACCCAAAATAGAATTCTCTCCGCATTCCTCGTTTGCTTCATTCTCGCCCCGAATTCTAGCTCAAAATTGAATTTTCTGAAGTTACAGCGATTAAACCGATCGACGCACCACGTGCGTCAGCGGCTTTTCTGGCGATTATCCGAGCAGCCGCGGATCTATTTCGGGCCCAAATTCGATTAGCGGCGCTTGCGCTCAAGGCTGTGGATGCGCTAAGGTTTACGCGCCCGTCTGGGCACCTTGGGCTACGGCTCTTAATTTGTGTAAACAATCTAGAGTCAAAACAGCGTCTCCTTCCTGGCTACCGACTCGTTTCCAAGACCTTCCAAAATTCAAAAACCGAACGATTCCTTAGCCTTGAATTAATCCTATTTAGCCAATTGAATCAGAAACCGCGATCTCTCATAAGGGAGCACTCCGCTTCTGGGAACAACACGTAATTCACATTTCGAAAAAGGAAATTCGTTGAACTCAAAAGTTCGATCTTGCAGTGAATGTCGGGTGTGACGCCCGTGGATCCTCTGGGATCCAAAAAAGTCTCGTGCGCAAGCGGAAACTTTTGGAGAGGCCAGGTGTAGGTGAAAGCAAAGGTTGAATTCCGAAGATGTCCTCTCCGTCCTTCGGTGACCACAGAACGCGATGTTTATGTTGTTTGTGTGCATAGTATCAAATGGAGGCGTTTTGTCCTTGGCTACCGTAGTCCGGAGCAGTTGACCGAAGTTTGAGAGAAGGCTTAGGAGGTTGTAAAGAGTTTGTTTTGATCTCGAAATTAGTGTTTCTGCGATTGATTGTCGTCACTTAACCTATTCAATGTTCGATGTTCTCTAATGCAGCCCACGTTAGTTGCCTGATTCTCAATCTTCTTTAAATTCGGGACAACCCAAAACGCGATTAAAAGGTTCTTTAAGACATTCTTTAAGAACTTGAAAATCGAATTAGATTGGAATCCAATGAAGGGTAAAGTTTAAACGGTTTACGAGGTGTTTGGTGAAACTCCGCCCAGTTTGTTAAGACCTTCGGATTCTAAAATCCGGGTAAATATCTCCAGACTCCCGTGACTCATTCTTTGGTCTCTGCAGGAGAAGGTTCGCGAACCTCGCGTTCTCCCACGCGAACAGTTCTCCGCCGCCGCCGCCAGGATAATTAATCGGCGTCCGCCGCATCCTCGGGGGTCCCTAGCGCTTCCACGCCTTCTCCTCGACAGGTGCCCCTGACTCCTCCTCCGGGCGCTGGAAAACATGACTCGCGGAGTTTCAATCAGTCGTCGCGTGTCCCGCGATTGCTATTCTTAATCTTGGCCTGAACGCGATAAATTGACGCCTTTTTCAGATTCTCCGAAACTAAACGCGATGGGAAATACGAAGTCTTCGCTCGAGGATTCGCCGCAAATCCGCAAGAAGTCTTCGCCGAAAATCAACGAACCCAAGAAGAGTTACCGGAAGAAGAGCTCCGTGGCCAGCAAGGGCGCCGGCAGTGCCAGGTGAGTTCGAGTTCTAATTTTACTGTTTTTTATTTTTGAGAAGTTACAAGTGTTTAATGTGATCCAGCTCATTCAGATCCAGCATGAGCAGCGACAGCGGACGCAAAACGGTGGTGCTGCCGAACTCGCAGAGGCAGATCATCAAGTACTGCATGGACAGTTCGAAGGACGACCTCGGCGAGCGCATTTTCCGCCGCGTCATCGAAAAGCGCGAAGATTTCCGCGGCTTCGTCGACAACCTCACCCGGGTATATCGCACTCCTTTCTTAGCACCCGGATTGATCGGCCCCATTTTTCACAAGCAATCGGTTTCGGTCGTCAGTTGGCTCTCGCAAAAACGCTTCGGTGCACTTTCGGCGCTCGTAAACTCCGCGAGGATTACGGAGTTCGCCGTTCTCGTGGCTTTGAAACACGAGTTTAACATGTGAAACTCGAGAAGCGGCGTTTTGAAGTCGCCGAAAAGCACGCGGGAAATGGTCGCGAGAAGAAAAAAGTGATCTCTGCGAGATTAGAGGGGGAGAGTAAACCTAAAGATAGATTTTGGGTTTGTTCAAGCTAGAATTGTTTTTGAATTTCCATTACGAGATTTGAAGATTTTGGGCGGAAGCCGAAAAGTTGTTATCTCATAAAGCTGAACATTCTCGTCTCGCCTCGACGTGACTTCCCCCACTTTTTCCTCATTTTCTTGCTCGTTTCGTGCAACCTCCAAAAACATATCTCAAAATGCACAATGATCGCAACTGGCGCCGAATCTCGAATCCGATTTTTCCAAATCCAACTAACGGTCACCCTCGTTTCAGACCGAACGTTTGGAAATGAGCGAAGCGTTGCGGGACTTCCTGAACCGGGCTTCGTCGACTCTCACAGATCTTGAGGAGCTGCAGAGGATATCCGAGGAGTTCGGCGAGCGCCACGTTAACCTTAGATCGAGCGGATTCAAACCAGATTTCTTCGTTACAATTGCCAACGAAGTGACCACCGAATGCGTCTACTTGGACGCCGCCGTCCACGGCGCCAGCGAAACGCTGACTGCCTGGAGTCAGCTGACCGGTACGATCTTCAGCTCCGTGCGGGACGGATATTACGCGGAGCTGCGGCGCCTCCGCCGCTCCTCGAACTGCTTCTACAACGGCCGCGGCAAGAACTCCATCGACATGAGCACCGACGGATCCACGCGCGGCGACGACGATCAGCAGTCCAGAAGGTGCATTTCTTGCCTTTAAAATTACTAGATTCTAGTTGATTCCTTGCAGGTCAGTTTCCCCGGGAATCGCCGATGCCAGCGACGAGGACTCGCAGGCGCAGGCTTCGGACCTGCGGCCGGCCGAGTCAAGCAACTTCTTGCTGCCGCCCACCGTTTACTGAAGATCCTCGAACACAAAGAAGTGCATATTCATTCGTTAACCACTCCTCGTTCTGAACTTATATTATTTGTATTCGACCGATTGTGATCGCAATAAGAGATGACTGTATATAGATTCCGAAACTTCGAAGTTGTGTTCTTGCAAAAGCAACAGCATCTTTGGTAACTATGTAGTATCAAGGCTAAAATCTAAGAAGATCTGTTCAAGCAAATTTTAAGTCCTCCGAGCAATCTCCTCAAAGCCAGGCTTAACTTCGTTTCCTCTTAGAAGATGCTTTCTTCTCAACTTCTAATTTAAAAAAAAATGCTGAATCTTTTGAAACTCTTGAGGATCGCGCCTTGGTCACTCCGATGACCAATCTGCACCCATTTCGTAATTCGAATTTACGTCAATCCGCCGCATTTTACCGTCAAAAGAGGTCTTCTCCGACGTGTCCTGATAAAAATAGTCCTCGGAAAGCGGGTTTCGAAAGCCCCTCGGAGCATCAGTCACCTCGAATTTGATCGTAAAATCAACTGTTTACCATGTTCGAGTTTGTTTTGCGGGGACACAAACAGCAACTGCCGAGGATCGGAGTCCCCGATTCGGAGATTCCAAGGCCAGAGAAAACACGAAAACAAAACAATCTCGGCCGGTCGTTTGCCAAAGGCAGCAAATTGGTGGGAGAAGAGTTCGCTGCGTTTTGATTTCGTTTGAAACTGCCGAAAGCACTAAAAACGATGGGTCGCGAACATGTCTGGTAGATTGGCACTCCACGTGACTCACTCGCGTAATCTTCTACGTAACGGTTAATTCGTCCTGTAGTGGTCCCCTAACCCCGCTGCCCTCCACTCTCCCCTCATCTACCGCACTTTTAGATTGAATCCACTCATCCCTCCCCAGAAGGTACCTACGTACGTTAATCCTTATCTCGGCCGCTTTAATCTCTAAACATGTTTCCTTCCATCATTCACCGCGAAAAAAACGAAATTTGCCTCCAGCAGATTCCACGAAACCTCGTGATTGATCTCCACAGGCAACTGTTGTGACGCGACGCCCGATGAAACATGAAAATGACAAATTTGAGAAAACTTCGCCGAAAAATTGTTTTGACAGAGAAAAAAGACGAAAAAATACGCGAGAATGGGCAGCTGGTGCAGGTTTCGGGTTGATAAAGGGTGTTGATGTAGCGAGAAGGCCAGAGATCCGGAGAGGCTCAAATGTGCGAGCATGTGGTTATAGGCAAGAATGCTTGAAAACTCGGGATTAAGGTTGAAAGAAACAGCACATTTTTTGAGTTAGTGGAAGTACTTAAGCAACGGTTTTCGTTGAAGGACGGTTCATATGAGCTGCGGCCACTCGTAATAAAGCACTTATAATGAATCAGATCCAGTCATCCTCACATCATCAGTCCGATCTCCTCACTCAAAATCGACCATCGAATCTCTCACCTTCTCGCTATTTTTGTCCAGCCTGCACCCATCTCGATTATTTTCCTTTTGTGAAATGTGAACAAGCAGACCACTTACAAAAGTGCAGAAATCCCTCTGAACTAGTCTAAGTTCGCAAGTCCCCCTGAACTCTGGCTCCTCCTCTGGAATCAACAACAAATCCATCTTCATTTGACGCGTCCGTCCACAATTTCTACAATGTACAAACACAACCGAGATCAACCTCTTCACTTCTCTATCTACTCCGTTTTTTTATTTCCTTCGCTGTCCAAACCAGCCGAAGTTCTGCTGCTGCCCGCTCGGGGCAAATCTGTTTTGGGACAAGGTCCCGCTTGTTCCTGAGAGATACCCGTAGCACTGGTACGCTTTGTTGATCCGCTTTAGATCGGAGGAAGTGAACTCGGTGGATTTTCCCATCAGGTGCGTGAAGGCGGACTGCTTCGCTTCAATCGTGTTTCCTCCGTTCCTGGAGCCTTCGTTTCGTTCGTAGTGCATGATGCTGAAATCGGGAAGTTGGAAGAATGATACGCCGATGAGATTAAAAGTGGATTGGCTTCGGTTCGGGGTCCCACTTTAATGGCGGAAATGAGCGGCGTAAAAATAGAATTTTCAAAGTTATTCCGTAAATATCAATGCAAAGATCGGTCGAAAGGCGGGAATTTACGTCGAGCACGTGACAAACGAAATTTCGATTATGCGTTTCCGGGACGACGACTTCCGCAATTCTACGCAGGGAAGGTCACGTGAAATCGAAAGTCCACTTTGGAAAAAGTGGAAAGCAAAAGCATGTGACCTCAGCGAGAAGTCCACAAATCTAATCGCGGAATAAGATCCTTGCGCAAATTCGATTATTCACCGGAAGCTAAAATTAATATTTCTTGAAGCGAGAACATTAATCATTCCAGTGGGAGGCAACTGGGAGCATGTGAGGGGCTTCCAACTACAGGGTGGCGCAAAAAAAAACTAGCGCGCTTATCTCGGAGCCGTTGCATTTTTGAAGCATACAATGTTAAGATGAAATGTGCAACTGGCAATTCCGCGAGCTATGCACGCTCCTGTCGGGTCTAACGTTGTGCACTTATAGCCAAATGTCTGGAAAAACTGTTAAGAAAGTACGGTCAATGTTTGGAGGCTCGTGTCTCGACGCTGATCTGTCCAATTTGACCGTTTTTGGGTGCAATCGATAGAGGAAATTCAGACCAATTTTTTGCGAAAATCTCAGAAAAAAACAAAATTGTCAAAAAATCACAAAACTTTGCCTTGGACCCCCTTAGGCTTGAATTGTTTGGCTATATGGAGTAGACATGTCTGTCCTAACCTGACCCACACCGCTCAGAAACAGACAGCTTCATTTTGTATTATCCCACACCTGCCGAGCGGTCGTGCAAATGGCTCCGTTTACGAAGGAGGTTTATGATCCAGCGCGCGGTCCCGTCAACACCATGACCGATCTTCGCTTCCGAATCGTTAGACGCCTGGAATCAGCTCAGGCCGCAACTCACCTCTAATGTAAGTGGACGTCGCAGTATCTCGCTAGAGTGATAAAGATGGTTGCTGTGCGTGGAGGCCACATCGAGTAGTTCTTCAACCGTGTTTAAGCGTGTTTCTGTTTGCATTCCCTTGTTTTCTGGTTAAAATTTGTTTAAAATCCGCGTTTTCGTTGTTTCCAGCTCACACCGGTTCGCCTTTTGATTGTCGGACAAAATGAGACTCAAGCACCAGCAGCTGTCTGGAATTGCACCTGAATTTCAGACATGTCTAAACGTGAATTTGCCATTGATTGGAGTGCTCTTAAACCGTGGTTTTCGTGCACCGAGAAGTTTTTGTTTTTGCTGAGGCTTTTGCGAAAAATTCTTCTCGATTTCCTCTATCGATTTCACCCAAAAACGGTCAAATTGGACAGATCAGCGTCGAGACACGAGCCTCCAAAAATTGACCGTACTTTCTTAACAATTTTTCCAGACATTTGGCTATGAGTGCACAACGTTAGACCCGACAGATGCGTGCTATAGCTCATTCGACGCGGAATTGCCAGTTCCACATTTCATCTTAACATTGTGTGCTTCAAAAATGCAACGGCTCCGAGATAAGCGCGCTAGTTTTTTTTGCGCTACCTTGTAATAACAAATTACATTACCTGAAATAGTCGTACTGCTCTCCGTAGTGGCTGAGGCCAGTGGAGATGAGTTTGTCAAAATCGGTGTTGGCGCCTTCGATAATGCTGAAATACACAAAGTCAGATTTTAACCGATACACAGAAACTGATCTTGGAAATCCTGTAATCAGAACTAAACGACTCACTTGGACCAGAGAATCGTGACGAATCCGTCGCGGTCGTCGCGCTGGTGCTCGTGGATGAATCCGATCACGTGCATCAGCTCGTGGATAACGGTGGCGTAATCGACGCACTCGTCGGCCAGCGAAACCTGCTGCCGGCCGCCAACCCGAGCGAAGTCCGCGTAGCATCCTTCGAGCTTCGAGATCATCACGTAATCGCGGTCCGTCGGCTGCTTCGGCACGAAGCGTATGCACGTCTTCGCGTTATAGGACGAAATCGCCTTTGCTAGTACGGCTCGCTGCTCTGTGGCTGGAAAGACAATTCTTAGATCGGAGGGAAGAGGGAAATGCGCTTACAGTAGGCAGAAGAGAGAAGGTACGGTATGCGACCGTTAGGCCACTTGTCCATTTCCAAGGCTACCACAGATCCTCGGCGATAGCGCTGAAAAAAGGTAAAACAATCGGTGACATTTACAGTTAGTTGGGCGAAGATAAACAAGCAAAGCGAAGAACAAATAAAACAAATTGTTGTGAGGCAGGGAAAAAGATAGCCCGATGCGGGGCTCGAACCCGCGACAGCCAGATTAAGAGTCTGGTGCTCTACCGACTGAGCTAACCGGGCTTCAACAGACTTGTGTCATAAGACCCTTACCCTCCGGTGATAGCGGACGTCGTTCACGTTAGGTTTTACGTGTTTGGAGGTGTCGACGAATTGCGCGTTGAAGAAATCCTGAGAAGTGAGGAACTCTTGCGCTTCCGCGAAGAGGATCGTAAACAGGAAGACGATGGAGGATCGGAGGAGCATCGTGGACAGGTGGCGAGGGTTTCTCGGCTTCTAATATCCGATTCCTCCACTTCGAGGCGAATGGGCCTCCGGGAGGAACCGCTCCCCCTGGCGACCGGTTCTCGCTCGGCCATTGTTTGCCCGAGGAGGGCCGCCGCCGATTGTCCAGGATGTCCGAAGCCGATCTTCGCAATCAGGTATCGTTTCCAGCGATTCCCGACCAGTTTGGCCACAGATCGCTTCCTGCAACCGCTTTCCTCGCCTCACAACTTAACGCCAAAGTCGGTTTCGAACCGCCGCCGCCCTTGGACACACAACTCGCGTCAGATCCCGGCCTAGCCAGGCCGTGCGAACAAGCCTACGCGACAGCCCTCTTTTCGTGTTTGCAGACTGCAGCATAACCCTAAGAAACAAGTTCCGAAAACGCAAGAAACACGAAAATTCTGTCAATGTTCTTCTTTAATTCAACACGTATATACACAACAACGGAAGTGTAAAAGCCCTTTATCGCTCGATCATTTGGGCCTGGACGACGTCTTCCTTGAACTGACTGGCCTGCTTGCGAATGCGCTTGTCGTACTCCGCTCTGAAAACGTAGAAGAGTGAGATACGGCCGTAGAGAGCATATTGACTCACCGGTTCTGACAGTAGATCTGATAGGCTTCTCCCTGAGCAGGATCTTGAATGTTGGGGTTGTTGAGGAGATCTTGGATTCCGAGAAGAAGTTGACGGATTGAGATCGACGGCTTCCAGTCCTTGTTCTCGTCCAGGAGGCTGAGACACACGGTACCAGATGGATAGACGTTAGGATGGAAGAGAGGTGGCTCGAATCGGCACTTGGGCGGCGTGGAAGGGAAATCGTCCTTGAAGATCATCCGAAGCTGAAACCAGACAGTTCAGATATCGGTCGTGGTCACAAAATGTGTGAAAGAATCGATTGCTCAAAGGTTAGAAGGCTTGTTCGAAAGGACCGATTGAAACAACGTTACAAAGAGATTCAAGGAATCCGACAAAGTTACAGAGATCAATCTAAAGCGCTGGAAAGTCTACTCACCTTGAAGAGTCCTCCCTCCCAGGCGGTTCCCTTCTTACCGGGAATGGCGCACTCCCAGTTGAAGAGATCCAAGGCGCCGCTGGCGTTCTTCGTCGGCTTCGCGATGAACCCGAACGGATGATCCTTGCGCCAGGCTTTACGTTCTTCGCTGAGACGACCAGCTGCGATGCCCGACATGGCTGTTAGCTCGAAATCTGGATGAAGAAACACGCTTATAGTCGAAGAATTCACGAAGAAACGCGAATAAACAAACGTTGGGAACGCGAATTTCTAACACCAGGCATCATCGTCCTCATCACGCGATACTCCCTCGTGGAATCAGTAACAATCTAAATAAAAAAACAGCGAATACCTAGAAGAATCGATTAACAACTACGGGCGGCACATGGGTCAGCGGAGGCGAAGCCCGACGACGGGCGCGAGCGCATCGAAGTCGCGAGTGGCGGACGCCGCAAATCCCCACGCGCATCACAGACCACTTTCGTTTCGCGCCTTATTGCGAAATCGCTGCGTTTTTAGGATTACGGGCCCAAACAAACGTGACGAGAGGCGCGAATTCGAAAGTCCGAATTGAACTTTTGAACTTGCAACCGAACGGTAGAATTACGCGGTTCCGCTCGGGACCCAAACTGAATTCAAAAGATGTTTCGCGCCAATGTCTTTGCACTTTGCAACGATCGATCCGGCGACAGCGTGGCGAATTCTTAAATGGCGAATCAATCATAGGAATCCTTCGATGACGAATGAATCATGGCGGCTTTTCGAGGAGGAAAAAGGCAATTTGACGTCTGTTGATTGATTAATTAACACCGACGTCGGCCACGCGACTCTCGATCACTCGCGTTCTCCCGAGTCACAAGCCTGGTTATGCGACCTCTGTCGCTGCTTGCGCTCGTGGCGCTGATCTTCCTCGAATACGTCGTTTCAAGGAACGAGTGCTACTCTGTGTACGGAAGACTCGTGTGCGAAGGAAATCCCGAGATCGTGACCAACATCACGGTGGACCTGAAGGATGACGACGGTAAGTGCGATTTCCATCATTTAAGTTAGCTGCGAGGGTCGGTTTTTGGGAAAACACTGTTTCAGGAAAGCTCGGAATCGACGACCACATCGGCCGCACTCAAACTTCCGATAATGGAAGTTTCTCCATCTCAGGATGCGGCTACGATCCTCTGCCGTTCAACGCTCCCGACCCCTACTTAAGAATCGTCCACAAATGTGACAAGGAATCGAACTACACGAAGAGCAGAACGTTGGAAACGGCGATTTTCCCGGTCGTGCTCCCTAACATCCAGAACCTGGGAAAGTTATTCCTTGACGACGAATTATGAATCTAGAACCAGTTTATCACGTTTTATTCCTGGATAAAAAGCATCTAATACATGGGGGCTTAATTAAATTTACAAGTCGCCCTTTCGTCCTCTGAATCGTGATCGCATGTCGACCTAAACGCGATATGATTAAAAACGTGGTTCCTTGGACTAGAAACGTACCAGAGAACGCTTGCAATCCGAGAAGTTCGCGAGGAGGGTGAAACACCGCTCGGGCACGGTTCCGTCATGGGCGTCGATGCAATCCTTCGCTGATCGGCAGTGGACCTGAAGAGAATGGTAATAGGCGAAAACTGAAGCCGGAAACCCACTTGGACGCATTCGGACTCCTTGATGCACTTCTTAAGTTCCTGGCGAAGGCGATCGCAGGAAACTCCGGACGCTTTGTGGCTTGCGACGGCCGGGTCAGCGTATTCCTGCGTAGAGCTGTTGTGCAGAGAAGCCATCGGGGATTCTGAAAAGGGTGCGAGTGTCAATTTGGCTTCAAAAATCGGAATTTACCTCGGAAGACAAAATTATAACCAGCCGAAAAACGGAGGCCGAACGTGAGACAATTATAGGGCGTCTCGAAGCGTCCGTCGAACGACCTACCGTGCCAGCACCACGGCGACGCGTCGGCGACTTTCTGCAAAAAGCCGATCGTCGGTTGGTCGGTTGTTTGTTTTCGAGCGCGTTTTAACTTTCGTTTTTTGGCGCTGAATTCGGCGTCCGCGGGAGAAATCGATCGCTGTTCCGCGGCCATCTGATCGCGCAGAGGGGAGACTGGATGCCGGCCCGTTTCGGAGCTTATTCGAATTTTCGATTTCGCATATTGAAACAAGTTTGCTTGAACCCTTTTCGCAATTTTGAGTGGAACGGAGTTCAGTATTCTTCAAATGGGAATTATCGTAAAGAGTTAGCTGTTTCTTCAACAATGCGCATCGTTTTGCCGATTTTGTGTCAAAATTTTGCTTCTGAGTTCAATTTTTGCATTGCTTTGTTTCGCTTTATTTCGTGGAATCCGTTGTGCACAGAACCCAGTCGTAACGGAATCTCGCCCATTTTCAGGTGACGTTGTATACCGATACAAACGCCTCTTCGCTTTTCCTTGTGAGAAACTACCAACCCTCGAACGCTAACAATCATGGCTAACTATGGAGGAGGTTACGGGCGCCAGCAGAAGCCGCTGCCCACGGAGCCCCCTTTTAAGGCATACGTCGGAAACCTTCCCTTCGACTGCGTCCAAGGAGATTTCGACGACATTTTCCGTGATTGTCAGGTAAGGCGACTTATGTGCTGCAAAATCTAACTTTTAGTTCAGATCG
Source organism: Steinernema carpocapsae (assembly GCA_000757645.3). Lineage (NCBI taxonomy): Eukaryota > Metazoa > Nematoda > Chromadorea > Rhabditida > Steinernematidae > Steinernema > Steinernema carpocapsae. The sequence goes on from AZBU02000005.1 coordinate 5,339,234, forward strand.
TCAACGTCCACATGTGTCGTGACCGCGAAACTGACAACTTCAAAGGATTCGCCTACGTCGAGTTCGGAACGGTCGAAGATTTGCAACGCGGACTCTCCGTGCACGGACACGTAAGAAACCGGGCAAAAATGGCAAAACTTATTTTGAATTTAGATGTTCGAGAACCGTCCTCTCCGTATTGACGTTGCGGATGAGCCCAGAAAGAAGGATCGCGGAGGATTCCGCGGAGGACGCGGTGGTCCCGGAGGTCCAGGCGGACCTGGAGGACCCGGAGGACCTGGCATGGACCGGGGAGTCGCCAACCGCGGTGGATGTGAGTTGATGAACCTGGAAAATCGAATTCATGGTGTGCTTAAAGTCAGAGACAACGCGAACCGCGGACCTCGTCCCGGCGGACACCACGCTGGCGGAGGATTCCCTCACGGAGGTGGTGGATTCGGAGGTCGCCAGGGACAGCGCAACTCGGGTCCCGATTCCGACGGCTGGCAGCTTCCCAAAAAGTCCGTGAGATCGTTCGCGAACCCCGAAGGTGAGGTCGCTCCTTCGGCCGACCCGAACCGTCCCCGCCTCAAGCTGAAGCCCCGCACCACGGATCCCGCCGAGCTTGAGAGGAAGAAGAAGCTCGAGGAGGAAGCTGAGAAGGCCCGTAGAGAAAAACTTTTCTCTGCCACCGCTAGCCTCAAGATCGACGACGCCGCTCCTGCCGCTGAAGCCGCTCCCGAGGCTGCCGAACACGCCGCCGAGGCCGCTGTCCAGGATGAGTAAACATCATCACTACTGATTTTCCCGTACACGACATTTATAGTGCCTTCTGATTTTTAACATCATTTGCTTTGTTTGTCACCGTATTCTCTTCCTCTTATTTTCTTTCCAAAGTTTGTTGTAAATAACGATTTTGTGAAATTTCCGGCGCTTGCATTCCAAATTGCTTTTGCCGCTGTTGATGCTACTAATTCCCCTCCATATCACCAAAAAGTTAAAAAATTGTTGAGTTGTGTTTGATATCTTCCGATGTCTCGGTTCCATTTCCCCTATTGATCAATGATTGACTATTAGGCTCGTTGTTTCCTTCGTGATCATGAAGCTTTGTGAGAACTTTTGTTATCGTTATTAACGAAATTTGTTAGATTCGGTGTCCCTTGTCGAACGCATCGCGTTCTATCGTACGGAACTACCTAAAGCGGCGGTCGATCAGGTGGTGGAGTCGCATGTAGGTTGATTGCAGAAAATGGTGAGCGAAAAGGAAGTCGAGGACAAGATCACCGCGGCGCTTTCGCCGACGCATCTCGAGGTGGTCGACGAATCCGACGGCTGCGGGGCGAAGTTCGCGATCATCGTCGTGTCGACGGAGTTCCAAGACAAGGGAAAACTCGCCTGTCACAGGTACGCCCGGCGGTTGTTTCCACCGTTACTGTATGTTGTTTAGGCTCGTGCACTCTGCTTTGAAGGACGAGATGGAGTCCATCCACGCGGTCACAATCCACACTTTCACTCCCGAAAAATGGGAGCAGACGAATGCCGCGTGAGCGTTGTTTGTTTATTGTTGTTGTTCAAATTAATTTTCTGATAAATGGCGATTGCGACGATCTTTCAGGTGTGGTCAAGAAGTTGCGTGCTTGTAAAATATCTTGTTTTCCTTTCGTGCAGACCAAGGCGCTCTTGTAGCGCAGGTGTGGATTTCGAATGGTCAGCAGCAGTGTCGGACAGGCAACGTGCAAATCGCTGTCTGGACTAGCGCCTGACGAGACATGTGCATCGTTTTCATGGCAGTGTTGATGTGCGACCGGTCGATAAACGGTTTCCGACCGGGCCACAGAAATGATTTTATTGCAGACATCACACTTGTTTTGTCCTATTCGGAAGCATCTCAGACAAATGTCCTTTAATCTCCTGTCTCTGTCTCGTTTCAGATGTTCGTGGTGTCTCTAGCGAAATATCTCTCTGGTAGAGATTCGCCGGATCGAGTCGAGAAGCCAAAAGCGGAGCCGGAGTTCGACGAATTCGGAGATCCGATCGGTTATCCAGAAGTAGATGCGTCCACCGAAGCACTCTTCAACTCCGCCTGCAGTTTTCTAGAAACGGCGACCGATCGGATTTCCAGAGAAGATCTGATGTTCTTCTACGCCCACTACAAGCAAGCGATGAATGGACCAGCTGGTAGGAAGATGGCCACGTCATTAAATGGTCGAATCGACGTTTAGATCCGAACACACGACCTAACATATTCGAGCAAATCGCCCGAAGGAAGTACGACGCGTGGAGGGCGCTGAAGGATTTGGGCCGCGCGGACGCGATGCGAGCCTACGTAGCCAAGTTGGCGAGTTTAGGCTTGGAGTGGGACGCTACGCAGAGAGAATCCTCGGCGACCCTTGAAGGTGGACCGCTGGGCTCTGGATTCTCAGTAAGGATGAGCCGACCCGCCAGAAATGTGGTGAGAAGAGTTGTTAATGGAGTTTTATCGTGATTCTTTGCCAATTTAGAGCGAATCCGAGCCCACGGCCGATACGCATTCTTTGGAAGAGCGCTGGTTCCACGCTGTGCGAGCCGGACGCACCGTCACCCTAAAGCATCTTCTGGAATCGAATCTAGAACTCATCAACCACCACGAGGACGAAACTCTGGTAACCCTTTAGATTCAACTGCTATAAATTCATGCATGTTTTCAGCTAACAGCGCTCCACTGGGGGGCCGATACTGGAAACGTAGGAGTTTGCATGTATCTCCTGGAAAACGGAGCTGAAATCGACGCTATCGAGGTGGACGGGCAGACTTCTCTCCATTATGGTACGCTTTCGGGGTTAGAATAGCAGAGATTTAAACGAATAACTCCTTTACAGCTGTGGTCTGCGCCAACAAAGAGATCGTGGAACTCCTGCTTCGAAACGGCGCCGACCCCCACCTCAAGGACAAAGACGGCCTCAGCGCTTTGGACTTCGCCGAGGACGACGAAATCTGCGAGATTATCGAAGCCGCGGTCCGCAAAACGGACGAAGATAACGTAAGCTGAGCTCCCACTTTGTTAGCCCCGGGTTCCTATCACACGATTCATAGTCATGTGTATTTATCCGTTTCGTTCTAATAATTTATTAATTAAACAATCAACAACCGTTACACAAAATAAATAACTGAATACCCATGATGGAATGGACGGACTTAGTGGAACAGGAAGCTGTACGGATACCCGCTGTATTTTGCGCTAAAACAAAACGCTTATTAAAATTGATTAAAACATTGCGTACTTACCGGAAAACCGAAATAAGGAGGCTGAAGAAGACCACCACGAGTCCCAGGCCGAGGAACACGAACACTGAAATCAGAAGCATGTTTTCTGGATCACAGAAGCTATGTTTACCTCTGCGCTTGCCGTTGTCACCCTTCTCGGCGTCAGCAGCGTCGTTCAGCATGATCATTCCACAGGTCACAGCGGCGTAGAGGAGGGCCACGATGTAGGTTTCAGCCACAAGCTGGAACTGGGTGCTACCGTGGATGAACGAGGTTTCCCGGGTTTGGGGATTTGTCATGATAAGCGGAGGCGAGCGGATGTGGTTCCACATCTGACCGGACATGAAGGCGAAGACGATTCCGAGGCAGATGAGCGCCCAACAGGTGCGGTTGTACAGGAATTCGAGGTTGTTGCGGCGCATATAGAGCAGGCCAAGGACGAGCATCGCGAGGAGCATGATGACGGCCGGGCCAGCGTAGTTGGGAGGACGGAGGATTCGAATCTGAAGATGAGGTTAGGAAAAGTGGGAAGAACTGAACATATACGTTAACGTCAGTGCGTTCCTGGACGAAACGAGCCATGGCATCGGCGTCGATTCCGTAACGCTGGAAGTCCATCTGGTCCTGACGCTTCTTCTGGCCCTTGGCGGGAAAGTGGTACAGAACGGGTGCTGTATTCAGGTTAAGCGACTGGAAGATGTCGGGAGCCTCCTCGTAGTCAACGACGGCGAAGTAGACCGACTTGAGTTCGGGATAAGTGTAGCGGAACGAGTTGGCCAGGACGTAGAACTCGTCGTAGGCAGGCCTGAAAACGAGCCTTAGGAGAGATTTGGGGCGAAGGATAACTCACTTGCAGATGGGGCAGTTCACTCCGGCGGAGAGCGCAGTGAACATTACGATCATTGAGTAGTTCTTGGGGCCCATCTGCACGAGGTTCTTCCAGCGGTCGGTGTTCATGCTCAGGATGGGGCGCTTGTAAAGCCAATCCTGGAGCGTCTTCACCTTCTCGTCGAGCGTCATCGCATTCTTGCGCTGAGCGACAGTACCAGCCGCGATCGCGACTAGCACGAGCGCCAGCACGTAGGTTGTTCGGGCCATATCACCTGAAAACGAGGTTCACATGCATTCGCACAAATTTCGATCAAAAGGTAAGAACAGAATTGAAACCGAATTTTACAAAGGGGAATCTTCATAGAAACGCTTCATTTCAGAACAGATCAAGTGAGAGGAAACAAATATGTACATTCGAAATAAAAGCATCTACTTCTTCTTTTTGGATGTGCCAAACCCGCCGAATCCCATGGCAGCGGCGAGATCCTCGTCGACTTGGAACGTATCTTCCACCGGCTTCTTCCGCTTCTTGCTCTGTTCTTCTTTCTTCAGTTTCGCATGATCTGCCATCCTCGCCTCTTCCTCCTTGATTTCTTGCTTCAGGATGTCTTCGTCGACAGTGTGCTTCTTTGCGAGACCTAAAAAGCAAAATTAACTCTGAAATAAAATCATTTATATAACTTACTTTCTGATTTTTTCGCTGCAAGACGTTCCTTCACGTCGGACAGCGTGCTCTTCTTGACCTTCATTGTCATTCCTATGTTCCGCTGATGATTCTTGCCGTTTATGTGATCCAAGAAATTGATTGAATCCTTTACAGTACAATCACAGGCGTCACAATAAAATCCGCCAGTTTCGGCTGAGGGCGTCGTCTTATTGATGACGACGGACTTGCCCACTTTCGACTCTAAATCGACCTTGTACTCGCGGGCCTTCAGCATCTCCTTCTTGGGCTTCGGCCCAGGCTCGGCCTCTCGGGGCTTCTTGCCGTTCTTCACGAGCCATTCTTCCTTCTCGCGATTCACGCGCTCCCGGGCCTTCGCTTCCCATTCCGCGTTGTTCCACGTTTGACGGTGGTTTGTGCTGGACGCCGCAGATCCGCTCTTCTCGTAGAACGACATTAGATCTTAAAAGTGAAAATGAATGTAGATTCAAATGTGGCGCGCGATAAATGGGTCATTAAACCGATGAAAGTAATGCTAATGCTATGAAAAGCTATAATTCTCACGTGGGATACTTGAACACATCTAAAATTGATTGAGCAAACTTTACCTTCTAAAGTCAGGCAACTTTTTACAGCAAAAAATATCAACCGCTAAAATCTTTGAGAATCCCAGGAAAGTCAAGAATGCGCATATCGCTATATCGTATTCGCATCGCATAAATTCCAAAACGATTTCCGAAAACCCGCCACGCCGCACTCGCAACTTCTCCCACGCTCGCCCAGAATCGCTCCGCGCCTCGATCTGCCTTCGACCGACCGCAAAATCCGAGAAAACCTCCGAAAATGAATTTACAAAAGCTGCGAAACGTCTCTTCGAAATCAGACGCTGCCGCTGTCTGAGCGCCTACGTGGACGTATCGTCGCTAGTAAATCCCAGACGCTCTTCTCGCGTAGGGACCACGTCTCTAGTCGCCATGGGCGATTTGCTATGTTTTGTAAAGCTTCGGAATTTCGATTCGAATGGAGGATTTGGAGAACTTCAAAACAGAAAAGAGGAACAGAAAATGCAGAAAACTGGCTTGTGAATGTCCTCGTTTGACGCTCTGCCAACCGTTGCCTTTCGAGGGGTCGTTTGGGTGCAAACCGACCGCAATAGACCTGCATATCGGCGTTTCTCTCCCCCGCTGACTCACTGCAGAGGCCAAAGACGCTTCGGCTGGCCGCTGTACGATCCGCTTGGCCGCCTCTCGTCTTCCGCACAACAGCGAGATCGTCAACAGCTGCTCCCCCGCACTGCACAAGCACCGGCAAACTTTATGCTCTTGCCCCGCTCGCGTGGTCGGATCTCCGAATATTCTCCGCTTTATCGATTTTGGCCACCTCGGTTGAGCTGAAGATCAAGCTGAGATTCCATTTTTGGATGGGTCAAGAAGCCATGTGAAAGACGCTTTTGAGTATTTGGGGCACTTGAAGCTCTAACTTGCACTTATTTGCAAAAGTCCCGGATAAATTTGACTTTTGAAGCTATTATTAAATTATGAAGCTAATATTTAAGAGCACAAACCTTTTCGTTTTATCCTCACGTTTGATACTACGCTTCGATATTACAATTCAAGATGCATTATAACCTCAATTAAGCTTTCAGATCTCCCAAAATGGGAAAACGCGACGCCCGCGAAGATAATGCCGCCGAGATCGAGCACGTCGACCGTGGAATTACGAGCCTCAATGACATCTCGCTGAACTGTAAGTCCAGAATTCCACTAAATTCTTACCGTATCCCATCATTTCCATTTTCAGTTCAGAACTACAATTTGACGCGTCTGACCCTGAGCCACAATAAGCTTTCGTCGATCCCGCAGAACATCTCGGAACTCGTGAATCTCGAGGTTCTCACGCTCTGGAACAACCAGATCGAAGAGCTGCCGACGTCGATCTCTTCGCTCCCACGTCTTCGGTGCCTCAATGTCGGGTACTTTTAACCTCTCTATTAGCCGGAGTATCTGATGGAGACTCCTCTTGTAGAATGAATCGTTTGAGCATCCTTCCGCGCGGCTTCGGCTCTTTTCCGGCGCTCGAGGTCCTTGATTTGACCTACAACAACCTCAGCGAGCGCAGTCTTCCAGGAAACTTCTTCTTCATCCGCACGCTCCGCGCCCTCTACCTGAGCGACAACGACTTCGAGTACTTCCCAGCCGACGTAGAGCATCTCAAGAACCTCCAAATTCTTGCGCTAAGGGAGAACGACCTCCTCGAGGTTCCTGCCGAAATCGGGAATCTTCCAAAACTCCGCGAACTTCACATCCAAGTATGTCCAGGGTCCTCTTACAGTAGTAACCTCTCAATTCCTCGAAGGGCAACCGGCTCCGCATGGTGCCGCCCGAATTGGGAAAATTGGATCTGGTAGGACCAAAACAAGTGTGTCGACTGGAGAACAATCCTTGGATCGGACCTCTGACCGAGCAGATGCGCGATGGCGGCGCTGCGGCGTTCTTGGAGTACGTCAGGGGTGACAACTACCGATTCCTTTACGGCCGTGAATCCGCGGCCACTTCGCCCGTGCCGCCTAAGAGCCGCAACAAGGAGAAGAAGATCTGCCGATTGTCAACCAAACCCATTTGCTAAGGAACTCGCTGACACTGCCCCATATTTTGCTTTCTCAAATTCTGCTTGCCTCATCCAGGGAGTCTGTACATCTTTAATAAATTGCACTGCATAAAGAAACTGCATTTTACTCTTTGAAGAACGTCAAAATAACATTCAAAATGAACCATAAATTTACAAATTTCTCAGTATAATTCTATTTAGCCTTATTTTTGGCCGCGCGGTTCGCCGCACGCTCGTGTTTCTTTTTCCAGCCGTCAGAAGGGAGAATGAAGGTCACGTGGAGGCGATCAAGCACTTCCATAAGATTCGCCTTAGAAATCTTCCGGATTACGGTCGACGCCTGTGAAACTCGGTTTGATATGTCCTCCTAAAAGCAATACTGACAAGCGAGCTCAACATGAAAACCTACAAGTGGAATAGGTTGAAGATTGAGTATTTTCAAATAGATGTCGGAATTCTCTTCCAGCCGCGTCCAGGCCACAAATAACTGCTTCAATGTTTCAAGATCCTTGCTCAGCTTCTCCTTAGTAGCTTTCTTCGAACCTGAAGAATTCTTCGCCGTTTCGGGTTCTGGATCGTCTTCTTCTTCCGACACATCCATCAAAGTCGATTCTTCCAGATTCACGATTCCTTGGCTCGAGTTCAGGATACCGTCGCTGGAATGCGCTTCTTCGATCGTGCCGAGGAGCCGGGGTTCGCTCACCGAAGCCAAGGAGCTTGTCGAAGGCTTCCTGGGATTCGGACATGATGCTAACGGACTCGTTGATATCACTAGAACGGCATCAGCAAGAAGCTAATAAAACGCATTATCTCCTACCGGGATGGGTTTCTTCGTAGATCTTCTCGAGGATAGCAATACCTTTCTTCTTTCCCATTGGCCGGAGGCCATAGCGGCCCAAATGATCCTGAAATGAGCATATCAACTTCAATTAATCGTGAAAAAACTTACTGACTTTCAACTCTTGTTCGGTCATAGTTGAAAAGTTGGGCTTCGGCGTGATGTTCTTCGTCTTCATGATCTTCACGTGAGGTCCGAGTTGATCACGGACTTTCGGGTTCCTCTCGAGGGGAAGCGGAGTCGCCATCGAGAAAGACGTCAGGGTTGGAGGCGTCGGAGATTCTCTCGAAAACAGATGCAAGTCATCCTCCGCATTCAAAAAGGAGTCTTCCACGGGTGACAGCGACCGCGCCGTGTCGATGGTTTCAAAGCGCATAGCTGCAAAGGAACTGCTGCGACGAAGGGAAAACCTTGTTGGAGTCGGCGTTTCTATAAGCTTCAGGGGAGACATAGAACGCTCCGGATATCTGCTACTCATCGTCGCTTGGCTTTTAACGGGAATGTAAGCCACTGGAGAAATGGATGGCCCATAAGCGAAGGAATTTTCGGGGAAACCAGGTTCGAAAACAGGGAGTCAAACTTCGCTGTATTCTTTTTTCCGGAGACCTTGTTTCATACACAACATCGTCACAAGGATCGGGATCCTGGTACAAGAGTGAGTCATCAAACTTGAGAGGAGAGATGGGCCGCAGGAATTCTTGGGAGCAGCCATTCGATGCAAGAATGTTTTCGGCGTTGCTTTCTGGAGAGTCTTCGAGTATCGTTGAATCCAAATCCAAATTCAGTAGGTCTTGAGTTAGCGATGCGCGAGCTGTGCTACTTGGAAGCGAATTACTCGAGTCGCTGATAACAATGACGTCGTCCTCTTCTTGTAAAGTGGTTTCTGGAAACCGGACTTCTCGACCTGCTGAAGATTGCCGTGTTTCTTCTGCGAGGACCCTGGGAGCGCGGAGTCCATCCATTCCAAATGACTGGGATGCTTCTCTGGTGATCTTGATGTTCCGGAATGGATTCATCGATATGTCCGGATTCACTGACACATCTGATTCTTGGGCAGTCTTCTCAATGGAGGACGTTTCGGCCGTGGTCCGGTCTCCCGGCTGCGGAAATGGAAACAGTTCCGACGCTGCTGTTTCGGCGACCACGCTGCAGCTATCTTCCACAATTGCGTCGGTGGCGTCTTCAGAACCGCGAGTTTCTGCTTCGCTTTCAATCAAAAGCCCAGTCAATCCAATCGGGCCGTGAGCTTCAGCTAAACGTCGAATGACATCGATTTCCTGCAGGCTCCATTCGATCGTCGCACCGTAAAGGAATTTGACGTAGGCACGAACGGCATCAGCGGTGTAGTCGCGCATGTCGATTGTGTTTCCAGCTCCATTAACCTAAAACACACTTCGAGTTGGATGTCAAGGTGCATGTTTCAATTACCTTCATGAGGCTCGTCCGAGCAGCTAGAACTACACGATGACACTTGACAGCGACTTCTCCAGCCGTGATAAGCGACACATCTCCATCACTAGAGGACAAATAAAACAGGAGGAAATCGTCGGCCAGTCGTTCCAAGCGCTTCAGCTTTCGCAGCATCTTTGTCGCATTCGAAGCTGTCTTCACTGTCTTCGTCATTCGCTTCTGCATTAGCGCCTTAAACGGGCTTCCAGTCGCGCCCTGGCTTCCGGATCCGGAAATTCTCCATGTAGCGATCCTGGATCACATTCACGATGTCACAGCGGCACTTTCTCGGCTCCAATTCTACGACTCCGAACGACGAACGTCGCCGTTTCCTGCGAGTCGATTCTTCCAGCGCACCCCTTGAAGTTTCGGGTTTTCCTTCCGCGCTGAAATCAACGAACGTGTATATTACAAAATCGAAACTTGACTTACATAAAATGAGCAATACTGGTTTCAGAGAGACTGGCTGAGAGAGCTTGAGCCAGTTGGGTTTTCCTCCAAACGGGTTTTGGGCATTCCTGTGATTTTCTTCGGTTTAGGAACCGTTAAAACAGGTGGCTTCGCACTGAAACAGGAAATTTCAAATCAGCTTTTCGAAAAGCGAGTCAAACTTTGTGTGCGCAGTTCCACTTTTCTTCTTCTCATTCGCTATCTTTCGCTGAGTGTCCACGAGTTTCAGCAAATCTGAACCGCCAATCTGATGAGATTTGCCACAGCGCTTCACATGCGCAATTTGAAACTAAAAATCGACCACGAATTAAACCAAAAAATATATATCAGACTTACAGGACCAGGCAGCAGGGGCGTCCCACACATCGGGCAGTCTACCGTGTTCGAATAGTCCTCCTGCGCTTTCTGATGCTTCTTCCTGGCTTCAGCCCCGTCCAGCATAGGTTTACGTGGTACAGCCTCCGAGTTTCCGTTAGGTGCTCCATATTCTTCCCGCAGATTTCGCATTTCGCGGAGGTCGAAGTTGAAGGCTTAAAAAACTAAGAATATTCCGGAGACGATTGATGCACAAACTGACCGAGCCGGAGGGGGCGGCGCCTTTTCCGGCTTTTGACCAACGAAATCGTCGGATTCGTTCAGCATCTTCGGACAAAGCGACCGACCACTCGATTAGGAGAGGCGAAATGTAAATGAAAATGCGAAGTTTGAATTTCGCGCCGTCGCCGCGTACCGAGACATGTCGGAAAGCTCGGACGTGTCTAGACTTGGCTGATCGACTGTCGATGTGTTTGATTACGGTGTATTTAGATAGGCAATAGAATGCTGTTGAATTCAATTGTGGAGATGTATGGACCTTGTTTTCCAAAAGTTTGAGAAGATAGAAAGCTACTAAAAACTTCATGCGAAGACTGCGGACTTTTTCGAAGACATAACCGATTTTTCGCTAGAAGTGCTATTTATAAAAGGACGTTCTCGTTTTCTTTGACCGCGATTGCTCACAGGCCGATATTCGTCATTTTTAGTTACCAGCAACCATTTTAAAGGAAAACAACTTCTTAGGACTGAAATTATGCGTGAGTGCGTGCAAATCTGGCCAAAGAAGCTCGAGAGGAGACCCGGTTACCAAATAAAAAGATCATCCTCATTGTGTTTTGATACTAGTTCCTCACCCAGAGGCTCGATATTTGTCGCTTCTCTCCAGAGTCCAGTTTTTCACATAAACAACGACCAAAGTCTCAAACAAGATTTATTTGCAAAGCTCTCTCGTCTTACAACCTCATCCACAACCCTTAGACACTTCAAGATCGCACTTTCCTCTCCTCGGCACTCATCTGCTCCGGAAATCCCGACAACTGGCGCTTATGCGTCCGGGTTCGGTTTCATGCGCGCCTCTCGAAGGTCTTCCGCGTCTCTTCTCGGGGCAATTAGATGCGCGCAGCTGCGCGCCGGCGAGTAAACGATTCTTCTTCAATTAAGAGAAGAACAAGTCGCTACAACCACCTTCTTGTCGAAGATTCCTGTTTCCTGAGGCTGCTCGGGCCACCTAGCTATCTCGGAGGCCCTCGCGTGATCGCCGCGGATGATCTGCGCACAAACAAACGCGCATCGCGTTCTCGGAAAACAAACAGCGGCCCGACTGTCATGATTCAGTCGGTCCGATTCCGGATTACGGACTCGCGTGCCCTCAGCGACCTTTGACGTTCTCTGATTGTATTAGCCTTTCTCAGATGGTCGTGGGTCGTGTGTGGGAACCACTATAATCTCCACTCAAACTTCTCAGTTTTTAACTAATTTTGCTAAATCAAATAAAGGGTTTCAAAATCCTTAAGGCATAAACTCCGTCGACTTCTAGCTAATTTTGTACTCCTCAGGTTCAGTTTTTCACCTCTGCCAACGCAACAACTTCAAAATCATTCAACTGAAAACCATCAATTCGTTCTCTCGTCATCCATTTACGGCTTTCACCTTCTCTCTTCGGCACCTTTACGGACCCCACAAAGGACCCTAAATGTTCTGTGGTTAAACCTGCTCTTCCAAGTGCACCAAACCTCCTCGTCTTCTCCGTCTACCTTCTTCTGCCCTCTTTAGCCTTCGATTTTCGTGGTTCGCCGCCTAATTTCCGCGGAATTGCCTCGCGTGTTGCGGCAACGCAGGTGCGCGCTGCATACATTACCCCAAGTTGGATCTTGACAGCCGGCGACTTTTAATTATTCATTCGGGAACGAAACAATTGTGCAGGGGACCCAATCCATTGCCGAGTCACGGGCTAAAGTCAAATCTGGTTGCAGTTGCCTCGTATTATTGAGTAGCGGGGCGAATGTCGCTTTGGAATGCATACGATCCTTGCGATTTTCGGAGTTTTCTGCATCCTCCTCCAGCGGACGGATGCGTGGTTTGGATGCGCTGATGATCTCGTGCCGGAGAGGTTGAGCCGGAGGACGAGCGGCAACGCGACGAATCCGTTCAAGATCGAGGTGAGGGAGCGGAGTTCCGGCGAGGAGTCCTACGAATACGAACGAGGAACCGAGTTCAAAAGTGAGTTGTGTTACGCTTATAACCTTTTTATGAGAATCATTAGCTTACCGTAAGCCTTCTCAATTCCAATTTTCAGTTCAAATCATCGGCGCTCCGTTTTCGTGGGCCGAAGTCCACGCTCGCGCTGTCCTCTTCCCTCACATTGTTCTCGGCGAATTCCTCCCTCCGACTCCGATCTACTTTCACATTCGAGAATGCGCTGGACGGAATCGTTCTTCCGTGGTCACAAACGCAAAATCCAAAGTTTCAAGGCGACATGGATCGTTCTTCTGGAAGGCGCCGGTCTCGACCAGGGTTGGTCCGATTGCCTTTGTGGCTCGCGTTCTGGCCGGACATCGAACCTTTCTGGTCCAATCTTCGATTCTAACGCCGAGCGACTCGAATATCGATGACGAGAGCGTTTGCGGGCAGCAGTTTGGCTGTGCTCGGATCGGGCGGAAATCCTGTGGGTTCGGGGACTCCTGTCGGATCTTGATGCGATGGCGCTGTTTCCGGGATTCAGTGCTCGTTGAAGCCGCTTTCCACGGTCGCTCAGCTTCAGCGTTTGGATTCACTACAGTAAGTATTAAAACCAGTCTTCGAACTAATCTTCTTTTTGTCCTAGGGTCACAATAAAGCGGCAATCTGCACCGCAAAACCTTCGGGAAACGAAGTCCGCCTCAAGGAATACTTCATCTCGCCTCATCACGGGTTCCCAATTACCTCAGATAACGTGACGTTCCTACGAGGAAAACGCGATTCCCACTCCGCTTTTTGCCGGTTCGAAATCCCGCGTCCTCGCGATTCCCCGCCCTCGATCATTTTTGGTTCGCTGGACATTTGTGAGTTTGCGGCATTACGGTATCTTCTGCAAATCAGCTTTCAGATGGAAATCCGAACCACTTGAAACGCAAGCGACTCCGGAATAAGAATTTCTGCAATCCTTCGAACCACCCGATGCCCAGCCACTTCCTCTCGCTTGCCTCGCTCTCCTCCTCCTCGTCCCCCTCCACCTTATCTCGCCTGCAAATGCTCGGATTCGCCCTCATCCCATTCGTGCCTAAAATCTTCTAACTCCCGTGTGATCACAAGCAACATTCACTTCATCAATAAAGTTTTATACCTGAGTTTTCAAGGGATCAATCAAAGTCATTGCTATTTACATACACGCATTGGGGAGAGATATCATAGTGAAAGAAAGGACATTTACACGTTTCGGATGTTAGATTCTGGGACTGTGACAACGAGGACAAAGAAAACTACTCCTAAATAAGCCACCCACCAAGTCGAAAGAGGTGAATTCACTCAGCAATATGAACTGACTACGAACGAGATTCGGTGCTAGCACACAGATAAGACCTATAATACACAGAGAACAACAACAAAGAGAGGACGGGAAGATTCCGCCGAGGTACCGGGAAATGAGGAGGCAAACGGGTGATTCCTTAAGCTTCTTCGGTGAACTTCACGTAGGTTGACGACCAATCTGACGACTTCTCTTCCACCGCGAAACTGAAATGGACATTCTGAGTTTTCAGGTTTTATTCCTTCGTTCATCACAGGTCAAAAGTAACAAAAACAATCAACAACGACCACAAATAACAAGAAAGAGAAGTTACTCACTACCCCTTTACATTAAAAAAATGATGCTTCGGTCGTAAAAAGAGGAACCGGTGGAATTGAATGCAGAGGGACAGAGCGAGCTTCGGATACAGATCGAAAACCCCAAACACCTTAGAAAGGCTCCCGTCAAAGTTGGGCAGAAACAAGTATTTCACCGAGTATCAAAAGAAAAAAGAACGAAAAGTGGAGGAAGAAGTGGGAAAGAGATAAATACACTGACGAAAAGAGGTGATCAGGGACAACGACGCAAGGGGGAGACCATGAAGAGAGGCACACGGCCTTATCTGAAAGGACGCGCTAAGGCTGTGACAGTCGTTGAGATGTCAACTTGAGGCAAAAAGCCGTTTGCGATAAGGTGCCTGTCATCGCTTTTCACCACCAACGTCAACGCGGATTCCGAGCGCCTCCTTAAAATGTAAGCCGAGTGAAACACAAACAGGAATTTGAGTGGGACTGGGGATATTCAGAGAAGAAAAATAGAGTTGTGGGTTGTTGATCGGGATGAGAGGGTTATTAAGTAAAGATAGAGAAAATACTTACGTTTTGATGCTGGGAACGACGTCGAAGTTGGCCGAGGAGAGCTTCGTGGACTGGATCTCGACCGATTGCTCGGGCGGAGATCCGGTGGCGACCACGGAACTCCCCGAAGGACTAATTGGGCACGAAATCGGGACAGGTTTCACTCTCCCCAACGTCGTCAGCGCCGGAACTTGCAACTCGCGATTTGCTTCTTGCGGGTGTGCCAGCCGAGCTAACGAAGGTCGGATCTCGACATTCTAAAAGCAACTTCGCGATTAGTCGAGCTGGCTTCGTCCCTCTGCCAACTTCGCTGGATTCGTGCTCGTAGTCCATCGGCTCTTCAACAGCAGCGGACTCCCTACTGGTGGTGGTGGGTGGCTTTTGAAAAAAATCCTTCTCGGATTCAGGGCTTTTGACAGGCACAACAGGAACGCGGCGTTCTGTCCCTACTGTGATGAAGCACTCGGGCTCCTTCTGCACCCATCTTCTCAGGCTTGAGTCGTCCAAATAGGTGGACATCTCCACTTCGCTGGAGTCTTCGTCCCTTGCCACTTCTTCGCCTTCTTCGCTGACAAACGAGGGTCCATCTTCTTCATCGCTGCGAGGAGTGCGAGCACGATAAGACCTAAATTCGAAAAATTCTTAGAAATTGAGGATGGTGAACAGTTCCATACCTTGACGTATCGACGAAGATGGGATCAGAGAAACCGAAAACCGACGGCGCATTCAAAGAGTCGTTTTCGCACACGTCGAGCATTCTTCGTCCTCCCCGACCCACGCGAACTCGGGCGAACTGCTTTCTGCCGTTGACGGTGGTTTCATAGAAACGCTGGTTTCGGGAGGGGGCGCAGTACTCGGGCAGCGAACCGTCCCCTGTCCTCGTGAGTGTGAGGGGCGAACGGTAAACGCATCCTTTTCTCCTGGTGAACTCGTACTTGCCATCGAGCTCCGAGTTCGTGGTGATGTCGGCCGCTTTGGAGTTGTCCGAGGTGGATGTGGAAGGAACGGCAGGGGTCGGGTCGAAGGACATCGAGTAGATGTCGTTCCAAGCGTCGTCGTTCTTCTTCAAGCACGACTTGGTCACGGGATCGTACTCCGACTTGATTGTTAACCGTTTCCTTCTCTTCCGGGGACTCTTCACCTTAACACAGAGCTTTGTAAAAACAACATTTTCCATTGCAAATCTACCTTGACAGATTCGGCGTTCTTCGGAGATTCTTGGGCGCTCTGGAGAGCCAATTCCTCAAGTTCCAGCTTTGCCGCGAAGGTCTTCTCGTGCACGTCCAGTAAGGCGAACTTCGTCCGTTCTCGCTGCCTGATCATGTCGAAAAGCGTCGTTGCTTTCCTCATATCGTGCCGGAGTTTCAGAATCTTCTCAAACGTTTCTTCATCGTTTTTGCGATTCTTCCTCGTTTGCATCTTTTCGGCACGTTTGCGGAAAGCGATGTAGTGGTTGTTGCCGGTTGAGCTAATCCTAGGTTCTGTCCTGAGGTGGAGGATCAGGGGGCAACGGTTATTTTCGGCGTTTATCTGCAAAAATACAGCCGTAAACACATGACCATATCCCAAATAGTTGTAGAAAATAGCTCCACAACACATAAAAAATGTATAAGAACTCACTTTCCGCTTCTGCAACCAGTAGTCGTACACATCGTTGGCATTGACTTCGTCAAATTTGGACAATAAGCTCTTCGCTGCACTGGGCTGACAAATTTCCGTTTCCGATGAGTGTTCTTCCAGGATCTGCACAATCTGCTCAAACTCCGTGGGGTCGATGTAGGGTTTCTTTGCAAGCCATTCTTCGTCATGGGAATCCAAGTCGTATTCCGGCAGCTCTTCGTCGAAACCAAACACACCTGAAACTAAGTTTAATACAGATTCTTCCAAATTCGAACTCACCTTGAAGGCGTATCAAGTTTCCCGGTTTTTCTCTGCTGGGATATGTCTTCTGGTACCATGGCGTGGAGGAAGCACCAACTTGGGGTGTGGGGATCACGTGGTTTTCAACAGCAATACCGGCCGTGTGGTGTTGGCGGGCGAGTATGGCCTCTTGAAGATGCGATTCCTGAAGTAAACAATTAATAAACATCTGCATAATTTACAAATTGAGGAGCGGGAGTTGGGGCCAATAATGTTGCAAATTCCTAACAAAAATTTGCAACTAAAAAAAATTTAAAAATAAAGTTAAGGGAAATCTTCAAAAAGTGCCTTAAACACCGACCAAAAATTGCACGGCGTAAATCAACGGAAATGCGTCCCGATATCCAATTACGAAAACGGGACAACCCTTTTAGCCTCAGGAAACCATCCTCGAAAGTTACGCAAGCGAATTCGTTTGCGCGGGTATTCGATAAACAAAGACCGCCGAGAATCGATCGAAATCGGCGGCCGACGGGGAACCAGGAAGCGGGACGAGAGATCGCGGCGGCGGGGAGAGCGAAGAGGGCTCGCTGGCGCGCGCTAAGGCAAACAACGCGAAAAAAGAGATTCGGGCATGCAAAAACATACCTGTTCTTCTTCCTTTTCCATGCCTGAAGGCAACGTGTGGACGGCTCGGCTTATCGGGGCACATTCTGCGACTTCTGGGATATCGCCTGGGTAATACACAATGCACGGACGGCTTGCATCGAGATTTCGGGCCCGCATACTGAGTTGCTTGCTGTTGCTCGCCGCCGCCGACATTATGGAGAGTCGATGCGGGAGCGAGGGAGAGGTGAAAAAAGTAAAAACAGGGGGTCGTGCTGGTCGGCGCGGCCCACAGGGCCGTGATCGGACCTAAACCGAGCCCGACGCATTCAGGAGGAGAAAAGTAACACGCATTTTCGGGACAATACAAACGGTACGACGGGGAAATTCAGGATTTTGGGGGCGATGGGGCTGCGAAAAGTGGGGAGAAAGAGAAAGCGCTGAATGTTGGCAGCGTAGACGTCGAAGTCTTCGTGGTAAGGAAGGGTGCGACGTCGAAAACACGCGAGAAGAGAGCTTTGGGTGCGATTCCGCAGAGTCGAAAGGCCGAGTGCGAGGCGAGCGGACGAAAGAACGCGCCGGCCGTGGAGGGTCCAGGCTTCTCGACGGCCGGCGCGAGCTCACAAAGACGGCGACCGCTGCTTCTCTTACTCTCTTGTACGTGCCCATTGCCTCGCTCGATCGATACGCTCCCGGACGCTGATTGGCTGCCTGGGCGAAGGTGTCGTGGCGCAATAGCATTGGAATGGATCGCCGAATCCGAAGGCGCCAATTCAAAATTCACGTTAAACACACGTTTATTCAAATAAATCCTCAGTAGTTATCTAATACGAAACAGTCACAGAAATAGGCAAAATGGACAGCAAGCATAAACAAAGTGATCCAAATGAAAATCAAAATGCCTAAAAAAGTCGATTTTCAAAAAAGGAGCGAAAATGAATTTAGATGTTTACTGTTTACTAACTAAAATAGTTGTTTCAAATCTAGATCCAATCCCGTTTTGATGGTGGTTTTAGGTGGGATCTTTTGCTCGTCGGTCGCTGTGGACAGGACTTGGGAACCAATCAATGGAACCAAGCGACCGAACGTGCGAGGTTTCCACTTCGTCATACGACAACGAGGGTGGGCGACCGCTGTCTATCTCCAAGCGGACGTTGGTCCAGTCGACGTCTGATTTGGCTCCGTCTAGATACCTTGCTTAGCGTCTGTCCTTCTGTGTGTGTCTGCTTCGCGACCGGTTCAAGAATCCCTAGTGTCACCATCTTCCGAATTCCAAAACGGCTTTTTCGCTTTTTTTCGCTGAAATTTTCTGAAAATTCACGTTAGCAACTCACGGGGCCGTCGAAGACGTCGGGAATACGCGGACGAAGATCGTGGAATGGCGTATTTGCGCTAGAATCTTGCATTCGACGCAATGGACGCCTCGATCGTGGTTGCCCGGCGGCTCGATGGTCGTGGCTGAGTAGGCGGACCTTCGAAAGTGCTTGTGATTGTTGTGCACGCGTGTCGCGGTTTCGAAAATTTCATACGAGAGTTTGATTATTGATTTCCGATATATGTGAAGATTCAGAAAATGGTGCGCGAACAGGACCACGAAGACGTGCCGGTGTCCGAGGATGAGATCGACGACGCGGAGGTGTCCGACGCTGAAATCGACGAGGAGGACCTCGAGCCGCCCAACGACGACGCCGTCGCCGCGATCGCGGGCCACCACACGAAGGACGTCTTTTCGCTGGACTCCTTCAACTGCAAATGGCTCGCTTCGGGGTCCGAGGACGATACAGCGCTCATCTTCGACATCGAGGGCGATCGTGAGCTTAATTTCGTGAATTTTCAGCTCTTAATCAATTACATTTTAGTCTCGCAGTCCGCTTTAAAAATCACAGAACATACGGATTCCGTGCATTGCGTCCGCTTCAGCGCTTCCGGATCGTATTTGGCCACCGGTGACATGTCCGGCAAGATCATTATCACCTCTATGAGCGCATTGAAACAAATCGCCATGGTATGCGATTGTAATTCCCGAACACATTGCCATCGATCCCTTTTGCAGATCGACGAATGCAGCGACCTCGAATGGCTGACTTGGCATCCGTCCCAGGATATTCTGTTCGCTGGAGGAGGCGACGGAATGGTGTGGATGTGGCTAGTTTCCAAAAACGGCGTGGCCCAGAGCAAGGTAATCCAACCTCTTAATTGGTGTCACAACCTGTTTCTCATTTTAAGGTGTATCCGGACGGCGCGGGAGTCGTGTGCACAGTCGGCGTCGTTCTGGCGGACGGAAAACGTCTTTTGACCGGATTCGCCGATGGCAGCGTGCGCATCTGGAACCTCAGGGACTGCACCAACATTCACGTCCAAGTGCCCTCAACGTGCACCTCGGCCGACGTCCACAACTCGCTGCCGATTTGTGTTGTTGGATGTCAAAGCGGAATCGCGGTCATCATAAACACGGACAGCGGAAAAATTATCCGTGCCGTGAAACCAAAGATGGACGAAAGCGAGAAGAAGGTAAATATCAAAGTAGAGGATAGATCTGAATCGATATTTCAGAGCGAAGAGACCGGCGAAGCAATGGAAGTAGAGAATTCAGTGGAAACCGTGACAATGTGCAAAGACTTCCCGTGGCTGGCAGTGGGCACAAATAACGGGTTCTTAACCATCTTCGACCTGAACACCGGAATGGAAAGGCACAAGTGTGACCACGACGGATTTACGGTCGTTAAGTGCCTCTTCTCCAAGACGGCGGATGGTGCAGTTCAGATTCTCTCGGGTTGCCTCGACGGCGCCGTCCGGATATGGGATGCTCGTGACGGAGAAGCTCTTCAGGTAAGAATCTACCGCGTGACTTCTTCGTAACCTTGATTTTTAGGTTCTTTCGGGTGGTGGATCCGAGATCTTCGACGTCATAACTCTAGAGAAGGATGGCGCGCGGAGGGTAATTACGGCCTGTCAAGAAGGAGTTATTCGTGTATTCGATGCCTGATTTCGTTGTTTTCTTGTTATCCATTTTGTTGTTAAAAGTTCTACGGTTGGCCAAAGTCGAGAATCGCTCGCGTATTTCGCGGAAACTACCGTAATCCTGACTCTGATCTCTGCTAACTTTAGTTCAGGTGAAGACAAAATGACATATCAAATGTATCGTACGACCACCGTAGGTGACGCCCTCCAGCGCACGTTGGACGACTTTATCGCCGATGGTCAGCTGCCTCCAGCTCTCGCGCAGAAGGTCCTCGCGGCTTTCGATCGATCCTTCGCGAACGCTTTGGCTTCGAAGGCGAAGAACAAGATCACTTTCAAAGCTGACAAGCTCCGTGCTTACAGGTAACATCCTGGTCGATGACCCTCTATTCAATTAATCTTCAATGTTTAGATTCTGTGATAATGTGTGGACTTTCATGATGGAGAATGTGGAATTCCGGGATCCTACGCGTCCGGTGGACGGCAAGATCGAGAGGGTCAAGTTCGTCGCTTGCGATGCTAGCACGGCTAAGGGGACTTTGTAGGAAGCGTGGCGGCAGCACAGCCAATTCCCCGATCCATCTACCGTCGTGCCTTAATCCCATCAAAGAGCGGACGTTATTTACTCCGCGTGACTCAGATTTTATCCATTTAGACCCGTTCTTATCTGTGATAACCTGAAATTCACATTTTACAAACTCGAACAACCATATAAACTATATATCGACACGCATATATAAACGAGTTCCACCTAAACAACCCACGTATGCAATAAAGTCCTCACACGTTTCGATAAAGCCATCATTAGGAGCTGTTCATTTTGCAAAATTAAAGTTTCTGAAAGTCGAATCGAACCGACGACATTTCCCATTTTGCAACAATGCAATGTTTGTCGTCGCCGTTAGGAACGGTGGAGCTTTTTGTGGAAGTTGGAATCTTGATTTCTGAGTTTTTGCAATGTTAAGGAGATTTGTTTGGTTTTATCCCGTTCCGTTTCTGTGTGAGGAAGCCAACTGATATTTTGGATCTCTGATTGGCGTAATATTCATGAGAATAAGCCCTTTGTGTTTTAGGAGTGTTCCGTTGTGCGCAACGAGTTTCTTTGGATGCTATTCAACCCGCCACGATCGTCCAATGTGCCATTTTCCTTGTGCTAAAGTGATGTTCTAAAATTTGAAGTTGCGAATTTCGCTTCAAAAAGGACCTAACGAACGTGTTAGGAATTCGCAAGGTCTCGCCACGACAAGGCGAGCGGCAAAATGCCGTTTCACAAACGGCTGTTGCCTATTTCCAAGTCGTTTTTGTTGCCACTTCTTTTTTAAAATTGCGTCATCGTTCCAGCTTTGTATCTTGATCGGGAATCTTTCGCGTTAATTGATTCGATTTCTTCGCGATCTTATTTGTAATGTCCATGACAGTTTTGTTACGTTTTCAGGTGAACCATAATGTCATATCAGATGTACCGTACGACCACGTTGGGCGACGCCCTCCAGCGCACGCTGGACGACTTCATCGCCGATGGTCAGCTGCCTCAAGCTCTCGCGCAGAAGGTTCTCGCGGCCTTCGACCGTTCCATCACGGAAGCGATCGCTTCGAGGGCCAAGAATAAGATCACGTTCAGGGCTGACAAGCTGCAATCCTACAGGTAAATCCGATATCTCTATTCTGGTTTGATTCTCAGTTTTCAGATTCTGCGACAACGTTTGGATGTTTCTGATGGAAGATGTGTGTTACCTCGCTCGATTCTCTACTCGTTATCACGTGTTTTCAGGTTGAATTCCGGGATATGACGATGAGAATCTCGCGGCCCGCGGAAACCTTGAAGATCGTTGCCTGCGATGGATGTCCGCCGGTCATCCGAACTCCGCGGTCCCGACAAACCTTGCGGCGACGGGGTCAGGGAGCTGCCAAGAGTTCCAAGAAGTAAGAAGGAACGAAACTACCGGTAACCCATTATGCGTTGTGAATTTTATGCGAACCAAATAAACTGATCTTGACCTCTTCTCATTGCCATCTGCGTGTTCATAAAAAAGCTTTTCGTGTTGCGAACATGTGACCAGCGCGGGCGAGGAGCGTCGGCTCGTCCCGTGACATCAAGGAACGACGGCGACGTGGGAGTCTCGAGCGGCTGTCAGCTTCGGAATTGGCGCCTTTTCGAGGACGGAAAAAACGTGCAATCAGGGTTGACCGCGCCCAACCCAAGCAGGTGCTTGTTTCAGCGCCGTAGTCGTCGATAGATGCACTTACAGTGACGACGTCATCTGTTTACGGCACACAGTGGTGATTTGTGCTTAAAGAGTCAGCGGACGCGCTGCGGCTAGTTGTAAATATCCAGTAATCCAACAAGCGGGTAAGGGACGAGCATGGACGATGAAAGGCGACGGTGGTCGTCGATGTGCGCGTTTGTTCGGTAAAAATCTTCTTCTTTCTTCGGTCCGCGCGGCTATCGATCGAAAAACGTAATGTCGGAGGCTATGGTCGGAGTCACGGCCATCCGATCGAAGCGCCGATCGAGGGAGGCTTCATGAAAGTCGGTTTTGTCTTCTTCGGCTCTTTTTGCCTAATTTGTGCCACCAATCCTTGATGAATGGATCAGGTTTGGCTGATGCGATGAAACGTGCAAAGTTGGAACGCGCGAATTCATCGAATGTTTTCTTCGCTGCTTTGTTATTTTTTTCTTTTTTGCCGCTCGTTTGGTGACGCTGCTGGGTAGGCAGCTCACTCGATGGAACGTGCGGTTAGCGTCATTTTAAGTTTGCGCGGGTGGCATCGAAGTGGCCAAGATTCATGCCTGGATGGTTCGTAGGCATATATTAGGATGGGACTGCCATGTGATCTACATGGAACAAGGTAGAGTTTGTCACTGATAACGCAAAAATGAGTTTGCGGTTATAACAAAGCTGCTTGGTTAATTGAGATTCAGTTCGTTCATTCGTAGCGACGTGCGTTTTCTTTCGCTTCCATCGACGGCGTATTAAAATCGAGAAGTACTCAAAGCATTCGCTCGCAAATGCCCAAATAGGTGTTAACATCGAATAATCCCAGTTTTTGGCACTTTTCTCCAATTTGGAGTTTATTTGCGTGTTTCCGCGACCGACGAGGTCCACAGCGGCGAGTGCAATAGCGAACGATTTCAGATATCCGCAGCTGAAGAGGTCTTAGTGCGAACCGTTGAGCTCAGTTAGGAACTCGAGCTTCTCCCAGGATCCCGGTGACGTCCATGTAGCCTCCGTTTATCGATCTCCATTGTGCTCCACTCGGTCAACTCTAGAATGCAAGCGACTCCCCACGATTTTCGATCTTTTGAGCCTTCGAGCAGCTGTGCGAGTTCGACGGTCGCTCCGAGCGGAAGTCGATTGGCCCAGGTAATTTTCCAGTTATTTAACTCGATTCAACGTCAGTTTTCAGTATTTCGGTACCCCAGGAACACCCCAACAGTCGTCGACTACCTCTTCTCCACGGCACTCAGGATGGCCTCAACGTGAGTTCTGATCCCACACCCTCTCCTCAATTTCGCTTTTAGTCGTTTCGCAACAGTCTTTGTATTCAACACATTCCCGAAACAACACCAACAGCGTAATTATCGTTTTCGAATCTCCAAACCTCTAATCGGAACTTCTTTCAGATGAGTAACATGATGCAGTCCTTCGGCCACTTGAACGTGGCCAACAACGGGGTCAAGGCCGCAACATCGCTGAATCTGAGTCGCGGGGGATTCCGTAAGCCTCTTTCTCCCTTATCTCCAGGTCATTTTCGATCTTTAGCGCCTCTATCGGCCAACGGCAGTTCACCTCCCGATAACGACTCTTCGGCGTCCGCACCGAACTTTGTCCAAGAGAACTTCGGCGGAACAACGTACTTCTACCGACCTCCGCAAAACGATCCTGGAGCGAACTTGGTGCCCAACGGCGGGACCACGGACCCCTACGCCAGCGAACCCTCGGAATTCCTGGCCCATTCTGGCGGCTACGTGTACTCCGGGGCGCTGCCGTTCCAACAGAAGCAACACCGCAAGAACGCAGGGGCCTCGTCGTCGTTCTTTATCAATCCTGATCTAAGAATGGTTTGTTATTAATGCTTTCCTTTTGCTGAATCTGCCATTTTCAGGAGCTTTTGAAGGCGCAGATGGCGATCCAGAGCCGCATGGACCCGTCCTCGATCCCGGACGTCCCGGCGACCGTGGACCACTACCACGGCCTTTCGCCGATGGTCCCTCCGAAGACCGCGCATCTGATAAACGGCGCGAGCATCAATGGAGATAGCAGATGCAACACCTTTAAGGCGTTCAGTATCAAAGACGGCACCCCCTACATCTTGAAGAGGGCCAAGTTCCGGAACATGTTGCCGAAGACTCAAACGTTGGTGGACGGCTGGAAGAAGATTTCGCACTCGAACATCATTTCGCTAAGGGAGTGTGTGCCCACGAAAGCCTTCGGAGATGCTTGTGAGTTCTTTTTACTCATCAATACTTTTAATGAGGGTTTGTTCAGCTTTGCTTTTCGTTTACGATTACCATCCGCTGGCTGAATCTCTGGAAGCAAAACATTTCGGAAGGAATGGAGCAGGTACGTGAGCTGAGCTGACCACTCAACCAATTCATTTGTTAAGGCGGACAGGGAAATGGAGGCATTATGGAGCCCCTCATCTGGTCCTACATCATCCAGATCACTTCCGCCCTTCGCCACATCCACCAGCAGGGTTTGGCCGCGCGGACGTTGTCGCTCGAAAAGATCCTTGTGACCGGTAGGCAGAAGATTCTCTTGAGCGACTGCGCCACCGTCGACGTCCTCAGCGACTCCAACCCCGGGCCAGCCCAGGTAATCTCAATTGAGGTGTGCATATTCTACCCCAAAGGTTTCAGCAAGACGATCTGATGGCCCTGGGCAGGGTCGTCATCTGCCTGGCTGTAGGATCACCGACAGCGGCTAAAGTGCTCCCCAACTCGATGCACTACATCAACACCAACTACTCGACCGATCTAAAGAACCTTATATAGTGGGTTACTGTAGTCATCAGAAGATCTCATCTGCTCTTTTCAGTCATCTTTTGAACAGTAACGTCAACAAGAACGTGAACGAACTGATGCCGATGATCGGGGCAAGATTCTACGTGCAACTGGAAAGCGCACAGGCACACAACGACTACCTGGAAAGCGAACTCTCAAAGGTTGGACGTGATTAAGTTTTGGGAACTTATCTCGTTCTCCATAGGAACTGGAGAACGGACGTCTTTTCCGGCTTATGGCAAAAATCAACTCGATCGTCGAACGCCCCGAACTGAACATGGACCCCACATGGAGCGAAACGGGCGACCGGTTTCTCTTGAAGCTTTTCCGCGACTACCTTTTCCACCAGGTCAACGAGCAAGGCAAACCCTGGATGGACCTCGCTCACATCGTTTCCTGTTTAAACAAGGCAAGTTATAGTGTGGCTTCCTTCCTAACCCAAGTTCTCGCGTTTCAGCTTGACGCTGGCGTTCAAGACAAAGTCCAACTGGTGTCGCGAGATCAAGAAAACGTCCTTATCGTGTCGTACGCCGATCTGCGCCGGTGTTTCGACGCGGCGTTCAAAGAGCTGCTGGTGCAGCAGAACGCTATCGACGGCTTTTCAGGTTGTGTATGAGTTTTGTGCTCTGCTCTGTACATTCTACAATCCATCACCTCCTTCAGCTCTCCTCTGTCTTACGACACAAAACGCATCCAACCTATTTGTTGTTCCCTTCACTTGCATTTGTTTCCGAACCCTGTTTTTGCCGACGTTTCAACGAGTTCCTATAGTAGATCGTGCACTTAGCGGTTCTTCAAGAGTTTAGATGAACAGGAATCTAGATATTCACTATTGTTGAGAGGCGCTCGTTCTTGTAAATTCGTATTTTGTATTTTGTAAACTGAAACTGACGTTGTTACGTTGCCAAAAACCCGAATAAAATTTGAAACTCAATTTGGCTGCCAGGATTTCTCACCCAACAAATCGATTACGATGGAAAGATTGGTTACTCACCTTCATCAGTTACTCCGTCTTCCAGGGCAACTTCTTCTGGCAGCCACAATTCTCAATTACCCTCAACCCTCTTCAAACTCCACAGGGACTCAACGCAGAAAATCGCTTAACGGAGATTGTTTTCTGTTTTGCCCCACCCTTGCATCGGACTGAAACGACTCATCAGGTCCTCTTGAAATCCGATTTTGGCGATTTTTTGTTTCTCGCTTCCCGTCAACCCTTCTGGGAGATCTCGCATGCCCGATTATCTTATGGCGTCGCTGGGGGTCTCTTTATCGACCTGAAGCCGAGCCTAAGGCTTACAGCAGATACTGCGCCGTCGAAGTCTCCCCAATTTGCATGTTTGTTTCGCGCGGCGATCGATTTTGGCCGCCGAAAACGTGCGAGGAGCTGGCGCGGGAGCGAGGAAGCCGGCCCCCGATGAACTCCCGCGCCTCGCCCACTCCGGCGCCGCGCCAAATCTCTAACGGCCAACCAAAAGACGTTCCTCTAAGTGAATACTTTCACAAGTCGAGCTCGGAGCCGCCGCCATGATGATGGACTCCTCCGGTCCGGAGCGGACCGTGAAGCTGCTGGGGCGCGAGTGGCCCCGGGACGAGGTGGTCGCCCGCGCCTTCTACCTGTTCTTCTTCGCCTCCTACGGGAGTCTCTTCCCGCTCCTCGCCGTGTACTTCAAGCAGCTCGGGATGGCCGCGAGCCAAGCCGGGATTTTGCTCGGATGCCGGCCACTCATCGAATTCGCTGCCCAGCCGTTTTGGGGAATGTTCGGAGACCGGTTCAAGAAAGGTTTAAACCGCTTTTGTTTAAAGCTTTAAATTGAGTTCGATTTGTTTGATTTTTATTGCTTTCGTTCTGTTTTCCGCCTTCGGCCTCTTTTGAATTGTTGGTTCTTCCCAACAAACTCCTTTGTTATTCGTGCGGTGACATGGGAAACGAT
Source organism: Steinernema carpocapsae (assembly GCA_000757645.3). Taxonomy (NCBI): domain Eukaryota; kingdom Metazoa; phylum Nematoda; class Chromadorea; order Rhabditida; family Steinernematidae; genus Steinernema; species Steinernema carpocapsae. The sequence goes on from AZBU02000005.1 coordinate 5,366,314, forward strand.
TTGTTATGCGAAAACAAACAATAATCGTTAAAGGAAAGAAAAAGAAGAGGACGAGTAAAGCAGAAGTTAAATTTAGTAGAAGGAGAATCGGAAACAAGCCAAACTTTTTGTGATCCAAGTTCAACATACTCTCAAAGGGCACATAAATGTTGTTTAATGATTTAATTTTGTTTTGTCGCATTTCTAAACTTCGTATCCAAATGGCGTTTGAGTTAACTAGATGCGACTCCCGAGATATAAATAATTAACCGTTTCAGGGAAACTCTTGCTCATGTTTTCGCTCGCCTCGCTTGTCGTTTCGACGCTTGCAATCGGCTTCGTGCAGCCGGTGACGCCCTACTGCGTGGTCCTCGATCGGAACGCGACCGGGGGCCAGTGCATGCTCATCGTCCCCGCCGGCAAAGTGATCCACGGCGGCGCTATCGGATACCTGAAAGAAGCCGCGACCGGAATCGGCCGCAAGAAGCGCGAAGCTTCCAACCGTAAGCAATGAGTTTTTTCACTAGAAGACCCTGGAATTCCAGAAATAATCGACCGGATCATCGACCTCTCCTCCTACGACCGCGAAGAAGATATCGTCGCGGGATGGGCTCCGGAGTACATCACGCAGGAGAAGGTGTGCAACTACGACGAGAATTCCTACGAAGTGCTTGTGAGTCCCCCGCACAGCACGCGCGTGTACTTCCAGAAGGGCGTCGAGTCGTCCTTCATGCTCCTTTTGGTCCTCGTCGTCCTCGGCGAGTTCTTCGGCTCCCCCGCGATCGCTTTGGCCGACGGCTGCATCCTCAACATTTGCGCTGACAATCCGAAACAGGTACACATCAATTTTCCAAATAGAAATTTGTACTTTCTGGATTTAAGTTCGGACGGATTCGACTCTTCGGGAGCATCGGCTGGGGTCTGGCAATGTTCGTCATGGGCATAGGACTCGACTACTCTGACACGTTCCGGAACCACCCCTGCCCCACGAAGAACACGACGGAGAAGAACTACACGCTCTGCTTTCTCACCTGCTCGGTGCTCATGGCCATCGCGATGGCCGTGGCCACACAGTTCAAGTTCGGACAGGGCGAAGAGCACCGGACAGACGAAGTGGGCGGTCTTGTGATCGATACGCGCATTGACGAAGTGGACCCCGCGGTGGCCGAGAAGGCCCGCGCCCGACAGCTCACCTCGGACTACATGAACGAGGGGTCGGCGTTGAAACATGCTTTGAAGGCGATGGCCAACGTTCACGTAATGCTCTACTTGGCCTGCGTGGTCACCATCGGACTCGGAGCTGGAATTATCTTTGCTTTCCTCTTCTGGCATCTTCAGGCAAGTAGTACGTTTGAGCGTTATCTCTCTGGAATTTAAATAAAGAAAAAACTTCGTGGAAATATTTACGCTCATGGCGAATGACGTCGTAAAAAGAGCGAGAGTTTAAGACGAGTTTCAATTAGTGGTGCTGCGCTTTTCAAGACAAAAAGGGCAACTTTAGAAACGGTTCATAAATTTTTAACACATTGAGAAAATATGGCATTTAACTTCCATCTATCAACTTTTAAGTTCGTTTTCCCAACTAAACTTTTTTGTTTCCAGGACCTTGGCGGCTCCCCGGTGCTCTTCGGCTTCGCCTCCATCATCAACCATGGATCTGAAGTGGGCGCCTTCTTCTACACGTTCCAGGTCATAAACAAATTCGGCCACACAAGAGTACAATATCGCTATTTTTCCCTGCTCTATAAACTCGTTCAGGTCATGTACATGTGCCTCGGCGCAAACATCGTCCGCTTCCTGGTCATCTCGTGGCTCTCGAACCCTTGGATGGTCCTCCCGCTCCAGGTGATACAGGGCTGCGTCCTTGCGCTCACCTGGGCCTCCGCTTCTTCGTACATTTCGCTGATCTCTCCTCCGCACCTGAAGTCTACCAGTCAGATGATTCTTCAGATTTTCTACCAGGGCCTCGGAAAGGGCGTCGGCAGCATCCTCGGTGGATTCGTCATCTCTTCCGTCGGTTCGTTTTTTTGTTTAACCAATTATCCGAGGATCCAATTTCAGGAACAAGGGCCACTTTTCAAATCTACGTCATCATCGTTATTCTCGTTCTAAGCGCGACCTTTGCTGCGAGTAAACTCTTGGGAAGCAGCGAAGGATTCAAATACGGAATGGGGAACTTCGAAGAGGAGGACTGCGGCGACGCGTTGGGTTTGTTGATGCTTCGTGATTTTACTCTGCAAATTCGGATTTCAGCGCCACAAGGAATGCCGATGCACCACGCGGAAAGCAAATTGACGGACGCGTTCAACCAAACGGCTGTGGCTAACGCAAACTACGGAGCGATCGGCCCAGATCCAGCCGATCCGACTCAAGACGCCTACGATCGTTATGTCTCCAACCCTGCATATTGAAAACCAAGAAAAAGCTTTTGAGAGTTTAAGAAGTGTATATATGAGTGCGTAGATTGGTAGAAGCGTTATAGTGAATGATGGTAGAGAAGCAATAAGCCAAATAAATTCACTTGATATCTGTAGTCGTTTAACTAAAGCGAGAGCAGGGGAGAAGTTTTGAAGCAGGACCCAAACGTGACCTCTTTTAGAACCTCCAAACGAACCATTAGTAGAAACGGCGGTCGAGGTATGTTTTGATCCACTCGGGGTTTTTTCATCAACTGTCATTTATGACAAAAAGGTAGCGCTGAAGTTTTCAATGTCAATTTTAGTGCGTCGTTCTCCTTTTTTTTAATCCAACGGGTTCGTCCTTTGATGCCCTGAGGACTGCTCATTGACGTCATTTTACCGCCGCAGTCATTGCAATCTGTGACTGAATTCCAAACGCGTTTTTTAGTAATTCTATGGAGTAGATGACAGGATGGACGATGACGACGCGGAGAATACGGTTGAGCTCATTGTCCATCACGGTGACGAGGTGAGTGGATCTAATGCTTGGCTTGAAATGGCTCAGATCCGTTCTCAGGTGAAAATCTTCTGCAGAAGAATAAAAAGAGAAGACGCCAAAACGGGAAGCCCGGCGGGGACACCGTTGAAGATCATGCGAAAAAGGACTGTAAGCTCGATAAGCTCTGTACCTTAATTTTCGACCTTACCCCTGTTCACCGAACCGACGCAATTGACCAGTGCAGGTTGCATTTGTCGTATATAAATAGAGTTTAATAAATCAGGTAATGTTCGGGGGCTATGTTGCTACATCTACAATTGCCAAAATAGCAAATGGTTTACGGCATCGTCAACGCCGACGGATTCTTCTTCATGGCTGGTCTTCGGCGTGTTCGGGGTCATGTGATCGATACCAGTGCCTCCGCTAATCACGTACACCTAAACATAAGTTATTTAAGCGTGTCTTTCCAACTAAGTCACCTGTTCCATGTTCTGGAGTGCAGCCGCATTGAGCGACATTCTCCGCCTCTTTATGTCCATTGCGGCGTAAGAATATGCCGCTGACACGTTGACTGTAGTTAGGAAACGGCATGGTCCAGCGTGCCCGACTTGACAAACGGTGAAAGTCGGAGTCCAGTTGGTTTTATTGCAGTGGATCGGCGAGTGGAGGATCACCCCCGCGGACGTGCCAATCCAGAGCATGTTTCGGCAACAGAGCAGCGAGGACACACGCAAGCATCCCATCTTATGCTGTCGGATGATGTCCTCGCGGACCGAGAGGGTTTTGTTGATAACGTGGGAAACGGAAAATTCAAGGATGGGTTCGAAGGAGTCCGAGAACGCGTTGATCATCCGCACGGTGGCCAGATTGGTGGTGGAAACGAAGACCGAGGAGCCGTGGGTACACATGCAGGACACGGTTTCCGAGGGAGAAGTGCTCAACTGGCATTGTTTCTGGAATTGAAAACAATTTTATAGTACGCAGTGGTCAGAGATGCCTACCTCTATGGTGTACGTGTTGGGGTTTATGAGGTAAAGGAAGTTCTCCGCCCCGACGCAGAGGCGGTTTGTGACTGCGATCATTTTACGGATCGGTGCTTTGATCTCTGTTTTCACGACTTTTTGGTTCTCTAGATCCCAGTTCATATCTGAAACTGGTGCTTAGAAAGATCCAGAGTGAATAGGACTGACCTCGACCCCGCTGAAAACACAAAAGTTGGGAATGGCTCGTGGAAGCCGTGGAGATGAAGACATTCTCGTCCACGTAGGCGATGTCCTCGACCGGAAGGGATAGTTTGTTCATCTTTTCCCTCGCCTTTAAGCGCACGTTGTCGAGGTAGTTGAAGACGTAGAGTCTTAAATGAACCCGGTTTCCAGGATAGCATACAAGAGAAACTTGCTCTCCGTCCTCGTTTCCAATCCAAATCGTACTGGAGGACGACGACACGTCCGCTTCTGAACCATCCGAGTCCGAGGAGCAGCTGTCCAGTTCCATCAAATTCTGCTCGCGCTTCACTTTTGTAGTCAATAAACTCTTACGGCGTCGGAAACTGAAACAAAGGTGATGGATAACTGTGTTGAGCTCTTAGAATCGTCCTTACCTAGGAGCGGGAACCGGGCACACGGCCACAATCGCCGAATTTCCGATCCCGGTGCAGCTCTCCACCGTCGGTTCGCCGTTGACGTTCACAATCGCCACTTGGCTCGCGAATTTGTCCGTCGAGCAAACCCACACGTTCGGCGCTCCTTCGGCCGTTTTTCCAAAAGTGGAAGTCGCTGTTGAGAAGATAAGACCAGGGCGAGTGCGGTGAGCGATGATGGATTTGAGCTGCACTTGCGGTTGGTCCACGTGAGCTAGATTCTCTAAAAACACAGGAAATCATAATGAAACCCAAATGAATATCGTACTGAGCACATTTTTGGATTCTAAGAACGCGTTCTCCCAAATTGTCCGTTTGTCGGCGTTAGGAAATTCTACGGTAAGGGTCTCCACGCCATCGCTGAAACCAGAATTTAAAACTTGGAAACGAAAAGCTTTGGTTACAAAGTGGTCACTTGGAGGTGAACGGTAGTGAGGTCCGGATTTGAGTTCATCTGATCCTCGAGGCATTTCAGTTTGTACTTGCGCTCCGTGTGGATCTCGTCCAGCAGGTTTGACAGAGTCTAAATGGTTTTAATGAGGTTTATTCCCTTCGATTTCCAACCTCATTCCCGCTTTTCAGCAACTTTGCTAAATCCATCATTTTGCTGATGATCTTTTCGTCCTCCTTCGCATTCACAAGCTGTTTTTCGGTTTCCTGCAGGATCGAAAGTGTTTCTGAAACAAGAATAACTTAAAATTTTCATTGAACACTCCGGCCACCTTTGCCTATTTCGATATCCTCCATAGAAATCTTGATCAGCAGCTTGAATCGGTTTTTATCCAGAAAGTCCGGCGACTGCACACTGTAATCACTAAAAAGCTTTTAATCAAAGGCCGAGAACCGCGATCTTACAAAGACTGCGACTTGTTGAGCCTGGGAATCCCCCCGGCGGTCACTTTTTTTCGAACACTGGTTACGATCAGCTGGTCGGACATCATGAAGAGGCATCTCTGCTTTTTCCCCGAAGCGCCGCTGATCGTGACAAGGTCGTAGCGGACGAAGGTGCGTCCGGTGGAAACAAGCTAAATTGGGACGGTTTTAGAATTTGTCACCGTCTCTTTAATATTACATCCTCGAGTCCGTCGACTATCGCCTCGATCTCCCGTAGGCGCTGCTCCATCTGCTCGTTCTCCTCTCGCTGCTTGTTGATACTCAAGGCGAGGTCGTGGACCTCCTTCTGCACCATTAGCAACTTATCGTAGTCCCGATGTTCTACTGGTGTGTGTTTCACAATCTGCTTCAGAATCAGTTCGTAGCGTGGGACGCGCTGAATCGGGAGGATGAGCAAAGAATCCAGATCTAACTTGTTGCGGTGATCACGACGGCACCTCTGAAATACTCCCAAGTTACTAAACCCTCGGAAACTGAAAATTTTTTACCATGTAATACTTCTCGAACGCCGGCTTCTGGCGCGCGTCCACGATCGCCTGTTTTGCAAACTTAAAGTTATCCACGAAGGCTTCATAGGTTTCAATCATCGATCTCTTTGTAAACTGCAATTACAAATTATTCAAAGCTCACCACGCATCCACTCACGTGAGCGAGCAGCACGTCCCCGATAGGCGTGTCGCTTTCCCAGCATTCTATCCGGGAGCTCAGAGCAGCAAGGAGCACCTGGTGATGCGCGAGGATCTCGGGAATACAGTAGAAGATCTTGTCGACGAGCTGCATGTCGATGAGGGTACACTCCAGGGGCTGCTTGAGCGGGCGCATGTACTTCTGGACTAGATGCTTGAGACCCTCAACGAAAGTTTTCTCGGTTTCGAAGAGCTCCCGCGCCGCCATGTTGCGTACGTCCTGATGGCGGCGAAGCGACGCTCGGGAGCGTTTCTTCCAGAGGAGCATGTCGGCCTGAAGAAGATTCTGCTGCAGCTGGTGTTGGGCCATGGTGTCCGTAATTATCAGAGGGTTCCTGGAAGACGAAAGTCAGCGTAAAATTCAAAGAAGTGCTCACCACTGCGCCTCGGGAGAACTCTGCCGCGAAGACTTCAGCGACTTCAAGAGTTTCGAGAAGCGGCTGACCCCGGCAATCGAGTCGACGCCCTTCGTTTGGAGGATGTCGCCGTCGTCGCTTGCCGTTCGATGTCCGGATCTTCTCGCCGAAGGCCTGAAAAGCCGTTTCGCATTTGCTCCAGCAACCACTTTCCTTACCTGGCGGAGATCGCTGCTCTTGGGCTCGACTGCTCCGACTGAGGACCTCCAATTGCGTACACCTGGTTATGGTAGGAAGATAAGTGGTATCCTTCGGGCATCGACGTTTTCCTCCGAAGCAGCGAATCGTTGGCCGAGGAGCGGCGGTGTTTCCCCCAGGTGTACGTGTCCAGGTTCACAGATGGCAGAAACTGCATCACTCCCCTGGGGTGTCCTCCGAGGTTAGTCGTGATGCCTTTCATACTCACACTGCCGCCTTCAGACTCCGATTCCGCGCCAATCGTGGAATCTTGTGAGATAAGGCTGTTTGACATCGCAGCTTCGTCGACAACCGTTACGGCGACCGGGGGCATCTCGACAGTCTGCTTGAATACACGTTGAAGGGATTGAATGCTCTGCGCAGCCTCGCGGAGCTCCTCGATGTCGGTGCTCATGAGCTCCTCTTCTTCCGAGGAGCCCGTGCCATTCGCCAGCTGATCGAGTGGCACAAGGCTTTGCCTTGGAGTGGCCCAAACATCATGCGAACTGGAGCTTTGGTTGGAAACGCGGATGATGGGAAAGGAGTCCAGAAGATGCCGGATAGCCTCCACATGAAGTTGCTGGGACTGCTCAACGCTGGGTTCACTGCTCGTCTTGCGGAGTCCCGAAGTTCGTTGGAAGTGACGTTCGACGGAGGGCCGATCACGATGGGTGGATCGATGTCGGTGCCGACGTTCGACGTGGAGGCCGCATCCTGAGAGGTTGACGTCGGATCTGCGCCTGCAAGAAGCGAATGAGCGTTTCGAATCTTTCGCCTACCTGTGCGAGTGGTGGAGCATCCGATGGCGAGCCGACGGAGATACTGTAGCACTGCGGCGCGGGATCGGGACGACGCCTTCGCTAGAATCAGAATCATCTGCGTCTTCGTTGCCGGTGAAACGGGGTCGGGAGGAGGACGTCGCCGAAGACCCCGACATTCTGGAAGCGGTTGAGGTGCCCAGGTTTGCGGTGGATCAGTTCGAGAAAGGGAAGTGGGTCGTCGGCTTTCCTTCGGGGTGTTTTGCCACTCGGCGCGTTCGGCGTTGTAAAGAGGCCCCAGACTGACCGCCAACCGCCGAGATCCCGAGACTCGGGAGACCTTTCCACCTGTTGTTGCCTGCTGCTTGCGGGCAGATTTTTCCCGCAGCTCTGCTGCAGACTCCTCAGCACACCTTGTTTACATAATGTCATCTTCGCAGTCGCTGAAACCTGAAAAATGAAAACTTTAGAAAATTATCAAATTCTAGGGTTCTGAACTAACACGAAACAACGGTCCACAAGATAACAACAGACTAAAATCTGAAACCTACGAAATTTCAGTACAGAAATCACTTGTTCCAATCGCTACAAAATGTTTCCCTATGTATTGAAAAATTAAGCGATCTCTAGGCTAAAATGATTCTTCTGTTCATACAAGAATTTCGTTCAAAATTTACTTCGTGACCTCCATTAAAAATCCAAAGCGAAATTGCCGGTTTCCTTATCTGCACAGTCCCGCATCGAGCCACTCGTCAAACCCTCTCGCATGTTCTTCTTCGAAGTACAGTATCCGCCGCTCGTCTTTTTTGCACTTTGACCCCTCGCGCGCATCTCACCGCATCACCGTCGCCCCCGACAAGCGCATCGCTGTGGGAGTCCGACGCTTAAAACGCGAAACGAGAGCGAGATGCGTGTTGGCATCGAGCATCGGACTTCTCCGCGTCCGCCTTGGAACGAAATTTCATCCTCTCCTCCGATTTCTGAAGCCATTTTCACGTTCCCTATTTCGATTTCAGGTCCTCGCGCTGATGGGAAATCAGTGTGAGCGAGAGTAATCACTGGAACTGAATCGAGCGAGAAGAGAATCGATTCCGAGATTAGAAATGGACGCTTCGTCGTCGGAGAACGCAATGGCGCCCGAAATCGCGGCCCACGAGGACTCCGTTCTGAACGAGGTGAGGATTGGGGATTCAGGCGGTACTTAATCCAGGAATTTCAGTCGAACGAGGCGAACGATGCGAGTCCGACGGAGAGCCGCGCGTCCTCGGCTGCGCATTCGCCCACTTCGGGGGCGAAACCATCGTGTGAAACGTGTCCCAACTGCGAGGCCGCCGTTGCGAAACTCCGGGAATCCGAGGCCAATCTGAAGGAGCAACTGGCTGCCGCGCAGTCCCTCTCGGATCGCTACCAAACGGAGCTCTCCGGGGAGCGACTCTACAGGAATGAACTGGAAACCAAAATGCGCAGTTTATCGTCAGAAACTGAGGTAGAACACATTTCCTGTATTCAAATAGCTATGCATGCACTGCACTTGACGAACCCTATCGACTTGTGGCGCATTTTTATGAAAATTCTTTTTAGACGAGTATTCGAAACGCAACGGTCGGCCACGAGATCATCTTAGAGCGTTTCGCGAAGCTAAAAATGGACCAAGAAACGTATCGCCTAGAACATACCCGCGCCATGGAGTACGAACGGAAGACGCAGCGGAAGCTGCAAAGCGACATAAAGGCACTTTCCTTGAGGTACTCAATTCTCGCAGAGCTTGTAAAATCCCCTGATCTAGATACCATAAGCTACTGGGTGCAAATCGTCAGAGCGCCGCCGAGATGCAATCCCAGACCATCGAACTACCTCAAGACATCGACCAGCTACAGTATTTATGCCTCCAGCTGCGCGAAGAATTGATCGAAACTCGCGCTGCTAAGGAGCACCAAGTAAACGAGCTTCAAGATGAGATTGTTCTGATAAAGGAGCAGATGCGGGAAGATAAGAAGGACCGGAAGGCGATGGAAAACGCACTTCTGACGAGAGCGAACGAGGCGCAGAAGGAGTTGGGGATCGCGAGGAGTCAACTCTCGACGATGGGCGACGTGAACCAGCGCGCGGAGGAGATGGATCGCCAAACGGGCGAACTGCGGGCCATGATAACCGATCTCGAAACCCAGGTGAAAACGCTCCAGGCGGGACGAACCGAGCTGGAGAAGACTGTGACGGCGCTGCGAATGCGCAACTCGACTCTTCAGGGCGAATTGGACACGTCCGAAGCGGTGCAGAAGGATTTTGTGAAGCTCTCCCAAAGTTTACAGATCCAGCTGGAGAAGATTCGAGCAGCTGAGCAGGAGGTCGATCGGATAATTCTGAACCGCCCCGAATTTCGATGGATTTCAGGTCCGCTGGCAGTTCGACGAGGACATCTTTAGCTGCAACGGGTGCGAAACGCCCTTCCCGCATAAGCAGAGAGGGGCGAAGCGGCATTGCTGCCACTGCGGAAAAGTTTTCTGCGCCCCTTGCCTTTCGCAAACCATTCCATCCGGCCCTCAACGACGTCTTGCCCCCGTTTGTAAAGTGTGCCATACACTTCTTAACAGGTTTGTTGTCTTCATCACCGCAGTTATCATCTCTTCTTTTCGAAGATCGATTAAATCTAAAACTCGTATGTTTAGGGATTCGGCTCCATTCTTCTCACACTCTTCGGGTAACTAATCAAACCGCCGTTGTCGAACGCTTCACCACTTCACAAACACGAGCTACCGTAATTCCTAATCTAGTGATGTCCATACGACCACAGTCAAACCACGTTGTGTGTATCAAAGTCGAAACAAAGTTTATTATTAAATTAATAACGAAACCCTATCACAGTTCGCAAACAACATAACTTGAAGGCCTCAACTGGTCCACGCATCACTTACTTATAGTTCGTCTTATAGTTCGTCGTTCTCTTCTTCCTCGGATTCTTCAGGTTCTGGGGCCTCCGTAGGGAACTCTGTGACGTCGACCGATGTGCAAACGCTAATTTCTGAGTGGCAGAAAGCGCGGACAGGGCTTGCGTGCTCCGAATTCAAGAACTTTACGAGGTCGTCTTCATGGTCGTCGAGGAAATCCGTGCAAGCGTTTCCGAGTTTGCTCGATTTGGAGGAATCCGACTTGAGGTGAAGGAGGTCGGCGGTCGTCTTCTTCAGGAAAACCGTTTTTCCGGTCGCTGGGTGAGCGGCAGTCACATAGTTCTTCGCCTTATCACAAACGGTCTCCAGCAGCTCGAGAATGTGCGTTTCAGAGCGGGCGTAAGGAATCTGAAATCAGGTTTCAAAAGCTTTTTCAACGCGTATTCCCACTCTCACCTCGTTTAGTCCTTTCTGGTTTCCTTTCGGGTCGACGCGGAAGCTGCCGACTTGGATTTTCGTTTTCTTCGCGTCCTCCGCGTCAATCCCCGTTTCCAGCTCGCTGACGAGCATCATGCAAGCTGAAATTTGCGAGTTTCGAGATCAGATACTTCAAGGCTTCGGTTTACCTCCGCATTTCGCGTTAGCCACGGCTGCTTCGACGCTCCAGAAGGCGGCAGCACATAGAACGAGCGTGGCAAGTCTTAGGATCATCCTGAAAATGGGAGAAACAAGATTAGTCCAATAGCTCGAAGGCACGCGGAACTAAAATCTTATGCGCGCATAATTGGAAAATGCGCGAGCGAAAGCCGTAACTAGCAGAACGCGTGTTTCTGCTACAAAAAAACGGCTCAATTAGTTTCCGCGGCCAGTTTTTCATCGTTTTGTGGCAACGCAGGTGAATCGTCAGGTTCAATCGGCCACAAACGACGCAAGTTCCCGCGAAATTTGCGACGAAACGAGCGGCCACACGCAGATTGCACTCGACCACCAATCCAAAGTGGACACGTTGGCGGATCGGGGCCGCGGTCTCTTCTTCGCGTGTCTTTGCTTTGGCGGACGTTCGACCCGGCGACTTCGCGAGCGCAAACAAGCTGACGAGCGAGAGTAGGACAACTACCTAACGGGATGATCTTGATTGGGGTGAGGGTCAAGCAGAGCTTTTGCTGAAAGTAAAAACCAGTGATGGATGGCGAGCCGGCTCGCCAATTCGCGTATGTGATATATGTGAAGAGGGGAAGAAAACGACTTTTGAGCAGTGATATGCAATCGGGCCGGCCCGATGGGCGCTCTACAATTTGGGTGAAGGGCGCGATGGGTGCTCAACAATTTTCGAACAATAAAGGTATTCAAATTACAGATAAACCTAAGTCTCATCTAAGCGTAAGCTCAATCTAAGCCTCAAAATCCCCCAAGCTGCTAAAGTCGAACTCTATAAAGGTATCCAAATCATTTCTTTGGGGAGAACCGAAATTGATCGTTTTAGAAACTCGGTGGTAAAATAGAATTTGTTTTCAAGGCTATTTTTGTCATTTTTGTTGTGCAAATAATGTTTTTTTTGCCATTTTCCATTTTTTGTCTTATAAAAGATGAATTACAAAGCTTCACAGATGTTTGTCATCACATATCTTCTGCTTTTCTGCTTCTTCACTGCTCTTTGCACAAATGCAGCCAAAAACGCGAAGGAACGTGCTTGCTAGATGCCCTCGCTAGCGAAAACACCCGGCTTGCAGCAAAACACGCAAACACTTCTCCCCCGGCTCGCGAATTGGCAGCCGAGCCGTCCGGCTCGCCGTTTGGCTCGGTTGGCTCGCGAATCCGGCTCGCCATCCATCACTGGTACAAACACGATTCGAAATACCTACTACAAATCGCATTCGACTGTTCTAATTTTCGTCTTTTGCTTTCAGATGGACGTCGACCAGCTGTTCTTGGAAAACTTTGCAAAGCTTTGGTCCACGGACTTCGACTCAGAATCCCATGAAGTGACACCACTGAAGAACTTTGAAGTACCCAAGCGGAAACGGACGATGTTGTGCCACGACATGATGGGCGGCTACCTGGCTCAGGAAAGGTGCAGTTGACCCGTTGGATGATTTTACTTCATTTTTGAGTTTAGGACTAAGGGGGTCGATCTCCCCTCCCAACAGCCCATCTATCTCTTCATGCACTGGTGGAACATCGACATCTTTGTGCGTCTTCAGTTCACATGTTTCGCTCATTTAGAACCTTTGTTTAGATCTACTTTTCACACCACATGGTCACAATACCCCCTCTGGGTTGGACCAACGTCGCCCACTCTCATGGAGTCCAAGTCCTCGGCACTTTTATCACCGAATTTGACGACGGAGCAGAACTCTGCGATGACCTCTGGGGGAGCCGAGATGCGGTCGATCGGACGGTTTCGAAACTCGTCGACGCGGCGGTCGCCTTTGGGTTCGACGGATGGCTCGTGAACATCGAAAACAAGGTCCGCGAGGAGTATTTGGAGTTGATGGAGTACTTCCTGAAGGAGCTGACGAAGAAGACGCGAAACCCTCGGGGCAAAGGCGATGATCGTGTGGTACGATTCAGTGACCACGGAAGGGGAGCTGAAGTGGCAGGATGAGTTGAACGAGAAGAACAGGTTGGTGAGGGTGAGGAGAACTGAAATACCATGAATTTACAAGGATATGGTTCGACTGTGTGGACGCGATTTACTTGAACTACTGCTGGAACGAGGAAAAACTGGCGAGGAGCAGAGAAGCAGCCGGAGAGCGGAACCACGACGTCTTCGCCGGCGTCGATTGTTTTGGAAGAGGGTGTTTCGGTGAGGATTAGGTTGAATATTTAGCAATTCGTAAGCATCTCCAATCCTAGGAGGTGGCCAGTGGAACTGCAAAGAAGCTGTGAAAGCGATCGAGAAAGAGGACCTCTCGTGTGCCTTGTTTGCTCCTGGCTGGATCGCCGAATGCTTTCCCGAAAGCTGCGTTCTGAAGCAATCCGTGAAGTAGGAAATATCCAATTTGTACCAATCTTTACTTATTCTTTAGATTCTGGGATCTGCTGGCCGAATCTCTCCCTTGTAGATCGATGGAAGCGCAACCATTCAAGACGCGATTTGGAGTCGGTTTCACAGATAAGGTTTCAAGGGAATCTTATTACCGACGACAAAAACTTTTTTAGAAGTTCTGCATTGGAAGTTCTGAACTGCAGCCGATCTTAATCGCGGAAGGACGATCCAATCCATTAACGCCTACATTGGAGGGTTTTAAAGTGGAGCAGGGATCTTACAAGTAAGAGAAACGTTGGATGTTTTGTATTGAATCTTTCAGGCTTTTCCGCTTCCACAACTTCCCCAAAAAGGCGCGTATCTTCATCGAAGTGAGCGAAGGGGATGTTTCGCTCCAGTCTTCACAAGTTTCGAGGATTGAGAAATCGGTCGACGGGACATTTCTCGTGGAGTGCGACTCCGGTTTTTGTGAAATCGGGATCTCGACGGAAGCTGGATGTATGCTGAAGAGCTTTGAACTTCATTAATTGAAGGAATCGATGTTTTGAAACTGGTTTTTCTGTAGGAAATTTTGACTGTAAACTTATTTAGCAATGAAGGAAGGTGGAGGAGGCATTCAACTTTGAAGGTCCACAGCTTAAGCGACTACCACCTGTTGAGATAGCACCCAGTTGTCCCCAACTAGGTGGATTTGGACTTGTCTTGGGTTTAAATAATTTCGACTCGAGTTTGACTTGATTCAAAATTTTCGCGTACCGTTTCGTTGAAAACGGGAGCAGATGACAATGTCTCACGGACTGTCAGACGCGTCAAAATCGCGACCGAAATGGTGCGACGTTTTTTGACACTGCTTGTTTGCGGCTGACAGACCGTGGACTTCTTTTGAATGACGCACAGACTTCTTTTCCCGAGGGTCCCGCACGTCGATTTCGTCTTTTTAAATTTGCATCGGTGGTTCCTCCAAATATTTATGCCCCGATTTTCGTTCGTTTCAACAAAAACGCGAATCGTTGCGCCCGGATTCGTCGGCTCCCGACCGCTCCCCTTTTTGCTTGCACTTTGGTATATGCTTATTTTCGTCGATTCGGTCTTCGAGGACCACGCCAAGTCGTCCTCGACTGTCTGATCGCGGCCCCTCACGCTCATTTTACCCTATGAATGAGCACAAGCAGGTGGCTCCTCGCGAGATGCGCTCTTCAGCTGGAAATTCTCCGTTTCAAGCGAAACAACAGAAGAACCAAGATGCGAACCGTGAGCCGGACTCCTCCGATTCCGACAACTCCATGAACTCGAACCGTGCGATTAAGAGCTCCGACTCCGCTGACAAGCCTATTTGCAAGTCTGGATTGAGTTTGTGGATGTTCGTAAGCATGGAACTTTAGAAAGTTTTTTAGATTCAGCCGAAGTGCAACCGGTTTACTCGAAGACCGATTCTCCGATGCAGCTGTCCAAAGAAAGTCTCGAAGAGGCGCAAAAGGGAGTGATGGGAGACCCTGCTTCGAACGAACTCTTCGACCCTAACTTTTACAAGAACTTGGTAAGTTCGTTGGAGTAGTTGTATTGGAGCGCTGTAGCTACATTTAGTGGGCCAATGCCCACACTTGCAGACCACTTTTTTAACAGCGGTAATGATTAACCAAGATCACAAACAGACTTTCAGGTCGCGACTCGTCAGCATAACTTGGCTCTTCGGCCTCTTCCGGATTCTTCAAGCGCTCCGAAACCGAGCGACGTCGTCGAGGAGCACCGCGTCCGCGCCCGCCGAGTCCAATCCAATGGCGAAGACTCGATTTCGAAGATCGTCGTGACCCAGACGGAGTACTGCGGGAGTGGTGTCTTCTCGGACGTGTACAAAGGATTCGTTGTGGACGTCAACGACAAGAACCACGCGAAACAGGTCTGCGCAATCAAAAAACTTTGGCCAGACCCTTCCAAGGAGGTTTGATGGAGCTGAAAAACTATATGTTCTAATTGAAATTTTCAGGATCGCCAGATCAGCGTGTGGCGAAAGTTTGACCATGAAAATCTTGTGAAGATCCTCTACTACTACGTCTGCATCCACCCGAAATCGAAGGTTTCCATGTGGACTCTTTTGATGCAGTTGATGCCTTCGACGGTAAAGCGTGGTTTAAATTCAATTTGGTAAAGATCTGAGAATTTTAGGTGGCCATCGAGCAGTCTAAGTACATCTTGCGGGGCAAAGTGCTGCCAGTGATCTACGCGAAGCTCTGGATGTACCAGACCCTCGCAGGCCTCTCCTACATGGAACGGAAGGGCTATATGCACCTGGATATTAAACCCGACAATTTGCTGGTGGACAAGGAGACTGGAAGGTTGAAAATCGGAGATTTCGGAAGTACCAAGGAGTATTCGAAGTCTGTGGCGCAGAATTGGTATCAGGTAATTTCTCTTTTGTGGGCTGTGTTGCATTCCTTACACCTGATTAGGTCACTAGATATTACCGCGCTCCAGAGCTGTGCTTCAAGTTCATGAGATTTGATCCTACAGTTGGTAAGTGGCTCTCGAAGTTGAACTTAATCATGCGTTCTTAACAAAGACGTCTGGGCGGCTGGGTGTATCCTCATCGAAATGCTCACGAACCGCATAATCTTCTTCGGGAACAACAACGACGACCAGCTTTTGAAGATTTTCAAAGTGATCGGGACTCCAACCATCGAGCAGCTGTCACAATGCATTCCTGGTGGGTTTTGGTCCTTTCGATCGTTCCCATAAAATACCTTTTGCAGAGCACCACATAGATTCGAACCTGCTCAAGAAGAAGTACCCGCCGGCCGACTGGAATCGCATTCTCCTCCGCTACAACCAGTCGGTCAGTAAGCACTGTGTCGACTTGATCGAAAGGTTGTCTGCCACCTTGTACATATCGTAGATTTCATGAGATTTCAGGATCCTTCGATACGAATGCAACAAGAGACTCCGGGGCCGGGAAGCCCTCAACCACAAGTACTTCAGCACCATCAAGGACCCGCGTGCAAAGCTCCCCAACGGTGCACCTCTCCCAGCGCTGTGGTACGGCAGCAATTGAATTTTCCAGGTTATGGTAGGGAGCTTAATGAAATCGTTTTTGTAATTAATGTGTTTTCATTAAATTTACGCTTATCCGATCTGCTCATTTAATCCTCGTTAATCAAAATGTGACCTTTTGTTGATCATCTGCAGCCGTTGTTTCCGAACAAATCCGAATTAAGTTCGATTTATGGCGGAAGCAAGAACGCGTACAGGATTATCCCTCCGATCGGATGAGGTGGATCTGTTGCGACTCGTTCATCAATATCAGGAAACGGATGTTTATGTGGGACCCGTTGTCCTAAAACACAGGATACAAGGTGGTTGAAGCGCTTCTTTTAGCAAACATTGAAATTGAAGTTTTGCAAACATCGTGAAACCTAGCAGCAAAACATTGAATTGCTTCTCGGTGCGAAAGCATGCTTCTCAGATGACCCTTAAAGTTGTAGCCGCTCCTGATCCGGCGAATCTCCCTAACTGCGTGTGGCCGTTCACCGTTGGCGGACAAAGCGTCGTTTCCGCCGACCGCGGGATGCAAATTGCCCTTCTCACCTTTTGTGGAGCCGGCGGCCGCATAAAGACGTGCTCGTCGATGTTTTCGGATCGGATATCTCGGATTGTTTACGCGTCCGTTTATGCAAATTCATTGTTCTCGGCAAGGCGAAGGTCAGCCGCGAGTGCCGCGCAACGCGTCTTGCGCCAATCGAGAATCTTTGTAGGTGGCGGCGGATTAGGCGACTGGCGGCGCCCTCAAGTTTCCGCCAAAGGCCCGAACGAGCGCTTCCAGGAACAGCGCTTACAAGGACAAAGGAAGATAAAAGTTCGCTTCTCCTTTTGTTCTTCATACACAGTACGGTTATAACCTTTTTGCCGAGAAATGTTCCAATAACCAGAGGCTGGTTCTTAAGGACCGTTCCGAGAGAAACCAATTTCTAACGAGCCGCGAATTCTCAACCCTGTAACCGTGGTCGTCCAAATCTGTGTTCCCCGCAAAGTGGAGAAGTAAGCAAAGCAGAGATTATGACACCGCGGCGCAGGCTTATCACACGTTGGCGGCTTCTTCAAAGCATTCGGAGGCCACCGCTTATCAGCGGCCGGATTCGACGAGCACTCGCCGGGCGCCCGTTTTTTGTTTTTCCTCTCCAAAAACTCACTTTTCGATTTATTCGCGATTAGAAGAACCGTATGTACACAGAAGAGAGGAGGAAGATACAGAAGAGGAGATGTCGGGAAGAGAATAAGTTAGGATCTGTTGGGGAATTCCGCCCGGCAAGTCGAGGCTTGGGCAATGGTCGTGGCACACGAGGCGAGGATTACGGTGGAGGGACCCGTAGGAGAGGAGAACGCGCCGAACTCACAGAGGCTTCCGACTGTCTTCGCGGCGTTGTTTCGCTCGCCTGAAAAGAGGGAAGTTAGGAGATGGAGTTTAGGGTTTTAGGAATAATCTGACGCTATCCTGCCAATTTAAGCGCATCCCAACTTCTGCTCCCAAAGTAGCATAACTCTCGCGCGAGGTCACGTCCGGAAGATCCGGAAAAGGCATCTGGGCCGCGTATTGTTTCACACGGTGCCCTAAAAGCCACACGCGTCGTAAAACCTCTCCTTTGGCGGCCCGCCGCACGTCGTAAATCTTCTTCGTTTTTGGGGAAGCGAACGCAAAAGTAAATACAAAAAGAGCTGCGTGGGTTACGGTAATCCGGGCAGCTCCCCGACCGGCAATTACAGTTTCGAGGAGTTTTATTGCCCGACAATCTGGCGTCAATTACATGGAGAGGCGAACGAGTCGCCGCCGGTTCGGGTGCAGGCGAGGAGGCTCGTAAAGGAGCGATTAGTTGCGAGTGGCGAGTGCGAGGGACGATTATCTGGGTACGGTAGCCGGTAATTGGAGGGAAGGGAAACCGTTAAATTGGGTAATTGACTCGACCAGGCGGATGAGGAAGCGCCAAGGTTGCGGCGGTGAGAAGTTCTCCTGATTGAGAGAGGCATGGAAGGGAGGCTAACAGATTAGTGAGTAAGGGTGGCAGGATCAGTATGCCAGGAGAGAATCTTGAGCGACCTTTGTATTAAGTATTTTGAAAAAGCATTTTGACCCAAGAATCTCCACTATTAAATACCGTACTCCTTCTCACCAATCCACTTAATCCAAAGTCCGACTCACCTCCCCTCGCTCCCAATATTTACGTTCCTAATCCGATAATCCCTCACCACCTAATCACTCTTCTTTGCCTGACCACCCACCTCGCTCCCAATTTGTCCTCATCTCGGCGCGCGGCCTCAAAGCAGATTTTATCGCGCCTTCGAAGATTCGAAGCCGCGTTGCGCAACGCGAAAATGCGTCGTAAATCTTTCCTCCGGAACCCTTCGAACTCACCGATTTTGGAACCAAATTTTGATCTGCCGTTCTGTGAGGCTCAGCTGCGAGGAGAGCGTCGCTTTGCGCTCCGTGGAGATGAAGTTGTTGGTGAGGTACTCCTTCTCGAGCTCCAGGCGCTGGTACTCGTTGTACACTGCTCGGTACTTCTCGGCCGTCCGAACGCGGATATCTACAAAAGAAAGAATAGAGTCCGAGAGAAAGGGTTCTCTAAAGGTCAATAGATGCAAAAGTTATCAGCTGATCGCGTGAATCAACCCTCAAGGAAACGATGGGCGCCTCGTCACCCCCGGAGCCACCGGTCGCCTTTGTGATTACGACGCCGGCGGCGACCGCCAAAGGGGTGATAAGCGAAAACGCGGAATCGATCGATTCGGGAGAGAAGCAGGAAAGGACTCACTGTTCGTTCCGGGTCCCGTGCGGTAGGGAACCGCCGGCGCGGGCACTAAGCCCTTCTTCTTCACCGTACTCATCTTCCAGTTCTCGCAGATGTTGTTCAGGTTCATCCCGGCCGCGTAGTAGTTGTCAGCCGCTGCTGCCGCGCCGTAGTACATCGGTGGAATAGACGGCGTTTGTGGCGAAGATTTCGTGGAAGTCGAGGCTTGGCTGTTCAGGGACGTCGAGGGACATGGGTCCGAGGGATACTGTATCTGAAGAGGGAGGAAAGGTCAGAGGAAACGTGGGATTGAGAACTGAGTTCTGGTTTGGGAATTGCTTCGATTACGTTGGAAGACCTAAATCCTTTTAGAATCCGAAAAACGATTATGAAACCACATAAGCGCCCAAACAAATAGTTTGACTCTTCGGCGGTGTCGTGTACCCGGTTAAACCCTTAAGACTCAAAAGAAGCCAACTTACTACATCTAAACCTTCGCACTTGAGCGGGAAGGGATTGTACATGTCGGCCGTGGTGGTGGGGAATCCATGATGGTAGCCGTAGTATTGCGAGATGTGGGTCCAGTCCGGGTTCCAGTTCCGTAGCCGCCGCCATCTGCTCGTCGTAGCCCGGGGGCGCCTGTAGATTCCCGCTGGCCGTCGTGGGTGGCCCCACGGGGAGGTTCCCGCCGGCAGCTGTTGGGTACATTCCGCCCCAGGGGTTTGTGGGGTTCATGGCGCTTCTGCAAAGTAAAATATAATTTTATCGTCTTCTTCGAGCCGCCGCCGTCGGCCAAGGAGCGCGAGAAGTCCGCTCGCGGCCGCCTTCGCCTGTCGCTCGCGGCTCCGCCCCTCCGCCCCGCGCCTCGATTGGCCGCCGCGTACCGTAACCCCGGCCAGGGCGACACCTCGTAAATATCAATAAATTCTGCGTTTTCGGTTTTATTATCAGCAAACAAATTTATCGTCTTCGAAGATTTGAGCGGCTTGGAGGTGCTAAAGAGAGCGGCGTCGGCTCGAGAGCTCAAATCGAGTGAGGGGGACTTTATGGCGACGCAGCGGTGTTTACGTGCTAATTTATGGAGTTTCCGATCGCGCCAGAGGATCCAGAGTGGCTGGAGCGCGCATGAGTCAGTAGGTGGTGTAAAAGACCGGAGACTGTTTGCGAAGATCAAATAGGGCCGATTTGCGGTTATGGTATGAGCTGAGATGGCGGAAGGAGTGAGTAACGAGACCCCAGGGTGCGTTATATGTAATGTGCAAACTCGGGTTGAAAGTTGATAGGAGTTGGCGGTTTGGTTGTTTGGTTTTGAAATAAAAGGATGATGCAATGAAATTCGAGGTTTTAGATTGCGGCCAGAAGACTAGAAAAGAGAATCAACGAAAAAATGAGCAAAAGTAAGATTAGTTATTAAAACTTGAAAAGGTGGCTGCAGGGGCTTAAAATGAGAATATCCCGAAGAAATCTAGCCAAAACTTTTTTTGTTTCAGTTTCCATTCGAAAATCCGTCCTTCGAGTAATCAAAAACAAAGAACTCATTTTTTGTTGGAGACTGATAACCAGGCGACGGAGATCAATGACCACAAAACCCACCTCCAAACCACCATCTTGCGTTTACCTACTGCGTTTACCTGGAGATTTTCTTCAACCAAAAACAACGGAAAAACTGTACGGACTCTACTATCACAAGCAACTACGGTCGCACATGCTGATAAACATCGAAACACAAGACGCATCAAGACGCAAGGAGCATCGACACGCCCTGACAGCCAGTATCAGTACATTTTCCGTAGGCAAAAAAGACCATTAACCAATTTATGACACGGGCCTCAATTTACCGCGAATCCGAGCCTTTGTCGTAATATCGTCCAAATACAATCGCTTCACCCGAACGGCCCCGGCAGAGAAAACACGCGCGAAGAAGCGAACAGCGCGCAGCAGTAAACGGCAATAAACAAGATTACGGAGGTTCCGGAGCCCCCCCCCCCCCCCGAGTTCGCTGACCGGCCCAGCTCTCTTCGCACTTGCAGCCACGTTGCAAATCAAGAATGGAGTGAAAGCGAGAACTGGAGCAGTGGCAGAAGGTGCGAATGCCATTCTACATCCTCCGTTTGTGAATGCAGTGCCGCTCGTCACTCTTTGTTCACGCGATTTCCAGCACCACGATTCTTGGCCGGCAGTTGACTCGAAGTGTGACGTTTGGCTTTGAATGGGTAGGTTCCGTTTGGAAAGAAATTTGGAAGAATTGGATTTTAGTTGAGCGAGTTCTTGACCGGATTTCGAATTTTGAACAGGAAAGTCTGAGTTCTCCAAAAATGTAGTCCGTATAACAGTTGTTATAACGTGATGTTTGAAGCGAAAATCAGATAAAGAGTGAAATAGGGATTGCTTCATAAACGGAGCCCGACAGAAAACGGGAAACCTCCATAAACCCAGTTTTGGCGCACCACGGCCTCACCGATGCACAGTAGCCCTAATCCCCTCGACAAACGGCCACCGCCGCTGCGTTCAGCTTGCGTTGTTATCACGCGGCGCCCCTTTGAAAGCATTGGCCGAACTCTCCCACCGCGGTCAATCGCCTATTCAAATTAGGCAACACGGAGTCGCTAAAGGTCTTCCTCGGCGATAAGCTCGGCCAAAGCGATCCATCACCACCGTAACCAGCCGCGCGGCGCTTGTAAGGGGCCGCCGCCGCACGATGATGCAAGCGGTGACCCAGAAAAGCGAAAGAAAAGAAGCGCAAAAGTAAACTTTGCGCGACGATACACGGGCAATCTGGCCGATTAGCACGCGATTAACAGGTTCACCGAGGCGGCCGATCCCCGTTTGGCTCGAGTATCTAATTGAGGGTACGAACGAGGGGCCAAGTGGGGTGAAACAAGGTTAAGAAGCGCGTCGAGAGGCACCGTGGTCTTGGAATCAAAGACGAGAAAAAAAGAAGCCAGAAGAGGAGCACAACGAGCACGTTATCAATCGAGGCGAGGCGGCGGAGCTTTGAGGCGACCGCTCGAAGGAGCTACCGAACGACTTTTGTGGTTTGGAACGAGAGAAAGTCGGCCAAAAAAGGAGGAGAGGCCAATCGGAGAGACCTTTAACCGAAATATTAGATGCTCGCAAATGCGTGACGAAATTATGTTGTGTGTAATTCAGATTGAACACCCAGATTTGCAAATGAAAAGTGGCATTTTTGGATTTTATAGATAGGTCCTCCTAAGTCAATAATAAGAGAACGAAAGCAACCTAAACACATCGTCGACGTTTTTGGACGTGCGTCTCCTTGCCAACTGAGTTTCCTTAATCTAATTGCCTCCAGGAAACGTCGAGGTGTGTGGCGAAACCTCAGGTTTAATGAATATCAAAGCATATTACCGGCATTTGGTATCCGCACGTGCCAAGCATCCGCGAAAAACTCACATCTAAATAGATTAATTAAACTGTTCTTGTAAAACGAGCATTCTTGTAAAAAAACGAGTTCTTGTAAAACGAGCCCAGAGCTTCTTTTCTGTAAATTTCGCCCGTAAACACCGCAACATTGTTTGAGCACGAAAAGCCGCGCCCGTCTACCGTAACCCTGCAAGCTCAGCCTTGTCCAAACAAAAACCCAGGCTTCGTCACCTCCGCTCTTCCTTCCACCTTCCGCGGCCCTCCGAGTCATCGTGCGACCGAACAAAGTGACCGCTTGTAAATCCACGTCTTCCACGGCAAATATTTGTACCCATTTTATTACCCGCCGCGTTCCGACGCCGGCTTCCTCGCGTGTTTGCCTTCGACTTTGTCTCCGAGATCTGGATCTCGGAGCACCTGTCCTCTCAGGACAGATTGCGGCTTTCGGAGCTTCTCGCTATTGCCATGCCCATCGCAGAGTGCCAAAACAAACCTGCGCAACGCAAGATTTACGATTCGGACGTCTGCTCTGAATCCTCGCACCTCGCCCTCCGGGTACCGTAACCCGTCTGTTCACACATCACGGCGACCGCTGCTCAAACACGCGCATCTGCGGTCTGGATGCTCGAATCGATCGGGAAGACACCGAAAACCGAAGCTGAGATGGGTGCTGCCGGCTTCTGCCACCGTTTTGCGTTAATTTTAATGTCTTTTTTATCTTTGGAGATAACACGGAAGCTCCTCGCGAAAGTAATAAAATTGTGGACGACGAAAGAGATGGGCGTGTGGAAACGAAGAAGTCGACAAGGAGACTTCGGTCAAAGATGGCGGAGTTTGTAATGTGTGTTCCGAGATTCCTCCGGTAAGCTCTTCGGGGAGCGACGAGTCTGGAGCCTAATTAGTGAGAAGACTCGGACGTTTTTCATTGGTTTTAATTATTTTCTGTATGCCTAATTTTTAATGTGATCAACTCTACCTAAACACCGGAGAATAATTTTGCTAGAAGGCCATTTTCGAACATTCAAAAAGTTTGACCTAATCTTGTTTTGAACCAATTTTTGTATTGTGCAATGCGATTATGTATTTTGATATTTAGGAAATGTACAAATGGTGTTGTGTACATTTTTTCATACTTGGAGAAACCTTTTACAAACCTTGGACATAACCGAGACTTTAGCTACAACTTCAAACAAATTCCGAACATTTCCATTGCTTGAGTCTTCAGCTCGTTTCTTAAAAACTGATCAAACTTAAAAAATGCTAGGATCTGGACAATTAACTAAAAGCAAACGTTGTAAAGTATCTATACTTTGCTCTCTGCAATAATGAAACGCGACAAAAATTGCTCTTATACTGAATAAGATGCGCTTTACAGGGGTATCCATAAATACTGTAACGCGACCGAACAGACGAATTTCCTCGATCTAGAGCACTTTTCAACTTTTGCTATTGTTTTATTCGTGTTCCTTGCGTCATTTTGATCTAGAATCGTTGTTATTCACTGCTATTGTTCCCCTGTATTCCAGAAAAACGGGGTTCCCAGAAGACCGTTTCGTGATCATCGCCCACCACAAGCGTGGAATGCCGATTCCGTAGACTGAAAGCTGCTCAAATTCCAGCGTGTTCCAGCAAGATCAAGGACCGTCGGAGAAGTGGAAGACCATAATGCGCAAGGACCCCAGAGCTAAAAAAGAAGGTCAAACAGAAGATCGAGCGGAATTCCAAAAGAAACATCGCAAAACTCGCTAGGGAATACGAATTCGGCTAAGCGACGATGTAGAGGCTTACCAGGAAGAATCTGGGAGTCAAATCGTACAGGTTTGCCAAAGGATCAGCGCTAACGGAAGAACGGCCTTCCGTGTCGAAAAATGCCTACTAATGAGGGCTCTGGCACGCAGTCATTTTTGCCATTTTTGAAGCGGTCAGTACAATTGCTGCTTAGCGTTTCATTCTACAATGATTGCAGATTTGAATTCCTTGCAAAATTGTGACCCGGATTGCCAATTTTCCAAAAGCATTGTCAAAAAGTTAAAATTTTCGAACCCTCAAAAAACGGAAAATTTGAGATTTTGAAGAATGGGTCTAGCAGAGAATTTTTCAGACTTCTCGAAAACTAGGTTTTTCGGATCAATTTTGCCAGTTCTTTCAATGTTTTGTAGTTCAGAATGTAAATTCAATAATAGAGCACAGAAACAAGCGAAAGTTGAGTTGAGAAAACTTTGGAGCTTCAAAATGGCAAAAAATCGCCGCGTGCATTTTGAAGAATTTTCAGAAGCAATTGGACACCTGTATCAAAGCTAAAAACGGTCATTTTGGGTGTTCTTAATTGAATCCTGTACAGATTTTCCTGCGCTTTCCAATGGTATATTGAACGGGCTGTTTGATTAGTTCTCGGAAAAGTTGTTTTCACGTGGGTTGACGCGTTACAGTATTTATGGATACCCCTGTAATATCTTTAAAGTGAAGAAGAGTTTGAAAAATGTTTGTAAATTGGTTGCTTTAAAGAACAGCGGCGGTTCGCCTTTGTGTGAGATCTGAGACTGTTGCTGAGCTGTTTGTCAAAGCCTCAGAAAGAGTTCCAGAAGTTGCAAAATCACTTTCATTTAAAAAACGTTTTATTTAAATGACAAATGACAAATCTTCGTTATCGGCTTAAAAGGTTAAAGGGAACTTATTCATCCAAAAACGACTATCAGCATTAACCCTGAAAGTGCTGCAGTTCTACATTAAAGTTGAACTACAGGGCGACACAAAAAATACCCCCTGCGCGACCACACAGGAAGCATGTGTCTGGTTGAGAGGGGAGCTGTCTGGGAGGAAGCCGCAAATGATTCCATGCTTCCTGTCTGGTCGCGCAGGGGTATTTTTTGTGTCATTCTGTATCATTAATCTTGTCAAAAAATAAATTCAGATTGCAAGCGTTACAATGTTAAGAACAGTTTATCGTCTCTTAGTTCCGCGTCGAACGAATCAAAACTCTGCAGTCATTTGCTCTTCTAGCCAAAAGTCTGGAAAGCTCGTTAAGGAAATTGCACCGATTTTTAGACGGCAATAATTCTGCACCCAAACGTCCGTTTGAGACAATTTTGAGTGCAAACGAGACAAGAAGTATCGAAATTTGTACAAAAAGGTTTCAAAAAACAATTGCATTAACAAAAAGTGTCGATCCGATTTTGTAATCTGAATTTGGTTGCCCGGATTGTCTAGAAAATGACAGGTGACCACCATGCATTTTCCAGACATGCCCGGTCGGACAGAAGAAAAATGCAAGGAGACCAAGGCAAATTTTGTTCAAAAAATGGTTTGTCGAATTTTTATTGCACTTTGAAGTTCGAGACTTCTTGTCTCGTCTGCACCTAGAAATGTCTCAAACGGACGTTGGAGTGCAAAGATAGCCGTCTAAAAATCGATGCAATTTCCTTAATAAACTTTCCCGACTTTTGGCTAGAAGTGCAAAAGACTGGAGATTGATTTCAAAGCCCAGTTTTCATTCAGAAATTCCGACCTCTTCGGTTCACCTTTTTTCGCTTCTCCTTCGCCGCGCCGTTCTTGGAGCGACTCCGGTGGCGGTCGGACATGTTGATCTAAATACTGAACAGCTGAGATTCTGGACGTGAGTCTAGACTGTGACTAGTTTGTCCATAAAAAGCAAAATTTGTTTGGTTTTTTTTGCGTAGCGAAGCGAAACAGTACGAAGCGCAGCTAGTGAAAAGTACTGGAGCAAGCAAACGGAGCGGAAGAGACAGATTTCAGAACCAATTTTACATTTTTACTTTTCACATTTTAAAACCAATTTTTCCTTTTTTTCAAACGGTTTATGTACACCAACAAATTGAGTTTTGAAAAGGTTTCTGTCCTAGAGCAATCGAAGTTCATGAGACCTTCAAAACATTATTCGTTTGAAGTTTTTTTGGATTTTTGAAATCTCGTAAACATTCAAACATGGTTCTAGACTCACGACACTCCGATCTCAAACTCCTCTCCGAACAAACATCTCGATCTCAAACTGCTTAAAAATTCAAATTCAAGTATTTGGATATTTACACCTTACATGACGGTATCATGGCAAGCAAACAATTTCAATCCGTGTTGGTTCCAGCTCTGTTCCAACTCGGTTCGTTTTGAGCGTTTTTAAAATATTTCTTTTGTTCTGGTACTTAAATAAGCACGCAAGTACAGATCAAAGAAAATGGTATCAAACGAATCGGAACACTGTTAGCTACCTTTCATTCGCGACTTGCACTTACACGTGACGTATTTGGTTCACAAGCCATTTTGAATTCCCTTAACTATCATAAAAAAGACGCCTAAAAAATGTAAACTTGGATACTGTTCATTTTCAGATTAAATTGAATCTCTTGTGTCCTTTGTATCCTCGGATCTCATTGTAATTCAGAAGACATTCAGGTACACTCATTCCTTGAAAGTGTAGATTTACGAACGTCATCTATGCCTCTGTTGTCCTCAGGTACAATTCTATAAAAACGGTTATGTCTTGCAATAGCGGTCAATCTTAATCGAGTATCCTAATTCCAGTCGAAGCGACCGGCAACCACAATCACCTCCGCGCTCGTCGCTAATCCCATTGGCACTCGCCGCTCTTCTTCAGCTCAGATCTGAGTTTATAAACCCTCGGGCGATACTTTACGACGTGCTAATGGCGTAATAAAATTGTCCTTTCCCTCGTAATACGAGTCCGATCCCGAGATTGCCCGTTCGGGCCCGTAATTGTCGTCCAAACATCGCGCGGCTAATCGAGGTCGCCGACAAGACGGCGGTCGTCTTGGCCAGCGAGGTCCCAATTACCAAATTGGCCATATGACACGTCACCGTCGTCGTCGGAGGGAAAACAATTCGTGTTTTATGAATTCTTGCGACGCTCGTGACGAATTGGGAATTAATCGGCGATGACAGTTCACGTCGGGAGCTTCGAGGGCCCGAATCGAAGTAATCCAGGCGGAATAATTTAATCGCGGCGCCGGATATTATATTACTCGGCTGCCGCTCGACAACTGGTCGTCGTCGGCAGTTGGCGATGATGTAACAAAAGCGGCCGAGCTGGCAGGTAATTGTCCAGAACGGCCCGATTTGGGTCGGTGGCGAGGATCCAAAAGACCCCCTACGGCCGCCGCCGGCGTTGAGAGACTCTCGTCATCGTAATCGAAGTCGAAGTGAGGAAAATGCGTGATTTATGAGGAAACGAATCGAAGACGAGCGACTTTTTGTCGGCGAAAGCGCCAAACAAGCGAGTGTTAAAGAGCCACTGGAGAGAAGACAATCTCGCTCCGGGGCCGCTTGGGGCGAGGAAATGGCGATTCGCAGTTTCCGATGAGGGTGGCGGGTTCCGAATTTGGAGGAGTGACATTTTGAGACCGGTTTCTGAGCAGATTTTGAGGGATTTCAAGGTATCCAATAATCTGAAATTAGGTAATCAGAGGTCACACAGCAATTCACCATCTATAGTTTGTTAGCAAAAACAGGATGAAGGATTACTTTACGGTATTCACACTGACATACTGAAAAAATAGTTATTTGAAATTTAACTGCATTTGTCGTTGTGGAACCAGGTTTATAAGCATAAAAAATGGACTTTCAAAATACGGTGCAATCAAATTTCTTAAATCAGGTGATGGAAGGTTACAGCAAAAAATGACAAAGACTTCGACACCTTATCTTGATTTCCCCCAATTTGTCCGCCAGATCTGCTCACAACTCCTACCGTACCTCGAGGCGACCTCGTACTCCTGCAACTTCTCGATCACTCCGTCAATCTGCACTTCGCCGTTTTCGGCTGTCCCCTTGCCCGGTCCGCGTGTTTGTCTTCTTAATTACCCAATTCGTCTTCGATTAATTACTCGCGCGCCATCATACAACAACTCCCCGAGGTCCCTGCACCGCTAATTGATCGATCACTCCTGTGATTCTTCACTTCTCGCTCCCACTTCGACGCTTCGATCCTTTGGCTGTCACAACACATCTCCTCGGCTACCTTCACTCATTTATCTCGCTCGCCCCTAGGAACTTCTTCGCCTCGGCCTCCCCGGCGCTCGCTTGATCGGCGTCGTCGTTGCGTGACTGTGACGTTATCTCGCGCCGATCTCGCGCACCTTTCGGTCGACGCGGACAGGCGAAGGCCATCTTCGCCTTATCTCCATGCCGGGTGCCTCAGGCGGACAGGTAAACACCGCAAACCGGCGACTCCGCCCTGGGCGGGGCGCGAGGAGGAAACCGCGCGGGAAATGATTGATGGTCGCCCGAGGCGAAGGCGCGACTCCCGAGCGCAGTTCGTGAAGAGGGCCGCTGCCAGCCGCCCCTCACAATGCTTGGCCAGAATCCGGCGACCGTATACCAGATCAATCGATACTTTCAAGACAAGGTTCAGTCCAGGAAGGCCCACGTCCACAAGAGCATCTACGCGATCACCAAGATTGTGCAGGATGTGCTCCGCGAGGTCGAGAGCCAGGAGCCGCGGTTCATCTCCACCCTCATCGAGAACAACGGGCGGTACGATGGCGTGAGTTGTTTTAAGGTGTTTTAGAATTTAACGTTTGAAGTCATTTATTTTGGTAGATTTGCTGAGGGGATTAGAGGACTCATTCGGGATATTCATTTCAGCACTGTGATAAAGGAGTGAATGCCTCCCAAATGTTCGCCTTTCCCTGATCTTTAAATGTAGCTGTATTCTCAAAAGATATTCACATCATCAAAACTCTTTTCAATCTCTTGTTCCCATGCCATCTCAGCGACCCCTGTCACCTTTCTTCCTCTTCTGCAAATTTTAACGCGATTTAAATCGCTTCAAAATCGTAAAAACGCTCTAATGAAAACGTGTTCCTTCCTCGCAGAGAAGAACTTCTGCAAGCGATCGATCGGAGTTTCTGACAACCGAACCAATTATTCCACCAAGGGACGAAACTTCCACTGGGAACACCGCTGGATTAGTCCCTAAATTATTTGCACTAATCCCAGCAAGAAGGAGTGGGAACGCGTTTCGGGATAAGAGAATCGATGATTCGCTCACGCGGAAAATTATAAGAAATGAAAATTCGACGATCAAACGGATACAACAATCCCCTGATCAAGAGAGTGCAACATTTTGATGCTATTTCCAATTCAATAATTCAATGTTTTAACCCAAAAAGCTATTTCTTATATCAAACCTTGTTCTATGTAATTTCTAGCCTCCTTCGGTTTTCAGCTCATCGTGCACTCGCCCCACGAATACGAGGTGATTCTCTACCTGAACCAGATGGGCGTCTTCAACTTCGTCGACGACGGCTCCATCCAGGGCTGCGCAGTCCTGAAACTCTCCGACGGACGGAAACGGTCGATGTCGCTCTGGGTGGAGTTCATCACGGCCAGCGGCTACCTCTCGGCCCGCAAGATCCGGAGCCGGTTCCAAACGCTTGTGGGCCAAGCGATCGAGAAGTCGCAGTTCCGGGACGTGTGCAAACTGCTCACGGACTCGTCGGACGTGAGGCTGCAGATCCACGAGAAGTACGTGGTGCAGATCACGTGTGCCTTCCGCTGCAACGGCATCTGGCCGCGCTCGGCGAGCCAGTGGCCCTCGACGAGCGTCCCCTGGCCGAACCCGAGCGTGGCGAACGAGGTGAAGAACGAGGGCTTCGACCTGTTCTCCAAAGAAACCCCGGTGGCGCAGGCGAAGCAGCTGCAGCAGAGCAGCTCCTCCGGCGCCGTCAGCGGCTCCTCGGCGGCATCATCGTCGATGGAGGGTGACGCGTGGGCGATGAGCCTCACGCAGGCCGAGAACATCCTGCTCAGGCACACTAACCGCCGGAAAACCTTCTCGATTTTGAAGTGCCTCCGGGACACACACCTCGACTTCCCCCAATCCCCCATCACCAATTACATTATGAAGACGCTGCTCCTTTTCGAGTGCGAGAAGCACTTCAACGAATTCGAGTGGGACGACATGTGCATCGGGGATCGCGTGATAGGTGAGTTGTGGGTTGCGAGGACGTGGGAAAGAACGTGGAATTCCCGGAACTTTGGTTTTGGAAATTTTACTCGGAACTGTGTTCTACGGAATTTCACAATCTGTGGACCGATCGGTTAGAATTCAAGGTACACAAAGACTTCTTCAGTCAATCCACAAGTTCTTGCTCTACTAAAGTTTCCTCTTATTCCAGGCGTCCTCCTGCAGCTGGTGAACTGCCTCCAGTGCCGCAAGTGTCCCCATTACTTCCTTCCCCAACTTGACCTTCTGCGCGGGGTTCAGGCGCACGTCTTAGACCACTCCGCGAAACTGGCGTGGAGCCTCGTGCGTCAGCTGATTCTAAATGCACGAGCGCTCGAAACGTTGTGATCTTCTTCCGCCGCCGTTCTTTCCTCTTCTAATTTATGATCCCGTCGACGATTCTGTTTGTTCTCGCTGTTGTGCATAATGTTGGACCACGTTTCCATTCCCCGCAGACCGACTTCCCCTTTTCCTTTCAGAGCTCAAAAAACCCGAATAAAGATCTTTCTTGAGTCCGGACAGGTGTTCTCGCGTCCGATTGCCCGCGGACAACCTCCAATTGGCGAAGATTGCGCGGTCGCGCGGCTTGAGATCGTTCGCCGCCGAACAAATCGCTGCTTCCACCCGAGCTCTAATTAATCATCTGAGGATTAGGTGATCTTGACGTCGCACCGTCCGACGCCCGGCACACAACGGACCCCTGGAGTTAGGAAGATGACACTTCGCTAATAACTGCGGCGCTTTGGTCGATAAGAGCAAGCCAGTTAAGAACAAAGGCTTTGCAAATAGAATTATATTATAAAAGGATCATTTACACATTAAATACAGCTTCATTCTCAGAGACACAATCCTAGGCCGTGGTCGTCTTCACTTCCACACGCTCGACGACGACTTCGGAGGGAAGCGAAGTGGCTTCAAGGATGGCGCAAAGAAGGTTCTAAAACTTGGAACCTGTTAAGATCGTCCGAACACCGGCTGGCCTACCCCTTCGTGGTTCGCAGAATCGGCGAGCTTATTTGAACCGCCTTCCGCGACGACTCCTTGTGAGCCCTCGGGCGCATCCCCCTTAGAACCGTCTTCCTCCTCCAGGAAGGGTTCAGCCGATGGAAGAGAGTAAACCTGAAGATTTAAAACGACGAATTCAAATACCGACGGGAACACTTACACATCCTCCCTCGGCATCCTCAAAACGGTCTATTGTTGAGAGGTTCAGCGAGTCCTCCTCAGAAGGTTCGATGGCTACACAAACGGTAAAAGTCACGAAATGATAAAATGAACATGGCTTACATTCTTCAAGTGGGTAGGTCCTGACACTTTCATCATTGGTGTACTCCGATGGAGCAACGACCTCATCTTCCACGCGCGGTCTGCCCCAGAAGCGCCGGAAAATCCATTGGAAGAACGACGCCCTGCTCTTCACCTTTGGAACTCGCTTCATCAGTCTGAACCAAGAGCAAAAACAATAAGAACGCTGGTGAGGAACATAAACCTGAAGAATTCGTGATGCTCCACGACCAACTTGTAAAAGCGCTCAGTTGCTGGGATGCTCCTAAGCTTGAAGACGACGGTTGCTCCCTGCAGGTCGTGAAGCTCTTCTGGCTACATACGCTTACTGCATTAACATACAACCTCCAGCAAACACTTACCAGTTCTCTAATGAACCTCATGCAGAAATACCTGCGACGGAAGGTAATCTTCTCAACATGCTTCCACTCAAACATGTGAGTCATACCTTCCCCTTCTGTGTAGACCACGACTCCCTTTGCACAGACGCCAACGTCAATCGGCTGCCTATCCGTGTTATCCTAAACCCACTATGAATTTAAAGAACCAAACATTCGGTACCTTGGTTTCAAAGCGGTGAACTCCGTAAAACGCGAGATCCTTGCAGATGTCCAAATAAAGCTTATAAGCTTCTTCGCTGCTCAGACCCCTGAAAACCGCATAATAAAGTCACATTTAGTGCGAACTGCTAACCTGTACGATTCATGGCGAGTCTCCATAAGATTGATGAAATCGTAGTCGACAGAAGTGGAGAAGTTCCGACCACGGACGTAGTCTCCGTATCCCTCCGATGGCGCGTAGTTTCCAATTTCCGCCTGAGCAACAAGTGCGGACAATCGCCCTTCAGCTTGCCCAAGAGTTTCACGAGGGATTCTGGCAGTTGATGTTATTAAACATGAACTCGTAACGTCACACCAACCTGCCAGTGTAGATATCACTCATGCACTGGTTCACGAGGAACTGCCGCGCAATGTCGTTGACCAAGTATTCGGGATCTTGAGGGTAGAACTTGAACCTTATGTTGAAGTTCCAGTCAGCCGCTACAACATGAAAGGTGGCACAATGCTACAGGACAATTCACAAAACGTACCTTCGACCTGCTTCGCCAAGGCCTTGTCGTTGTTGACGAACTTTTCCTAAACATAATATTTGTGGCTGGAGCAGCCATATACAGAGGGACACATACCTTCTTCCCCTTCTTGCTGGTGAACGAAAGCGTGAAGTACGGCTTGTCATCCGGGTCGGGCAGGCGCATATCCATGGTCAGGTCGAAGAGGACCTGAGCCTCGGCATTTTTCTAAAGCGAACATAGATAGTTAAGAAACCCTCAAGCAACATTATTCTCACGTGAATCTTAAAGGTTTCGATACTGCCGTCGGGGTACCGGACGACGGCTGGGCGGAGATGTTTCTCGGCTACGTCGGACTGGCAAGTTCGTGGATCTTGACTTTCGGCGGAATGAACCTCGGCTTGTTCGGACGGCATTTCGTCTGCAAGCAAAACCGAAATCGGAAGGGAATCCAGAAAAATATGGAGACGAGATGTCACGCACTCTCGACAGCGATTCAGAATCACACAGATTTCGTCCACAAACAAGTTGAAGCACGCAGAGTTGGAGCGGCTATCGCTTTCGCCTAGAATCACCTAAACCGGCAACTCTCAGATCTTAAAACGCGGTTCGTGCTTCAAATCGCCCAGAATTCGACGGCGAAAGAAAAAAGCGAAGCTCACCGAAAATCCTACCGCTCGACTCAGTCGGAAGTCGCGAAAATGAGACAGATCCGACGGCATGAAACCTCGTGATCGTTGCAGACGTCTGCAGTGGCGAGTGCAGACGTCTCGTGTCGAGACCCAGACTTGTAAACGTCGTCCTTGCGATTTGAATTTCGAATTTCGCAGATTTTGCAAGCGTCGCTTTCAACCAGTGATGGATGGCGAGCCGGCTTACGCGAGCCGGCCGAGCCGGCCGGCTCGCGAGCCGGCTCGCTCGAGCCGGATGGCGAGCCGGCCGGCTCGCAAGCCGGCTCGCCCGAGCGCCGAGCCGAGCCGGCCGGCTCGCGGGCCGGCTCGCCATCCATCACTGATGTAAACGATAACTATCCGTTCTTCCTTCTCGTTCCCCTACTCGCGACTGCTTTCATAAGACACGTTAAGGTTAATTGCGTTCGACTTCAACTGAAAATGAAAACGGCAAAACGCGGACATTGTTTTCAGCGTTCAAGATTCATAACAAATTTCGGACCGTTTTGTCATCGTGCCATCAGCTAGCGAAAAGTTCTCAAATCACAAATTTTTCCAATTAACGTCGCGAGCATAGCCACAAAACATTGGAAATTACCACTATTTTACGTAGCATTCAGTTTTATCTTTCCAAATACAGTTTTTCGGCACTTTTTCGCGCAGCTCACAGTAGCCATGAGCCATGAGGATGCCAACGATTCTGAGCTGGAAGGACAAACATGCCGAAATTCTCCCGGTTTCCATTGGCAAAATAGACAAAGCAGTTAAATTCCAGCTTCAGAACGTCCCCGATCGTTTGTAAGCCTAAGCCTGAACTTGGCACTGGGAGAGAGATAAGCTCTCTTTCCTATTAAAGGGGGAATTTGGATTCTCTGCCCATGGGCAAGTCAAAGCCCAAACCTAATAAACGCATTGAAGGTATTCAAATTCCAGATAAGCCCACATGTGTGTATTGCTATAAAAGATGAATTACAAAGTTCCATAAATGTTTGCCAGCAGATATCTTCTGCTTTTTGCTTCTTCACTGCTCTTTGCACAAATGCAGCCAAAAACGCAAACGAACGTGCTTGCGAGATGCCCTCGTTAGCGAAAACACCCGGCTTGCAGCGAAGCACGCAAACACTTTTCACCCGGCTCGCGAATTGGCGAGCCGAGCCGAGCCGAGCCGAGCCGAGCCGAGCCGAGCCGAGCCGAGCCGGCCGGCTCGGCATCCGGCTCGGGCGAGCCGGCTCGCGAGCCGGCCGGCTCGGCATTCGGCTCGAGCGAGCCGGCTTGCGAGCCAGCCGGCCGAAAACACCCGGCTTGCAGCGAAGCACGCAAACACTTTTCACCCGGCTCGCAAATCCGGCTCGCCATCCATCACTGCTTTAAACGCCGCGAATTCGAAGTCGAAGCGACTTTACATGTTTTGCCACTTGCGAAGTGTTCCGGATAAGTAGTCTCCATTGTACTTTACATTCATGTCAGATTTGGCGTTTCCACGCTGATCGTTTGTTGATATTTACATTTACATGTGATTTGCTTTGTCATTTGCAGCTTGTCGCTCCCAATCTACCGGAGCGGAAACCACATTGAACAATGGCCAAACCAAAGCCTTTCAGCAGTGCGAAGCCTATCTGCAAAATTGGTGCCGCTAACTGTCATGCCTACGACGCTCCTAAAAAACCATAATGAAAATGTTTAAGCCTAAGCCTTAAATGCTCCAGAAGGCCAACCCTAGTCTGCTATCCCCGCTGTTTGAAAGAGGCAGCCCCAAGCCAACACACACCCGCTGCCAGGCGGCTTCGCCGCGAAACCTCATGGGGAAGTCCTCAGCAGAAGCCATCTCAACCTGGCGGCCCAAATGCTCTTCCTACATTCTCCACGTGACCACCTGCCGCGAAGAGCTAACCACAGAGCGTTGAGATAATGTTTCTGATGTTTGGAGGTAATCGAAGTGATTCGGTGGTAATCGCTTTGAAGACTCATACTCAAGTTCGCTTTCGTCTAAAATCACCGAAACCCACAAATCTAGCACGGTTCGCTCTTCAGATCGCCCACGATTCGACGGCAAAGGATAAAAGCGAAGTTCACCGAAGATCCGCCCGCATTTCTCACTTAGTTTGTTACCGCTCAACTCAAAATAACCTTAGAAACACCGTTTAACTACTTGCTACTTGAACGCAAAATTGAAAATAATTAGAAAAGTTTTGACAAGATTTTGCCAATACGCTGTTCAAAAGACAGATCCCCGTGACACACTTATACGATTCTTTCAATTCCTTTCCATTTTTTTACAATTTGCAAATAAATTCTATTTCCGCATTTGTATCCGTTTCCTTCACGAACATTTACAGAGCTCTCTGTAAGTGTACAAGATCCTTGCTGAAAAAAACACATTTTTGCCTTGGCTTCGAAGCTCACCAACTCTCTTCCAGAAGACTTCACAAACGGCTCTTGTCGATATTTCACTATCCGTCTCCATCATAAATTCAACATTACAAAAAGTGGGCTGACAAGGGAATGACGCGGCCCCCCTCCGATCGGGCTGAAATTTGGCACACAAGTAGACCTGTATGAGACTAGAAAAACCCCAAAATATTAGCTGTCCTAACGCGAACAGTGCAAAGTTAGAGCCATGTAAAGTTAAGAATTTCGCGATACTCAGGGTGTAGGCAGGATTGAACTGCCTACTGATACGTCTGTTTGGCACAGTCGGTAGTGGGGTGGATTGACAGTCTGGAGGTCGGGGGTTCGATGCCGGAAGAGAGAGAAAAGATTGCTTTTGTTTCCACGTGCGTTTTTATTTTATTTTTGAAAAACACGAGGCGAAAGGTTGAAAAGTTCCAAAACAATGCACAAAAAATGCGCCTAACAAAAAAGAGTCTTAATGACAAAATGTTCTAGACAGAAAAATGCAGCACAGTGGGAGCATCTAGCAGCAGCGAGGTCAGTGCAATTTGGGAAAGCGCAGGTGTGGCCGACTCCATCAAAACCAAAACAAAATTTTTAAGTTAAATAAATAAAATAAATAAGTAAATAAGTTAGTTTATTTAATAATAAATAAGTTCAATCCTGCCTAGACCCTGAGTACCACAAAATTCTTAACTTTACATGGCTCTAACTTTGCACTGTTCGCGTTAGGGCAGCTTTTGGGGTTTTTCTAGTCTCATACAGGTCTACTTGTGTGCCAAATTTCAGCCCGATCGGAGGGGGGCACTTCGCGTTATTCCCTTGTAAATTAAAGCGAAAGTCAGAAGCATGGTGCTCCTCGTACGGTCATAAATACCATGCTATGTAGAGATACCCGATCCCGTCAGATCTCGGAAATCAAGCAGCTTCGGGCCTGGTTAGTACCCTGTTCAGAGATGACTGGGGAATCCCAGGTACTGTACAATATTGCCATTTTTGACTCAACTTTCTTTGCCTCCGTGGTTCTCAAATGTTTGTAGCTTTTCGCCTTGCGTCTCTGACTGCTTTCCACTGACTGAATTCGCGCTTTACACGACGTGCTACCTTCTGTTGATCCATGCGTATCTGAATTCCATTTTCAGGAATGAAGCAGCGCCTCCGAACGACCAAAACGCGTCTTTTCAATGTTGAAACGATATGGATTCTTGCTCCTGTTTTCAACCTTATTCGAGCATTTGGCCTATTCCAGATGCCGCTTGTAGCCCATCCTCAACCAAGGTGCGTTCGTCATTGAGGCCGACGGCTCTTCGACGAACTTCTTCTTTGGCACCAACGCGGGGCGACTGCCAACTGAAGACCAAAGCCAAGGAACACTTTGTCAAAGAACACCTCATCGTGAAGGTGCCGAAGTCCGAAGACACGTTTGATCAAGACAAACCCAAAGATTGAGGTCAGGAGGACATTCGAGATGAGGGAACGAGAGTTGGATTGTGAAAAGACATTAATAGCTGTTTCAGATCACGAAGGGACAGCCGGTGGACGAAACGCGGCGACTACAAGACATTCAACAAGAAGAACATGACGGAGAACGACTTCGACAAGACGCTTTGAAGATTTTCGAGATTTTTGCGATATTTGTGAAGGTAAAAATAAGTCGAGAAAGTAGAGCAAGTTGGTTTGCCGCTTCGAGAAGGAGGAACAGATGGAAATGTGATTTAATTGCTCGAAATGACAAAGAATTTCAGTTAAGGCACAAGGATGAGAGTAATTCGGAGTCCGAAGTTCTGATGCGTTTTGGAGATTGCGCCAAGTCTTGGGACCTTCTCCCGGGTCGACGGAGATCCGTTGGAGCAGAGCGGAGTTGGAGATGCGGAGGTGGGAAACGCGGACGACGGAGGGCAATTTGGGGCTCTTGGATAGGGCCGGCCGCCAGGTCGGCGGGACGTTTGCGGACGTTTTTGAGGAATTCGGGACCGGCGCTTTGTGGCTTCTTGACGAAGGAGTGGGGGGGGGAAAGTTGCGTGCTTCAGTATGATTCAGAACGGCTTATGCATATAAGGCATAAGCTCCAGTATACTCACACAACCGTTGCCTCCTATGAGCAATGCCTGGAAAAATCTCCACCGAAACCTTCGCCTCTCCTCAGCCCAAGAACCTGAAACCAATTTGCATCTTTGATGAATCTTCAGGAAGAGAATCCCTCGCGGCGCTAGGCGTTCTTTTCGCGCTCTTGCGGTAGGTCGTTTTTGGTCTAAAATTCGGAATTTCAGGCTTCAAAATCAAAAAAATCCTAACCGATCCGAGTCCTCAAACGACGTGCACCTTCAAGCTCGGGTTATTCTTCTTCACCGCCTCGATCAGCTGCTCCATGTTCACCACAGGGTCGTCATTGATTTACAAAAGGTTGGTCATCTCTAAAATCGTGCCAAAAACTCGCTCACCTGTGTGATCTTGTCTCCAATCAGTAGCTTCTCCTCGGCTCTCGATCCCTGGATCACGCTCGTCACCATCATGTTCTGTTTGACGGTGACGCCGAGCTGCTCCTCGCCTTCCTTCATCTGCACCTCAACCGGCTCCTCAACCGGAGTTCGGGGAGCTCGCGGGTTGCGGGGCGGCGGCAGTTACCGCGGACGAGGGAGGAGCGACGATGAGTACCACTGTTCCCAACCGGGGTCAAGCTTCGAATGGCTAGGGAGGAAAGGACGAGTCTGGGATGGCTGTAGACACGAGGAAGACGGGAGCTGACAGAGGACGTCTGGGTTTGCGTCGACACTCATGTTCAGAGAAGGACGGTCGATCGTGGGAGATTTGGCCAGACATGACCGCCTCCCAGGTATAACCGAACGCCCGAAATGACCCAAATCGCGCGTCTGTTCGCTGTCTAGACTTGACCATTCGACCAAGTTAGAGTTGGTTAACGTTAGTTAGTTGGCAAGTGCTTCGTTCCTTCGGCGTTCCTAAAGCTCTTGAAGACTGCGACGTCGATCTGAATCTCCAAATTGTGAAACTTTATGAGTGACTGACCGTTCGCCTCTTCGAAATGAAGCTGAAATGAGGGCTTTCGAGCTGAATTCAAGGTTCCAGACAGCACTTGGCTGTTTGGGCTTGAGGAAGTTGTATTTTGTGTTACCTGGGAAGAGATCGCGTCAAGGCAGCGGCGTCTTTTGATAATTAGACAAGATCAGTCTAGACACTGAAGCCGCTCAGCTGTAAGGAGAGAAGATCAGTACGACCGGCTTAACTATTCCGACTACTTGAAATTAGGCTTTCAGCAATGGAGACAGATGCTCAGAGTCTAGACGGCCAAGAGCGACCTATCCCGACCTCTAGAAGCAGATACATAGTGCAACCGAGCCTAATAATCGACCCCTAAATCCCCCGACAAACCCCAAAAGAGGCTAGAATAGACACGAGATAACAGTTAACATTTAATATCTAGAATCACAATCAGAACCATGGAATTACTTCTTCTTGCCTCCGGTTGCCTTCTGGGCGGCCTTGGTGACCTTGCCGCCTCCCTCGGTCTTGTCGACGGACTTGATGACTCCGACGGCGACGGTCTGACGCATGTCGCGAACGGCGAAGCGTCCAAGAGGCGCGTAGTCGGTGAAGGCTTCGACGCACATGGGCTTGCTGGGGATGAGCTCCACAATGCCGGCGTCTCCGGACTTCAGGAACTTGGGGTTGTCCTAGAATAAGAAAATATTAGAACAGAGAATCAAGTAAGATAGGCTTACCTCGACCTTCTTTCCAGAACGGCGGTCCACCTTCTCCTTGAGCTCGTGGAACTTGCAAGCGATGTGGGAGGTGTGGCAATCTAGGACCGGCGTGTAGCCAGCGGCGATCTGTCCGGGGTGGTTCATGATGATAACCTGAGCCGTGAAGCTCTTGGCCTCCTTCGCAGGGTCGTTCTTCGAGTCCGAGCAGACGGAGCCACGACGGATGTCCTTGACGGAGACGTTCTTGACGTTGAACCCAACGTTGTCACCGGGCACGGCCTCAGGCAGCGACTCGTGGTGCATCTCGACCGACTTGACTTCGGTGGTCAAAGCCTGAGGAGCGAAGGTGACGACCATACCGGGCTTAATGACTCCGGTTTCGACACGTCCGACGGGAACGGTACCGATACCTGGAAATAATGTAGTCAGAGTCACTCATATGACACGAACAAGCTTACCTCCGATCTTGTACACGTCCTGGAGAGGCAGGCGAAGAGGACGGTCGGTGGGACGCTGGGGTGGAATGATGGAGTCGAGGGCCTCGATGAGGGTCTTGCCTGGAATAAGAAAACCTTAGAATCGAAAGTGCATATAAGACAAAGCTTACCAGAGGTGCTTCCTTCCTTGCGCTCGACGTTCCACCCCTTGAACCAGGGCATGTTCGAGGAAGCCTCAAGCATGTTGTCTCCGTTGAAGCCGGAGATGGGGACGAAGGCCACGGCCCTGGGGTTGTAACCGATCTTCTTGATGAAGTTGGAGACCTCATTGGAGACTTCGGTGAAGCGGGCCTCGCTGAAGGGCGGCTCGGTGGTGTCCATCTTGTTGCAGGCAACGATGAGCTGCTTCACGCCGAGGGTCTGTGCCAGGAGAGCGTGCTCGCGGGTTTGTCCGTTCTTGGAAATGCCGGCTTCGAATTCGCCGGTTCCGCAAGCAATAACGAGGACAGCGCAATCGGCCTGAGACGTTCCTGGAATCAAGAGAGCCTTGGAATCAAGGTAGAACAAAAGAAAAAGCTTACCGGTGATCATGTTCTTGATGAAATCACGATGTCCAGGAGCGTCGATGATGGTGACGTAGAACTTGGCTGTTTCGAACTTCCACAGCGCGATGTCAATGGTGATTCCACGTTCTCGCTCGGCCTTCAGCTTGTCCAGGACCCAGGCGTACTTGAAGGAGCCCTTGCCCATTTCCTGCGCCTCCTTCTCGAACTTCTCGATCGTGCGCTTGTCGATACCTCCGCACTTATAGATCAAGTGACCAGTGGTGGTCGACTTGCCGGAGTCAACGTGGCCGATGACGACGATGTTGATATGGGTCTTTTCCTTGCCCATGGTGAATCGCTGGTATACCTGGAATTGGAAAAAGACATAAATAGGGAGTTTGAGGAACAGCGCGAAAGGACCGATGCTGGTAACAATGTAACCCAAATAGGCGAATCTGACCGAAATGAAACAGCGAATTTCGGCCAAAACGTGAGACGGAAGCGAACAGCTAATGAATTTGATCCAACAACATCACAAAACTGGCTCGAAACGGAATAGCAGCCAAGCAAACGTCAACATAGGAAGCATGGAACACAACTGGAGGCAATGACATCGGAGCTAAATTCGACTGAAAATCGAATTAATTCGGCGAAAATCCGGGCAGAAATCCGAAAATCGGTGACGAATGATGACGAACGATGAGCGGTGCGGATCGATCGCCACGACGTTGCAGAATTTAGGCTGCCGCCTACCGTAATTTCGCCTTGGGGCCAAGGTCAAATGTAACACGTTCGGCCGAATTTGAAATTTGATTTGCGTTTGCAGCGGTTTGGAGCCGTTTTGCAGCCGTTTGGCGACGGACGGCGTTTCGCAGAAGCGGATGCGTTGAGAAAGAATGTGGCCCTCACAGATCATTTTTAAATCCACTGAGAAAGGCACCGGAACGAAGCGGGAGACGCGGCGATAGCGTTATTTGGTCGCTTTAAAGCCTAGTAGGAGAAAAACGGTGTTTGAAGCGCGGGAAATCTCGATTTAAGGTATGTTAGGGAACGTTAGAGGATGTTTTCAGATTGGAAGTGAGCAAGAGACGCCAGATGTCTAGACATCTGGGCGACTTGGAGCATGTCTAGGACGGAAAAACAGCAAAAGAACCAAGCGAAGCGCAGAGCAGAAAATCACGGGAACGAACGTATTTGAACAGGTTAGCGATATGTCCAGGCACGTTTGAGGCGGGAAATGAGCGAAAACCGAGAGTCAACGCAGCAAGGACACGGAAAGCCGAAATATGAAGAATCTCTGACCAAAAATGACACTGGGAAGCGAGGAAAGTAGTCGTTTAGGGTTGTCATCGGACATTATTCGTAGAGATGGCGCAGCGAGAGCGTTGAAGCGAAGGGAAACGAAGGAAAACGAGCGCAGGGAGTGGATTAGAGGTAAGT
The DNA here is from genome assembly GCA_000757645.3 of Steinernema carpocapsae. Classification (NCBI taxonomy): domain Eukaryota; kingdom Metazoa; phylum Nematoda; class Chromadorea; order Rhabditida; family Steinernematidae; genus Steinernema; species Steinernema carpocapsae. Next base: position 5,408,327 of record AZBU02000005.1, read on the forward strand.
TTTGGCGTTTGGAAGCTGCATTCAGACAGAAAATGACGGAAAGAGGCACCGACACTCGTCCAGACATGAAACGAGAGTCTTAACAAGAGATGCCACAATGTTTGGGTCGGGAAACGCTAGTCGAAATGCCGAGAACACGTAATCGTGGCATATTTGAGAGCGATGAGTGTAGAGCACAGATCAGACGCACTAGGACAGTCTGGTGATATAGCAAGATGGCTCGCAGGATGTCGAGGACGCTCGTGCTTGGGGCACATTTTGGCTGTATAGGCGGTATGTCTAGACAGAATGGCAATAGATGACTGTCCAGACGTGGCATGCAACGAGTTGACCACGAAGTAATTACTCGAATCATCATTCCACTGAAACGCTAAAATCCTGTATTCTATTTGTAAAAGCATTCTCCCAGATGCCGCAACAAATTGCAATGTTTGAGACGCAAAAACCGACTTATTTTTGTTCAAACTGCAGCCAAAATAAGGGAATCTGTCAGCTTTAACTTCATACTAACTAAAATATGCTTCATTTAGGGTGTCGTTTAGACCATTATTGATAGGTTTTTGTGCCCAAAACTTGCGAATTAATCTTTTATATGCGGTGAGAAAGGTAAAACGCTTTTTGTGGAAAGAATATTTGGAAGAAAAGCATTTCAATGGTCTGATTCGAATCCTGACTTAATGGTCTACTCTGACAAGGGAACCTTTCAAAGGGTCAATCTCAAATCAAGCTGAAAATTGGTGGGTAGATAGATCTCGACGCGCTTATTCCGAAAAATATGGGTTTTGTCGGCGGATGTGAGATCTAAAATGCCTAAAATGGCATGTCTAGAACGGGAAAACCGACCGCTCAGCACCCCTACACCAGGTTGAAATGGCTCCCGCCTGAGTCTGAAATGGCTTCTGTCTGGTCCTGCATTTCGGCCCATCAACCCGTCAAATGTGCTGAAGCTCCTTGCCATGCGATTCCCTGGACATCAGAGCACGGAGGACTATTCGAATTTTGCTGTGCAGGACCAGACAGAAGCCATTTCAGTCTCATGCGGGAGCCATTTCAACCCGGTGTACGGGTGCTGAGCGGTCGGTTTTCCCGTTCTATACTCGCATCCGCCGACAAAACCCATATTTTTCGGAATAAGCGCGTCGAGATCTGTCTACTCACCAATTTTCAGCTTGATTTGAGATTGACACTTTGAAAGGTTCCCTTGTGAGAAGTTTTTTGCAGGCAAATTTGCAGGCCACAAAACAAGATTTGAAGAAGTACCTCATCAGATCCACCCAATTCGGGGGATGCAACTCCACCATGGCCACATCAAAAACTGAAAAGCCCGTGTTTCGCGTCGGCATTGGCCTCTACAGCTCGCAATCTGAACGATGGAGTGTTTCACATGAAGTCTGCAGACTCATTTTGCTCATTTTCATTCATTATATTGACGTTTGGGTTAGAATGATTGGCGTGGTTTGCTACCGCTGCCACAACCAGAGTCACATCCAGAGACTGCTTGAGCTCACGAAATCCGTGGGTCACATATCCAACGCTAAAATTTGTGTTAGAGAGGGCGAAAGACGCAAAAATACCCAAAAGCACCGGGATTCGCCATGCCACTAACAGCCTAAAAGCCTAAAATGCTCCAGGAGACCAGCCCCAGCCTACTATCCCCGCCCGCTGTTTGAAAGAGGCAGCCCCAAGCCAACACACCCGCTGCCAGGCGGCTTCGCCACGAAAACCTAATTGGGAAGTCCTCAGCCGAAACCTAAGTCCATCTCAACCTGGCAGCCTAAGCGCCCCTCGAGCATTCAACACCTTCCGCCGATCCACCGTTTTTCAAAAGTTGTACTTGCTTGGCTCCTGCAACGACTAGCTTGCGCGCTCGATGAGAACGTACGATCGTTGTACCCAACAGAAACTTTTATCGAAAATTCTTTCGCGCCTTCGAGAATTTCTCCGCGTTCGTTTTGCCACATTTTTGTCTCACCTTCACGCGTTTTTCTAGGAAATGGTCCTCGACGAAGTCGACTTTCCCCGTGGTGGGGTTCTCACAGAGAAAACCCCGAAAATCGTTCCGAAGGCGGGCGACGTGGAAGCCTCCGAAGGAGCTTCGAAAAAAAAGAAGAAGCTCGAGAAGGTATAGATTCGGACGAGTTCGGGCTTGAGTTTATACTTCGATTTTCAGAAAAAGCATGTTAAATCAGATTTCGAGAAGATCTACGGCATCGAAGACCCAGAAGGAGGCGAGAAGAGCACCTACAAGGGCGTGTGGAACCGCATTCTCACCGCAGAATGCCTCACCGCTGGTGTTTTGGGACTCGGAGCTGTCCGCGATGTGAGTTTTCGGCTTTTATAGATGTCAGTGATGAAGTAATTTCAAGGTATATCAGCACTACTTGGTCCTGGAAACGGCGTCCAACTGCCGAGTGAAGGTGCCGGCCGCCCAGGTCAGCAAGCAGTTCTCCGCGAATCCCGCCCCGCTGCAAGAAATTTTCACCATCGGCCAGATGCTCGCTTTCAAAATCACGAAACCACTTGAAGGCAAGAAGTACCCAGAAGCGACACTTTCCCCCGCGGCCGTGAATTCGCATCTGACGCCCAACTTCGTCGTGAACGGACTCGTGCTGAACGGTGTCGTCACCAGTATCGAGGAAAAGGGAGCGCTCGTTGATCTAGGATTCTCCGAGGGTGCCAGCGGTTTCTTGGCCAATAGCGACATGGCCTCTGACCACCCCGCCGCTGCGCTTAAGGTCGGACAACCTCTTCTCCTCCGCGTCCACAAGCACACCGGAAAGACTTCCCGAGTAATCAAAGTCACAGGTCATACGGAAACTGAGAACCTTGACGAAGATGTCATCCCCAAACTTAGTTTGAACCGTTTGATGCCAGGAACGATTCTCTACGCCGAGCCAGAGCAGGCCATCCCCAACAAGGGATCCTATGTGAACCTTGGAAACAACGTCCGTGGGTTTATCCACATGAATCACCTGCCTCCTAGGCTGCGTTTTGACCTGCAGAAGTTCGCCAACCCCATCCGTTGCGTCGTTCTGGCCTGTCAACAGAATGCTCCTCTGCTCATTCTTAGCGCGCATCCTGACGTCATCGCTACGAGCAGATCGGAGAAGCGCACTACTTTCGAGGTACTTTCACTGTCCCCACATTTAGATCTAATTATTTATATTTAGAACATCGACGTCGGAGATATTGTGAAGTGCGTCGTCGCGTCAGTGGACAAGAAAGAGAACGTCATTTTCAAACTGTTCTCGTCCGCCGATCCTTCCAAGATCTCCCCCGTTACCGCGTTTGCGACAAAGTCAAAGTTGGAACAGGGTCCCAAAGGCAAAGGTAATAATTATTAGGTCTTCTGCGTAGTTCCATTTTTGTTCTTTAGAATTGTACAAAATCGGATCCGAGCACGACTGCCGCGTCGTCGACTATCGCTTCGTCGACCGCGTTCTCTTGGTTTCGAACACCAAAGATATCATGAAGAGGAAGATTATGAGCGTCCAGGTAATACTAAACGTTTCAAGCCTTCTTGCTAATTGGTATTTTTAAGACCGCGGAAGCAGGAACATTTGTGAAGGGCAAGATCAGATCTATCCACTCCAACGGACTTCAAATCGCGCTCGAAGGAGGAATTGTCGGCTTCGTCCCAGCGCTGCACACGGCCGATCGCCCTGTTACCCAACTCGCTAAGGCGTTCGAAGTCGGCCAAGATATCGAATGCCGCGTTCTCTTCGTCCACCACGAACGCAACAACCTCTTCCTCACCGCCAAACAGGCTCTCGTGAAATCCAAATACACCATCATCAACGATTACGATGATGTTGAGGAAGGCGCGGTTGCCACTGGAGTCGTTTCCACGATTACCCCTAAAGGGGGCGTCGTCGTTGTGTTCTACGACCGTGTTTCTGCATTCATCCACAAGAGCGTGGCTGACCGAATTCTCAAGCTCAAGGTTGGTATGCCGATCACCGTGACCGTGGCCAAGGTCGATGCCGAGGCTGAGCGCATGCTGGTCAGTCCGCTCGAAGAGTATCTATCGCCCGATCCCGTCAAAGAGGAGCAGGAAGCGAAGGCGGATAAAAAGAAGGCCAAGACTCTGAACCGCAAACCGCCTAAGCCTTTCGACGTATGTACTGTGAAGGTCACTGGTTACTGGCATCTCGGAAACCAGGAGTCCTCGGTCGTTTTTGCTGGGCTGGAGATGCCTGATGGTAGCTTGGGTCGTATTCACGCTTCCGAGCTCAACCCCGAGATTTATGGAGCCAGCAGGAAGCCCATTGCGGATTTCCTCGAGGCTAACCAGGGCAAATCTGTTGTTGTCAAGGTGGTTATCGTTGCCAAAGTGAAGGAGATTAAAACGGAAACCATGAACGAAGCAGGAGGACTTATCGGAACCGTAAGTAATGGACAAGTTGGTTCAAAATTCAAATTTTTCTCTAGATTCATCGCATTGCTGAATGCACTATGATTCCCTCTAAGGTTGCGGAACCCCTGAAGCGCCATCGCTTGATCCAGTTTGAACCCCACTTTCCTAACAACTCGATTGTCACCGCCTACGTCGACGGGCTCGCCGAAGCCGATAACACTATCCGCGTGTCCATCCACCCCAAGCAGCATGGAATCCTCCATCTTGGCACCCGAGTCGTAAGATCTCGTCCTCCTTACATCTGTAACAATTCGAATTTAGGATGACGAAACTCCCGAAGATATCAACTTCGAAAATGGAGAAGTGCTCACGGTGCGCGTGATCGGAACCAACAGGGCTCACAAGGGCAAGTCGATGCTCGATCTCTCCATGAACCTGGATCAGTTCTCCGCTCGGGACGACGAAATTAAACTCCGTAAGAAGCGCAAGAATAGGAAGTCGACCGCGTTGCCTTCGGTGACTCCCGCGAAGAAGATTAAGATCGAGGAGCTTGTGGACGAACCCGCAAACCTCACCGAGGATCCTGGATTCGATTTTAACGATTCGCAGTTCACGCCGCTGTCGATGGCAAATGTTTCGAGAATAGGCGACGAAGGCGAGGAGGTGAAGATGGAGGAAGACGATGTGAAGGACGAAGTCAAGGCGGAGGATGCCGATTCTGAAATTGAGGATGTTGAAATGAGTTAGTTTAAAACGTGATTTTTTAGTATCTTGACCTTGAATGTTACAGCTGAGCAAGAACAAGAAGTTGCCACCGAAAAGCGCCTGTTGCGCAAGGAATCGGATCTGCTCCAGGCTGACCACCAGCCAACTTCGGTCGAGGAATTCGATCGTTTGGTCGCTGGAAACCCCAACTCTTCTGAGCTCTGGATTAGGTAGCAAATATTCCTCATAGAACAACACTGACGGCATTTTTACAGATTCATTACTTACTTCTTGGAGCAGAAGGACGTGACCAGAGCCCGTGCTGCGGCCGAACGCGCGCTTAAGCTCATCCACTTCAGGGAAGAGTCCGAGCTGTTCAACGTTTGGACCGCCTACCTGAACATGGAAGTTATGTATGGAACCCCGGAAACTATTAAGAAGACTTTCGAGCGCGCGATCCAGAACACGGATTCGCTGAAGATGCACAAGCAGATGGTTAAGATCTACAAATCGCTCGACAAAACCGAAGAAGTCGACGAACTCTTCGAGTCGATGCTGAAGCGCTTCCGGCACCAGGATCTCGACGTTTGGGTGTTCTACGGACAGCACTTGATGGAATCCGAGCGACCCGAAAAGGCGCGTGAACTTATGCAGAGGGCGTTGAAGGCATTGCAGCCCAAGTCACGTAAAACTCAACCTTGAGATGATCTTGATAATCATCTTGCTTGCAGATGTGCCAATAATGTCCAGATTCGCTCAGATGGAGTACAAATTCGGCGACTCGGAACGTGGAAAGACCCAATTCGAGGCCATCCTGAACACGTACCCGAAACGCACCGACGTGTGGTCCGTGTACCTCGATATGGTCATCAAGCACGCGAAGGGCGACGCAGAGCCTAGAAAGCTTTTCGGGCGTGTGACCTCCTGCAAGAAGCTTCCCACGTCGAAGGTCCGAATGTTCTTCCAGAAGTGGCTGCTGTTCGAGGAGGTTCGAGGCGACGCCGAAACACTTGAGAAAGTGAGGGAGCAAGCCGTGGATTACGTCAACGTCATGAAGCGGGAGCTGGGAGATGCGGACCTGTAGATGGTCCGAAACAATTGTTTCAAGATTGTTGAGTTTTTGTTTTTCTTATCTTGTTGTTGAAACATTTGTTACGTTGTTATCGTTTTGGATCAGATAGTTTAAACCCGAAATAAAACTTGTTTGCACAACTCGAATTGGCATCTCCAAACATTAGCACAATAAATAATTGAATCTTGATACGTCTTATTTACACAACAGGGAGGATTCGGTGAGCAATCGATCAGTTTTTGGACTTCTGTTCCATCTTCTTCTTTATCACCTTCACTATTTTCCGGCACTTCTCAGCGCCGTCCTCCGCGAGGCGCGCTTCCTGAATAATCGTCTTCGCGGGCTGCGAGCGGAAACGGAACGACTTCTGGGCGAACTGGCACGCGTAGCTGTAGATGTTGGAGCACGCGATCTGCTCCTGTACGAGCCCAGAGCGACATTCGTCTTCCTCGCTAAAATTAAGCAGTCAGAGAGAGTCAGAGGGGGGCACCGGAGGGTACTGTAGTTCAATTATATTGTATATGTAAATTGAACAACCTTAAAAGTCATTAAACGTCCAAACCTGAACAGTGAAAATTTCGATCTGGAGGTTCAACAAAAAGCTTGACAACAACTCACATGGCGGAGATCCTAATCGCGCTGAGCGCGCCTTCGATGTGCTCCCAGTGGTTGACGGCCTCTTTCTTCTGGCACTCCCGGAGTCGAAGCGCGAGGAAATTCTCGAAAGTGGCCACTTTGTCCTTTGTCAGGGCGCGACGAGGGAATTTCCTGGCGAATTGCTGGGCGATGAATTCGGGTTTCTTCGCGCATTCTGAAACGAAAGCGAGAATTGGACGACCTGGAAGCAGAACCCACCTCTAACGTCGAAGTTGTCGACGAAATACACCGGAGACTTCTTTGGTGACGGCTTTGAGGCGACCTTAGCGGCCTTGACGTGAATCGGAGCGAGCGATTGGGGCGTACGGTGCTGCACGGCTGGGACAACTGGAACGACGGGAGTCGGTGACGGAAGAGGAGGAACGGCCGGAGCAAGAGAAGGAGCAACTGCCACAGGAGCTGGGACCGGGGCGCCGGCGGAGAAGGGCGGGACGGGAGGAGGGGCTGGAACGAGAGAAGTTTACAAGCTTACATAGATACTATGAGTAAAGCAGTCCTTTCTTTTGAAAGGTCTGAAAAGCAATCTTTCTAATAAATATTGTTTCCGTGAATTCAATTCCAGTCTTCAAACCCTTATCTCCTCGATTTGCTGTTTTTCGAACCCGAGTACCTCCGCACCGATTCGAGTGGCGATCGAAGTTCTCCGCGCATTTTCTCTTTATCACGTGATCCAGAGAAGACAAAAGAGGGCGCAGAATCGACATCTGTCGCGACGTCTTTGTGACATAAGGAGACTTAAGTCGAAGATAGAACGCCCGTTTCATACGCGACCAGTTCGGATAGGTTTTTGTGGTTTAGACGCAGCTCCATGTTCCCATTATTACAATTCTGAGCAAAGAGTGTTGAATCAGGCAATGAACCATGGTCACAGTGAATCGAAAGCCAATATAACAAAAAAAAATGGACTGGTTTGATATCAGTTTTGTGTTTGTCAAGGTTACGGCACTTATAGAAATATTGCAGAGTAGCATTTCTGACTTTTAAAAAAGCTTAAAAGTTTACCGGTAATTATGGGAATGGGAGGGAAGGAGATGGTGGGCATCGTCGGGAACGAAACAGTCGGGAATGTAGGGAGGGCGAAAGTCGAGGACGCCGTGGGTACCGGAGTCGGAGCTTGAACGGCCGGTTGCACTTCTTGAGGCTTCACGAGGACTTGAGGAGCCTCATCGTGGTCAGAGGAGATCCTGACCGTGCCTCCAAGGGAGTCCTCGAAGGGAAGGTCGTCACTGAGTTCGAACCTCGTGTTAGCAAAAGATTTCTGCGCACAAGCGACCGCGAGAAGCGCCACCAGGAGGAGGCAAAGCGCTTGCCTCATCTGGAATCTGAAACGCGAGGAATCGATTGAGGAGAAACTCGGACGGTGACTCGAGAAGTCGAAAGGCGGCCGTGTGACCGATGCGGATATCAAAAAGGAGCGCTGGATCGAGTGTGGAACGGGAAAGGAAAGTGGTCGCCGCGCGCACTTTCACACTCCCACAATATCCAGAAAAGGCGATCGCCCGCGGCGAGAAGACGCGCAAAGTCCGCCGGGAGTCTTCAAGCGGAGGATCTCGAGGGTCCACCCACCTCTTCCGTCTTCGCTGCTGAAATTCAGGTTACATGTGGACCAGAATTCGGAGCCGACGGTTAGCGGAGAAGATCGGATCGATCGCGCGAAAGGGAATCCTAGCGCCCGAGGCGAGATTCGATCAAGGATGAGGTGAGAAGGAGGCAATTAAGTTGGTTTAGCGGAGTCAGATAAGCGCGATTCGGAGTCATCGAACAGCAGAAGGAGAATCGACGGACGAGGATTAGAAGTGTTCTGGGAATTTCAGGCGCCGACAGAGATTAGACGCGCCATCGATTTGGAATATGCGGTAAGGGGACCTGGAAAACAAAAGGGGGCGATGGGTGATTGCTGTGGAGGAGAATACAAGGACGCGAGAAATGCGATTAGGTGAATTACGGGGAGACGAAGGGATCTGATGCGCATCCGGGAGATACTTTAATGGATCGTGTGGGTTTCGTTCTAACGTGGGAAATCTGATTCCAACGCAGATTCCCAATTCGTTTTCTTCATTTTTCCCAAGTGAAAATCGCCGTCTTCCAATTAGCGTGTTTATTCGCAGCGTGAGTTCGGTTGTGACAACCCGGGAAGATCCGTTCTGTCTAGATCGTTGTTTAATCAATCATCTAAAATAGTTGGACCTGTTCTAAGATCTCGCGAAAGCCACGAAGGCAAGGTCCGATGACTGAAGACGTGATCCAAAGAAGAGAAAAAGTTGGAAATAACTATGTTCATTGAAAAAATTAGCATATGATTCTGGTTTTCGCGATGCTTAAATCTTAATTTTGCAACCTTGTTTGAAAATTAGCCTTTTTGACATCACGATACCTTTAGCAGTTATTAGTCCGGTTGTCCGATTCCCCTTGTCCATCCATCACGTCTTGATAGCCTCTTTACTTTAGGATCACTCAACCAACTTCGCTCTATTCATATCAAAATTCATATAAAAGCACAAATCGTGGCGGTCGCTCCACCGCTCGGCAGTTCGCGCGGTCTTCACCACGTCATCGAGATCATTTCGGAAAATTCGGGTTTTGGCAGGACTCAAACGAGCAGATACGGAGATCTTTGCGGGAGATCGCGCATACAGCGGCATTTCTCTGTCCGCCGGACGCGTTTCCAGATGCCCGTGCAGCTCTTCGGCCCGACCACCTTCCAGAAGCCGACTTCGCCGTCTTCCAAGTCCGATGCGCATCTAAGTTCGACTATTAAGGGATGCTTTCCAAACTCTCCCATTCTACCTTCTGTTTTTGCGATGTAACTGTGCTTCGGGTTGGCACTCGGCACAGATCGTCGACTTCGGAATTAATTTCTTCGCGTCCACGCCGACGCAGTTCGGATTCGTCCAGTTGATTTCGTATTCGACACAGTAGCTGAAACAACAGTTACTAGGTTGGGCAGAGGAATCGTGGAAAACTCGCTACTTCAGGCGGGCCAACTTGCGAGGGCGGTTGTGGAGGCGCCACTTTTCGCGAGTTCGGTTGTGGCTGTAGTCGAGAAGCAGGGCTACCGTGGGTTCATCTGAAAATTAAGAAAAACATATTTAATAAAACGGAAACAGATGTCATACCATCCTCAACGGACCTCCGCCGGCAGTTCACGAAACAGGCCTTCGACTCGCGGAGTCTCGGGCACGCGGCGCCTCCGTGGAAAGGTTCCTTGATCACCTCGCGGGTCCTCCTCTGGGCGCCCTTCCCGCACCTTCCTTCTCGGTCCAAAAGGCAGTCGCCCCACGCGCTCCACGGCGACACGCGGCAGTCGGAAGCTGAACCAAACAATCCAATTAAGGAGATAAGAAGGAAAGAATCGGGAAGAAGGTCAGAAAAGGGATTTGGACTTACGGGGACACACGTAGGTGTAGTCGGAGCAGCAGTCGCCGAACATGATGCACTGCTCGTCGCAGTAGCAGTCGGGATCCGGCTCCGAGAGGTACTGAAGCCGGTCGCGCTCCTCCTTCAGTGCCACTTGGTGCGTTTTGCCGATCGTGAGCGGGAGATGCTTGTTCAGGAGGGAGTATCTGAAAGAGATCGATGGAACTCGGTCGAAACTCTTCGTCTCCTCACCTGATCATCGGCTGCCGGTTAATGTTGTACCTCACATTCTCCAGCGGAACGCTCTCGGAAACGCGTTCGAATCCGAAAATGAGTTGCAACGAGGTGGTCTTCGGCCCACCGTAGTCTTCATAGCTTCCCGTTTCGTACTTGTGGTATCCTTCGGGCGCCCTCCGGTGATCCAAGACCAGGTTTCCGACTTTCTTCCTACATGGTTTCTGGTCGTCCGGCCTGGGATACAAAGCGACGTCCGGCGAGATAATCCTCACGTCGCCGGCCTGGATCGGGGCCAGCGTGGGGAGGTGGTCGATGCCGTCGTCCTTCGCCCGGCAGGTGTGGTTTCGCCCCCGGCAGCAGAGGCGCAGTTGGTAGCAGCCGGCGGCGGCTTCGGAGACCAGGAGGAGGACGAGGAGGAAGAGGGAGAGAATCGGGGATGTGGCGCAGAAGGTCATCGATTACATGAAGAACGACTGAAAAGGGTTCGTCGAGTGATAAGGAAGCCGCTTGGAGGGAGACCCGACGGGAGCCGCCGCTGATAAGAGTGCGCGAGATAAAAAATAGATTTGAATAACAGTTCTGAGGTGACAAACTATGATGGATGGCTGATAAATGGGGTCAGGGAGACCCGGAACACGGGTGTTAGGTGGGAGTGGAAAGTTGCAGCGGGAGGAGATAAGAAAGCCAGATAGGGGTGTTAGTAGCTGGGGTCAGCTAGACGGAAAGTACGGTCGGAAGCGACGAAACGAGAAGACGAAGACGTTCGGAAGAAAGCGAGGAGAAGCCGGAGGTGCGTCTGTTAATGGGGATTAAAAGGTCTTTTTTGGTTCAGAAGCTGCAAGACCATTCCTCCCGAAGACCAAACATTATCAGCGACGCGCATTTGGCACCCGGTTCACGCGATTGTACTAAACCCGAATTCGGCAACATTTGAATAGAAATCAATCGAGCGAGAAAAACGAGTTTTTGTGCAAACAAACAGTTCGAAATATGCGAAATGCGGTTTAGGATTCCTTATCAATTCTTTATAAGATCCTGTGAAATTTCGAAACTCGCGAGAGGCTCTTAAAAGTTTTCCAGCGACAGCTCTACCGTCATCCGAGACATTCAACGCAATCTGAACCGTCATAAAACCATCTTCTGATTGCAATTTGAATGTTAAGCACGGCAATCGGCAAACAGAAAACGAAAATTATATGCGTTTTGGAGACTACCGATGGAGATAAGAACCATTGTTAAGAACCACTCGTTTTAGAAGTGGGTAAATAGTTTTAAGCTTACTAACCTTCACCAGGTACTTCTTGAAGCCTATAAAAAAGAATTTGCTTAATTTAAACCAGCGCCAGAAAATGTTCAAACTGATGAAGGCGGTCAACCTCTTCTCTCCCACGCTTACCTAAAATATGTTTTTGCAACAATTAAAAGTGCGCGGGGACAACACCAATCGTGACAGCGATGATCGAATGGTAACAAATCCGAGCTGGCAGCGCCGCTCGTAAATTGTCGGCAGCGCGCTGGTGACAGATCGCCGCGCGCCGGACGTTAGGGGAAGTTGAAAATAAAGGTTCCCTTCTGAACCCTCGAACCCTCCTCCGGCACCACACACGGCGACCAGCTCATTTATCTTCCCGGAAATGGGTTCCTGGAGAACCTGGCAAAGGCCGCGGCTCGAGGACGTTGAGAGTGTTTGATTGTGTCCGCCAAAGTGCAAATAGTTGTCCGAGCAGCAAATTCTTGGAAGCCTGAGCTTTAAGGCTCTCAAAAAAGCCGAATTTCGAATAGGAGTTTGTTTTGTAAGCGAGAAGCCGCGTGAAAACGTGGGGTCCAAAAGATGACCGAGGGCAAACAAGAGAGTGTGAACCGAGGACAGACTACCGTAGTCGAGGTGTTCAGGTTTCAGAGGCGCCTGGCGAAGCTTGATTTTGCGCGATTCGTAAAACGCAGATCAAACAAAGAACCGAACGATCGCAAGCCGGAGGGAGTGTGAAGTGGCCCGGGAGAAGACAACATTCTTTGGCCGAGGAGGAGGAGTTGCAAAAGGAACACAGAAACAGGGAAGAGCACTTAAGATCGGGAGTTTTGTGTTCGTTCCTGATTTTCTGTTTTTTGAAACGTTAATGAAAAGCTAAAACGATCTTCGTTTGTCAATCTTCGGGGTTTAAAGGATTTATTGTGACGAGGGATCTGACTTGATGCAACATAGCACTTTGAATTAAGGCGCAAAAAATTGCCAGCCAAATGTTAATTAGCAAGGAAAACTGATATATTGAGGAATGTATAGATGATTTTTGAACTATCCTTATACCGCCAACACAAATAATCTTCAAAAACCAGCATAAGATCGATTAAGGACCACAAGAAGCACAAGAGGAGTTGCACCCAACTGTGACCGATTTTATGCTGCTTTACACTTTTCACTTAAGCGAATTTGGAAAGTGGATATTCAACGAGATTTCATAGTTCCGAAAATGGATTACGGTGATCTAGAATGATTTCAGGGGAATCATAAAGCACATAAGAAATAAACACAACAAAGCAGGGGTTCCGGGTGTTGAATCACGTTTCTATAAACCTTCCATGCAGTTCTTCCTTCCTCGTAAAAAGCATCCTACAACCGAAAGACTCACAATACGAGAGTCAAACCTTCCTCCGGTAACGGTGAGGCGGTACTCAAAATTTACGCGCGATCCATAAACTGATTTTGATGCGTGTGAATTCAACAAATAGAGAATCAAAAACGAGCGTGTTTTGAAAAGGGGAAACAACGTAAAATTCGGAGTTGTGTGAACGACCCTTTTTGGAGTTTGAGCTTTGTTGTGGAGAGGGTATGCTTTTAGGAGGATCAGCTAATAGAAGGTTCAAAAAGTAAAACTCTACTTTCGAACTTAGTTTTTGAAGCATATCAAATTTCTTAAAACAATATCCTCCCGAACCTTCAAAACCTTCCTTCCACACTCCAGCTCAAAAACCGCCAGTCTCAATCCAATCGGAGGCGGGTACCCGCGAACCCTCAAAAAACGAACCTTGGGTACCACGTGTGGCGGTAAGAGGGCATTCATTCTCTCCGAATCCTCAATCCGCAACATTTAAACGCGCCCATCTGGCGTCCTCGCGCCCGGCCGGTGGTCAAAGGAGGAGGAGACGTCAATGTTTACACGAGCTGAGCCGCCGGCTACAAAACGAGTGATTTTGTGTTTGTAAACAGAGTTCGAAGCGCGAAGACGCGAGGCGGAGATTAATTGGACGCAGCGAGGCGGAGGCGACAGACCGTGCGAGTTGCGTAAAGTCGCTTCCATATGCTCCTTTGTAACCTCCTCCGACCTGTGGGAAACTCGTTTCGAGGGACGACAGTACCGGAAAGGAAAAGCGAGGCGACAAAGCGGGCGAGGTGACAGGGAGACGAGGGAAGAGGGTCGTTAAACGGCGATTGGAGTTATGGGACGATGTTACGGTTTGCTAAATGTTTCATAAAGTTTTTTGATTGGAGAGGAAGGCGATGAAAGAAACCGAGACGGAAGAGTTGGGAAAGAGGAGATGACGGGGTTGAGGGGCTTAAGGGCACCGGAGAGGAGCGAAGGAACCGGCGACCTATCGAGTGTCGAATTCGACGGTCAGACCCAGAGTTTTATGGCAGAGGGGAGTCTTGTTTCAGATATGACAAAGCGAGTTACGTTAACTCAAATTCTAATTTTTTAGTAGACGTTTTTTATTTTGTTTGAAATACAAACGTGTATTTAATGAAAACAAGGACAGAGCAAAAATAAGTGTGTTAAACCCGACTGTCAAAGGTCAAACCATCTAACAACGTTTTGTAATTTGGTCTTTTCGAGCATTTGAATGCGAACTGATAATCTGCTTGAAATTTGGTTCATCTACGCTGTACTCAATCCACGAAAATTGTTCCACAGTTTTTGCGTCCCAAAATAGTTGGTGAAATCTTGCTGAAACGACAGAAACTGGAAGTAGAATCTAAACCCCTCATCTCTGGTTCAACTGATGAGGGAGAGAAGTTGAAAAAAGACGCAATTCGCTATTCAGAATTAAATCCAATGGGAGCGTTAGTAATACAATCTTAAATGTCGTGAATTGGTTTGGACATCTGCAGATTGCACACCAAAAAGACTAAAAATCAGTTACGAGAATGTTTGACTAACGGTAGCACCATGCAAATGACCAAATATTTAAAGCTAAATTTGGCAAATAGCAATTAATAGTAGCCCCGAAAGGTTCAAAACACCAGTCGAGTATTCTCTGAGAGCGAAGTAATAGTGACACCCTTAATCGGCTTTGGCTGCCAAAAGCCGAAACGGGCGCGCGAGGAGTCGGCGAGCGAAGGTCAAGAAGCGCGTCGGAGGAAAAGACAAACACCGATCGGATGTCGCGGAGATCAACGATGGTTTTGGGGAAGGAGGGATTAGATTGAATCATAAAAGCAATTAAGTGATCTGAGGATGCAATTTTTGATCCGTTGACGGCGACATTTGTTATGCGCTAATTGGGGAACGAAAAAACGGTCGAAGGGACAGGGTGGCTGGACAGAGATTAATGGCGGGGACATTAGGGTTGAATTTGTTGCGTTGATGGGAAAAGAGAGAGATTAATTGCAAAAAACGGAGAAGGAGAGTGCCGAGATGAGGAGGCGCGAGTTTGAAGGTCGACTTGGGGACGAAGAGTGCAAGAATGCAGGGCGAGGAGCTGGAGGAAAGTGGGGAGAAGGTTCGAAAAGGAATCTGAGAGAGAGAGGTGGTCTTGGTCAGTGGAACCTTCAAATCGTCCTCCGATCGCATAAGCGCATTCGAATCTGGAGATAACATCTTCCCGGAACATAATTGATCGGCCCAACCTGACACCTTCGAGGCGTCAGCCAAGGATAACTGCTGAGAATGTGATTGTGTACGTAATATGAATATCTAGTTGGAAAGGTATGACTTCCGAGATGAACTTCTCGTTTCGGAGTATTGAATCAAATGGTTTTGAAAGTTTAACCAACTTTAAAGTTGAGTAAAAGTTAAATTAACTCTTTCGGTCACTGCCGTAATATCATACAAGTCTTTAAAATAGTGATTGAAATGAAAAAAGCCACATTCAAAAACAATAAGTGCCCATCAGAAGCCTTTCAAGGTAAACTGAAACTTATACCTATGAAATTACGGGAAGTAAAAGTAACCACTCCAGTTGGCAGATTCTAATATCCAAGCGAATCTTTAATATGAAACTGAAGCCAAACCTTCAATAACTCAACGGAACGTTTTTTTCCAGGCGTGTCTCTTTACACACTTATCACTACAAGGTTCATTCATACACTCATCCGCGGAGATTAATATGCTTTCATGCTCAAAAGTTAAAAGAATCGAAGATATTAGTTTTACAATTGGCAGATCAACTCAGAATAAGCACTTTAAGCACGAATAAGCACTTTAAGCACAAATAAGCACTTTCAAGCAGAAAGAACACAAAAATCTAGATAAATTGCAGATCTGGGAGCATCGCATGATCGCTCGCGTCCAGAGCAGAGATTCGACGAAATCGGAAACAGCGCTTGTACACAAAAGCAACAAAGAATATTCGCAAACGCCAAATCATCGAAATTATCGAAAAGCACGCAAACAGCCGCAAACACAATATTGGATATAATTTCGGCAATTTTTTATCGGACGTTGACGACGTCATTAGCCAAGGGCGCGATCACGCAGCCGCCGAGGAGTCTGGGTTGCTTCGGCACTCGAAGTTTTAATGTTTTTGATTACACTCTCTAAAAAGGGAATTCTTTTACACCGCCAGATTTGGAAAGGTCGAGACAAGGAACCCAAAGCGGCTCGATTAGATCAGCCTTGAGATTAGAACCCTTAGAGGAGATAAGTGTTGAAGCGAAAGAGTATTTTGCTGATCTTAAAGAATCATTGGACAATTCCAATATCACTTGAAGCTTGCGACAATATCTAACTTAACTGATCGTCATTCAACAACTCCTATTCTCAATTCCTGAACTCTACCACACTACAGTCGAGCACCTTAAAACGCGACAAAAACGCTCCTTCGATGTGTAAAGACGGCTGCGGATAAAAGACACTATCCGGGACATAAATAGGTGCTTGTGCATGTCGTTTGAATCTGATTATGCAGAGGATGAGTCAACAGTTTCAGATTGGGGGTTCGACCCCGCGTCCAGAGGAAGTGGTTCGTGTGGGCATAACATTGGGTTTCAGATGATGAGATGATCCAGAAGGTGCAATTATGTTTGCATGTTTTTATCGGATTCGGGCGTCTGCATTTTGCAGACTCCGAAAGACTTAAGAGTTGCAAGGGCGAAGTTCGCTTGAAGGGGTTCTAAAAACCAACTTATTTGAGCAGAGGTGTTTTTTGAAAATATCGACTATAAGACGTGTTCTTCGGTTTTTCATTTCAGATTCCACGTTGTTTGTTTTTTGCAGTTTATTCTTCACATTATTTCTGCTTAAACGACCTAAATTTCATCGTTTTTCTTTTCAATCAACCACATACCTCCCAATATTGTGACCCTCCAGTTCGGCGTGAACCTAATAAATCTCTCCGTACCTCATAACCTCCGGCGTCCGCCGTCCTTGGTGCTCCTCGGCCCCGGTGATTCCTCCGATTCTGGGTCATCTGCTCGTTTTCGCCGCTTTCGGCGCGACGACCTTCGCTCGTCTTCTCCGAAATGTTTTTAGCGTTTGACGTCGTTGCGCGTCAAATTTAATTTCGATGTTTTGTTTGAAAACGTCTGCTGCTGGTGCGCGGGCCAGATTTAGCGCCATTCACGCGCGGTGTTCTTACAAAAGTAGCTTTTTCTCTTTCGTTCCTAAACAAAACTTAATACTGTTGCGGGGAATCGAATCTGATTTGCGGGCGAGAGCTGCAAATCCTAACCACTAAACCACAAAAAACTTATCGAAAGTTGAGTTCACTCTCGCCTTCTTTGTTTCCCACTTATCTCGAGCTCCGATCGCCGCCGCCACAATCGCCTTTGACCTCGGAAGAACGTGTGGCCGCTTCACGATCGATCTGAGCGTCTACGCGGGCGTCGGACAAAACTCGGTTATCCCGAGATCCCTCCGAGAAGTCTTGGATCCGAGTCCGGACTACCAGATTCGATTAGGGACTCTCAGGCGTCTTTTTTCAACTTCTCCTCGACTAGGCGATCGATCGAATCGCCACGCGGCAAGGTCGCCGCCGCGCGACCTTTGCAATCGAAGCTAATCTAGTCGTAAATCTGGGAATCTGCCGGAATCCGCGTCCATCTTCGTCCGCACCCTCGCCTCGTCTTCTCGGACAAGACGGGTCTCTTTCCCTCAGGGAATTGCTCCGAAACCGAGATTTATGTCTTCTCCGGCGGTCTTCGCCTCGACTCTGCAACGCCGCGGCGGTCGAATTCGGTCGATAATTTTATGAATAGAAGCTGCGCGTGTCCTCTGGCTTGACTTGGCCTGGCTTCGCTCCTCTTGGCTCTGCTTTGTCCCGCTATCCCCCCGGCGTCGCGTCGGCGAGGACAACGCGGACGAGCGGAAAAGACGAAGATGCGCTTTATGGGCGCCAACGTCCCTAAATGGAAACGCGCGACTTCGATTCTGACTCAGCGCCCCGAGGGTTCTTTCCCAGGCGTCGTCATCTGAGAAGCCGCGACCGTCTCTGAAACCTTTCGGCGCTGCATCCGCTTGTAATTGTGATTTACGACCGCGGAATTCACTTCATTCGCGTTCGCGAGTCGCATTTATTGGATTTCCTGCAAATCTCGGTTTGCAGGCGCATTAATCAGGAGTCGATTTCAGAATTCTGGAATTGATCTTTTTATGTTATTATTTTTATTCTTAGCGATTATAGTAAACCGGAGTTGGGAAAATTTGTAGTCGAGCACGCGAATACGGAGATATCACTTGTTGCCGATAGAACAAACAATCCGACAAATATGTGTTATCAATTCTTTTCATTTTAAACTGCGAAAACTGCGCGTTGTCGTCCCGACGCAGGTGATCCTTTCAAATGTTTATTTTTGTTCTTTTTTTGTTTTTATTTTTGTCTGATTTCGATCTCGCGATAAGACACCAGCTGATAACAAAAGACCGGTCCGTAATGCCAAAGTCCGGGAACCTAACTTTCTAAAATTTTCCAACCTCAGTTCAAATACGGTTATATATGAGATCCTGAAAATCTTTTTCAGCCTCTCCCACCCCTCTCGACTGATTCTGCCTTCGGCGTGCGTGACTCAGCGCCATTCGCTCCGTCGATCGATCGATCAGTTTCCGGTCGCCGCACTCGGAATCGCCTCCCCTTGTTCTTCTCCCAATCGGCTTCAAAGAATCGATACTTCTCCTCGTGTGTCAATCACGCCTCTCCCTACAAGGCATCTTCCTCCTCCTCTCCTGCGTATTCTCTTCTCCTCTGTCCACCTTTCCAACTTCTTCTGTTCGCCTCTTCTTGTTTCCCGCGTTTCTCGCAGCACTCCTGAAACATGTGAATTCTTAGCGCTGCATTCTTCGGAGAGGACATATGTCATTAGCGGGATAATTCGATTCTCTCTTCTTTTCAGCTTCTTCTCGCTTCTTTTGGCATCGCGGCCGTCCGTCGTCGGCAAAGCCAAACGCTCGATTGCGTAAGCACCCCAACACCACCAATGAATAGTCATTATGCGTTGCGCTTAATTGACGATTTCGCATCTGCACACGCGCTGGCGCCTTCGGCGTGGAACGTGGAACGTCCGTTCGCGTGTTTGCATTTGTATTGACGGTATTCTGGAGGGGACTTGGTTTCTGAAGAGCGCTTGATCGATGTCCCTCGGGCGTCAAAACACCCTCTGTGAAGTTTCTTCGGCTTCTTTCTCGCCCAGTCAGCCCTAATCGGCCGCCGGTGACTAAGAATCGCCCCTTCGCACGAAGCATTTGTTTACGTGGAATTTTGCTTATTCTGCATCTGCCTCCCACTTTCCTATTCCGACGGTTTTGGTCTTTTTGGCCTTTGAACCCGTTGTTTACGCCTGCATCTTGTGTTCTTGGCCCTCAACTCTCGCCTTTGGACGCTTCTAATCGATAAGACCCAAACGCTTTCATATCTTCGGCTCTCTCATCAGATTGATTTATATGAATTGCTCTGCTTTTTAGAACCTGTCACCCCTCTTTTCGTTTTTACTGCTTGTTCCTGACTGTGAATATGATTTATCGCCGATTTCACCGTTTTTGTCATGCAGTAATCTTGAAGTTCGACACTAAGTATTCTTCGAGGTTCTGTGTTCTACAGTACCCCGAGCTCAATCATTGGTTGCAACAAACTAGATAGGCTTTTGTTGTTTTTTACAGCTCCGAATCACTTTCCTGCGTGACGTGTTCCGGGGAGCGGCGGCAGACCGCTTGATCCCGCGTTCTGAATCAGCCGCCACGTGCATAATTAATTCCTCGATCCGCCCTTGACTTCTTTCGGCAACTTGTCCCAGATTCCCTCTTCTCCGATTACTTCGACTGTACTTTTCGGGCCATTTCGCATCTCATTTGTTTGTCATCTGCAGTTTGGAGAATCTTCCCAGCACGCTTCACATCGCCTCTCGTTTCTACTCAATCAATCGACTCGTTTCAGATTCTCCGTTCGCCCGTTTCGATTCGCTGATCTTCGCCTCCACCGCACGATCGCCGTCGCCCTTCAACAGCCGCCGTCGGTCCTATTCCTTCCACCTTCCAATGGTGCTCAAACCGTTGGAGTACTCCGAGTGTCTTTCCGACAGCCCCTGGTTCCGGCAGAACCTCCACGAGCACGAAACCGTCCTCGAAGACACCTACAAGAACATCAAGAACATCGAGGCGCAATGCCGTGAACTGATCCAGTGCACCAAAAGTGAGTCCTTTATTTACATATTTACAAGTCCACGAGTTCCACATCTTCGAGCCCGGGCGCGACCTTCAAATTACCTTCGAATTTCTGCTCGGAGA
The DNA here is from genome assembly GCA_000757645.3 of Steinernema carpocapsae. Lineage (NCBI taxonomy): Eukaryota > Metazoa > Nematoda > Chromadorea > Rhabditida > Steinernematidae > Steinernema > Steinernema carpocapsae. Next base: position 5,428,641 of record AZBU02000005.1, read on the forward strand.
GGAGAACCCGTGCTCCAACCGCCTTCGCTAACCGCGCTCTCAAAAGCAGATCTTCGGTTTCCACGTGCATCAGGACCACTTTCGTGGTCTCAGGGTCAGCGACCTCCTCGGACCGCAGGAATTCCGCCTCATCCTCCACAAAAACGATGATTGCGGTGCTTCCGAAGCCCTTTTCCCTCAAAATCTCCCTCGCCTCGTCGATTCGAACCGCTTGATTATTGTCGATGGCCGAGCGGAGGAAGATGGCCGCCGTAGAATCCTGATCCACGGCCGCGATTTGCTTCCGAAGTTCGTTAGGCGCCCGGAGCAGAGGATTGCTGAAGGCGTGGGAAGTTGGGACAATATCGCCTCCAAGTAGAAAGCTAGAGTGATCTTGGGATTTGAAGATCTCTGGCAACGGAATTTTGGCGATGATGCGCTTGTCGAAAACGAGAGCGATTGGCTTCCCCGCCTCGATTTCGGAATCCAATCGGATCGCAATCGGCGTTTTGAAGGCTGCGAGAACTGGAGTGAAAATTGCGCCGTGCTGGATAGTTTGGAGATACTGCTGCTCGGTCATGAATCCGCGGAGGGGATCCAGCCAGCCATTTGCCAGAATCTGAAAAATAGAGTTACATCCAGTTTTGGAATCACATATCCACCTGGACCCATTTCGCTTCGCTTTCCGAAATGGCGATCGTGGATATGCTGGTCGAGGGCATCTCCGATATGGCCGTGGGATACGGGAGGAAGGGCACAATTCCCTTTTGGAACAGAAACGCGATGAGTTTCCTGGTCGATGCTTCGATGGATTCGCCTCCTGCGTCGATCCTCAAATCGGGTTTTCGAGGCTCCTCGTAGATCCCGTCGACGCCCGTGAATCCACAAATTTCACCAGCACGCGCTTTCTTGTACAGATCTAAATAGAACGTCATTAGAACCATCTTCATAAATCTCCTCGGCTACTTTTGGTGTCCCTCCATTCGCAAACTTCAAGCGATGTGTTCACATAAACCTCGAAAAATGGAAGTTTCGCCTAAATAGGGTCATAGGAGTTAATAATACAAATAGCAACTTACCGCCTTGTGGATAGCTCTGGCCTCGTTTCGTCCGGATGCGTAGGGCGAGATGAAGCTTGCGAGGCAAACGACGCCCAAATCGGCAAACAACTTCGCGACTTCGGCGACTCTCCGGATGTTCTCTTCGCGGTCCTCCTTCAGAAATCCGAGATTCTTGCAGAGTCCGTGGCGGACGTTGTCCCCGTCGAGGCCACAAACCGGAATTCCCATCTGGAAGAACGAGTTTCAGGTCGCTCAGCGAAAAAGTCACGTGCGGGCCGATTTTGGAAAATCGCATTGCAAATCCTTTTTCGTCGTCGGTTTTTTCGAAATTCGCTCGGTTGTCTTTTTCCGAATCGCGGCGAAAACGAAATTCCAAAATTTTCGCCACGTTTTGCATGATTCAGAACGAGTTTGCGAGCAAAAAAGGGTCTTTTTGTCCGCGGAACCAATGTCCGCCCGACGTTCGACTCACCTCGACCAAGATCCGCTCGGCTTCGAAGGCGATCGACGTTTTGCCGGCGCCCGAGAGGCCCGTGAGCCACAAAGTGCAGCCGCGGAAACCACGATGACGGCCCAGGATCGCCGATCGCTCGGCTCGATCCACCTTGTGGGGCTGGAAAGTGACGTTCGTGGCTCTGGGGGTGGTGTGGAGGGCTGCTAGGGGGTGCGGGGAGGCCCTGTGGCACCCGCATCCCACAAGCAACGGGAAACAGTCGGACATCTTGGGAGAAACTATGGAACCACGCTGTTCGCGGCACCTTTTAGGCGAACCTGGGTGGGCGGGAAGACAGGCGGTCATGGGAACTCGACTTCGTGAAGGTGACGTCCGATTGCAACAGAATGATCGTTTGTGGTCGAATGATGACAGAAGCTGTTTTTGCGCGCAACTGGCGCAGCGCTGACACCGATTAATTAGCGCAATGATCGATGCTCCGTGGGGACCTTATTGGGAAATATGAGGATATTCTGGGAAATCTTGAGTGGAATTTGTAAACTCGGAAAAATAAAAATGATCGAGAATCTATAACGGCTCACAACTCCCTCCTTTCTCTAAACCGACTTCTTTTCAGAACTGTCCCAAGCCCAGCGCTCTTTCGCGAAGACCCTCTGCGAGTTCAAATTGGAGACGGTGGGATCGACGCAAACCGACGACGAGCGAGTGATCGCCAATTGCCTGAAGGAGTTCGGGAAGCTTATAAAACAGGTCGAGGACCACCGCTCGAAGATCATCGAGGATGCTGAAACCCTCTACATCGACCCGCTGCGGAAGTTTCGCGTGGAGCGTATCGGACGCACGCTTCAGGAGGAGAAAAAGAAGTACGACAAGGAGTCCACGCGGTTCTACGCAAATCTTGAGAAGTACCTCCATCTGAGCACCGTGCGCAAAAACGACTTCCGCGAGGCCGACGCTCAGTTGGGCCTTCAACAGCGCGCCTTCTGTCAGGCGTCGCTGCAATACGTGGCCGAGATACAGTCGGTCCAGGAGCGCATGAAATTCGAATTCGTCGAGACTCTTAGCTCTTTTCTGTACAGCTGGCTCACATTTTATCATGTCGGTATGTCCACTCGTTCTTAAGGCTTTTACATATCTTCTGAATGTTTAGGACACGTTATCCATGAGGATTTTAAACCGTTCCTGGACGGAGTGCAGGTCAAAGTCCAGAAGGCGAAGGAAAACTTCGAAACGACGCAGGCGGAATCCGAGGTGCTCAAGCAGAAGATCCTCGCCTCCCACATAAAAAATGCGGTATCCTCTATCCACTCCCTACCAACTCATATCTTTTTGCAGGTGTTTCCCTCTGCGAACGACTCGGGGAACCACATCGCGGCGGTGCCCTCGCCTTCGCGTCCCTCGAACTCAAACATCAAGCAAGGATACATGTACGCGCAGGAGAAAAGCAAAATTCCGAGTGAGTCCACTTGATTTCACCCCGTCTCTTCCTTTTTAGCTCGTTTCGAGCCTTGAACGCGCCGGCTCCCTCCCGCTCGCAGTGTTTTCGAAGGCCCTCAGGGGCGCAGATTATTCGATTCATTCACGAAAATTGCTTCTGACTACTTTTGCGCTCCCTCGTCGGCTCGCGCGTGTTTTCGTCTTCTTTCTAGCGCTACTCTTCTCTGTCGCATTATCGCTGCCTCGCTGGAACCCCGCGGCGACGGCCCTTTCCCGCCGAACCCGCGAAGGAAGCCTTAGAAGCCTCTGCTCACCTCTCCATTCTAGAAACGATCACTCGCGATGTGCTCCGCGCCAACTGGACCAAGTACTACTGCGTTTACTCCAAGGAAACGCGCATCTTCACGATGATCCCGGTCTCCAGCAAGACTGTAAGTGACTCTAATCTGGTTATCATGGCGATATGGGATAGTTTTAATTATAAATTTTCTGAATCTAGGTAAACTTTGTTTTCGAAAGTAATTATTAAAACTTAGCTGCTGCTTTCGAGCTACGTTGTCAATCTCAATTGGTTTAAATGGTATGAATTTGAAATTTGGCACCAGATTACAGTTAGTTCTTGAATTTAATCTAAAGTACATTATAATAAGCTTTACCTTTACCCTTTTAACTCCTTTTTCAGGATATGAAATGTGCTTTGGAACAATCCGTATCGTTCAAACTGAAATCGTGCACTCGCCGCGCGTCCGACTCGATTGACAAAAGGTAAAAGCGGCGATCCAGCGCGGCCTCCTAATCCGCTTTGCAGATTCTGTTTTGACCTAATCGCCGACGACCGTCCGAGTGATCTCATGACCTTCCAGGCACTCTCCGAAGAGGATCGTCGCCAGTGGCTCGAAGCCCTTGACGGCAATGAGCCCGTGAGTCTCCCGCCCAAAGAACCCTGTAACCCTCTCCCTTGCAGATCTACTCGCCAGGTGCCGGACCCCCGAACCCAAACTCGTTCAACAGTAGGTTCTTCTTCCGCTCCTTTGTTCTCCGAGCACCCGATCGATGCCGCCGCGCGGCCCTCGAAGCCGGCGTCGTAATTTGGGCGAAGCGCGTTATAAGATTAGAACGACAACGTTCGCTTTGTTTGGTTTTCGCTGTGTCATTGAGGTGCCCACAGGATCCTCAGCCAGAAGAAGAAGAGGACACGCGTCCTTAAAAGGCGCCGGTTAAGGCGAGGATTTGATGAGAAGCTGCTGATGTCATCTAATTGGTGTTTTCTGCGGTGGGATAAGCGAGGAGGTTGTGACGGAGAAGGGACGATGCTATGAATTGTGCAGAACGGGCGAGGAGTGGGTGGCGGAGCTCCGCAGATCGATCTTTACTCTCGGGTTTTGGGAGAACTCATTCATTATTCGATTTGTGATTCGTCAGTGCAGCAGGCAGATTGGGAGACGATGAGCACGTTTTGCTTGAGTTTTGACAGCAGAGGATACAAGGAAAATCCAATAGATATGGCTCATGTTTATCAAGCTAACTGAAGTTGCAAACGCAAGGTCACAGATTAGCAGCTACTGAAACAAAACAACGCTGCAAAGTGTTTTCTTAAAGCCCTTCTCTATCCTCAAACCCCTTTCCCGGCCAGAACGCTCTCGATCGACTCCCAACTTCGGCACGTATCTGCTCTCCTCCTTCTCCTCCTTTTTTTCTTTTTCCGCTTTTATTTGAATTCTTCAGGGAGCGTCACGAGATTCGCTAATTGCAAATTGGTCCTTCCAAAGTCCCTTAATCTCCTAATCTGAGCGAAGGTGTGACGGGAGCAGTCGGCTCCCTAGGGCTTTTTCTATTTTTGAAGGAGTCTCCTCTCCGTCGCAACAATGAGGACAATTAAACGCGGCGGCGGTCGTGGGAGGAGCGCCGAAGAAGTCAGTGACGTTGCTCGAATCCCCATTATTCTCCAGTTTTTGGGCCAACAGAGTTTTTGAGGGAGGAAGAGACCCCTCCACGATGGATTAGTTTGGGTCAATCGCCGTTTGGGATTTCGCGCAATTCGATTCAGCGGTCGAAAATAGCCTCTTTGGGTCTTTTTTGGGAGGAAGGTCTAAATTAGGACTTCGCGAAACCTAAGAGTTTAATGTATTCAGCGGAATTACGCGAAGAGTCTTGAGCTGAAGAAGACTCGAGGTCCTCGAGGAGTCGCGGATTTGGAGTTTGGTTGCAGATCTGCAGCAGTTCCTGGTGATTAGGACTCTCGCTTGGGTTCTGTGTAGATGCCGAGAACCTGAGGATTCTTCGGACTTTCGTCGAATGCGGGATCGATTTGGATGCGGGTTTTGTCCAAAATTGGGCTGTTTACTCGGAACTTGTATCCATTTTGAGCGTCAGGGAAACCCTTTTAAGGGCTGTTTTTGGGAGTCAATTCAAGCCGATGAAATGTAAAACTCACTAGATTAAAATTCTGCCAAGCGCTAAATTGTTAGTTAAACTTCAACAAGCTTCTACCTAGGCGCTTCAAACTTGTTCGGTAATTATTATCTTGTCCTAGCACCACAAAGTGGCCTCGTCTTGTGCATAACTTTTTGACTTAAGCATACATTCACCTCGAAACCTTCTTCTTTCCGCTTTTAAACTCTCATTTTCCAAAGCCAACTTTATCTACCATATTCCGAGCCATAACAGGCTTCCATTTTTATTAATACATTAACAGCTCTTCTTCTTTGTTTACAATCGTCGACCCCCGATTCGCCATTTTCTCCGCAAGCCACTTCGCCTCGGTTGCATTTCCCACTCGCAAGTGCTACTGCGGTGGAGATCGTCCTCTACTAATTGATTCCCTCGTCCTCTTTTCTTCGTTTGTTCTTCTTTCTCCATTTTTCTTTTTTTTGGCTTTCGTCTTCTGTTTCCCCCTCGCCGCCTATAAATCATTTGATAAATGTTTTCCGCAGCGGCTCTGCGATGCCGTTGTTTCTAAGGAGGCTTAAACTCTGGAACCGCGCTTTTTGGCACTTTCGGCATCCTTTTGATTAGTGATTTCGAAAATCTCATTTAGTACACTTACAGTCTGAACTTTTCGACCCAAAGAACCAAAAACAGTTTCAACTTAAATTTGAATATTCTGTGCTTCTGGCTAAACGCTGGAGTTGTCACAAGGGTTGTTTATCTTGTGCTCCTTCCCACCTCAAAATAATATGCTAATTCGTGCCTCTAAGTTCATCTCGCCGTCATTCCCCGCCCCTCGGCAGATCCAGCTCCCCTCTTCATTCACGTATTCATCGAATCCTCCGGCGCTCCTCCTTCGTTTGCCGTCTTCCAAATTCACATTTCGGTTATTTTGCGTTTTGTCGCCGACGTCGACAGCGTTTTCTTAATTACGCGTACCTCGTAATTCTATTTTCGGGCCTCCACTCGTACTCGCGGCTTTCCAAGAGGTCCACCTTTTTACCTGTTTCCCCTTTAGTCGTCTTTAAGGGTCCAAACTTCTGATGGGCAGATGCAATTCAAACAAAGAATCTCCGTGCGAAGCAGGTGCAAACTAGAAAACAGACTTGTTTTGACTCCGCTTGTTTCATTTAATTGGTACACAAACAACTCGAAGAAACGACGTTGCTTGCTCTGCTGTACTGCGGCCTTCTAGGGCGATAACTCAGCTCCTCTGGGTTCTGGTGACCTTTCGGAAGCCTCCTCGAAGGTACTTTCAGCATATACACTCTTCTAAGATCGTCAAACGGTCGGTTCATCAGGGTCAAGGTCCACGGGGCTCCCCAGGCGCATCCAGAATTCCAACTCATTCCACACGCCCTTTCCGTGTCCTAAAGGGATTCCGCGCCCTGTCGTGTCCCCGGCCGCTCCAATATGCGCATATTCGGCGTTAATTAACGCGTTAAAGAGTACATTTCGGTGATTCCAATTGAATCGTCCGCGTTCCCAAATCCACCAATTCGATCTTCTCTGTCACCGCGGCTTCCGTCCGCTCCCCTCGCGGCTCCTCTTAATTACTCATTTATTTTCATTAAACGCTCCGGGCAGATATTTTGACGATGAGTCAAGCGGTCCGAGGCGCAGGCGCCTTAGGTGTTTCCTGTTTACGTGACCGTTGGCCCGAGCCGAGTTGGCCGCTTAATTGGTTTCATCTTCTTAGGCGGGGGCACCGCGGAAGACGATTCGAGCCAATTTAGGGATGATTTGCAGAGTTTAAACCCATTTTACGTTTCGACTTTGGTCCTCCGAGCTCCAGTTTGCCTTTTTCTGCAAATTCCGCAAATCTCATTGTCTTTGATTCTCTGGGAAATCGTGACAAAAAATCTGACTTCCTACTTTCATTATTTGTGCAAACGCTTTCTTTCTGTAGCCAAAGTTCCTCCATTTCATTGCATGTTTCAGGAAGGCCTCAACTCCGTGTAATCCACCTCCTTTTGCCCCACAGTTTCGATAAGCGCCGAAACAATTTTCCCTACAAAAACTCATTTTTCGCAGATTTTGAACGCAGATTGGAGGTTTCGAAACGCGGATGACGTTCTTCCTTCGCCCATTGGTTCTGAAATCGTCAAACGACGTCGTCGAACTGGATTCTCATTACTAGTTGTCCTCGCACGTGAATTCAAATTAAATCTGCGACCACAATTTTCCTCTTCCGTCTTTCGACGTTTCGTCTTTGCAAGCGCATAATTCGGAAATTTCTGAGAACGCGCGCACAAAGGCCTCCCGTAAACTCTCCCTTTTTCAGTATTCGGCGTCCATAAACTTGGGACTTTGCTTTACGGGTCATTTGAGCGGCGTGATTCACTCTCCGAGAATTTACGCTTCACGCGAATCTTTTCTGCTCTGAAATATTCTTTTTCCGTTCGGACGCGGTGGAGGAGGAGGCTTCGGTGTCCGTTGGGGTACTGTAGGAACTTGGATCCATTTATACTAGACTAGACTGAGACAACGTCTAGTTTCGTGAATGTCTTAAAATTAGAACATTGCCAAAAATGTTATTTTTTGACCGGTCGGTTTTCCACTTTTGAAGTTCGCTTCTGTTCTTCTTCGTCAAATCAGATGTTAAGGAGCCCAGACGACACCCTTAGACACTTCATGTCTGCGTGGGATGGCTAACCCATTCCTAACGACTGTCAGATCACACGACGAGTTCTACCAGTTGTCCCACCCCGAAATTTGCAAAAATTAAAATTCCGCGTTTTTTGGGTTTTTCGCGGCCGTCAGGTCTGTTCGCTGCGCTCCATCCGATGTTCTCAGCTTTACGAGCAATTCGCTACTACCTGGGCAACCCTTCTTCCCCCTACAGTATGTTTTTCTCTCTTTCTCCTTATCCTAACATTTCATTTCCGCGCGCTTCGTCATTTCCGTTTTTGGTCCAAAACAACCCAACTATCAAACCAAGCGCCGTTACCGTCTCCATTGCCATTAATGATCCTTCCGCTCCTCGTATTATAACTCCTTATTCTCACATTTTGGGAAATTCTTCGCAATGTTTTCTCTGCGCTCGCGTGACTCAACGCCTCGATTCAGAATCCCCGCGTTCTCGTGTTCTCCTTTTCTCCACAGCCGCTAATCGTTCGCCTTCGGGCGTCCTTCGCTGTCCTCCTCGTCGAGATGAACATCGCCGCCACGGCGAATTCCGCCACTTCGATCAAAACGCGGTCGTCGTCATGGACGGATTCCACGCACTCCCTCGCCTACACGATCACCGGCGGCCTCCGCACGATCTACCAAGGGAGCGCGTTTCTGCCCGCTTTTGTCATCGACGGATTCAACGGTTCGCCTGAACATTTTACCGACATTTTGAGGCTCTTCACACCTTTAAATTTCCCTCTTTTATGTGTTCAACGTTAATATATTCTCATTTTAGCTATACTCGATGAAGCCGGCTTCGAATTTGTGAATTGGTGCATCAAGAGCATCGAAGAGAAGGGCATCCGGGAGCAGGGTATCTACCGGAATTGCGGCGTCACGTCCAAGGTGCAAAAAATGATGCAAGTGGCGCTGGACAAGCGCAAGTCTTCCGCCGAACGAATGGCGTTTGGAGAAGAAATCGAATGGGAGACGAAGACGATATCCAGCGCCATCAAAACGTTCTTAAGGTGGGAGTTCTGTGTGGTCCAGAAAGTGAATTTTGAGTTTTTGAGAAACTTACCCGAACCCCTGATGACCTTCGAGCTGCACAACCACTTCATAAACGCCGCGAAGATGGATGACCAGAAGGAGCGCGTGGGTCACATCCACTACTACGTATACCAACTGCCAGAAAGCCACAAGCGGATGCTGGAAATCATCATCCGACATCTGCGCCGGGTCGCCGACCGCCACAACGAGAACCTGATGACCGTGGGCAACCTGGGCGTTTGCTTCGGTCCGACACTTCTGCGGCCGAAGGAGGAGACGATGGCGGCCATCATGGACATCAAGTTCTGTAACGTCGTCGTCGAGGTCCTCATCGCACATTGCCAGAAGATCTTCGGCTCGCCACCGCCGTCGAAGATTGGAGCGCCGTGTCCTCCCAAGCCGTTGCACACGCTCGGATCCTCATCGACCGCCTCGAACAACAATTCCAACAAGTTTGTTACCGTGATTTAACAAGTTTTAATTGATCCTCGCTTTCAGGAACGACTACACGACGTCCTCGGAGTCTTCATCGTTGTCCCGACCGAAGACGATCGCACCCCAACCGCCGCAGCCATTCGCACCTACAGCCGCGGAATCCACGTCGCACCTCTACGACTCGGTTCCCCTCGCTTCTGCAGGTGGGTGCTGCTTCTCCGGTGATATATATGACTTCACATCTTTTTGCTTCAGAATCGTCCTTCAGCGACGTGCGGTTCGGCGCTCTCGCAAACGAACCTTCTTCTTCGACGGCGACGACTCCGAACGAGCAGCGGAGGTCCGAGAACAACTCGGAGTCGCACAACGCCGTTTCGCCATCTGTCGCAGCCAAGAGTAAGGCTACTGAGCGCTCTCTTGATCCAACCAGCTGCTTTTAGATAAAATGGTCGCCTCCAGCTACGCGCCCTCGTACAGCTCATTCCCTTCAGAATCGTAAGTTTCTCTCTAAATCAGATGATTCCTCATTCGGAGTGGGTGCCGTGATTTTCACTTTCCGTAGAGCCCCGTTTTGTTTTCTTCACTTTTTCCCCCGAATGCTCCTCTAGTGTGGCGTGTCCGTCCTCTTCTATCTCTTTATTTTTCCAGTTTATTTTGCAAATTTCAAAAGCGACACTCAGGCGGGAACCTCCTCAGCTCCCTTTCTTCCTCCTCCTCCGGCGGCGGCTGCTCGTAAGTTCTCCTTCATCGCCCATCGTCGTCGTCTTCGCCGCTTTGCTTTCGTGCTTCGTCCGCTCTTTTCGCACCGCTTTCGCCGCCTTTCCACTTTCGTTTCCCCCTTCTTCGGCCATTTCCGTAATTTCAGCTGTCACCCGGCGGCGGCGCCGACTTCGGCTTTCAATCCAACAGCTTCGGCGCGCTCGATGTCCACGTCGCTGATCGCGTCAAAACCGTCCCCGTTTTTCCTTTCGCTCATTCGCGATGATGCACAACTTCAACCGAGGTAGTGAGTGTCGCGCTGCCAAGCGCACCGTAACCGTGAACAGCATGCATTTTGATCCTTTCTATCCTAACTCTCCTCGTTAGCTTTACAACTAACCACCACGAAACGTAACTCGCCTCGAATCTCCGCTCTTCGTCCCTGATCCTAATCCGCGCTTCGTTTCAGCCGACGTGTTAAAACGCTCTACGCCTGCACCGCCGGACACGAAACCGAACTCACGTTCGCCCCAAACCAAATCATCACAAACGGTAAGTTTATGCGATTTCTCCTGATTTAAACTCTTCTTTTCAGTATACGAGTCTAAAGAAGAAGGCTGGCTAGTCGGCACCCTGAACGGGAAAACGGGCCTGATACCAGCGAACTACGTGGAGCCGCTCCCGTAGCCGAGGCGTCGTTCCATCAACGATCTCCAGCAAGCGACCAAATTGCTCAATTCTCGTTCTAGTGCATCCTGATTTTCCTTTTTTGATCGCATCCATCGTTTTTGTATTAAGATCTAAAGAATTCTGAGAATGAAATTATCCTCGCCAACCCTTGCACATGTTGTGAAATAAAATGTTCCCATGGAGAGAATTAGTCTGAGTCGCAACCTAGTATTATGTTGTAAATAATACAGATCTTGTCGATAAAGTGTGATGTACAGCCTTCCGTCGTTGCTTGCCTCGGGATACGATCGACACTTGATCGGACACTTGGTCTGATTGGATAGTCACGCTCTGTAGAGCGCTTCTTCGGCTACGAGAGCCATCCAGATGCCATCAGACATCGAATACAATCCCCAGAGCCATCCAGATGCCATCAGACATCGAATACAATCCCCAACCTCTATGTCCTTTCCTGTGTAAACACTAAAATACATTTTTTCATAACAATCAAACATGGGAATCGCGGACATCGTCGTATTCTTCGTCGAAACGGTTTCTTCGGTCCTTTTCGTAGTACTCCTTTTCCCGTGCTTCCTTGCCCACTTTCAGGCAAATCGGGTCGTTATTCATCAACTTGACGATGTACTCGTGGTGTTTCTTATCCGGGCACAAGAACTCGTGAACGTGCTTCTCCAGCTCAGGAATGAAGTGGCGGCCGTTGTAAGGACATCTGAATACGATCGAATTACACGATAAATTTCAGTTCAAAACTCACTTCATAAGCTGGATCTTCGTCCCGACCGTCAAATAATGCGCTTTCCGGCATTTCGCGACGTGCAAAAGGTAATTCATCGCCGGGACGCGGTGGTCGTCGTCATAGGGACAAACGACCTCGTCTTGGAGCCGCGAAAAGGCGGTTTGGTCTTCGGATTCACTGCTGGACGACATTTTCGAAATTCCGCGGATTTCTCCGTTCGGAGATGGTAGCGACGCCTGACCGGATCGCAGCTGCGAAAAGAGGGCATCTGACGCTGGAACTCCGTCCTGAAAAGTCTAGACACTGGCCACATCTGCGAACCCGCAGTAACAAATGTATCGTACATCAGGAGCCAATTCAGTCCAATCGCTTTGAGACCTGCCTGCGAAGATTTTTGCAAGATTTTGTAGATTTGCAATCGTCCTGCGTTTTCAAGACTTTGTTCTTCTTTCAATTTGACTGGAATTTTGTAGTGTACACGCGCTGAAAAAAATTTAGCCACAAAGAAGATTCCGTGGGCGTCGGCGATGCCGTCAATAAGTTGCTAATTTCGTAACTGTAAATACTAACCCCAGAACATTAATACCTACCTGATTTATTAAACTAGCTTTATATACGACATAGGCAAGCTATCTGCTCGAGTCAATTGTGTCGTTTCGGAGTTCATCCACGACGACTGCGTGGTCGACAAGACGTGTGGCGAGTTCTTCTGGGGCGGCAGAATTTCAGCGCTCTTCAATCTAAAAGACGAAAACTACAGGAATGAACGTAAGGACCAAAACGAACGTGGATGGCTTGCTGAGCAGACGCCTTTTTCGCATGATCCTTAACGGTGTCCTCGCCGGGGTTCCCATTTTGGCGGCTCCTCTGTTGGATTCCACAGCGGGTTGGACGATTTTTACCTGAAAACGAATTTGAACCATTTCAAGCTAAGCATTAGATCAACTCACCTCGTCATCGTAATGGCCAATGAGCTCCACCTCATCCTCCACGTCGCCAACGTCCATCTTGTCCTCCACTCCATAGAAATTCTAAAAACGCGTTTGGAATTTAGTCACAGATCCTCCATACATGAAAAGGATATCTCTCTAACGATGCGCGTAGCACCGGGATCGCCGAGCGTTCCGCGAGAAACCGATGGTCGACATTCCCAACGTTTCGAAATTGAAAATGAAAACTTCAGAACTCACCTTTTTACGCCATAAATGACGTTTTATGAAAAACCCCAAAGGGATCAATGTGCAAATAAGCACAATAATTGCTGCGGTTACATACGAGGCGTATTTCGGAAAGACCAGAATCTGGAAAGGAGAAGCGAAGCGTGAATGGAGAACTCCGGTCTCTGGCTTACTTGGTTGGCGCAGGTCGCGACCATTCGGGAAGACGATGAAACAGAAGAATAAGAGAAGTGACCCGTTTCCGCTCCATCCAGATCCGTCTGAAGTCCAAAACTCATTACCGTGTCGCCTTCTGTCTAGGCAGAATCTCCCACTCCCGTCACTCGGATCCCGACGCAAGCTAGAGAGCGGTCGTCCCTCTCGATGTGTCCGTCTGGTCAAGTAAACTTTGTTCCTATTCCTGAGTTCTTGTCCCCTTGGGTCCACAATACTTTAACAAAGTAGGGCCAAAAATATTCTTTCGGCTATTTTACAAGCATAAATTCTATTGACACAAGAATCTACCAAAAGTGCAACGAAATCTCAGATTCAAAGACAGACCCGCTTCTCAATGATCCTCACACAAGTCTCGCACTGCACCTCGCAGCAATAAACGAACCTGCACTTGCACTGTTCCGTCTCCAGCTCGTGTTCTATTCGGAACCCTCTTCGGCAACAGATATCTTCGCAATGTGCGTCATCTTTGCATTCTCTTCCTCTAGTGAGGTCGCAGAAATCGGTCGACGGCTTGAAGAAGGCGAGTTGAGTCATAATGATCGGCTGAGACGTTTCGGAGTCGATTAACTCGTCCCTCGGCGATAAAGTGACCTGAAACATTAAGAAAAGAGGGATTAGGAGGCTGAAAAATGACGCCGATGCACCTTGGAAGCGGTTTCGTATTTGACCTTGAGAACTGCAGAGAACTCGGAGAGGGTCGGAGACACCCACCAACAAGTTTGGGTTTGGCAGGAGCCGCTGATCCCGTGGCACTTGCAGCGTTTCACGCGGTTCGCGTGGAGAAGACGACGGCCGGCGGCTTGGTTGTGCAGTTTCACCCTAAAAGCGATTACGATAGATGGAGAGGATGAGGATTAACCTACATCAAGTGAGCGTTCTTTTTCGACTGCGGGGCGAGGAACTTCTTTGAAAAAGCGATTCCGAATCTAAAATTATCGGAGCATCCGGCAGTAGATCCGCTTGTGGGATCAACTCCTTTTCCACATCCGCAAATCTCCAAACGTCCCTCAGCGCATTCCCGGGCTACTTTCTGGCCTACGATTCCTGACGCCAAAGCGTCAACGAAGGCGGCTTCACGAGAACCCTTTTCGGTCCGTTTCGCCTCACAGCCCCACTTTTCCCTGGCAAAAGTCTTCTTGCATTCTTCGTTTGTTTCTTCGAAAGCGGCAAAAGCGAGATTTGAGGTTTGAGAGAAGCGGCTGCAGAGGGATTTCTGAGATTCTCGCTGTCGCAAGTTACTGTTGGAACAATTCTTGCCTAAAAGATCGAAAATCTCGAAGGATACTGTTGGAACTGTAAAAAGGAAAAGAAGGAAGAACCCGAGCTTCATTTTAAGCTGGGATGACTCCGTTTGTTCTGACTCCTTTACATGTCCGAAAAGTGGCCAGAGCAATTCTAATTTCAGGCTTCTGTATAAGATAGCATTGGAATAAAGCGGCATGTGGCTTCAGGTGGGAGCTAAGAAGTGATGCAACACCACAAAAGCGAGAAATGTTTCAGAAATGGCACTGGTTGGACTAGGACTCCCTTCCTCAAGGCACGACATTCTGCCTTCTCTCCATTCCAATGATCGTTCTTCGAAAACAAAACCTTCTTCCTGACATCACCTCCCCGGAGTGACGATTCTCCGCCATCTGAGTCATCCTCCTGAAATCACAGAAAACGCTCCGCTCCGATTCCCATGTCCTCCTTTGTCAGCTGAGATTTACATCATCGCAATTACGGTCGGCGCAGGTTGTCCGGAAGGAAGCCGAGATTACCGCCCCGAATTTTCCATAATTGTGTCAGGCGTTTCCTGTCGAAAAGGGCGCATTTGTCCCCTGAGGGTTCCGAACACAAAAACTCAACTAGCGAACATTTATTAAACTTTTTAAACGAAGAGTATGTAGAATTCAAGAGAATATACACAGAAGGGATCCAGGTCTGGTGGGCATGCACAGAATTGATCAGCTGACAAGACGAAGATATGGAGATGAAAGAAGAACAGTCAAGACAAACAACATCGGCAGCAGGACCCGCGTTTTGATTTCTTCAGGTTATCTGAAAACGGTTCGTCAGGTTCGAACGCGGCAGATCTTATCGTCTCACCATTGGAATTCGGTTCGGGCAAGTTTTCGCGTGTCACCAGGTGCATTACAGATACTTTGCCGGGAGGTAGTCCAAGGGCGTTCAGCGTCACGCTGCCGTGCAGAAATCGTCCGTGATAAATTAGTTTCAAGAGATTCGATGCTTCCACCCGCTCCTCTTCCCATTCTGAAAAGGACAAATCAGGAGCAAAGACAGGATTTGGGACTCACCTGCGGGCCAATTGTCAAATACATACTGTGTAACGTCGTGGGCCGAGGTTGAGGGCTCGAACAGCCATTCTTTCGTGCGCCCCGAGACTAGTATCAATTTCAGGTTTATCTGAAAAAGGCGCATAAGGACGGGGAAACGTGAACGGAGGTTTCGCGGCAGCTCGGGACTTGTTTTCGACCCCGCAGATCCACATTGGCGCTGATGGGAGAAGCAGAAACGTTACTTCATTAAGCGGTATACACAAAAGGGCGGAAAAAGTTCAGGGAAGAATGTGAAAAAGCGCCGTTCCCTCGAAACACGCGGCCATTCTCTAAGGTCATTCCCAGAACGACGTCTTCGAATGCGATTGCTCGAAATCTACGTCGTCTTCGTCGCACGATTCGAAGTTTTTGTGGTCGAACTCCCCAGTTGCTATAGTAGGCCAGGCTAGCGGCCGACCGGCCATACCTCC
Organism: Steinernema carpocapsae; assembly: GCA_000757645.3. Lineage (NCBI taxonomy): Eukaryota > Metazoa > Nematoda > Chromadorea > Rhabditida > Steinernematidae > Steinernema > Steinernema carpocapsae. Next base: position 5,444,365 of record AZBU02000005.1, read on the forward strand.
CTCGGGGCTCCTTTTCATAAATCACGACTTGGGAGTCACGCGAGCGTCCGGGGAGTAAGCATTATTCATCCTCTGGGCATCTGGTGGAACTTACGCTGTCCTGCGAGTTGAGTGGAGTCGAATTCTTCGCCGCCATCTCGTCTGCTGCGACGGTTTAACCCTGAAACGAGCGAGAATAAACTATCCGGGCATTAGGAATGTCTCTAGTTAGCCGGCGAACACAATCGCGTATTTAACGCCGCGCAAAACAACAATCACGTAATAACAGCGAGGGGCGCCTTCTCCCCTCATTTGTTCGCCGATTCTCCATCCGCGACTGACTGCGACCGACCGAGGAGCACACATCCACACTCACACATGCTACTGCTGCCGCAAAAAACCCCAAAACAAAACAGGGAATCGATTGTCCCGGCCAAACTTGTCATTCATCGTCGTTGTCAGAAAACATTCGCTCCCATGAGTGAAGAACGGCGGAGATGGCGACAATAGTAGCACCGCTGGCTGCCAGATGGATCGGGTTGGAGTAGCGGCGGCCGCAGCGGTACTATACGTAGCAAAGTGTGTAAAGTATCGAAATTGAGCCTGTGACTGCTGCTGGAAGACCACCGGCAGGAGGAAGTGGCAACACGCGAACACCGCACTCGGTAGATAAACAGTCGCCGCGCTGGGTTGCGCGCGACCACGTCGTTCCACGGTAAACGCAATCTGAGTGCCGAGGCCAATTAAGGAGCGATTTACCGAGCGTCGCTGGCGCCACTCTTCTTTCCGGATGGGGCCAAGGTCACGCGTCGACGCCCCCGGCGGGTCCTAATTAAGTGGAAACGCGACTCGGAACGAGAATATACATACTTAATTGAGTTGAAAATGATGTGCGCGAACGCTGGGATCAATAAAAACGTAATAGATGGACGGCGGATGAGGGGAGAGCTGAGAGCGCGGCGGCTTAGGGGAAGGCGCCTGGTCAGAAGCAGGCAACTCGCAAATCCAGCACCGACGCGCGAAGAGGCGCCCAAATTATCGCGGTGGTGACAAGGAGTGGAACGGAACGAATCGCCTCGCGAGGCTCTCGGAAACAATCGAACAAATTGGGCAACTTTTGGTTTCGGGTTCCCATAAAAGACGGCTTGCGGAGGCTGCTGGAAGCTGAAACTGACCAACGCAATTAGCGTCTTCTTCCCCGTGCGCTATCTGCGCCTAGGCGGAGATCAGCGGTGTTCTTCCATTAGTAGCAACAAGCAGCACGCTCCTCTCGTCACCCTCAAAATCGTCGACGGCGTCGTTGTCGAAGTCAACCCGGCGCATAACAAATTGTGTGACGACGGGGCGGCGGCCCTCTTCTCATCCCATTATGCTCAGGCGATCGCCGCGACCCTTTGACCCCCTCGAACTCGTCCGCTTGACCGCCGAGACGCGCAGATCGGATTACCCAGTTCGGGAATGGGCGACCGTAAAAACGCGTATTCCGCTCAAGCGCTCCCATCTTTCGCTTGGTAAGCTCGAGGCGAATCGTGGGCCTTTCTCCTCTGAGGACGGTGAAGCCCTGAGGGCACAACAAGAGTGCATCCACGGTCAAAACAGCGCTCGATTGTACCCGAACCGGCGCCGCTGCTGACGTAACGATGGCGAAAAGCAGCGCCAAACGAGGTCGGCGATCGATTTGACAGCGCGAACAGCTGACAAGCCGCCGGTGGAGGGCGGAACGCGCTGATCTCCGTCCGCGGACACATTTGCATAAAAGCGAACAAGAGCGAGTGGAACGCTGACTGCATGCAGTTCCTGAGACCACACAAACATGACAAGAAAGGGACAAAACAAGACAACTGTGACAGTATGCGAAGAAAGGAGAGTGACCGGAGCAGCGGGACAAGGGGAAAGCAAACGAGAAACCCGTCTTCGGCTGCGATTGAAAGCTTTCGGATTTGAATTTACCGATCTGGGAGTTGAAAGGACTGCGAGCCGATTGTGCCCACGGATTCTAATAGCCCCGTGCCTAGTGTATCAACATTCAAACCTTTTTTGCATGAAGAACTCGCGCGAGTGGATTTAGTACTGATACTACCGTAGCCCCATTAACTTGCAGCTTGTTCCAGTTTCGAAGTGAACGGGTCACAAATGTTGAAACGCAGTGAGATCAATGGAAAATGTTAATCGCAAAGCGAAGATATTGATCTCTAGGAAACGCTCTGAAAGCTACTTAAAAGCCTTCAAGGAATTTCATTCTATTTTTTCTAACGCAGCTTATGGCTAAACTCCTCACAAAGCTACAGTACTCCACTCAGCAATAATTGCTTGTCGTTAAACATATTTTTTGCGGAAGTTACTGTTAATTATTGGGTTTCAGAGTTGTAAACATCGAATTATGGTTAAGGGCGTAAAGGAAAAATATAGGGATGGAATTACATCTGGAGCACCTTCCATCTTCCTCGTTTGAAGTTGTCAGCCGTTTGAATCGACTTATCGAATTCAGGTTCAAGAGCGACTTCGAACGGCGGGGAAACCAGATTCCCGAGAAGGCAACACGCAAAACTCGTCCATGGCCGCTTATTCTTCTCCGAACATCGATTAGAAACAAAACAAAACGCGGCGATCGATCGCCGAAAGATCTAAAACGGTTTCGTGTTTGCGGAGTGTACACGTAAGCGGCGACTACGAGAAGAAGCAAACATTCTTCGAATGCGCAGATTAGCGCGGAATCGAGGCGCGAGGGGACGCGGAGATACGATCGGCGGCGCTCCGCGGCCGGGAGAAGAAGAATAAGACCCAGTCCGCGGCGAACCTCAATTGGGAACTCAAGGCGGCGGCTGAGAATCGCGGGTGCAAACAAAAACACGAAGAAGACCACTTCTCGATTTCACTCGCATCTTGACACCATTTTCTTCCTGCCCACAAAAACGAAGCCAGTGGAGAAACGTCCGTCGATCAGCTGTGGGCGGCTGCTGCCTGACGACTAGGCCTCCAACCGCTGGGGGCGGTTACTAGTTAACAGCGCAACTCGATCGATTCTTCGGGGACTCCGCGGCGCTCCGGGCGATGTCGAAAAAGAACTCGAAGAAGAAGACGCGGCCACGTCGAAACCAGCGAAGACGAGTTGCTAATTACGCCCAGCCAGGGTTATTAGCCCCAAGAACTTGCCAAAATGCTCTTTCAACGCCTCGAATCGTCCCAGAGAAACGTGGGGATGCGGGCATTTATTGGAGCAATAAGCGGTCCCCAGCAGCGCTTGTTAGGTGTTACATTCACACGCACCCGCGTCATCGAAATTATGCCCACGTCTGCGCCTTAACAATTGAGGCCGTAGGAAAAACCACAGAGAAAGAGATTCGTGGAAAACAAACTCGCAAATAACTTATTTATCAAAATTCACTGGAAAATTTATGCACAAGCAAACGGTACCCAAATATCGTTACTTCCATAACTTCTTGATTGACATGTTCTTCTCGTTGTCCTTCTGCATGACCTTTCCAACGGCCATCTCGAAGTCTTCCTGGGTGACGTGTATTCGGCGTTCACGAAGGGCGAACATGCCGGCTTCGGTGCACACGGCTTTGACTTCGGCTCCGCTGGCTCCGGGGATCTGCTCGGCGATCTTCCGCATGTTGATTCCACGCATCAAGTTCATTTTGCGGGAGTGGATCTTCAAAATATCAGCGCGAGCCTTCTCGTCGGGCGCAGGGAACTCAATTTTGCGGTCGATACGTCCTAAATAATTCGTTGATCACGTGGAAAGCGAGGAAGCAGAACGTACCAGGGCGCAGAAGAGCGGGGTCAAGAATGTCAATACGGTTGGTAGCCATAATGACCTTAATGTTCTTGGTGGCTTCGAAACCATCGAGCTGGTTGAGCAGCTCCAGCATGGTTCGCTGCACTTCGGAGTCACCACCGCTGTTTCCTTCCACGCGAGATGAACCGATCGAGTCGATTTCATCCATGAAGATGATGGACGGAGCGTGTTCACGGGCCATGACGAACAGCTCGCGGACCATTCGAGCTCCTTCTCCGATGAACTTCTGTACAAGCTCGGATCCGGAAACACGAATGAAGGTACATTCGGTGTGATGAGCGACAGCACGGGCCAGAAGAGTCTTTCCGGTACCCGGCGGACCATAGAGGAGGACACCCTAAAATGTTCAAGCGTCAGAAATGTTTCGAAATCCTTATATTATGGCGCCGGAGAAGCCGATTTCTATATGATGATACAGGAACGTTAAAAAATGTCGGTTGGGCATAAACACCGAGGCCTTATTTTTTCGGCTTTCAGCACCTGAAGCAACCACTGAATCTTTTCAAATATAATTTAGGACAGTTTCATGAAGATCGACATCGTGGTAAAAGCAATATCGACCATTTAAAGCGCATAAGAAAGTATGTCCATATATTTGTGATTCCCCAAAAAATGAACAAGTTTCTACATACCTTAGGTTGAGCGATTCCAAGAGCTTCGAAGAGTTCAGGATGCTTGACGGGCAGCTCGATGACTTCCTTGATTTCCTTGATCTGCTTGTCCAAACCTCCGATCATTTCGTAGGTCGAGTCGGGGACCTTTTCCACCATCATCAAGCTAACGAGAGGATCGACTTTGTTTGGGAGAACCTTGTGGAGCGCGTAGCTGTCGGCACGAAGAGCGACGCGACAGCCAGGGGTGATCTGCGAGATGTCGATGCCCTTGTCCATGTCGACAACGTATTTTCCTTCGGGATGCACCTTCACCAGGACCTTCTTCTTGTCCATGGCCTTGGACACTTCGCCGACGTAGGATCCCTGTTCGTGGAGCTGCTGCAATTCTTCCTTCAGCATTCGGACCTTCGCGTTCAATTCGTTCCGCTGGGCTTGCAGACGGCGGACATTCTGGGTCTTCTCGTGGACGCGCTGCTGGGCATCGTCGATCTTTGTCCGGTAGTAGGTCTTCAGTGTTTGTTCCTCTCCGCGTGCCATTTTCAGCTGAAACACGACGAGCGACGTTTACTGGACCGACCGGAAAGGGGACGCTGATAAGCACGAAATGAGAATGAGAAGCGACGCGACAGACCAAAAGCAAGGCTAGACGGGACACGAATAGAATAAAATGTCTGGCATCGATTCCCACGTGAGCGATGCCGCGTTCGTGCCGTGTGGCAATTAAATTGTCTAAAACCGCGTTTCCCAGACGTCCAAAAATGCTCAAAAGCGGCCGCATGTTTCAAAACACCGTCTGTACGCGTACGCAAGCACTTAAAAATTTAATAAACATTTCGCGGTAGACAGTCGACCGTGCGGAGGCAAATTGGAAGTTCATTCCACGCGCGAGAAGAAACTCAGACGTCTTGACCGCTCCAGAATCGCCAGAAGCCAAACAGAAGTCGCTCTTGCAGCTTCGTAAGAAGGAGACAGACATCTGCAAAAATTTGAAAATGATGACAGTTGATCGCATCGAGACCAGTCGTAAAGTTCATACGGTTGCCTTACAATTCTTTATTTGCTCTTTGCCGACCACTTGAGGGTTGCAGCTTCCCATCTTCAAAACCCCGATTCGTGATAAATATTCGATTAGCATAGACTTTATCTCTCGCTTCCAACAGTGGTCATATAACAGGCGAGATTTATAAACATATGCGCATATAAATATTAATAGAACAAGCTTTGCAACCTATGGTAACAATACATCAGGAGTTTCGGAAAGAAATAACCAGTCAGATGGGTCCGATTTGTACAAAAAGAGCGGAACAAGGCTACATAAAACGAAGGCAATCGAGAGGAGGTTCAAACTTGCGAGAAGACGAAGAAACCTAGGGAGGCGAATCATCTAAGGAGCACTTGGAGGAGAAGCGAAGGCGGAACTGTTCAGGCAATGAGCAATATTATCGCAATTTACAGGAAGATGGTGGTAAATCACGGGTATCACACACAGCGGTGCACGGAAGTGAGCAAATCGAATAAATTAAAGGTTTGTGATGGTGGAGAAAGAGTGTCGTTTGCTAGAGGTGGCAAACTGGCAGGAGGAGTTCGACGAGGGGGAGTTGAGGTTCAAATTCATCTGCGAAACGCTGTCGGTGAGCCGGCCCACGTCTTCGTTCAGCAATGCGATCTCCTCGGCGTGGCGGGCGCGCATTACATTCAGCTGCTTTGCGCGGTCTTCTTCGAATTTTTTCATTTCGTCATCTATCTGAAAACGGAATCACCACTGAAATATAACTGAAATTCTAAGGCACTGACCCTGCAATCCAAGACTGCCTTTCTCCGAGCTATTCTGTCGGTAAGCTGGACCCTCTCGCGCTCGCACTGGTTCTCGAGGCTGATCTTCTGCCTACTCTGGAAGGCACTCAGCAGCTCCAGCTCCTTCGTGAGCTTCTCGGAGAGTTGCTTCGCCTCATCTTCTTGCCAAGATTCCAGCTTGACAGTTTGATCCTGCACCATGCTCTCGATGGTGGACTCGTATTGGGCAGCCAGCGTGGCTATCTTCCTCTTCTGCTCCTCCTTCAGCTTCACGGACAAATCCTTTTGTTCATCACGAGAAGCCGCGTTGAGCAAATGGGTCTGATAAGCCTTGAACTGCCGCGTTTGGGTCTTTACAGCCTGCCGGAACTGTTTCCTGATTTGAGCTTCTTTGCTCTGGAAGAATGAACTTTTGAACGCCTTGAACACATTTCCAACCTTCAACTCGCGCGGCTGTTGTTTCGACTGCATCGCGTGCTTTTTCTTCATCTCGTCAGTGGCACGACGGTTGTAATCCTTTTGGTTCGTGGTCTCCGAATCGTGCTGGATCTCCATATGACGCTTCTTCATCTGGTGGATTTCTCTCAGATGATTCAGCTCCATGTCACTTGTCAGTTCGTGGTGGCGACGTAGAAGGCCGTGACACGTCTCGATCTGCCTGGCGTACACGTTCAGCTCCTTAAAAGCCTCTAATTATGCATTTCAATGAAAAATGGCGACGTACATCGTTCAAGAGCTTGTCCTCAAAAGAGTTGTATTGCTCCGTAGACGATCGCTTAACGCGTTGCAACTCCAATCGAAGGTGTTCTTTCTGTTCGTGTTGGAAACGCTCTTCGGAGGAGTTTTTTCGAGCCAAAAGATTAGCTTTTCCAACCTTATAGGCCTGTTCGAGCTCGCTCTTGGAGTAATTCCGACTTTTCAACTCCTGAAACCAATACGGTAACCTCCCTAAGTTAAATAATAAGCACTTACAGCCTTCAATCTGTCCTTATTATGTTTGTACTCCTTCTTCTGAGCGTTGCAGTAAGCCTTGAACTGTTGATCGTCTGCAGATCCACGGTGTTTCCTCAGTTTCTTCTCGGAGTCTTCGTTCTCACGAGCCTTCTTCTCAAGTTCCGAAGTTTGCTGATTCCTCACTCTAGTCTGCTCCTTCTGCAGATTCTGCTTCAGCTGCTCATACTCACGGTCAAGACGAGCGCGCATCGCTTCCGCATCAGCGCTGCACTTTTCCTCGATGATCTTCAGCTCTTTATGGTGCTGCTGACGAAGCCTCTTGTAACCACACATCTGTTCGTAGAGGTTGTCCTCTCGCTTGTATTCTTCCACCTCACGAGAGATCAATTTCGTGGTTCTGAGGGTGGAGAACTTGGACCTCCGTAGGGTAGCTACATCTTCCTATAATTCGAGAGATATACTAACTCTACAACTTACGATCCCCATACCTTTCCTCCAGCAATTCGGTGGAACGAAGGAACAGCAGACGTCTCGACGCTGCTGGTCGACGCAGGACCGTTTTCATCCCCAACGCTGATAATCGTCCTGTTCGACTTCGCACCAGATACCTCGTCGTAATCGACGCTTCCCTCTCCGTTCTGATAAGGGCCTTCGCCCGAATCGTTACGAAGGGACGCCGTAGAGGTTTTCGGAGATTCCGAGAAGGCTTCGCTGTTGGAAGTTCCGTAGATGGCGGAAGCATTAGGCAGAAGATGAGCGGGAATGGGAGGTCTTGAGCTGTTCTTGCGACTTGAGGTTCTCTCCGAGGATTGGAACGAGCGGAGCGAGTTGGAATGCGAGCTCACGGAATCGCAGCCGCCTCCGCCGAGCGACAAAGGTGCGTCGTAACCCGTGCTAATTTCATCGTCCTCCTGAAACCAAAATCCATAAACCCATTTTTAATATTTTCGTCTTAACCTCCATTTCCATGTCATCTCGGCTATCCAAGCTACACACTTCGGAGGTACTGGCGCTAGCGCACTGCTGCTCGTCCAAATACATCAACTTCCTCATCTTCCTGTACTGGAAATTGTCCAATTTCCTAACAACGCCTTTTGTCCTGGCGATAAGGTCGAGGATTACTGTAGGAGATCTTTGTTCCGTGATGAAAGCGTGTGTTCGGCAGGCCATCGTGGACATCCGCTGTGAAGGGTCCTTCCGTAGGCATTGGTCCACGAAAGAGCGGAACTTCTCGGACCAGTGCATCTTATTCCCGTTTTCGACGTCGTCGTTGCTGGTTCCAAGGCCCGGTGCCTCGTTCTGGGCGATGTGGTAGAGGGCCGACATCGCGTTCATGTTGAATAGCGGCGGTCTCCGTTCAGCCAGCTCGATGCACGTGATTCCCAGGGACCAGATATCCGCTTTCGTGTCGTATTGGCCTTCGTCCATGCTCAGGATGACCTCGGGAGCAATCCAGTAGGGCGTTCCAACGAAACTCTGGGCTGGACATGACATTGAAGCAGATCCAACGTCGGCTAAAAGTCAGAACTGAGAAATAGAACGCAGAATGCTAATCGTACCCAGTTTCACAATACCGGTATCAGTAAGCAAAATATTGCCGGCCTTAATATCTCTGTGGATTCGCTTCTTCTCGTGTAGGAAGACAAGGCCGGACAAGGCTCCATCGCAGATCGCAGCAATTTCGCTCTCGAGTAGCGGTTTCTTGTGGACTTCCAGGATGTCAGAAGCGGATCCAATACAGTATTCCATAACCAGCCAGCACGTGTGCTCCTTGAGGTAGCAGGTCTTGTACCCCACGATGTTTCTGTGCTGAATATTCTTCAGGAAACTGACTTCTTTGCAGATGTCGCTCCATTTCTCTGTCGCTTGTTTCCCTGAGAAGCCCATCTTCTTGATGGCCACGGTTTCGTTTGTTTCCTTATCGAGTGCCTGAAATGTTTCTCGTCAGATTATCGAAACGAAAACGATCAAAACTCACGTAGAAAACGGCGCCGAAGGAGCCGTGGCCGATCTCGCGGAGGTCTTCATACCGAGACTCTGGGTCGGCCGAGCGATTAAACAACGCGGCTATGTTGGGGTCCTTAAGCGACCCCGGCTTCTGACTCGTCGTCGGAGGCATCGTTTCTGCGGCTCTTCTTGAATTTCATCGATGACTCACAAGTTTTCCAAGGTCGACGCCGATTCTCCAGGGGGCATGCGTGGAGCACCCGAACTTCGTCGACCTCGAGACTTCGGCTTCCGGTGCGGGAAGCGCGTGGATCTGAAACGACGCGAAACTGAGATTCTCCGCTCGGAGCCCGCGTGAGCCGCGAATCTGCAAACAGCGATTCTCCGCTCGCTAAACAAAGTTTCTTCGAACGACCGTCGCGCACTTCGACGGCGCAGGGACGTCGCGGCGGGAGTTTCGCTCGCCCCTTTGCGAGTTTGCACTTCAGACGTCTGCAGTCCTCTGGACGCCTGTAACCGAAGGAAAAGAAGACTCGGGAGGATTCTGGAAGCCGCGAGAATACGCTGAGGTAGCCAACCGCACCTGACCTGGATCTCCTGGATCGTGAAGCCTGCTCATGGGAATCCGAGGGATTATAGCGATAGAACAACTGGAGATGATGAATACGGTATGTTTTGCTATCAATTCCGAAACAGAGTTCAAATTTTAGGTGAACGTTGGAAAGCGAAGAAGCTTTGTACGACTTCTTGTGTTCCCTCGGATTCCGTTGGCGTTATTTTCGAAGAATTTCCTTGCTCGACAGTCCTTACCTGACCTACGGCCTCCGAACACCGTCGCTCTCTGGATTTCCCCCTCTCCAAGGCTCCCCGCAACCTTTGCTATCCTCTCGATCAGCGGCAACTCGCAAGGCCGCGTAACTCGAGCTAATTTTGCCACTCGCGCGCTCTTCTTTGACACCGTCGCGAGAAGCGATCAAATTTCGCCTGTAGCGCTCTTCAGCGCTGACAACGCGGCCTTGGCCCCTGATGGCTATTATTGTAAACGCGCCTATAAAGGACCCCAATTAGCGAGCGAACGGCAAACGGGGCCAATCACGGCGCCTAAACGAGGCTCACATACGATCTCGCAAGGAGAAGAGGTTCCACGCAAAAGCGGAGGGCGAAACACTTGTAGGCGATCGCGTGGAGTTGATCTGCGGGTGGTCCTGCTTCACCGACGCCTTTAGGAATGTAGCTGGGCCGCTGACGATTCGAGTGATAAGGAGAACAAGGAAACGAAGAATGACTCAAAGCGCCTTAGTGGTGTTTAGTTGGGGCGGCAGGAAACGGAGAAGCCACAGGCAAGATTAGGGATCCCATGTGGCCGAAAGATGTTTCGCGGTTTTTTAGAAGGGACTCACGACGACATTCTTGTATCGATGGTGGATATTGTTGAGAGAATGGTTCGGAAGAGAACAACGATTAAGGGCATGGGTAAATAGTGAGTTAGGTAGTTTAAGTCGCAGTTTCTTGATTGGGCCGAAGGTAAACCACCCTAGCTCTGACTTTATGGCGGATTTATCTAGTTTGTCGGTAATAAGAGCATTCGAGAAAGATTATGTCGATTGCGATGCTCTCGTTAACGAAACTTTAATTGAGGTGTGTTTGTATCTATGAGAACCAATAATAGTTTAACATCCGTTTTTTTCATAAATTGTAATCGCACTGCGTTTCTTGCCCTTTTATCAATTCGGTCAGGTCTCAAAGCAGTAAAAGGACTGAACAGCCTCACCAGATCCCGATTGAGATATATCCCGCAACATCTTTCTCGCCTCACCCAAATGACCGTCGTCCGGCGACCCTCACCTCTCGGCGCCCCTTTCGGCACTCTCGTGTCAATTATCTGGTTACAACAAGTCGTCCTCCGAAGACAAACGAGTTTTCCTCACCTCCTCCTCCTCTCACAAAGGACTTCCGAATTGTAAACCTTTTACGGCGCTCGCCGGGCACCTCTTCAGGTTCTCCATAACACGTCTTCGTGACACGATCGCTTGGCCACACACGCGGTTTCGCGCACTCCTAACCGCCTTTCACAGTACGATCGTCATTTGTCACTACATACACGTCGCATCAATTTGACGCGAGTCGATTCTCGGCGACCTTCAGCTGTCTTCGTTCGTTATGCAAATGCGTCGAGGGGCGCGGAAGCATCGGAGTGCCACCAGGGGCGCAAAGGTGTCCGGAAGAAGGACAAAGACGCCCTCAGAAGCCGACTGAGTCTCTCAAAGTCAAATAAACATTTTATGGCACCGATAATGGCCGATCGCATCGCTTTGATCCGCCTCGATGAACGAGAGGTCCCGACCGGGACCGAGTTTTCCCGCTGTTGTCGTGGGTTCGAAACTCCGATTCCTAATTCTGCGCTCTATTTGGTCCGCTTGTGATCCAACGGATTCACGAATCGAATCTGTCGAGGACGGATTCGTTCGAGCAAAAAATTCAATCCGATCTTGTTTGGTTTTGATGGGATGTGTAATTAATTGAAGGCTGTAATGACTTTCATATTCACTTTTAAAAGCAGCATTTTCGAGAATCTTTGATTCCCGCTAAAAATAATCTCTCCAGATCTCTTCCACAATGATTCTCCTCTCTCTAAGATCAAGTCGCTCCTGTAGAATCCAGCCTTTGTAATCTCTGATCAACAGTCTCCGTCGACATCGGATAGCAACGCAGATCCAGTTCCCTCGTCTAAACGAGTTGTCCTACCGTAATCCCCTTCTGATTAGATAATAAGTGCTAAAACACGCACGTTTGTCTCCGTGATTTACAGCCGAACCCCGTCCCCTCCGGATCCCTTCTCAAGCCTCCTCTGCGCCTCTCGGGTCCAACTCCAACCTCCCTTCGCCTCTTCTGAATCGGGGCGAGGGAGAGTAAATACGAAACAGAGTGGCTCCGGAATCGTTGAATTGCAGTCTATTATGTTAACTCGTCGGCGCTGGCGCGGGGGCGGCGCCGCCCCAATCGGAGCCAATCAGAGGCGCGTGCAGCAATAAAACGATTTGTTCGACTGTGCGCGGCGAGGCTGACGGTCGGCCGACTGTCAATATTGCGCCGAGAAGAGGAGTCGAGGCGAAGGAGGTGAATTAGATGTGCTCCGCTGGGCAAATGGGTTAAAAGAGTGTGTGGCACGCCCCTGGCAATCACGATTCTCGCGATTCCGAGATGCCCACTTTGAGAAGGATCGGATTCGAGAAGCGGCGAAGGTCGGAGTGGATACGGTAGGTGGGGTGGAGGTCGATCGTTTTTAGCCTCTGTCGTACCTCATGATTTTCATTTCCGTGTTTTTTGCGAGTATTTTAAGCACTCTAACATCAATCTAAATCTTTTGACCTTTTTCACCGTTTTTGATTAAACGTTTTAACAACGTCCGAGTTTTCAGCAGTTTTCTGTAAGTGGTGCTAATTTAAGGCCTTTGTTGCTTCCACAGTGTTGTGAACAAATCGTTCAGTTTTATCTCAATTTTAGAATTTGAGCACGATGATTGCCTGAAAATGACTAGACTGTTTCCTTTCATTCTAACGATTTGCTGTTAAAACATTTCTCAAAACCAACGAAGCAAACACTTGCTTATTGTCATTCGACTGTAAAACACCAAAACTGAACATTTTGGGCTCCTTTCAACCTCCAACCAGAAAATGCACTTGCAGGTCCTACTGTAACTGCCACGCAGTCCACAAGACAACAAAAAATAGATTCCATGTTTAAATCTTTATTGTGCCATAAAATTGACTTCGGTAAATTGTGACTTGAGTTAACGGCGTGTCGGTACTTTAGAGGTCACCGCCTACCGTATCCGCATTATCACGCCTTCCTGGTCCCAACCCGTCGATGTCCATTATCCTCTCCGACGATCCGTTATTTTCCAACAAATCGACAAAACTCGTTCCGTGGCCTAATGGAATTCGTGATTCAAGCCTCAGATACTGTATTCTTCCTCCGGGCGGTCGACGGCGGTGGTGACGGCTACTAAGAGAGCCATCTGTTGACAGTTAGTGGTCATTGTCTACTGTCATGGAATTGCTCTCTTAAGGAGACGTCGTTGTGCAACCGACAAAGATAATAAAAGTGAATCGTAAAACGGCGAGGAAAACGAGCGAGAGGAGTTATCGTGACTGGGATCGCGCGCCCGACGCGAGAGATGCCGAGGTGAGATCTTGAGGCGAGAGATTCGCCCCGACCCGGGTTGGGTAAGTTTTGTTGTGATCGAGTATTTTGGAAATTGGTGAAGTTATTACACTCATTTTGTTCCAAATATCTAACGGAAAGTAGGTCTTAAATGCAGCCTAGCATTTTCAGCGCAAACCTAATAACGTACTGAAACACATGTTTCAGAATAAAGTCGGTTTTGGTGTTTAAAACCAGTAGGAACACAAAATAGTTTAGTTAAGTGCTTATGTTCTGCCTTTGTTGTTTTTTAGATAGTCCGATAGCATTTGTTTAATTGCGATTGATTTACGGACTTTATTAACGATACACCAAAACTGATTGTTCACAAAGTACTTTTCTTCCAAAAGTGTAAACTCGGTTATTCTCTGCTGGTAAAATTTGCTACCAACTTCTTTACACAATACTAAACCCTTTTACTTCACAGCCCACACTGGCACATTCTGAGTCTGAATAAGGGCGTCGGCGTAAAATCGAGCACTTTTTGCGCTTCTTTCCGGATGGAAGTTCACGATCTCCACGCTTCCCGGAACTCTTCTGCGGCGCAGACTCTTCCCACAGTACACTTGCGTAACGCTGCCTGAAAGTGCATCACGTAAGAAAACATTTCTTAATTATGCTGGTGTGAAAAACGCAGATTTCCGTGAAGAACAAAACTTTCAAATTTGTCAGTATTTTAAATTGGATTTAAAACATCACCTAAAAACAACGATTGTTTCAAGATGCATAATTCCGTCTGGTGCGTTTGCATGGTCCGTAAGAAGAACGTTTTTATTGGCCGAAACCCCAGAACAAATAAATAAAAAACAAAATTGAATTCGAAATGGGCCGCTTGTCTGGGATTTTCTGCTTGCGATGATCTCTTAATGAAACATTTTACACACAGAAGTGTCGTTTTCCAGTTCACCTAACACCTTACAAATTCTATTTTCATAGACGAAAATATTTGACCTTGTGAATTTGTTTATCATATGTTGCCCTCAAAGCGAATTCAGACTTCTTTTTGTTGTTCCATGATCTACAACGTAGATTCAAACCGCTTTTGTGACTACCCGACGTCCTCTCCTGGCCACAAAAATAGGGCTGAATCACGTAGACTTGGTTTGAAGCAAGCCTCGAGGACATTCAAAATCAGAAGGTTCACCCCAACACACTTAACACTTGCTCCTCTTCAGTATTTTCCGTAACACTTAAAACGGTTTCTTCTTTTAGAAAAAGTCGCTTGAACTGCTAGGACAATTGAAGAGTCTTTGTAGTCGGACATTCGTCGATTATCGTTTTCCTAAAAGTGTTTCGGTCCACAGAAGGTCGCGGGATTGGCGCGCTTCTCCCGAACCCAAAACTGGAATTTCCCGACGTCTGTTCTCCAAATATGAAAAAGGTTTATTTCGAACGAAACGCATGGGAACGTAATGTGAACCTAATATTCTTACAAATTGCTTCTACGTAGGTCTCTATTCCGGCTACGGACACCCAGAAATGCGGATTCATTTAAGCCGTCAGTAAAAAGTGACATCTGTTTGCTTATTGTGACAGCTGATTTGGGTAATTGTTGTGGCGTGATCCAAAACAGTTTCTTGGACAGCCGGAATTTTCCGGACGGCTCAAAAGGTCGGCAGTACATGGGTAGCATCCTGGTTTGGACAACAATTACAAGTTCAAGAACAACTTTTGTTATGTCTTCATAAACCCCGGTCATGTTGTTATCCCTCCATCTTCATATCCCCTTCCATTAACTCAACCAGATTAACCATTTAACTGTCGTATCTGCGCTTGCACGCGGCGGTTAAGACATGTGGCGAGGGCAAAATAGGTGGTGAGGCTGGATCGGAGGGCGGATACAACAGTTAAATGGCTAATCTGGTTAAGTAAATGGAAGGGGATATGACGATGGAGGGATGACAACATGACCGGGGTTCATGAGGACATTACACTTTTCACTCTCAAAGGCCCTAACTCAATTGTGGTTTTTGCGTACCTTCAGATAATTGCGAACTCACATCCTCTTTCGAGAACCGAAAACCACTCAAAACGCAAAATGTTCTCCGGAGATAATGAATTTACGTCCCCTGCTCGCCCACCGCTTAACCTTCAGATAATTGCTTTCTTTTTGCTTTTCCGAACTTTCCACTTTCCGTTCTTCGAAAACTCTTTTCCACAAACGATCGAAGTTAACGAAAAACGAATTTATACAATCTCCTCCTGTTCTGCACGGTACTCAGAACACGATCGGCGACTCAGAATTCGGCATCTTCTTCGAAGAGCTTCGGCAGAATCACACGTTGCAGGTACCTCTGGAAAGGGTCACCGCGTCCCACGCGTCGTTTTCCGAATCGAAGAGGGCCGCCGGGGGCCATCGGGCTGCGTTTCCCGAAACGAAGAGGACCCTTCGGCCTTCCTTTCTTGACTGAAAGCACAGATTCAGAGAATGAGTGCAAAAAGGGAGACTTACAGGGAATGGCGATTTCGTCGTCGACTTCTGTTAATCCGTAATCTGAAAAATTAGCACGGCTAATTAGGTCTTTCTATAAAATTCTGATATAACATTTTTGGACTTATTTTGGAACTCAGAGAACGCGTAATGTGAAAACACCGGAGTACATTGAATCCTCGGCTTCCACATTCCCTCTATCGTCAAAACCAAGTCTTCCGCTTTTTCTGCTTTCCGCTAAACTTTTCCCCAAAACAACAAACGTTCATTAAACCCTCTTTCCACGTCACTCAATTCATAAAACCAAAGACCAAGAACCCACCTTGTTGCGAGTGGACCGATCCGAAGATGCAGAAGAGGACGACGAAGGCGAATAGAAGAAGCGTCGAAACCGAAAAACGGAGCATTTCTGGATTGTGCCGAAGTCGGAAGGCTTAAAGCTAAAAGCATCGGTGGATGATGGTCATTGGAGCCGGGGAGGAGCTTCGCCCGGACGCTCCTCCCACCTTGGGACTCGGCGAGGCGAGGAAATCGCGAGGAGGCCGCCGAAGAGCAAATGAGCGCATTAAAGGTAATTGCGGGAGTTGGACGAAAGCGGCTCGAGCGTAATTAAAACGGGGAAGGAGTGGAGGAAGGAGCGTGGCTTGTTTGTTTATGGAAGACCGGAGATTGCGGAGATGGCTGAAGCGAAGGCTTCGGAGCTTAAGAGGTCGGGCTTAACGACGAACACTTGAAAGCTAAACAAACTGTGATACTGTAGCAAAGCGTGAAAAGAGCTTCAATGATAAGACCATGGATGATCGGGTCTCGGGGGAAGAGCAGTAAAAGTAGGCGATGAGTGTTTGCTTCACTTAGAGTTTACGGTGCAAAAACCACAGGATTTAAAAGGAAAACAGCAAAGAGTTCAACTTTTTCACATTTGAACTAAAACGAAAATGAACAATTAAGAAGGCTTGATCTAAATACTCAAAACGAATACAAGGAAATATAACGTTTGTTTGTTTACAACGTTGGAAATCACACTTAGGGGACTGATCGAGTGCCTCTGGGAGTTGAGATACGGATCGACTGATAAAGCAATGAATCGTTGGAAATTAAGACTTAAACGAGTGTAGAAAAATGGAGAAGACAAAGATGAAAAAGCAACTTTGGTTTTTAGGTGTACTCTAATTGTGCTTAAAGTCGCCAACGGTAAACAAAATTAGATCACACCAGTCAACTTTTTAAATTGTTTTGCGGCCAGCTCAGACAATCACAAGCAAATAGCACGTGTGATTTACTCCATTTAAAAAATTATGATTACTTTGAACGTTTGAGAACTCTATAACCTCTTCGTTTTTCACATTAATTGATAGCCTTGCAAAGATTTTACCATTGGGGCAGACAACAATATTTGCCTAATTGTACACCCGCTCGGATTTCCTCCAGATTTAAACGGAGGACAACCTCTCGGGAAGCCAAAACAGGGGCATGTGCATTTATAAATCCCATTTGCGGAAGACGTGATCGCGGTTTCTGCTGTCCCCAACGCTTTCGCAAAACAATTGGCAACAGCGCCGACTTTCCGCAGTAATTCAAACTCAGTAGTTTCAAACTTAGAAGGAAACCTCTCCAAATGTAGCACGCAGATCGGGCTGAAAATTGGCTGATTCCGAAAAATATAGGTCTAGCCTTCCACCCGGTTGGAATGACCCCTGTCTGGCGCTACAAGTTGCGTCTCGTCCGGGATTCAGACATGGAAGCCTTATTTTGCTTCTGCGGCTGAAAGAGTCGGTTGTGTTGTGTGAAACATGGCCATCAACCCGTCGAATGTGCTGAAGCTGCTTGTCATGCGATTCCTGATCATCAGAGTACGGAGAATAGATCTCCGCGATCTTCCATAATATCTTCAAGAAATTCTACAAAAATTCACGCCAGAAAACGCTTCAAATCTTACCAACTATACCAAATAGTTTTCCGCACACTGATGATCAGGGAATCGCAGGGCAAGCAGCTTCAGCACATTGGACGGGTTAACGGCCATGTTTCACACAACACAACCGACTCTTTCAGCCGCAGAAGCCAAAATGAGGCTTCCGTGTCTGAATCACTGACGAGACGCAACTTGTAGCGCCAGACAGGGGTCATTCCAACCGGGTGGAAGGCTAGACCTATATTTTTCGGAATCAGCGCATCGAGATCTCCTTGCTCGCCAATTTTCAGTCCGATTTGTGTGTTACACTTGGAGAGGTTTCCTTGTTAGAGTGGCAACTCCAAAATATCGTGCCAAGTCCAGTGGATCGCTGAGTAACGGTGTATATTATGTATTTATGTACATGTCAGGATTGGATTTCATGAATAAAAGTAATAAACACATTTTACAACGTGGCTAAGTAGTTCCCGATGTCCTTTGAAGCGTAAAGGTCACAGAAATACCGTATCCTTCCACTGACTCTCCGGTGGTTTCTGATTCCTTCCTTGCTTCGAACCCTTCTTCGCTCGACTTATCCTAATAAGGTAATTTGATTGAATTCTAATGCTATGATGCTTACGACCATTCGTCAACCTGGAATTCTCGTAAATCTTTCTACTTTCAGTTTTAGGAAACTTTCCGGCACGTCGTCGAACGTCAGCAACTCATCGCACCTTCCTACGCAAATCGTTGTTTGTCAGTTCGGACAAAAACGCGTTCCAGGATGGAAGAACGGTCGTCGGTTTGCGGATCAACGCTTCTTTTGTTTCTAACTTTGAAAACAAGCCTAATTAGGAGAAGGCGATGACGGGCAAGATGACACGATACGCGGGATTATTGTGGAAATGCGGTGGAAAGGAAAGATTCAGGAGCGCGGAAGAACGAAGGAAAACAAATTGGGATCCATGTTCGATACCTGAACGCGTGAGGTTTCTCGGAATATCAGATTCTAATTCCATTTTCACGAATTGTGAATAATCGAGTTTAGAAACGTCTGGAATAACTCATAACGTTGAGAAGGCTTGAAAGTATAGAACTTGGTGAGTTAAGGGGAAATTTCGTCGAGAGCACCTGTGCGGAACTTCTGGACTAGCGAGGCAGAAAAGTTTGGAAATACTGTTTTCAATTTTGTGCGTATGCAAAAGACTTTAGGAGATTCTCAATATTCACAAATTTCCGCATTTAAGGTAAATTTCAACGAGACGGTCCTTAAGGCTTCCGAGGTCAAATACGTATCTCGCTCTCAAAGTACAACAGGTCTCTCCAGATTTGATTCGCTAAGCAAACTCCGTCACTCCGCTTCTGGGTTCGGCAAATAAATTAACTTAGGAATGCATTATTCATTTACTTGCTTCTAAATAAAAAAGGTTTACTCATTTAGAGACCGAATGCAGAGAAAAAGGTCGCGATGGAGCGTTGTCTTCGCGACATGACTTGCTCAAACGTCAACGTGTTCTGGTTTATGACCAACTCATGTGGATGTAGCGGTTATTTTCTTGAGGACCAAATAAACAACCGTTTTAAACTTTAACAGGAAATTGGGGTTTCCTTGTTTTACTCTAAGGGAAAACACACCGGGCACGAGTTTGAACCACGACAACGCAGTCATAAGCGGGATAATTGTACTTTCTGCGTGTGTGCGGCAATTGAAGAACAGTGAACCAAAGTGAGTTAGAATCATGAACGAGAAACCTTTCTGGGGTAAGAATGACACGTGAAAGGTCTTTTTGCGGAGATCAAACTTTGTTTGACTTGCACTAAGAAAGGGATCTCCGAGAATAAATTTAAACATCTTCAGCTGTGAAAAGTATCTTCAGGCTTCTACATGGTCTTACTAAGCTTAAGAATCTTCCTTCGCTTGTCTTCCTTCTTTTCGTCATTTGAAGCCCCGAGGCATTTGCCGCTCCGCTCGTATTTAACTTCAAGTGCAATTGGGGCCCCAAACGGAAACTCCTGACGAGATTTGTCCGACGCACGGTGACATCATCACAAATTCGAATCTGCAAAGGACTCGCGACTCGCGGCGATTTCGGAAATTTCGGGATTCTTTCGCGCCTGTGAATCGTGGGTTCCTCGAGGATTCCGAATTCAATTTCCCCGTTTTCAGATGCTGGGTCGCCTGTCATCGACGGCACCGAAGGTGCTGCTGCGGACGACGGTTTGCAGCGAAGTTTCGCAGCAGAAATGCGGCGTCCACCACCACAAGGAACGGGGCGATCTGCAGCGATTCATCGGAATGAAGCGCTCAAATCCCCAACGCGCCAACAGAAATACCCACATGAACGAGAGGATGTTCAGAGCCGTAAGCTTCAAATCCCTAGTTTTTGTGTATTAAGCAATAATACCAGATGAGAGGCCAAAAACGCTTATCATCGATCTGCCGGACGACGAAGAAACCCGCAGACGCGATAATATGGCACCGGCGGAGATGCGAAACGAACTTCTGCGCCAAGTTATCTACATATCCTTACTAGGAGGTCTCTCCGCGCAAGTGGAACGAGAGCCAGATCACTCTTAATTCCTTCCGTAAGTTCCTCTTTTCCAACGCATTTGTTAAATATATCTAATTTTAAGACTCTGTCGTCGATCCTTACGTGACCCCAGAAGACCCTCTGCCGTTCTTCGACCTCTCCAGTCCCGTCGACGCCATCAAAATGAAGGGTAGCGAAACGAAGGAGCGCGTGCTACACCGCTGGCACAACTATCGCAACGGCGTCAGCAGAATAAGGAAGAAGGAAGGCTTCGAGAAATTCGATCCGAAGAACTGGGGCCCCACCGCAGATGACATCTACGCCCGCGCTCACGAAGCCCTGATGGCCCGTGACAAGCCTCGGCTCCACAAATTGATCACCGAAAACGCGTTCGGGGTGAGATCCAGTGACATCATAGCATTCAACTGGTACCGCCATCTTTCAGAAAATGTGGCCTGACGTGGAGAACGGCTCCATTGTTTGGGAATTGGTAGCACATAACGAACCATCAAAGGTTGTTTCGATCAGATGCGCCGACAGTCCGTACAAATCAGGAAACGACATTGCGCAACTAACTGTGCGGATGAACACGAAACAGGTTTGGCGATGTTTCTTAGAAGGATTCTATTTCATCACGTTTATTCAGCGTTTGGCCGTGTTCGATCGATTCGGTCAGCTTTTGCTGGGATCTGAGGCGGAGGTCCGCGACTGCGTTGAGTACGTGGTCTTCGAGAACCACGTTTCCAGCATGGACGGGATGTGGAGGTTGCACGATAAGGTGCATCCCAGATGGGCGAAAACGAAGCACCCCTCGGTGCAAACACGCATGCTGAAATCCGACGAAGAGCGACCGGCTACAGCGCTCTCGCTGCCCCTGAGAGCCGAAATTATCGACCAAGAACGACGAAAAGCCAACAAGAACGCTATAGAGGAGGAATGAGGCGCTGGGATTTGAAGCTAGCCGTTTGTACATTTCTTCTTTGTTGTTATTAGGTTGTTGTTTCGTTGATTCAGAGTGAATTTATTAAACATTGCTTTAGACGTGTTGGAATGAGCGTAGCGTCGCTTCTTATATCTGATCTTTCATGTTTATGTAATCGCTCACCGTAGGTTTGTGCGTTTTTCAGTTATCCATATCCGAAAATGACCGACAAGCAGGCCGGCCTTACGGGACTTGAGGACGACGACGAGTTCGAAGAATTCCCCGTGCAGGAGTGGGCCGGCAAGGATCCCACCGAAGAGGATGACGACCTGAACGTTTGGGAGGACAACTGGGACGACGAGTCCGTCGAGAACGACTTCAGCAAGCAGCTTCGGTAGGCGTTCTTGGTCGGGTTGCGTGTTTAATGATTATCGTTTTCAGGGAAGAACTTTTGAAGAACGGACACAAGAGCGTGCTCTGAGAAGGTCGCGAGGAGCGTTGACCGGTGTAATTTAAGTTGTGTTTCATAATGTGTGCGATAAAAGCATGTGAATCATTATCTGGTTGCTTCTTCGATTCAGTTTCATCCAGAAGGTGGACTTAAACTGATACTCCACCATGAACGAGCTTAAACGGCGTGTTTAAGTTACGACCAGTGCATGTGAATCCTTCTACTATTTTTTTCGGTTGGTAATGGTGAACGAGTCACATATGTGACAAGTTCATAAATTCTCCGTATTATAAAAGGACTGATCTGTGGCCAGGCTTTTCATGTATCACGTTCCTGTATTTGTGTTCCGTTCTTGGGCTGTGACAAAGTATAGAAACTGAAATGTGATGCTAGATTTTTTATTTTGAGAAACGGAAATGAGATTTGAGGTAGAACACCTAATATCCCGGCGCGGTGCGGGTGGTGGGCAGTGGTCGCATCCGCCGCCATCTCCGTCGGGACCCAGAGGTCCGGGGCCCCCAGGCTGTCCCGGGTTTCAGCGGGTCCGGGGGAGCCTGGGGCTTTGGTGACTTGTTTTATGATTCAGACATGGAAGCCTCTTCTGCGGCTGAAAGAGTCGGTTGTGTTGTGTGAAACATGGCCATCAACCCGTCGAATGTGCTGAAGCTGCTTGTCATGCGATTCCCTGATCATCAGAGTACGGAGAATAGATCTCCGCGATCTTCCATAATATCTTCAAGAAATTCTACAAAAATATGCATTCACGCCAGAAAACGCTTCAAATCTTACCAACTATACCAAATAGTTTTCCGCACACTGATGATCAGGGAATCGCAGTGCAAAGCAGCTTCAGCACATTCGACGGGTTGATGGCCATGTTTCACACAACACAACCGACTCTTTCAGCCGCAGAAGCCAACGTGAGGCTTCCGTGTCTGAATCACTGACGAGACGCAATTGCAGCGCCAGACAGGGTCCATTCCAACCTGGTGTGTTTGACTTGCACTAAGAAAGGGATCTCCGAGAATAAATTTAAACATCTTCAGCTGTGAACAGTATCTTCAGGCTTCTACATGGTTTTACTAAGCCTAAAAATCTTCCTTTGCTTGTCTTCCTTCTTTTCGTCTCCAAAATCAGAGATCAACTCGCAGTCGAATAGGAACTTCATGCACCGATCGTAGTCGAAATCGGGTCTGAACGGGTTGCAAATCGTGTGGGCGACCCGTAAATAATCCAGGCACTGTTTGTGCACATTCACGCTGTCCTTAAGGAGGCTCGCGAGCTCGTCGCTCTTCTCGGTTCGCTTCTCGGCGTCACAAAACAGTTCGTAGCGTTGGCACCACTCGGCGGTGTATGTCCCGACCCTGAAATGCAAGTGGTCAGTGTCCGCTATGCAGATAAACTGGGAATTTCATGAACAGGAATAAACACGGAGTTAAACATGAGTAAACAGGAAAAGAAGCAGCAATTCATCCTAAGAAATCTTTGAAGACCTCACTTGTTTGCCAAACACTTAAACGGTTCGCACACGCAGGTAAGATCCAAAGGTCCCTGGCATCCCTCTTTCGAGGAGCACGTTATTCTCGCCGCTGTAGTGCAGAATTTCTCGTATTTCGAAAATTCGTTCACACACCAATCCTCTTCGGGAAACGCTAGCTTCGAGCATTCCTGGGTGTAAGCGAGGCAAAATGGAACGAGGAAGATTGGAGGAGTTCCATCAGGACAGGCAAGGAGATAAGCGTCGATGTTGCTGTAGCAGAAACGGTCCCTCTGCAATTTAGTTCTGAAATTGTGGGTATTAAAAGAATCCCCGAGATAAGCGAACCGAATCTGACAGAAGAAGTTAAGCTCCTTCGGGAACTTGTTATCCACGACGATTGGCCGAGGAATTTCATCCTCTTTTTCTTGGCCTTCGTCCTCTTCTTCCTCGACGACCTTCGCTGCAACGACCCTCGGTCGACTCTTCTGCGCAACTTCGATTTTTGGGCCAGGCCTTTCACTGAATACGACAATGGCTTTAATGAAGTATGAGATTCATTACCTCAACACATTCACAGATTTCGTTTTGGCGGATTCGATAGGCCCGAGCTGTTCTGGGGTCACGACGAGGCGTTTCGGGACGCCTTCGCTGTCGGTTTTCTTGAGCTTGCATTCTGGAGCAGTTGAGTTCGCTTCGCATTTCGCTTAAATAAATCAATTGAGAAAAAGGGTTCTAGGTTTCATTGAAGAAGAAATCGAATCTAGAAATTATTCAAACGGTCATTCAAACAACTACGAAGCCTCCATCCAAACTCACAAATTAGCTCCGTGAAAGTTGCACTTCCAGTATCAGGAGGAGGTTTGTTACGCTCCGTGAGCGAAACCCCGGAAACGGCGGCCAAAGTGGCGAAGAGGATGACGAGAGTTCGAGAAGCGCGCATAGTAGCCGACTGAATGCGAGCGGGCGGAAACCCGTTCGATTACCCAACCTGCTCCCTTCTTCCGCTCCTATTCAGTCCATCCTTCTTCATTCGTTCGTTCGTTGATCATTCTCGGATCCCCGCGGCAAGTGAAGCCCCGAGGCATTTGCCGATCCGCTCGTATCTAGCTTCAAGTGGATGTTGACAGTTTTGTCGGATCTTTAGTCCAGATTTAGTCCAGGCAAATCGCTGCGGGAGCTTGGATTAAATTTTGTCGGGCGCGCGGCGGATTTAGTTCGGTAAACGTCGTACTTTCGCTAGTTCGGTGAGGACTAAATTGCGAATTTGGCGCGCTGAGTCCATGAAATGCCACGCTTTCTCGAGTTCGGAGAGGCCTTGGAGCGAGATTTAGTCCATGCCCGGACTTTTGGAACTGGTGCTTTCTGAGATTGCGCTCTCGGTTCCCGAATCGCTATTTTGCGTTTAGTGGACTTCAGGGTTGCTCCGGAAGCCATAACCTCAGCGATAACAGAGACGCAATCCGAGAAGATTAGCGATAACTCCGCTCAGACGGACTTAGTTTGCAAGGACTTCAGTAAGCACTAGTTGAAATGAGCTCGGATTAGATGATTGACAAGCGACTGCTGTAGGCGACTGACAAGCGACTACTTTGTCACTTCTTATGCGCCTTATCAGCAATGAAGGCAAGAAGAATCCCCGGTACACTTGGCTAAACCTGTACGTGTACGGAGATGGTTAAGCAGGGTCACTGTAAATACATGAGGACATCTGGCAGATGGATGAGTAGTCTAGAGATTTAAGCAGTGGCAGTTGTATCAACATTTCCTCTTTGTGCCTCAAACCTCATGATTTGCCGCTATTTAGTCCGCTCCAAAGCTTCTGCAAACTCGAGAAACCGCGGCATTTCATAGACTAAATCCTCAGAGTTCGTATAATTTAGTCCACACCGAACTAGCGAAAGTGCGACGTTTACTGGACTAAATGCGCCGCGCGTTCGACGCAATTTAATCCAAGGCTCCCGCAGCGATTTGCCTGGACTAAATCTGGACTAAAGATCCGAAAAAAAATGGACGCATCCTTTAAGTGCAATTGGGGTCCCAAACGGAAACTCCTGACGAGATTTGTCCGACGCACGGTGACATCATCACAAATTCGGATCTGCAAACGACTCGCGGCGATTTCGGAAATTTCGGGATTCTTTCGCGCCTGTGAATCGTGGGTTCCTCGAGGATTCCGAATTCAGAATTCAATTTCCCCGTTTTCAGATGCTGGGTCGCCTGTCATCGACGGCACCGAAGGTGCTGCTGCGGACGACGGTTTGCAGCGAAGTTTCGCAGCAGAATGCGGCGTCCACCACCACAAGGAACGGGGCGATCTGCAGCGATTCATCGGAATGAAGCGCTCAAATCCCCAACGCGCCAACAGAAATACCCACATGAACGAGAGGATGTTCAGAGCCGTAAGCTTCAAATCCCTAGTTTTTGTGTATTAAGCAATAATACCAGATGAGAGGCCAGAAAACGCTTATCATCGATCTGCCGGACGACGAAGAAACCCGCAGACGCGATAATATGGCACCGGCGGAGATGCGAAATGAACTTCTGCGCCAAGGTATCAATCCTTACAAGGAGGTCTCTCCGCGCAAGTGGAACGAGAGCCAGATCACTCTTAATTCCTTCCGTAAGTTCCTCTTTTCCAACGCATTTGTTAAATATATCTAATTTTAAGACTCTGTCGTCGATCCTTACGTGACCCCAGAAGACCCTCTGCCGTTCTTCGACCTCTCCAGTCCCGTCGACGCCATCAAAATGAAGGGTAGCGAAACGAAGGAGCGCGTGCTACACCGCTGGCACAACTATCGCAACGGCGTCAGCAGAATAAGGAAGAAGGAAGGCTTCGAGAAATTCGATCCGAAGAACTGGGCCCCACCGCAGATGACATCTACGCCCGCGCTCACGAAGCCCTGATGGCCCGTGAAGCCTCGGCTCCACAAATTGATCACCGAAAACGCGTTCGGGGTGAGATCCAGTGACATCATAGCATTCAACTGGTATGCCATCTTTCAGAAAATGTGGCCTGACGTGGAGAACGGCTCCATTGTTTGGGAATTGGTAGCACATAACGAACCATCAAAGGTTGTTTCGATCAGATGCGCCGACAGTCCGTACAAATCAGGAAACGACATTGCGCAACTAACTGTGCGGATGAACACGAAACAGGTTTGGCGATGTTTCTTAGAAGGATTCTATTTCATCACGTTTATTCAGCGTTTGGCCGTGTTCGATCGATTCGGTCAGCTTTTGCTGGGATCTGAGGCGGAGGTCCGCGACTGCGTTGAGTACGTGGTCTTCGAGAACCACGTTTCCAGCATGGACGGGATGTGGAGGTTGCACGATAAGGTGCATCCCAGATGGGCGAAAACGAAGCACCCCTCGGTGCAAACACGCATGCTGAAATCCGACGAAGAGCGACCGGCTACAGCGCTCTCGCTGCCCCTGAGAGCCGAAATTATCGACCAAGAACGACGAAAAGCCAACAAGAACGCTATAGAGGAGGAATGAGGCGCTGGGATTTGAAGCTAGCCGTTTGTACATTTCTTCTTTGTTGTTATTAGGTTGTTGTTTCGTTGATTCAGAGTGAATTTATTAAACATTGCTTTAGACGTGTTGGAATGAGCGTAGCGTCGCTTCTTATATCTGATCTTTCATGTTTATGTAATCGCTCACCGTAGGTTTGTGCGTTTTTCAGTTATCCATATCCGAAAATGACCGACAAGCAGGCCGGCCTTACGGGACTTGAGGACGACGACGAGTTCGAAGAATTCCCCGTGCAGGAGTGGGCCGGCAAGGATCCCACCGAAGAGGATGACGACCTGAACGTTTGGGAGGACAACTGGGACGACGAGTCCGTCGAGAACGACTTCAGCAAGCAGCTTCGGTAGGCGTTCTTGGTCGGGTTGCGTGTTTAATGATTATCGTTTTCAGGGAAGAACTTTTGAAGAACGGACACAAGAGCGTGCTCTGAGAAGGTCGCGAGGAGCGTTGACCGGTGTAATTTAAGTTGTGTTTCATAATGTGTGCGATAAAAGCATGTGAATCATTATCTGGTTGCTTCTTCGATTCAGTTTCATCCAGAAGGTGGACTTAAACTGATACTCCACCATGAACGAGCTTAAACGGCGTGTTTAAGTTACGACCAGTGCATGTGAATCCTTCTACTATTTTTTTCGGTTGGTAATGGTGAACGAGTCACATATGTGACAAGTTCATAAATTCTCCGTATTATAAAAGGACTGATCTGTGGCCAGGCTTTTCATGTATCACGTTCCTGTATTTGTGTTCCGTTCTTGGGCTGTGACAAAGTATAGAAACTGAAATGTGATGCTAGATTTTTTATTTTGAGAAACGGAAATGAGATTTGAGGTAGAACACCTAATATCCTGGTGGGCAGTGGTCGCATCCGCCGCCATCTCCGTCGGGACCCAGAGGTCCGGGGCCCCCAGGCTGTCCCGGGTTTCCGGGACTGCCGTCGTGTCCTGGGTCTCCGGGAGGCCCGGGAGGACCGGGCGGGCTGTTTCCTCCGGTGCCAGGTTGTCCATCTGGTCCGGGAGGTCCAGGAGGGCCAGGAGCTCCAGCTGGTCCGGGGGAGCCTGGGGCTTCGGTGACTTGTCCGGGAGCTCCGGGGGCTCCTGGATTTCCAGGTCCTCCAGGTTGTCCAGGTGGGCCAGGAGGTCCGGGAGGTCCAGCCTGTCCTGGGTTGCCAGGTCCGGGGCTCTGTCCGTCGTTTCCAGGAGGACCGGGAGGTCCCTTGGGTCCAGGGCCTCCGGCTGGACCAGCGGGTCCGGGTGGGCAGTCAAAACAGAACTCGGGTTCAGCGGAAGCTTCGGAGGCTCCGTCAGGTCCGGCTTGTCCGTCGTTTCCAGGGGCACCGTCCTTACCATCGTCTCCGTCTTTGCCAGGAGGTCCGGGAGGTCCAGCTTTGCCGATTCCGCAGCTGCAGCATCCTCCACCGCCTCCTCCACCCATGGATTGGGTTCCTGGAAAAATAACGGTCTCAGAACTGAATATTGAGCTCTTCTTTCTACCTCCGGTAACAGCAGCAGATGGGCCAGCATTGTATCCTCCGCCGCCTCCTCCTCCGCCAGCTGCTCCTCCACCTCCGCCTCCGGCGTATCCTCCGCCGCCGCTACCGCCGCCTCCCCCGCCGCCGTCGTAGGAAGCGGCGCCTCTGGCAAGCGTTCTCCGGCGGTTCATCCTCTGCTGGTTACGGTTGTTGAACGCCTCCCGTTTCGCTCTGCCTTCGACCGGCTCCATCTGAAAAGGGCGGATTACTGTATTTCGATGTGTATCCCCTCGCCTACCTTAGTGTACTCGTCCCAGAGTCCCTCGGCGCGGTGCCGGCAGAAGTCGAGCTCAGTCTCGAGCGAGGTCTGCACGTTTTGTGTGTAGTTGTAGAGGAGAGGGACCATGATGATGGCGGTGAGGGTGGCCACGGTGGAGACGGCGACGCTGAAGAAGGCCAGCTTCCGCGTGCTCTCCGCCTCGTGTAACAACTGCTTCGAGTCGTCAGCAGTCATGGTCGCTGCGAATCCTGGTGAAAAGGAGCGAGCGAGCTTGTGCTGTCCAGAGCACGCGTTTTGACCATTTATAGTCCTGGCGAACGCCTCCAGGGCGTGCCCGCGCTGCGCGTTTGTTGTTTGTTTTGGTTTTGTCAATCAACCAGTTGCTGGGAGCGGCGAAGAAAGCGCTGGAATCCGTTGCCGAAGCCGCCGCGGCAGCGAGTTGCCCTCCAGAAACAGTTACGCGCCGAACGTCGTGTTTCAAGCAACACAAAAACAAGCGAAACAAGGATTCGGCGACCGAAAGCGTGACGAATTCAGAAAGTGACTCAATTAACGGCAGAAACCTTTGTTTTATGTTTATGTGCATGTGATCAGGGAAAACGGACATGCGATCGAGGAGCAGCCTCGAGATTCTGCGAAATCGACGCTCGTAAAACGGTTATTTCTTATTTACAGCCAAGAACGGAGGAGTTCGTGTTCCACTCTAGGGCTCGGTCTTAAAGGAAACAAAAGAGCTTTCAAAGTGGATGGTTTTCAGAAGGCTTGTAGGAGAATTGATGCTGGCAACCAAAAATCTGCCAGAACTGTTCTGGTCGATTCTCATTTTCCGACACTTGCACAGCAATACACGAAGAAAGAATGGACTAGTCACTACGCGTAGGAAGGTCTGGACTCTCGTACAGATACTATATAATAGGTTTCCAGGCATAAGATGCATGAGAATTACTAGCTACTCAATGGTGCTTTCGATTCGATCGTAAATCTTTACTTACATATTCCATTCTTGCGTCTCGTTCTAATTACAGACACCGTATGCAATGACTCCTCCAGTCACTTCTCAAACAACTTCTTCGATTCAGACATTTCCACAGACAATGAAAGGATTTTCTTTGATTCTCGAGTCTCGTTCTCCCATGTTTGAACTTGTGTTTGCTTTAACCGTAGACATGTGGCTAGACCATGCTGTTGTCACTTGATGCGCAGATTATCGTTGATAATCGGCGTCGTCGATCGTCGGAATAATTTTGCTAATTACAGCACGACGGCCTGTATCAATCAGGTTTAAGATAAGAACGGAGCAATCTGTAAAACAGTCAGCTCCATCGCAGCTGCTAAAGGGGCGGCCTCTGCCGACCCCGGAGGCAATCTGGATTCTGCGATTCGCTCCGATGAATCGCGATCGCAGGAGAATTCGACATCGACGATTGCGCAACGACATCCGAACGGATGGACGATGATTAACCCGAGGTGAACGGCGACCCTGAAGAGTCAAGCAGAAGAGCATCTTGCGTGGAAGGTCCTGGATTCACGAGTTCCAACACTCAAAATGACCACGCGAGCAAGAACACTTTTTGGAGGGCCGAAGGTGAAAAAGCGAAAGTTTCAGGAATGTCACTTAACGGCTGCGACAGGATCTCCATAAGATCTTGCTTGGCGATCTGTAAATTCAATGAAGCGACGTACTGCTTTCTCGCAATTCCGATTGCCGCTCACGGTTTCAGTACTTCTCGAGTTGTTCAACTTGTTCATGAATGATTCTACGTCCAAACTTCGATTTTTGACATTTACCCGACGTCTTAAAATTGGCTTTCATATCGTAACTCACATGTTTTAACGAATCGCGGCGTTTCTCGTATCCGGAAATAACGATTCTCAGAGGTCGAATGCATATTCGCAATAGCCTCCTCTCTCGACATCTCCTTGGCCGCTCTCTTGAGGGTCATTTGCCCTACCGCTAAAATTGCAGGTCGAACGTGTGAAATTTCCGGTTGCCGCTCAACCACACATTTCACCGTTTCCACAATTTTCAGGTTTCTGAATTCGCTTTCACTCCTTCCGTTTCCGGGATTTTCGCTAAATTTTCCTCCAAGATTTTTCTAATTTTGCAGCGTTTTTTAGAGTAATGAGTTTCGCGGGCGCCATGCCGATCGAGCAGCGCGCGGCGCAAACGGAGCACCTGAACGCGGAGCTTCTCTCCGCCAATACGAGGCCGGACAGGAGGCGCGAAATCAGCGCGCAGCTAGAAGCGATACGAGGTGAGGATTAGCACAATTTGGAAGATTCTAAGGTTATGGATTTTAGGAAGTGACGACTGGCAGCTCGCCTGCTTCCTGATCGATAGGGCGAACGACTCAACGCTGCAGTTCTTCGGTGGCTCGCTGCTCTACGAAGCCGTCAAGAATCATTCCACGCAGCTCCTGGAATCGCCCGAAGTGACCGATGCGCTCCGGAAGTTCCTCTTCACAGTCCTCTCCCAAGGCGCCACGTCGAAATCGCAGTCGCTGATCAACAAGCTTTCCTCGGCGATGGCGTTGTTCTCCATGAACTGCGTGCCGGACATCTGGGACACGTGCATCTACGACATGACCTGTGCGTGGTGCTCGGAGCCGGAGCTTCTCCTTAGAGTCCTTGCAGAGATGCCGATCGAGTTCGACAATCTAAAGGTGCCTCCACTACAGCGATGCGACATAAGGACCTATCTACAACGCTCCAGCGAGGTAAGATCTGCGATTCATAGCCTTTGTAACCTTTTAAATGCTCAAGTCTGTGATAAGAATTATACAAACGGTGTTCTCTCAAGCGGACAGTTCGCCGTCCCTCTCGAACGCAGCAATAGAATGCGTTGAATCTTGGATGAAGTTACCCAACGTGTCCGTTCTGGAGTGGAAGCCTATCCTGCTCCCGATATTCTCCTCCACTACGCAAGATTTGTGGGTTTCCTTGTTTCCATTTGACGTCCTCTGTAAAGCCGAATTTTAGAGAAACCGTGGCACGGCTCCTGAACATATTATCCTCAAACAGCGACATGGGATCGATGGACAATTTTGTCCTCGAAGTCGCCGAATGCATCGCGTACTCCGTGATTCCGGTATGTCGTATCAACCACATTAGGTAAAAGCTCCACTTTTCAGAATTTAGCCGAGGTAATCCGGAACACGGAGTTTAAAGACTCCTCAGGCGATCCTCTGGTAAACCTGGAGGACGAAATCGTGCACATAACTGACCTTATCGGCGCGATCGGGGGCTTCTACGAGATATACATCTACACGCTGACGACATACGCATTCACCAAATGTCTTGGACCGGACAACAAGTACATCCACGCGATCAGGTTGGACTTTCTCAAAGTTTTCCTATCATTATCTTCGTCTTTCAGGACGGTGTGCTCGTTCTGTGTAACGATAGCATCTTTCCCAGGTCAATATCCGGTCGAAGAGTGCTTCTCCCACTTACCGGATAACTTCTGGGCGGAGTTGCACAGATCGCTAACCACGGCTGTTAACTCGAACGAGCTGATCCAGAACTTCTTGAAGACCTGCAAACATGAATACTACATGAATCTGTTGCAATTCATCGTCCAGAAAACTGCCTTTTCGAGAGGTCTTAGGGATCGATTCTCTGCCGAAGAATTTGCCAAATGGGAGATGTAAGACGATTGTAGGCTGGTTTTTGTAAAGATCGGCATATTTCAGGTATCGGAGCGATCGATTGGAGGCTTGCAGGAGCCTGTTTATATGTTTCGAGAAGAGTACGATGAAGGCGTTGGTGAGCCTCCTGGAGCAGGCGAGCGCCGCCCGCGACCTTTATGCGGCTGAATCCGTGTTCCACTTTCTACATGCGTTTGGAGAGATGATCTCGGAGGACACGATCAAACATGCAGTCAAACTGATTAAAATCGCAACGGAAACGAACTTCACAAGTGGGTTCGAAGAACGCGACGTGGCGCTCTACGTCGAAGCGTTCTTGAAGTTCTTAGGAAAAGTGTCTGGATGTTTGGTTGAGTGTGCGGAAGAAAGGGTTGGTTTTGATGCTGCAGAAGAACGAATCTAAGCCGAAGTTTCAGAATGAACCGTGTGTGGAGGCTTTCAAAAAGGCTGTTGAGGTCGCCTTAAGCTGCTTGAAGCTCCTAGGCCTGGAGGGTGAAGGACTCAGAACCTTACAGCAATTGGTAGATCGTAGGAGTATCATTAATAATGTGAGTTATAAGCATCTAAACCAGTTTTACCTATCATATTTAGATGGTTTCCGATCAACTGCTTCACGACTGTTTCGCCTATTTCTCAAGGAAGGACGTCGACCAGGAAAATAGGATCGCCGCATTGGGATGCATAGGATACTGCCTCTCTTTGAAGCCATACGACGAGGTCATCCAGGCGTTGGGATCTATTATGACCGACAAGAAGAAGCTGGAAGCACTGGGAGATGGCACCTTTTCCTCCGACGACCCAGAATTAGCCGAAAAGGAATTTCTCTTCGAACTGGACGTTTACTCGAAATTGACCGAAAGCATTAGGATGCAACGCAAAGAACGTGGGATGGACGCGTTTCAAGCAAATGATGTTTACGCGATTTCAGGGGACCCGTGCATTATGCTCTTAGAAGCTTATATTCCGACATTCTCCAACCTGATCTCGAGATACAGCAACAACGAGAAACTGATTTTGAGAGTCACCGCCGCATTGAAGGCCGGCCTTAACTCCGTAGATCCGAATTCGGACCGTTTCTTTTTAATCTACTTGAAGGCCGTTGAAGATCTTCTCCTCGTACAACCCTACGCGGCAACCAATCTAGCTCAGAGCTTTTTATTGGTATCCAAACAGTTTATTCGATCTTCCTATTTAATTCTTTGTTTAGACCTTCGCGGGAAACGCATCCGCACACGCTGTTATCATGAAGAAGATCGCCGATTGGGTCACGGCGATGCAGTCGCACTGGGCCGGTTTGGATCTCCAGCAGAGGAACTACCAGGAAGACGGACAAGAAGAGCTTCTGATATTCATAACAGGGGTCATAAAGAAGCATTGGAAAATTATAACGACACAGCTGGCTAGTGAAGAGGGCTGTAGCGAGGTCGAGCGGTTCTTCGAAGCGCTGATCCTCTACTTGTGCGATGTAACTTTGTCCTCTCCGTATTCAAAATCTTATGGTGGTCGTCATTTAGCATATTGGAATGAGCTGCAGTGCGGAAGTGGTTAGAAAGAGCGCCTCGATTCTTCAAACAATTGCCTCGAAGGATCACGAGGCGGTCAACAAAGTTATCGTGTCGAAAGGAGGCGAACTTATCGTGGCCACGGTTTTCGCCCGTCTGCAGTCCGACCTTCTCTCATCCATTGTGAATACCATGACGGAGGTCCTTCAATTCTTCTACTCCCATTATCCTCAGGAAACTAGGTGAGATCGTCGTCGGGACGTTTTCATGTAGCTAATTCCGAAAGTTACAGAGCCGTCATCGGGCAGCAAGCCAACGGAGGCGACGAAGACGTCCAGAAGGCGCTCACAATTATCCCAAGCCGCAAGAGAGAGTTTCTAGTACTGATGCGTTTGTTCCACAAGAGGGTGGCGACACGCTCAGGATAGCGATAGTGTGCATTTAGTTTATAACGGGTGTGATGTCTTTCTCGTGTGTTGTTCTATGTAACTGAAAATTTGACATTTTATTTGACCAGTAATGAACTCCAGATTGATTTTCCATCTATTGGCGTTCACGGTATCCACCGGCAGTGGCGGCGGCGTCCTCGCGACGCTGGGGGCAGGGGCAGTAGGAGGCGTCGTGGCCGGGTTCGCCCTCCTCTCCGGCGGGGCTCCGTCGGCTCCCTTCTCTCCGCGGGAACCGCGTTCTCCAGGAATGCCGGGAAGGCCGAGAGGTCCGGTTTCGCCCTGTTCTCCCTCGTTTCCGGGGGCGCCCTGGGGTCCGCGAGGTCCCTTCTGTCCGGGGCGGCCGATGAGGTGCTCGACGTCAGCTCCGGGCTCTCCAGGGGTGCCTTCGTCTCCGAGAGGGCCAGGAGGTCCAGTGGGTCCCATCTGAAACAATCGCTACCGTAACCCTTCAATTCAAGTGAGAGGCTTACCGATCCGGGGAATCCGGGCTGTCCGTCGCGTCCGGGGACTCCGGCTTGTCCGCGAGCTCCACGCATTCCTCGGGGTCCGGCACGTCCGGGAGGTCCAGGAGGTCCCTTGGGACCGGCAGGGCAGTTGAAGCAGCCTCCGTACTGCTGGGTCTGCGCCTGAGCGTCCTCGGCATCGAGACCGTCGAGTCCGTCAGAGCCGGGCACTCCATCAGCGCCGTCGGATCCGTTCTCTCCCTTGGGACCAGCGGGGCCGGCGGGACACTTGTTGTCCGCGTTGCAGTTGCAGGTGGATCCGGAGCCTCCAGGACCGTTGGGGCCGTTGGTGTTGGGGGGTCCGTTCGGACCTGTTTCCGTTGGGGCCGCCGAAGCCGCCGTGAGGGACGAAGGGGTTTGTGTTGGGGACGCCGTTGTTGGGAGGCACGCCGAAGGGCGTGTTGGGGCCTCCGACGTTGTTAGGACCGCCGTTGGGACCGCCGGGGAGGTTCGGGATAGGTCGTTGGGGCCGCCTGGGTTGCCACCGGCTCCGGGGTAAACGCCGCCGGAATTGCTTCCGGGATACGCGGGTGCCGGGGGAGGCGCTCCGTACGAGTATTGACGCCGGAAACGAGCTCCACCACTCAGCTTCTGCATCTCCTCCCAGGTGTCCTTCGACTGGGCACGCACGGCCTCCATCTCTAACCGTCAGCTCGGTTTCGATCTCGCTGATTTCATCAGGATCATCGGTACCAATGAAAACGTGAGCGTCACCGCGAAGGCACTCAGCGCGGTTGCGACGAGGAAAAGTGGCTTCATTGCGAACGTCGGATCTAAAACTACCGTAATATCGACTGCCACGAAGGGTAGAAAAGTACCTTACGGAGAACTGAGCAGAAATCCGTTCTGGAGTCTTGGGTGGGACTGCTAAGTAGCCGAGAAAAGAGAAACCGGGTCAGCCGGCGGCTCTTCGCCCTTAACAAGTTGGGTCGTCATAATCGCGAGATCGCCGCCGATACCCGACTGCAATTAACTGGAACACCCAAATGCAACTTTCGCCATGACAAAGAAACAAAGAGAAGTACGGCTGAAAAGTTGTTGGAAGATTAACTTTCCTCACGTTTAGTAACTGGAACGGATCGAAGCCGTCCAACTTTTACGAAAAATATAGTTTCTGCCCGAATATTGTTACGTTCAAAGAAATATAACCCATGTGTACTCCAATCTTCCATTATCATTCCAACAACTTTTCAGCAACAATTGCGTACTTCTCTTTGTTTCTTTGTCATGGCGAAAGTTGCATTTGGGTGTTCCAGTTAATTGCAGTCGGGTATCGGCGGCGATCTCGCGATTATGACGACCCAACTTGTTAAGGGCGAAGAGCCGCCGGCTGACCCGGTTTCTCTTTTCTCGGCTACTTAGCAGTCCCACCCAAGACTCCAGAACGGATTTCTGCTCAGTTCTCCGTAAGGTACTTTTCTACCCTTCGTGGCAGTCGATATTACGGTAGTTTTAGATCCGACGTTCGCAATGAAGCCCTTTTCCTCGTCGCAACCGCGCTGAGTGCCTTCGCGGTGACGCTCACGTTCTTCATGGTACCGATGATCCTGATGCAAATCAGCGAGATCGAAACCGAGCTGACGGTAGAGATGGAGGCCGTGCGTGCCCAGTCGAAGGACACCTGGGAGGAGAGAGGAGATGCAGAAGCTGAGTGGTGGAGCTCGTTTCCGGCGTCAATACTCGTACGGAGCGCCTCCCCGGC
This sequence comes from Steinernema carpocapsae, assembly GCA_000757645.3. Classification (NCBI taxonomy): domain Eukaryota; kingdom Metazoa; phylum Nematoda; class Chromadorea; order Rhabditida; family Steinernematidae; genus Steinernema; species Steinernema carpocapsae. The sequence goes on from AZBU02000005.1 coordinate 5,480,449, forward strand.
CGGCACCCGCGTATCCCGGAAGCAATTCCGGCGGCGTTTACCCCGGAGCCGGTGGCAACCCAGGCGGCCCCAACGGACCTATCCCGAACCTCCCCGGCGGTCCCAACGGCGGTCCTAACAACGTCGGAGGCCCCAACACGCCCTTCGGCGTGCCTCCCAACAACGGCGTCCCCAACACAAACCCCTTCGTCCCTCACGGCGCTTCGGCGGCCCCAACGGAAACAGCGGTCCGAACGGACCCCCCAACACCAACGGCCCCAACGGTCCTGGAGGCTCCGGATCCACCTGCAACTGCAACGCGGACAACAAGTGTCCCGCCGGCCCCGCTGGTCCCAAGGGAGAGAACGGATCCGACGGCGCTGATGGAGTGCCCGGCTCTGACGGACTCGACGGTCTCGATGCCGAGGACGCTCAGGCGCAGACCCAGCAGTACAGCAGTACGGAGGCTGCTTCAACTGCCCTGCCGGTCCCAAGGGACCTCCTGGACCTCCCGGACGTGAGGAATGCGTGGAGCTCGCGGACAAGCCGGAGTCCCCGGACGCGACGGACAGCCCGGATTCCCCGGATCGGTAAGCTCTCACTTGAATTGAAGGGTTACGGTAGCGATTGTTTCAGATGGGACCCACTGGACCTCCTGGCCCTCTCGGAGACGAAGGCACCCCTGGAGAGCCCGGAGCTGACGTCGAGCACCTCATCGGCCGCCCCGGACAGAAGGGACCTCGCGGACCCCAGGGCGCCCCCGGAAACGGGAGAACAGGGCGAAACCGGACCTCTCGGCCTTCCCGGCATTCCTGGAGAACGCGGTTCCCGCGGAGAGAAGGGAGCCGACGGAGCCACCGGACCCGCCGGAGAGGAGGGCGAACCCGGCCACGACGCCTCCTACTGCCCCTGCCCCCAGCGTCGCGAGGACGCCGCCGCAACTGCCGGTGGATACCGTGGACGTTTCTAAGCGATTTTCGCTTTCTGTGATGTCGACGAAGAATAAACGACTAGTTCAAAACGCCATTTATCGGACAACTGAGTATTACAGCTCACGTTGCGTTCTGCGCAAACACAGAGAGAGCCGCGGACATGCGTGCTCGGGCGCTGAACTTCGCGACCTCTGGAAAACCTGGGACGAGTGAAGAAAAAATCTTACACCGAATTTACAAATAAGGCGTTTAGAAGGAAGTTTAGTCGGAAGAGAAAACCCGATGCTCCAGAGTTAGAAGAATGACGGGACAGAGGGACGAAGAAGACGAAATTCGAACTATCGAAAGAGGAAGATGGAACAATTTCAGGACATGGAAAAGGCGATGGGTTGGAAACCAGGCAACAGACAACAAACTCGTATAATTAGAGAAGAAGGGTTCGGGATGGGAGGGGAGAAATCTGTACAGCTACAATAAATTATTATCTTATTAGGAGGTCCCGCTTCACACTTTCACAGAACATCTGGTTTAGCTTAGTTTGGGTTGCTTATAGGATAAATAGACTTTAACAACGCGAAGCGGGCTCAAAGGATCGAAAAGGCAACGTATTTACAGAGCAGTTTTTTAGACAAAAGAAGAAACATAGATCTATGTACAACAACGAAACTTGCATAGATAGAAAGAGGGAACGGTAAGCCGCCGCCTTAGATATTAAACATATTAGTTAGAAGAGAAACTGCCATATTACGATGAAGAACAAAGATGCACGGGTTGAGGAAAGTTCACCCGTGGTGATGAAACAAGATGTACATACAAAACGAAAGTGACGATTAGAGCAAGAAACATGGAGAACCGAAATTAGTTCGAGTTCTCTTCGGCAGCGTTGGAAGGCGACGAAGAACCAGCTTGCGTGACCATTTCATTCGATCCCGGAGACGAGGCAGCACCATTTCCTGTGCTGTTGGTGACCTCTTGAGCAGTAGACGACTGAGCAACGGACTGGGCAGACTGCTGGTGCACGAGGGAAGCCGCCGAAACCTCGTATTGCGAGGTGGTAGTGACGTAGTTGGCGGGAGGAGTGTTCGAGTTAGGCACCATCGACACCATCTCCTGAATGTGAAGACCGCTGACTCTCGCCTATCTCCAGTGAACTAACCGCTGGAACAGGAGGACCCATAAAGTAGGGGTTGTACGCGTAGGGCGTAGGGTTGTACATGTTGTTAGACTGGACGTACGCGTGGGGAGGCATGTTCGCAGGAGGACCGGAGTTTGTGGCATTGTTCTCGGTACCCGCCGAGGGGCCGCCAGCGGTCTGGGCGCCATTCGGTCCGTTGACGGACATGTTCTGTATCTGTCCAGTGATCTGATTCAGCTGACCGTCCGCGGTGTAGTCTATAATCATCATTGTGAAACTGTAAACCGAACAGAAAGGTTACTGGTCATAATCTGAGGAGAACCGAAAGCCTGGTTGGGGGGTCCGGCGATGAACTGCGCTCCGTACTGAGCACCCGAGAGAAAGAACTGCTGAGGAGCGTAGCGGTTCTGAGGGTTGAACACTACACTGCCAGCAGGACCTCCTTCCTGATGACTCGAAGGACCATTCTGGGAAGTGTACATCGGGTACTGGTACTGAAAGCAAGCGTTGAGTGGATGATGAGCAGAATAGTAACGTACAGCATCCATAGCACCTCCAGTAATCTGCGAATACGACAAGTGGGAGTTGCCGTTCTGGTAGCCGGATCCGCCGGACCTCTTCTTGTTGCGTCCGCTATCGGCGAGCTTGACGAGGAGCGGAAGGGCCGAACCATCGAGAATGGTGCCATTCATTTTTTGGATGATGTTGTCGCAGTTCTCCTTGCTGGTCATGCGGGCAAAGCCGACACCGCGGCTCGATCCATCGACCTGGTTGCGAAGAATTCTGGTGCTAATGACGGTGCCCTCGCCATGAAGGAGGGTCTCGAGCTTCTCCTCAGTGAAGTCCAATGGGAGGTTGGCAATGTACAGGTTGGTCGGATCCTGTTCTTGCTGCTAAACGCGAACCAATTAGTCAAAAAACTCATAACGCGATTCTTTAGCTGTCGAACATGCAAGTGCCATGTTTGTTCGCGGTCAATTCTGGTCAGAGCGATGGGAGCAAAGACAGAAAAAGCCAGGAGAACAGAGAGGAATCCACGGGGATTAAGTGGGTGACAGTGGAAGACGGGTCAAACAGAACTCGTCCCAACCCAGAGTTGCCTCCGAGTTAAAAGTGAAGAGTGAGAAATGCAAGGAAAGGAAATAACTAACTGACCGGTTTTTTATTTCTGATGATTTGACAAACCTTTGCCATTTGAGCCTGAATGTTACGCTCGTTCAGCGCTCTCACGGCATTGCTGGCAGACTCCGCACTCTCGAAGTCCACGAAACCGTAACCTTTGCATTGGTTCGTCGCTTTGTCCATGATGGCCTTGGTAGAAACGATGGTGCCGTATTCCTCGCACATCGAGCGCAGCTGGTCATCAGTGCAGTTCGAATCCAGTCCACGGATGTACAAGTTGGTCTAGAAGAGACGAATGTTAAAAATTTGCTTCGCTCGTGGCTAACCTCGCTCAAATGAGCGCTGGAATCATGGCGCGGAGAGTCGTTTTGGTGATGACGGTCACGGTTGTGGCTGGGACCGGCCCCGATTCCCCCGTTCGGCATCCCATTGTTACGCGTGCGGCTTCCATAGCCGAATCCATTCATCTGAATCAAAGGAATTAAACGAGAATTAAAAAAAAAATGAACTCACGTAAGGAAGGTGCATGCTGCTGAAGGTGGAAGACGAACCACCATTGTATCCGCCACCGTTGGAATTTCCGTTGCTGCCGCAGCCGCAACAGAAGCGTAGCCAGGAGCTCCGTTTCCATTCATCGGTCCAGAATTGGTGTGCGACTGTCCACCTGACATCGAAGAACGCAGGGAGTTGTTGTTAGTTCCCAACGAAGCGTTGTAGTATGGCTTCGACGATGAGTTCTGCTGGTTTTGACCAGTCGGTGGCCAAACTCCTCCGCCGCTGAACATTTGTGATCTGAGAAGGGAATCAAAGATAACATGAAGCAATCAATAGCTAAGAAAAGTCCACGTCGTTTATCTAGATCACCACAAGGGAATTAGGCGTAGCAAAAGATAGATCATCAAACGGACATAGAACTCACCTCACAGAATTTCCGCGGAAGTTGTTGGCTTGCGAACCGCCGGACCAGCTGGAGTTCCCGATCCGACCGATTCCCGACGCACCGATGTTTGAGGCGGTCGTTGTGGACGAAATGTTCGAGTGGCGATAATCACCCGAGAGCTGGTGATTGGGGTTGAATCCTTGGCCGCGAGGAGTGTCCTGAAGAGACTCCCGGTGATGCCAGTTCTGAAACAACGACTTATTAGTTTCCAGCGTTGACAAGAGAGTGTTTGCTATTCGAAACCCCAACCGCCGATTTAAAAACGAGAAATGTCAACATCGATCCGGTAAGCAGGAAGCAGAAAGAGCGCGAAATAACGCCACGCCACGGACACGGTATGCCAGCCCGTGGACTCCCGACGCTAACCGTCAAACGATGCGAGCTGGCCTGCTCCCACTTGCGATGATTCACACGACAACGGCTGAGTCGTTGCTATCAATCGTTCTCACTCAACGCCTCGAACACAACCAAAACCCGTTTTCGTCGCCTTGCACAGTGAGTGTCAGAATGCCAACAATACTGTGGGGTCGTCACATCACCTTCCCAGCCAAAAATAATGAAAACAATAAGTGGCAATGTTGCGCAAAGGCAATCACCTCGCTCAGCTGGTAAGAAACAAAACATGACGCGCTCTTTCTTTGCTGAAGAGTAAGGATGGCCCTCGGGCCACACAACTGCTCCCCACATCCACACAACTCTAAATCGATATTATGAAGCGTATTGCCATGGCCAATGGTCGCGAAAAAGACGAAAACTAAAGATGTTTTCCCTAAAGTTGGACCCTCCTGGAACCCCGCCACCAGATGCTAGTGCCTTTGTGAAAGGTACCACTGTATCTGACACCACGTTAAGAACGCTTCAGATTTAAGGATATACGTGAATGCAAATTGCACTTTCAAACAGTTTAGATGTTGAGGTGTTTTCGTGTTTTAAATTTTTCAAAAGTGCTTAAAGACAACTGCTATGAGCGCTATCTTTGTTTTGAAACCTAAGTCCGTGAACGGCACTGCCTGTAACGGCTTTTCATCCACGAAAACCAGAAGCCAAAAAATAAACAAGAAGGACAATGTCCAGAACTTTTTTTGTCAATCGTTAAGGGGTTCAATCAGAGCACATCACATGTAAACGAACATTCGTTCTGCGACGCCATGACGCCAAGTCAGATACCCATCTGAAACAGATAGGAGGTGAGGAGAAAAAGGAGCACTGCACTTTAGCGATCAAACACCAGGTGTACACAGGTCACCAAGAACAAATACAGATTTACCCTTCACAGAAATTCTCCTAAATCAAGTGTGCTAACTAGTCACTAAAAATATCTGCTTTTGTTGTCATGAGTGAATTGCTGCAGGCCTGCATCGATAGTGCATTTGAAAAAGTAACAGTAAACAACCTCCCCAAGATCACGACGCTGGTTGATTCAAAGATGTTTCAAGAACCGAACACTCAATTCACGTTGAGCCTAGTTAGCTCATATAACGGAATGGCGTCATCGTGTGCTGGCTCCCTACAGTGATGAGAAAAAATAGGAGAAAAACAATATCGGACTGATCGAGAAAAGAGAAAGAACAGAGATGGAGGAGCGCGGTATAACTCTTGGCAGTGACCCTGCAGTTCCGTTTGGCGCTCTTTTTCTCTGACGTCCCCTCCCTCTTCGCATCGTTTGCACAATCACATCAGGGATGGCCGAGGTCCGCTGCACGACAGTGATCACCAGCGACGTCGACCACACCAAGCGCAATCCGACGGTGCCCTTCCTTGCGACCATCTACAGTTTCAGCAGAGAAAATGCAAATGTGAGAAAAGGAGGCCGACAGAGAGCACAGAACGCGTGCTGCACGCGAAGATAGTTCGATCGCCGCGGCTCGCAGCCACAACAACAAACATCAAACGGAAGACCTTCCCAGATTAAAAAAGTTGGTGTCGTCCTACGGTAGGTCGCGTTCAATGTTTAAACATTGAGACACATTTGGAAGGAGTACCGGGAATCCTCATTAGGCCACTTAGGTAAAACAATAAGAACATCGTAATTCGTTTGATACACAAAACAATGCCTGCCACACACCTCCCACACGATGGCTAAAGGAAGACGAATTCATCCGTAGGTGATCGACAGTACGTGAATCGGCGCTCTTTTCCACTTTCCACAAAACAACCAAATAGCACCAAGTGGTACCAACCGAGCATCGCCATTCCCCTCCCCGCCCAATCCAAAACCACGCTTCTCACTACAAGGCTGTTTCGGTTGTTTTCGTTCATTCCCGGTCGCGATTGGTGCGGCAGAGATAAAGGTCGAATTTTAAAAAGTTTTAGTTCTTCTTCGACTTCCCACCGAACGGTGGGGGAGCGAAGAAACGGATTGCAAAACTTCAATGGTGAAATGTTTTATCAATGACCAATCATTCCGAAAGAATCTAAGGAATTGCCGCCGCACCGTATCTCGGCCAATATTCCGAATAAAAATTAATATTCTCCACGTCGGATTAAACTGAAACAACGGAAACAAACTTACGAATCCGACGAGGTCTGTGGCATCACGGGTGTACTTGGCGCGGCCCGTCTTTCCACGCTTCGCTTTCATGGCGGCATCCTGTTTCTGGGTCTACAAAAAATTGATCAAGACTGACAAAAATATATGCTTACCTCGCTGTCCTCATCGTAGGATATTTGGGGAAAAACGTTCTGGTTGACTTCGGATCCCCAAGGAGCGGTTCCCATGGTGTCCTTTGGAAGGTCTCCCCAACCAAGAGGCTAAAGTGGAGCGTTAAAATGGCACACAAAGACAAGCACTTACCTGCGGATTCTTCGATTCCCAGTTGTCGGCAGCCGTGATGTTGGACTGGTCAGCGGACATTATATGACTGACTTAAAGAACCTGAAAGAATTCGGGAATGAGTGAAACGTTCGCGATGGAAGCAATCGATTGAACCCAACGACACACGAGCACGGTTTATTTCGAAATAAACGAGATGGTCGTCATGCTGTGGAGTTCGTTCGGTCGACCCGGAGAAGAAGCCGCACTGAGCGCTGCTGGCAATAAGACGATCATTCGCAACGCCACTGACAACACATAATCGCGCGGCAGTAGCAACGACGCTTCCACGACGACCCGTGACAGTGTGCTTCGGCGTCGCAAGCTTACAGCAGACCGTCAACATGCTTCGGCGCTTCATTCCCATCCCCTCTTATCTCGGCGCATCTTCACACAACTAAGGGCACGGTTGATCGCGCTTGTTAAAGCAGCAAATCGACGCACAGAAGAGCAGCATTTAGGCGACAGGAACAAACGGAGACCGAACGAAAACGCAGCTACGGAATTCGCTCGGCATCGACTGATCGATCGGCAATCGGCAGAAGTCGCCTCATCGCGAAAGGAAACGCAACGCGCGATGGACGGAGAAGAAGACGTTTCCTAGAGGCACGACGACGGTCCATCCGAAAGAAAGGACGCGGACGTTGTCGTCATAAGAACAAGGTGTTTGATTTGTTGTTTCGGTGGAATAAAAACGTTTGGAACGCGCGATTGGGACTTTCAGTACACGTGTGACAGCGGGCATTTTGAGGGTGACTGCACAGGCGCCCAACAGCGACCGTCGCCAAAAACGTGCTCACCGACTGCAACAACAAATTACAAACAAAAAGAGAATTCCGATCAATCGCTGGCGCTGCTTTGAGACGTGACAAACGTGCCCCGACCGACCAATCGAAGGCTGAGCGAAACCGGCAAATGAAGCGAGCGATGGACCAGACGAAACAGGCAACGCGTCACCTGCAGGAGCTTGTTGGCCCCTCAAGACGGTTCGGGAGACGTCTCGTCTGCTCTGCGCGGTTTTGTCTGAATTGACCAACGCGTGCGTACCTGAAACACAACGAAAAGTGAGTGGAGAACCCCGCGAAAAAAGCAACAAAAAACGCGTTTTGTACAGAAAAATCGAATTCACGCGCTGCTGTCGGCGATCTTGAGGAAACAACAAGCCTGCTGACGCATTAAAGTGCAATAAGGGGCAGATGGACTACGGTGAGGGCCCTGCTTGAGAGCGACGACCTCCCACGTCGACGCAACCGGCGGCGAAGTTGTGGAAACCGATCAGATTTTCGAAAATCGTCGGTGATCATTCGAATCGCCTTCTCGAAGGGAACCCGTAAAAGTCTCACGTCGCACCTCACGCGAACAAAATTGATTTCACGAATTTTCTGCTCTGTGGAATTGTTTTCGGATGCCAAATGCCTCTTTGATGATCGCGATATCGTTTCCGATGTCCTGCAATCCGTATTCAGCTACAAATCGTCTGAATTTCAGATTCGATGCGGTCGACTAATCGCTGGATCGTTTGCATCGACTCCGGTTCAATTACAGAAACTCCGCGCCAGATTCGATGGCTCTTGACTCCACGACTCGCACGCCAAATCACCCGCTTCAACGAGCTGCCCAGCTGCTCCTCAAAGTTTCGCTTTGTGGAAGAAGTCCGAGGACGCTATGGTTGCAGCCCAGAGGAGCCGCTGGTCATCGAAGTCCACCTCAAGCAAAACGAAGAATACGATCTGGATTTCGCTTGGTATGTTTTCGAAGCGCAGCAAGAGATTCAATCTATCTTTGTAGGGAATTGCGAATTTTGGGGCTTTTTCGGATGATGCTCCAGAAAGAGAAGCTTATGTGGAATCTCTCGACTCTCGGAGGCGCTCTTTCAGGTAAGATTTGAGATGTGCAAGAACGAAAGCTGCTAAGTCCGACCACTCCGAGTCACGAATGAATAAAGCAATGCTTGGAATCTATTTCGAATACAATTTTGGCTAACCTCATCTCAAGCGAGTTCGATGGCCTGACTAAATGGTTTCATTTCGGTTGTCACATTGTGAACAGAGCTCGGTGGAGTTATTCTTTACACCTGCCCTCTCATACTTCCTTAACCGATGAATTCTTATAGCAATGGGTGACTACTTCGATTCCTTCGCGGATAAAGCTCAGCAAGTGAGCTTCGAGCAGCTGAAAATCGCCCACGAACTAGGCGATCCCGTGATGTCATCCAGATGCAGATTATATGTAGCCCATGCCCTCGCACAAAAGGGTTGCTTCCGGGAATCGATGTACATAATCAGGTAATTTCTCGATTTATTTCTTCAATTTATATTTATTCCATGCTCTTAGGAGAGAATATGACGTCGGAAAGAAGCTGAAGAGCGAGCTCCTGACAAACTGTGCAAAAGGCTTTTGGTCGAAGGTGTGTTTTCTGAAGAAAGCAGAAGAGAAACAGTTGAACGTGGTGAAAACGTGTTAAGAAGCGACAAATTATTGATAACGCCGGTAAATAAATCTATACAAAACGATCCTATGTGGCCTGAGAATGGCATAATTTGGACACCCGTAACAACTAACAAAAACGGAGATATTCTTAGGTGATGGTTCGGGATTGCTGGATCATCCGGCGCTTGAAGATATCCGAAGATTGGGGTTCGGCGGGTGCTGACGCGAATCGGACTTTGGATTCGTCGTCGCTGTCCTCGTCGGCTTTGCGCTTGCGGCTTCCTTTGTCACCTCCGATATACTGAAACGATCTTGTTACATGGATCCGAAACCCTCCTCTTATACCGCAGAAGGATCAGTGGTCGTGTTTATCAGTTGGCAAAAGTCCCTCTTGACGTCGTCGATCCAGTACGACGACCCGAACATGCTCATCGCTTCGGAGATATTGTTGTTCGCTGCTTTAATGGCTGAAAGAGTTAAAATAGCTGACGTTACAGGCTCGCAATCCAACCTTCTTCGTCAATTTGCATCGCTAGAAAGCTCTCCATCAACTTATCCACATTAACAAACGGTCCTTGGAACGACCGAGGCGGAGGAAGTTGCTGGAGCAGCGCGGCCACGGCGAAAGGCGGAGGGAACACACCTAAACGAGGATTCATAGAGATCAGTTGACTATCTTCCACCTACCGCCTTTGATCGGATGGTAGCTTCCTGTGGTGTTGTGCTTAGGTTTGAAGGGAATCATCTGGGACGTGTCAGGCCTCGGAAACCCTCCGGCGATCGCTGGTCCTCCCGGGGCGCCAGTCGTTGTAGCGGGAAGCGGAAGCGCTGCGGATCGAGCGGCTCCATTCTGGATGACGCTGCCGAGGCCGAAGATCCCAGGTCCTATCATGGCACTTACAGCGCTCGAAGTACCCACCAGGGTCGAAGTCCCAGCGTTCGCGTTGTTGTTCGTGGCCTTCGTCGAGCGCGTGTAGCCCATGAGTTTCAGCTGATCCGTCGTGAAGGGCGTCAGGTTCATGAACCTGTAGCGGTCAATGAGGAAGAGCGATTGCGCCTCATTGAAGTGCTCCTTCTGGGCTTCGCGGCGCTTTCGTTCGATGTTCAACACGCTGCCGAGATCTCCGACCATCGACTCGAAAGTCACATAGCGATCCCAGATTTCCCTGAATCGAGAACTTGCAAAACTATTGCGTAAGGTTATAGATCTTACAGAGGCACAGATTCGGGGGTTTCAGCAGCCTTCAACAAACGCTCAAAGGCCACGCGAGTGTTATTGTCTTCGTTCAGGAAGTTCAGAAAATCGAGATAAGCAACGGCGTATTCAGGTTCGGAGGCGTACTTTCGAAGTCCCAACTCAAATATTCGCTTCGCAACTTCTTTTTCCTGAAATAAAAGTTTCAAATCACGATTTACAGCGTTTCTTCATACCTTAGAACAGTAGTATTCCATCAAAGCGGAAGCCACAAACGCTTGAAACTGGGTCCGTTCGTCTGCACGAGCGCGCTTAAACACAACACGAGCTTCTTTGATTCCCTCGGTGCGTCGGACAAACTTCATTAGGTGAATATAGGCTAGTGTCGGGTCGCAGCTCTCCACGGCAAAGAGTTTATCGTAGATCTTCTTCACGTTCGCGAATTCACGCTGCTCTTCCTCGAAATCGGCGTAAGCGAAGTAGATGAGCTGGCTTTCGCGCATCAAACCGTTAATTCCTCGGTCGAAGAGGTCTGAAGATAAGACTGAAGCTGAGACCACTAAACAGCACCTACTTCTTATTTCGGTAACGGTAAGATTCGAGGCGTTTATATCGCCTTTCTCGATCAATCGCTGCATCGTCCCCTGCAAGAAGCTGGCAGCGTCGAACCACACATCCGGGTAGTAGCCAAGACACAACAGCGCCTGTTCGTAGGCGTAGGTCACTGAAAAAGGAATCAAGATAAGGCATTCGAGGCAACTCCCACAAACCTCTCTTGGAGAACTGCATATGGTCTTCGGTTTCGAGCGGGTTCCCCTTCTCCCAGTCGATGTACTTCTTCCACAGCTCCACCTGCTTCATCTCTGTCGAGGTGCCGCGTGGGGGCACCGAAACCGCCTGCCGGTTGATTCCTCGGGTCATGCTCTCCAGCGCCTTGGCCACGCGGCGCGCGCTCTGGTAATCCTTCGTCCGCTCCGAGATGAGCTTCTCCGCCAGCTGCGCGTTCACGCTCTTTTCGTAGGAACAGTAATCAAGCCACATCGATTCCAGGTTCAGCATCGGTGTCACTACGGCTCGCTGGTACACCTTGCGCACTGCGAGGATCCGCTGATTTTCGGCATACTGGCCCACTGCCGGACTAAACATGCAAACCATGACGTTCTCTCTGCTATGCTCTCTCCCTTCGGTGCTCATTCAAAACCGAACACGATTGAGGATCAAAAGGTTTATTTGAAAGTGAAAATGAGGATAATAACCACGCCGTTCCTAAAAAACCTAAAAGGACTTACACTGATCTAAGAAAAGCTATGTAATCCGCGTAAACCGTCGACGCACTGAGGTCCATTCCTACCTTCTCGATCGCGAAATCGTACGCTTGCGCCATTTTTTCCCTGTAATGAGTTTATGATAAAGGCACAAGGCACAAGCGACGAACCTAAACGATTGAAGTCGTCCTTTGGTTTCTCTTACGTAGTGCAAGTAACACTTCCACAGATCTATGTTTAGAACTGTTACTAGGCATTTCCCAAATAACTGGAAAGAGGAAAATGAAGAAGAAAGCATGAGAACACAGGATCTACCGTTTCAACGTTTTCAAAGTTCTTACTGCGCATCTCGTGTTCGATGTAGGCTTTCCAATAGCGCCCCGCGTTAGGAAACTGCGTAACGAGTTTCTCATAGAACACGCGGGCATTTTCGATCGGTTTACCCTGAAAATGGATGAACTGAAGCCAGAAATATGGAATTCTACAAACCTGAGCTTCGCGCAACAGCAAATTCCAGGCGTCGACGTCGAACGGATTCAATTCGACGCGCCTCTCGGGCGTCAAAACGGACGAACTGGCCATGATCTGAAACGGAGATTCGGTATGACGGAAGAAACTGGGATTCGCGGAAAAGCGGACTTGCGGCCGACGGCATTGCTTGCAGAGGCGCGAAAACGCAGTTTCGAAAAGCCGGGACGGCTACCGTAGCCGATTGATGCGTCAGGGAATCTGATCGAAAGGTGCGAAGTAGGGGAAATACGGTGGAGGCAACAAGGAAAAAAGAGTTTGAGGAGGGAAGAAAAAGGCGGAGCAGGACGTTTCGCCGCAGGACAGTTCGCCGCACCGCAGGGACGTTTCGCCGCCGAACAGTTCGCCGCACCGCAGGGACGTTTCGCCGCCAGTCTCAGAGTCAGAGTCTCTGAGTTATCAGAGTCAGAGTGTGAGCTCAAAGTATAAGAGTGCAAAGACTATCTTCCTAGCTTAAGGGTTTAGTTCCAGGCAAAAGCGAGCACTTCTTCCTTTATTATTGTTCGCCTATGTGTATTGTTTCCTAGTGGGGAAGTGTTGTGTGCCGCGCTAGGCTACCTCTTTCAAACAGCGGGGATAGTAGGCTGGGGCTGGCCTCCTGGAGACTGTCTTTTGCACACCGACTTTGCAGATAGGTCTGACAGGCTTAAGATTAGGCTGGGCTTTAAATTAGTTAAACTTTAAATTAAAACCACCCAGTTGTCATGGACCACCTGCGGCGAAACGTCCCTGTGGCGAAACGTCCCTGCCGCGTAACGTCCCTGCGTCGAACGGTCCTGGCGGCTAACTGTCCCTGCGGCGAACTGTCCTGCGGCGAAACGTCATGGACCGGAAAAAGGGAGAGGGAGAATTCGTGGAAGACGACGATGCCACACGTTCTAACCTGAAACAAACCTGTAATTCTTAAATTAAAACCACCCAGCCAAGGCAGCTATTGGCCTGCATCCTCTATTCAACTTCAAAATTACGGATTGGACAAATCCGAGTACTCTTCTCAATTCCAGGGATGTGAAGGATAGAGATGGAATCACTGTGAAATTTCCTACTGGATGCCGAATTGATGTCATCTTTAGATCCCCAAAGCAACTTTCCGTTTCAAGGTTCTTCTAGTAGATTTCCCAAAGATCAAGCGCAGTTCATAATTGACTTCATAATTTCACTTCTCTCCGTTTGGCTGTTTTCGAAAACCCAAACAAGCAAAAAGCCTCCGTTTCTGTGAAAATTTGAGCGGAAAGAGAATTTATTTGTTGAGATTGACGTAAATAACACCGTATTTAGTTTTTAAGCCACGGTCTTGATCAAAACATTGTTTTTAGTTCAAGTTGTAAATTTTGAGAACACTCCAAAACTCAAAGGCTACGTTCCACAAGTCACGTCTCGATCGCGACTTTACCCTTTTTGGCCAACTACACTACACTTTCCACAATCAACCTGTTTACCCTGAGCTCGCTCTTGGCTCAGCTTGTATTCTCAGTCACGCAAGCAACCATATTTCAAGCGTTCTGAAGTAAACAACTCAACGCAAATGTAGCTTTGTTGGAGAGGTCGACAAAGCTCAGTCTCAGACCACTCTTCATTTTTTCACGTTTGCTTACAATTTTTGTTTATCTGAAACTCTTCTTCCAATCAATTAAATTGCAGCTTTAAAACCTACAAAGTCTGACATAATCTTGTTTTTTCTCCGCTTGAATATTGTTTTCCCATTTTTCTCAAGGTGATTTTTCTGCACCGAAATGTTGTTTCAAACTCACCGTAATACTGATCAACCGGCGTCGTTTTTCAGTCTTGCAACATTTTGTTTCGCCTCAGTGTGTAGGATCTTGTACTATGTGTGAAAAGTAGAAGGTAAAGTTCAGGAACACCGCAGGATTCTTTCAGCAAAGTCCACATCCCGGTTGAATTGAATCTGTGTCTAAAGTTTAAAAACCTCAAAGGAAAATTCTTTCTTAAGAGTGGATTCTTGATAAGAAAACAAGATTTTCGATTTTATGAATGGGTCAAATTATTCATGCGTACCAAAAAGACGTAACCAGGGTTTTCTGTTCAAATACGAGTATGGAAGCATCACCTGCGCTGACGCAACTTTTGAGAAAAGTAAAGCGAATGTGGCAAGTCAGACCTACGTAAAAGCTTGACTTCCGAGAAGGTCGTTTCAGATTTTCATGGTTTGCCAGGAAATGTTTTCTGCGTGAACAGGTCAACGAGGGATTCGGAGATCATGCGTTTCTGAGCATACTAAAATTTCATTTGAAGGTGTTTTGTAGAGATATCAAACATTTCCCTCCCATGATGTTTTAACAGTTGTAAATAGCGGTTCCCCGACAGAAGAGCCAAAAAGCCAAAAAAATAGCCAATGACAAAACAGCCAAAATACAAAACAGCCAAAAAAGCCCCAGCCTGCACACACCGCTATCTTTAAAACTGTCGATCACAGCCTACTATTCCCGGTGCCAGGCGGCTTCGCCGCAAAAACCATATTGAAAAATGTCCAAGTCTAAGCCTAAGATGTTCCAGGAGGCTAGCCCCAGCCTACTATCCCCGCTGTTTGAAAAGATGCCGCACAAACACCAAACCATTTGACAAGTGATTATCTCAACGTATTCTGATTTTGGCTCTTTTGACTTTGGCCATTTTCGGCTGTTTTTTGGCTGTTTTGTCTTTGGCTGTTTTGTCCGACAGCGGTAAATAGCTAAGATCATGAAAATCGGAAACCCTTATTCGGGACTGCAAGGTGCTCCCACGGCATATCGACTATTAATCTACTAATTGCGGCCTCTCGTTCATTGCAATCTCGGATTTTTGCTTTTCGAGCTCACCCAAGCGCACCCCGGCGCAAGGGGGCAAGGAACTGCTTTTGTCGCGGAATGACGTGGTCGTTTGCTTTACGTGTTCACTGGAATCAAAAACCTTGACTCAGAATGAACGCTAATGAGTCCAGTGCTTCTTTTATGAACTCCTGAACCAACTCTTCTATTGTGTCCTTTGTCCTTCATTCCCGCAGCTAATCTCTGATTGCACAAAGAAACGCTTTGAGAACTCGCGCCTACCTCGAAATATTTTCCCAGGAGCGTTTCAAAGTTCAGTTAGGAGTTCTCTACTCTAGAATGATGTTGACCAACTGGACGCTCTCGGATGCGAATCTTTTCGCGGTGGCGCGCGTGGGAGGTTCGCTGTTCCTTTGCACGATGCTCGTCGGAATCTTCGGAAACGGAGTGATCATCCTTGCAACGATCAAGTAAGTTGTGCCAAGATACTTTTGGGATTTGCAGATCAAATACAACTAGCAGTAACACTGACAAAAGCAACGGCAAGTTAAGAGCAGTAGTATCTTCAAAGTGGTTCTTGACATAATTCTTAGATTCTATTTTTGGGTAGCGCTGAAAAAGATTAAAGAAGGCTTATTGAAACGTTATCTGTTGTTTTAATAGTTTTTCCCGTGGTCAAGGGACCAATCCAGAATGGATTTCGTTTAATCCAAACTTTCGCAGAATCCAACTCGTGTTTTCTGATCTCATTTCGTGCTTCAGATCCCCTAATCTTCGCAGCCCTTGCCACATCTTCATCGCGATCCAAGCTCTCACGGACATCGGAACCACTCTTGGTCACCCCCTTTTCGTGTTCTACGCTTTCTCCGAGAAATTCGTCACTTTCCGTGACTGCTTCTGGCAGATGTTCCTTCCCAACTCCTCCATGAACTTCACCACCTTCCTGATGCTCTGCATCGGCGTCGACCGTTATGTGGGAACAAAACACATCGTGTGGTGGGTTTGGCACGGGAATCTCGATTTAATAAACTCTAGTTCAGTTACAAATCGCTCCCGAAGATTCCTTACATACTCTCGGTCATCTGCGGCTGCATCCTTTACGACATCTGCATGAAGATCGGCGGTTTCCTGACCACAAGCGACGGCCGAGTCCTCTGCTTGGTGCCAGAGGGTCTTGCGGGGCGTGGAAAGGATATCTGGGTCGCCAGCCAAATCATTATCAATGTGGCCGTCATCGTAATTTACCAGAAGATAAAAAAAAATCTGAAAGGATACGGTAGCTCTTGGATAGGATATGTTTGAATCAATGGCGTAATATATGTTTCTCAGGAAACGCGTCGACCTCGGACCCCCGTAAGATCTTCTCCTCGCTCTACCTAATCCAAGCTTGCTACGTGGGCGGCTGGGTGACCACGATGGTTCTTCTCGGTGGTCAGATGGTTTTGACGGACGAGTGAGAGAATTTCCTTCCCTCTTACCTTAAACTGCGTGCTTCAGGGTGAATGTGATGGTCGCATGTGAGTCGATCGTGGGGCTCGCGGCCAATGTTAACTTGATGATCCCCTTCTTCATCTACTACACGCGTTCCTCGGTGTACCGCGCCGAGATTCGACGCATTTTTGGAATTCGCACCGAGCGAGTTGGATACACGGACTCGGGACTTGGGGGAACGTCGGGAATTTAAATTCGATGAGTATCATTTGTAAAATATAATATTTGTCATTAAAATTAGCAGGGGATAGCAGCAAAGCAGATTTTAAGAAATGGGTGTGTAAGGTCGTGGTGGTATTCCCATTTTTACAAACTAAAAGCACTGAACATCTTTTTTCTTTTTTGTCTTGCGGACATATTTAGATGGTGTCGTGACAGCATTTTTAAGGTCAGATCACTTTGTTGTCAGTGCTTATAAAGACACGTAAAGGAAGGCTTAACACATGCTACAATGACAAAAATAGTAATAAGGCCATCCCTTTTGGAGGACTCCACTAAGATTAGCTACCTTGCTTTGCGTTCCCACGACCTCTTTCTCCTGTCGCCTATCTGTTCTTAACTTGAAACGAGTAGACTTTCTGCGATTCAATCTACGAAGCGAAGTGCGAAAGCGCGGAAAGCGACGCTGTTCACACCCGAATCGGTTCGTAGCCCGTTTAGAAACATGTGTTCCTTCTTCAGTTTCAACCATGACAGCATCCCATCACCTCGAAACAGACCTTGAAGCCGAAAGGTGCCGGCGCGAAACCGCGGAATCGCTTCTCGCCATTCGGGACGCGGAGCTGAAGATTCTGCAGAAGCAGATCGCCACGTTGACTCTCGAAAACCGGAAGCTCCGCGAGTCTTCAACCTATTTGCCTTCCCGGAATCCGTCGTCCGATTCGCTCCCTTCGTTCCGAAGTCGCTTGACTGACGACGAACTCGTCGAGGAGCTTTTGGAGGCTTTGGAGGCAAGCGAAGATCGCTGCAAACGGCGAAGAATTTCGAAGGAGATGTGGAAGAAGAAGGCGAGAACGAGCCACACGATCTTATTCCGAGTCGCGAATCTCTTTCTGCGCAGCAAGAAAGAAATGGAGTCCAGGGAAGAATCGACGTCGTCAATCTCCATTCCCAGTTCCCCGGAATCGCTAGGAGAGAAGGAAGCCAAGAAGAAGCGAAAGCGATTCTCCAAAATCATGGCGAAGACATTCGCCCGTGCCGGATCTATGAGAGCTCGCTAGATCATGTGATTATTATACGTCGTTTTGTAGATGAAAACACAAATTTATTATCTATTCGGGTAAACTCTGCAGCAACAAACAATAGCAAACCACATAAACATAAACATTAGGGATCATTTAAATGGACGACTTTACTGCTGGTTCTCTGGGGGTGGCTGTTCCTGGTTGTTTTCGTTCTCGTTTTCGCCGGCGTTCGTGTCCTGGAATTGGCGTCGGAGTTGTTCGACCAGCTCGGGGTTGCTCTCGCGCATGTGTTGGGCTATCTAAATGAACAATGTCAGCTTACATGTTCCTAGGATCAATTGCTTACCGATTCACCGGCGGCGAGCAAGTTCTCGATTCCAGGGCCGCTTTGGGCAGCTCCTCCGGGTCCCATCATGTTGCCCATCATCTGCGTCATCATGTTTTGGATGCTCTGAAATGGTTTAGGTCAAGAATGGTCATGGGATAAAAGCACTCACGGGGTCGTTCATCATGCGGGTAACTCCCTCCATGACTTGCGGGTTGCTGAACATGTCCTGGATACCTCCAGGCATGCCGCCCATCATACCGGCCATTCCTGGAGGGAATCCTCCCACGCCGCCCATGCCTGGGAAGGGGAATCCGGCTCCCGTTCCGGCGCTGCTGCGGGCGACCTCGTCAGCCTTCTCTTGAGCGATGCGGAGGTTGTTGATGTAGCTCTGCTGCTCGGGCTCGATCTCGAGGGCCTTCTTGTAGGCTTCGACCGCTTGCTCGTAGCGGTTCTGGCACGAGAGAGCCAATCCCATACGTCCGTAGGCCTTGCTGTAGTTGGGATCCAGGGCGAGGGCGGTCCTGCAGTCCTGGATGGCCAGATCGTATTGCTCGGTGCGGCAGTACGCGGCGGCTCTAGAGAGCGAAAACCCGTTAAACCACGCTCAGATTCCAGTTGGACGCTTACCGGTTGCAGAAGAAAACGGGGTCCTTGCTCAGCTTGATCGCCGAGTTGTACTTCTCGATAGCCTCGTTGAATTGGCCGTTCTTCATGAGATCGTTTCCGTCTTCCTTCAGCTTGTTGGCTTCGGCCTTCTGTTGTTCCTGAGAGCCGAGCTAAAATAAAACACATGGAAATGTCGAGAGAATAAAATCCTCACGTTTTCAGAGCCGGCCTCGGAGTTCTTGAAGAGCTCGAAGAGAGCCTTGGCGGGCTGGAAGGCGTAGTGGCCATCGTTGAGGTCGAACGCGCCCTCCAAAAACTGGATCGAAACTGAAGGTCAACGAGTTTAGAGCTAAAAAACGCGGAATAGAAGTTACCTTCCAGAGCCTCGATCTGCTCGTTATTGCATTCGTTAGCGGAGACCTTCTGACGCAGGAATTGCACGAAGCTGACGACGAAGTTCTGCTCGGTTTCGGAGAGCTTCTTCTCTCCCTCGGGTGCCGGGGTGGCAGAGGCTTCGGATGGGGCGCTCATCTGCAAATCCACGACATGAAAAACTTTTGAACTTAATTCCACGGGAAAAACACGCAGACGTGTCATCGAGAAATCCCCGTGAGGCATCGAAATTGGAAAATCGAGGCGCAGAAGCAGCGGCGAATGACGAAACTCCAACACGGGACTCGACGATGAAACTTCTACAGTAACCACGTGGAGATGCAGAGGAATCGTGTCGAGACCGAGTCACCGTCAATTTGCAACACAGCCAAATTGTTGCAAATTGCCGGGTGAGACGCCGGCAGTCGGGTGAAGCCTTTGTTTCGGGAGGCCTTGAGAAAGCGTCGGTGAAGAGCTTCAGATCGTCTGGAACGTACCTCTAAAACCACTCAAACGATCTCTGGTGATAGAACACCAACCGGGACAATCAAAATTGAAGCCGATATCGAACAACTTTATTTTTTATAAGCTTATGAGCGACAGAAGCCTCCCAATCAATGCGAAGAAGGCATCATGACCTAGGTTATCGATCTACATATCCTCTTTTGTTCGAGACGTTCCTGGTTCTTGTAGCTTTTTACTCACTCAATATACCCACTCAGATCCGTGTGAAGCATCTCTGAATTTAACGGGTTTGATCTCATCCACTCCAGAAACTTCTAGCTTCAAACGTAAAGAGGGCGTGTTCGCTTGGTTCATTTCACATTAAAATTAGAATTAGATTTTATACAAGTCCATTCAATTTTCGACGTCGGTAGCCGATCCTTTCTCACATTTCGGACAGTTGCAGTCACATTTTCCGGGGATCTTCGGAGGATAAATCAGCTTCTCTCCAGCTTCGCATTTAGGCAAGGCGCACTTGCAAGCATTGTTACACTTGGGAGTCTTGGTGGCTTTCGGCTTAGTTTGGCACGAGGGGCAGTTGCACCCACATTCCCCGGGAATCTCCGGAGGATACACCAACTCCTGGTCCGGTCCGCACGTGGGCGTGAAGCATCTGCAAGCGATTCTACACCACAGGGTCGTCAACGTCTGCTGCTCGCAATAGGGACAGTTGCAGCCGCACTTTCCGGGAATCTCTGGGGGATAAACGAGTTCTTCGCCGGCTTCGGTATCACAAAGTGGCATCGCGCAATCGCAAGCCATATCGCATGGGTCAACATCGGCTTCATCGCTGGAAGCACCGAAAACCTGAAAGAAATGTCGATGATTCAATTGAAAAAAAAAGTTTCCTACGAAGACTGCGAGGAACAGAAAAAAGAGGCGACCGGCGTCCATGTTTGACGACACAGTTCTGAAGCTTCTCGGCATCTATGTACAGAGAACAGATGAATTGAGACGTCACAGATAACAAGAAAAAACGTGGAATCTGTGTTTTTGTGACCCAGTCCAGAACTGGAAACTTGTTTTTGCGCTTTCGCTTGTTTGAACGATTTCATCCACGAACTAATCCGATGGACGCTGACAGATTTTGATTGGGAATAACTAATCATAAAATTCTAAAACCTCCCCACAGAATCCCTTTTTGAACTGTTCAATTAACATCTTCTTTAATTCATTCCAACTTTAACCATAAATTAGAGTCAGTTAGTGTCGCAGAAGTATTCCTTACATGCAGTCAATCGGCTCGCCATTGATACAAGCTTTCATGCATCTCATCTCGATTTTACTAACGCCAAAGTGAATCAACTATAATTTTTCCGATTCGAAGATAAAATGGTAAGAGTGGAAGGAAAGACTTACAACTAAAATATGTAAAAGAGTTTGCGAAGCGTCCATTTAAGTCTTTGAAGTGTATTACTACTGATCGAGGTGAGAATGCTCTGTTTGTTTTTTGTAATCCATACACTAAATTCAATTGGTGTTGCGTGGGATTACTAATCCTTTAAATAGCATACCCTTGGTGTTTTCCTGCAACCAAAAGCTGAATTTTTCTGTGAGTAGGAACTTCTCACTCACAGAATGGTTCTTGCTAAGAACCTTTGTATTTGTTAGCGTAATGTTTTTGGACGCTTTTACCGGGGTGGAATCCAATATGATTTCATTTTGCAAAGAATACGCATATTACATCGCAAATATCGGAAGCCTTAATTTGTTCCACAACTCGACGGAGTAGTGTTGAGAGGCTCACATTTTGGGCATCTGCACACGCACTCTCCTGGAGGTGAAGACGAGTTGAAATTCGGCCTTACAAACTAGGATTACAGAACAGTGAGGTGAATCGAAAGTGTGTTCATTTCTGTAGTCCTATAATCCTAGTACAGGATTTGTGGGAGTACAGGAGCCGATTTCAATATCTACAATTCACAATTCACAATTGTAAAAATTCCCACCTACTCCGGAGCACATGGGGAAAAAAGCTACAATTCACAATTTTCGCGGCGTGTGGTTTACGAATTGTAAATTGTGAATTGTGGATTTGAAATCGATTTGCGGAATTGTAATTGTAGAGCGGAAAGAAATCGGTTTTCGCGTTGTAATTGTGAATTGTAGTACAATTGTACCGGGATTGTAGATATTGAAATCGGCCCCTGGATTGAATGTCACGAAGACATCTACTTGTAACCATAAGCCCCTTTTTGGCCTGTTGACGTAGAATGACGTGTTTTTATCCCATTAAGTTAACAAATACGACAGGGCACCAAACATTTGCATTGCGAGCAATAAGAAAGTGTACGTTTGTATGACAACCCTTTAAAAACAAGATATGCACAGTGAACTCGAGTCGTTTCCGAGATCCTATTAGCTCTTCTTCAGAACCTAAAAATTGTCCGCTAATTTTTCGGCGTCGGAGATCAGTGCTCCGCGCGTCCGTTCTTCACATCCCGGCAAAAACTTTCTCAGTTCAGTCAAAAGCTCCATTCGCCGATCTTTCAATAGGAAATCAGCTGTAGAATCAGTTTGTGGATCCTCCAATGAAATGCCCATTTTCAAAAGCTGTAATAAAGGAAATGTAATTTTACTGAGGTTACAAACAAACTTGGATGTAATTCGTGGCGATCGCCGTCGATAGAAGTGCAAACGACCGGGCTGAGCAGCCGGCGTGCCTTGTGAGGCTCTTCAGGAAGCGGATTCTGCGGAGGTGCGTGCACCGGCACTCGGTCGCAGTTAACCATGCTTTGCATAGCTAAAAACGTAGTAAAAGGTTATTATGTGAATACTTTGTGCATATTTCACCTCTAAAAGCCTCTCGTTGATGTCACCTCCACTCAGAACACGAATCATACTTTCGGCATCGGAGATCGCTCGGATCCTTCTCAACAATACAACTCTCTGAACAAACGCGTTTCGACTCTGAAAGAACAACACGCACCAGAGCCTCGTCCACTTCGCTCCAAACGTGCAGAATCCCGTTTTTCAGCTTTCGGAGTAAAACGACCACTTTGCTTCCGTGGTCAAGTTGCTGGATTCGGTGTTCCAAGTGATAGATCTGATGCTCGAAGTGGAAAACACTCGCTGTTTGCGTCCAGAAATTCTTATCCGCTTTTTTGTTTTCCAGTTGCGCTCTGCAGAAAATCTCCACCTCAATTCGACTTGGATCCTTGACAGTCAAAGATTGCAGAGAACTCCAGTTTTCGGTCTTCAAAATCATCTGAAAATGCCACTTTAAATAAAACCGTGCGAAAAGAACGAACCAGGTTTTGGATGAACCGAAGAAGTTCGCCTTCAGATTCATCGTCCATAAACTCTTCTAATGTGAAATGACCTTCGAAAATACGATCAAGAAGGGAGGTCGCTTGCACCGAAAGATTCTTGCAGCGTCGAAGGAAATCGAGAGCGTCTTCCGGAGAAAAGCAGTTACGCGCTATCCGCAACGCTTCCAGGTCGTCCCGGACTTTCGCGGGTTGGATATTCCTTGGACTTCCGTAGATTTCCAAAATCTCTTGAAAATCTTCAGTCGAATGGTCCAAAAGCTTCATCGCTTTCCAGGCCGCACGAGGTAAGAATTTCATGACTGCCTAAAAGCACCGATTTTAGTAAAAGTCAAAATGACCGCGATTTGTACCGTATCCACACAGCTCTTCAGGATCTTGTTCTCCACAGAGTTTCCCTTTAACATTTCCAAAACAAATTGTGGTTCTTCTTCCAAAAAACTCGACAGCAGCTCTGATGCCTTCTAAACCCAGAAATCTTACTGTGCATTAACAGGACTTCTCTAACCCGCTTATCGCCGCCTCCCGCAAAGAACTCCACGATGTCACCGTTTCCAACGATCAAACGCAACGCCAATTCGGGATTTAACCGGTCACAAACAGTCGGAATTCTCGCGTTCTTTTGAATCCACCTCTTTACCAGGAAACCCTTCAACTCGGAGTTTAATGATCCCCAAACGGAGTTGATGTACTGAGCCACGGTTTCGGGGAAATTCTCGTGAAGCTGAATGAAGACGGCGAGATGTGCCGATTTGGGTTGTTCCTCTGGAAAACGAGAAAGGAACTTCTCCAGCAGATTCTTCTTTGCGCTGTGGTCGTAAAAATTCGAGCGGCACAGAACCTCGATTGCGGAGAGGAGAAGTAGGCGGTTCGGGGTGTTCAATTCGAGCGAGAGGAGCGGCACAATCTTCTTTGTCAAATCGACTTTGCGCAGCAAAGCCGCAGAGCGTTGTAGCGGCTGTTAGGGAGCTGGATACCAGCGAAGACTTTTTCGTAGAATCTAAAGTATCCATGAGTCTCCTGTTACCGTAACAAGCTTACTCGTCCACAATTTCGTCGCACCCCTCCGACATAATCTGAATGGCGCGGAGAACTTCTTCGTTTGTTCCCAGCTTCTGAAGGTACTTTCTGACCAGTTCCAGGAGACTCGTTGAAAGATGAGCGTCGCCCTTAAACAGAATAATCTACAGCTCGACGAATCTCCCAAACCATTTGTTTCGCAAATCCAAAAGCTCCGGCGATCATTTTTGCCAACGAATTTCTCGAATCTTCGCTCGTCGCTCCGCTAAAGTCGAACATTGGTCCCGCCACCCTTTTCCAATCGAAACGGCCAACGTTCGAAATTGCGAAACTCCGATTCTTCCGCCAAAATATCGCGAGAACTTCGTTGCGACACCAAGAGACCGATGGAGATACTGATTCCTCCAAAGTACGCCTAAAAGGGTTACTGTAGGCATGACAAATAATGAAGATACTCACGTGTTAATTTGATGGATGTTGGAATTGTAGAATTTACGGAATAATTTAAGGTAAGCGCATCGATCCGAGTTTGTGGGACCCTCGAAGATCTTATCGAAGACGAATTGGGCTAGGTTTGAACCGATTTCGGAGCAGAGAGCAAATGATTCCTGAACGAAGGTGCAGTCAATCGAAGCGCCACATAATAGAACTGTGGCTAAGCACTGAGAAGCGGCAACATCCAGAACGCTCTGAAGGCATCCGAATCTCTGAAAATCAATAGTTTTAGGTGGGATGATTGTTCGGATTAAGTTTACCTTTCCACATGCGTGCAAAAACCTCAGAAAGATAATCTTCGTGTTGACTTGTCCCAGATCTGGTCTGATCACGTCCGTGAAGATTTTCAGCCAAAGTGGAAGTTTTTCAGATTCATTTCCGGGAACATCAAACCAAAGACTGGCAAGACTGATCAATGCATGGAGGCACGGATGACTATCAAAGTCGAAAATTCTTTTCGCAGAAGCCAAAGACACCTGAAAAGTGACAGCGGTGTCTTCTGTTTCTCTGATTTTAACTTACGACATCTATTTTTTTATTTTCTGGGGATTTCGTAAAATCGTGTTCATCCTGAGATTCGACTTTCTGAGACGCTTTCCGTTTTCGGATTCCCGACTTCGAAGAAATCTGATCGCCGAATTCCATTCCGACGACGGTCGATTCCCCCGCGATGCGATCCCAAACTGCGGCGGAAGAGAAAACTTCGTTCAGGAACTCGGGATGCAACGAATCCAGTTTCGAATAAATTGTGGCGATCAGATTGAAAGCGTGGCAGTGCAACTTCCACTTGAGAAAAGGGTCGCTGCCGTCGTTTAAAGGATTCTTCAGATGACACAAACATCTCTGGACTAAAAACGAAGAAATATGGGTTTGAATCTACATTGATATTTTACCTAAAGATGTCTTCAGTTCTTGGCTTGCTATCCTTTCTCCCCATTCTTTATTCTTCTCAATGAACTTTTTGAAAACGACCAGAAGTGCCATTTCCTTCAGTCCTGTCCCGAAGCCATTCGTTAGGACTTGGTTCAAGGAACCATCTTCCATCGACTTTGCGAGAATTCCTTTCAGTGCGTCAGCAGACATGTTATCTATCATCCTTATGAGCACATCCTCGATAAGCTTAAACTGTCTCAATTCGTGGATCGAGGGCAGCCGAGGCAATGAGTCGCCTCCTTCGACGCAAAGCGAGATCACGGCTTCCAACAGAGGTGCCGAGTTCTTCAGTTTCCCAGAATTCTTGTCCAGCCAGCGAATAATCTTTTTCGGTCCTGGGTTATTCTCCTCGATGAGAAAAACAGTCAGAAGCAAGTTCTTCCAGAGGAGGCAATCTTCCGACTCCAAAAATGCGTGGAGCTTCTCGTCAGATTCGGAGTAGCGAAGAGGAATCCATGCGGTGACCAGCATCTCGTAGAATCGCTCGTCGATCGGCATAAACTTTAGCAAATTCAAGAATTCGCACTGGAGTTTGTTCGACTTCCGAGCCGCAATCTTCGCTGGGAGAAAACGGAACTCTTCGCGCTTCCACGGGGTTTTCTCGACAACTCTCAGAAGGCGGAAGATTTGGAGAGAGAATATTTGGTCTTCCGAGAAATTTTTAACGTAGTCCAGAACGGCGTCTTTAACAGATTCTTGGACGTCACCGGCTTCCAAGATGTTTGTCAGAATTGAAGTAACACTTGCCGGGATAAGCTGAATGAATCTGACTGGATTTTCTTCGATATGCTTCCTGAAACACGGCAACAAATCCTTCCGGTCGGCAGAAAACAATTCGAAAGCGCTTCGAGCGACCTCCTCAGTGTTCTAAAAATGATTGTGAACGATCAGTTGCTGTTAGTTTCTCACCATTTCCCATTTTGCCGTAGCATTGAGAAGGGCGCTCCACAAAGGACCTTTCAGGAGAATCTCGAGCCCATCTGAACTCTGAAGAATCTTATCTACTACAGCGCGAAGCGAAACAGGAGCCGGAAGAATTCCTTTGACAACAAGTTCATCGTATGCGGTGACTCGGTTCACGAATGTATCGATATGTGGGACGTTGGAGATGTTTGATAGAAGCAACGATTTTAGGTCGTAATGCCTGAAAAGGTTATGATGCCTAAAAAGAAATGTGAATTTGTACATACAATGCAATATGATCTTGAAGTTTCTTTTTTCGATCGAGGTCGCTGATCGAATGCCAGTAGGATTCAAAAAGCACGGCTCCAGTTTTCGGTTCAGCGCTGCTGAAAACGAGATTCGCAAACTTTTCGTCGTCTTTCAAAGAAAATACAAAATCTCGAAAAGCGCACTCGTCCCCGTCTAGGAGCTTCTTTGCCATCGAAACCCATTTGGGATTATCCAGATGGTTCTTCAAAACATGGGCGAGTTCCTCGGTTCCAATGCCGGGGAGTTGTTCTACGAGAAACGCAATCTTTTCGCCGTTTCGTTCGTTCAAAAACATTTTCAGATTCAGGAAACTGCGGTCGCAGAGTGCATCCCAAGCAAATTTCATCTGCTCCAAATTCGTCAACTCCGAATGCAGGCATTCCACAACGGCTTCTTGGATTCCGAGCAAATTCCACTGCGCAATATCGACTCCGTCGAGGAGATCGAGTCGTGCGCTCGGACGTCCCAGCAAGTGCTTCAACAAAATAGGCGCCGTGTCCAAATAATCGAACCCTTTTCCATCCAGGATTCTTAAGATTTCTTCTGCGAAATTGAGTCCTCCTCCTTTGCTAACCTCTGAGGCAATAAATTCTAAGAAATTCTGCAATTAATAGGACTAAAAGTGAAATAGAAGGCGCTTCAAAAACCTCGTTCCGAGCAACCATTGTGGTCAGGATCTTACTAAACCGAGATCGCTGGGTCTCTGTAGAAGGCTGGGCCCAAAGAAGAACTTTAACAGCAGCAGATAAGTATGTCGGAAAATTGTAAAACTCGTAAATAGTTTCTTCACAGTGGTTGAATAACTGTCCCACGCAAAACCGGAGCAATTCTTCGTCTCCTGGATCTAAAAACCGAGTATTCAGTGTAATTATTCCTCGCTTACTATTTCTCTTGAGAATTTCAGATACAACTGAAAAAAGCGCTCCTGAATACAACTTCAACATTTCTTCGGATTTGAAGCAGTTCGAGAATTCTTTCAGGAAAGGAACTGGAAAACATTTTAAACAATGTGTCTTTCGAATTACTAGCCTTACCAATGTCAACTTGAACAGAACCAATGTTCAATAGAAACTTGGATGATCCACATTCAGAACTTATTTCACCGATTCCTTGGTTTCTCTGCAAGATATAAGGTTGAGAACTCCGAATGTTTTGTCACAAATACCGTATCCGCGAATGAAACCAAACTCAGCATCCTCCAGTTCGCCTCGCTCTCTTTTCCTTTTAGGACAGAAAGAGCAGCAAGGCTTCCCAGAGCAGGATTCTCTTCGCACATCTTTGCTATTGGCTTACAAACCCGTTCATCCGAGTTTCCCTCGACGCATCTCTATAAAATCGACTCGATTAAATTCAGGAAGCAATCATGGACATACTCTGAACAACCGAGCGATCTTGTTCGTCCGCGTTTCATCCTCGAACGAGGCTCGTGGCAAGAGAGCCAAACAAGGCAGATACGTGGACACCGTCTCCAAGGATTCAGTTTGGGTCAGCAACTGTATTAAAACGTCCATCGCTTCGACGACTTTTCGGTCGGAGCTTCCTTCCTCGGCCCCGCTTTCTGTTTCCTGATCGGAAGAGGGGCCATCGATTGATGCGGACATTCGCAGATTCTGGCGTGCCAAAGAAGCGACTATCAAGAGTTGTGAAAGGTCTTGCGACTTCATGAAATTGTCCAAAAAGAAGAAAACGATGCGTGAAAACGATTCGCTCAGCTGGGTAGATACAGATCCGCACTTGTAGAATACTCTGAAATCAGAATCTTACATAAGAATGAGATTCGACGCGAACACGAAGAGAGAAACGACGGTTTCCCGCTGGCGATCTTTGGCGGAGACGAGCTCCTTCGCCAAAATCGCGATCGACGTCGAAACGAAATCCGAAAGTTGGTTCGAATCTGTGATTTCGTAGCAAGTCGAATTCCAGATTTGAACTCCAATCTGTACCTGGTTGGTTTCAATCACATAGTGCAGAAAACGGGATGCTGAAACAAAACAGATCAACTGCGGGGTTAAAAACGAAGAGCTTCTCACCGCTACGACTTCGCTCCGATTCAAGCGAGATCAAACGGTGAAACAGTTTCACATGACTTCTGATCCCGCTCGGACAAAATGTCGGTTGATCAAACCACAAATCCTGAATGCTTTCGTAGAATTGGGCAGGTGAAGAAAGGTCGTGGAATGAAGATTCCTGAGAACTCCTGGCAACCTCTAGAATCGACCGGAGAAGTCGGGCTCTGGAACAGGAAGACGAGCAGGATGATCCACAAGAAACCGTTCTGAAAAAAGTTTTTGAGGTATTCGAACGGGAGCAGCCACATACTCGAGGATTTTGAAGGCCGCATTTGATACGGCCAAAAGCCGATATTCCGAACGCGCTAAATCGTCAAAGGCCTCCTTAGGCATGACTCCCAAGGTGAGAACTCCGAAAGATATCTGACGGTAGCTCATCATTGTCAGCCTATAGCTGAGAGCAGAAATTTGCTAAAATACATTTTTAAAAGTGAATTTCATTGCAAAAAACAAACCTTGACCACTTCTTGAGCTTTCTTTAGATTCCGTTTTCTAAGGTCTTCCAGCAAGAGAGGCAAGGAGTTCACAAATTGGGTCGCCAGTTCAAAGGCGGCTTCATCGACTTCGCGATTCTGCTCAACGTCAGAAGAGCAAATAAAGTTCAGGAGGCTGATGTAGAAATTCTGAAAAGGGAATAGAACTATCTTATGTAAACAGTTTTACCTGGAAATCTGAAGAAATCACGCTAAAGAAGAGATGGATATGCCCTCGCATAAATTCAGCAGCGCTCAGGACGACCTGCGATCTCCCTGCAAGCATCTCCACACTGAAACACGTTTTGGAAAAGGTCCAGAGAATCGAAAGTTGATCGGTCTTGAGTTCTAGAATCAATGAAGATAACAGAACCTTCCACAAAATGTCACTCACCAACTGAGGATGACTTCAACAGCATCGTACAGAGCGAGAAAATCTGCTCGATTTCCGTTACTGGTTGAGTCTTAGCCTTGTTCTTCATAAATTCGATCCTTTTGATCACGTAACAAATGGCTTTAAAGGTTGGATTCGAATCGAAATGTTGTGGAAAGGTCGTTCCAAACCACAAGACTACTTCCAAGAAAAGACTGATTCCTATAAACAAGAATTGTACCCGTTATTTATGAGGTAACTCACCAGTGGTGTCCAAAATTGCGTCGCCTAGGGCGAAAAGAATCTTGTCCCTCAACTTGATCAAAAACTGCTTCAACGCCTCGTTTGTGAAACGAGCGTCTTTGGCGGCGTTCTCAAGCATCTTCACGACCGGCTTCAGCCGCGAGGCCCGAATCTGCTTCGCGCTTCCAAAACATGCGGCGGCGAAAATGAGAAGATTCTCGAACTCCTTTGCTCCTATCAATTCCGAGGTCTCCGTGGAGAGCAGCAGGCCCTGCATCAGCGATCCGCCCTGGCCCATCGTCTCCTAATCATAATTATAATCTCCCTCGCTCGCTTTCCAAAACGGAACCTTTCGTCCCAACATCACCAAAGCCGTCCGCACAACGGAATCCTCGCGTCTTCCCCACACGAGATCTCGGTACTTCGCCAGCAGCTCTCTGTCTTGCTCGATAGAGCCACTGAGCTCATCTCTGACCTTCTGCAGCGATAGCTTGATCTCCTGACAACTGGATTCGCCTCCGCTACGGTCCTTCAAGCTTCTCAAGCAATCCTGGAGTTCCACCAAGATCCCAGCCGCCATGGTCAACACCCGATCTAAACGGATTTATTTAAAAACTCCGCTTCCACAGTCAGGAATGGAAAGGACGCAGCCAACCAAAACGTCCAATGTGCAAAATTCACAAAATCAAGTCACAATTTATCAGAACATGTTCGAACCACTGACACCTTTCGTCACATTTAAACTGTTAAAGGATTATACATAGTTTACAACATGTTTAGAATACATTCGAAAATATTGATAAGATATGACAAATTGAAGGTGGGGTCCGCTTTTTAAACACTAAGAAAACATGGCGAAAAGGTCGGCCACGTCGATCTAAAGACAACAGTTTATTCAAAATCAAACCAAGGATGGTGTGTACCTTGACTGGTCGTTTCCACGATTCGCAAGGCACGACACGGACCTCGGCGGAAGTTGAAATTGAAGCAGAGTCCGTTTCGGAGCGGCAGCGGTTCGCTTCGTGGGAAATCTGCTGCTCACTTAGAGCGCTAAAGATGGTCTGATAAACTTTGGACTCTCCTTAATCCCCCACCTCCTAGAGCAGGTACCGCCGTAGGTACCCGCAGAGTTGAGCAAAGAATGCAGGTCGATGGCGATTCCTTGCTCGTAAATCGAATCCCTGTGCTTCGGTTCCTCAAGCTGAGCCGGGCCTTCGGTTTCCTCCGGCTTCGACCCCGACGAGTTCTTCTTCCGGCGAGGTTTCCTGGGTTTCTTCTTAGGCGTCTTATCCTCGTGCTCTTCAGCCACAGCATTTGGACCAGGAGTGGGCCTACGCTCCGAAACGGGCGTCTAAACATTAATGCTTAACATCCCTAGCATACTCTACAGCATACATAGTAAAAATCGGCATCGTCGAACTCGACCCCGCTGTTCGTGGGGGTTTCCTCGGGTTCATTTTCGCCAGTCGCTTCTCCCCCGGCATCAGTCGGATCTCCCTCGGCCTCGTAAACCGGCTCGTTCACGGGGTAACGGCGCGCTTTGGGTTGCTTAATCTCCGACTGCCGCTCCTTCTTCTTGCGCTTATCGGCGGATTCCGATCCAATCGCAGCTAACGCTTCTGTAACAATCTCACTATAACCACTACAACCTGATAGAAATCTCACTTTTTGTGGTAGTTTCGCTCTGCTCAGGTGAAGTGGCCCCAATTTGCGATTCCAAGACATCACAGGATACGAGCAGATCAGTCGGAACTTTGTTTTCTTGGTTCGCTTTGCTGAACATCTGCATAAACGAATCCAGCTTGATGGAAGTTGCTCCTTGCGATGATGGTCCTGGTTCATCGCTGGCTAAGAGGTCCTTGTCTTCAGCGGCAGATTCGAACCTCGGAGGAGATGTCTCCTTCACTGGGATAAACTGGTTCGCGCTCTTCTTGTTGACCGCAGCCAGCAGCTCTACAAACGTTTGCGCGCTCTGGGGCTTCGGAGGAGTTCCTTTGGGAGAGTTCCGGGGATGAAGCGCAGCCTCGATTGCGCCGCACTGACTTTGCCTGCGGCTCGGCGAAACCGGTTTGAACGCGCTTCGACTCGATTCACCACCCGACCGCAGATGACTCCTCGGGATTCGGTGACTCGTGTTTATCTGCTTCAGTTCGTTTTTGACGTAGGCTTGAATGTCGTCCACAAACGGAAAAACGACATAGAAATTGCGTTTTTCAGGTCCCTTTCTAACATCTGCAAACGAGGAATAGTCGTTCGGGAGTTCGGACAGCTTGAACCATTGGATCTTCCTGAAAAGCCTCAATTGTCCACAGTCGGAACCACGACAACAACGCACCTAATCTCGTTTCTGACACGTGGCTTAAAATCAAACTCGATGGGTACATCCTTCACAAAATAGAGTCGGATGCACGTCTTTTTCACGAACTTCTGGGAACACTTCCTTGGATGGATCTTTCCCGTGCAGTCGTAGCCGACTTCTTCCAACACTTCGCGCGCAGCGCAATCTAGGGGATCCTCATTTTCGTTCACTTTCCCCTTCGGAAAGCCCCAGCTATCTTGAGTGGCACTCATTCCCTGAACGAGCAGAACATAAGTGAGCGTGCTGTCGAGAAGCACGGCGCCGTTCACCGGAACCGATCTCTTGTAGTCGTGAAAAGAATCGATGATCTGAAAGAGGGACTTGACCATGGAAAACGGCATATTGCGTACTCACCGAGTCGATCTTCCTGCCGTGTTTGCTAAACCTTCGGCCCTCTGATCGCATGCAAACTTGCCTAAAGCATAAATTGAACCAATGCAAAAGCTTAGAACACCTACTTTGAAAATTCCCTCAGGGAAATGTCGGATTCGCCACCGCAATAGAAATCTACGTAGTACCAATGGGCCTGTTCGAGTTGGAAACAAAATCTAATGTGGTCATCGATCGGAAACAAATCATCCGTTAGAATAAAAAAGCATCTAACAAACCTCGTCGTCAGGCAGATTGTTAATGAAGCGGAAAGTAACGTCGTCGAGGATATCTTCCGGGATGAGTTTCGATTTCTTCGGCTTCTTGTTTTGCATCTTCGAGCTTCCAGGTGCCGCGTTTGCCGAAGTCGTCGGTTTCTGAGAGCCACTTGAAGACGAAGGCTGCTGTTTGCCGCAGCTAGTGGATTGGCGGCTGCTGCTCATGACGATTTGCTCGAATTCAGTCGAAAGTCGGGTTTTCTTCGAATCTGGCGACTGAAATTAACAGAAAAGTTGACGAGAGGTGCGACAGGAAAACAATGCGAAAATCGATGGAACGGCGGTCGGAAGCGACGGCATTGATCGCGGGAAGCATGGACCTGCGACCGAGTGAATGCTGCGGCGAGGAAAAGAAGGTGGTCCTGTGTTAGAACGCAGCGTTCGGGTCAGATGCAAACCGGAGGCGTCGCTGGCCACAAGCGGATCGAAGCCGACTGCCAGGAATGCGGCAAAGGCGAGCGGCACAACCTCGAAAAAACGACGCTCTTGCAGAGGTCCCGCCGCGATTTGCCTTTCTTGGGCCGACTTTCGCTAATATTTCGCTTGGCGCGGATTTTTGGTTGGTGAGGTCGTTTTCGAGGAATTTCGCGGTTTTCTGAAAAAGGGATTACAACCTGCACCTTCATCTGCATCTTGCTAATAAAATTAGGTGGAAAACAAAGAACTTGTGTATTCGAGTTGTTTTTGTCGCCAGAAATCAAAAATTTTGGAGAAAGGCGGAATTTATCTTAAACAAACATACGTCGAAATGAATCTCTTGCAAATTCGATTGTTCGCTTGTACGACGCCATTTTAGACTAAAAGTTCGATTTTCTTTAGAGTATCCTAAAATGTAATGTGTCTGACTTGACTTAGGAAAGTCCAGTTGTGCATCAATTGTCTGCATTGTTTACATAGACATGTACTGATCTGTCTAGATTCGGCTTAAAGTCGAAAAGCGTGATTTTTCTTAAACTGATTAATTCAGTTTTTCTTGCTCGTGACCAGTCGCGTTTTCGGTCGATCCGTTCGTGTCGCGTTCTTTCGAATCTAACGATTCAAAGTTTCTTATTTCCAGGATGCCACGGAAGGACCGCGTCACTTACACATTCCACCCGGATGTCGGAAATTTCCACTATGGTCCCAAACATCCGATGAAACCGCAACGAATCGCCGCCGCTCACAGCCTCATCGTCAACTACGAACTCGACAAGCACATGGTCGTCGTGCAACCCCCGAAGGCGCAGATGTCGGATTTACGCAGATTCCACTCGAAGGAATACATCGACTTCCTGAAGCGCGTGAGTCCGCAAACCGCCGATCAATTTGAGCACAAGTTCCCCAGCTTCAACATCGGCGAAGATTGGTCAGAGATGATCACAAATGGTCCTCTTTAAAACTCTATTTTTAGTCCCATTTTCGACGGCATCTACGACTTTTGCTCGATCTACACCGGAGGATCCATCGCTGGAGCCATGCGCCTAAATTACAACGTGTGTGACATCGCCATCAACTGGAGCGGCGGACTCCACCACGCGAAGAAGGCTGAAGCTTCGGGATTCTGCTATGTGAACGACATCGTCATAGGAATCTTAGAACTGCTCAAACACTACGCTAGGTAGATTCTGTGACGTGTGGAAAATGACTTACTGGATATGACTTTGAGAGTGCTCTACATCGACATCGATATCCATCACGGCGACGGCGTCCAAGAAGCCTTCTACTTCACCGACCGCGTGATGACCGTTTCGTTCCACAAGTACGGCAATCTGTTCTTCCCTGGAACGGGCGACATGTTCGACGTGGGCAAAGGAAAAGGCCGCCTGTTCTCCGTCAACGTACCGTTGCGGGAGGGAATGGACGACGAAGGGTACCAATCCTTGTTCAAGCCCATCATCCGTGAGATCATCGACACATTCGACCCGAAGGCCATCGTTCTACAGTGCGGAGCCGACTCCCTAGGATGCGATCGGCTGGGATGCTTCAACCTCAGTTTCGATGCGCACGGCGAATGCGTCCGATTCGTAAAAAGCTTAGGAATACCGATGCTCGTCCTGGGAGGTGGTGGATACACGCTCAGGAACGTCGCTCGGTGTTGGACCTACGAAACGGCGATTTTAGTGGAAAAGGACGACGAAATATCGAACGAGATACCCGACAATACTGGTAAGTTTCACTCACGTTGCACCCATGTATTTAGTGACAGCTCGTTTAACTTGAAGGCGGCCTGGAGTCCCTTTGAGTTAATCGAGCTGCCCGCACCATCGCACGCTTGACACATCAATGACCGGGCTACCCGTCACTCGTGAAGATATTTCAGAATACCTTGAGTTTTTCGCACCCGAGTTCACGCTCAAACCCGAACTGCCACGAAGGCTCGACAACTGTAATACGAAAGAGGTTTGGTCCGATTTGCGTTCATTTCTGAAGTTCTTCGTTTAGTATATGAACGCTCTGAAGCAAGAAGTTATGGACAATCTTAGGATGATCCGAAGCGCCCCGTCCGTGCAGATGCAGCCGATCGTGGACGACTACTTCAGCAGGGACATCCTCGACACGGAAGAACTGCACCCCGACGCTCGGGAAGACGACTACCGGACCGACGAAGCTTTTACGTTCAAGGGCAGAAAATACAACGAAGACTCCATGGATCTCAGTTGAACGGGGCCGAACCTCCACCTCAGTCCATGTACATAGTTCCCGGATCTCGACTTGTTCTACACTGACTTATCACGTTGTTGAATTTCCACCGCAGTTTCTATGTTGTATTTCGGCGTTTCCTGGGGATATCTTTGAGTTTGGGCGATTAAGCGAGGTCGGGTGTTCTCTCAAGGAAGAGCCAGCGTCGTGGGAAACGTCTTTCTTGGTTTAGAGTGAATCCTCTGCGGTAATGGAATTATGAAACACGATATTCGAGCGCCGCGATTTCCGATAGTTGCACAATTTCGTGCGCTCGAGGAATTCGCGCGATTCGGGAAGACGATATTTTTATTTTCTGACGTCGCCGGAGCGCAGAAGAGGTTCATCAAGGGACGTAGGTGTTTCCGTCGAAGGCGCTTCCGACGAGATTCGATGACGCCAGAAGATGAGTTTAAGTGGATTTGCTCGATCGTCACTTGACAGCGGCGGATTCGGCTCATCAGATGACTTCGGCGGGGCGTGGTTTCCTGCACCCGAAATTCCATTATCAGGCTCATCTCCTTTGCTACTCATTCCCTCACGCTTCATTGCAGAACTCGGAGGATCTTCGTGCAGTCCTCCCCGCAGGTCCCGAATCACTTTTAGGCGCTTATTATTGGAAGGACGGCCGAGATTTATGTCCGTCGCCATTCGCAACAATTGTTTTTCGACGGTCCCGAAAAAAGGCCCTTTTACGGCGACGCTTTCGGAACCCCGGGGACTTGATATATGACTTCGAAGGTGATCCGACGGAGGCGGCGACTTGTTGGCGACAGATTGCTTCCAGATTGGATTACGTGAGGAGAGGCTGCTGCTGATCCGGCGCTTTTTGGCCCCTGCTTAACTCACTTACTTCTACTGTTCGCTGAGAGGACCTTTCCGATCCACAGCTCTAAATTAGACATCCCACGTCATTCCACGAATCCACTTATCCAATTCAGTCCCTTAGGTGTCACAACACTCTAAACACACCACCTGCAGCGCTCTAAACTCATCCAATTATGCGTCACGGCGTCTTTGATTCACGCTAATTGTCAATCGAATTCTCGCCTCAATTTCCTCTCAAATCATTTTCTTACGTTTTCTGTTGTCACGTCTCCTCTTTGGCGCAGACTACGGTCGGCAGAGTCCCCGAAGAGGCGTCCTCGAGTTCTTAACTAAACAAAAAATGTTTCCATTTGACTTTTTAACTTGAGCGCAAGTTCCTCTTTCTTGCAAAGACTAATTAGCGAAAGCGTTTCCTTCTTTTCGCTCCCATTTCGCTTTTTAATTAGCCGCAAGTGTTACCTTAGCCCTGCCTCCACCCGTTTACAACTCGCGGCTCTCATGGGAAATAGAACCGATTGGCGTCACATTCGGGAGCCATTACAGGTAAATAGTTCCCTTCGACGCAAAATGCCTTCCTCGGCCTCCCTGGTTCGCTTCGTCGTCGTCGTCCTCGCCGTGCTTCTGGTCTTGGCCTCCGCCAGCGATAATGACACCCCGGACAAGCGAGCTGCATATCTGTCCCGCTACGGACGTGCCGTTCTCTCCAGGTACGGAAAACGCTCCGACCCGCAATTCGAGGTCGACAATACAGTCGGAGGATCTCGGATGGGTGAGTTTGTAGGTCTCAAGCCAAAGAAAACGGGAAATTTTAGATGGATTGTACTTCTGCCGGTGGTTCGACGGCGAAGTCATGCGGTGCCGCCCATACATGTCGCAGTGACCGTTTTCGCTCCGCGAACATCCGTCGTCATCTTTCTTTTAGATCGACTCGTTTTCTTCGACTGTGAATCCCTCCGTTTCCAAGGCCCAGTACACTTTTCGAATGGACGTTTACTAAATTTCATCCTTTCAACACTTGTTCGTAATCTATCCGTCAGATGAATCTTCGTTGTCTTAAGTCGTCGTTCACTAAAGGGAATATTCACAAAACAGTCACTCACACATTCATTAAAATCAGATCATCATGACATTAGTACCATCACATTTCTACGTTGCTCCGGGCATCGCATTTCGCTGCTTCACCAGTTCTTCGTAATCCAAAACGAACTTTGCGATTTCTTCATTCGAAACGATCTGAACATAGCTACTTAATGGCTACTCTCCGCAATGAACATACATTTTTTGACGTGACAAAGGCCAGAATAGCTCGGTGAACGTAGAGATACTGTAGGTCGGTTTGACATGCCAAATAACGACGGCTGCGGAGCTCCTTGATAACGTTGTAAACGCTGAGTTCAGAACCGGCGTTCAACGTACGCATACAGATTTCAAGCGCGACAATTGTTCCAGTTCGACCAACTCCTAAACACGGTAAATAATTGTCGCTGATGGTCTTCTTATACCTGCGGAACAGTGGATCACAGCAGGTGACAATGTCTGCGTTCGGAAGATTAAACGAAGAGCTCCTGTGGAAGAGAGAGGCACGCCCTTATCCGGCCACCCTAAAAAAGATTAAATATGCATGTAATTAAGAAACAAATGCGCTTAAACTAACCGTTCCACAGGACATGATTGACCGTATGGCGTCGGATTCCTCCGTCAGAACCAGTCCCTAAACAAGGACCTTCAGTATGAAGATATGATCTTGCCTACCAGTGATGATGAGCTTGGTGTACTGCAGATCCGGGGAAAAAGTTTCGACGCGCTCGTTCAAGATTTCGAGTCCGGCGCAGCTGATCTTCTCACCGGTCTTCTCAGGCCAGTACTGCTCACACTTTTTCTAAACCCCAATTGTTATCACTTCGTACTTTTCCCTAAAACAACGAATTACCTTTCCGCCTTCCATAACGCAACAGAGCATTACGATCACAATGGCCTTTTCCTGCCAAATCATGCGCCAAAAATCCCCAATGGTGTTTGGGATAGGACCCTGCGTGCAGATGATTTGCTTCTGCAGGTCGGGAATTCCGCGAACCCAGTTAGCGTGAATGTAGTCGCTTTGGGAATTCGGAGGCCAGAACAGAGGTACACGAGTTTGTTCGACGCAGGGAATGTCCTTCAAAACAGCAACAGTAGAAGATAGTAAACGAACTTTTTCGGCTAACCTTGTAACGGTTCTTCTCCTGGTACTTGTCGAACGTGTCGTGCTTGAACTGCGCAGGCGTCGAGCAGCATGTCTTCAAGTCGTTGTACTCCTGCAGGATCGCCTGAATCCCCTTTTGCATCGTCATGACTGCGAATCGTTTCATGACGATTTTGGATCGTTCATTGGGAACGGCGTCAATGGGCAAGATTACCGGAGCTGTAAATGTAAAGCGTATTCGGCGAATTCGCGATCAAATTACTTTTACAGTCGGACTTATCCGTTTTGAAAGGAGAATTCACGCGAGGCATCGCCACTTTCGGCCTCGACGAATTTTCGTTGGAAGACTGTCGCACGGACGGCACAGGTGGAGTTCCCATCTCGCCTAAATAAAACGGTAAATAAAATCCAACAAAATAAAAACTCACTCTTGGCAACGGGTTTCTGCACACCTGGTGATGTATTGGGGAGACGCCTAACGGGTGGCGCAGACGCCTTTTTGTCCATCTCGTTGAACGGGCAGTTGATTCTCCGTCAAATGATAAAACGAGAAGACTTTGCGAAGCTCACGATGAGTCAGAAGCAAACCTAAACACGAAAATTCTGAAATTGAAGCGGAGTGGAGCGACTCACCTCGCGCTGTGGCCGACCGGTCTCTCGACGAAAACTGGGACGAAAGACACCGCGAGGAGACCGACAATACCCCCGTCTTGTCTAGACATTACAGGAACAAAAATTGCAGACTGAAGCACTTAACAGACATCGATGATCCGTGTTTTTCGGTCAGCTACCGGTCTGTCAGACAGAACATCGCCAACCAAACAAGTGACCTTTTACTACCTGACACAAAGGAACCCATTTAAGGAGACGACCGGTCTAGACCAAACGTTTATTTCACCTGAAGCGGTCGGTCACAACTCGGTGCTCTTAAATTCTCTTCAGCGCTCTGGCCTTTCTTCTCCATTATTGTTTCTGTCCTCCATCGCGGAGCTCGCGTCGCTCCACTAAAAAATAATCCAGATTACGGACAAAGAAACCTTGCAAGACTCACATTGTGCAAAAGGTACTGCGACTGGTCTGCAATACTGTCGTCGATGAATTCCGAGATTTCATCATTGAAGATATCGTCTTCCAATTCCGAAATTGATCCTCTGCTGATGATGGCGGTGGACGATGCTACGCTGGATCCGTGGACTTCGATTTCGGGCTGCGATTCATTCTAAACGCGCAATTCAAAAGACTGAACCGATCTTTCAATCAAAAGCACAAACCTCATCGTTCGATTCTTTTCTGGGTCCCCGCTTTTGGAATACCACGAGGACGAGAAAGCTTATTACGTAGTATAAGGCCATGACGGATACTACGACGACGCTGACAGCTATTTTCAACAGTCGGGATCGACGTTTCTGCACGGAGAACGTGGACATTCTTCGGAACGTGTCGGGGCTCGACATCCCTCGTAAATCATGAAAACCGTCGACGGATCCGGGGGATCTGAGGTCTGAAAATGCGTCTATTTGTAGTCGAAATTCAAAAACAAGCTAAGCGAAAATCAAAAATTCGCTCGTCGGTGCTTTCCTAATCGCTGGAACGCGGTTCCTGCAACGACTTCTCTGAACGATAACGCGTCGAATTCTCGGGCGGCGAAGAGTTCTTCGAGCAGAGTCGCTCGAGAGATTTTGCGAATCGCGTGCTTCTTCGAGCCTGATTTGTGGAAGTCCATTTTAATTTATCTCTTTGGGGTGTTCAGATAACAAACAATCAATATTCAACCATTCTTCGTTTCAGGTCCTTCGCGCTCCTCTCACATGAATCTTGGGATCGCCCGAGCTTCGGCCAAAGTCCGATCGATTTTGTCGAGGAATCGGTCGCGAGGCCGGCTAGTGATCTGGACGAAGTTGGAGCCGACGATGCGCGAATCCTGACGATGGACGTAGGGATGTGACTGGTACATGTAAGGCGAGAGAGGAGAGCTGAATAAGAATGGCTTGTTTATAGTTAGAACTGCGTTGGATGCTTAACCTGTCGAAGTTCTGGTAGTCGACGAGCATTTGCCTGTTGTTCTTGCGCCAGTCTTCGTCTGCTTTTTCGCGGTAGGAAGAATACGCGCCGTAACTCGGACGACGTTCCAAATACGAAGATCCCGAGCCGACGAGTTCCGAAGGACGACGTTCGAGGTTGTGACTCACCGAGAACCACTCACTGGATTGCTTCGGATTGTACACTGGATACTGTACGTAAGAACGGCGATCGGGAGCAGTGAGACCCAAATCAGCGTACATGTTCTCAAGAGGTGAGTGGTACATGTCCATCATATCCACTAAAATTGATCGTTAAAGCCCAAAGTATAGTTCAGACGCGCGCATTTTGACGCGAGCTGACGCCATAATAATTTGTGACACTGTGAGTGTGGTCCTAGACCACACACCGTGTGCGCGCGTCTGGACTAAACATTGGGCTTAATGCAATGGTATAGTTCAACGCGTGCGCTTCACGCGTTTTTTGGTGTTTTGAAGCGCGCTTCATGTCTGGAGAGCGCGCGCCAACTTTCGCCAACTGGACGATGCGCTTCAACTTCGAAAAACACAGCAGCAAATCAGGATTTTGGGCGTTTTCTTGGTCAGAAGCGCATGGATTTTGAAAATTCGAGCGGATTCAATTGTTTGAAGGCGAGAGCTTTTGAATGACACCAGATTCATGCGAATCTGTAAAATTGACACTTTTTTGACCATGTTTTTGGCCTATTTTGATCGGTATCTCGGCCGAAAGTGAAAATCTCGAAAATTCCTTTTCATGATTTGAAGATCTGCTCTCTGTGCTTCGAATGAATCCCAAAATAGGCGAATCTATGCTGTCCTGATCCAGGATAATTAAGAAATAGATGGCTATGCCCGGCGAAATTTCAGGCATTCGAAAATCAGCCGTTTCGCAAGAAAGTCGCTGAGATTCTGGCTTTCAGGACATTCAGAATGCGAAACTGATACTGAGTACAGCAAAAAAGAGGGCGAAACGCAAATTTCGTGCAGAAATTTGCATGAACTTTGTCCATTCTTTGACAAAATACAGCGGCAACCAATGAAAATTCACCACGCGCCTCAAACCAGCGAAAACCCCTATTCGGAAAAAACGCGCCTTCCCCAGATGATGAAGCCTGTCGAGGGGGGCTTCAGCATTTTGTGAAGCGCGAATCATTCGTCGTATGTGGCAAATGAAGCGCCGATTCCGATTTTGAAGCGCGCTTTACGCGCGCGCCTGATGCAACTATACCATCCTTTTGCCACTATACCACACCCCTGCGCGTCGTCGTGGGTGGCCATGGCGCGCGCGCTTCAAAAATTCACCAAATTTGTATGGCCTTAGCTGGAAAACCCGCGCGCGTATACCATTGCCCTTACAGAACTGAAATTAGCCATTTAAACTTACTGGAGTCGTCGAGGGCGTGCTTGCCCAGGTGCTCCTCCATCTTCAGCATGCTGGAAGCGCTGATCTTTTTCTCGTTTGGAACCTGAGCCCCTGGGCGGAAGATGTTTCGGACGTAGTTCTCGAATCCTTGGCTCACGGGACCTCCGATGATCTCGTTTGGGTTCGGGCGCTTCAAATCATCGCGTCCGCTAGTCGCCTCTACCGGAGGCCGGTGTTCGTCCCAACCGAGATACTCCGACATATGCGCTTTTCCCCTGAAAAGAAAATATGCGATTTGTTATTGAAACTATGAATATCTACGACCACGCGCACAAAGTGAGCTTCAACCACACCGAGATGTTAGTTTCACGGGAGATGAGATGACTACGGGCAAACCCACCGCATTACGGCTTCGAAGTTTGTCGATCTGAAGTTCTAAATTTGGATTTTTAGTTAGTCGAAGCAAAGCGAAGCAGAAGACGAAAGCTGTGGAAACGATTTCCAAGAGAATATCCAAGCGGAGGACACTTAGAGCCGCTGATGCTGTAACATTACTACGGCGCCGCCGGTGCGGCCAGTCGGAACCCTCGGCGAGAGCCGAGATTTGTGGCAACAAACGTTTTTGCTTCAAGCGGCCGCTCGGCAAACCCTCAAGAGTTATAAACACGACTACAGATCTTTGATGGCATCCGTTTTGTGGACTGAGGATGGCAAGATGTTGTTGTGGCTCTGAGAAACGCAGGTTTTGTTTTGGGGGACAATGTTTGGCTTATGAATTGTGAGGTGCAGTTCGGTTTTGGAGTTGGAAACAGACCGATCGAGTGTTCGGAGTGGTGTCATCATTTAATGTGACAATCCAGTTTCGTTGATTCCAGCATCAGATTTTTTCATGATTTTTCATCATGATTTCTCTGAGGTGAGAGTTGTTTTGGCAAGTTGTGATGTGAAAAGGTTGCGTAGCGACATTTTTGAAAGGAAGTGCTAAAGAATACTTCACTCTGAAGAAGACCTTCTTTTCTTTGGTGCTCGCTAAGGTTGAAAAGGAGTGAAGGGCCGGAAAGAAACTTTTTATGAAAGGCGGTAAACGTGCCAGTAATGTGATAACATGCGATAAAAGGACACGGAACTGTAGACTGAAAAATCAGCATCTGCCCATAATCTCGTGCTTCGGTTCTTATGAGAAACGGCGGAAATAAGGTATTTCCTAAGCCCGCCCTTGGCGCGCCGTAGATCAATCGTCCCGCAGCTCCTCGGGCCACCCACGTCGAAAATATCAAATTTTCGCGTTTAATTTTTGGATCCGTCTTTGCTTCGCCGCTACCATGACTACCATGACTGAAGACGTCGCCTTCCTCGATGCGCTTTTCGAGGATTTTTCTCTCGATAACTCACGCAAAAATGAGAAATTGCCAAAAAGCGAGAAGCGGGAGATTCGTTACCAGAAGGTGGTCGACCGACGGCGGAAGAAACGCGTGGAGGAGCATCGGAGGAGGCGGGAACGCAAGCGAGACGCGGCGAAACTGGGAGATGGAAATTCGAAGCTGGAAATGGAGCCGATTTCGGTGAGGATTTGAGGTGAGCTCGCGTGACTTGCCTGTCGTCCGGCGTTTTCTGATTTCAGCGTTCCTTTGCTTTCAGATCTGTATCGATTTGGGATTCTGTGCTGCGATGAACTCGAAGGAGCGAGGGAAGCTGATCCGCCAGTTGGGACGGGTTTGGGGGCTCCAGAAGCGCTTCTCTGGACTCTCCATCATCCTCGCGAACTTGGATAACACCATTCGAGAAGAAGGAGAACGGATCGTTTCGGGATTTGGCACTTTCGGTTGGAAGACGACCTCGGATGGCCTAGAGGACGTGCAAACGACGTTGTCGCTGGTTTACTTGAGTCCTGATGCGGAGATGGAACCACTTTTAGAAATTGAGGCGAATTCGACTTACGTTATCGGAGGACTCGTGGACGAATCGGGAAAAGGATCAATGAGCCGTGAAAAAGCCGGTGTGTCGGATAAGTTTTCTGCTTAAAGTGCTAAATTTTATTTGCAGAATCCCTAGGAGTCCGATGCTTCCGCCTGCCCATCCAAGAATTCCTACATAAGGAAAAAAATGGCACTCACAATGTCATGCTGACGATTAACCAAGTAACCGAAATCTTGTGTCTATTTGTCGCAGCAGGCGATTGGGTCACCGCGCTTGGGCCCGTTGTTCCTGTTAGGACGGGGTTTGTTGTTAAGAACGATGTGGAATAAACCGTTATTTTGTTGCTGTTATTACTGACCTTCCATGCGTTCAATTTGCTTAACGTTATCTTTGTTTGTGGTGTAATAATTTGAGGAGTTATGTGTTATTACAGTCCAGAATGGGAGGTAAAGACGACTTCTTTGGTATTAAGTACCTCGAAGAGGAAAGTGAAGTGTACCAGCAGCAGAGGAAGAACGAAGTGGAGATCAAGGCCGAGAAC
Organism: Steinernema carpocapsae; assembly: GCA_000757645.3. Classification (NCBI taxonomy): domain Eukaryota; kingdom Metazoa; phylum Nematoda; class Chromadorea; order Rhabditida; family Steinernematidae; genus Steinernema; species Steinernema carpocapsae. The sequence continues at coordinate 5,524,658 of AZBU02000005.1, forward strand.
ACAGATGCAAAGAAAGTCTATGCAATGGATTTTATCGATTCTGCCTTCTTTCCTGAACTGAAGTCCAAGGCCGAGGCAACGAAAGTGGCCGACGAAAATAAATTATCCGCAAACTTTTTTGAGGACCAGTTTTTTGGAAGGTGCGAGCTTGCTTTTCGTAGAAATCTGGAGTTAATATTCTTATTTTCAGAGAGCCGACAAGAAGAGAGGAACGATCCTCATTTGAGGAGCAGAACGAGGATCGATTTCGTCGCTCGGAAGCTCTAAAACCGACGGATTCCGATGATTTCTTCACACAGCAGCTCTTGTCCCATAAGAGTCGGACTGTTCAGGATCGCGAGCCCTTCAAAATCAGCGGCGAGGAAGAACAGCGAATGGCCCGTGCTCCCAAGAAAGCAAAACGGGAATCCCGTCGAACCCAAGAAGAAAAGGAATCCTCAAGCGATGACTTCGCGATGACCGAGGCCACAAGTAGGATGAGGAACGGGTTGAAGTCGATTTATGAGCTGATAGATCCGGTTTGGAAATTCGACGAAGAGGTGCTCTTGGACATGATGACCGAGCGCATGATTTACGAAGATGGTAGGTGCTATTGAAAGGGATTTTGAGTTTAAAGTGATATTTTAGAAACACTGATCGCGTTTGACAAACCTTATCAGATGGCTTACTCGGGAGCCAAACAAGGTCAGGCGCAGTTGGACAAACTGTTGCGGAAGCTGAGGGAGCGGATTGCCCCCGATTGCCAACATCTTCACCTTGTTCGATCCTTGGATAAGGCGTCCACGGGAGTCGTTCTCTTCGCTAAAACCGACGAACGTCGATCACAGCTCCGTGAAGCCTACGAAGAGGGACGCGTGGAGCAAAACTATCGATGCCTAGTCCATAACATTCCGGAAGAGAACAATGCGACGATTAATATTCCGTTGGTGAAGCTGATCAATGGCCGAGATATGCGTTTGGAAAACGTGAAGAACCCGAGAACGAAATTAGAAGTCTTCAACGTGAGCACCTCGTATGAAGTTATCAACTCTTCGCATGCCACCAACTGCTCCTTAATCGGTGCAACTGTATCCAAAGGTGTTCTATTTCCTAAGGTTCACGACTAATATCGCATTTCCAGATATTTCAAACCAGGTCAGGGCCCATCTCGCTTATGGAACGGGATGCACGCTCATTGGGGACTACAAGTACAACCTTAAGACGAAAGGTGAACCCCCGCGACTCTCTCCCAAGGCTTTGGATCAACTCAACTTGAGGCCCCATGACTACAGAAAGGTCCCGATGTTTATGCATCTGAACCAGCTTCTGATCCCGCGAGCTGGCAAAGGCTCCAAATACATTTCGATCAGAGCACCTGTGCCGCATTTCTTCCATTATGCCCTCAAGAAGCTCCATTTGTTGAAGAGATGAAGTTCGTTTTGCCTTTGTTAGGTTTGTTGTTCGCCAATAAAAAGTTTATGTTGGTCTGCTTGGTGTCGGAGATTCGGCGCCGTCGTTGTGTGGACTTTGCAGAGCCGCTGCAAAATAAATTTCAGATATGTTTAGTCGATATTGTCATGCGTTTATTTTATTCAATGCTACGGATTCACTCATTGAGAACTTCTTGCTGGGTGCAGACCACACGGCGTTGACGGATTTTCTTCGGTCGGAAAACGTTGAAAGTAACTTTCATCTGAAAAATGGAGGTATCAAACTGCCTCATTGTCGAAGTAATAGGACGCCACAGGCCAAGAGAATGTGGTGAACTCACGTTTGGATCGATGGTAACGGTCGCTCCGTCGTTTCGCATGTTCAAGTAATTGCACGCGGTGAAGATTGTCATCAATCGGCCGTTGGCGAAGGAGCGGTATCCGCCAGTGGTCATTTCTCGGTCAATCTGGTGTCCCCGAAGGATCAGTTGCACTCCGGTCTTCTTACAGAATTCGTGAACGATCCGCTCTCCGTACGTGAAGGAGATTCCTCGCGGGCTGTTTGCGTACCCGTCGAATCGAGCGTCGGGGTCCGACCACAGCAGATCGCACATGAGGCCGAACGGGGGAACCGCCGATGGACGGCGCAGCTGGACATTTACGGTTCAAAGACATGAGGGACAATTTTAAACTTACGTTTTCGATTTGCTCGAAACTCTGAAAGTACGGCGAAAGGCCTCCGTGGGCGCAAAAAACGGTGTCGTTGATAAGGGCCGCGATCGGCATGTAGGTGAAGACGTTGGCGAAGTTGCTCCAGACCTAAAAAAATGGGATGAAGAAACGTTGAGAATCTGGGAAAAACTCACGGCTGGCCCTTCGTTTCCGTATTTAGCCACGCACTCGTTGAAGAACCCGTAGCAAACGGTGATCGCCGCATCTTCGTGATTTCCACGGAGCAAATGAAACTTCTTCGGAAATCTTGTCTTAAGGCAAAAGAGGAGCACAACCGTCTCCACTCCTTCGGTTCCTCGATCGACGTAGTCGCCGAGGAAGAGGTATGAGTGCTGCGATGGATCGCCACATTTGTTGAGAACGACGCGGAGGTCTCGGAGCTGACCGTGAATGTCGCCGCAAATTGTGATCGGCAGCGAAGCACTAAAATGCAGGAAATTTGTAAAGCATGACTCCATATTTGATACCTGGAGATTCGCAAGAGCGATTTCTGCACTGCGAACGATTCCACAGAGAGTTTCGCGACGCGATTGATCTCCTCAATTGAGAGTTGTACGTCCAACGTCGGAGAAAACGTTTTCCTAAAGAAATACTACTGAAATTAATAGTTTTTCAGCAATCGACTCACGCTTTGTCGTTCTTGGGATGCGGCTTCGGCATCGCGGTCATGATCCGGAAGATTACATCGTCGAGGAAGGTTTCGTCGTCCGTCCGATCCATTGTGTATTGCAGGGAATCCGCGGAGTCACTCGTGGAGCACGGAGGCGATTTCGAGATTTCGTCCTCGGCAGTTGCCACATCAACCTGAAAACAGCGAATGTCAGAATCACGCTCCAGAGCTTCGAGAACGCACTCCACTCAAGGGGTTCATCGTCCGACCGCTCCGCGCAGAATTTGCGTATGAATGGACTTCGCTCCCAGACACAACCAGACAATCTTGACCAAAGAGACGATAATTAGCGACAGAAGCGACTGCGTTTAGGAGAGCTTGTGCTTCCCTATGGTTCCGAAATCCAGTTTTCGATAAAAACCATAACCCGGTAAACCCTTTCAGATCGGTGTTTTGTTCCTTATTGTGTGTATACCACAAGATCGCATTCCCAATATCCCTATTTTATTAATACAAATTTTATATAAACTTTTCAAGATCAATTAATCATAAACGTATTTACGAAGAATGTCTCCGCTTACAGCTTGTTTTTGACGAATGCAGAAACGAGCCTGAAGGGCCGCATTTCGAATTCGTGGTACTGTTCCTTCTCGATCTTCACTTGGTCGCCGTCGAAGCGGTTTAGTAGAGCGACGCAAACGATCGCGGCTTTGGCTCCCGCGCGCCTGGTCATCGCGGCAAAGCAAGAGCTTTCCATCTGAATAAAGAACCAGTGAGTCTTTCGTAGAATTAACTCGAAACCTCGAAGTTGCGGACGTTGTGCTCGTCGTGAAGCTTGCGGAGGAACTTGAATTTGTCCTCGGAAGTGTAGTCGCAGAAGGCGCCGTCGAGGCGCATCTGACCCTCGTAGAAGTCGTCGGCGCAGAGCGTGACTCCGGTGTCCACAGGGATTTGGAGTCCTTTTCCCGTGGCGATGAGTTCGTCCTTTAATCCGGCGTCTAACTTCGCCGGACGATCAACCTAAGGAGGGTTGTGGTTGATAATCAAATTCGTGAATCGGCCTCATACCCGTTGGCCCATGATGTACTGGACGTGGGTTTCCTGGAGCATCCCGTTGATGGCACCGCTAGAAACGACGACGGTTCCCGGAGCGACGCCGATGCCGCCACTAGTTCCAATGCGGATAAAGGAGACCTGGGAGGCGCCGGCGTAGTGGAGGAGCTTGATCACCTCGACGAGCATAATGCTAAGCGACGGGGTTCCCATGCCGTGCTGGAAGCAGGAAAAAATAGGTTGAGTTCCCAATCAAGGGCTTACGTTGACCCAGAGAACTGGCCCGGTCTTGTACATGCAGAATCGGTCCGATTTGCTCAGGTTCTCCGAGAGCGGGATCTTCGCTTCTTCCGCGAACAGTTTCGCGAACATTTCCAAACGGGAAGCGCTTCCACCGGTGCATACAAACTGAATAAAGATATCATAACTTATATATCTGTTGTTTCTAGATCCTTAATTAAATAACGCGAACCCTCATTCCTCACATACCATGCACCCAGATGAATCGTCCAGAAGTTCTTGCAAACTTTCGATCAAAAGATCACCCTATCACTTAATTTTTCATGTCAGAGATCGGAAAATCAAAGACTCGTCTTACGCGTCCTTCTGAATGATTAAGTGGCACACGAGAAAACGTCAATCGAGATCGGATCACGTGCACGCCGTCAAGGACGTTCCTAGGCCCAAAATACGCGCTTCACCCACCGTAAACTCATAAAAACGGTTGTTCTTTATGCGGAAAGTCAAGAGATAAGAGACCAGGACACAATTCCGATTCAAAACAGGATTCCTGAGGGGAAGTTTCAATACATCGTGAAGGTCACAGATGGTTCATAAAAAGCGTAATTTCACTTTGGTCTGAGAACCACAGTCATTAACACAGTCATTAACACCTTTCGTAATTTTTAACCTTACCTTGACATCTCCAAATTCCTTCGGCAAATCGCTGGAACGGCTGATTCCAAAGTGGTAGAGATGGTCGGTGGTGGTCTCCACAAGATGGGGGTTGTAGGTGTGGACGAGTCCGTTTTCGCAGGCCATTTCGAAGATTCTGTAATTGACAACATTTACTAACTTGAGCCGAAGCGGAAAACAAATCTAGAGATTCACCCTCAAGCGGAACGTTTAAAGGAATTCGAGAGAGGCGGCGCCTCAGATGTTACACCACGCGGAAAGATGCTATCGCCTATCAAACACAAACATCGGGGCACAACATTATAAATTATACTATCGGATCAGAAAAAAGAGCTCGGGCGATCACCACGTGACTGGAACATGTTATAGGCGAGAACCGCTTGAACAGCCGTCCAAAAATGTTTGGTTTTGGCGCAAAATTTTGACAAAAGACTCAAGAAACGATGCCAACTTTTCTTTAGCAACCTTCAAAACTGCGAGATTTCGGTTTAATCTTGCTTCACCCAAAGTTCGGCTATGAGTTCAATAAAAAAAACTAAAATTACATCATTCTGTCGAAAAATCTGTAAAAAGCGCATTATCGGGTCAAAGAATGCGGTTCCAAATACGGTTGCCCGAGGAATCGTTTTATCACCACCCTAACTCGCCGCGATAAAAACAAACACAAAATTCTAAAAGCGCACCGCCTAACCACGAAGAGCACGTCCTCTTTTTTGCCTAGTCTCGTGGTTCTAGTCTAGACTCGCGAGATGAATTCCAAGTGCAGAATCGATCCGCCACCGCGTCTTGACGTCATCGAGTTCGGAAAACCGGCGCGCGAGAGGCGGCTCAAGGAGTGCAGTCGAAGGAGAGAATTTGAATCCGCACGTTTGATGAGGCGAAAGGGGAAATGGGCGAGGACGTTCGGTTTGCCCAGTGCATTGTTGGAAATTTTCAGGGACGTAGAGGAAAGGCGGAATTCGGGCGCCTAGCAACCGGAAACAATTAATAATCGAAAACCGGCGTTTTGTTCAAAGGGCGAGGAGCAAACTCGTAGAATTCGAGGAGTGGGCCACGTGGATGCGACGTCATGCGAGAAAAAAAAGATGAATCGACGAAGCGCTTGAACGTCATCGAAGAGTGACTAAGCAAACAGTTTGAATCGGATCCGATAGGCAGCCGCCGCATGGAAGATCGCCGAAGACGTCGAACCTTGTCAGCCCGGCCACGAAAATATTAATAGGTCTAAGGGTCCGCTAGCCGCCAAGCACGCCTTTGAGATACAGTTCGTCGTAGCACTGGTTAAATTGGATTCTGCAACTGGCTCTTAATGGGTCCTTCGATAGGAGATGTACTCTTAGCGTAATGCGATATTTGATTTTACAAAGCGAAAGTGTTTTTAAATCGACATCAAAGGAGTGTAGAGGCAAACACTCGTTAAAAAGGTGTTGAAACACTTCAAGAGGAGCGAAGACGTCAAATGACGATCGTAAAAGGCGCTGCAAAAAACGGGAAAGCGGACGACATTTCGGCCTCCAACACGGGAATTCATTCGTACGCCGCGAACAGTTTAGTGAAACATCGGCGCCATTGTGACACGGCTGCAGGAGTTCTTATCACCTCCCGAAATGGGTTTGCGGTGGTAATAAAGTGTTTTGGTTACGTGTTCAAGTAACAAACAGCAATTCAAAGAGGGTACATTCAATTTCAAAAGGCAATCAACAAGATGGCATTTTCAGATCTAAAAAACTTTAAAGAACCACAAAAGAAATAGGACATTGATTTCCACTTCGCGTGCATTGTAGCTGAAAAGCATAAGGCGAAAAATTCACGATTTCGCAATTTCGTTTTCAATGGTCCCATGCTATCACCGAAGTCCGTGCTCATCACTTTGTTTTATTTTTTACTACCGTATGCTGATCATGTGAGGTTGCGCAAATAAAGCCCTCTTGGGTGGTCCTCAGTCCCAAAACAATCCTTCGCTTTTTTCGCACACGTTTCTGCGAATTTCGCATGTCTTTCGCCAGCTTTCTTCGCAACTCTTGCTTGTGACCCAGCGTGGCTACCATGTGCTCCTGCGTTCGTCGATCGAATCGCTTTCGCGCCCAAACTAATTTACGCGCCCAACCGCCGCTTACGTCATAAAGAACATGTTCCTCGATCGGTTGAGGACAACGTTGAGGTCATGGTCATCCTGCATAGACGAGTGTTCGTATCCAAATTTTCGCGCCTCCGAGAGCCCGCCTTCCTCGAAATTTGCATAAATAGGTCCATCGCAGGACGGATTCTCAGCTCTCCAACGTCGCTTCTATAGCTTCGGCCGAACCGAACATCGCTCCTTCATCGGCGTTTGAGTCGCTTCGCTTCGGGACCGCGATCTCTGCAACTTTGCGCGCGATCGCTTCGAATTCGATTTCGAATCCGCTCGGCGCCGTTCGACTATCTGCGCCATCAAGCGGAAGTCGGCAGCTCCGGAGCTGCGTTGGGTCTTCGGTTCCTCGTTTTTGCTCATGCCCACTTATCGCCGCCGCGGTGATAAACACGATTCTACTGTCGCGTCCACATTTCTTCGCGAATTTCGTTCAATCCATTTTCCTTTCTATTTTCAGCTCAAAATGGCCTCAAAAATGCGTCGCACTACTAGCATTTACGTCCAGAAGCGAGGTCAGTTTAACGGTCGCTTTGTGGGAAATTAAAGCGCGTTTGCAGATGGCCGACAGGAAACAGTGCACTTGGACAAGATCACCTCCAGAATCGCGAAACTTTGCTATGGGCTCGACATGAATTACGTCGAACCCGTAAGGATATTCGTATCTTTTGTCGTTTCTTATGTTCACCTATTCAGCTGGAAATCACCATGAAAGTCGTCCAAGGACTGTACAAGGGAGTATCCACGATCGCTCTGGACAACCTGGCCGCTGAAACCGCCGCCTACATGACCACGCGCCATCCGGACTACGCGATCCTCGCCGCCCGTATCGCCGTTTCCAACCTTCACAAGCAAACCAAGAAGGCCTTCTCCGAAGTCATGTCCGATCTTTACGAGCACAAGCGCGTCACCGGTGAACACGCTCCTATGATCTCCAAGGAAGTGTACGACATTGTTCTTGCCAACGCCGACGTAAGTGCCTTAAAGCAAAAATCGCTCTTTATGTCTTGTTCGTGCAGAAACTCAACTCCGCAATCGTGTATGACCGCGACTTCGCGTACACCTATTTCGGGTTCAAGACCCTGGAACGGTCGTACTTGCTGAAGATCAACGGCAAGATCACCGAGCGTCCGCAGCACATGCTTATGCGTGTAGCCGTGGGAGTCCACAAGGAGGACATCGACGCAGCCATCGAAACCTACAACCTCATGTCGGATCGCTGGTTTACGCACGCGTCGCCTACCCTCTTCAACGCCGGAACCTGCAAGCCCCAGATGAGTTCGTGCTTCCTCCTGACGATGCACGACGACTCCATCGACGGCATCTTCAAGACCCTGTGGCAGTGCGCCCTGATCTCTAAGTCCGCCGGAGGCATCGGACTTAACGCTCACTGCATCCGTGCCTCGGGAACGATGATCGCAGGTACCAACGGCACCTCCAACGGTCTGATCCCCATGCTCCGTGTGTACAACAACACGGCTCGCTACGTTGATCAGGGAGGAAACAAGGTATGTTCGCCATACACCTCTACTTATCCTAAGCTTCCCCATTTTAGCGTCCTGGTGCGTTTGCCATCTACGTTGAGCCGTGGCACGCCGATATCTTCGAGTTCCTGCGCCTGAAGCGCAACACCGGATCCGAGGAAGAGCGCGCCCGTGACCTTTTCTATGGCCTGTGGATTCCTGACCTGTTCATGGAACGTGTCAAGGATGATAAGGAATGGTCCTTGATGTGTCCCCACAAGTGCCCGGGACTGCCTGACACCTACGGAGAAGAGTTTGAAAAGCTCTACACCCAGTAAGTATAGCTATATCAAGACTCGAAGTCATTGTTTCTTTATAGGTACGAGCAGGAGGGACGCTACAAGAAGCGCGTCAAGGCTCGTGCTCTCTGGGAAGAGATTGTCACCTCGCAGATCGAAACTGGAACTCCTTACATGCTCTACAAGGACGCCTGCAACCGCAAGTCGAACCAGCAGAACCTGGGAACCATCAAGTGCTCTAACCTGTGCACCGAGATCGTTCAGTACTCGTCGCCGGAAGAAGTCGCCGTGTGCAACTTGGCTTCGATCGCGCTGAACCGCTTCGTCAAGGAGGACAAGACCTTCGACTATGAGAAGCTCCATGCGATCACCAAAGTCGTCACTCGCAACCTTAACAAGATTATCGACGGCAACTACTACCCGATTCTCGAGGCCGCAACGTCCAATATGCGTCACCGTCCTATTGGAATTGGCGTTCAAGGCCTTGCGGACGCTTTCATGATGATGCGCTTCCCTTTCACCAGTCCCGAAGCCCGTGATATGAACAAGAGAATCTTCGAAGTCATCTACCACGCCTCTCTGGAATCTTCATGCGAACTGGCGGAGCAGTACGGACCATACGAAACCTACGAGGGTTCGCCTGTGAGTCGTGGCGTTCTCCAGTACGAGATGTGGACGACTGAAGACGGCAAGCCCGTGGTGCCCACGGATCAGTGCGACTGGGCCGTGTTGAAGGAGAAGATTGCCAAGCACGGCGTGCGCAACAGTCTTCTGGTCGCACCGATGCCCACAGCGTCCACCGCTCAGATCCTCGGCAACAACGAGTCGATTGAGCCGTACACCTCCAACATTTACAGTCGCCGCGTCCTCTCCGGTGACTTTCAGATCGTCAATCCTCATCTGCTGAAAGATCTGGTTGAGCTGAACCTGTGGGACGACAAGCTCAAGAACGAGATCATCTCGAAGGGCGGATCCATCCAAGGTATCGCCGACATTCCCAAGGATCTTCAGGACTTGTACAAGACAGTTTGGGAAATTTCGCAGAAGGACATCATGGAGATGGCGGCCGACCGCGGCGCCTACATCGACCAGTCGCAGTCGCTGAACATCCACATAGCCAAGCCGAGCTATGCTGTGTGCACCTCGATGCACTTCAAGGGATGGAAGCTGGTATGTCCTTGGAACTTCCTAGCGGTCGACTTATCTATGTCTTTATAGGGACTGAAGACTGGAATGTACTACCTGAGAACGAAGCCCGCCGTCGGGGCTGTCCAGTTCACCGTGGACAAGACCGCTCTCAGGGAATCGAACCGCACGTCGACGTCGACCCCTAACGCCACCGGCAAGGCACAAGAGAACCAAACGGCTGGCGTGAACTGCGCTCTCGACAACGAAGAAGGCTGTCTTATGTGCAGCGGCTAACTGCATTCCAGTCTCATGTATTTTGTAACGTTGATTTCGGTGTATCTCGCCTTATAAAGGAATCTGTGTCAAGCCATGCGTTCTGTACGAATTACTGTTCTAAGTCGGTTATCAAGTTCTTCGGATGGTTCAAGGGGTGGATGAGAGCTGCAAAGTCAAATTTCAAATCGCTCATGGTCGATCTTTCCGAGATGCAATTTCGTGCTGAGACCTCTCCTGCATTGCTAATGTGTCATCGAGTGACCGCCATCTGCTGAATTTTTTATCGAATCGTATTCTGGAATATTTCGAGTTCCGCTCACCCTCAACGTTTCAGAAGTCGTGGAAGATGGAAAACATCATTGCCGAGCAGCTGATGAAAGCTGCCACGCTGGTCGAGGAGCGCCTTGACCAGGAGATCACCGACATGGCCAAGCTTGACGAGGATGGAATCGAAGATCTCCGCCGCAAGCGCCTCGATGAGATGAAGAAGAAGCAGGTGCAGCGGCAGGTTCGAGATTCTCGTGGACTCATTCTGATCTAAACGTTTACAGGAGATGCTGAACAACGGCCATGGCAAGTACGAGGAACTCCCCGACGAGCGCGCCTTCTTCGAGGCGACCAAGAAGTCCGATCGTGTTGTGTGCCACTTCTACCAAGAATCTGAGATGCGCTGCAAGATCGTCCACAAACACCTGCAGAAGTTAGCATCGAAATACATGTCGACGAGGTTTATCTACGTAAACGCCGATAAGGTAAACAAACCGTCGTCGCATTGGATCACTCTTGCAACATTGCTTTTCAGCTCAAATTTCTGATTACCCGGCTGAATATCCGCATCATCCCGACCATAGGTGTCATCATAAACCAGAAGACCTCGGACTACATCCGCGTCTTCGAGGAACTCGGCAAAGACGACTTCAAAACCGAAGTCCTGGAGGCGCGTTTGGGCCGTTCCGGGGTCATCGACTACGAGGGCGTAAACCCAGTAACTGGAATGCGTGGCGGAAACCTTCGCAAGGGTGCCGCTCAGGGCGTGAAAAAGGTCATCCGCGGCCCGGCGAAGATGCGCAACGACGACGATTCAGATGCCAGTGACGATTGGTGATCTCAAATGTCAGCTTATTGTTAATCTCATTGTGATCCTCATAATTTGCTTTTGTGACGAACTGTTGTGCTTTGACGCGCTCGAGTAAACTGCGAGAAATAGATCGAGCCAATCGCGTTCCGACGTTGAATACCTTCGGTTCAAGAACTTTTCTGGAATTTTGGATTTTCAGGTGGCAATGACCTCCGCCGGCAATTGGGTTTACTTGAAGCCGGTGAATCTACAGCACGTGGACTTGTACTCGGACCTCAATCTACCTATCCGCGATGGAACTGTCCTCTTTGCAGCTTGTGAATTCGGCGGTCCCATAGGTGCGTTGAGGGATTCAAGAACAGTTCTTAGGTCTTTTTCAGCCATTGCTGTATCGAGGCCTAACTCCGACAAGGGCAAGTGGGATATTGCGTTGATGACCTCGAGTGGTATTCCGCTGATTGAGGAGCCTGTCGAAGCGTATAACGTGATGACAATTGCTTGGACCAAGGACCATAGAGTATCCATTTCACCTTTCTCCCTCGCCTAACGTAATAGTTTCAGTTACTAGTCCTGGAGAGGAATCGCCGAGTCAGCGTTTACACGCCAATGGGCGTCCGAGAAGAGAACTTCATGCTGGGCCCGCCTGTAATAAGGCTGTTTATGCTTGTTTTAACGTTTAATTTCCAGAGTACGGACAGCCCCCTGCAGTGGAAAGTGTTCTCGAATCACATCGAAGGAAAGATGTGCCACTCCGGACTTGCGGTCCTAACCAAATCCAACCAGATCGTCGTGACCGACGCCGTCCAGAAAAAGGTCGCCTGGCCCGTAGATCTCCACAGTGGGTCGATAAATGTTGAACAGGATTACTAACTGCATGATTTTAGGTAAACAGAGTATCACCGCATGGACAGTTTTCAGCTCCGCCACGAGTCCTCCCACCGTAATACTTGCGGTGGATGGTCAAATCCAGATGGCGCGGCACGGGGCTCCAGCTCGGAATCAGGTAAGGGTCCGCTTTTAAACGTTAACTATACTAGAAATTTAGAACTTTCCTTGGGTGATCCCCGACATTGAAGGTGTTTACGTAGAGATCATCCCGAATTGGGACCACAGCCAACTCGCGCTGTTCAACTCGTCAGGACAAATTCAGATCGTCGACTGTGAAAATTGCTTGGTTCTCCAAACCATTAAATTCAAATATGACGAAACGGTGATAGGGTATTTTTGGTGTGGAAACGAAGCGCTTTGTGTGCAGACGCCCAACGAATTAACGTTCTACTCGAGGGAATCTGAAGAGTATTCGTAAGTGGTACAGCTGGAACTAAACAACTCATTGATTCGGTTTAAGAGTGAGTATGTTTGATAAAGTCTTCATCGATATGGAACTGGATGGAATCAAAGTTTTCTCAAAATCGAAGCTCACGTTCTACACAGTAGTCAATGGTGAGTTGTGAGCTTGCTCAAGACCATGTTAACATTATTTTCCTCAGAAAACTTGGAAGCGGTTTTCAAAATCGGCACGGAGTGTCCAGGAACGTATTTGCACGAAGCGGCCCTGAAACACCGAGAAAAGAGCCACTTGGTGTACGACTTCATTAAATACTGCAAAGGAAAAGAGAGCAAGGCCATCGAGGAGTGCTTGTACGCTGCTGCCTATACTTATGAGCCGGAACGCCAAGAGGAACTTCTTGAGGTACACAGTGGAGCGAGTACAATCTTGGTTAATACTACGCGATTTAGGCTGCCAAACTAGGAAAATCGATTGACAAGAAGTACGACTCATCGAGATTTGTGGCAATCTGCAAGGAAATCAGAGTTCTACACACCGTAAGGATGATGCGTGTTGGTATTCCACTTTCTTTTGCGCAGTAAGTTCCTTCATTGGTCATCGTTTCAGAAGGGCCACTTTTCAGGCTTACCGAGCTCAAGCCGAACCCCTTGCTTAACCGACTCATCGAGTTGAGGCATTGGCCCGCGGCGATGGAAGTGGCGAGATACATGGAAATTCCAGAAGATGAAGGCGTCCACAGGGTCCTCGGCTACTGGGCTTCCCACCTCATCGAAGAATGCAAGCTGAACGGAGGCATCGCACGCGAAGTTGACGAGAAGATCTTCAACAAGCTGAAAGATTTCGCTGCGATAAATTATGCCAGTAAGCGGAATTATTTGATTGTATTTTCACAAATAGTTCTTCAGATATCGCCGAAAAAGCCTACAAAACTGAGCTTCCAGAGCTCGCGGAGCTTCTCTTGAATCGGGAGAAGAGGAAGGCCCGTCAGGTCGAATTGCTTCTTAAGATTAGCAGATCTGACCCAAAGAAGGACCAAATGAACAATTTGTACTTGAACAAAGCGGTTACAATCGCTTCGAAGAGTCAACAGCCGGATTTGAGTAGGTGTACATCTCGTAGGGGCGATCTAATCTGAAATTCAGTTTATCTCGTTATGTCACACGTCAAGAGACACGGTAAAGCGACGGAGGTCGATCTTCTTGTGAGGAAATGGCCCCAAGCACGCGCTCTGTTAGAGGTAACATTTTGGGAATTTAGAATTGATCCAGGGGAAATGGAGGTGGAACCACTGTTCGTAAGGTCAAAAGGTCGTTAGCGCGTCAACGTTAGGTCGTTAGCTCGTTTTGAGTTCCAGCTGTCTGCAGACGGTTTGCGCGAGGGTCTCCACACGAATCTCCTGAATTCTTGGCTACAGTACACCCCTCTCGCTCTCCCGCGATTTTCGAAATTAATTTTCGAAATTCAGGCGTCGTATCGCGACGAATCGCCGAAGCACCTCGAGGCGCTTTATCGCCAGAATGATGACTACGTGCGCCAAGCGATGTTCTACATCGGGAAGGCGATGGCCTCGAATTCGCCCTTCGAAACCGAGGAGAACGTCGCGTCGCTGAAAAAGGCTCAGGAGTGCCTGAACCGCAACCGCGGCCGCGACCTCAGCTACATCGGCCATCTCTCCGAGATCATCAACATTCAGCGGCTCTCCGGCGAGTGGGACATCACCGACGGCGGAGGGTCCCTCCGCGAGGTCTTCATCTGGGCCGTTTCGAAGGACATCGAACAATCCAATGCCAAGAAGGCTCCTCACGTGGATCAGCTGACGAAGGCCTTCCGGATATCCGACAAACAGTGAGTATCGCAGTTCTTTAGCATATTTTATCGCGATTTTGTGTTCAGAATCTACATGTGGAAAATCGAAGCGTTCGTGAATGGGCGCCACTTCAGCCATCTGGATCAACTGGCCAGGAGCAGGAGATCGCCTATCGGATATTTGGTGAGTGGCTGAGGAATTTCATTTGATGTGTAATTCTGTTTTTTAGCCATTCATAAAAGCTCTGACCGTGCGCGGTTATATCCACGAGGCCGAAAAACTCATGGATCGGATCAACGATTACGAAGAACAGATCAAGGCTTACCTTCTCATGGAGAAACCTTTGCAAGCGGCGAAAATCGCTTTTGACAGGAAGAACAGGAGACAATTGAACAAGATTCGCACCAAATACTGTAGGAATCTTGAAGTCAACTCTCAGCTGTCCAAATATATTAATGCCCTCCAGTAAACTCACTTAATTCTCCAAGTGTGCCTTTATTTATTGATTTGTACATATTGTAATAAATGTTTTTCTTCTCCGCCTTGTTTTGTTATGCTCCAGTTCTAATTTGCTGGTCGCTACTTTGCACATAATACCAACTTCGTGCTGATCTTGACACTTTAGGTTATGTTTAGGATGGCCGGTTCAGCTGCAGCACGTCGCTTCTGGAAACAGGTAGCGGACGTCAAGGTCAACGGGGACATTCCCTTGTCCGTGTACCGATCCCAAAGGTCGGAACTCCGCGTAGCCGTCGCTGGTGTGCCCGGACCCATGGTTAAGGGTCTTATTTCGTTCGGTGAGATCTGCCGAAATTCCTCCTTCTTCTAACGTTTCTCGTTTTAGCCACTGAAACAAACAGCGACGACGGTCTCCCACACACCCTGGAGCATTTGGTGTTCATGGGGAGCAAGCAGTATCCCTGGAAGGGAGTCCTCGACGTGATCGCGAACCGTTGCTTGGCATCCGGAACTAACGCTTGGACCGATCAAGATCACACCGCGTACACGCTAACCACACTTGGCAGCAGCGGTTTTCTCAAAGTCTTGCCGGTGTACATGGATCATGTCCTTGATCCCACCCTTACAGTACGTTGTCAATCTCTGGAATTGTTATGCTTAAGCTTAAAATTGTAGGATGCTCAGTACGCCACGGAGGTTCACCATATCAACGGCGACGGCGAAGATGCGGGCGTCGTTTACAGCGAGATGCAGAACTATGAATCAGATATGGACGCCATGGTCGGCTGGGAGCGAAAGAAAATGATGTATCCTCCTGAGAGCAGCTATTCGGTTGAAACTGGTATGGACAACTTTTCCGAATCATTTGAACTATGGATTTAGGAGGCCGACTGGAGAACCTGAGAAGTTCCTGCAGCAACGAGAAGGTGCGCGCGTTCCACGAGAAATTCTACCATCTGAGCAATATGATGATTGTGGTGTGCGGCCCTGTGGACCACGACGAGCTGCTCTCGGTGATCGAGAAGTGCGAGGAGCGCTTCATCTCCAAGATCCCAACAAACTTCCCGCAGCCCTTCGCGACTGAACTTCCAGACATCAAGGAATCCCAGCTGAAGAAGATCGAATGTCCCGCCGACGACTCCGTGACGGGTATCGTCGAGGTAGCCTGGTTTGGTCCTAAGGCGGCTGAGCTCTACGAGGTCTCCGCTTTGATGGTCCTCGCCGATTACCTGAAGGACACAGCTGTATCCCCGTTGGAAAAGGACTTTGTCCAGCTCGAAGATCCGTTCTGCAGCCACGTTTCGCTCTCAATGGAAGAACAATCGAAGTGCAGCCTGATCATGGAGTTCAACGGAGTCCCTGTCGAGAAGCTCGGCGCGGTCAAGGACAGGTTTGATTCTTTCTTAAATGTGCTATTCTCTGCTCACTCCTGGAAATTGTAGATTCTTCAACAAGACACTTCTGGAGCATGACGATCCCAATAAGTTCGACATGAACCGAATGTCGTTCTTGATTCATCAATCGATCCTGAAGTGCCACACGAAGATGGAATCCGATGGCCACAACCAAATTTTCCACACCCTCATCGGACATCAGCTGTACGGAGATCGGAACCGCTTTGAGGAGGACCTCAACGTGCGTATGAATGAGGTCAGCACGCTCAAGAAACTTGCCTCGGAGCCGGCGTCGTTCTGGCGCGACCTGATGCAAAAGTACATGAGCAAACCTCATGTGTGTGTTATCGGTGTGCCGAGCGAGGAGCTCGTGACGAAGCTCGAGGAGAAGGTGAGCAAAAATTAATAGGAGAATTTTATGATTACTTTGTTAAGGAACATAAGCGATTGGAAGATCAAAAGGCGAAGCTCGGGGAGAGTGGGCTCGAAGCCTGCAAGAACAAACTCGACTGTGCTAACCGAGCGAACACCGTAAGAGATCTGAGTACGTTCCAAGATTCGCCTTGTTTTTAGGAGAATAAGCCGAGTCGAGAAGTGCTCGAACAGCTTATAGTTAAGGAGCTCGAGAAGTTCAACTTGTTCGACATTGCATTGATGAACAACTACAGCGACCCCGAACCTTCTGCGCTCATCAAGAAGCTCCCGCAACCCACTTTCCTCCACGATGGCCCAACGAAGTTCATCGAACTGCACGTGATTATGGACACGGCTGGCATCCCGTATGAGCTCAGGAAGTACATCATGCTCTGGTTCGAGGTGATGTTCGAGTCTCCGGCTAGGATCGATGGCGAAATCCGTCCGTACGAGGAGGTTTCGGTGCTTGCGACGAAGGATCTAATCTCGCAGTCCGTCGGATTAGGCGTGTCGAGCTGTTTCGACCGCTTTGTCACCATGAGGGTTAAGGTGCGAGGGAGAAAATTTTGGCTTGTGTGATTTGTGCACTTCTTTAGGTTGATGCCAAGCAACTCTCAAATGCTGCCAAGTGGTTGGACATCTTTCTGAACGGCGTGGTGTTCGACCCTGAACGCCTGAACGTGGCTCTGAACAAGCTTGTGAAGCACGCGGACGAAATGCGCCGAGATGGAGCCTCAGTCATCAACCAGCTGCATTCCCGAACCGTCCACAACGACCGTTAGTGGCTGGCTTAACTCACGTCTCCTGGATTTGACTCTTTAGAAGCTAACGCGGCCATCTACAGCGTCATCAGCCTGCAAAAGTTCCACGAAGCGCTCCTGAAGGAGGACAATGGCAAGATTGTCGAAAAGCTAACGAAGCTCCGCGAATCGGTGCTCAACGCTCCTACGAACGTCCACATGGTGTGCTCTCGCAACGAGATCGAAGAGCTGGACAACGGACCGGACGACATGTGGAAGTTCTTGGGCTCCTCGAAGAAGTCGGAGAACGGCGACTCCAAAGTGTGCCATCCCAGCAAGAAGCTCGAGTGCTTCGCCGGCGAAGAGATCGTGTGGGACCGCTTCAAGGGCGGCTACCAGAGCGTCGTTGGCATCGGTGCCACT
Source organism: Steinernema carpocapsae (assembly GCA_000757645.3). Classification (NCBI taxonomy): domain Eukaryota; kingdom Metazoa; phylum Nematoda; class Chromadorea; order Rhabditida; family Steinernematidae; genus Steinernema; species Steinernema carpocapsae. Next base: position 5,542,277 of record AZBU02000005.1, read on the forward strand.
GAATCGTCGTTTGTTAAGCAGTCGGCAGAGTTCCCACAGGGTTGGAACGGTGAGGACACCATGGAAACGCTGCTCCTGTCCCAGTACCTGAGCCAGTGCGAAGGACCTCTCTGGAGAGCCGTCCGCGGCAAGGGCCTCGCCTATGGTGCGAATATCTATGTCATCCCTGACAAGCACCTTATCACCGTTTCGCTCTACCGATGCTCGCAAACCATCGAAGCTTACGAAACCACAAAATCCATCGTAGTATGTTTTAGTAAATTCTGATATTTCAATTCGGTGTTCTATTCAGAGAGACGTGCTCAACTCGAAGACCTTCGACGAATCCGAGTTTGAAGCTGCCAAGCGCAGCCTCATCTGTGAACTCTTCGAAAGCCGGGACACTGTGAAAACCGCTTCCAAGGAGTCCATCGTCTCGACTCTTCGCAATACCAATGCCTCTTTCCTCAAGTCGGTGATCTCTTCCGGGTTCCGCTCCTAAATATTGGCTATTTAGTGACTTCGCCAAACGCATTTGGACTGCCACTCCCGACGAAGTATTCCAAAAGGGCGGTGCTTATCTCGAGGCACTCTTCGACGACTCCAAGAACGTCCGCTCCATCGTCGTCCACCCATCGAAGCTCAAGGAAATCGAGAACCACTTTGAAGGCATTCGCGTTATCCCGGTTAAGAATCTCCATATTTAAGTTGTTGATTTAAGTTGTTGTGAATCATGTTTGTTGTAAGACTTTGGTAAAGTTTTATAAGGGTGATCCTATGACCCTTCAGAAGGTTAGGGAACGTAGAATTGGTCAAAGGGTTTATTTGTACATGAGAGAGCTGAGATTACTTGACTACTTTCGCTTCGGAGGGCCTCGCGTCGTTGAGGAGCATTGTTGTTCGAGAAACGCGGTCTTTCGAGAACCCGAGCATTCGGAAGAAAGCGCTCCTGATGGGCCGATTCATCGCGAGGAGGATGGGCGCGTTTGTAGAGCAAAGGAGATCATTGACGATGAACCAGATCGTCCGGTACATCCAGGGGTCGGAAGGGGGCGCCATCGCCGAGAGCAAAGAGAAAACGCCGAGGGCCAAGTAGAGGACGAAGATCAGGAAGGCGCTGGAGGCAAGGCGAAGCGCGAGTTCCTGCGGCTTCCTGACACGAACGTGTTTGCGCACCTTAACAAAGATGCAGATGTAGATCACGCTAACGAAGGCGTTTATGACCACGCCGTCCAGCACGGCCATCCCAAGGAAGTAGATGCCTGAATAGCCGAATAGGATTACCTTCAGCAGATATCACCTACGGTGGAAAGTGTGATCACGAGCGTAGAATAGAATCCCGCCGGTGTAGTTGTTGCGGACGAAGGTGAACTCGGCGAAGAACAGCGGAAAAACAGAGAGTAGTGGGAGGACCCATTGCAGCACAAGCAGAATGTTGATGTGTGCTTGCTTCCACCAGAAACTTCGATGCCTCGAAGGTGTGTAGACCGCCGTGAACCTGAAAACATCAAAGATACATTGCGTTATTGATCTCGCTAGAGCGTTACATTCTCGAGCCTACAGTTTAGCGTAAGAGGCTACAATATACACAAAACATTCAAACTTTAATATACCGTAATCCAGCTTTGAAACCACTCAATCAGACCAGAATGTTTCTGTCAAATGCCTTCTGTAAAAACCCATTTTTTAAAGGATCACGTTCCGCTCTAATCGATCACGCAGATGGTTAAAATAGAAACCCCCGAAGAGATAAGGAATCGCCGCCGTGTTGCCGCCACAAACAAACAATCTCATTGTACGACTCAGACTAGCTCAGGGCTCTTTGTCAGTTGGCATGGCGCTACGAGAAAGGACTAAGACCGGCAAAGAACGCTTATCTGAGTACTTTTAAGCGGTTTGTCGTGGTCGGCGTCTACGCAACTCACCGATTCAAGGCGATTCCGATGACTCCGATGGCTTGCGCGTGGCCGAAGTAGTTGACTCCGAGCACGGGGATCACCGACCAGGGCTCTATCTCCCACACGAACTTCGTGGGCACCCAGCCGTAGATAGGGAACTTGAAGAGGATGGAGGAGAAGAGCATCATGAGGATATCGGCGATGGTCAGATGCCGGCAGAGTTGGAAGAAAGTGCTGCAGAAGGGCGAATGGCGTCGTTCGCGGTAGAGAAGCACAAGGAAGAGGACGTTTACCGGCAGGCAGAGCACCGACAGGGCGGTGCTCGCGTACTCTATGAGCGTGATGAAGAGCATCCTGGGTCCGGGACGAAGATACCTCGGGACAGAGGATTCGCGGTTCAGCGCATCAGGCGACCCGAGGTGGCAAGTAGAAGATGCGCCCGCAGCCGACTCCAACTGCGTACGTCACATTGCGCTGATAACGACTGCCAATAAGGACTAATAGGGAAACGTCACCGAGAAGGAATCGGAAGACCAGCGCTGGTGCACTGTACGCAACTGTGATCCCTGAAACACCCTTTGACGACAATAGAGAGCTTTGAAATGGAGTCGAAGTACACTTTAAATGAACATTTAAAGAAGGTTAAAAGACAAAAGAGGAAAACAAGATTTTAACAATACTAAACAAGGCTTTCCGATCGAGACCATTACCTCCACTTCCTGCTACTGGCTGTAGCTGATCCCGAGGAGTTCCTTTCGAACGAAGTCGAATTAGCTAAGGAGAAGCTTTCTCGCCCACGGAAGACGGACTGATCTTGGCTGATGAACTACTGTTGGACACGACCGCAGGCAACTTGGATGGTTCTCCCGAGCGTGATCTTGGATCCGACGACACGGAGGACTACATCTCATCGCCGGAAAAGATTATTACGGAGCACTGGTTGGAACAAGTGTTCCTTCCCAACGCCCAGAGAAGCCCCACTCTCATTGTCGACTCCTGGACGGGATACAACCAAGCGCCAAGCGAAGAACGTATTTCGAGAACAGGTCCGATTTAAGACGGTGCCCAAGAAGTGTACGAATCTGGCCCAGCCATTAGATATTTACTTCAACCGGCAATTTAAAGCCTTCTACCGACGCCTTTCGGAAACTGTGATACGCGAAGACGAAGCTTTCATTGTGTCCCAACGTGCGAACGTGGGCCGCCTCCTTAACCTCACCTTCGCCCAATTTTCGGCTCCACGCTTTCAACCCATGTTGAAATACGCGTGGCACGCGGCCGGACTCCTTGAAGAGCGTCCACCCAGCCCCGGAGAAGTTCATCTTTGGGTTCAGCTTCTACGCCGTCTCCTGCTCTCTGTGCCCTTCCCATGTCGTCGCCCGTTGCGCGATTTGCGAGCGCTTTCTCTGCTGCTCCCACTTTGTATTTGAGGGACATAATTGTTAGTTTTATCATGTAATAAATCTATGTTGATCTCAAAGTGTACTTGCATCAAAAACACGCAAAAACGCATTGTGAAACGTCAAAAAGAAACGTCAAACGCATCGCGCAAACGCTTTCTAAAACGATTTAAAAGCGATAAAAGGGAGAAACAAAAATATAGGCTCCGGCGGGGTTCGAACCCACGACCCCAAAACTCGTAGTCCGAACGCATACCGACTGCGCCAGACAGGCTGTGCTTTCGATGTGTCTAATCGTGAATACATCGCCGCGGGCCAATTTTCGGCACTTTTAAACGCGTTTTTAGGGCCTTTTTGGTCAAAATGCACGCGATGACCTATACCACGTTGTTCAGCGGTTCAGCGCGTCGAGTACTACCAGAATTGACTAAGCTCGCTCATTTTTAGGTGTAACAACTTTGAAGGTTCCCTTGTAAGGATTACTTAATGCCATGAGGATTATTTATTGTTATACAAATACACTTAAATATATAGAGCATTGTATCTCACCTGTGATCACATCATGCAGAGAAGCGGCTTGAACTTTCCACGGCGGTTTTCCTTGTCCAGGATGTCAGCAAGCTGGGCAGCCATTTCAAGGCTAAATCCGTCACCTTTCTGCTCCTCCTCGATTCTGTTGTTCTTCATCTGCTGCGGATAGTGAGCGAAGCCGCTGGGCGTGATGGAGTTGTTGTTGCAGTCGTGGGCCTGAAGCTTCATGTTCACGTATTGCGAGTGGATGAAGGGATCCCGAGCGATGAAGGAGTGAATGCCGCTTGGAATGCTGGAAACCAAACTGCTGCTGCGGCTGCGGCCACAACTCGACATCTAAACTTCTGGAAATGAGGAAATAATCTAAAAATTGCTGCGTACCGGCGACTTCTGCACACGCTGGAACATCTCGTTGATGCCGACAGACACATTAATGGGAGTGAATTCTAAAGAGAATTTTGTTTAAACGTAAATTGAACAGAAAACCAACGCGAAGTTTTGCCAGTCTTCACCTCGGAGAAGCTGCGGCGTCTAGAAGGAACCCTTTTTTGAGAGTAACCCTCCGCGGACGAACAGCTGGAGCCGGAAGACAAGTCAGATCTAAAAAGAAACTTTAGATTAAATCCGGATAATTAATTCAAACTTACCGGCTTCCCGCAAAGCATCTTTTGTAGCTGTCTTTGTCGGTACAAACAGAGATATGTCCGTACTGATCGGCGCAGACGCAGGCATACTCGCCGTAAGGACCTTGGACCGCTTCACGGAGAGCTTCTCGAAATCCGGATTTGTCGGCGTCGATCATGTTCGGAACACGGACTTTCTTGGTGATTTCAGCAGCAAAGTTCAGGTTGCCACGGATCCACATCAAGGCTAGGTTGACTTCACTGATCTTCTCTCCCAGGCTAGCCCCGTCGTAGGAGACCAGGGCCGTGACAGCATGCGAGCTAAGACGGCTCACGACGTTCTTGGACAAGTTGCGGCAGTTTTGGGAGAAGACGGCAAGGACACGCTTACGAGTATCGGGGGAGACGTGGACACAGCGCGGATCCGTCACGACGTTGATGGAGTACACCATGTGCTCCTTGCTGGAGGCCATCTTGACGAGGCGATCCTCGAGCCAGTTGTGCAGGATGGAGACGCCTAAGCGGTCGGTGACTTCCAGATGAGCGGTGATGTTGGAGCTTCCCAGGTCCACGGTCCCGTGGTACATCCAGTCGATGACTTTCTTCACCGACGTCGCTCGGCACTTGCTCAGGTCGATGACGAAAGGCGTGCGCTTTCCTTTCTCCAACTCCTCAAAAACCAAAGCAGCTAAATCTAAAATGACAATTCGCACTCACGTTACGAATCACCGTCGAGTGAACGAATCCAACCGCCGAATGGATGTAATCCTTCTCGTTGCCTTCCAGAAGCACTTGGATGTCCGCAGTGTGGAAATCCTTTTCCACACGCGCCTTGGCGAGGTAAGCTCCGACCTGGGCGAAGTGGCGGCTGGACTCCGGCATCCGGTAGCGGACAACGTCGTTGGTAGCTTTCTTGGAGCTGGCGCGCCTCGAGCTGGGACGAGGGCTCACTGGAGAGTAGCGCTTCATGTCCGTCGCTTTGTCCGCGAGATTCTTCGGACCAAAGAGGAGCGACTATTCGGGTCAGCCGACAAAGACCAAATGCGACGTTCGGAAGGCGTTGCATTCCTTTAAGGCGCAGACCAGACGCACAAGTCTAGGCCGGCATCGCTTAAAAGACCCGGGTTCTTCAGTCCATTCATTTTCACTTTTTCGTCCGGAGCGAACGGTCAGACATTGCAGGTGGGCTGTCACAACCGTTCACAACATTAAAAGCAAGAGGAGCATCGCTTTATTCAACCACAATGAAACATCACTTTAAGCCAGGAACAGGGAGGGAACGCATACACAGCGAGGATTAATCCGAATCGCTGCCTGAATAATTGCATATTGAAGACAGCGCGTTCAAGGAAGGATAGTTTGGTTTCTTCTTCGTCGAGGTGCCGGCTTCTTCGGGTTTTTGAGTTGTTTCTTCTTCGGGCTTCCGCTTCCTTACAATTATCCCTTTCAGTAGCTTCTTTTGTGCAGATTCCTTAGGCTGCGCTTTCTTTGGTAAACCACTTAGCCCACTGGTCTGCGGACCTGGAGGTTCTAGTTCTTCCTGCTCCTCATCTTCGATCACGCGAGCCCGCTTCTTGCTCATGATCTCTTGGATCAACTCTTCATCTCTCTCTTCTTGCTCTTTCAGCAGCTGGTTCGTCGTCTTTCCGATGCCGAGTACTCCAAGGGCATCGACGCTTTCGTTTCGGCGGCTAGCTTCCTGAAGATCTTCTAGCTTTCCTGAAACATCGTCCAAAGGTCAATCGAAATCTCAGTTGCTGCACTTACCCATAGCCTCCATTTCGGCTCGACTAGCTTTCGTACGCTTCTCGAGCATCTTCATCTGGTCCTTCGACTCTTCTTCTTCCTTCTGCGCGGCTTCTTTCTCCTGCTGCTGAAGCAGTTTCACGGCTTCAAAAAGTCTTGTAGCTCCGTGTTCTTGTTGGTAGTCGCAGTTTTGCAAGTCGGTTTTGAACGTAATTTCTGCGAGGCAGTTGGGACATCTACAAATAAGATACTCTAATAGGGTTTTAATTCTTGAAAGAGATCTTGCCTGAAGTAGAACCGGAAAATCTTGAGTCCGAGATAGTTCTCCCCCTCCGCTGTTTCGCGCCGCATGTTAAACTTTTTGCCTTTGTAGATATACTCACTACAAGTGTTACACTGCATGTTGTAGGGAGCCATGACACGCTGCACGAACTGGTTGTTCTTCCGGGCTTTCGATTTTGGAATCTTCGAAGGATCGAAATCCGGAGGATAGTATTTCTAAAAATCACAAGACCACTTATTAACCAATTGAGGAGAACAACTGAACATACCTGGAAGACTTTTCGCTCGGTTCCTGTCATCTTGCTCCCTGTCGATGATCCTGGAATAAACAGGAAGATTACATTCGGAAGTCTTATATAGCTCGCGTAACAATGCTAAATATGTGAATTGGTGTCATAAACACTTCACACGAAATAAGAACGAGACATAGAATACTTTTATTCCAGCACATGAGATCAAAACTAACAAAAAATCTATTCATTAGCTCTCCTCTTTTTGGGCCTAAGGAGTTTCCTGGGAGGTGCGACCTTCAATCTATACACAGATCTGAAAACGATAGGTTGAATACACGATCAGCTAAGAGTATCCTTACTTGCAAACTGGGCAAATAGGGCTGAACTGGCACTGAACGGCCAGGCAAGTCGTGCAAACCCAACCGATGGTCACGTTTTCGCCATGACAGTGGCACAGAGCGCTGTAGTCGACTTCCGAAAGCTCCGGCTTGTTGAAATTCATCCTTTGGCTCGCGTCGGGAAACATGTACATCAATACAGCAGAGGTTTAAACGAGTTGCATAATCATATCTCACCATTAGCTCAACGAGAATCGTTCTAATATTGTCGACGTGGACGTAGTTGCCGCCCGTGATGTCACATGCCTGCTGCAGAGTTGGAGGTCCTTTGATCAGCGAAACGACGTCGATGAGGATGTCGAGTTTCTGGACGGCGAAGAAGAGATTCATCAGCTTCCCCATTTCGGCGCCGTAGCTCTCGCTGGAGTTCACAAGGAGAATGCGACCCGACTGACACGTGTTCTCCCTCTTGTATCTCGTGATTTCTGAAATGGGTAATGCTTAGAAAATAAGCCTTTCGCTAGATTTTATTAAATTTCCTTGACAAATTCTCCAAAGCTATTCAAAGTGATCCAAAGGACTTACGGCATGAAGCAATGCTGACGGCAGCTGCGTAACTCGTGGCGAGGGAGGAATCCGGATTTCCGCCGAAGGACGCCGAGTGGAGAACCGCCGCGTTGACGGCTTCCCACACCTTCTCTTGGAGGTCACAGAACAGATCCACGGACGAATCGAACACAATCGGGTTCTTCTTGGGATCGCGGTCACCCGGAGCACCCGCGATGAGGAAAAGGAGCCGATTTCCGATGGAAACGCTGAGATGCGAAGTGCAGAGAGCGATAATGTCGTTGAGCAGCGATCCTTGGGCCACGAGGGCGCCTTCGTCGTTGGAGGTGACCCTGTCCAAGACCCGCCCAAGGCTAATTGCGTTGCAGTCGTAGATGACGCAAAGTAAATCTGACATCGTCGATCTACAGATTCGAAAGATCTGAAAATGGCGAAAATGTGGAATCAAATATTGAAATAATGAGGTTTACTCGAAGGACGGACACGACTGGAGGTGATGAAGTCTTTGCCTACATCAATCCCGAGTCACTCGAGCAAAAACCGAGGCGCAATTTCGGAAATTCGGACTCGAAAGTAGCGAAAAACGAAAACGCGGACGGCGCTCGCGCGGTTTTCGAAACATCCGGCCACTCGTAAATATAAGACGTTCATTCCGTTCGCGTTTGGCACGGTGTGTCCGCCGCAAACAAGCTGTGTCAAAAAACGTTGCACCATTTCGCACGTTCGGTCGACCTTATTTTGGCTGTTTTCTCGGCCAGGAGCGCACGGATCTCGAAAAATCCAACGGATTACGTCATTTGAAGCCGAAAGCTATCGATTGATACCTGATTCATGCAAATCGGTGAAAATGGCCTTTTTGGACCCTGTTTTTGCCTATTTTGACCGATATCTCGACTAAAAATGAAAATCTCGAAAATTCCTCACACAAAAAATTTTTTATGCTCATCACGCACAACATATCCAAAGATGGCCACGATTGGTGCGAGCCCCGCCCAGAATAATTCATTCGAAGTTGGCCAGTTTTGGTGGAAAAATGGTGGTTTTTAGATGCAATCACAGATTTCTCGGACAAGACGGAATTAAACGAAAATTCCTCTTACAACTTTGTAGATCTGAGATTCAGGCAAGCCCAGGAACAGGCTAATCTGTGCTATCCTGGTCGAGGATAATGGAGAACAAGGTGGTCATGTCGGGCCAAATTTCAAATTCCCAATAATCGGCCGTTTTGCACGAAAACTTCCGAACATGGCTACCATTCTGGCTTTCCAAGAGCCGCGGTGCCTCTGCATCAAACATAATGGCTCATAATTGCCGTCTGGCTGTGATTTAGGCTTCATTTAGGAATCACTTCGCCATTTTGATGAAATCGTTTTCCGTTTCGATGCATTGGTCTCGGAGCGAAATAGAGAGGCGGCGATCGCGATTCGCCGACCGCAATGTTGACATGTTTGACAGGCCGTGTTGGTTGACAGTGTGTCAAAGCAGTCAATAAATTCTTAAACAGTCGACACATATAAATTGGACATTAAATAATTGGAAAATAAAAGTTTTCTTTCAAGACTCGTCGAGATGACAGTCATCTTCCTGGGTGAGATCGCAATCACTCTGTGTGATGTTCACATCGAAGTGAGGGAAGTACAGTACCGGTGCTTCAACTTCCCTCTCCGAGTTGATCTCTGTAGGCAAATCTAAATTTAGCTCAAGATATCAGAAGAACGAACACATAAAACTACCTAAGTTCAGATCGACTACGGTTGCTTTCAAAGGGAGAGGTGTGCCATCATTGGGTGCCTGATCCGACGCTTCTCCGGGAAACTCGTCTGGGAACACCAGCTCAAGGACATCCTCCTCTTCTTCAACTTTGTTCGGTCCTTTTTCTGGCTCATCTTCGTCTTCTTGAGTGTTGTCGAGGGCATCTTCATAAGCAGAGTTTCTCGGCGTCACAGTTCCATCTAAGCACATTCAAGCTTCACATGAGTTTGAAAACGTGATTCAAACCAAGGGTAGTGAAGAACGAGTCGTTATCATTGTAAGGCAGAAGCTCCTCCTGGAAAATAAATTCAAGATCCACGCTTATTGTACCTCCTTAATATCCCCACCTCCTCGCTCGCGTCGTCCGGTTCCACTGCTGTTTTCGTCTTTTCCACTTTCTTCTGTCGCTCCTTCTTCGGTGCAAGTTCTTTGCTCAGAATCGGACAATCCATGAAATCCGGAAGAATTGGGAGAGTGTAGCTTGGGCAACGTCTCTTGATCTCTTCCCTTACAGCAATGAGCTGAATTTCCGAGCTTAAAAAAGAAATTAACTATTTTAAATCCACTTAAATGCGCCATATTACTTTTCTTTCATGTCGTCCAGAAGCGCTAGTTCGGCTTGTTGAGCTTCTATCTTCCGCTCCAGAAATCTAACACTGTCGTACAATATTCTTCGTTGTTCTTCACAAGCTTCGACGCTTTTGCGCAATTCGCCAATTTCCTGTTTCAGCGCCCTTTGCTCCACCAACACCTCTCGAATTGAATCACGGAACTCTTCTTCTTCTCGAGCAACTTGCTAAAACACGAAAAAAATAAAATTTTCGTAAATATTCAGTTCGCCAGTTACCTCAACCGCGTCCCTTTCCGCCTTTGCGTCAACTTCAAAATCTCCGTTATTTCTCGGTTGACAACGATAAAATCTCGAAGCATTCGATTCGTGTCACGAATTTCAAAGTCCTGCAAGTACGTGGTTGGATGGAAGAACAAACGTGTTAAACGTACTTCTTGGTCGACTATACCGCAGTAGGCTTCCCGGAAACGACGCCGCTTTTCTCCGACGAAATTCGTGTACTCCTTCATCTCCTCGCATTTGCCCTCGAGGACTGCGTTGTGTTCGTGCAGAACCCGTCCCTCCTCTTGAAGCTTTTCCGTCAAATCCGCCGCCTTCTCGAAGCGTGCTGTTTCCAGGGCAAGTCGCTCCTTGTAGTGCCGAATCAAGCCGATCGTCCTGCGGGTCTCCTCGTCCAACTCCGGCTTCCTCGAGTCGTTTGAAGCAGTGGCCGCCGAAATCCGACCATCCGCCATCTCCGCTCCACTGGCGAATGAATGTCTGCGACTGACCCGTTCAGCCGCCCTTCAGACTCGTCTGCAAAAGTCTCATCGCGAACGATGCAAACGTGTTCGCAACTGCAAACGTGTTCGCAACTTCGCTCCTTCGTTGGTATAATCCTTTATTAAATAAAGGAGAACGATCCAGACGTGTCCGTCCGTCCGTCCGTCCGTGTGTCACGCGAGTTGCCTGGAAGCGGGTTACGGTAGCGGCGCCATTTGCGTTTGCACGTGTTTCGCCGTCGCCGCGAACCGGTCGGTTTTGCAACTGCGTAGGCGCCTAAATTGGTGCCGCAAACGCCAAATTGGCAACAGTTGCGGGTGTTTTTGGGCTTAATCGAATATGCGCAAAATTTCGAACCAAATTATATATAATTTACGGTATTTCGAAAAAATTTAAGAAACTGGAAATAAATCGGTGCGCTCATGTCTTTTTGGGAGGCGCGAAGCGCCGACTTGAAACATATCTTGAAACAGAAACCTCGCGCAATAGCGCGCACAGCCCCGTTGATATGATAATAAATACGCACAAGAGAATCGTAAGCGTGCCGAAGGCGCTCTCTCGGTGGTCGTCTGTCTTTCATCGATGTCGTGAACTTCGCACGTTCGGTTCTTTCCCGATTTTGCGTTTGCAGATCGGGGCGGCGCGGGGTTTCGAAAAAACTCGTAGGTCCGCATCAAAACCTTAAAAGTTATAGCCTCGCTATCTCAGTGACGTAAGCAGTGCTCGATGCGGGGTGGGTCAGCGGCGGCGCGCAACAGATCGACGTTCGGGCGACTTGCCGACAACATTATGTTTCACAATTGTTAAATTATTTAGAAATAGCTCGAAAATCACTCAAAAATCTTCCCCAACGCACGCTGACAAAAATTTTTGAAGCACAAACTCATTTTGTGGCATTTCGAAGCTGATACACACCCACTTTAAATGACTTGTTATTTTTGTCTTACTGGCTTCTTGCAGAATTTAAATCAGGAAACACGTTTGAAATAAGTGGAATTTATTTTATTGATTTTTTTGTAAACAATAAATTTATGAAACTTGCTAAATTTGAAAGATTACATTGTGTCACAGTTTGAAAAATGTCTTGAAACAATCTTAAAGATCAGTTTTTCCCGTTGTTCAAAAAAAACGTTTTTGAACAGTTTGAAGCTATAGATAAATCTAAAACTAAATTTGACATAGCGCAATGTAAAATTACAAAAATTATGTCAAAATCGACCGTGATCTTTGCAAGGTTTTTCAAATTGAATTTAATAGAATTTTTAATTGTATTAGATGCATTTATCCATAATCGTTAACCATCGCTAATACAGAATACAGAATTTTACGGGCTTTCAAATAAATTTACGTCTGCAATAACTAGTGTTTGCTCTAAAAAGTTGGAAGCAATTTACGATGTTCCAGAACTTTTTATGTCACCCTGTAGAAAACACTTTTGAACCTAGGAACCAGTTCTTTTATGTATCTTATAGCAGTCTCAATCACAGCTACATTTCTCTTTTTGCACAGAAAGTTAGATTTCAGTCCTGATTCACATAAAACGGTCGGTGTATCAAGCGAAGTCATGATTTCACTAACTAAGTGTCTCTTATCAGTTATGAGTCAGAAAATAATTGGAGGTTACACGATTTGTAATCTTTTGTGTTCGATCGCACTTTGTAACAAAAATCACATTTAAATCTCGGAAATAAGGGTTTACCTTCACTTATTTTGTAATTTTGCAGCCAGCGATCAGCTCGTTTGAATCGGCGTTTTTACGACGGCTTGGAATCTTCTTCTCACCATTCATTTGCACCCGCTCCGCTCATTGCTCCACCCGCGTCATTCTTACGGACTCCGTAATTCCTCTGAAAATGCAACATTCCCAAGTGTAGCACACAAATCGGGCTGAAAATTTGTGAACAGGTAGATCTCAATACGCTAATTCGGAAAATATAGGTCTTGTCTGCTGATGCAACATCTAAAGTGCCTAAAAGGGCATGTCTACTTGGAAAAAACCGACCGGTAAGCAGGCAGTGAGTTGGAATGACCAAGCTTGACTTAAGAAAACAGGTCATTTGAGCTCGGACATTCGAGCTGGCCGGTCGGTTTGATGTTTTGTATGGCAGTTTCTCGATCTAGACATGCTCTTTTAGGAACTTTAGATCTTGCATTAGCAGGCAAGACCTATATTTTTGGAATCAGCGCATCGAGATCTACCTACTCACCAATTTTCAGCCCGATTTGTATGTTAAACCTGGGAATGTTGTGATTTTTTTAGTGATTGATTAAGTGATTGATTAGTAAGTGATTCAAGTGGTATCGGTATTTTTCCAGATCCCGGATTTCTCCCACGGGCCTACTCTCCTACGGGCTTCTCGAACGAAAGCTCCACTGGCCGTTTGCTACACCTTGGTCATCTATAAAAACTCTCCAGCAGTGTCATAATCTCGTGGATTAGTCGTGTAATCACTCCTAATCACCGGAAATTCTCGTCTTTGACGCATTCGTCACCGCGATAACGCCAGCAGGCCGAGACTCCGCCGGGTACTCCCTCCACGCGCTTCTGCGGAAGCGCATTCCGGCTTCCTCTGCTCCTTATCGATCTCCGGTCTCCGGCGACGTCACCGCGTCTTCGCTTCTATCGATCGTCGATTCTTCTGAACCACCGATCTCCGCAGATAATTGCTTGGCCGTAGCCTCCGGAGCAGCGTGGTTCTACGGATTCTCGGAGCGTCCGCCTATCCGTGGGATCTTCGTCGAGAATCGATCGCCGACGCTTTTATCTGTGGGGAGGGAATGTAATCAAAGTCGTAAAAGTGTCATCTCCCTTAACGCACTCATCGTTCTTTTACGGCCATTTTTGTCGCCTTTGGATCTCCGAGTGCCTCGGTCCCTCTGCCTCCGAAGTCCGAATCGCTGGGCGATATCTCATAAAAAAACACAAAGGACGCGTTTGGCAATCTTCGAGTGTGTTTTCGGTTTGTAAGGGGAACACTGATAAGAGCGACGCGGCGATGGGAAAAACCGTCAAAGCCAATTAGGACGCTCAATTGTCACTTTTTCGTGTTTTCAAGCGCTTTTTCCTCGCGTGCCTTTCTCCGCGGAATTCCGAATGACGCAGATTTGCTCGACGAGGGAGTGCCGAGGCGTCCGCGCGGCGCTTATCAGCTCCCGACTACCGTTTGCGGGCGCGCTTGTCCTCAAGGTCGTAAATCCTTCGCTACAACAACTCTTCTTTCACTTCAGGCCGTTCTTCAACTCTTCGCCGCGAAATGACCTTTAGCGACGCGGCTGGCTGATGTGATGCTGAGTTTAGAATTGTTACCCATCTTCGAAGAGTCGCCCTCTCCGGATCCGAACTGGGTTTCCAACTGTTCCGACATTGCCGGCGTGATTAGGTGGTACGAGGAGGCCAGGGATCAGGTAAGTGGATGCTTCAGTAATGATTTACGGTGGAAAAATGTGTTAAATTTAAAATTTGTTCATTTCAGCTGGCAGATGGAACGATACCCACGTTGACCCTGGTGCTCTCGTCGACTGGCCTCATCATCAACGCGATTTTTATCGTTCTCGTGGCGCGGGGGCTTCGCAACAAGCTGCTCCCCTTCAAAGGCTACTCGCTGCTCCTCAACCGGACCATCACGGACCTCTTCGTCGGCTTCCTCACGACTCTTTTCGTAGCTTTGCACAAGTTCGATGCCATCAAGCAACCAGCACCCACAAAGTTCAACTCCTCGGCGCCGCCCACGAACTCGATCACCGAAATCCAGCTCGAGTATCTCATCCCCCATGGCCGAACCATGTTTACCCTGCTGCTTACGGTCAACTTCTGGGCGGTGGCGGGGGTTTACGGTGTTCTGTCGCTGCTCACCTACGTAGCCGTAAGGTACCCGATGTACTACAAAGTAAGCATCACGAATCGAAGGACCGGTAAGTGCTTCTTTCTAACATATTCATCCTTGTTTTCATCTGCTTCCTACCTTGTGTATCCCGTGCCACAGCCGCTATCAAAAACACATTAAAACGGCGAACATCGGCCATAAACGGCGGTGGAAAATAGATCGCCACGGAAGTGGTAAAATCGATGTCCTTTTACCGTATGCTGCTTTCAGTGTTTATAATGATCGTAATCTGGGTGATCGGGGGCGTCTACTCAGCCCTTGTGGTCTCCCTCTCCAGCAACAACGCCTTCAACGTGTTCAACACTGCCGCCGACCTGATTCAGTGGACTGTTTCCGACGAAGACTACGTCTTGGCCATCTCAAACCTTATCATCGTCCTCCTCTCGTTTATCCTGGTCGCCTCCTCCTACGCCGCCATCATTTCGTATCTCTGGAAGAAGAGTAGCAAGTCGGGCGAGTCTTTTCAAGATCTTCGCCTTCAATTCATCCCAATTTCAGGCAAAGCCGGGCTCCATCTGGTCTCCATCGGCCGCCTCGCCCTCAACATCGTTCTCTTCACTTCCACCTGTATCGTCATGGCCAGCTTCGTTGCGTTGCCGCTCTACCTCAAGCGACACATCGACGATCTCAAAGAAACGGTATTTCCGTTTCCGTTTTTCCTAATATCCTCTCTTGTTTCCAGAAATTGGACTGCGAGCAAGTCAGGAAGATCTTCCATCTTGGCTACCAGATGGCGATTTGGACGACGATCGCAATGACCGGCTGGATGGTGCGGATAATCCTGGACCCTGTGACAAATCTGCTACTCGACGGGCGCTTCAAGGACGTGTTCAACGCGTTGTGCTCTTCGGCGCGCAGGGATTCGTTCTCGAGCAACAAAATCCGGGCGCAGAACTTCCTCTCGCGGACGGAATTCCTTGCGAAGTGCGCTCGAATGAACGTGATCCCGATCAGCATCCTCCACTCCGACGGCCACTACTTCCGCTACCGCTCGGCCTCGGAGGTCGAAGGAGATCGCTCGAGGAGCGTCCGCAAGAAATCGAGGCGCTTCGCGGGCCACATCAACATGGACGAACGGGTTTTGTAGCGACGCCTCGCCTACAAAAGTATTATCTCACGCTGCCACGTGTCTTGAAAACGGGACCAACTAGATGTATTTATTTTGAAACCGAAAAAGAAAACTGCACAAAAAGATTCTTTTAATCGTGGTTCGTGGCTTCGTATGAGCGGGACTCGTTGAGTTCGTTCATGCAGTATACGCTCTCGTTTACGAGCTGCGCGTCTTTATTCGTCTTTTTCGATTCTGAAAACACGTTTCAATTAGCGATAGGAAAGAAGTAGTGGAGTTACTTTCTCGGTTCCACGTGAAGATGTTCGCCGGGTTGCTGTTGGAGTATTCTGATGGGCACTGCGACGGCAGATAGACGGACACCTGGGACGCGGAAGTGACCACGTCGGAAAATCCGAACACGCTCGAGTCGGTCAAAGAAGGCACCCTAAATTCAAAAAGCGATACCAACTGCATAAATAAACCAGAAACCTCACCTTCCTACGCCCTCAGCGTCGCTCATCTCCAAGGCCGTGGCGAGGTCCTCGATCGTCGACTTCCCAATGGTGCCTTCAAACAAGTAAACACTCTTCATGGGATGGAGACCGTCACGGCTTCTAAGATCAGAGCCTTCTTTTCGGCGACGCGTTTCGAGCGGACGGAAGTTCGGCGATTCTTCTGCAAGACGACGTGCGTACTCCGCCTGCAGTTGGTCCAGGGGACTGGGCAGTCCAGGCATCTGAAACGGGCGAATAAGGGAGGTGGGGGGCAGCTCGGACTCACAGTGCCTCGGCCGTTGTTGACCGCTTCGTTGCCCATCTTCGTGAATGAAATGGGCTGCCGACCTGGCGTGACGCTTTTCAAGAATTTGGGCGACCGCAGACATGTTTGGACTTCATTTCAGACAGCTGGCTGCAATGAACTTGTCTGGGGTACCATACAGGGTGGCCCAGAAAAAAGGTCTGGAATGAGCGGAAGAACGGAGGGTATCTGGAGCGACTCATTCGGAGCACCCCCTGCAAGTGGTCGGTCTCCTCGTCCACGATGCCCATCCTCACCACACACGAACTGGTCGAAATCAGGACGCTAATGGAAATTGGTTTTGGCCAGATTTGGGAACGGCGTCCGTGGAAACAGCAGTTCGCCGAATGCTCCTGAATGGAGGAATCGTCGGGCGGAAGAAAGGATCACGACCGAAATCCGCCGTCTCTAGCGTCATCGGCCTCCGCTGTTTAAAAATGGCTGCCCAGCCTACACACACCGCTTCCAAGCGCCTTCGGCGCGAAAAACCATAATGAAAATATCCAAGTCTAAATCTGTGAAAAATCAATTTATCGCAACTGGTTTTTGTTGGCCTCCAAGGCATCCCTGAAGAACATAAAATTATGAAACGAACTCGTTTTGACGAACATCAAAGTGAGCAGAGCTGACTTCACTACTTTTTGATCCCTTTAAACCATTCCGAGATTTCCTCTGATGCTTTTTTGAGCTGCGGTAAAAACAAGCGCATGAACAACAACTTTACTTCGTTTCAACCAAAACAGCAATTCTTCTACAAATCTAGCAATTGCAATCTTCAATAAATAAACCACTCGAAATCTCAAACGCAAATTTAACTTGTTCTTTGCGCTCGAAATTTCCAGAATCGTCCTCTCTTCACTCTTTCTTTCCGCCGAAGAAGCCGCTGATCTTCGACCCGATACTCGAAGTCACCTTCTCGGCGCCTTTCGTGCCCTCGGACACTTTGTCCTTTGCCTCACCGAACAGATTCTTTGCCCCCGACGCGAACTCGTCCGCCTTTGAGGAAACCGAGTCCACCGCCGAATCCTTCGCCGACAAGATCGCATCCGCGGCTTTGTGAGCGCCTTCCGCCACCGAACCCGCCGTTTTTTCCGCTCCTTCGACGAAGCTGTTCGCCGCCTTCTCGGCGCCTTCGGTGACCGTGTTCGCGGCGTCCTTCACACCGCCTGTTACCGTATTCGCCGTTTTGTCTGCTCCGTCGACGACTGAGCCCGCCGCTTTCTGGATTCCGTCGCCAGCAGCATCAAAGGCTTTTCCAGCGCCTTCCACGGCATTCTCGAATCCGTGCTTGACCGTGTCAGCGGCCTTCTGGACTCCATCGGTTACGGTATCGGCAACATTCTTCGCTCCATCAGCAACGGCTTCAGCGGCCTCCTCGGCTCCATGAACGACGGAGTCAGTCGCGTTTTTCGCTCCATCTGCAGCCGAATCGACGGCGTTCTTAGCCCGTTCAGTCACCGAGTCGAAGGCTTTCTCGGCTCCCTCGGCGAAATAACTCGCACCGTCCTTTATTCCTTTAATTCCAGAGTTCACGACTTCCTTCGAAGCGTCGGCAACCTTCTCTACACCTTCGACCACAGAATCCTTTGTCGACTTCAGGACTTCGGCCGAAGTATCGACGACGTTTTTGGTGCCCTCTTCGACAGTATCCTTCGCTGAAGTTGCGAGATCGCTAACCTTGTCAAAAGCGTTCGTCGTACCGTCAATGACGGTATCCTTGGCAGATTTCACGGAATCATAAGTCTTGTCGACAGCCTCTTCAGCTCCCTTCACAACCGAATCCTTTGCGGAGAACACGAATTCTGCAGCAGAGCCCACCGCTTTCTTCGTTTCGTCGATTCCAGAGGATACGGTATCCTTCACGGATTCGCCAAACTCGCTCACACTATCGGCGGCTTTTCCAACGGATCTCTTCACATCTTCGGTTGCTTCTTTGGCGGCGTTTCCAAGATCTGAAGCTGCTGACGTTACAGTGTCCTTGGCCCCATCGAACTTGTTACCGATGGAATCAGCTGCCGAAGTTACGGTATCTTTGGCCGCTTCAAACTTGTTGCCAACCACTTCTGTCGAATCCTTGGTAAACTCAAAGATTCCGGAAGCAGCCGGGGAAGCGGCGTTCTTCACGGCGTCACCCACTTCTTCCGCTTTCTTTGCCGATTCATCGACCAGATCCTTGGTCCCTAGAGAAACAGAGTCGGCGGCTTTTCCCACACCCTGAACCACGGACTCTCCGGCTTCTTCGATTCCACGTCGAACAGATCCGATGGTGTTTCCGGTCTTGTCCACAGCGCTGTCGAATCGATGCGAAACGGAATCGGCAGCGTCGCGAGCTCCTTTGGCGACGGTTTCCCCTGCGCTCTTGACGCCGCCCACTATTGAATACGCGGCTTCCTCAGCTCCTCCAGCGACTGTGTCAATGGCTTCTTTCGAAACATCAGCCGCCTTCTCGACTCCTCTGAGCACAGAATCCTTCGAAGATTTAGCGAATTCAGCGGAAGAATCTAACGCTTTCTCTGTGTCGCCCTTCGCCGAATCGAACGCTTTCAAAACATGTTCGTCCAGCTTCTTTCCTTCGTCCACAAAGAAGTCACACGTCTTCTCCGCTCGTTCTTTCACAGAATCCTTGACATTCGTCGCAAGATCCGTCGCGTCATCAGAGACGTTTTCGAAGCCGGCGACAGAATCTTCGACCCGCTTTTCGGTCTGCGAGGAGATTGACTGTCCCATTTGAGGCGCGACGGTCTTCTGCTTGAAGAGTTCTTCGTCGACCTCGTCAGCCACTTTTCCTCCGGGCACCGCGGGTTCCTTTTGCAAATTCTGGACAAAGCCGATCGCTTTCTCGACCACATCTCCACCAAGAAGATCGTTCGCCGAATCGATGATCGGTTTGGCCTTATCTGAAATTGGCCTATTAACAAACTTTCATCCAAAAGCACTCTGACCTCCGCCCTTCTTATTGAAATCGTGCTTCTCCTGCACAAACTTCTCCTCGACGCCGTCTTTCGATGGCTCGTTGTGATGCATCTTTTCCTTGAGCATTTCGACGCCTTTTCCCGCGAATCCGTGGACGTCGATGCCGCTTTTTTCGGCTTCGTGAACCACTTTACTGATTTTGTCCGAAGCGGACGCCAGCAAACCCCCCAAGCCTCCGAAGATGTCATCTCCCTTAGGATGCGCTTGCGACGGTTCTACATTCAGAAAACTTAAAAACGTGATCTAGAAACCGACAATCCAACCTTTCTCCTTGACGATTTTCTGCTCGAATCGCTCCTCGACGTCTGCTACCTTCTGACTCGCGAGGTTCAAAACTTCGCTAATCTTCTCGGCGACGTTCGACGCCACCGATCCGCCAAACTGAAAAAGAACATTTTTGAAATACCTGTGCTACGCTCGCATCAATGAAGCAATTATCGAAAACAATGAATTTCGAAAATGACACTTTCGTTTCGAGGACAGTGGTAAAACTCGTCCACGATGCTTTCCCGTCAGTGCTTTCAGTTTTCGATCAAATCGACCTAATTTTACTCACGTTTCCGGATTCGTTTTGGACTACATGCTTCTGCTCCATGAGTTCCTCGATCTGCGAATCCTCCTGCATCACCTCGCTGGTGTCGTTGTGCATTGTCACCGAAGGAACAGAAGAAACCGCGGCTTCGAATGCCTGCCCGGCATGCACCGCTTTCGGCACCACGTGCTCTTGCTCCGTGGCCATCGGGAGCGCAGGAGCGAAATGCTCCACGCCGCTCTCTTTCCTCTTCTCAGGACTCGTCGCCCTCTTTTCCGTCATCGAGGGTTTCTTCGCTACCGGCGATGGCGTCGGAGCCGCGGGGATCTTCTTTGTCGTTGGGCCCGAAACCGTAGTTGTGGTGGTCGTTTTCTTGACCGTTGTTGTCTTTGTGGTTCCTGTGGCATTCTTCGTCGTTCCTGAGATCTTTCTCACCGTAGTTAAGGTCGTCTTGGTCGGAGTGCTCTTGTTGGGGGAGGCCTTGGTCGCGGTGCCGTTGGGTTTCTTGCCGGCAGGCGGTTTGAACGTTTGCTGCCGGTGGTCGCGAAAATCTGGTTCGGAGGAGATCGAGTCGGCATCGTCGCTCTTCTGGGCATTCTTCTGTACGGGAGCAGGCGAGGGACGCGGCTTGAAGGCTGAAACACATGGTATTTGATCTAAAAACACAGCATATGAATCATACCTGGAGGAGCTTTCGGCGGACGGTCGTTAATCGAAGGCGCAGTATGCGAACGGGCGGATTTGGTTTGAATTTTAACGTCGTAAACACGGAGTTCCGGTTTAATCGAGTTTAGATGTGAGAACTGGCGAGGGGTCGACGAGCCGAAGGCCCAGCTCTTGTTTCGATCGCCTGAAAAGAGGGATTTTAGGCGGAAGAGGGAGTCGTTTCTATGAAATATGGAGTCCAGCTTGTCCCCTTCAACTAATTGACGTCTTTTCCCTCGGGACGAATCAAATTCCGATGGCAATTCTCCTTCTTCGCCACGCGATCTCCTTCCCACAAGCGGCGGTTCTTCCTTAATTAGGCGCCCGATCTTCGAACGAACCGGCGTTCGGCCGACCAACGGTCAGCCCTTTGCCGGAATTAAGCCCTCACCCGTCAACAAAACTCGTCGTAAACAATATCGAAATTGCGTGGAATTAAGCGACGATTCAGCAGCGTTTCCAACTCGTCGCCATCTGCGTTTGTTGGCAGACGCGGTTCTCCCGAAGGACTCGCCGAATCGACGCCACTCGGTTTGGTTTTAATTAAACCTCCAGAACGACTAATTACGAGTCCAAATTTTGCCCGAAACGTTAACGATTGGTATATTACCGTAGTTCCCAGTAAGTAAACAAGGTTAAAGTTGCCGAATGGGAATCTACCTGAACCCTGCACAAGAGAGAAGCCCTTAGATGCGTGTTTACAATAAAAAAGGCCGAGGATTTCATATTCTGGGAATTAAAATGTCCCAAACCGAACTCCTCAGCAAACAGACTTGTTTTTGGTTTTTTCAGTGATCTACGACACGTGTTTCCTCTTTTTTGGATCCCGAGGGAGGCAAATGATCCCACTTACTATAGCCGGGAGTGATGGATCGAGCCTGTCGCATGTAATAAGAAAGACTGTGCTGCTTCTCCGTACTGTTTCCGGCCGATGGACTGCCGTTGCTGGAGTTGTCGGCGGATCGGGTGACCGTCGGAGCACCGCTGCGCATGTAGCTGAGTTCTCGAGGGGTCGACGACCCGAACACGAACCCTCCTCGGGGCTTCTCGATTTGGCGAGCGCGGCCTCGCTGGGACGACGCCATTTCGAGTTTCTGAAAGAGTTACGCGATAGAGCCGAGTGCCGGAATCAGAGAATTCGCAAAGAAAACACGAGAAAAAGTCCCGGGCGAGCAACTCGTCGCCGTCTGCGCTTCAGGGCGGAGACGTGGCGGCGCTGTTGCCAGGAGAAACGCGTCCTGGAGGACACGAGAACGCGGCGGAGAAAAGAAAATAAGTGCGATAGCAATCCCTAATTTGATTGTTGGAATATCCCGGCGGAAACAGCCATTCGGAGTCGGAAGAACGTCGGGAGAGGAGAAGACCGCGCAAGGAACGACGACGGAATTTAAAGGTTTCTTAGTCTGCGCCGAAGGCGAATCGATGCGGAACGGAAGTAAATCGTCTCGCGAAATTCCAAATTATCCTCGCGACAATTTATAAACGGAAAACGTTTTCCGCCGCAAATACAACAAGCCTTTGTTGGGCGGAATCGGGCTGCACTCAGGAAACAGGCCCAGAACAATGCGGACAAAGGACGGGAGCGCCGCCGCCGAAGGTCCTGGCGTCACCAAAACACTAGTTCCAGAGCCGGTCGAGGCGCTCGCCTCCTTGCTGTTACAATATTTTGCACTTTGGAAAACAAGCGACTCGAATTTCAAAAAATCCCGATCGAGCTCCGCCTGGAGCCATTCATACACAATGAATTTTCGCTTTTTTATTTTTGCTTAGCCGCGGTTCGAGCCCCACCTTTCCTGAATTTATGGGTTCTTCAAAAAACAAATCTGCAAACCGAGAGCTTTAGCATGAAAACTGTCGCGGGGTGTCGGTGGCCAAAGAGACCCTTAAAAAGCCTTTGTTTTGGCCCCACGGAATCCTTGGGGAGACAACATTTCCAACACTCCGGCGTCCTCGGGAATGCTCGTTTCATTTTCGCGAATAATTGCACGTTTCGGTTCGCCCCGAGTGAGGAATTGATTGTTTGTGGGCCGCAGCGGGCGGAGAAGAACGCAAAAAACTGAAAGAGGCGACGCGTGGATTAGAGGTTGACAACCCATTGGCCTCACCGAAACATTCCAGGGGTCGGAATCTGGAACCAACAGGTGGAGGAATACGGAAAACTTACAAACTGCTTCGTTTATTGACGCTCCAGGCGATGGATTTGCTGGTAAACAAAGTGCGCCACGAAAGCAAATCGAGGTTTTAATGGATTAATCCTCGACTCCGCGCACCCATAGCGGACGAATCGCCTCCGGCTGGGTAAATTGTGGCGACAAAGCGAGGCGCGAGAAAGTTTGCCGAATCGATGGCGAGGGGCAAATATGCAAATTGGAGGAGAGGACGAGAAGGCGGTCGATCGCATGTGGAAGACGACTTCTCGGCCCGGACCCGCCTTGTTTTGTGCGCAAACAACGTCTTCGGAATTCCGCGAGATCCCCAGAGGGCGAAAGCGCCGCCCACCCGAATCATCATAAATCGCGCAAAACATAGTCGATTACAACGTTCCGAGGTACTCGGATACTCGGATGGTGCTTGAGGGCGGTGGCGAAACGACGTCGATGCAAGAAGGTCGCCGGTGGATAGCGGCGATAAACAAATGTTTCCCGATCGATCCGAAGTGCCGAAATCGCCCCGACGTGCCAAAAGTACACAGCGGATCAAAAAACGTGCGGGAAAACGGAAGTCGTCCATGAGGCAAAGACGAGGCATTCTTAGGCACGGTAGAAGTGTTTGCAAAGCTTTTAAAAGAGTATCTAAATGGCCAGATTTTAACAGTGTTATAAATTAGTTGGAAGAAGATACCGCATTTATAAGGCTTTTGAGAAGACCTTGTAAACTTTTGTAAGACGACTTTGTTAAGTTCTTGAGTATATAGGGTTACTGTAACGTTAACCCATAAACCTCAGTCTAGATTTCATATTTCCAACAGCAGCTTCTCGACCGGAAACTCTAAACATGTCTCTTTACAAAGAGAGCGTAGACAATACGTGATTAGCCGTACTCAAAACCTCGAAAACACGACATTCGCTTGCCTCCCAACCATCCTCTACAATCGATACATATGCTACCTGACCGAAGTGCCATAAGTGACTCAAAAAACGACACGAGAGCTCTAAAAAACAAGTTTTTTGCGAAAGAAACATGAGTCAGTAGTGGAGAAGTGCGTTTCATGACTCGCGACAAAAAGAAGCCCGCGGGAGGTCATCGCGCGAAAGTCAGCGATTCAATCACGAATGATCTTTTGACGCCGAAGGGCGCAACGGTGAGAGATTAGCGTAAGGCGACGCGGGGTGGGAAAGGAGCCAAGAAGCGTCGAGAGAACCCAAAAACTAGCGTGAATTGACCGGGCTCCTCCTGACTCATCTCCTTCCGGCGTTCGACTCGGGACTACGAACGGAGATCGCCTGGGGCGATCGTCGAGTGTGAGAGGGAGGCGACGAATACGACGATTGGCTGATGATTTATGGAGCTGTCAGTAATGAATTATGCTTAAACTCTGCGACGTGCGAGGGAGGTTAGCCTTTGGCGGTTTCCGTTAGGAAGGAGAAACGATTCGCAGCGGCGGTCGAATTAGCGGTTCTTCGAAGGTTCTTCGAAGGAGAAATGGGAGTTGGTTCTGATCTTGTTGACCCTGAGCTCTGAAATGCCTTTCCTCTCTTCGTATAGAGCTCAACAGCACATCAAAAACTAACATCCAATTTTCCTCCGGAAAACGAATAAAAGTCACCGTGCCACTAAAATTTGGCCCGAAATTCGCATAGAAAACAAGAAGTTCCGCAGGAATTAGCGTCTTGCGCTGTCAACAGATTCAATGATCCGAAGAGAACCAATTTCAAAGCGTGCAACGCGATTCCGCCCTCCGCGGCTCCCGCTCGATCGTACGAGTTCTTCCCCGTCGTCCGAATCGGCAACAATATCAACTGGAGGCAGAAAACAAGCGCTGAACAAACAATCTCCGCCCACTAAATACGAGATCGTCCATCGGGGCGTCCCCGAAACGTCGGCCTAAGCCCATTCTGAGGCAAAAAAACAACAATCGGGCTCATAATTGGGACGCCACCGGAATATGATCCCAATCTGCGTGTAATTACGAAACCAATTAGAACGTCTGAAAGGT
This sequence comes from Steinernema carpocapsae, assembly GCA_000757645.3. Taxonomy (NCBI): domain Eukaryota; kingdom Metazoa; phylum Nematoda; class Chromadorea; order Rhabditida; family Steinernematidae; genus Steinernema; species Steinernema carpocapsae. The sequence goes on from AZBU02000005.1 coordinate 5,567,058, forward strand.
CAACGGACGCCTCGAGAAGCCGCACGAGAGCACGAATGATGTTACCGAGTACTCTTCTAATCCTCTTTATTCGCAGTTGAAAAGTGAAATGACAAACACTGAGCAGAGCTAGAGAGCGAGTTCGAGAGGACAGCCCTCCAGCTACCCTAGGGTTACTGTATCCGTCAATCTGCACATTGAAAGAGTCACCACATAATTTACAATCTCAAATCTGTTACATACACAACAACAACGAGCATATAAGCGTGATAATAACATCTCAAATTGAAGATGAGACCAGGAATGTAATCGGAAAGGATGGGAACAGTGCGCACTAATTGATTTTTTGATGGATTACGAGAGAAGGATATAAACTTTGTCGACAATATCTCCACACATAATAAACAGAACGTTATACAAAGAAGGAAAGATCTAGCTCTAGTCTCATTTATGCGACTAGATTCGATGACGCTGCTGCAGAAGAGCTGATACACCTCTTATGAGGTTCCGAGGATAAGGGCGACGATCATCCCGTACAGACCCAAGACCTAAAACAAAGAGAGAATTAAGACTTAACGGTTCACACAAAGAACTCACCTCAGAGAAAATAAGGATAAGGATCATTCCGACGAAAAGGCGAGGCTGCTGGGCGGTTCCACGAAACTCCGGCGTCTCCGACGATTCCGATGGCGTATCCGGCTCCAAGACCGCAAAGTCCGCAGGTGAGTCCGGCGGCGAGATGAGCGAATCCTTTATCAAGGGTGTATCCCTGGCTGGCGGGTTGAACCTTCCCCTTCAGGACCATGGCAAGATACCGATGATACCGGCCATAATCACGGGGATGACGGACTTCATGATGAGTTCAGGACGCATGACTCCCATCGAGGCGATTCCGACGGCAGACTTAGCGGTTCCGTAGGCGGCTCCCAGGACGGTAAAAATCTGGGCAGAGGCGGCTCCCATGTAGCCAAAGAACGGCGCATACGCCGGACGCTCCGCAACTTGCAGATCGTAGGACATTGTGGCCGTTCTGAAATGATAGAAAATCTTCAGCATAATATTTAAATGGAACAAAAGAAAAAAAAACAATTGCAAAGTGAAAAGACGGATGATGGAAGATACGAGTTATGTTGCTCCTTCAGCGTTCCCAAGACAATTTTGTAATTAAACGTGAATTGAACTTCAAATCACGAGAATCGATGCGACCAAAAATAAATGTATGAGCGCCCCCAGAATTGAAACTCAAATCCAAATGAATTTACCTAATAACGCAAAAGCGTTATTAGGTAAATTCACTAGTTTTACAAATCGCCTTACAAATTCAACCACCCCTTTCAAAAGTAAAAGAGCGCTTACAATTCAATCATTTGTTGCATGGTTTCAGGATGCCCTCATCTATGAGCCCAATCCACCCAAGGAGCTCTAATATGACCTAGCCGGTCAAACGACGCCCAGATATTTCGTTTCAGAAATCCAATTTTTGAATTGAAAGTTAAAGCCCCATGACAGAATCGCCTCGATGGGAGTCATGCGTCCTGAACTCATCATGTATCGAGGGTCCTTCGAAACCCTCGAGACCTTCGAAACGAGCATCGTTTCCAGAAAAGTTTGCATTAAGCCCAAAGTATAGTTCAGACGCGCGCTAACGCCATACTAAATTGTGTGTGTAGTCTAGGACCACACACACAAAATGTCACAAATTAGTATCGCGCGCGTCTGAATTATACTTTGGGCTTTAGTTGTTTCATGTCTGAAACAACTGTCTGGGTGAATTCCGTCATTTACAAGTTGTCTAAATACTTACTTGCTAATCGTAGGTTGTCCTGGATGGATGGGAGTGATCCTAGGTGGATTCCTAAAATAGAATTTATTATTCAAGCATTAAACAACAAAAAAATCGACGCGTGGAACGAAATCAATATACAGGTCGAAATGGGAATTAGGGAATGTTCTCGTACATACAAATCACAATTCTACAATGGACAACTCTGAAACTACTCGAATTTATAAAGAATATGATGAACAGGGCTGTTGTCGAGCGAATTAAGCTGCTCCCATAATAAGAGCAACGATCATTCCATAGAGACCCAAGACTTCGGCGAAGATAAGAATCAGGATCATTCCGACGAAGTATCTGGGCTGCTGGGAGAGGGCGCGGACTCCGGATTCTCCCGCGATCCCGATGGCGTATCCGGCTCCAAGACCGCAGAGGCCGCAGACGAGTCCTCCAGCGAACTGGCTGAAACCCAGGTTGATGGTGTAGTCCTTGCCTCCGGGTCCGAGCTTGCCGGAGACGATGACGGCCACAACGAGGCCATAGATGGCGACGATACCGGCCATGACGACGGGTATGATGGCCTTCATGACGAGGTCGGGACGGGCCACGGCCATGGAAGCGATTCCGGTTCCGGATTTGGCAGTTCCGTAGGCAGATCCGGCGGCGGTAAAAATCATCGCGGCGGTGACTCCGAGCGAGCCGAAGAACGGCGCGTACATGGCCTGTTCGGCCTCCTCGATCTGGGAAACGTAGTCGTCCACAGTCGTCATGCCTGAAAAGCAAAGAAACGGTAAAACACACACGAAAGGTAATGGAAAACGAAAGCTCGGATCAGTTCTCACGCGCCCGTCCAAGTCGAGAACCGCAAAGGCCAGTTTAAACGGCTTCCCGAAAGCGTTAGGCAACCCGTGTTTAGTAATATTTGCGAAGTAAATTGATGCCACTGTGGAAACGGATCGTGATCGAAGCGCGTCACCATAGAGTAGCGGGCGAAGAGAAGAGAGCGAGCCAGCGACCAAAAACTGATCTTTCGCCGCCCCGTTCACCACCGCGCGCACCCGTAGTAGATTATCAGTCATTGGTGAACACGCGCTGATCAAACGTATTCTGGCAAGGAATCCCCGAATTCCATGCAATGCACTTCTGAGGTTCCCGGAATGGGCTTTCTGGATACCCTGGATTATGTGCTATTTAGGTTTCGTTGCGAGCTAACTCATCCACCACTACTACGCATCAAAGAAGGCCCGCAAATGACACGTAAATGGCCCGAAACGGGGACACGAGTGAAGCCAAGTGAGCGCAATTTGTGCAGAAGTACGGAGATGCGAAAACAGCAGTCAGCAAGCTTGAAATCCTACAGTATTCCCGCCGTCCCCGTTCAGGGTTTTATGCAACGCTGCAAACCACTTCAAAATTTCAGTTTTGCAGCCGTTTTTTTTTGCCGAATCTGCGGAACGATCGACGCTTATTTCAATTTCTAGGGTGCGCGTCGAAACTTTGAACCGAATTTGGACTTTATTAAACGTGGAAATCGAGAGTCGAGAGACCTTGGAACCGGAAACCCGAATTGCGAAAGTCGAAAGCCGAATCCGTAGGATCACCAGGAGAGAAGCGGACGATGATGTAGAAGTTTCGCTTGCTCTTAAAGTATTCCTCGCCGTTACGCGCGTGGGACCTAAAATCAAGAGAGAATCGAAGAACAGCGGCCGCGACGACCGTGGCTGCGTCAAGAGATCGATAAGCCCGAGAGCCGGGCTCTGCGGCGGCCTGCCACGCCGCGTCAATCGATACGTTTTCTCGCTGACGCGACGTCACATTTTTTGCTGTTTAGGGTGCGCCCGGAGAGATTCGGACCGCTCCTTTCTTGTTTGTTTATGTGTTGTTTGCTGTTTTCTTTGACTGTTTCCTACAACGTCGACCACTTGGCCTAAGACCGAGGCTTTTGTTTTCGGGTGCGTGCTCTAGGCTGCAGAGGCTCCGTCAACGCAACGGGCGCGTCCTGCGAGTAGCGGAGAGCAGCAGCACATGAGTAACTAGCGATTCTGAATAGATTTTGGTGCACACGCAGAGCGAAGAAGGGGCGACGGACAAACCCACCTACAGCAACGCAGAAAGCACTCGGTTGTCCTTAAACGCCGACGGAGTTTTTGTTAGAACAATACAATGCACGAATAGGAAACGAATTTTGAATGGCGATTCCAAACAGTACAGAAACGCGTGAGATCAGGCGAAGCGTTGATTGACGAAAGTGGACGTTGGCATATAACACCTCTTTAAGTGCATATTTTGCTTCAGATGGTCGTCCGAGAACGACGCAAACGGAAGAGGAAAACTTCGCCGCTGTTTGAAGCCAGGGATCGCTGCAGAAGACCTACGAAGTCTGCGCGGAAAATCCAGAAGTCCGATCTTAGCTTCGGCTCGACCTGCGAAGTGAAAATCGACTTGACGCACGATGAACATAGCATCGAGCCCATCTCCTTCAGCGACCTCCCGCCCGACATCCAGCTGATGATCATCGAGCGGCTGCCGCCGAGGACTCGCGTGCTTCTGGAAACCGTTTCGCGCGCGTGGCAAGCGCTCGTGCGACGTTCCTGGAGGATTCTAGAAGCCGAGATCCCTTCGACGATAACGTCCTCGTTTGGGATCGACTCGATCACGGATGTTCACGTTTGTGGATTTCTGGCGAAAGTCGGACTTTTCCTTCGCCGGATCGACTTCTACATCCCTTCCGAAAGCGTTGGAATCCACGTTCTCCACAGGTGGGATTCTCGATTAATGACGCGTCGTAATCTGTGAGTTCTTCAGCATCAGCCAGCGATGTCCTTGCCTCAGCGAACTTCGCTTGGTCACCGAAGTTGACGGGCGCAGCTTATCCCACCTGCTTAGGTTGTATAGCACCTACCAAAGCTCCCAACTCAAGAAGCTGAAAAAATTTTCACTTGTTTACAATTATTCGACGTCGATCCACAATGGATTACGGTAGATTGATCTCGTTGTCCCACAAATAATCGTCTTTTTAGACACCTCAACCGCTCCCTCTCCAACTTGCATACATATCGCCTGGACATCACCACGATGCCGCCTAACGTGAACGTCCTTTTCCCAATCAGTTCTCAACTTAAGTGCTACTCGATACATTTGTCCAGAATTCAGGTAATTCGTTGCTCACAAAACGTAGCCTCAAAAAACTCTTGTAGAACGCGCTCGGAGGTCTTCGTCCCCAGTGGATCTACGATTTCTTCGACTACTTATCCGGTTTCTACTCCGAACTCGAGGACTTGGAGATCTCGTTCTGCCACCAGGATAAGCTCAACGAAGAAGTCATGTACTCTTTGATCCAGGACATCGCTCAAGCCCATGATCTAAGAAGGTTCTGTTTGGCCATGCGCTCTTCCAACATGGATCCGCAGTCGATCTGGTTCGGACGCAATGCCCTCCGCGCGCTTCACTATTTTAAGCGCCTCGAGTTTCTTTCGCTCGTCGCTGTTCACGTACCGCATGATTTCCAAAAATACATCCCACCCACGGTCAAAGGGTAATTCGACTTTGCACTTGTTGTAATCCCGAATTTAAAATTTAGGCTTCGTTTAAGCGTGATTCAAAACATTGGCCACAGCATGCTCCTATCTACAATGAATCAAGTCCCGAATCTCCAAATTCTTCACCTCGTTTACGGTCAGTCGACCGTTAATGACGAAGACCAACTGAGGACGAGTACGGTAGTCGAAATCTTGAAGGTGAGGTCCATCCAAATCGTTGATCTGTAAAGCAAACTTTTGAAGATTTGCCAGAGACTGAAGGAGCTCGAACTGAATCTGTGCGAGTTCGTGGATAAACTCGAAATCGCGCGGTTCTTAAGGGACAATATCCACGACTGCATGACAAGGAACAGGTAACCAGCATCTCTATAAAGTCGATGTACAAAATCTCTTTAAGCCTCGACGCACCCGTTCAACTGGTCGTGACCCTAGTTCAAGCCAACTTCACAAGACGGCTCATAAACCTCCTCCGTAAATCGCTTGGTTGCTGCTCGAAGTTCGAACTGAGATCGAAGGGCCACGCCACGATTACCGTACACCGCGTATGCCAGAGGAATGTGGCAATGAGCAGACCGGCGCGTCCTCGCTCGCTGGCGATAGCTCCTCGTCCCTAACTCCTAACCCAGAACTTTTCCTATGTCGCCAATTCTCGTCGCAAACTTGCCATTTGTAAATATCCCCGCACAAAACCATTCTGTGATACCTCTTAAACCCAACTGCCCTCCTTTTATTTATTCTGCTTTCACAGGTCCTGTTTTCCTCAATATTTCCCGAGTGTTGAAAAATGCCCTAATTTATATGAGACTGAATCTCTTCTGTAAGTTTTCAAAACATCTCCCCTCGTTTATCAACCGGTACCCAATAAATCCATGACAAGTTTGTGAAGATTACTGGAAGAAAAGACTAGGTGGAAACTGAGAAGAGCCTAAACGATCGACCGCCTCAAGCGAGCGGAAATATGGAAATGAAGGTTCGGAGTGAGATAGCTCCAGCAGACAGTCAGTGCAGACAGACTGGTGCGCCAACTCATCGCGTGTCTGAATCGACTGTCTCACGTTTATTACGTCTTGCAGCGTTTGCAAGGTTCGGACGGTTCAACAAGAGGTTTCCTTATATTCTAAGCGCACGTTCATTTTCAAATATCCCTCGAAAGAACCCTCGCGAAGCCCGAAATCCCGATCCCCGAAATTCCAATCCTTCAGGTCTTTGCCCAAAAGGCCCTCAACACCCTCCGCGGTTCTAAGCATGACCGAACTGTCCGATCTCGTCAGGCTTTTCGTGGCAGGATAAACGCGCCCCTCGTCGTGACCCATATTGCCCATACGTAGCACTCCGAGATTTCTTTTGTCCTCCGATTCGGATTCCGCGATAAGATTCCCCGCCACCGCCGCAAGACGGATCCAAAAAACCCGCGCAGCTGCGTGGCGGAGATCTTCTTTGCCCCCTCTTCCTTTTCAGTCCATTCTAAGGACGCGTGTGTTTCAGGATCCGATGCGGTGGCGACCCCGATGTCTCTCGAGGCTCCGGTTTCGGCACTGCGCGTTCGCGGCGATCCTCTTCTCGCTCCTGGTCATCTTTCTTCTCTCGTGGGGACTCAACGACGAAGTCGCCTTCAACAGGTCAGTTTCCACTCCCTCGATTTCCCAATTTTCCTTCGTTTTAGGGAGCAAATCGTGCATCCTCGTGGACACCTCCTCTGCGTCGTGATTCCATACCGAGATCGCTGGGCCGAACTTCAAGAGCTGGCTCCTCATCTGCACCGATTCCTCCGGGCGCAGCACGTGGCTCACCACTTCACCGTCGTCAATCAAACCGACTCGCTGCGCTTCAACCGCGCTTCGCTCGTCAATGTCGGTTGGTTCGAAGCGGATCGCCTCGGGTGCGACTTCATGGTGATGCACGATGTCGACCTGATTCCGCTGAATCCGCAGATTAGTTATCGATGGCCGGGCCTCGGAAATGCGCGGCACATCTCGGCCGGTCCGTACCACCCAATCAAGCGCTACGATTACCCCAAATTCATCGGTTTGTTTAGTTCTTTTTGAAGCTGATTTGGAATTGGATTGTTTAGGAGGAATTCTGATGCTCACAATGGAGGACTTTAAGCGCGTCGACGGCATGTCGAACAAGTATTGGGGCTGGGGAATGGAGGACGACGAGTTCTATTTGCGCCTAAAGTGGGTTCCTTGTTTGACTTCGGTTTCATGAGCGCTTGTTTCAGCGAAGCGGGTTTAACTTCGCATATTCTTCGTCCGCTGAATCTTGAAACGGACCGTACGAGCACATTCAAACACGTCCACTCAAAGGAGCGAAAGCGCGATTACGCGGCTATAGGAAATCAGAAAAAGGCGAGTATTAGGATTCTTTAGAAAACGCCTTTATTACCTGTTCTCTTTAGATGGCCCGGCAGCGTGATCGAATAAGTGGCTTAAGTACTGTGAAGTACAACATTACAAGCCGGGAAGTCCGCAAAATCGAAGATGTTTCCGTCCCGATCATCAACGTAGAGCTACACTGCGATCGCAAATGGACTCCTTACTGCTCCTTCTAGCCCCTTCCATGGTCTCCTTTTTTGCGGGTTCTTCTCCATTTCAGTTTTGCTCATCTCCAACTCTCTGCAGCTTTACGTGTTGCATTTCATCTCCCATGAACGCAAATAGATTATCGAATAAGAGTTTTATAAAGATTTTATTCGGCTCGATGTTTGTTTTACACTTTTTATCCCCCTGATTGCGCTGTCACTCGGCTGGGAATCGGCCGCCGCCTCCAACTCCGCGCGACCAGTTACCACTGACACCACCGTAATCCGCGTGTGATCCTCGATCGTCGGCCGATAGGCGGAGGAGGCCTCTTGAATGGTTTGGACGAACGAGCATGTGCTTGAGTCACGCGAGTCCCGTTTCCAAGGTTTCGGTCAGAAGCTGAGGGCGGTCGGCTGCTGCAGCCAATCTCCGATTGTTTCAGGCTTGTTTTGTTCTTATTTTCTGTTCCAACAACGCTCTTTGGCCCTGGAGAGGGGGTGTCCCGATGCGCGGCCACAATCTGATCTCTCCCGCGTTGTTTGTGCGTGGCACCGCCGAGAAAAACCGTCGAGTTTACCTAGCATCCCCGAATTTCGGGTCGCGCCAGGTCGAAGTATGCGCCTTTCGGTGCCGTTCGACTCTTTGGGCACGCCGAGTGGACTGTTTTCGCTTAGATCAACAAGAGATTGGCTGAACGAACTTCCCGGTTAAAGAACAAAAGCGGGAGAGGCACAATCCAGCTGGAAAGCGGCGCGGTTTATGACTCGACGAGCATCTGGACCCTCGATGATCGCCCGGATCCACGCGAACCGAAGAATTTGTGGCCAAACAGTTAAAAATGCGTACGTTGAGGGGTCTGTGGACCGATGTTATTAGTACGTCATTCGTGATTCACGTTGGTGTTGATAAATGATAGTTTTTGGTATTTACAAAACGCCGTCGACTTTCGAATGAATCACTTCGCTTCCTCGCTTTTCATCGTTTGACGCCAACGTTACTTTTTCGGATTTGTCCGCGAACACGTAATTTAGTAAAGGTATCGTCCTAATGAAGCCTAATTTCAAAATATTCTATTGTGAAGTGGTCGCATAACCCTTATCATTTCGCCAATCAATATTTAAGATTGTTTTTCCATCTTTACTTTCAGTCTTACTGATTTCCATTTCCAATTTCTGACTCATTTCAAACTTTAGTCTTTATTTTGGGCACAAAGGGGCACGCTAAGATTTGTGCTAAAATGTGACAGAAGGTTAATTAAAGCGCAAATAGGTTTAACTTATTGTAACTCATCTAGAATTCACTCGAAAATTGCGTCCTTCTCAAGAACCACTTTCATATTTACAAATCGCGATCGACTCCAAAAACAACCACTCAGTTCCTCGGTCTCTTATCTACCATTGCATCACAACTTTTTTAGATCCGCGAGGGTATGAGTCAGAGCGCAGGACTGGTTGAAGTGTGTAGATCTCGCCGCCCCTTCTGGTGAGAAAACTTTTGTTTTGTGATTATTGTCTGAACCGACGTTGTTCTGTGTCCTTGCTGTTTGCATAGTTACACAAAAGCCTGCACAATAATCTTTTGATGAAGGCCTTCCTTTTCTTTTGCGCCGTTGCCAAGTGGAACCACGGCAACATTTAAAACCAAATTTAGACATTCTGAAGCTTTTTAAAGTTTGAATTGAATTATCAATTTTTTGCGTAATTGCTTAGAAACACTCCTCTTCTCACACTCGAACCTTATCCAGCATGTTTTATCTCTCATATCTCTCTACAAAATGAGGCTTCTCGAAACCTCCTGCCGGGGTTCCCACAAGGTTTCTCTCGCCGAAGCCGTTTCCTCGATTGTAGCGTGAATCACAAACGACGCCAGCGGCCTCATGACTTCTTCTCGATTTCTTTCGTAACCACTCCCACCGCCGGAGGTGGTGAATAATTCTTTTTTGGCCACTTTTCGAAATGCCCAAAAAGTGCGTGTAGATGTGTCACCGACGCCCTCTTTCATGGTTGTTTCGCCGCCGAATTCTGCTTTTCTTCTTTTGTTTGAGCGTTCTTCGTTTTCCAAACGCTTCAGTCCCGTTTGGGAATTACATGTCTCTCTCCTGTTGGAGTATCGAGTTTCCTGGATTCCAGATTGTTCTGGTGCATTCCTGAGCACGCCAACTTTCCGTTTGTGTTCCCAAGCAAAAGCTCACGTATTCGGTAGTTAATTGGGTTCGAGTCGTTGATTAACTCTTGTCACAGCGCCGCTCCCTCAGCCGCCTTCTCTCGCTTTCGAAGCAACCTGTGCTCTGCTCTTTCGGTTGTGAAATTGGACTCGATTATATTCTCGCGCCAGCGGCCGATAAATAAGCCCTAAGGAGGTGAGGTGAGTTCATCGTTGTAAACACACGAAAACAATCGATTCCGGTCTCGGAACAAATGGACTCTTGGGGAATTCGACGACCTTTTAAGGGTTCCTTTGGCTGTACCTGGGACCGGAAGCCCCACGTGCTATTCTCGGTTTTCTATAACGATCTGACTCCGGATGGATTGACGCAATCGACGCTAATTGCATCTCCGCACCTTGCTTTACATAAAAGGCCCTCGGGATCACTTTCGTTGACGTCTTCCATCGCCTAATTGCGTCTTCTCTCTCCCACCTTCGGCTCCAATCAACACAAACCGTCGCCGGAGACAAGCCTCTTCATTGCCTCATTCTAAGACCTGAGGATCTTCTTCCGTCCACCTTCTAATCTTCGAAGTTTTCTCACGTGCAGCTCCCTTTTTTCAATTCCCCAGCTGACCATCGACTGGTCCCCGGACGAGTCTTATCACTCGTGTGGAGTCCCAGGAATGCTCCTCACCTATGAAAGTCGTTCGCAATGATTCAGCGGCCGTCGCATCAGTAAAGTGCAGCCGCCACCGCAGCGATGAGTTTGCGACAGCCGAGCTGTGTGATTGTAGATAATAACGGTCGTTGATTCATGTTTGCGGTTACGCCTGCTCGACGATGTGCAGTTGACGTAACGTATTGACGTGTTTTTAACTTTTATTCCTGTAGCGCTTGCGGTGCTGTGTTGAACATAATCCGTTTTGGTGGTCGTCGAGCTGCTCTTATCGAAGGACGCCTGCAGCGCGGAATTCCCTCCTTATCTCGAGTCGCACTCTTCGTATGTTGCAAGTTGTAACTCCAGGTGTTCGTGCGGATCTGGCAACTTTCTGTAATCTCATCCAAATTGAGCTCTTCTGGCAAAACTATTTGTACCTGTCGATTGGGTCAAAGCGTCCTGTAATTTTCCCAGTCCTTTAAAGTGAATCTTTAGCGATCACTAAAGTACAGTTGGCTTTCTGATTAGGGACGAGGTCGTCCGATATGGCAGAAGAGGTTCTCTGGGAGATATCTAACAGGAGAATCTCCTAAAGTCTCCAAAAGCTACTTTCAACCGAATTTCGCTCTTTTGGCGTTCTGTACTATCTTATATCTCCTATGGAAGTCCTTTTACAGCCACTCACCGTCCCACTAGATACAGGCCGGCGTATTTCTTTAGCGTGCCCACAATCCGTTTAGCCACATGGCTTCTGTTCTTCCACGGTACTCGCGTGTCTCCAAACGTTCTCGCTTTCAATTTTCATTTTTTGTGATTTGAGCGCGCGTCATTCGAATCCAGAGCACTTCAATGGCCCATAAAATGCGCGTGTCGTTTTGTATCTCATTAGTTCTCCAAACGGGGGCATCCCGAGTCCTTCTGCCTCGCAGCCTGGGTTTATTGCGAACTTCGCCCGGGTCCTTAGCGGCGCGGTCGGCGTTCTTCGGTCCGACCAAAAACCGTCACCTGGTTCCTTTGTCGCTGTTATTGTTGTTGCGAGTGCTAATCTCTGCTGCGTTTAAAATTTGTCAAATATTTTTTGTTTGCACGCGGAAATCGCTTGCTCCTTTCCTTAAGTGGACGGAATGAACCTTTTCCTTAAATATAAGATTGATTCCATGGCACAAATGGCGGCAAAAAGTAATTAGGAAACAATGGAAGCCCGATGAAAGCAGCGAGAAGAAATACGAGCTTCCCGGGAGCCACTCGCGCTAGCGCCCCTTTCAAGTTTGCAACCCCACTGGGTCGGTTTGCTTGCAAAATTACAAGCAGCTCTAGCGCGAAAGTCTTAGGTGCAGTTTTGGGGTTTCGTCGGGTCTTCTTTCTTTTGTGCGCTCGAGTAAAACTTTCTTCAAGTTCCACTGCATTGCGCAAAATGAAGAATGCGTGGTCAGAGGCGAGACGAACGGAGACTAAGCAGCGGGGAGGAGGTAGAGAGCGAGAAGCGTTTGTTCCGCGTGCGGAAGAAAGATTTCACTTTCAATTATTTAAGTGCTGCTGCTGTTGCGAGCTCGTTCTTTGCAGCGACACTGGAGCCAAAGTGATTCCAAATGGCCGCCCTGGGGCGGCCGCCCGCCAGTCTCCCTTAGTTTCAAACTTAACGCGAAACAGTCTGAACTGGGTTCTCGAAGGACCGGCGGAGAATAGCCTCCTCGAGTGTTTGTCTTCTTCTCCTCCACATTCCGCGCGATGTACCCAGCGCAGTAGATATTCGCCCTCGTGTTTTGTGAGAATGCAGGTGGACACCGGCCGCCCGATCAAGCTCCCAGTCCGCTTTTAATTAAGCGTCCCCGCAACCATATCATAATTGAAACCGTGTGTTTACCGGTTCTGGCACCAGCTGCCCCGATCCGCTGCTATTTACAGGTTCTTCCTCAGATGCCTAGCAACACATTTCAGCGTGTTTTTGCTCGCCCCAAAACGCTCGAAGATGCCCTGCAAGTGCTCCCGGAATGACTCAACCGCCCTTTAGTTTCTCGAAAACCGCGTCAGCTGCCTCTTCTTTCTGTTCTCCGCGCCTTTAGTTGCTCTCAGTTTCCTGCAGCCCCCGAAAAATCGTCTCGCCCAAATTTGCATCCACGGACACTCTGATACCGAAACGAAGGAAAATCTCCCTGTTGACCAAGTGATTCATTGTTGAGCCGTAAAAGGTGTCCACTCACCTCAGCCGCCGGTGAATCCGAGCTCGCGAAAGAAGGGAAAGCCATGCAAAGTGCTTAAAAAGTGCCCAAAGACGGTAAAGTGCCCAGTCGGCAAATATTGGATGAAACTTCTTCGGATCGCGGTTGACTGTTTGCCGATTAATTATGGAACCGGAGGAGGGAGCGCAGAAGATTCATGCGTGCGTCGGTGGGTCCGTTCTCCAGCCACGTACAGTCGTACAGTCGACGTCGTCGTCGTTGGGTCCGCCGTGGCTGATAATCGCCGCTTCGCCTAAATGTCGTTTTCGTTCTGTCGAATCACTGCCGCCGATGCTGCGCTTCACTACCCGCTTCTTATCATCGCTCCCTGGATCGCTGCCGAGTAGCGCCGGAGTCCCACTTGTATACAAAACCATCATCAGAAAACCTTTGCGTCCGGTTTATGATTTCGCTATCACTTTTGTTTTACAACTTGTACGATTAGTATGGGAAACATTTTCGCGTTTCTCGTTATACCGTGTTTTGGCCATTTCTGTGTTCGTGTTCGAAGATTGAAATTCAACAATTGCAAACTGGAAGCTGGAAAATGAATGCAATTGAAATTTGCAACTTTCCAACAGCATACTGTTGCAGACGACTTTTGCAAAAAGAATGACTCGTTCGCGCGCATTGTGATTAATTTGAGGTGGGCCGTCCTCACCTGCCGGAACAAAGTCGTCGCGGATTTTCCACGTTTCGCCTCCACCGACACGGCTCCGAGGCGACCGGCAAATGGCGATCTGCGCGGCAAAATAAACACGCAAGCGAGAGGCGTCGTTGCAGACTCGAGTTGGCCGTCCCGTTGACTACAGGGTGGGCCGAAAAAAAATGTCTTGTCAGACACCTCCGGCCCGCCGCTCACTGGTCAGACAAAGCGGAGTCATTTCAAGCTTACAAGGGAACATTCCCAAGTGTAAATCACAGATCGGGCTGAAAATTGGTGAGCAGATAGATCTCGACGCGCTGAGATTCCGAAAAAATAGGTCTTGCCTGCGGATGCGAGGTCTAAAGTGCCTAAAAGTGCATGTCTAAAACGGGAAAACCGACCGCTCAGCAGCCGTCCACCAGGTTGAAATGGCTCCCGCCTGAGACTAAAATGCCTCCTGTCTGGCGCTGCAAAATGCGTCTCGTCTCGAAACATGGCCATTAACCCGTCAAATGTCCTGAAGCTCCTCGTCATGCGATTTCCTGGACATCAGAGCACGGAGGACTACTCGAATTTTGAAGAAGAAATTGCCAACGGGATATTCGGTAAGATTTGAAGCGTTTTCCGGCGTAAATCGCACATTTTTGTAGATTATCTTGAAGATGTTATGGAAGATCGCGGAGATCAACTTGTCAAAGCATTTTCTGAGGATGACGACGGCGCCGAAGTGACGGACGATGACGACGATGAGGACGGCACTCCGTTAGAACGGTTCCACTATAACCGCAAGCAGATGTCCCAAATCGTCGAAGACTGGTTTGTGCGCAAGCACAAATAATTAAGAGCAAATTCCGGAAACTCCGACAAACATCGACCGTTTACCGGTTTGTCCGTCTTTTCATGATTTTGTTGAATTTTCGAGAATGGCCATGTTTCACGCAAAACAACCGACTCTTTCAACCGAAATGAGCGAACTGCAGACGAGACGCATTTTGCAGCGCCAGACAGGAGGCATTTTAGTCTCAGGCGGGAGCCATTTCAACCTGGTGGACGGTGGACGGCTGCTGAGCGGTCGGTTTTCCCGTTTTTAGACATGCACTTTTAGGCACTTTAGACCTCGCATCCGCAGGCAAGACCTATTTTTTCAGCGCGTCGAGATCTATCTGCTCACCAATTTTCAGCCCGATCTGTGATTTACACTTGGGAATGTTCCCTTGTTAGTCGTTGCGAACGACCAGTCGGATTCGCTAGCAAATAACGTAAACCGACCGGTCGTCTGCCCTGCGCACGCCCGGAATGAGGCTGTTCTGTCTGCTCAGAAATTTTTTTTCGGCCCACCTTATAGAGTTCGCTGTCCCGTAGACTGTCCCATAGATTGACACTTGTCTCACGGCCGAAGATCGAATTCTCTTCAATAGAGAGCGGTTGCTCTTCTCAACTTGGATCTAAACTGAACGTTTGGGAAATTCCGCTGCAAATTTGGCCTCTGGTGCGCGTTCGATTCTGTTTCGCGTCGTTCGGTCTTTGGTTTCACCTTTCAGCATAGAGGCCTTTTCGTGAGTCATTTCCGAGGTTTCGCGAAATTGGACCAAAAGCAAGAGGCGATCTATAAAGAGCAATAAACGCGTGAGAAATCGCGATGCCGCCGTTTTTGTTCTCATCGAGAGCCACTGCAAACTTCCGTCGTTCGGCGTCCGGAACGTGGTCGCGAAAGTCGTGAAAATCCTCCTGTTTCGGACTCCGAAATTACTCGAACTGACGCGTTTTTTTGTTTCAGGGAACTGGACGACGGCGCTGAATTGGCCGACAGCGCTGGAAGATGGCGCTGAATGCAGAAGTCAAGTACGCCGTCCACGTAGTCGCCTTCATAGCTTGGATCGTTCTATTCGAAATCTTCTGTGGTGCGCTCCCGATCGGCTCGAAAGAACCCGCAGCTGTAGACGTCGTCGACCCCATAGAAAGGTACGTTTTTAAGCTTATTTCCTTTTTAGGATTTCTTAGTCATTGTTGTTTGTGTCGTAAGCGGAACGTTTCATTTCCGTACTTAAATTGACTCTTAGCCCCGGAAATTACGTTCTTCGACGCTCTTAATTCCCATAACAACATTAGCTTGAGTGCATTGATGCTTTTAGTTCTAATTTCGTCATTGCTTTTCTTGTTTCTATATTTATCCCTGTTTATGGTTTGTTTTCAGTTATGGATACATCGGGACCTGCATACTGTATCTCCTCCGGCTTACTTCACTTCTTGTGCTGCCCCAATGTATATGCAACATGCTGGGGCTGTTACTGTTCAACGGATTTAAAGAGAAAGTCAAGCTGAAAGCTGCTCCCCTTCTCGCGCCCTTCGTTGTTATACGAGTCGTCACAAGAGGCGATTTTCCGGAACTCGTCAAGGTCTGTTGCTTTGTTCTTTCATGAATTGTCAACGCTCCATTGCGCCTTGTACCAGACCTCTAAATTAATTCTTAGCGTTTTCCTGCAGCTTATTAGAAATGTATTAATGTGTTCTGCTGTTACTGCAGCTGCTGCGGTGGATGAAACTAAATGCGCGGCAGCGATGGGAAAGCCGAACAAAAGTTGAATAGCCACGTGATTGTTTGCATACGATAAGTAAGCTGATTTTATGGCGATGAGTGTGGCGCTGTGACCAAATCGTGCAAATATTGAAGGAAATGGTGCGGTTTGGGGTTTAGAGGGAAAGAAAAGAAACGCATTCTTGTGCATCCATGAATGTGCCATTTTTATATCTCATTTCAGGCGAATCTTGAGAAGAATCTGAAAACGTGCTATGAAGCAGGGATTGAAAATTTTATCTTCGAGGTCGTAACTGATAAGGCCATTGAAATTCCTGCTCAGCAAAGGGTTCGAGAAGTTGTAGTTCCGTCGTCCTATTCGTAAGTCAGGGTATTCTATTTTCGGTATTTCAATTGATTTGTGTAGAACGAAGAGTGGAGCCAAGTTTAAGGCGCGAGCGTTGCAATACTGCCTTGAAGATGAAGTTAATATTCTGCAAGATGACGACTGGATTGTACATTTGGATGAAGAAACTCTACTAACTGTGGACGTGGTAGGCTGAAGACCAAGGTTGGTCCATTAATCACATTTATTCCTTCAGGTCTGTGGAATCCTTAACTTCTGCGTGGATGGAAGGCATGAATTCGGACAGGGCGTTATCACCTACGCGAGCGGCGACATTGTCAACTGGATTACCACCTTGTCCGACTCGTTCCGAGTCGCCGACGACATGGGCAAGCTCCGTTTTCAGTTCAGCTTCTTCCACAAGCCGCTGTTCGGATGGAAAGGATCGTTCGTAGTAACAAAGGTCGGTACTATGGTCTTATCTTTGCAACGTTCCGATTGCCTTTTGACTTCTAAGCGGAATGCACGTTCTGCAGTGGCTGATAAAAGCCTGCCCTAGTGTACCGTGTGGTTGTTGCTTGTGATACGGTCCTTCGCTACAATCCAAAGTTCTCTGAACTCGTAGTTTCAGGTTGCGGCAGAGAAGAAAGTGACGTTTGACCATGGATTGGAAGGTTCGATCGCCGAGGATTGCTTCTTCAGCATGATTGCCTACAAGTTCGGATACTCTTTTGACTTTGTTGAGGGTACACCGAAAAATGCTTGAAATTGGAGTATAGCGCATTGTTTCTAGGTGAAATGCACGAAAAGAGCCCTTTCACGTTTTGGGATTTCTTACAGCAGAGGAAACGTTGGCTCCAAGGAATTTTTTTGACGGTTCATGCAAAGTGTATTCCGTTCAAATACAAGGTAAAAAATTTTGTTGTTTTTTAGACCGTTTTTGTTCCAGATCTTCCTAGCGCTGTCGTTGTACGCGTGGGCGACGATGCCTTTCACGTCGCTCCAGGTCTTCCTGTGTCCCCTCTTCCCTCTTCCCAGGTGCTTCTTTTTCGACTTCCTGGTGGCGTACGTTGCAGCTGTGAATCTCTATATGTACGTCTTCGGAGTACTGAAGTCGTTTTCCCATAAGTACAGGTAAGGTGGATCATTTGTTCTATCAAATCAACGGTGTCCTCATTCTAGGCAGCATCCATGGAGACTACTATTGTACATGGGAGGCGCGCTGCTCACGATCCCATTCAACATCGTCATAGAAAACGTCGCCGTGTTGCTCGGAATGTTCGGGGACATGGACAAGTTCTACGTGGTCAACAAGGATGCTCAAGTCTACACGGTGTAGTGAATTGCTTCCTGTAATGAATCCTCATCGTGCAACTGCTTTCTTCCGGTTCGAAACGGGTTCTTTTTTGAAAAGAACGACGGTTTCACTCTGTACATATCATCTCCCTGTTGTTACCCTTCTACTCTCCCAATCCTTTTCTTCTCCGTCTTATCCCAGTGCTCCGTTGTTCTGCGCCTAGAATCCATTGGCGTATATCCGTTGTTCACTTACGTTCATTGTTTTTCCGGAATTTCCACTCACAACTCACCGTGGTACTGCCGTTCTGATGAAGCCTTTGAAGCACTGCAATCGCTCTTCTCCCGGAACTCCGTAGAATCGCCCGAGTCGCCTTCAAGCAGCGACGCACAGCTCGTTCTCCCCCGGATCGAATCGCAATGATCTCCCTTCCAGATTATTTGTTTCCACTCCTTTCGTTCCGGTTCCCTTTTGTAATTTGTAGGTTTATTTCTTTCCACTTTGACAACTCCATATCATTGACGGGTCACGCTAGTGTAAAAATTTGATAATAACCATTTCTGATCGATTGCTTAGGCCATCTTCACTTCGTCGGATTTTATTTCATCCAAGATTGTGATATTCTTGCAAAAAGCTGCATTTGCGTCCTCCGTTGCTCTGGGGCGCTGGGTGCTCACTTTGTAATAAATAGAAGATTATCTGTTTGTCAAGAGTCTTCGAGGGGTTAACTGAGGTTTTAGTGAGTTTGGGAAATGTTAAAAGGTGCAAAAATGGATAGGGTCATTGAAAGTGGGTTCTGCTGTTGAAGTCTACAGGGTGTTTCAGAAAAAAGGACCGGTCAGACAGGGGGACGGGGGCATGTCTGGAAATCGCGGAGTGGAGTCATTTCAAGCTCACTCGCTGGGAACGACCGGTCGGTTTCGCTAACAAATAACGCGAAAACGACCGATCGTTCCGCTATTTCCAGACATGCCCCGTCCCCCCTGTCTGCCGGTCCTTTTTACCTTTTTTTTCTGAAACACCCTGTAGAGTCACTCCTGCTGAAGCGATTCATATCGGCGGTTACGAGGTGCATTCTTCCGCATCAAATTGGAGTCCAATCAAGATGTGTTAAAAATTACGGTGTGCATTCTGAAACCTTGGATTGCACAATTTTCGACGCATTCGCAGTTTCTTCTCATTTAAACTGAAATGTTAAGGATCAGTGCTCATTGAAGCGTTTCCCATCGCTGATTCTCGCAAAATGCCCTTTTCGGGACGTCTTCTGGAGTATTGGGCCACCCTCCTGCGGGGTAACGACGAAGAACGGAAGCGGATCGCGATCGCCGACGTGTGCATGTTCAAGAATCAGCTCAAGTGCGGGGACTACGAGAAGTTCGGGCTTGTGGATCTCTTGCGGAGCCAGAAAACACGGACTCCGAACTTGGGCGTTCTTGAAGAAGACTACGTTGCGAAGGGCGGCTGGTCGAAGAATGGTGTCTCCAGAATCGAAAGCGAGGTCCAGAAGTTGCAAAAAGAAAATGCGGCTTTGAAGAAAAGTTTAGAGGAGAAGGCAATCGAGTTTAAGAAGGCGCTGGACGAGGTCGAGCGGCTGGAGAAAGTCAGAAAGACGCTTGAAGACACTGTTGTGGGAAAGAAAGAAGTCCAGAGCCGAACGCAGGCAGCACTGGAAAAAATCCTGGAAGCCGCGAAGGAGCAGCTGGAGGCAAACAGCGCGGAACTTGAAGGGGCGCATGGCAAAATCGCGGAGTTGATGCGGAATCTCGCGGAGCAGAAAAACGACATGGTGGAGCTGCTGAGCGAGTTCGCAAAGATATTGCAATAAGTTAATAAATCATGTGATGGCGTATGTAATGTGACGAAGGGTGTTTAATTATTAAACTCGTATTTCAATGACGTAGGTAACAATCAGTCACACCACACCAACATATCAATTTGAACACGGAAAAACCGCATATGATTTATAAACCGCGTCGTCTTCCCAAAAGCAGCCCGCTTAAACATTCCAGTCTCTTATAAACCGAAATTCGTTTGCTTTAATTTCGGATTTTTGTGTTTTGTTGGACAGGAAGTGTTTACAGCAAGATGATGACGCTTCCAATGTTGACGATTGGAATTGTTTACGAAGAGGAATGTTTTGTCATTCTTTTGAATCAGCGTTAACCCCGATATTCTTCCTGCTTTTGGTAAATGTATGTATTTTGAAATAAAAATAGCGAATCTCGAAATATCGAAAACTGAATATCGAATATCGCACAGCCCTGATGGCGATGATCCATAGTTCTGTAAACAATAGATCTTCAGTCGCTTTTAATAAAGAAAGTCAACAAACACATCGAAACGAGCAATTGACACCGGAAGTGACCAAATAAATACAAATAATATTCCAAACTGGGCTCAGAAGATCTGGATTCGGTGGTTCTCGCGATCCGAAACTACGATCAAGCTCCCGTCGGCTATCGCTACGGATTCAATACCCTGATAGAAGTTGAAATGAGATAAGGATACTGTAGCAAGAGACTTACCTTCAGCTGCCCCGGAGCCGCTCCCCACGAGCCCCAAGAATGCAGGAATTTTCCATCTGGACTAAATACTTGGATGCGATTGTTGCCACTATCAGCTACGACTATGTAACCCTGGAATCGAGTATTGAAGAACTGAAAAGTTCACTATAGTTGCTTACGTCGTTGTCGACAGCGATGCCTCGAGGGAACTTTAATTGACCCGTGTGGAATCCCTCGAACCCGAATCGGAAGAGAGGCTGGCGTTCGTGAGAGAAGACGGAGATCCGGTGGTTGGAGGAGTCCGAAATGTAAATTTGCTGTGTCCTGCGATGGATGGCGATGAAGAGCGGATTGTGGAACTCGTTCGATCCTTGGCCCTTCGAGCCGATCCTTCCCAGGTACTGGCCGTTCTGGTTGAAGAACTGGACGCGATGGTTATCCTAAACGATTGGTGATTGTTTTCTAGCTTAAACCTTCTGTTTACCTTATCGCAAACGTAGATTTGTCCACAGTCGTCCAGCGCGAGTCCCCACGGATTGTTGAAGTTTCCGTTTTGAGGCCCGTGCTTGCCGAACTCGCGGACGAATCCACCATTGTAATCAAATATTTGAATACGGTGGTTGTATCGGTCCGAAACGATGATCTGCATACGGTACTTGTCGTAGATCACTGCCGCGAGGCTGTCGAAGTCGCCGCCGTTGGTTCCGTACTTGCCAAAGGTCCGCATCAATCTTCCGTCAGTGTTGAAAATGCAAATGCGGTGGTTCGAGGAGTCGGCGATCCCGATTTCCCCACTCGAAAGAGGCGTGATTCCTCGCGGCCAGTTCAACTCACCCGGCTTCTGACCCTTGCGTCCGAAGACCACTTTAGGACATCCCTTAGCGAGGTAGTCGATGGCGGAGTTGATCGAAGGACCGCGCGAGAGTTCGCGTTCGGGAACGATGCTGGAACGACGCCGGAAACGAGATCGGCGCGGTTGCTCGCTCGGAACGCTTGCAAGCCGTTCTGAAGAAATTCAGTTACATGGATTCACAAAGATTGTTCTCTCACCTGCTTGGAAATGGGGTGGCAGGTCGTTAGAGGCACTTTCTACAGAATCGGAGCGCGGCGGAGCACCTACTCGGTGAATCGTCGAACTCTCTAAACGATTCGAACGTTCGAGGAGAAGTTGCTGCACGCGCGAGGAGCTCAACGAGTGCTCGAGGAGCATATCAGGGTTAGTCTTCGAGCGCATAAAGCGTTGTCGGCGGCGAAGAAGCCAGGGCGGGGTGCTCGGAGGGGAAGAGTGGTCTTGCTGCTGGGGATTAGTTGACGAACTGTTAGCAGAAGATACATAAGTGGATGTGGAGGTGTTGTGCTGCTGGATCTCGCGCTCCGGAGCAGGCTCCGAATATCTCGGTGGACGCTGCTCACCTGGGAAATATGTGATCGGGATCGGGTGCGCCGGGGAAGACACCTCCTCGGGCTCTGGTTCCGCCGGCTTCAGCGGTTCCGCCTTAGGTTCAGGTTTGGGAGCCGGAGGAGCGGCTTCAGCGGCGACTGGGAAAGAGTTCGATGAAGACACAACAGAAGAGGTCGGAGTGACTACGCCGGGGTTTACGGCGGACTTGCAAACAATTCTGAATCTTTGAGGAGTGGGACTTGATTTCGGGGCTTCTTCTTCTTCTTCACTCTTCTGGATGGGAGCAGGTTTTTGCTGCGGCGGGGTAAAAGGAGCCTGGGGCTTCTCTTCTATCTTCGCAGCTTCGACAGGAGGAGGTGCTCCGGCACGTTTCTGACGCTGCTCGTAGGCAATCCGTATCGATTCGATCTTGTCGTTGAGCGCAGATTCTTCCGTCGAATTTTGTTGACGTGGGAGAGGCGGCTTTGTAGAAGCTTTCGCCGAGTGAACCGGAGGAAGTGACTTGGAAGGTCCTGCGAGAGCTGGAGCGGAAGGAGCTGGGACGGGCGAAGGAGGCTCCACGGCGACGACCGGGAGATCCTTCGACCTCCTCGTGGACAATTCCTTCTTCCTCGATGAGGATTTTGTTAAGGACGGAATCGCGGCTAATAGAGTCGAAGGCTCGGGCGGGCTCGAGTTCTTCGAGTTGTCCTCGCTGTTCGAGTTCGTCATCGACGTGAGCGGTGATCGAGTCCAGGGCGAGTTCCCGGGCGAGTGGTTTGAGGGCGAGTTTCTCCCCGATTCTATCCCGGTTCCCACGCGCAGTCGATTCCAGGCTTCTTCCTCCAACTGCTGTCTTCGTCTGTACCGCAGCGAAGAACTGTCGTCATCTCCGTTCGAGCGATTGCTGTACCTAAAACGGGACGCATATAAATAAGCGCTCTTGGTCAAAGATTCACAAGGATTTCTTAGTAAGCTCTTTTATCTCTGCTATTCACAACACTACAGTAACCGAGAAAGCACTCAAATATCACAAAAGCGCGGTTCTTCAACGTTCAATGTACTTCGACCAGAAGGCGCCATCGAAATCACTTAAATATAAAAACTTTTATTCAGCGAATTCCAAGCTGAAGCTAGCGCAATCTACCTTTTGAAGATATGCATAACCAATTAAGCCTGCCGTGTAAACAAATAGTTTACCTTGAAGAAGGACGTTCCTCCAGATCGTTATTTCTTCGACTCGATGCGGCGGATCCCTTCAACGAATCCGATTCGAGTCCGTAGCGGAAGTGTTTGGGTAGGTACGAGTGTTCTAAAGGTAGATATCTCCCGGCAAACTGCGGAAGGCAAACATTCAATTCTCCGAAGTTCGAGATAGCCGATGGCAACTTCGAAGCGTCGTCGCCAGGAGAGAATCTGATCTTCTTTCCGAACAGGTCTTCGGAATCCGGCTTCAAAGAAGGGATTATCGAAGCGACTTAACCAGCACTCACCTGGAAGTTGCGCAGATACTCGAGTCCCCCTTGGAACGTGTTCTTAAACTTGACCAGCTGGACGTCTTCGACCTTCTTGCTGCCGGCGAGCGCCTGGTCGAGCCAACTACACGCTTCGGTCATGTTGTCGCTTTCCAGTTGAAGAACATCGCGAAGCGCAGTAACCACGCGCGATTCATTTTGGTGGAAAAGGTCGATTTCGAGGAGAAAGTGGTCCTCGCGCCGTTTCAGTTCTCGGACGTAGCGAAGGAAGTATTCCCGCACTTCGCTCTTCGTCGCTTCGCAGTTCACCCTCAGCGATTCGGCCCCTTTCGAGAGGTTTCCGGCGGCGTCCGTGATCCGGTTCGAGAGTCGTTTCACCTGGAAACGTTGCGTTCAGTTCACTTTTTTAACCACGAAAATTTCAAACGTTCTCCAACAAACGCCCCCTGACCCTAAAATTGCAAAAAGCGTGGACGTCATTGTCAGTCGCATCGTTTATCTTCCTTGTCACCGCTCGGATTTGAGTCACTCATCCTCTCCTCTCTCGCCCAGGAGTGTCAGGTGTCCCTCCAAAACATATGATTCGGGCGCCCAAACCTCGTTCGTCAAGGGTTTTTTGTTGTCGTCGGTCGTCACGCGCATTTTTACAAAGTCGCGTGCTTCTTACCGCCACGTGATTCCGAGAACGTCCAATCTTACCTGGTTCAAGAGGCGAGCCAAGTCGCGACGCAGGGTTTCCATATGCAGAGTCCGGCATTCGGTACACGCACGTTTGTCGCAATGGGGGCAAAGTTCGAGTTCGCTCTTTTCGGAGCACACTTTGCACGTTTCTCGGTTATACCTGAAAAGAGGAGATCAGAAAGTGACAAGATGATGCGAAAAAGAAACAAGGAACAAAAGGAAATTCGCAAAAGTCGAAATGATTCAGGTTGACAAGTCGTTTTTTGCAAAATCAAGTTTTCCTAGTCAAACTGCTGTGTGAAAGGATCCGAAGCAATTTTGAAATATGAATCCATGAAAATCCAAGTGTTCTGAGCGCAATGGCTGAAACCCAAAATTTTTGCATTCGCTTTCAGCGTCGAATTAAGCGCCGTGGCGGCCCGGCGGTCGGGTCGGAGGCGAGGCGACCGATGGCGATAAATCGGTGTAATGTAGCAACAAACGGGGCTGCAAGAAAGTCGCCGACGACGCCGAACCGGTTGGAGTCGCCGTCTCCTCAAATGAGGGTCGAGGAACAGTTCCAAAGCAAACAAGATCTTTTGCACGTTGGCGATCGCGTGGGCGACACTCCACGCACCCACCTTTGGATGTAAGCCTCGAGTTCGGCCGCGTTCTCGGCTGAGGCCTGCAGATGAATGTCGAGGAAGCCGGTGAGCGTGAGATTCGTTTGGAATCCTTTGACGCCGTCGAAGCCGACACTCTGGGCATTTCAGGTTCCGGCCAGACACGTCGAGACAGTTCTCCAGACATGGGTGGCAGAACGTGTGCTGACAAGGCAGCAGTCGGGGCTGTCTGAAACGAAGATTCAGCCTTCAAAGGGAGGCCTAGACTCACTTATATCTGTCTAGACAGATGGGGCAGGTGAGTAGTTGCTCGATCTTTTCGAGGGGGTTTGTGAAGTCGGGCGGTCGGCTCGTGGGAGGCGCTGTGAGGAGACCTCGAATCCGCTCCAGGGCCTCCGAATCTGGTTGTGACGCTGCCATGGGTTCCTTCTATCGCCAAAATACTTATGCAGCAGTCAGTCTACACACGTCGACGACAGCGCCGTTGAACAAGCCGACCGGGGTGAACAGCTTGAATCGAGTTTAAAGAGGGCGGATCGCCGAGATTGTGTATATCCCCGCTCCCGCTGCTATCTTCCTCGGGAACCTCCGGCAGAGAACGAGGAGGTGAGACAAAAAGCTCCCACCGGCCGATCACATCAAACAACGCAAAGAGCGGCAACCGCGACTTTATCGCCCTAAGCTTTATCAGATTTATCTTGTCGAATACCATATGGATGCCTATGGTAAACTCTTTACATAAAACTTGCGCTGAAGAAGTTATTTTTAGGACATTAACAAATAAATTACAATATAAGTGAGTTCACATGGTCACACAATGGAACGCATGAGGCTTCCGGTAAGCTTCTCCAACTTTTTGACATCCTGAATCTGATCTGTACGGTACTGGAAACAAAGGTTGTCGTCGGTCACTTTGAGAATCATGTCCCCGTTCTTCTGCTCATATTTCATAACGAATCTGAAAGCGAAGCAATCAATATCACCGGGAAGACAACAAAGATCTAAACTTGTGACATCAGGTGTCACGTACATCCCTATAAACAAAATAAATGGGTCCATCCGACTCCAAAAACAAAAGAGTGCATCACTTTTGGGTTCGCAAAGGTCGACTTCATGTTCTCACTTTTCCCGGAACGACGCATCAAAAGTGTCTGGTGATCCTGAGGTTGAAACATGTCCCTGTTTTTAGAACAAAGGGCGACAAATGCATGCAGATTACGGTAGTTATGCCAATGGCCAACCTTGATTAGTGCTTATCATGATAGCTTTGTTTTTCACCGAACCCATCTGCATGAAAGAGATTCGGCCACTGGAACGATAAATCCCGGAATCTAGCCACAAAAAAGCGCATATCGTTGCGGCAAATCCCCATTAATATTACAACGACCAATTGGGAGAGATGAAGGCGGAAACTGCGCTCATTAAAACAAGGCCCAATTGATCAATTGGCCCAGAAATGCGCAGATATCAGCAGTTTTTGGACGCGTTCACCTGGTTAGACTCCAGAATGAAGCTCGAAGAGGAAACTAAACCTACAGACATGAAAAACGCAAATACAGATGAAATTCAAGAAATCTCCCTGTCCGCAATGATTTCCATTTTCTCTACGTAAAATATCTTTCAATGAACTTCTCCCAAAGGCCAAATCTCCACCGAACTCACCTGCATTTCTTGTGGTTTTTGGCGTAGAGGTCCTCGACGGCCTTGGCGAACTCGTCCCACGACTTGTAGTAGGTCATCTGAAAGAATTCGAACAAGTTAGGACGGAGAAGGACGAAGAACGGGCCGCGAATGGCGCAGAAACGCGAGGCAAATGCGAAAATCCGGGCGACGCACGTTGCATGCAATTCCAAATCGTTAAGTACTACCGTAATCGACCCGTGATCACTCAGGCAACGTATCACGCAAGTGTTTTGTGAGAGGGAGCGGAGCGTTGGCAATCCGAGAGATCTGATCCGAGAAGGAGAGGAAAGAGGCGAGGAGAATCAAAAAAATATTCGAGTTTTATTCGGGGGCATCTAATAAATTAGATACATTAGAGGATAATGACAGAAGCGGCCAACGGGAAACTATCGTTCGAAAGGAAGAAATAGAAGTCGAGGATTTTGTATTCACGGAGATTCGAGGATTCTGAAGAGAACTGGAGGGGGCTAATACCACGGGAGGATCTTGCGCTCAAAGACGAAGGTGCCTCCGGGAGCGTTGCGTTCCAGGGCCAGAAGAACGGGCGTGTCGGCTCCTTGTTCGCACGTCAGGGATCCCTCGAAGTCCGACAGCCGCGTGGCTACGTATCCTGGGCAGCACTGGAACAAGCTCACCTTAAAAGATCAGACGACGTTAAGAATCGCTAACCGCGTTGACCCTGATGTGCTTCGCTTTCAATTCACGAGCGAGA
Organism: Steinernema carpocapsae; assembly: GCA_000757645.3. Lineage (NCBI taxonomy): Eukaryota > Metazoa > Nematoda > Chromadorea > Rhabditida > Steinernematidae > Steinernema > Steinernema carpocapsae. Next base: position 5,593,742 of record AZBU02000005.1, read on the forward strand.
ACCTTTGTCATCGCTAGTTCGGCGGCCTTGGAGATTTTGTAGGCTGCCATAATGTTGCTGAATCTGACATCGCTCGTGTCGTCCGCCTGGATCAGTTTTTGGAAGTTCTCGATAAAGTTGTCGATGTCCTCCACCTTCACCTTGACGCTCAGAAGATCGGCGGTCAGCTCGCTCTTGTATTTGCCTGTTACGTTCACGATTCTAAATGATACACGTAAATTTAGTCGTCGATTTGATGTTTCGATGTATCTTGAAGTAATAATATATGAAAGGCTGTGTACCTTCCTCCAGGTCGCATGATCGGCACTAAAGTGTTGCAAACTCGCTTCGTCCCGTAGTAGTTCACATCGAGGACCGACTGCGTTTGCTCGATCCGCCGCCGATTTTCGGTTTCCTGGGACGATTCTTCGTCCGAATCCTCGTCGATCTCCTCGTTGAAGGCGATCCCCGCGTTGTTCACGAGGACGTCGACGCCGTCGTGCTCCGCCTTCAGCAGCTCTGCAAGGTCGTCGACGCTCTTCTGATCGGCGATGTCCAAAGTCGTAGTGCGGACTTCCGATTTCAGGTCGGCGCCCAACTCCGTTTTGATCTGGTTCACGGCTTCAACGCCGGCTTCCGCATCTCGGGCTGAAATTGATTCTTATATAGATAATCACGGATTATTATCAATTCGTACAGGTCAGGTAAACGACAGCGTTCTCGGCCTGTTTAGCGATTCCTCGGACGATGGCGAACCCGATTCCGCGATTCGCGCCGGTCACCTAAACCTCCGAACTAGTCACATCACTGCCCAGGTACAACTTACCACAAAAATCCTCGGCTTCACCTCAGGTGCAGCAGACGCGCTTTCGTCGGACATTGCGGCTCACGTGGAATTACAAAAGTGCGTAGCTGATCTCAAAGATTCGATTCTGGCTTCCAGGCCTGCACGGCCCAAGTACCTGCTTCGGTCAAGATTTCGGTCGGCAGGGGAATCTGCAAATGGACTCGGTTATCGCGCCGTCCTCGAAGCGAAATGAGCGCTGCGACGCGTCTCCGCTGCCTAGCGCGTTTGCCCGCCACCGACGTCACACATACAGCAATTTAGCCATTTCCTTCTCCTTGGCGGCCTCGCGCACTTCTCACCGCCTGCCGCTTTCTTCTCACCGCCACTGCTAAGCGACTGTTAAGCCACCGCAGCCACGGAAGAGATCATGTGATTTTGTATTTACATTCACCTTATCTAACCATCTTGATTAATCACCGAAATCTCGATGAGTCAAACGCGGCATTGAACCTTTTTGAACGGCGAAGACGTTTGAAGAACAACAAACAGAGGAAACAGCATCTTTCTTGTCATACTTCTGGCAAGAAAGGAAGCACGGATGAGCCTGAAACTGAAGTTTCGAACAGCGCCAAAATGAAAAGTACGATATAAGCGATGTATACATAAACACAACAAACAATAATCGCAAGAAAAATATTTCTATCCAGCGGTCAACTCCAACGATCACCATACGGTGATCTTACGGTCCTTCACAAACTCTCCGTCGGGAGCGTTTCCGTCCCGAGCCAGATAGAGTGACGTGCGCCTTCTTCGATCGTCAGCACCCCTTTGAAGTTGCTCATGTTGGTGGCCACGTACCCAGGACAACAGCCGTTGACCTTCACTCTCTTCGGCTTCAGCTCCCTCGCCTGGATCATCGTGAGAACAATCTGGGCGGCCTTAGAAATGCGATAAGCAGGTTCGGGGTATCCGGCCGCCTTCCTTCCATCTCCTTTGGCGAGCTCCTTGTAACCTTCCACCAATTTGTCCACGTCGGCTGTGCTCACTTGGGGGTTATTGAGAGCGTCGATTAATGGCTTGCTGAATTGTTTAGTCATGATTCCACACATACTGCAACATTCACAACTCTGAATAAGACCTTCGCTGAAAATCTGTACTCGTGGAACGAATAACCTTACCTTCGGGCGTAGGCGTCAAAATCGAAGAAATCTGTTTTGTACCGTAGTAGTTGATCCCAATAGTGACTTCGGCTTGCAGATGTGCGCCTTCTGTGGCGTCGACATTGAACGCAAACCCCGCATTGTTGACGAGCACGTCGAAGTCTCCGTGGATCTTCTGGAGGTGCTCAGCGAGGCGCTTTCCACTCGCTTCGTCCGCGATATCCAGCTGGATCGGACGGACTTTCGACTTCATTTTGCCCATGAGTGTCTTTCTGATCTCTTCGGCCGCCTTTTCTCCTTCTTCCAATTTTCTGACTAAAGGAACTCGACATAAAGACTATTCAAGGATGACGGAAATACCTGTGAGATACACGATTCCATCGCTGACACGTTCCGCCAATCCTTTGACGACAGCAAAGCCGATTCCACGGTTCGATCTGGTGACCTGAAATGGTGAATCGGGAAATTGAAGCTTTGGACGGCTCAAAATACCACAACGATGCTAGAACTCATTTCGCTGAAAATATTCGGAATTCGACAATCCGAACGCAAGCGGCGAGCGAAAATTGAAATTCGAAAACTTGCGAGGGGGATGCGCGCAGGTAGCGATGCGCGATAACACTTTCTGCCAAAGATGCGTTTATAGTAGGAAATGAACTGACAAGCTTGAAAATGAGACACGTGCCTCCTCCAACGATTTCATTACTAGACACATTAACCAATACAATCGTGACTGATCCTTAGAAGGTTGAAAAATAATTCATGTTCAATTGTTGTTCCCTCCAATAATCACCACACGGTGATCTTTCGATCCTTCACAAACTCTCCGTCGGGAGCATTTGCGTCCAGAGCCAGGTAGAGCGGCGTGTCGGCGCCTTCTTCGATCGTCAGTGGTCCTTTGAAGTTGCTCATGTTGGTGGCCACGTACCCAGGACAACAGCCGTTGACCTTCACGCCCTTCGGCTTCAGCTCCCTCGCTTGGCTCATCGTGAGAGCGATCTCGGCGGCCTTAGAAACCATGTAAGCCGACTCAGGATATCCTCCGGCTTTGCGTCCGTCACATTTCGCCAGCTCCTTGTAGTTTTCCACAAACTTGTCCACGTCGGCGATACTAACGTTGGGGTTGTGGAGCAAGTCGATCAAACCCTGGCTGTACCGGCCCGTCATGATCCCCGCCATGCTGCAAATGTTGACAACTCTGGAATACGCAACAGGTGAATTGACCTCAAAACAAGCGCCCAACCGTCCACCAGATCTGATCAAAGGTGTCAGAATCGAGGAAACCAGCCGCGTGCCGTAGTAGTTGATCCCGATAGTGACCTCGGCCTGAACGTGCGCGGGTTCGGTCGCGTCATTGTGGAAAGCGAACCCCGCGTTGTTGACGAGAACGTCGAAGCCTCCGTGGGTCTTCTGAAGATGATCTGCGAGGCGCTTTCCGCTTGCTTCGTCCGTGATATCCAGCTGGATCGCGCGCACTTCCGACGTCATCTTGTCCCCGAGAGTTTTCTTGATTTCGGCGACTGATTTCTCGCCATCCTCCACTTTTCTCGCTGAAATAAATCTGCTTAAACGGTTTTAGATTATTTCACTTACATGTAAGATACACGATTCCATTGCTGACACGTTCCGCCAATCCTTTGACGATGGCGAAGCCAATGCCACGGTTTGATCCGGTGACCTAAAATGAAATCTGTAACTTAACGCCGTGATATATAGCCAATTACCACAAAAACGCGTTGAGAACTCATTTCGGTACGTTCGATGGAGAGAAACAACAAGCACAAATCTGAAAAGGGGTAATTGCTGTGGTGCGACGGTGCAAACAGAACGATCTTCAAAATTTGCACAAACGAGTGCCTCGGAGGAAAACAGGCGATTGGGAACAACAAAACATGTGTGCTCTTGTTTACGTTTACCACTCGCTTTTATGCTCTCCGCTGGAATCGCTGCTCGCTGTGTCCAGGAGAACTCCAAAACACAAACTACAAGACATAAAAAGTGCGAAAAGTCCTATCGCGTGCAAAAGCGGCGAAACAAAAAATCGTCATTGCAGACCTCAAAGTAGAATTTGAGAGTTTGTCAAGGAACGTATGATCACCGCTTGGTAGTGTAAAAACCATATACAATACCCCTTCTTCGCTTCAATATTTAATAAGAACTAATGGCACTAGCGATAAGTGATACAATCACAACCCTCATTACAAAAGCACAGTGAATAAATACCTACTTTGTCACTAAATAAGGTTAGTATGTATATACAACTCATGGTAATCAGAGATTTCTGTACAGGAGCATCAGCAGGTGCTGCTTTTCTCCATGTTAATACTGTTCTTCGCTTTCAGGATTGACTTAAGATTCTGTACGAAGACGCTGTTAATCTTGTAGGCAATATCCAGCTTCTGGAGCACCTCGGCGATGTGGGGCAAATGACAGTCGGCTTGGGTGATGGACAGATTCTGTCCGCCTCCGTTGGGGCGTTGTGCGATGTTGTAAGCGGCGCACACGAGTTTCGAAGAGGAAATGTAGTACGAGAACAAAATGTCGCTCGGAAGAGGAGGATTAAAGCATTTCGTGGGAGGATAGTGGCAGATTTCCAGGAGGCTCCGCTTGCGCGGGACGCAGAGAGTGCTTCTTGCGGAGCCGATGGCGTTGGCAATCTGCGTGCAGATCTGGATAAAGTATTGACCGGATTCTTCGGACCAAGCTGACTTCTTCGAGAGCTCCATGATCCGTGTGTAGCCCTTAACATACAACATACATCTTATGTAAGCTGAGACCAAGAGCTACCTGCATGATGAGTCCCAAGGTTCTAACACACAGATTTCCGGCGTCTTGAAGTTGTTGCAGCTTCCACTGGATGTCGGGCTGCGCCATCGAACGGTAGACGCCTCCAGGGCACTTCGGATGCTATTTTGGGTACGGTTGAAATACTAAATTAATGGCTGTCCACGTACCTTCAAGGTGACGTCCGTTTGAATGACGTTTTCCGCGAGTAGGACGATGTTGACTCGCAATTGATCCTGGCCCGTTCTCTGGATAAGGGTGTACTTATCGGTTTGAGGATGGATGTGGGCCATGTGGGCGCGAGGGTCGACTTTGTTGCTTACGCATAGTTTCCGGCAGCACTCCTTCAGCAACCCATCCATCTAAAGTGAACCAGTTCCGTTTTTGTCCAAAAAAGCGCAACACCTACGTTTCGGAACGTCTCCTCCGCTTGTTTTGTTTGGAGCCACCGGAATTCGTTCTCAAAGAAGGCGACTTTCTTCTCAGCCTGGTTCACTTTCGCATCGCCGTCGTGTTTCTCCCTGTATGGCTGATGGGAGCAGGGGACCACGCTCGGTTTCAGAGGCTCTAATGACAGCTCCGAGAGGTCCTCTTCAGATCCTCCTAGCTTGAAGTCCATCGAACCTGCAACAGTTAGAATTTAACGAAGTTCTAGCACCAACAAAACGCAATTTAGGCGACAGAACACGTTTTTTTTACAAATATGTTCTCTTGTATGCCCTTTCAAGGTGATATTCGAGAGCTCCCGTCAGTTTCAACAATAACCACATCATTAAATTCTTTAAATTCTTCGTCAACAAGCCAAGGATAGATGTTTTAAGAGCTTATTTGTGAACCTGCGAACGAGTTTGCTGTTTTGCATCCTAAATTCAATCTACACAAGTTTAGAATCGTCTTCAACCCTCGAAAATGGGCCCCAAGATCTTCAAATCCGAAATCGCCTTTTGAGACGACGGAAAGAAGTCAATCAGTTTTTCGACGACTACCGTAACCCCGTTTCGTTACGTCTGGCGATTCGTGGCGAGAGTGCAGCGCATTTGCAGACTTGCAAAACGTCTGACCAGAGGGTCTCAAATCCCTTCGACCACCCGTTGTGGTTGGTCTAGGCTTTTCGGATCGGTGCCGCGCCAGGTCAGACGGCTGCCAGATTGCGCGCGATTGTTTACATTAGGCAATTTACGCAGATAAACAAATCTTCCGCGGCAGCAGCAGATCGGTTCGGCCGATCGCCGGCGCTTTGGAGGCCGCTGATAGGTGCGTGAGGGGGCGAAGAGGAGGTTGAGGAGGGATGAGTGTTCGCGTGTTCGCGGCCTTGAAGGAGGACGGTGCGCGAGAAAAGAAGATACATCCCTCCGCTTATGGGAACCGCAGACACGTTCCAAGTGCGCAATGGGGCTCGTCCACCCGAATTCTGCGCTCCTCCGACTGTCAGCTGCAGCAGCGAGACCCTCTAGTGCAGTTGACAGTTGACGCGGCAGCGATTACCGTAATTAAGTCGAGAGGTTAGGCGAATCGCAGCCTTTTTCTCGGTTTGGGTTTGCAAGTGGGTGACCTCGAACGCAACGACACCAGGGATCCGCCCGAGAAGAAGAAAGTAATTTGTACTTTTCTTCTTCTCCCTCTGCGATGGTTTGCTAACCGCTAACGCACGCGTCTTTTGCCATTCTCCCTCTTTTCCTCCTCTTCTTTCTCTTCACCCACATTTTCTTCTCGAAGTTAATTGTTCCCGATTTTTTGACCCCACAAGACGGTGTCCTTTTGCGATTGAATCGTCGAGTAAGACAGGAATTTATGGTTTCAATTGCTTCTGCAACCTCTTTTATGACGCCATTTCGATCATGTTTTGGTACAAACTGAACTTGCCTCCTTTGAGGTCAAATCGCCGGCATTCCTCGTGTCGACAAACGAGGACAATCACCTCCTTGTACTTCCCACCACCTCAAGAGCCTTAGGGCCATGTGGCGCGCTCCTCGGCTGGCTGTGGGTTGCCTCGTCTCCGTTCGATGTGATATATCGCCCCAATCGCGAATGTTTCCATCGCTCCTCGGGTTTACACTTTCTTACCGCGTCTTCCGAGCTTCCGCGCCGCTTTCTTCATTTCGCGTTCCGCTCTTCATCTCATTTTTGTCCTTTTCAGGCTCCGTCGCTCGCTCTACCTATGCACTCGGATTCCGCGAATCGATCGAGGCGATCGTCAGGACGTGATCAATTCTTCTTTCCCTTTAATTTGTTTTGTCTGCGCGGGGGATCGTCAGTATAATGGAATGACCGGGCGAGAGCGCAGGGTTGCCCGTGGCTGCAAAGAAGTGTTCACGCGCCTTTGATCTCAATACGAAAGGCACACGCCTTGATCATGTGTCCATGTGGGAGCCAGGAAGCCGTGAATTTCTTCTGCAGTTGCACTTTGCGATCGCCGACGTCGTTTTTACCTCATCATGCAAATCTTCCGCGTGCGAAATTAGATTTATTGTCGCTCTTCGCTGACCACCCTTGCCTCCGTTGCTGTCCGCCGTGATTCAGTTTCCCAGCGCGCGTCTTCTTGGCGAACTGTCGTCCTCCGGATAGGTCGGCTTCCACTCATGACACCCCGAAGGTCGCTTTATATTTCTCATTTTGATTTTTGTTGTTTTTTCTTTATCTCTCGTGCGACTTTGAAAACGATTCTACATTCCACTTTCGTATTCGTCTTGTGGCTTGTGAAAATGAGAAATACTCGTTTCCGTCCAGAGATTCTTCCGATTTTTTTGGTTCGACCGTCAAAAACTCATCAGCGATTTAAATAGATCTTGTTGCAAGTGGAACCTTTTAATATGCTCCGTGTGTTACACAATTACGCGCTATTTCCACCATCGGCTGATTTCAATCGCTTTTGCCCGTCGCCTGATTTTATCGTTTCTTTCAGGACGTCCGAAATCGCTTCTGCGCGCCTCCGAATGGTCTACGGAGCGCGAACGGGGGTACCGCTGCTCGTGGGACTCTCGATAGGTATTCTTCTGGCCTTGTGCACCTCCGACTTCTCATGGAACTCCGGAAATTTTATCAGGAAATGTCCGGCCGCTCTCTTTTTGGATCCCAAGATCGAGGAACACATCGATTACGTCGACAATGCGGAGCATTGGGAAGTCGTCGTTAAGAAGCCGCCGGCGGTTCCGCCCGCACCTCATCAGAACGGTCAGCATGCTGGTAACAAAGTAGGGTTGAACTTTTAGGATTATGATCACAAGACTTTTGTTTAGGTTGTGAGAGCTCGGTTCGCCGCCACGGAACTTGGAATTCGCGAGAAATTGATTGTAATCGTGCTCGGGCAGTCCTCGCTCAGCGTCGCCCTGAATGCCTCCATTGGCCGTCATGTGCCCAGAGTACAGCTGTTCGTCGAAACGTCCCGCATCAGCACGGAAATGGCGACGATGGCGAACGTAATACCGTATCGCCCCAATGGACAGCACGCACACGTGTCCATTCTGAATTCCATCTTTAACCAGGTTCCATTTGCCATTCCTTCCGTTTCCAATCGATCGCCTGTTTAGACCCTCCACGAGAATTACGACTGGTTCTTCATAATTCCCGACACGTCCTATGTAAACCCCTTCCGACTCACCGACATTGTGAACCACGTTAATTGGAACGTTCCACGGGCCGTGGGCGTAGCCAACGCGCAAGGAAACTGCAAAGTCCAAGGCGGAATTCTCCTCTCGAACCCCGCGATGCAATCTTTGATCCAGCAGAGGCACTTGTGTCACTCGATTGTGAAACCCTCAGACCACGAAGCTTTCGAGTTGTGCATCAGACACGCGACAAATCTCTCTTGTGCTGACCACATTGAGGTAAAGATTGCTAACTGTGAGCCAGATAGATCCGATATTTTAGAGGTACAATTATCGATGGTGGGAAGTCGAAGAGAGCGGCGAAACAGGAGGCGCTTCGGCCGTCCACGACCGAGTTCTGACCCTCTCCAAGTTCCCGGGCTTCAACGATTCTTTGACCGTTTCTCCGCTCCTGTCCGACGCGGACGCGCGATCTCTTCATGAACATTTCGTCCGCGTTGAGGTGGCCAAAGTCAACGAAGAGATGAAGCTCCTGGAAGAGGAGTCTAACACGCTGTCCCTTGCGAACTCCGACGGTCCAAGTTGGCCCTCTGCGATCCCCAACTATTCGAAGGCACCCAATCGATATCAAGTACCCAAATGGGCCTATTTCACCGAAACGGAGATCTTTCGGAACAAGCCTAATCAAAACGTGGAGCCGCTGAGTGGAAACGATCTTCTCGACGTGTACGAAGTCATCGACGCAGCCAAGTCGAAACTCGCCAAGGATGAATCTTTCAAGGTTTGATAAGTGTTAAACGTTTAGTAATTCCTTAACTCTTTTAGGACATGAAATTCATGCGGTTGAGGAACGGCTACCGACTATTTGACCATATGCGTGGGATGGATTATATGCTCGACCTTGTGTATAGCAAGACGGATGACATCACAGGTGAATCAGAACCTGTTATCAAAAGGATTCATTTGTGTCGTCCCATTGTTAATACGAAGCTTATGCATCAGGTAGGCAAAACATAACAATTCCACGTTTAAATTCTCGGAATTGTCAGGTGCCCTATGTCAAAGAAGACACTGACGTGACCGTAGTCGTGCCTCTGCAATCCAGCGAAGATGCCGGTGCATTCCGCAAGTTCGTCCGGAGGCACCGCGAGATGTGCGTTTCGTCGCCCGTGGACAACCGCCAAACGAGGATAACCGTCGTGACGCGGGGAATCGACCCTGGAACGGCTAGGGTCATCGGAACCGATCTGAACGAGCTTAAGTCCACCTGCAAGTCGTGGCAAATCGACACGGCACTCCTAATGCTCCGCTCCGAATCCATGCTGAACAACAATCTCTTCGCCATCACCGCCTTAGATGCTGCCGTGGATCATTACGGGAACCAGATGATCTACTTGTACCTGTCGCCCTACGCCGACTTCCACAAGGAGTTCTACGACCGTATCCGAATCAATACGATCAAGCACTTCCAGGTATTTCGAAGATCTTCTCTAGGATCTCATCGGACACTTTGCAGATATACGTCCCCATCCCGTTCAGTGAATTCAACCCTCAGATCGTCAACGCCTACAACTATCTAGTGGAAACCGAGGAGAAAGCGGCGTCCGGGAAGAGCGAATCCGCGAATCTCGCCGACAACATGTTCATCGACGACGGCCAGCCGATCATAGAACGCTTGAAGCAGTTGAACGCGATGGCGGCGGAGAAGACGAAGACCGAGAAGCCGCTCATGGTGCACAAGGACCAGGGCGCCTTCGACACCAACGACTTCTCCGTGTTCTCAATCTACGGTGACGACTACGTACAGATGCGGGACGCGTTCCGCGAGAAGCTCGGCGAGACGGCCATGGCGAATCTTCTGGACCTGGCGCCGATGTTCCTCGACCATCCTTCTGTTCACCTCCTCCGGGCGGTCGAACCGACTTTAAGATTACGGTATCGTCTGAAAACTTGTAACACGAAGCTGCCCACGGCCGATTACGCCCGCTGCATCTACAGCAGGAGTGAAACCCTCGCGACGAAGGCACAACTGGCGAAGATCATTTTTTCGCATCTGAACGGAAAAAGCTAATTTCTTGTAATCTTCCACTTCTCTCTCTCTATCCAGCCACATCCTGTCAGTCCATTGTTTGCTCAGCTCTCCCTAACAGTGCAATTATTCTTGTGATCACTGCCCTAGTCGGTCTCCAGAAGCCGCCGCCGGATTTTCCGAGACTCTTCTCTCTTGCAAACGTGTAAATTCCTTTTTAATATTGCGTTAAGATCGGGTTACGCCTTCTACTAATTATTCTTCTTCATTCGAACTCATTCTCAGTCTCTTGCCACATCGAAATTGTTTCCAGATTATTCTTAATTTTGTACATTTTAAAGGTTTTAATGATTAAAGAATTTAATTCATGTAGTGCGGAGTTGGGTGTTTGCAAGCCCTTGATTGGTCGAGGAATACTCGTGGTCTCGCAACGCCTTTTGCAAAGCTTCTTGAGTTGCGCAGATGGCATTTGTGGTCGACCTCGGAGGCAATGAACTTCCTCAAGTTGGGTCAGAAATCCTCGAATTCGGGCACCGGAATGTTTCGATGAACGCCGGCTACGGCGGAAATATTCCTGTAGCTTCTTTCAACGGAAATGGTTCGTTTTTGCTTCCGGAAATTGATTAAATCGTGTTTTTAGGTGGGACGTTGGGCGGACACGGCGTCATTCCTCCGACGCTCCTCGAGGTTTCGATTCGTGTGCTTTTTATGCGTCGAATTTCAATTTTTAGGAGAATCGAGTGCCGAAATTCTACAAGGATCTGATCGTCAGTTGCGGCGCGTCGACGTCTTCGCAGCTGCCGAACACTGCGCTTGTGTACAACTTGATGGTCACCTCGCAGCTCTCGCGAGAAACGCTGGGGAATATCTGGTCCCTCGTGAATCGCAGCCTTCCGGGTCAGCTCACAAGATCGGAATTCTACTCCTGCTTGGCACTTATCGCGCTAGCACAGGTATAAATGTTAATCTCTATCACTTTATGTTTTCTTTCAGAAGGGTCAATCCATATCTGCGCTCTCGACGGTGAAAACACTCCCGATCCCCCATCTGCAATCATACATAAGCGTCCCCACGGGAAGCGTATCATCGGCGGCCACCGTCGTCGCTTCTTCCCAGGCACGAGCAGCTCCTCGAGTCGTTCCAGGCAAAATCCCGAGTTCAATGAGGACGTTGCCGATGCAATTCGGCTCTAAACTTAAGAATAACCCGAAGTCTTCCGACCAGAACGCGAACGGCGATGGATCGCTTATCAATTTTTCCACTGTGACAGGTTCCTTGGTTTTATTCGAGCTTTGTTCATAACTTCCTTTGTTTAGGTCCGATTTCTGAAGCTCCAAGTGCACCATCTCTAGCTGTCACTTACAGCGCCTACGACGACCTGGCTTCGCTGGACTTTTCCAAACCAGTCTCGTCGAATTCCACTCCACCATCGACTTCTTCTCCCGAAGCGCCCAACAAAACGGAAGCGAAAGCGGCTGAGGATTCAACTTTTTCGGTGGATATTTACGCGGCCTTTAAAGAAGTATCCTGCAATGGAACGCTTTCTGAGGTTGGTGTTGACGCAAAAAATATCACTTAACTTGATTTTCTAGGAGAGCGAGGAAATTATCGTTTGGAACAAGTGCATCTGTGAGGCGCTTAACGTCTTCGGCGACGCCTTGAAGCTCTGCGAGCAGAACGTGGGCGCCATTGTGGACGTGGCATCCACGACGCGAGGGAAGAACTATCTCTCAGCGTTGCAGGAGATCTTCGAAATCACGCAGAGGATAACACGATCGCTGAAACAGCGAGGACGCTCAGAATCTCGACTTGCGACGATTTCGAGTTTTTGGGAAAAAGTAAAACACTTGACGAAGTTTAGCCCCGCTATCAAACCCGAAAATGCGATTTCGAACGGAAGCGCGGACGAGCGGAAATGTGGAATCTGCTTAGAATCCACAACTTCGAATGGTCACGTCATAGAGTTTATTGGTAAAACATACCATGCGCAGTGCGCGAATTTCTGGATCAACCGCATCGACTCGCTGTTGCCACAGTGTTCTTAGATCGATCCGTTCCTAATAACAGAGCTTAATATATCTCATTCTAAGTCATTTCAAGAGTTAAAGATTCGTTTGGTTGTGCAATAAAGTGTCCATCTCGAGTTCTCGAACCTTTGCAGTTTGCGGGCCGTTTTCGTCGATTCGTATCCTTCGTGGGCGTTTGTCAGTTTTTGATTTGAAGGATTCGCTGTTTCAGGGATGTCATTAGCCGAAGTGGGAGACACGATGTCGTCCATGTCCTATAGAATCGTTTCCAAGGCTCAGCGTGCTCGACACGGACTTCTTCGCCTCCCACACAGTGACGTCAAAACGCCGGTCTTCATGCCGGTGGGAACCCAAGGAACGATGAAGGGTGTTCTCCCAGAGCAGCTGATCGAGATGGATTGCAGGATTCTGCTCTGCAACACTTATCACTTGGGACATCGACCCGGGCACGAATTGGTTAAAAAGGCCGGAGGAGTGCACAAGATGATGAAGTAAGTTTAGATGTTTTTGTTTATGGTAATGTATTAACGGGGCCGCGCGCTATTGCGCGAGGTTTCACTTATAAAATGTGTTCTGAGTCGGCGCTACGCAACTGTGGCCAATTCGGCGTTTGTGGCGCTAATTTACACGCCGACGCGGTTGCAAAACCGACCGGTCCGCGGCGACGGCGAAACGCGTGCAAACGCAAATGGCGCCGCTACGGTAACCCCCGTTTGCCCAATCAGGGGCATCGTTTCGGAGGCGTGACACACGGACGGACGGACACGTCTGGATCGTTCTCCTTTGTTATTATACAGGGGATTATTTGTAGCTGGCCTCGATCTATACTAACGGATTCCGGAGGGTTCCAGATGGTCTCCTTGAGCAAGTTGATGACACTCGACGAACAAGGGGTGAACTTCGAGAGTCCCCACACGGGAGAAATGACCTTGCTGACTCCAGAAAAAAGTATTGAGATCCAGGTATGAACTCCTTAGAACTTATGTCGCCTAGTTTTTCAAGAGTACCGGTTAAAAATCATCCATTTTGAAATGAAAAATTCTAATAATATTCAGGAAGATCTTGGGGCTGACATTGTGATGCAACTCGACCACGTGGTCCACGTTCTAACCACTGGCCCTATTGTTGAGGAAGCGATGGAGCGCTCTGTTAGATGGTAAGCGTTTTCCAGAAACTACTGTTTCTTTACGAAGAATATTCCAGGTTGGATAGATGCTTTGAAACTCATGAACGTGACGACCAGGCCCTGTTTCCGATCATTCAAGGCGGTTTGAACCTCGAAATCCGCGAGAAGTGCGTCGAGGAGATGAGCAAGCGCGCGAAGGTCGGAATCGCGATTGGAGGCTTAAGCGGCGGAGAATCTAAGGATCAATTCTGGCGCGTCGTGGCGAAGTGCTGCGAAATGCTGGACCGAACTCGGCCAGATCTGCCTCGCTACGTGATGGGCGTCGGTTTTGCAGGTACTGTAGAAGGACTATTGAATTATCTATACAAGCGTTTTCTCTTTTTAGTGGATTTGGTAATTTGCTCGCTGCTGGGAGCGGATATGTTTGATTGTGTGTATCCCACGCGAACTGCCAGGCAAGCCGTCCTTATCTTTATGGGTTACAATGCTGCCGAAATTTCAGGTTTGGAACAGCCCTAGTGCGTGACGGTGGATTATTACCATTAACGCAGAACCAATTCAAGAAAGATTTTCGGCCCATCGACGACGAGTGCGAGTGTTACACTTGTAAGAATCACACAAGGGCTTACATCCACTCCATAGCTGGCAAGGTAACGATTAAGTGACATCACGACTCTGGGGTAAATCGGTTGTTTCCAGGAGGCCGTCGCGAGCTCGTTAGTGTCTATACACAATCTACAGTTCCAACTGCAGCTGATGAACCGCGTCCGCGATGCGATCGACGCCGACCGCGTGGAACAATTCTTGAACGAGTTCCTGGAGGAGCAGTTTCCCAAACGCGACGTGCCCCAGTGGGTTCGGGACGCCTCCGAGTACATGGGATACAAGCTGTACAGATCCGAAGACCCTCTCGCAAACTGATTTTGGTCACCTTCACTTTTATTGTTACGTTTTTGAATTTATTGTTGTTAACTTGTCCGTTTCTACCCGTGAACGTGCAATCAAGCAGCATTGAAGGTGTTCTTCGGAGGCCAAAATAATCTCAGAGACCACAATTTGTTGTCTCTAAAGCCACTGATTGGCTCCGCTTTCTATTGCGAGGTTTCGCCTGTTGAATTTGCGATTTTCGTTACGCGTACCAGAACTTGTGCCCATGGCATTCTTCGCCTCCCCCGTTTTGACCTTTCGTGCATTTAATAACGGCTAATTGTTTTCCCGAACCGCCATTTACGGGTGGCGTCGGGGTGGAGGGTCGCCGAGGGGTTGGCTCCAGGCTGATCCGCCTAGCGCGCTCCGCCCCCGAAGCCACGATGCATCCTTCCACGTCAATTCTTCGGAAACGTTTTTTGTCACGTCGCTGGGTTGAGATGGAGTCCGGTCGGTTCTTTGCTACCGTAATCTTCGTCTTCTGCGTCCTTCTCGCGCACATCATCTGCTGCTCCGAAGCCTCGATGCAGCCGGTCGAAGCGAGACCCGCCCAGGTAATTCTCTTTTCCTCTCGTCCGCAGCTACCGTAACCCTCGAAAACTCCCATAAATCCACGGTCTTGTCAGTTTCGGGGATTTATGGAAGTGGGCCGGGATAACAAAGCGTTTTTCATCCGAATCTCGATGCTTCGTCAGTTTAAGTGTCACCAGAAAGCGCGGGCGCAAACAAACTCATTCGTCATCGCCTCCACTGCTTCTTGTTATGATTCCTCACATGTTTGAGGCTCCAGGATCATTAGACGAATTCCCTAACGAAGCTAGATCCGTTCGTTTTAACGATCTCGGAACCAGCAATTAAAAGATGAACAAGACTTATATTTATGGGATAACTGCAGGAGTTCTAAGGGGCCGCTATCCCAGCAAGCGGACCAGGGACTGACTTCTAAGACTGAATCTTGCAGATAAAACGGTTCTATTCGTGGGAGGAGGGCAAACGCTCTTCTGGGGACGCGTTCGCCGACTTTGACTCACTTCCCCTGGAACGAATGTTCAAACGCAGGTAAGCTCACCGACGGCTAAAAGCCCTCTCAACGCCGCTTGATTCAGGTTTTACGCTTGGGCGAGCCACTTCGACAAACCGCACTTCGACACCCCGCAACAGCAGCAGTTCTAACTCCGTTCCTTCCGCTGCTCCGCGCGGCTCCCGGCCGCTCCCGCTTCTCACGATCCTTTTTCGCTTAGTTTGTGTCGTCGTTGCAGTCGTGTACATTGCTCCGAGAGCTTCGGAGTAACGAGAGTTTAATAAATTATGATAATTTTGTGTCCTCCGCCGGTAAACGCGGTTTTAATCAAACGGATGGCATCCAGCTTCGCGCTTCGCTGAACTGCAAATTGTCGTATATCGAAAGTTTTGATGTTTAGAGTCGCAGGAAAAGGTCGTCAAAGGAACAAAGTTCAGAAGATAGAGGATGTCCATGGCTCAAATGATCGACGACAGCGCACGAGAAGCGCTGGAGATCGAAGCGCAGATCGAATCGCTGAAGGCGGAATGCGAAGCCGTGAAGATGCGCTGGATTCGACCTACGAGTCGGTAAGCAGAAGATGAGCCAGGTGCACGCTAAGTTCTTTGCTCATTGAATCAGATAGGAACCAACACAAAAAAATTGGAGAGTGCACCTGGGACAAAAGTTTTGAGATCGAACAGCGTCGTGATATCTTTTCATTTTAGGTGGTCTGCTCGAAATGTATAATTTGAAAGATTTCTTTACAGGAGCGCGGACTTTTTCAAATCGTTTAATCGTCTTCTCGAGCACACCGACCGGCTAAAAAAGCAGATCGATGACGAAGAAACGGCCCGAGGAGAACTATCGGTGGACGAAAAGAAGCAGAAAGAATTTGAGGAAGCGGTCAGGAAGTGCGACGAGGTGCAAAAGGAGAGACGTGAGAAGGACGAGTTGGTCGAGGAGATTTACAAGATGGACTTGGAAGAGAACAAAGAACAAGAGTCATAATCGTTCTTCAAAGTTTGGCTGGAACTGTGTGAGATTGTATTTTCAAGCGAATTCTTTCTATGTACACATTTCAATCTCATAAACTAACAGTTGAAAGTTCTTATCCTTTCGTCTACAAAAAGAGCATCAGGAATTTCCGGGACCGTGGCCAGGTACACCGGCGTCTCTGCAGTCTTCTTAAACGAGATTTCCTCGTTTTTCGTTTTCGCAGGCAGGTTTAAGCAACACTAAACTCAACGTAGATATACCATGTACCCACCACTCAACCCACCGTATTTACGGAAACACCGAACTCCTCACGCATCCTCTTCGCGACTACTGTAGCCCACGCAATCTGCGCCGTTTTAGATACGATATAAGCGTCTTCGGGAAATCCGTCTGCGTAGCGGGTGTTCCGGGAGGCGCTCCTAATGTATTCATTCACGAATCCGTCGATGTCTTCAGCTGAGATGTAGGGATTCTGGAGAATTTGGAGGTGTTGAGGCCCGTAGTTGAACTCGGAAGCGAGACCTCGTTTGTCGGTGACAATGACAATTCTGAAACAAACAGTTTCAAACGAGAGATGGTGGACGGATTCTTCAGACGTCAAGGCCTATTCTTATTTCATACTCACCTTCCGTTTGGTCGAAACAAAGGTGCCAAGGCGCCGGTGACGAGTTTCGTGCCGCGGTAATTAACGCCAATTGTAATCCTCGCCCGTGTAGCCGCGTCTTGAATAGTTTTGGATGCATATTCAAACGAGGCGTTGTTGACGAGGACGTCGATCCCGAGGTGGCGTTTTCGGAGAAAACGGACGAACTCGTTGCAGGAATACGCGTCTTGGATGTCTAGTTTGTGAACGGTCATCTCAGCTTTGCATCCTGTACCCAAATTGGAAGTAATTCGGTCCTTGGCCCGCTGGGCAGCGAAGAGGTTTCGAGAGGTGACGTAGATAATTGAGTTGGGACACTGATCGGCGAGGGAGGTCGCAATGGCCTCGCCGAGGCCTCGCGATGAACCCGTTACCTGAAAATACTGTGAATGCAGTTCATAAATACAAGTTAATTGAATTTAGTAATTAAGTTTGGGACCTCACACAAGGCTTTTTGAGTTGAAAAGCTGAGTGAGAATTAACAATTAACAATTTCTCACTTCGGTCTTATTTAATTTGGTCCTGAAAAGACCTAAAATTCTTGCCATTTCACAAAAACGTCAGTTCCTCAATCTTGATTCGTCAGACGACCAGACTGATTAAGATTGGCCCAAAGGATTTTGTAAAATGCTGCATGAAAAATTCAGAAGCGGGCGATTCGGCATTCAGGAAAGCACAAAAGAATGTACTTTAATCTTTGAGATAAAGGAAGAGGAATGGGAACGACGAGAAGACGGAAGTTAGATTTGAGGGTGGAAAAAGTTAGGAAGGGGTCCGTGTATTACTGTAGGTTTGTTGTCATCCACAAGTTATTAGACTACAGAAAACAAGGAGGATCCTCTCTATAATTGGTATATCAGAGAGTGCTTGATCACAAAAATTCAGATTTCTACAAAATCTCTCTGTTGTTGACCCATTGACCAATCTCTAGTATTCAGGGTCTTCCCGACTCTTCGTCCTCCATCGACAACGTTTGTTTATCGCTTGATGAGCCAGCTCAGCACATATCAAGGCTTCAGGAATCCTTGCTTGCATGCGCCGTCTGCGATTTTCTCCCAACGCTCCGCGCAAACACTTTTATTAGAATAAAAAGTCGTCAATGCACGTGTTGCAGGCACTTTCTTTGCATAACAACCAAAATCATTTTTGAGTCAAAGACTTCAAAAATGCAGAATTGAAACAAGAAAACGCTCATAAAAATTACAGCGCTAGAAGAACGTCAGAACTGTTTGTTAGTTTCTGTTTGAAAGTCGTTCCTGTTTTTATTGAAACCAACACATTTGTTGCAACTGTCGATGAAATAAATGTGTTTTGAAGCATCCCTAATCTTACACAGCTCTGAATCACAAAAATTATGAGGCGGAAAATTGTGAATTTGGAAAAGTCACTGTCGTCACATGGAAAAATGAGGGCACATATGCGCTTCGTTCGCAATCTTTACACTTTCAGAATCCATTTTATAAACATTTCATATTGGAGTTCACGTGAATGCCCACATACAGACTAATAAATAAAATTGCACTTGTTCTTCAATTATGGGTTCAACAACTTTCAGTAAACATTAAATGGCTCATTTGGTAAAGTGACCCTACAAAAACATCACAATTAAAATGAATCTGCATTTTTTAAATTGAGAACTTTAGAACTACTTAAATACAAAAAACGTTGTCATTGCACCATTCTTTGAAACTGTAATTGTAGTGTTTTTTACTGTTCCAACAAATTTAGAAAAAAGCTGATGAATTTATGAATTGAAAAAGTCAAACTTACAATTGGACAAACAGTTTTTTAACCTGAAAATATGCGATCGCAATAAGTAAAAAACTCGATTTTTCGTCACGTTTTGCTGGCACATCGCTGGCCTGTTACATGAGCAACCGCTTTTCAATTTTGCGACCACTAAATCGCACGTTTTTCTAAGATTTCCCCGTTTAGCGGATGCCTCCGAAGAGACGAAACGCCAATGTCCAACAAAATTTGTGTTTTCGCAATTTGTTGACCTTTGTGCGAACCCCGAAAATTCACTCTTGGAAAGGTTTTTCATGACGTCTGGAGACTCTTAGACTGTAAAGAATGCGGTTTACAATGCGTCGGAGCGCACTAAATTGAAGAAATTGTAAACATGCGAGCTTTTTGAAATGTGACCGTTTTGGTATCGGCGGAAGAGATACCGAGGCGGTTCCGATTATCAGGAGTTTCCCCGATAGAAGTCCGAGGACCGGAGATTATGTTTCGGGGCTGGGGAGCAACGATTACGATGAGTAGGCACTTCATCAGAGATGATCAGAGATGATATCGGCCGCGATATGGGGATCTACTACATTTACCTCTACAGTATAAATAAATCTTTCTTTGCAACGAATTCGAGCTACGAAAGTTTGTTGTAGCGAGCGCATCGAGTTTGGTGAAGCAGAAAAGACGAATAAGCAAAAGTCGAAGCAGAAAGTCCAAACGAGCAAACTTCCACGCTGTTATTTGTTTTGTTTCAATCGAAAAATATTTTTTTCGACTCAACGATAAGTTCCAAGAAAGGATCTACTAGATCGAAGCACTTTGCTTATGAGTTAAGAAAACTTTGAAAAATATAAGGCATAGTACAAAATACTCTGCTCACACAAAATGGCATCAAATAAATTCTATTCTTTTGCTAATGGAAAATGAAATTTAGAGCTGTTCTCTAACATAAGCCTCTGTTTGTTTTGTCTGGCTATCCCGGTTAATGCCGAACCTACGTTGTTAGCTTCCACGTTTTTGTAAGTAAGCAGCAGATATTAGAAAAAAAGAATCACTGGTGGTGCGCATAATAAATTGTTAAAACAGAGATATTCAGATTCTGTTTTACTCTAAGGTAAGCAAGAAACGTTCAATGATTTGGACAGTGCAGATTAGAAAAAAGTCAGTAATCCTAGGCTCTCAAGTTTCCACCAAAAAACGTACCACAAAAACCTTCCGCTTGTCGACGGCTTCTGGTGCAGGGACTCCCGAACACTTTTTGGTCGGGACCGACAGAGATTCTTTTCCATAAGCCGATCGCTGACTTCTCTTGCGACACATCACAGACCGGGAACGGCGAGCACTGGAAAATTGGCAGACGGGCGAGCGAGAGATTCTGGGCACCGGTTGAAGGGCGTCGCGATCAAACCACAACGATCGGAACCGCGGAGATCACAGGACAGAAGAAGACGTCATCGGGTGCGGTGATTAGGGTTCTCAGGTACCCGCCTAAGAGATAGGAAGCGATCGATGGGTACTTGAAGCGCGGGTTTGGGGCATTCAATGAGGAGAGAAAGGAAGCGCTTCCACATTAACAGATTTGATGATACTAACAATCGAAAAGCAGATGAAGGTGAAGATCCTTAGTTTAAAGTATTTCGTGCGGACGTGTCATTCTGAGATCACTCTGACGACATGTTGATGATCTTCGGGTTTATCTGTGGTCGTTTGATTGTCATTCACCCAGCATCAATCTGCTTTAGTTATTTGAAACGTATTAGGACAAACAACACAAATTCGAGAATTTGAGCGTCACGTAGCTGCTCTCGACGCACCTATCTTGTACACAAAGCGCAAACAATTCTAAAAATGATTCGAGAGGTTCCTTGTTGTGTCGCCGCGTTTGGAGATTTCGCTTGATTTCGCGTGAAAGAGGATTGGAGCTGCTACTGAGAAAAATGTAATTTAAGAAAAGCCTAGAGTGGCCCAATTTTCGTACAGCTGCAGTGAAGCTTCTTGCATCGTTTCTACAGCAAACCAAATTCAATCGCACTTTTTCTTGCTTTATCTTTAGAAAACTTTCCAAAAAGCCACGGATAAATCTGGTTACGACAATTTCCGTGTTATCGTCACAACTTTTGTAGTGTGACTTTTAGCGTAATTTGTCCTTGTTAAAATATGCTTTGTGCAAACTTGAGCCATTTCCGCCTTGGTTTCAAATTTGTCCCAATTCTTCTTCAACATTACCTCAACCGGATCGCTTTCATTTCAAATAGATCAACGAACGCAAAAAAAGACCCGTAATCGTATTTGTGACAAATGGGCCTTCGGGGAGAGTAGTCCGAAAGCATGCTGAGTGGGTGTTGAAGAGGCTCAGGAGATTTGAGTCGGCGGAAGGACGCGTGACGTCATCGTCTTTTTGCAAAAAGATTGAGATGGTATTCCACGGATTGTGAACAGCAGAATGCTGTTGCTTCAAGCAAATGCCGACTGATTTAAACGAAATTTATCAAAGTTTTTTAAAGCGCAACTTTATTGACCGCGGATTGCTTAAAAGTGTGTTTCTGGGACAGATCGCTGACTCAGGACAAGCAAATTTTTTTTATGTGGAGCATATCATTTTTTAATTTGTTGAATGAAAACATAAGGGTAACTTATTGTGCAAACGACAATCCAAACAACACTGGAAGAGTTGTCTTCAAAAATGCAGACAAGAAGGCAGATGTTTGACGTTGTTTAAGATAAACAAGATCAATCGGTTGTCCAAGGTTTCCCCGAAAAGTGAAAAATTTATGGAACCAATCAAAGAAAAGACCAACAGTTTGACGGACAAAGTCGGAAGTTTGGAGTTCGAAGACAGTGCGAACAAACAGAATACGCTTAAGGCAAGTCCGAATCTACCCAGTTGGAAGCAGCTGAGAGCAACTGGCCGCAATAGTTTTGTTAAATTATGAGATGACTGTGGAGCTGCACCGAGCTCCTGTAGACTGCAACAACAATAAGGTCGTCAAAAAGGTAACAGGAACTACAGAAGACTGACCCGTTGGACTATAATGAAGGACGCTCTAAACGGTTAATCACTTTTTTCTTATTTAAGCGGATTCCTTGACCTATTCCTAAAATGCCATCTCTCCAAGATTAATCGTATCCAAAGCAGCCCTTAATCGCATCCATCTTCTATATTTTTTTGTCTTGTGGACCCAATATCGCTCTCCGTAAATCTAATTTTTGGAGTGTACGTACAGCAGCTTCCGAACTTTTCAAGTGCATCAAATGTTTAAACGTTTCTAAGTGGACTCTACTTAGAATAAGTTAAAAGGCGCGTCTTGCATGTTGAATTGCCCAGCGGGTCAAACGTAATTGTTTTAAGGGGTCGTTTAAGGAATTTCAACGTTGCGACGTTAGAAAGTGAAAAACAAAAGGACATCTTGGGTTTTCGATCTTGCCTGCACTTTGCCGCAATCTGCCGCGCGCAGAAGTCCCAATTTGAACTAGCGGAGATCAGAAATCAGTCTTGCTTGATCCAAAATAAGGATTAGCCAATTAATTAAGTTAGCGAGAAACGTGTTTTTTTGGATTTGCGAATAAGTTCCTGGAGCAAAAAACGGATTGCGGAAGCCAATTGCATAATTGTGGAGTGAGCTGGGAAATTGGATAACGCAAGCAAATTAAGTAGCTGATTCGGAGTTGAGTTGGAATGGGACAATAAGCTCTGTACTTTATGAATTCGACGTTTGAGTTTGACAACCAGATCACAGGTCAGAAATTAAGCGCCCACTCGCAGGATTTACGCCAATTTCAAAATTACGTGCGGAGAGATTCTCTGGCTGACGAGATCATTCTAAGACAATCTTTGTCCGACTTCGAAGACAACATTTCAAAGAAGAACACTCCCGATTCGTTATGGAAACGTAATCTTGCGAACCGTGTATCAGCTGGCTAATGGCCATTCTTGGAGGATAGAACAGTTATCGTTTTCGTCTGCTTAAATGAAAAATTAAATTGAAGACGAATAAGAATCGTTTAAGAAGGGGTAAACAAATTTAATGCTATTCCGAACTCATGTCCTTTTGACCCTGAAAACCGATGACAGTCCGTCTCACCCAAGGAAAGAATGTCCTGTAAACTCATTTGACAGCTTGATGGGACGAGAGAGCGATAAGTTATAGTTTAGGGGGCTAGAGTAGATAAGGGCAACACGTTTATTGTCTTAGGCATCTTCCAAATTCAATATTTTTAAGGCTTTCCCTTATTCAAACAGTCGTTTCTCTTTCCTCGAAATCGCAATCCAACTCTCCAGCACCCACTTATCAACCCTCGGATCTCAGATTCTCCGCTTCCTGGAAATCTTCCCAAAAACAATCTCCTTTCGCGTCAAAATCTTCATAAATCAACTTCAAAAAACGACTCGAGTTTCCATTTTTCGGACAGACAACGCTTATTTTCCGCGTCGATCGCCGGCGTCCTCGGGGGGCCTGGTGACGTCAGAAGACGAATCTGCCACCTTCGCGAATCTTTCTCCATCGAGTCGCTGCGAAGGACCATAAATAATAAATAAGTAATTTACTTTACAAGCGGATCGAAAATGGGGAAGGAATGTATGTATCTCGGAGTCCGGGGTACACAACAACGCTATGGTTATTACTGGGTTCAGGGGAAGTAGCTCTCGAGTTCTTCCCAGACGCGCTTCTCCTTCGAGTCGTCGCCGTGGACGGGGAACGTGCGGCCGCCAGCGCGTTTCTCCTCGGCAGGCATCAAGACCTCCGTGGGGTCCTCGAGCAGATACCACTCCGAGAACAGCTTCTTCGAGGGAAGCATCTGGAATCCGCGGCCGCCGGCGCGTTTGTCGTTCAGCTGGAACAAGCGACCACCTCCTCGCTTCTCCTGGGCCATCAAAGGGACGAAGACGTGTCCTCCGCCGCGCTTCTCCTCCTGGCCTACAGGCACGAACACTCGGGCGCCGCCACGTTTGTCCTCG
Source organism: Steinernema carpocapsae (assembly GCA_000757645.3). Taxonomy (NCBI): domain Eukaryota; kingdom Metazoa; phylum Nematoda; class Chromadorea; order Rhabditida; family Steinernematidae; genus Steinernema; species Steinernema carpocapsae. The sequence goes on from AZBU02000005.1 coordinate 5,617,439, forward strand.
GAAACCGGCATGAATACCCGGGCGCCGCCTCGCTTCTCCTCGTCGTTCGGCTGCATCGTGTAGGACCCCGCAAAGAGGTGCCCGCCGCCGCGCTTATCTCCGCTGAATCCTTGGAACGATCGGCCTCCACCGCGCTTCTCGACTTCTCCTGGACTCGAGGCGGCCACTCCTGAAAGAACTCCAGATAACTCAATTCAAATGACAACGGAGATCACATCTAGAAGAAGCCCTTCTTGGGACTCCTCTAATCAAAAGATCCAATCAAAAGATAAAAGGGAATCGTCTCCTACACGAAAAATGGGTACAAAAGAAGAACATCAGAAGCTGTCAGACCGCAGCGCAAATATACATGAGGGATCAGAAGCACGGAGGATGAGATATTCACCATGACGACATTGTCCTCCCACATCTCCAGCCGTTGCTAAGAGCTCTCTTGTACATGCTCGAATCTAATATTCGAAACCTTGTTTTCGAAAAAGCTGTTCGAAAACAGAAGTTCCCCCTTTCCTGTTCCTGTTTATGAGCGGTAATGAAACTCATTTAAAAGGTAAACACGATTCGTAAACAATTTTATCCAAACACTCATTTTGACATCGAAACGGTCACGTTTTCACTCTCTCAAGGGATCATCCCTGTGATCTCAAAAACACGAAAACGGCCTCTTGAAAACCGTAGTTCGGGTTTTCGGAGTTCATTTCGCCAACGAGCTAATCCGCCGCCGACTGTTTTGGGAGAAAGAACCATCGATGTGTGAACGGGCGGCTTTCGGCCAATTTTCGGAACTTTAAAGTGTTTACGACCCAAACAGAACGCATCCCGGGGGATGCAGCCACACACCTCCGGGTGGGCGAAGAACGAACTTACCGAAGAGAAGAGTCGCCAGAAGGAGAGAAGAGCGGCTGAATCGCACGGTCTCTGGCATCGCGTCTTCTGAAATCAAAGAAGTGGATGAGAGAGAGGAAGGTTCTGGCGACAGAGGCCACGCCCCGGCGAGGTGGAGCCTTCCAGGGAGGAGATGACATTACGCGCCGCGAGGGATCCGGGCAAGAAGGTGTCCCTTGATGAGGAGGATCGCTTTCTTCAATTTAACGAAATTACATTCGATCGAGGGCAGATAAGACAATGTTGCAGCTTTTTTCGCCCTTCGCCGAGCGCTCCTTAAGTGTGCACAACTGAAGTGAACATGAAATAAAATAGGAGTGTAAAGGCACGCAAGAAGTCGAAAAATGGTTTCGAGGAGAGTGACACCTTCGGGAAGTTCCTAGAATTGGATCTTCAACAAGAAGCCGAGGACCTCTTTGCTGATTAGGTCCCTCCGGAGTTCTCAGAAACTGCGAAAATAGGCCCAGATAAGCATGACGTGGATGACGATGCTAAAAAAGAGTAAACAGTACCATTATCGTCTCGAGCTTTGTATAAAACCATTAGGGCGTGAAACCGAGGTGTTATTCACAATGATTGTCTCCAAACATAATCCATCTGCTCGTGCTAATTAAGATGGTATTTATATGTTAGGTAAGCATCGAGCAGTTGCCTCTCACAGAAAGTTTCATCGTGACCAAAACAAGGCTCAAACTGCTTGGGTGAAAAAAATTCCCTCGCCCTTAAAACACTCCCGGCGTCTCTAACATCTGGTCCGAGGAAGCCGCCGTTTTTTCGCGGGAATCCAAGAACAAAAATACCCAAAAAGCGGTCACCCAAAAGGCCTCCGCTGCAAGAGTAAACCCTCTACCCCAGACTCAAAAGATTATCCATGTGAATTCTCAGCAAGGATGTACGGTACATCATAAAAGGCCATAATTCATACGCGAAAATAAGCTTCAAGGATTCACCCACACCTCCAGTTTTGTTGTGTCGGAAGTGTGGGAAAATACGTTTCAAATCTTGCGAAATTCTGTCCGATCTCGAAACTCTCCCAAGCAACCCATTTTCTCTGGAAACGGAAAAGTGGATTATAAATGCACGAAGTACCTTTGGACTTCTTGTCGTTCGGTCGTTTCCATGTCAAACCTTCGAATCCGACCACGCGCTGCCAATTCCCGAAGACAAAGTGAGGTACAAATGACGAATAAAACGGAGCTGTTGACCGGTTGCCTCGATTCTAAAAATAAACGTTAAGAAAGCACGCGTGGGATTCGATTTGATCATCTTAAACCCGAAGATCCGGGTAAACAATTTATTCGGAAATGGAGGAGGTTGTTGTTGCCGGGTGACTCGAAACGAAGACTCGCGTTCGCCTCTTAACAGAACGTTCCTCCGGAGATTCCCAGGAGAGCTGCTGTTAAGTTGCAGCGGGATTACGGTAGCAGGGTGATGTCAGCTTCCGGTGAACTCCGGGAAATTGGAAGATAAACAGGATGCGCTTGTAATAAAATTTTAGGTGCTCGGGGCCGCGGGATATCCTCAAGTGCTCTTAAAGTGCGTCTTCGCACTTTAAGTCACATGCTTTTTTAACGTTTATTTTAAGAATCAAAGCAATCGGTCAACAGCTCCATTTTATTCTTCATTTGCACCTCGCTTTATCTTCGGGGATTGGCAGCGCCTGGTCGGATTCGAAGGTTTGACATGGAAACGACCGAACGTCAAGAAATCCAAAGGTACTTCGTGCATTTATAATTCACTTTTCTGTTTCCAAAAAGTGGGTTGCTTGGGAGAATTTCGAGATCGGACAGAATTTCGCAAGATTTGAAACGTATTTTCCCCTGCTTCCGACAAAACACATCTTCGCACTCTCCGCACATCTTCGCGGGATATCCTCGAGGGCTCCGAAAGTGCGTCTTCTCACCTCTGCTCCCTTCCTAACACGTTCGATGTTGTGTCTTGTCTGGTCTCGTCTTAGAGCGCCGACCAAACAGACAACAACAGAGTCAAATGAATCCCCGATGCGACTTCCAGACAGCTGCAGTTGACGTCTCGTCTAATAAAATCATTCTAAAACGCATAAGCACTTGACCTCAACGCCCGAATTCGGCCCGAAGCGACACCCCACATCCGGCGAAATGCAAAACAAGTTTCAAAGTCCGAGAATGCCGGGTCCAATTTTCGTCGCCGATTCCTGCGAATAATCTCTAATCCCGCTCGAATTGGGCACCGAGCGGGAGGTGATTGATATGCGAAAAGACAAGAAAGAACGCCGATGGAAATCAACCCATAGCCGGGCTATTTATGGCTACATCCGCTGACGAATTTGTCCAATTCTCGGGATTTGCAGCTTCTTTAGACTTCAGAAGACCCTCGGACACACCACCTACAACTTTCAATTATATAGTAACGCAGCACGGAAATTCGATTAAATTCGACAATTTACGTCTTAATTTGACTGAAAGCCGCACGGAGTCCGCGAGATGCCCTCGTTAAGAGTGCACCCGGGAGAGGACGTGTCATGTGATGCAGCAGACAATACACGAGACAGAAGTCTAGAAAAATATATTGCGAAGGTGAAAAAAGGACGACGACCGGTTTGTTGCTTGAAATTGCCAGTGACCGACCGATCAGCAGCCCCTTATCTAACGAAGAGAATGCTCTGGGAATGCCAACAAACATGGAGGATTATGTCTGTCTCTGTCTGAAAATGAACTGTCGCCCTCCTTGCAGAAGCGCACCTAAAGGGTACTTTTAAAACTTGTATTTGCCAGAAAGATTGTTCAGACGCCAATTGCATGATGTCATCGTCGAACAGCGATCCTCACAGATCAGGTTTGATCTAAGAATCTTCGTCATCGAAGCGGTATCCCATTAAATCAAGTCATTTCAACCCGCTCCTTGCTTGCCTAGGCAAGTACTTCGAGATAACTTTTTGACAAATTACAAATTAATTATTCTTTATTACAATTTAGTGAATCAAAGAGAGGACGGCAGCTCGACGGTCGGTGTTCTGGAACAGCGCCCGGATAAGTCGCCGCACGTGGTCGGCGCTGACCCACTGCGCCAGAGGTCCTTTTCCTTCACACCACCTGTCGGAAATGCTCTGAAACGGGAATTTCAAACTTCTGAAGCGGTGGAACCATCGTCATACCTGAATCGATCCATTCACGCAGAAGATGATCTCCTTCATCTTGTAGTACGACTTCTCGCACACCCGGTGGATCAACGTGTAGCCTTGGATCTGAAACGTTCCGAGATAAAGTGCCTATCGTAGAGGCGTCCCTTCTTACCTTCATAAGGCTTTCCATGTCGGTGAGGAACTGCTGCAGGAGCGTCGCGGTGAGCTCCGCGTCGTGGGAGGTGATGTCTTCCTTGCTGACGACGATCGAAGCCAAAGTCACCAGGACGTGGGAGATGATGTTGCCCATGGAATCCGCGTAGACGCTGTCGGTGAGCACTTCTCGCCACACCGTAGCGATCTGTTCGAGCTGCATCTTCACGGACAGCAGCGTCTTCGCCGTTTTCTTGTGTCGCGCCTCTTCCCTCAGGCCAACAAACACTAGAGCATATATGATAAGATCATTTTCAAGAAGCTCTTAAGCTTACTGTCGCCGTCGGATAGAATCGTGGAGATCTGGCGTCGGCAGTTCGCGAGGTGCTGCTCGAGAACGCCGGCCGCGAGCTTCCTGAGGGGTCCGAAAAATTCGACGAAGTTGAGGCGACTTCTCTAAAAGAGGCAAACGAACAATACAATAATCTACGGCAGGTTCGATTCTCACCGGAATTTTTCCCTGGTTCTTCGTCATGAGCAGCTCTGCGTCGAATCCGGCGGTCATCAGGCGATGGCAAATGTAGTAGCAGTTGTTGTAGAAGACCGCAGCGATTTGAGGCACCGTGGAGATCGCCGTCTTGTGGTGGATCGGCGCGATCTTGACGAACATCGTGACGATGTTACGGGCCGTTTCGAAAATGGTCGCCGACTGCATGCCACCGTCGGGCACCTCTGGGTTGAACGCCTCTCCGGCGGCCACCAAGGTTTCGTAGATGTGGTTGACAAGCTTGAAGACCGAGGAACTGCAAGATTCAAAATAAGATTAAACAAAGCTACATCATAAAGCTCACCTGATCTTGCACTTCTGAAACTTGTACATCTTCGGTAGGTACTGATCCGCGTCGGAATTCTTGATGTGTTTTGCGTGACCAGCCCTCCTTAGGTTGTCCTTCGTGCTCATGAACTCCATGTAATTCTCTTCCAGGTCGTCTTCGTTGCTGCCGACTTCGACCATCTCGATGTAGGGCTTGCTGATAAGGGTCCGCGCGTCGCCCATAATCTTGGCATCGTCGCTCCAGGAAGATCTTGTTGTGATTCTCGCAGAAGTCCTTCAGCAACTTGCAGTCGTTCCGGAAGAGTTCGATTTCAATCTGAAAACTTCCAATAAACTCGAAGCCAAAGACTAAAAGTTACCATCACGTTGTGGAACCTCGTGGCTTCACCCAAGACATCGCTGAAGGAGGCGTTCTTCTCCATTGGGACGGCCGGAGTGAGGCAATCCCGGACGATGAGATCCATGAGTCGGTCCCGAAGCCGGTCGCCAATCGCGGTGATCAGCAGCGTTTCGCCGATCTTCGTATTGCCGACGCCATCGGACAAATAGTTGATGATGTCCGTAAGTTTGCTGAAACGTTTGCCAATGATTTCGTGTTTAGAACACCTAGAACACATACCTGAACACGAGTTCTGGAGTTGGTCGTTCGTCCTTCTTCGTCGGCTTCGTGATCTGGAACGTTTCGGTGCCGTTGACCTGGCGATGCTTGAAGCTGTTGGCGCAGGCGGCGCTGCTGACAACGGTTTCGCAGAACCTGTCGCAGAACGTTGTGGCAAACGTCTTCAGCGCAGGGTCGAGCTTTCCAATCACCTCCATCGCTGTGAAGCACTTGAAACACAAAATTTAGATGGCTTTCAAAAGAAGAAAGTTCCAACTTCGGTCCAGGTAGGTTCGGCATCCTTGGAGAGCTTCAGTGTCCACTTGTTCGGATCGACGTGCTCGTAGGAGGCGAAGGTGAGCCTCTGCCGGAAATATTGATCCAGGAACTGTGCGAGCTCGGCTTGGCGGCTCACGAGCTCATCGCACAGCGCCGGATGAATTCTGTCCGCGAAGATGTCGGCGGCTCCATCTTCCTAGAAAAAGCAATATTACGATAAATAAACGATTTTTCAGTTACCTGGACAATCTCGTCAAGAAGCTTCCAGACCTTGGTGATCTGTTCGGCGACCTTGAGCGGCTCCTTGGTGGCCTCCAGCCTCCATAATGCGCTCATATCCTTTTCGATATGTACTAGCGAATCCAGGCGCCCTTTCAGCTCCTTGACGACGCCAAGTTTTTGGGTCACAGACTCATCCTAAAGAGCCAACTATCATATCAAAGACTCTTAGAAGATCCCAACGCACCTCATTCGCTGCAGGCGCCTCGCTCATGTCCTGTACGGCTCCTTCGATGGCGCCCAGTTTGAACGTCGCGTCGCTGAGGAGCTTCTGCGTCTTGCGTAGGGCAGCTTCGGACTCAGCGAAGGCTTGTGGGACGAACATCACGTAGTTCTCGTCAATTGTCCTGGCCAGATCTGCCACAGCTGGAATCATGATTTCATTAGCAATTTCCAGAATATAAAGAACATTACACTCAGTTCACGAAGTTTTTGCCAGTTTTCCGCGACTGAGTGGATTTGGACTGGTCCCGTACCTGTGTTGATTTCTCTTTCAATGACGGTCAGCCGTTCGTCGACCGTATGCTGGTCCAGAGTAGTGTCCGCCAAGTCGTCCATCGTGAGGAAATGGCCTCCAACGATGGTGCGGCGACGCGCTCCCATGGTGTTTTGTTTCTGAAAGCAAAGAGAAGGTTAACGATGCAATTAAGAAAATGACACGGTTAGAAATCTCAAGAAATCATCAGTAAAGACGTTAAAATACGCGGTGCGAAAATATCAGCCACAGGAAGGATCTGATTTAGGAAAATCCAGATTCCTAGAAAATCAAATTCTGAAGCAAAAATGGCAAAAACTTCGTGAATTTGTTGACCAATCATTGAAATGCATTTGATGGATCCGAAATTGGGTTCTGGAAATCAGGACGACAAGGCGCAACAGAAGTGAGGAAATGCGACAACGCGACAAAACGAAGTTTCGCTTCCCGCCGTAATCGCCGTTTGAAATTCGGAGCGCGCGAGAAAGAAATGCTTCCCACGTTCGGTTTCGCTGGTTCAAAAGGTTGTCAGCAAGGGTTTGAAGGAACTCGAATCCGAGCGGGTCAGCGTTGGAATCCAGGTAGCGGCGGCCTTATTGCGCGCCACAAAGGGCGCGAGCGAGAGGCGTTTTTGAGTTTTGTCGGATCTTTAGTCCAGATTTAGTCCAGGCAAATCGCTGCGGGAGCTTGGATTGAATTTTGTCGGGCGCGCGGCGGATTTACTCCGGTAAACGTCGTACTTTCGCTTGTTTGGTGTGGACTAAATTGCGAATTCGGCGCGCTGAGTTCATTAAATGCCACGCTTTCTCGAGTTTGGAGAGGCCTTGGAGCGAGATTCAGTACATACTTTTAGAGATGGCGCTCTCGATTCCCGAATCGCTATTTTGCGTTTAGTAGACTTCAGGATTGCTCCGAAAGGGACAGGCCTAATTCATGGCTGTTGTGTGGCCATGGCTTCTGTATGGTCACAGCTTCTGAATGGCCATGCCCGTTGTGTGGCCATGGCAGGGTGCAATTCATGGCCACGGGCTTTTGCGCCGAAGGCGTCTGGCAGCGGGGATAGTATTAGGCTCGAGGCAGCCTCACTTAAACAGCGGGGATAGTAGGCTGGGGCTGGAGCATCTTAGGCTTAGGTTTGGACATTTTCATTATAGTTTTTTGAGAGCGCCGAAGGCGCGACAGTTGGCGGCACCAACTTGATAGGAACAACATAGCCACGCAAACCTTTCATATAGATTTGACTCTTGAAAATATAGGAAATCTTACACTTGTCAAAAGTGCGAGGCCTGTCTGCTAAGTGGGTTCAGCTGTATGTCGCGCCTTCGGCGCTTCCAAAAATCCAAGAGATTAGCGATAACTTCGCTCAGAGAAACGCGCTTGTTTGCAAGGACTTCAGTAAGCACTAGTTGAAATGAGATCGGATTAAATGATTGGCTATAGCAAGCGACTGCTGTAAGAATTCGTCACTTCTTGTGCGCCTTATCAGCAATGAAGACAAGAAGAATTCCTGTTACACTTGGCTAAACCTGTACGGAGATGGTTAAGCAGGGTTACTGTAGATACATGAGGACATCTGACTGATAGATGAGTAGTCTAGAAATTCACGCAGTGGCAGTTGCCTTAAAAATCAACATTTCCTCTTTGTGCCTCAAACCTCATGATTTGTCTCTATTTAGTCCGATCCAAAGCTTCTGCAAACTCGAGAAACCGCGGCATTTCATGGACTAAATCCTCAGAGCGCCTAATTCGTAATTTAGTCCACACCGAACGAACGAAAGTGCGACGTTTACTGAACTAAATTCGCCGCGCGTACGACAAAATTTAATCCAAGGCTCCCGCAGCGATTTCCCTGGACTAAATGGTAGTGCCAGGTTTGTCAAGTGGATCCGCAAAGTTCACCCTCCCATAGGTTCGGTTTGGATGCAGGCGAGCGATTTTGGATACATGATCGTATGGATCCGCAAAGTTCAGACGCGCGCAGGTTCGGTCTTGGATCCATTACATGTCAGTTGATCCGCTGAATGGATTTGGACTGATCTTGGTCTCGATCTTGGAGCGATCTTGGATGGACTGCATGAGGAAATTCTGAGGGAATGTGTAGAACAACCATTGTGTAACCTTTTATCAACATCTGAATGCTGTGCTCAAGTGAGAAGGCTAAAGCTGACGGTATTCACTCCATCGAACAAGATAATGTCTTGATCGAGATCGGCACGCAGTTTCATGTCTGTGGAAACCGGTTTACACTCCGGGTGATGGGAGACTTTTCGATTCAGGTATCCCATCCACAACGCGGATGATTGGAAGGCCACGAGAGCCGACCAATCTGCACAGCATGCATTGATTGATAGGACGCTATATTCCTAGCTTTGTTTGTACTCAACATGCAAAAGGCACGGGGACCGTTGCCTTCAGTTACCTCAACGTTGACCCTCCGAATTTGACGCTAATACGTATTTGCCGGTGATTTCGACCCTAAACCGAACCAATCTCGACGTTTACGTGTCAAAGGATTTGAAAATGGATCCAGACCGATCCTGTGCGCGTCTGAACTTTGCGGATCCAAGGTTCCGAGCGGATTCTCCCGTCGCGCGACGGTGGATCCAAAATCACCCGCTGATTTAGGAGGATGAGCTTTGCGGATCGATCATTTGACAAACGTAGACGCATCGGACTAAATCGGACTAGATCATCCGACAAGAATGAACGCACCGCGTCATTGCAGCCACTCACGGCAGGATCTGTAGTTCGAATTCTGCAGAGCTCAAGACTTCGCATATTCGGTCTTAATCCAAAATCCAAGCTTGTCAATATCGCGGTCGGCGAATCGCGATCGCCGCCTCCCTATTTAGCTTCGGGAACAATGCATCGAAACGGAAAATGATTTCATAGAAATTGCGACGTGATTCCTAAATGAAGCCCAAATTACGATTTAAAAAACCATCAACAGCTGTTATTTCAGCTGCAGGGGCACAGCGAAGTCTTGAATAGCCAAAATCGTATCCAAGTTTCGAGATTTTCGCGTGGAATGGGAAATTCGAGACGTTGGAAATATCGCCCGACATGGATATCTTGTTTTTCTAATTCCTTGACCAGGAGAGCACCGATTTGCTTGTTTTGAAGTTCATTTGAAGCGCGATGAGTAGATCTACAAATTGGCCTGATGAATTTTCATTTAATTCCGTCTTGTCCGAGAAATCTGCAATGTTATCCGAAAACCACAATTTTTGGATCAAAACTGACCAACTTCAAATCTCAATAACTCGACAGGTTTTTTACCAATCGTGCTCATCTTTGGATTTGTTGTATGTATTGACCATTTGAAACTTTCTGTCTAATGAATTTTCCAAATTTATATTTTTTGCCGAGATATCGGTTAAAACAGGGTCAAAAAGGTCATTTTCAAAGATTCAATCAATCGAATATCAATCGAAAGGTTTCTTGGCTTTAAATGGCGGAATCCGCTCGAATTTTTTAAATCCGTGCGCTTCTGGCCAAGAAAACAGATAAAATAGGACCGACCGAACGTGCGAAATGGTGGAACACTTTTTTGCAGACTTGTTTGCGACTGACACCATGAATCAATCGATCACTTTGACGAAAAATCACTGTCACTATCGGAAACAGATCGTGACATCCATGCGGCTCTTTTAGTCTTCTCCGTTTTCTCAAGATTCACTCAACTTTCCCTGTAGCCTCTCCTTGTCAATCTTCGATTTGAGCTTACTGTTATCAACGTTCCCCTGCAAGATAGGTACAGGGAATAGAACTTAAAATTCACTAGAACTCAGTACTATTTATATACTGAAGTGCGTCGGTGAGGGGTGGTTCGCTTTCCACAGTTTCGACCTTTTACCATCTTCCAAGGATCCGTTGGCTTCTTCCCTGAATCCGGTGGCTCGAGACGGCGACATGTCATCAATGAAAATGAGTACGAATTGAAAATTAATGCTCCTTTTAGCTTTGACAGTGGAGACCTTTCCATCCAGATCTGAGATATCTGCGCAAATATTGCCCAGAACAGTATTCCTATGGGAGGTAGGACATTTCAGCGCCGGACATTTCAGCGCCGGACATTTCAGCGCCAGCCGTTTCAGCGCCGGACATTTCATGGCCGTTTCAGCGCCAGCCGTTTCAGCGCCGGACATTCAGCGCCGGACACTTCAGCGCCGGACACTTCGCGCCAGCCGTTTCAGCGCCAACTGGTTCAGCGCTAGCCGTTTCAGCTCGCACATTTTGCCGCTGGGATTCTATAGGCGATTTTATAGCAGTATACCTCATCTGCTCCGCAATATCGCAATCTTTTGGCGAGGTCGGAATATTAAGAATCGGGCATTCTGTGATTGCGTCCTACTCAAATATATACCAACAGTAACTTAAAACACAGATCAAATAAGGCAGGAAATCAGCTAGAACAGATAAAAGATTGGCATTAGTAAGTGCGGGACTAAGATAGAGCCACCTTATAAAAATCCTATGCCCGTTTTTAAACAGTTAGCTACGTTTGACATGCGATAATCATGTTTAGCACGTTAATTTAACCTAAAAACATGTTATAGCTTCAAAAAAGACGTCATAAGTCAAGTTTGAAAACTTTTGGGTAATATACCAGCAGGCCCCCTCCCGAGGACCCTCTCTCCATTCATTCCGTCGCTCCGCGCCCGACCGGTCGCTGTCTGTTCCAAGCCTGGAGCGACCCGGTCATTTTGGAGAGCGCTCTCGCGTTTGATCGGTTGGTTTTGCAATACCACCAACTCGAATACCTTCCATAATCACGGTCATCGTCGGTGCAAGAAGAAAATTCGAACTTTTTTGTGCAGCCTACTCACCTTCGCTGCCCGGAGAGCTGTCGTTAAAGCCTACACACCCGTTTCCAGGCGCCTTCGGCGCAAAAACATAATAAAAATGTCCAAGCCTAAGCCTAAGATGCTCCAGAGGCCAGCCCCAGCCTACTATCCCCGCTGTTTGAAAGAGGCGCTTGGGCCTACACCCCGCTTCCAGGCGCTTTCGGCGCGGAAACCAAAGCGTGTGGTGGTATTGCAAAACCGACTGAACAACGCGAGAGCGCTCCCCAAATGGGTCGCTCCAGGCTTGGAGAAACGCTGAAACGGCTAACGCCGAAATGTCCGGCGCTGAAATGTCCGGCGCTGAACGGTGGCCTGGCGCTGAAACGGCCAGCGCGGAAGTGTCCGGCGCTGAAATGTCCGGCGCTGAAACGGCTGGCGCTGAAATGTCCCATCACCTTCCTATGGTTTACTTTAATGAGTCACTCCTTTTTGTTAAAATCTTGTACGGTCCCAATAAAATGTTTATTCGATTTACAAGCTTTCCAAACCCGTATTCCAGCTTGCACTTCACTGACTTTCGTAGCTGTTTGAAGTCGATCGGGAGCGTCTTCGCTTCTTCTCCTTTTTGTGTTTCTGAAACGAAAAATGATCCAAACCCGAAATGCCCTCCTCACTTTCTCCTTCTTTTCTTTGCTCTCCTTCTTATTTTTCTTGTGTTTCTTGTGCTTTTTCTCCTTCTTGTGCTTCTTCGAAGACTTCCTAGTCTCATCCTCTTCGCTTTCAGGTTCCGGAACCAGGTTTGGAGGCGGTAGAGGCCCGAACTCTTCGTCCAATTCCCGCATCTCCAAAACGGAAACGAACTTTTTTTTCGAAGGTTCGCTGACAGCCGCTTTAACGCTCGGCTTTGGTGAAGGACGAGAATCGCGAGGTTCGTCATCGTCAAACAACGATTCTAATCTCTTTTCAGGACGCGTTTGACCACCGGATAGAGGCTCCTCTTCTTCAATTTCGTCATCGGATGCCCCGAAGATCGCCTGGAGTAAGTTCAACGAAGGCCCCGCAACCAATCCAGATTCGGTATCATCTTCAACGTCCGACTCGTCATCTTCGAAATCGTCATCGCTGAAGATATCGTCCTCGTCCTCCAGCGCTTTTTCCTTCTCTGACTTCCTTCTCTCTTGCTTAACAAATGGAGGATGCGCTTCCTTGGACTTCAGCTCATTTTGCGTATTGGGAAGACCAACTCCGAGTAACGCGATATCTTCGATGCGCGCGGTCGCTGCCGCAGGACGTTTCTGAAGATGCATAACACCTTGGACACTCGAATAAGGATATGGATCCGGGACATTGAAGAGCTTGCAGAGATTCTTCACCGGATACCACTCGAACTGTTGTCGCGTAAGAGGACCAAACATCTTCGACTTTACCGCTGCTAAACGATCGCTATCCTTTGATCGTTTCTGAAACCATTTGCATTAGTACCACAAATACTTTCAGAAAACCTACCTTCGAAGAATTAGCATCTTCGTGAGTAGCTGATGTAAACCTCGACTTCAACATCTCCGCAAGAGGCGCCGTGAAAGCCAGATTCGCAGCGAGAGGAACCTGCTTTTGACGGACTTCAGGCAGCAAATCGCGTTCGTCCCTACTGAGGTACTTCTGGAACTCTTCCACTTCCCGATCCCACTCGAGTTCGGTCATATCAATCGGCTGGGGGAAGGTCAGTCCTAAACTCAATATTACGCATACTGTCTTATTTCAGGTGACGAACCTCTCCGCAGGTATAGCCGATATTGATGGAATCTGTGCTCTTTCAGTGGATCCTCCGCGAACGGAGATACTTTATCAGGATGCTGCTCCTCAACGACTTCCTCCTTATTTTCTCTCGTTGGATGTTCCTCAATCCTACGTTCTTCTTCCACTGGCTCAACTTTCTGCAAATCCCAGCGAGATTTCCTCTTCGGCTTCTTATTCCAATTTTCCAGTTTCTTCCGCTCCGCATCAGGTAGTAGCTCCATGACTGACGCAGATCGGTCTCCAAGGAACCGTGCCCTTTCTGTAACACTCAACTTTTCTCCCATTTTCCGAACAAGATCAGGCATCTCGTCAACATTGAGAGGAACCGGCTTATGGACTGCGCGAAACCCTGCCGGGAGTTTAGGAGCGTCGTAAAATTTCCTCGCGTTTAACCGTTTTTCGGCCATCACGAAAGTGTAATCGGCTGAAACAGGCTTGATTAAACATTTTCTGTACAATCATCAAGCTCACATTTAGGCGCATCCTTGGGTCCTTTCGTTTGGCCCAATTCGAAATCGTACTGCGTCATATCGAAATTCGTGTAGATGTCTTCGTCGTCCTCCTCGAACACTCCGACTCCAAAGGCTTGTCCTCGGATTCCTTTCCCGCCTTTTTTTTTCTGCAAAGCAGCCGCATTGAATCCCTTGCGTTGGTCCAACGCCGAGGACGCTTCAAGTCCGCGGTATCCTAAGCCTTTCGTCCCTTCGTGGGACGAGAAATACACCGGCGGGATATTTTCGGGCGCAAAGGCAAAATCGGGCGCCATTTCTTCGAACAGCTTAACACCTTCCTCGTCGAATTTCGCTCGGATTCCACGTGATTTCATCTCGTGGACCTTGTGGCGTTCCAGCTGTCGCTTCGACATCAGCGCGCCAATTCCTTTTCCTTCCTTCCATCCCATCTGTTTCAACAAGCGTACTCCGAGTGATGCTCTGAAATTCAGATGAAGATCTTGAATTACTTCAATGTAACTTACGGCACTTCGACAGGTCGGACGACTGATTCCAATTCGGAGGAAACAGTGACAGAGCCAGCCGATCCACCTGGGTGCTCCCAAGCTAATCGCTTCCGGGTATCCTTGGTGGTTGTGAGCAACCCGCCGTCCGCAAAATCGACCTTCGTTCGGATTTTCCGCCTGGAGATTCCAAACTCTCCGAGATCTTCATCGTCCATGAAATCTTCGGCCATCCGCTCCGTGTGTTCGGCTCGGCTCGCCCGAGAAGAGGTGAACGTTTGAGGTACCCATCCTAGAATAAATCCAGTGATCCACAGATTAAAGCAGGGACAAACTAACCATGTTTAGTTCCGACTGTGTTAAAATATCCAGCTGAGAATCCTCCAGTAAATGCTCCATGAAACCGTTTTCGTCCCTTTTCGTCCGTCGCAACCTGCTCATGGATGGGCGTCGGTTTCTTGGAGATGGCACCCTGCTCGTCCTCCAAAGCCTCGAACTGGGTGCCGTAGATGGCAAAGTGGTCCATTCCTAGAAGAATGGACGACGTTTCAAGGCCGTATTACTTGCGCATTCAAATAAATTCTAAACCCGAATTCACACGACTTGAGAGGCGACAACATAGATTGTTTGGAACGAAATTTACTTCAGATTCAGTCAGATCAGTAGAGTAACATTCAAAGAATAAGTTAACGCGCAACAAAGGTAAAACGGTTGCCGCGATCAACGACGGGAGGACTTCGGAGGCGGACGGACGAAGCACCAGGTGACCTTGATATTCTGGCCCAGCAGATCGGTGTCGTTGAGCTGCTCGATGGCGTTCGCGGCTTCCTTCTGAGTTTCGTATTCGACGAGTGCGTATCCCTTCAGGAATCCGGTGCGGCGATCCAGATTCAGAGCGATGTTCTTGATCTCTCCGAACTCGTTAAACTTGTCGTGGATGTCTTCTTCCTGCGCTTCTTCGTGGACGTTGGTGACGAAAATGATCCAGCCCTAAGATCCAGTTTTAGAACACAAGATACAAGATCCACACTTACCTCGACCGATCTCTGAGGTCCGGCGGTTCCGTCGTCGTCCACGCTCTCGTAGGCCTTGATTTCACTCTGCGAGGTGTTCGAGGTACCGAAGCCGCGTCCCTTCTTCTTGCTGGCCTGAGCGCTAAGCTTGCTCACTTGCTCGTCTCCGGTGTCCATCTCCACATCGTGATCGGCGGCCATTTTGGATCTGAAACAGGATTTTATTGTTAATGGATATAATGAACATTTACACAATCGAAAGGTCGAACGCGTACACGAGATCGCGAAATAAGTAGATACACAGCAAAGTTAAATTCCATAAGGAGTCGAGTTGGCCAATCTGCGGATACGGCGCGTGTTACGGTCTTGGTTTCGCATCTTCTTCGCAATTTCAGCGTCGGTGAGCGTTTCCAGGAACGGACCCCACTGATCTACGTCCGGTCGGTTGCGGTATGGATTTTCTATGACAGGCAAGGGAGATTCGCTAAAGGCGTACGTGCGGAGATTCCAGGACAGCTGGCCTGCAACAGCTAATGGTCATAAAGGTCAAAAGGGGGGGACCGGCTACCTCTGATGGAATAGGCAACCGCGGACACAAATTCGCCCCCAAGAGCAAGTTCAGAGCAGAGCTTCTGGGCGAACTGCTCGGGGCTGTTGTGAGGATCGCTCATGTCCCACTCGAACTGATCCACGAGCGACTGATTTCCCACGTGGATATTGAGCTTCAGGACCGCTCGCTGGTCGGTCAGCTGGTTGTCCACAGGCACAGCCTCGCCAGCCGCGTCGATCTGCTGGTAGATCGCTTGGGTGATGGCCGGGTGGAACGTGGGGATGGGCAGCTCCAAGTCCTCGCAGATGACCTCAGCGAAGATCTCGGGAGTGACGATCTTGTCGTTCTTGTTGTAGCAGAACGTGTCGCGCAGCTTGACGCCGTCCAGTTCCATGTCCAGGCGGATGGGAATTAACTCCTCAGATTGATCTGAGTTCTCCAGGACCTTCTTGAACCCGTCGATGACGTCATCAGGACAATAGCCGAAGTCGCGAATCCTCATACGGCCTTTAGCGTGAGCGACGGGGGTCGAACAAGGAACGGACTCCAGATGGTGTGATCCACTGCTGACCTGAAAAACGCAAACTTATATAGCGAACAGAACATGGAAAGCTAGCCTGTTGTCCAAGCCAAGCGCCAGTTCCCGAACGAGAAGGCTTCAGCGAGGTCGAAGACTCATTTCGCACGGGATTCGGAGTAGATGAAGCTGGAGCGTTGCGATACTTTTCCTCGTGGCCGGCGAAGATCTCTTCGATTTCGCTTGCCTTCACCAGCATGATGTTTGTGTTGATGCAGGTACTGGTGCACTGGAGCTCCTGGATTCTCTTTTTCTGCTCCATGGTCGCGAACTTCTTCCATAACTGCGGGTACTTCTTGTACAGCGTTCCGCGATGGAATTTCAGGTAAGATCCGACTTCGGAGCCGATGTAGTAGCGCTCGCCGTCCTCGAGCTGGAACGACTGAGGCCGCGGGCCGTAAGTCTTTGACATGGCCCGAATCTGGAATGGAACGGAGGTCAAAAGTGCAAACGATGCGAAAACGTGGAGGATTGAAGACGTTATAAATGCGCGGATTAACGGAAAGCGATGCGGTGCCGCGTTCGACGATCGCTTTGTTTGATCAGGGAGATCGTGACGGGAGCCGGTGGATTTTGAACCTTGCAGCCCCCTGCAGTCAGGCTGGTTTTGAACCTCTTTGCAGCTTTTTGCCGTTTTGCAAACTGATTTCGGAAGCCGGGGCGCTGTTGACATTCGGAGCGCGCGGTTCACAAAGCAGCCGTCGAGTGCGCGCTTCCGTTCGCTTTTGTTTGTCGAGTGTTTCTGCTCCACTTTGAGGTACTCGTTCAGCGCTTAACCCCAAGCTCCCCCTCACCCTCTAATTTCCGCGTGCTAATGACTCCGCTGGCAACAGATCTCCTTGTTTCCAACCTTTCTTCAAGCTTAATTTTGTGTTTCCTCACCGCCGATCCATCATCTCGGTTCGAGTTGCCAATGAGTTTAAACACGGTGTTTCGGAGGAGGACATCGTCCGCCCGAAGGCGTTCTTCTCGCGTCGGCTTTACAACATTCACTCCTGGCCGCAGCAGCTCTGATTTATTCTCGCGATCTTTGCGATCGATCCGCGGCCCACCAGAATATCCGGTAGCCTTCGTCTTCCTCGCTTTACTCATTTCAATCTGGCTTTCCAAAGGGATCCCAGGGCTGGATCGCCTTAGGTCCTCGGTTCTATCTGGACAGAAAATGGCGCCGTTCTAGCGGCCCCCGCCTTCCTTGACAACTGTCGCCCGTCGGGTAAACATGTTGTCTCCGCGTTTCTCAGCTTTCCATTCTCAACACTTCTCAACTCTCATTCACCCTGTTTTAGAACGTAGTTAAACTTCCGAGAAGCTAAGAGAAGCTGAGGAACCCCGAGGAAGATGAATATTGTGCGCCAAAGCAAGTTTCGCCACGTGTTCTGCAAACCCGTGAAGCACGAATCATGCATGTCCGACATCAAAGTGACGGAGATCACCTGGGATTCGCTGTTCTGCGACGTGAACCCTAAATTCATCGCGTTTATCAACAAGGGTTCCGGAGGCCCATTCTTGGTTATTCCCGTCAATAAGGTAAGGATAAACTTGTTTAGATGTACTTATCTGTTTTGCCACTCTGAACTTACTCTAACTAAGAACAATCACAGCTGACTTTAAGTTATGTGAAAGTTAGAGCATTACTGTACTTCAAAAAAGCCTTTTATTCTTCTTACATCCAACCGTATCCACGACTCAAAAGTTGACCTTTTGTTGTTTTGCCGGTCAAATACTTTAGTTATGCAATACAGGCGGGCCGCATAGACAAGGACTACCCCTTTGTGGACGCCCACAAAGCGCCGTGCCTGGAAATCGCCTGGAGCCCCTTCAACGACAATGTCATCGCTTCATGCTCCGAGGACACAACCACGAAGGTGTGGCTGATTCCGGATCGAGGCCTCACCAGGACCATCTCGGAACCCGTCGTTGAACTCTGTGGTCATCAAAAGCGAGTCAACACGCTCGCTTGGCATCCGACAGCCAACAACATTTTGTTGACAGCTGGTGAGCGAAACTATTTCCCGGAAAATGACGGTTAAATGTTGTTTAGGCGGCGAGAACACGCTACTGATGTGGAATGTGGGCACGGGCGAGGCCCTGCTTGAGATCGGAGGCCATCCGGATCAAATTTGGTCGATTGGGTTCAACTACGACGGAAGCCAATTTGTGACCACGTGCAAGGACCGTAAAATTCGAATTATGGACTCGCACACAGGAGAAGTGGTACAGGAGGGAATGGGCCACGAGGGAGTGAAGCCTCAAAGGGCCATTTTCACGCGGGACGGTCGTCTTGTGACCACGGGATTCACGAAACGATCCGAGCGCCTCTACGCGCTCCGTGACGCTTCGAATATCTCACAGCCGGTGATCCAAGAAGAGTTGGACACCAGCAACGGAGTCCTCTTCCCCTTCTACGACGAAGACACCGGTCTCCTTTACCTCATCGGAAAGGGAGATTGCGCCATCCGCTACTACGAAGTCAACGACGACCCTCCATTTGTCCACTATATCAACACCTATACTACTTCGGAGCCCCAGAGAGCTGCTGGATTTGTGTGCAAGCGCGAATCTATAAACTGACTACCAAGGGAGTCGTCGATGTTCTCCAATTCTTTGTTCCTCGAAAATCGGATTTGTGGCAGGTATACAAGACTCAGCAGTTTCACACTTCAAACAGAATTTAAAAGTGGATTGCGTAACCTTAAGACGTCTCCTTCAGGCTGACCTCTACCCGGATACCCGAAGCATGGTTCCCGCTCTCACCTCCGAACAGTTCGTGGAGGGCGCCAATGCCCCTCCGAACTTGATGGCCGTGAACCCCGCTGCTGCGGAGGCTAAACCCAAGATCCAGGTCGCGAAGAAGGCGAACATCTTGGCCTCTCTGCAGCCTCAAGCGTAAGTGATCTATCCTCCTGCAGCAATCCTCGCTCCCTAATCTTTTTAAGTCAAGAGAGCCCGGTGTCCTCGAACCAGCCGTCGCCTCAACCGTCGCCTCGCGCTTCGGAAGCTCCGGCGTTTCAGCGTTCTCCGCGGCGTCCTGTAGTCGACGACGACATGGGAATCGTCCGCGTGGAGAGGCAGCAACAGTCTCAGCAAAGAGATTCCTCGCCTCCGGCTACCGAAAGGCCGAATCCGATGATTCCGAAGAAGCAGGTCGCCTTGAAGTCCAGAGAACGCGACGGAAACATGACCGAAGGACAGAAAAGAGCCGCCGCCGAGTTGGAACGTATCAAGCGCGACCAGGCTAGGACTGCCACAGGTGTCTATTGACTCATCTAAACCGCCTTTATACGAACTGTCGTTTAAGGAGAGGAGCTGATGCCTCCTTCCCCCAGTAGAGGAGCTAGCCACTCGCCGCGCCACAGCATCGCCTCGACTTCGGGAGGAGAGGTACTACGACCACAAACACAAACCCGTTTAACTTTCACGATTACAGCCTCAATCTATGGACGAGCTGCTCGCAGACATACAAAAGATGAAATCCATCCTCCGTCAACACGAGCGCAGAATCCGGCTCCTCGAGGACCAACTCGCCGACCAGAACATGGCTGATGCTTACGGTCTGTAATAGCCCATCGACTATTCGTCCATATTTTATTCTTTAAGATGTCCAAGACGCACATTACATGTACACGCTTTTTAATCTTGTCCAAAGTCATAACAAAAAATCAACGTAACAAAACCAAACAACAACAACGACAACAACTTGTAGCAAAAATTAAACTTGGCATGGACTAACAATTCCCAGGCCCGCAAATTTGACGCCGAGGTTCGCGGTGTCCATCAATCGGAGTCCGACGAATCGGGCGTGGGCTCCTTCTTGGGCTTCTTACTCTTCTTCTCCTTCTTGGCGGCGGGTTCGTCATCGTCGACGGCGTCCATCGGCTCCTCCTTAGACTCGACCTTAGCCGCAGCCTTGCCAGCGCTGCAGTCATAGTACGGGCTGACGAAGTCAGCGGGCGTATTGTCGTTGCGCTTTCCGTGCTTGTCAAGGAGTCCTTGCTTAATCATCTGCTTCTTCTTGGACGCGAAGGGTCCAAGGCTCCACTTGCGCGCGTATGTGTCGCGGTCCATGATGACGCGCTTGATCTTCGCAATGATTCCGTGTTCACACGAGGCGATGACGCTAGTGGTCATCGCGGCCTTCGCTAAAAATAAAGGCTTAGGAAATGTTTATTAGCTTATGCACACACCAATGCATATGGCTTCACCCTTAGTGGTGCACACGACGATTTCCTGGTCAACTTCGATTCCGTCTTCGAAGCGCAAAAGACCAGGCGCCAGAATCTTGGCTCCGTAGCAGATGGCGTTGACCTATAATGGACTACATGAGTACACATGGTCACGAGATGGATTGACATACAGCACTGTCCTTCATGATCAAACGCTTGTGCTTGACAAGAAGAGCCTCGAGAGGGCGCACGATTCTGCGCAGGTAGAGATCCTCGTTCTGATGCTCATACAAGTACTGAGCATCGAGGATATCGTGCATCGTGACCAGCTGGTCGTTCTCGGAGGTGACGCCGGAGCGCACACGACGGAGCTCCTGCATCTGCGCTCCGCATCCGAGGAGAAGACCGAGGTGGATGACGTGCGTACGCACGTAGGTTCCGGCTTCGCAGCTGAGCCAGTAGATACCCATGTTCTGTTCGGGCAAGAATTCGATCAGCTTGTTGTTGTAGATGGTGCGGACGCGAAGCTGACGCTTGACGGCCGAGATGACCGGAGGGCGCTGGAAGAGCGCTCCGGTGAGCTTCTCGAGGGCCTGCTTGATCTTGGACTCGTCCTCGACGGCTTCGTGGAGACGGAAGATGCACACGTACTCCTTTCCAGCTCCCTGCTGTGACTTAGCCAAGCGAGTGGCGCGGTCGAGGCACACGATGAGGCATCCGGAGACCTTGGGATCGAGAGTTCCGCTGTGGCCGGTCTTCTCACACTTAAGAATCTTCTTGATCCAGGCGACGACTTCGTGACTGGAGGGATTCGCGGGCTTATCAAGGTTGAGCACTCCATACTGAATGTACTTTCTTATGTCGCGCTTGAGAGGCGAGCATCCTTCGGGCAGCGGCGTGAAGTGGCTGGTGAGCACGTTCAGATCTTCGAAATCCTAAAATCGGCATTTTAGAAGCGAAATTCGAGCGCGCAAACGTACCTTCAGAAGAAGAGGCCACTGGCTGCTCTTGAGTTTTAGTCCTTCCGACGACGACTTCAAATGGAACTCGTTGGCGGCCTGAGTTTCGCCAAGATTTTTCTTCGATGATTTTCCCATGTTTTGTCCGCTGAAAACGAGCAAAATCAGGCGTAATAATAAAAGCGTAAATCGCGGTCAGCGCACGAGCGCGGACTGAACAAATCCGAGACGGGCAGAGTTTCAGACGAAAATCTAGACCCAGACGCGAATTAATCCGCTCGCAACACAAATTGGGCGAAACAAAAAATGCGAAAGTAACGAAATTCGAAAATCGACGGTGACGGCGCGGGCGGCGACGCGGATCGTTCAGACCGAACCGAGTTCCGGACGGTATTTCCGTTTCAAACGCGAACTCTCGATTGGAATAATTGCAGCTTGCAAGGATTTCGAAGGCCTACGACGTCGAAATCGCGAATCCGGATGATGACGGCATTCTCCGATTTTGCGATTTCGGACGGCGGCGCCTGCGAAGAATTCCGGAAACTCCTTCCAAGACCGCTGTCGGAATCGAATGCCGTCCGTGGTAAACTGCGCCGAATCCGCGTCGCCCGCAAGAGGCATCGAAAACGCGGGACGCATGACGTCGAAGAGAGTCGAACGAAGACGAGGGCTGGCCTGCCCGCACCCGTCGATTGTGAGATTTGCTGCGTGGGGAGGGCTGCTACGCAGCCAGAACCGAACGCGCGACGTTTCGCGGCTGATGCTCCTGCGTAGATTACAGTATCGGAGAACGAGTGCAAAAGTGGGTGTGATTGCAGCGTTTCTTCTCCCGCGTATTTTCGATTTGGGCGTCGCGGGCGCCGGTCCTCCGTCATTTCGTATTTTGTTGAGGTTGCGAAACCACCGGCCCTTCGCCAAGTGTCCCCGCTCTTCCAGTCGCTCCAACTTGTTCCGTGCGGTTCTTCGCTATTTGTAACCCCCATTTCGAAATTCCTATAAGGGTTGGGTCTTAGGGAACCCTTGCGTCTAGCGCCTTTTATCGTTCGTGAATGCTTGTGCGCGTGTATCTGCTTCAATTCCTGCAGGTGTGTGCTTTCAGACAATGGCATCTGGCGACGACGGAATCCCGACATTCAAGCTCGTCCTCGTCGGTGATGGTGGTACTGGAAAGACCACGTTCGTAAAACGACACTTGACTGGAGAGTTCGAGAAGAAGTATGTCGGTAGGTCCTCTCCATCCCACTACTTCCCCTAATCTGATCTGCTTTCAGCTACGCTGGGTGTGGAAGTGCACCCTCTTCTCTTCCACACGAACCGTGGCCAGATTCGTTTCAACGTTTGGGACACGGCGGGTCAGGAGAAGTTTGGAGGTCTCCGAGATGGATACTACATCCAAGGTAAGCTCATTGTCATCTATCCGCAGGGTCTCATAGCCTCGTTTTAGGCCAGTGTGCCGTTATCATGTTCGATGTCACAGCTCGCGTGACGTACAAGAACGTCCCGAACTGGCACCGGGACCTTGTCCGCGTCTGTGAGAACATCCCAATCGTTCTCTGCGGCAACAAGGTCGATGTCAAGGATCGCAAAGTGAAGGCCAAGACGATTACCTTCCACCGGAAGAAGAACCTCCAGGTAACATTTGCTCATTTTATTTTCTTAATTTAAGTTTGTCCATTCCAGTATTACGACATCTCGGCCAAGAGCAACTACAACTTCGAGAAGCCGTTCCTGTGGCTCGCCAGAAAGCTGCTTGGAGACCCCAACCTCGAGTTCGTCGCCATGCCAGCCCTGGCTCCACCCGAAGTCGCGATCGACCCCAACATGATCGCCGAGTACGAAAAGGAGATTGCGGAAGCTGCAAACGCTGAACTCCCCGACGACGACGATGACCTGTGATCTCCTCCACCACCCGTTGTAATGCAATACGTGTTGCTCGCTTTTTCTGTTACTTTGTAATGAATGTTGCTGACCGAACGTAAATTGTTCTCAGTATTTGTAAATTATGTTGGACTATACGTGGAGCTAGGAATCTGGGGCAATAGGGCGAAAGGGGGTGAGATGAGGAAAGCTGAAGTCAGACTTGGTTTGGAAGTTTGGTCGAAAATTGCTTTCGAAGGAATTAGTACCTAGCAAAATCCGAAAGAAGCGACCTTTTACAAGGACCGATTGCGTTTGTGGGTAAGACATCTTATTTCTTCCACCGCGGCCGTTGAAGTTGATTTGATTGAAATCGAAGCCACGGGCAGGAAAGCAACTCGGAAGGTACTTTTACTGCTTGCAACATCGTGTGCGGGTTCCGACACTGCTTTTGATGAACATCTAGTTCTGATTGCAGATCCTATCAAATGTAGTCGAATCCTCTTTATTGAAATGCTTTACTACGCCCAAACCACGATCCTCAGATTATGCTTGAAAGCATCTGTGGAATCA
This sequence comes from Steinernema carpocapsae, assembly GCA_000757645.3. NCBI lineage: Eukaryota > Metazoa > Nematoda > Chromadorea > Rhabditida > Steinernematidae > Steinernema > Steinernema carpocapsae. The sequence continues at coordinate 5,641,271 of AZBU02000005.1, forward strand.
AGCCGAGAAAGATGGCTTTAAAGGACGAATCACCTCGAAATATCTTGGCTCGCTAGATTGTAAGGGTTCCCAGATAACCCACTTCCAATATGATACGTTTGGAAAGAAAGAATGAGAGCTAGCCAATTCGTTATCGCCCGTGGCTTTCCATTCAGTTCTGAAGAATCACTTCAGCTACACGATTTGTGGTAAATCGACTCCTTAAATCTTATTAGATGGCAATCGAAAGAAATATATTTCTCATTTCTTCTAGCGCATCCTACACGTGTTCAATAAAAATTACCCTATACAGCTTCTTCACTGAATCTTCAGAATCGTCACGACCAGCAAAACTATAAAGCTCACAGCCCCAACCGCGAGATTCAGGCTTCGCTGCTCCCTCGCCTTCCGCTCCTGTTCTTGCTGGATGAGCTGCTCGAACTTCGGAAGCGGGTAACGTTCCTTCTTCCGCTGTCGCTCGATTTCTTCTTGGATCTTCCGCTCCTCTCGCTCGCGTTCTGCTGCTCGGCTGTCCTTGTAGTTGCTGCTACTCGGCATCTGATCTCCCTTGTCGTAGCGCGATCGGAACTTCCGCCCTCCAAACTCGGCGAAGAACTCGTCCGGCATGTCCCAGTGGTCGTGGAACTTCTGTCGCATTCTAAAAAGGAAATATTAGCACGAAATTCTTAGAAAGTTATGAAAGTGGATAAAGATTAAGAGCGCAAACAAAACCGGCTGAAGCCTTAAATTGGCCAAGCGGACTGCGACAGGATAAGGCCGCTCCTTCCGACTGCGAATCGTTCCACCAAATCGAGGCCATTGAGTCGGTCGCGTTCTTCGTTCGGTCGCTCCGTGCCCGCTAATATCCGTAGTCAAACTCAAACCTTGTGCTTCTCTGGAAATGCTCGAAGGTCTTCAGGTCGATATCCGGATCAGTATACTGCTTCGCCGGCCTTCCGGGTCCGCTGTATCCACCTGTCCGGCGAACACCTTGCGCATTCCAAGAATTTTGCCTCTGTCGCACAAAGGTCGCATCGTAGGCGCGCCTTTTGTCGTCGGAGCCCAAGATTTCATACGCCGCAGCCACCTAAATTCAAATGTTACCAACCGCACGCGCTCAAACAGACCTCACCCGCTGGAATTTGTCAGCAGTCTCTTTGTTGCCGTTGTTCGAATCGGGATGATATTTCTTCGAGAGCGAGTAGTACGCTGCTTTGATCTGCTTGGACGACGATGTTCTGTCCACGCCCAGTACGTCGTAGTGATTCTGCGTCGCGTGTGCCGACAGGTACCGCTTCAACACAAGCGGAGACCCAAACAGCGTGTTTGATCTCCCTCGAAGCGGCGATTGAAACATCTTGAACGATTCAATTCGACTAAAGTCGAAGACCCCTAAAGGAAGCCCAAAAGCCCAAAATAATAACCACTCTGTAACCTAGAACATATGAAACCACGGGTGTCGACCTCATCGGAGCTTCTGACAATTTCAAGAAGAAACAGTAAATGGTTTATTGGAAAACCGATTCAACAATAACAAAGAAAACAGTATGTTTACTGAGCAGCAACTTGGGTCTTCTGGGATGTGGCTTTGGTTCCCTCGCGGAATCCATTGCTGAAACAAAGCGATCAGCTTCGAGTGTCAAGCGGAGAGTTACTTACGTGAAACGGCGTTGAACCTTCTTCAAGTGACGCATGCGACCAGTTCCGGTGGTGCGGCGACGGATCGACTTGACGGACCACTGGTAGGTGCGCTTGCGCACAGCGGGGTATCCACACGACGAGCAGGTGTGCTTCTGGATGTGGTACGACGAGCGTCCGCAGCGACGGCACAGAGTGTGCGTCTTATTGTGGCGTTTACCAAATGAGGTGGTACCCTTCGTCATCCCTGAAATGAGAAAAGTGGATAAAACACGTTATTCGTTGACGCTCGATGGTAGCACACGCGAAAATACTACAAATCGGTACGTTCCGACATTTTGAATCCAAATTCAATTTAATCCTTGGGAAACATGCGAACTAGCCATGACCGGTACAGAAACGACACCAATTGAGATCCAAAACACGGCGGCGCACAAAGAGACATTTCTTACACTGCTCCAAGCCCAATATTTGCCTCTGAGGGCGACCAAACGATTCTCAGTGCCACAAAGAACGAAACGAGCTTGCAACAACAACGTTGACGGCTTCAAATCACCCACAACCACAAATTCAAATCCCAAACGTGCAGCAATTCCAAAAAGATGTCCTCGAACCGCCGATCCAAGGGAAATCAGCCTAAAGCCCGAACGTGCGACGGCATTGCCCTGTTGTCGTGGCGGGACCTCCGCGACGATTTGAAAGAAGAGTTCGACCGTTCGTCGCGGTTCGAGCGACGTCGCGATTTTGTTTCGGCGGCGATTTCGGGATTCGGGGCGTCGTTTTCTGTGGTTTCGGACGTGTTTCGAATGGAAGATGTTGTTGGCTTTGATCTGGCGAAATGGCGAAAATGAGCGAACGCGGGATCTGAAATTATGCTGAGGGTCAGGCCGGAAGAATTCGTAATATTGTGCAATATGGGATGGGAGTATCGGGAGAATCCATGTTTGTGACTGACTTTGGAGTGCTACTTGAATCTTTTCCTTAAGATAACTGAAATATTCGCGTTATTCCTATCTCCGAGTTTTAATTCAATTTAGTAAACGTTTTTTCCTATTTGCAGATTGATTTGGTTGATCAAAGGAAGAAGCTTCAGCCATGTCGATTCTCGCGAAAATCACCGAGATTGAAGCCGAGGTGAGTTCCCGAATCTACGTTTGGTTCTCAAATCCGGATTTAGATGGCTCGGACTCAACGAAACAAGGCCACAATGGGTCATCTTGGCATGCTGAAGGCCCGCCTGGCCAAACTCCGCCGCGAGCTGATCACCCCGAAGGGAGGCGGAGGGCCGACCGAAGCCGGATTCGACGTCGCCAAGACCGGGGATGCGCGAATCGGATTTGTTGGATTCCCCTCGGTGGGAAAATCGACCCTGCTGAGCAACTTGGCGGGCGTTTACTCTGAAGTTGCCGCCTACGAATTCACAACCCTGACGACCGTCCCCGGTGTGATCAGGTACAAGGGAGCTAAGATTCAGCTCCTCGATTTGCCCGGTATTATCGAGGGAGCTAAGGACGGAAAGGGTCGTGGTAAACAGGTCATTGCCGGTAAGCACCTCGATCGTATACAGTTGCATCACATGTTTATCTTTAAGTGGCCCGCACATGCTCTCTTATCCTTATGGTACTGGACGTGATGAAGCCACTTCAGCATAAGAAACTGCTAGAATACGAATTGGAGGGCTTCGGAATTCGGCTCAACAAGCAGGTACATCAACCTATAACTGTGCTTATAGAATTCTTAACTTTTTTCAGCCTCCAAACATCGCGTTCAAGAGGAAGGAGAAGGGAGGCTTGAACTTGACCTGCCTCGTAAGTCTTTCTCTCAATCCTAAACAAACTTAGATGCAATTTCAAGGTCCCTCAATCTGAACTCGACGTCGAAACGGTAAAAACAATTCTTGGAGAGTACAAGATTCACAACGCCGATGTCACTCTTCGATACGATGCCACGGCCGAAGATCTTATCGACGTCATCGAAGGCAACCGGTGAGTCTTGGCTCTTCAAATAGTGCTAAACTTGAGACCTAGAATCTACATTCCGGTTATTTACGTACTAAACAAAATCGATCAAATCTCTGTGCAGGTAAGCTAAGGTCATCTTTCATTTGCTTCTCATAATCCTCACCGTGCCTGCAATCCAACCCTTATCTGACGTTCTTTAGGAACTCGATATCATCTATAAGATTCCCCACTGCGTTCCCATTTCCGCTCACCACAAGTGGAACTTCGACGACCTCTTGGATAAGATCTGGGAGTATCTGAATCTCATCAGAGTGTACACGAAGCCCAAGGGACAACTTCCCGACTACAGCGCGCCCATCGTTCTCAACGCCGACCACCGCACGGTCGAAGATTTATGCATGAAGATCCACAAGACCCTCCAGAAGGACTTTAAGAACGCCTTGGTTTGGGGAAGTTCCGCCAAGCACAACCCCCAGCGCGTCGGAAAGGACCACATTGTCGAGGACGAAGACGTCGTTCAAGTCATCAAAAAGTGGGTTTTCCAGTTGCTCACCTGTAAAACTTTACTTTCAGGATATAAGCGGATTTGGATCGTGAAACAGTTGCTTGGAAGGCTTAATTGTTACGTGGCGGAATTTTATTGTTATGATGGTTTTTTCAGTGATAAATTGTTTTAGATTAGTCTACGCAGTATTTAAATGGAGCGTAAGGCGAAGCTGTTATTCCCGTAATCAACATTTATGTGCTTTTCATTAGATTGTGTGTTCATTGCAGCTGACCAGCGTAGTACTGTAGCCTGGACAAACGAGGATTCAGAAGTGATTTATTGATACCAATTAAAAATATCTGTGAATACCCAGTTCATGGCCGATCGCGCGCAGAGGGAGGGTCCTGGGCGGTCATCTCGGTCAATCAATACTCTATGTTCGGTATATACAATGGCACAGCGCGTGAAGACGTTTTGATTCGACTTTGACAAATGAGATTCAAAGGCAAACGTGGCGAGACACTTTCTGCTAAGCCTAAAAGTGGCAACTAGTGACGGTAGCAAATAGAAATTGAGCGTTTTGAGAATAAGTAGTAGGCGAAGGACTACGGGGAATCATGATTGAGGGCCGCGTCGGTGGCCACGGGCGGCATCGGGGACTCGCGGAGCCTCTCGTAGGTGTAGCGTTCATCCTCGGACTCCGATTCGGAATTCGACTGGGCGCGTGCACGCCTCGGCTGCTTCTTGGAGTTGTCTTCGTCTTCGTCCTCTTCCTCGGCCAACTTGTTGTACACCTCCGAATGTTCCACGTCGCTTTCATCGCTGGACCAATGGCCGAACTTGTGCGCCGTGTGGGACTTGGTGACGCCGGGGGACGCGAGGGCTTCGAGCCGATCTCCGAGCGGAAGCGGACTCGTGTTCCCGGAAGCGGAGTTCCCAATGACGCCTTCTTTATCGCCGGCTTCCGTGTCCGACTGCCGCGATCCTCGCCGGGACCGCGGCCTGTCGATGGGAGGCGAGTCGCAACCGCTCGAGAGCAGATTCGAAGTGTTCTCCAAGTGCTCGCAGTGTTCGGTGATTGGATAGTTCTCGTTCATGTCCGCCACGGAAATCTCGGCCGGATGCGACTCGTGAATCGACGTCGAGGGGACGAGCACGACGCTCGGGAGGCTCACTTCGTCCTGGCGGATCGAGAGCGCCTCGCTTCTGGGTTCGTCTTTGTACACGGAGATGGCCTCGCTCGGCGGTTCTGGGCCTTCGGATCGTTCTCTCACAGGCTCCATCTTCTTTGGATCCACTCGATGCGCCGTCCGCGGGAGCGTGTCACAGCTTATACCGTAATCCTCGTTTTCGTCGTAGAGCAGCTCAGCCGGCAGCTGTGAGGGATCGTAATCAAACATCCGGATCCGCCGGGGGTCGAGCGCGGGACTTTCGTCGACCACCGAGAAACTCGAGTCGTTGGGGAGCGTCGCGTTCTGCTCGAAGGTCTTCTTCTGCGTCGGAGCCTCCACGTCCGCCTTCTCGTGCGACTTCGACCTTCTGCGGCCATTCTCCTTCCCGTGGTCGTATGGAAGCAGTTTCTCCGTACAGGCACCGTAGTTGGTTTGTTCTGCTCCAGTCAGCCCAGCTTCTCGCTTCTTCACTCGTTGTTTGCGCCGGTGATCCCTGAAACGGAGGAGGCGGTTAGATGGATCGGGGAGTTGACAGCCGAGGGTGTAATAATTCGAGTGGATTTGGGGCAAAAAAAGATTGTGATTGATCGAGGGACACTTCGTGGCACTTTTCGGAGATTTGTAAACCCGCGGCGTAAACAAGTGTAAACAGGTGCAAAAAGAGTTCCGGAAATCAATTATTCTGGTGGTTATTTGCAAAAAAATACGACTCGCCTCGCGTGAAATAAACCCCGGTTTTTAATAAAGTTTTCCCAACGGCCGTTTTCAACCCCATTCTAAGGGATATGTCGGAAGGAAGCGTTTAGCGTTTAACAATCGAAGCGTCGATTCGCGGCTCATGAATTAGGCAGCTCCTCATGGGCTTTAATTTGTTGTTTATCCTCCTCCCGGCCAACGACCCCTTCAGGCGACAGCTGATTTGGATCGATTCTTCGTTTGTTCCGGCCCCTCTGCCTTCGTTAGTGTTTTGATGCGCGCGGCGTTAAAGAGATCGAGTGAAAGTGCGCTTTTTGGAGTTCGAGTTTCATTGTTTTGCCGGCGGGTGCGCGTGCTTCCGGCGCAATCGGCTCCCTTGCGACGCCGCTGGTTTTCAAGTCCTCAATTCGATCAGCGAGGAGTTCTTCCGCGCCATTCTCCTCCAGACCAAAAGCACCACAAGACTAAGCTGAGCCGGAGACGAAACGTCGCCGTTTTTCCCACTTCGTTTATCGATTTTCCGACTTTGCCCACTTTATTTTGGAGGGATGTAAAGGGAAGCAGGCAAAGATAGTTAGATAGAGAGTGGAGGAGGGGGAGGGGAAGTCCCGAATTGATGAAAAAGGGGCTGGAGACGGAAAAGGAGCTAAGGAGCACGTCCAGCCTGTTAGTGGGCCTCCCGATTGACGGCTTCTATTATAGCCTAAACGCGGCAACGGACACACTTCGACGATAACTTGGGGAAAAGAAGAATGCACGAGAAAACGCGGAAAGAAACGAGAGAACGGAGGTACCTGTAGATACGGTAGACGGCGATCGAGTAGCAGAAGATGAAAAAGGCGGCCACACCGAGGCAGATAACCTTGAGCCGGGTATTCGACTTGTCAGCAGCTGGCATCGCTTGAGGTACTGCGGCTGCGGCGGTTGGCATTGGCGGGTAGCCACCGAATGAATGGGTCGGATAAGCGAGGACAGAAGAAGCAACAGCGAGCGGCAAGATAAACACAAGTGGAAAAGGTGGATCAAAGTGCGGGAAAAAAGGAGTCGGGGCCTGTTTGAGCCCGACCCTCATTAGTGTTTGCAGCCTCGGAAGTTTAAATAAAAGAACAAAACAAACAATTTAGATTGCTTGAATTCCGATAATGAGCAGGCCATTCACCGTAATTAGCTTACCTGCAGATGCGGTAGATGGCTACGGCGTAACAGATAACAAAAAACGCTGTTACGATGCCGACGATGACTTGAAGGCGGGAGTTGGACCCTTCTTGGACGGGGGGCTCCGGTGGAGGCTTCGAAAACATGGAAATTGCGAGCTCACGGATGTGGATGCCGCCGAGCACGCGCGATAAGGGTCCATATTGTCCCGCGAGAATACTTTTAATCTTTTCCGGCTCCATGACCTAAAGCGGACAACAACTTTTTGATGACCTCCGGAGCGCCTGGAACCTGATAACCCTGAAGGTTTCCGACCACAGGTGCTTTGGCCACGACGAAGCTGATCGAGGTATCAATGAGGCTCGGAGAGGCACCGAGGTGCGTCGGCTCCGAGTATTCGACCCGGAGCAGAATCACGTTATCCTGCGTGAGAAGGGGTTCATCGTAATCGTCCAAACGGAGCTCAGGCTCGTCAGCTACCTTGTCAACGCGCAATGTGATCCCTGGGCACTCGTTAACCAGATTCTGGCAGTAGCTGCTCACGATCTGCGCGATCCGTCGCTTGAAGTAGTCCTCGTACGACTCGGAAGTGTACAGCCGGGCGGTCAGGTTGATGTTCCTGAGAGCTCGTATTGACAAGCGAACGGTGTATCTGTAACTCACCTTGCAGTCAAAGTCATCACTGGCAGTTTCTCGATCTGGAAAAGTCGGCAACTCGAAAAGTGTCAAGATAAACGCTCGCTCACCTGGATGTATTCATAACAGGGTGGTACGACGTTGTCCATGTTTCCCAAGGAGCGGTTGCACACGCATTTGTAGTCGGTACCCTCGTTGCACACCAGATCGGGCAGTTTCTGGAACCGATCCGGAGGCCTTGTAACCCGCATGATCGGTGGCGGCCTCGAGCTCGAGGTGGTCGCCGGGTTCTGGGCATCGGAGACTCCGGGCAAAACAAGGAGAAGGCAAAGCAGAAAGACGGAGTGGAGGCAGACAGCGAACTGTGGCGAGGGAGCGCGGAACGACCGCCGGGAAATCTGAGAAGCTTTGGAACTTCGGCTGCTCCCAGGCCTTTGAGGGTCTTCACGGAGGACAAAAGCGAGCATAGCAGCACGTCGCCTGGCTGCTGGCTGCTGCTGGCCTCGCCAGTGCGAGTCGCGGCGAGGCCGGCCGGGCCGTGACGCCACCCCCAGGCCCCAGTTTCCCTCCTTTTTCGTTCGTTCTAACAAAATTCCATCGACGGCCTCAACGCGAATATGGGATCTCTTTGCCTGCAAGGAGAAGAGATCTACTTTCTTCTCCGTTCGTCTTATTATGATGCAAAAAGCTTTTGTTGTGGCCCACAGCAAAGACGCTGTTGCTGCTGGCGCTAAACCCAAAACAACCACGCGGAGACCACTTCGAATCAGCGCCGATTATAAGGTGTTTTGCGGCTGCGTGAACAAAATCCTAATTGTTCCCGCATCTCTCGTCCTCGAATCACCACAAATAATAGGACTCTCCTGGCAAAGAGATTCTTCGCCGCCTGCGGATTTCAAACGAAGATTGCAGTGTAGTCGAGCCGTAAAATCTCCGTTTGGGCACCTTCGGCTGACGATTCACGGATTGAGGCGCAAATCGATGCTTGAGTATTCATCGACAGCTGCCGACTTGTAATTGAAAAACGGCATTCGCTTCGCCACTTATTCCTTTAATTACTTCTTAGTTTAAAGTTTCGTGTTGAACGCAGCAATAAAGTGAGAAAAACAGTTAAAACGAAGGAAGCGCTTGAAAACTGGGCAGAGCTGAAAAGCAAAGAAATGGAGCACTGTAGGACTGAAATACCCTTCACGAAAAAATACTTGTAGCTACTGGGTGCTCATCAGAAGGAGAATCAGAGGATATACATTTCAAACTAGCGATACAAGAGTTTGGTAGATCGTTGAATTTGAATTTACTTAGAGAATGATAGATTGAGAAGAGCAGCCTCGCCTTTGTTGGGCGGAATCGGGCTGCACTCAGGAAACAGGCCCAGAACAATGCGGACAAAGGACGGGAGCGCCGCCGCCGAAGGTCCTGGCGTCACCAAAACACTAGTTCCAGAGCCGGTCGAGGCGCTCGCCTCCTTGCTGTTACAATATTTTGCACTTTGGAAAACAAGCGACTCGAATTTCAAAAAATCCCGATCGAGCTCCGCCTGGAGCCATTCATACACAATGAATTTTCGCTTTTTTATTTTTGCTTAGCCGCGGTTCGAGCCCCACCTTTCCTGAATTTATGGGTTCTTCAAAAAACAAATCTGCAAACCGAGAGCTTTAGCATGAAAACTGTCGCGGGGTGTCGGTGGCCAAAGAGACCCTTAAAAAGCCTTTGTTTTGGCCCCACGGAATCCTTGGGGAGACAACATTTCCAACACTCCGGCGTCCTCGGGAATGCTCGTTTCATTTTCGCGAATAATTGCACGTTTCGGTTCGCCCCGAGTGAGGAATTGATTGTTTGTGGGCCGCAGCGGGCGGAGAAGAACGCAAAAAACTGAAAGGCGACGCGTGGATTAGAGGTTGACAACCCATTGGCCTCACCGAAACATTCCAGGGGTCGGAATCTGGAACCAACAAGTGGAGGAATACGGAAAACTTACAAACTGCTTCGTTTATTGACGCTCCAGGCGATGGATTTGCTGGTAAACAAAGTGCGCCACGAAAGCAAATCGAGGTTTTAATGGATTAATCCTCGACTCCGCGCACCCATAGCGGACGAACGCCTTGTTTTGTGCGCAAACAACGTCTTCGGAATTCCGCGAGATCCCCAGAGGGCGAAAGCGCCGCCCACCCGAATCATCATAAATCGCGCAAAACATAGTCGATTACAACGTTCCGAGGTACTCGGATACTCGGATGGTGCTTGAGGGCGGTGGCGAAACGACCGATGCAAGAAGGTCGCCGGTGGATAGCGGCGATAAACAAATGTTTCCCGATCGATCCGAAGTGCCGAAATCGCCCGACGTGCCAAAAGTACACAGCGGATCAAAAAACGTGCGGGAAAACGGAAGTCGTCCATGAGGCAAAGACGAGGCATTCTTAGGCACGGTAGAAGTGTTTGCAAAGCTTTTAAAAGAGTATCTAAATGGCCAGATTTTAACAGTGTTATAAATTAGTTGGAAGAAGATACCGCATTTATAAGGCTTTTGAGAAGACCTTGTAAACTTTTGTAAGACGACTTTGTTAAGTTCTTGAGTATATAGGGTTACTGTAACGTTAACCCATAAACCTCAGTCTAGATTTCATATTTCCAACAGCAGCTTCTCGACCGGAAACTCTAAAATGTCTCTTTACAAAGAGAGCGTAGACAATACGTGATTAGCCGTACTCAAAACCTCGAAAACACGACATTCGCTTGCATCCCAACCATCCTCTACAATCGATACATATGCTACCTGACCGAAGTGTCATAAGTGACTCAAAAAACGACACGAGAGCTCTAAAAAACAAGTTTTTTGCGAAAGAAACATGAGTCAGTAGTGGAGAAGTGCGTTTCATGACTCGCGACAAAAAGAAGCCCGCGGGAGGTCATCGCGCGAAAGTCAGCGATTCAATCACGAATGATCTGTTGACGCCGAAGGGCGCAACGGTGAGAGATTCGCGTAAGGCGACGCGGGGTGGGAAAGGAGCCAAGAAGCGTCGAGAGAACCCAAAAACTAGCGTGAATTGACCGGGCTCCTCCTGACTCATCTCCTTCCGGCGTTCGACTCGGGACTACGAACGGAGATCGCCTGGGGCGACCGTCGAGTGTGAGAGGGAGGCGACGAATACGACGATTGGCTGATGATTTATGGAGCTGTCAGTAATGAATTATGCTTAAACTCTGCGACGTGCGAGGGAGGTTAGCCTTTGGCGGTTTCCGTTAGGAAGGAGAAACGATTCGCAGCGGCGGTCGAATTAGCGGAGAATCGAACAAGGAGGCGGATTACAACGGAGAATAGGTTAAGTTCTTCGAAGGAGAAATGGGAGTTGGTTCTGATCTTGTTGACCCTGAGCTCTGAAATGCCTTTCCTCTCTTCGTATAGAGCTCAACAGCACATCAAAAACTAACATCCAATTTTCCTCCGGAAAACGAATAAAAGTCACCGTGCCACTAAAATTTGGCCCGAAATTCGCATAGAAAACAAGAAGTTCCGCAGGAATTAGCGTCTTGCGCTGTCAACAGATTCAATGATCCGAAGAGAACCAATTTCAAAGCGTGCAACGCGATTCAGCGCCCTCCGCGGCTCCCGCTCGATCGTACGAGTTCTTCCCCGTCGTCCGAATCGGCAACAATATCAACTGGAGGCAGAAAACAAGCGCTGAACAAACAATCTCCAGCCCACTAAATACGAGATCGTCCATCGGGGCGTCCCCGAAACGTCGGCCTAAGCCCATTCTGAGGCAAAAAAACAACGATCGGGCTCATAATTGGGACGCCACCGGAATATGATCCCAATCTGCGTGTAATTACGAAACCAATTAGAACGTCTGACGGACGCCTCGAGAAGCCGCACGAGAGCACGAATGATGTTACCGAGTACTCTTCTAATCCTCTTTATTCGCAGTTGAAAAGTGAAATGACAAACACTGAGCAGAGCTAGAGAGCGAGTTCGAGAGGACAGCCCTCCAGCTACCCTAGGGTTACTGTATCCGTCAATCTGCACATTGAAAGAGTCACCACATAATTTACAATCTCAAATCTGTTACATACACAACAACAACGAGCATATAAGCGTGATAATAACATCTCAAATTGAAGATGAGACCAGGAATGTAATCGGAAAGGATGGGAACAGTGCGCACTAATTGATTTTTTGATGGATTACGAGAGAAGGATATAAACTTTGTCGACAATATCTCCACACATAATAAACAGAACGTTATACAAAGAAGGAAAGATCTAGCTCTAGTCTCATTTATGCGACTAGATTCGATGACGCTGCTGCAGAAGAGCTGATACACCTCTTATGAGGTTCCGAGGATAAGGGCGACGATCATCCCGTACAGACCCAAGACCTAAAACAAAGAGAGAATTAAGACTTAACGGTTCACAAAGAACTCACCTCAGAGAAAATAAGGATAAGGATCATTCCGACGAAAAGGCGAGGCTGCTGGGCGGTTCCACGAACTCCGGCGTCTCCGACGATTCCGATGGCGTATCCGGCTCCAAGACCGCAAAGTCCGCAGGTGAGTCCGGCGGCGAGATGAGCGAATCCTTTATCAAGGGTGTATCCCTGGCTGGCGGGTTGAACCTTCCCAGATACCGATGATACCGGCCATAATCACGGGGATGACGGACTTCATGATGAGTTCAGGACGCATGACTCCCATCGAGCAGATTCCGACGGCGGACTTGGCGGTTCCGTAGGCGGCTCCCAGGACGGTAAAGATTTGGGCAGATGCGGCTCCCATGTAGCCAAAGAACGGCGCATAAGCGGCCTTTTCCGCGGTTTGAAGGTCGTAGGACATTGTGGCCGTTCTAAAATGATAGAAAATCTTTACTTTACTCTTGAAACCTCCCAAAAATCGCGCTAAAGATTAGAAACAACGGCTCGCCTGGAAGAGCAATCGATCCTAAACACGAGTACATCTTAAAGTCATTTCACAATCAAACAAGAAAACGGTTGCAAACTAAAGTTTTGGAATAAAGTTGGACAAAAAACGTAAGAAAGAAAGTGTGAGCAGCGGAGCGAACCCAAGCCAAGCCGGTTTTGAAATAAAGTGAGCACTGGTGGCGAGGGGAAGCGATGGGTGAAACGCCGAGTCGCTGATAACAGAGCGGGGAAGTGGTGTGCGATTAGAACTCCTTGCAGGAGAGGAGCGCAACACCGGAAGACCATGATGGGACCAAATCGATGATAGGAGACGTCTGAACGTCGCCAGAAAGTACAGAAGCCGTCGTGAAACCGACGAAACGCTGAGGGGGAGCTGAACCCAAACGACGTTAGAAAGAAATCGCAGATCCGTAGAAAGAGTAGAGGAGGATGAGAGCAAGCAGTGAAGGCTGTTGCTGGGTTGCGATGCCGGGTTCTATTAAAGGCAACTGCAGCGAGAGCGAGCGGAGAACGATCGCGACCGATCGCGACTGAGAATGATCGCGACGCCGCAGTTGAAGGCGAAAAACCAAAGATTAGATTAACGCGCAAAATTTAAATATGGGAACGGGGTGTCGAAGGAAGTTGTATCGGACGGAAATCGACCAGAAGGCAGAGAAGCGCACGTCGGAATTGAGAACGAAGAGCGAAGGAGTCCCCCGCGCCAGAAAATGACGAAAAGCGAAGAAAAAGCAACGGAGCGACGCGAGATTTGCAGCAATCGTTGCATGACCCAATCTCGCCCGATTTGGAGATTTACAAGTGTGCAGAGGCGAAAATGCGCATTCTTCTGCAAAATTTGGGTTTGGCGAAAAGAAAATACAGCACCGATTCTGAAAGCAAACGCAGTTTTCACTTCCGAACACTCGCAAATTTCGAAATTGCGAGCGAGGTGTTCGCCCGAAAAGTCGCTTCGAGGCGGAATTCGGAATGAAAACGTTCCGACCGAAGACAAAATATTTTGTCCTGTGAACGGGCGAACGCGAGAATTCTGGCGAGCGAATGCGTTTGTTCACTTTGGATCGTACTACACGTGTCCAAACAATCGGGAAAGCCTGGGAAACTTTCGGATTTGATAGTTGGGTCTAACACTTTTACATTTCAGGAAGAAAACATCCATCGCCTTTGCATAAAGGAAACGATTCCGGAGCATCCGCTTCGAATCCTCTTTGGAATTCCATCGCAATAGCGGACGCTTCTCGCAGAGGAGGAACCAGAGAAGCTAATTAGCTTATCAAACAAATAGAGCTCACAGAGAGAATTGCTGGTTTTCCTAATCGATTTCTGTGCTTTCGAAGGAATCCCGGGCTGAACAGAGGGAGTAGAGCAATTACGGGAAGGTGCAATCTGTAAACACAAGTTTACCCAAGTGACGGAGGAATCGAAATCAGTGGATTGGAAAGATCTGAACGAAGATGTGATACTTTTAAAGTTTGTGGGGCTACCGTAGTGAACACTCGAATTTGATCACCGAGGCGCCTTTAAGAAAGGGCTGTTAATACATCAGTTCAAAGTGAATCGAGCCCGGAATGCATAGTACAGGCGATTGTAGATAAGATTTGCAGCAATCGTTGCATGACCAATCTCGCCCGATTTGGAGATTTGCAAGCGTGCAGAGGCGAAAATGCGCATTCCTCTGCAAAATTTGGTTTCGGGTTTGGCCAAAAGAAGATGCAGCACCGATTCTGAAAGCAAACGCAGCCCTTATATCTTCCCTTACGACAATCTCCATAATTTAGAGTGCTAACTCCTTTCCACGGAGTCGATAACGCCTCGAAGTCCGAACGATGCTGATTGTGATGTAACTTCTAATCAACCGAAACACTCTAGCACACTTTCCGCTCCCATCATTGTCCTTAGTTTGACACATCCTCTGCAAACGACTCCTCGGATTACGTCAGGAGAACGGTAGTCGGAACGCGGTCACCACATTTCGTTTGATACGTCGGTCGGCGAGAATTTATCTAATAAACGCCCTTTCCGCGTTTGCTTTTTTCCGCCGTTGTGGTCGAAAAAGGAGATTGTTGCGTCTTGTGACGTCGCAATTGCAATACATGATTGGCTGTCAAAAGGTACTTGGGTTAGAGTTGTAAGAAAACGAGTTGTTCAAATTGACTCTTTTGATTTTTGAAATGAATTAATTTTTAGGCTTGTAAACTATCAGATACCAGATTTCAACGTTTACCACTATAAATTTAAGCACAAAAATTATGCACAAGCCGTCCTGACACGCAACTGTCACAGAGTGTATACTAAAAACTGAGGATGTCATCGAGATATCGGGCTGTGTTGATTATGCTTTCTCTAACACGACGATCAGCTAGTGATGATCGACGCGATTCAATGGGAAGTACCTGAAGAGATTTATACAAAACACTTTTGTTGTGTATCTTTAACATTCTTCGGTTGCAAGAAGATCAAATTGAACGAGAATTCGAAATAAGAATAATGTATAAGGATACTCGAGCTTCTTTCTAAAACGACCATTTCGTTTGTTTAACATGAAAACTCAACGCATCTGACCGAGCATACGATCTTAAGCATACGTGATTTTGTCTTGTAAGACAGAGAAGAACTTCGACTTGTGCTCACAAAGCGTCATAATTCCTTTTAATCTCGTATCATCTTTTCATTTTTATCTCGCACGTTTTCTCCCCAGAATGCCACTCCCGTGTTCCAATCTTCTCATCGCGCCCGCCTGTAACTCGACTATTCAAACAACGTTTGCGTGTTTGTTGATCATCCGAGATTTGAAATCTGCCGCTAATCGCACACATTTTAAAGTGTATCTGAAAGTCGAAATCTGTTTGCTGTTGATATCTGATCCCGATCAACGGCTGTAACATGTGCATGACGTTAACAATTCCAGAAGGACGGATTTGTGTCGAGTTGGGGTCATGGCGCCGAGTCCAGAGATGTTAGCACTGCAAGATCGTCGGAGGAGGGCGGACACCACCCCCGGATCCGCCGTCGGGACGTCATTCTACGCTGGTTGGCGAAACGCTGGCGTAAACAGCTCTCAAAAGCCAAAATTTTAAATGAAAAAACGGAAGAAAAACGAAGACGGCGGATCGTCGGCATCGTTCGCTGACGTTGAGAAGGTCGCAAACACTTTGAAGAGTTTTAATTGAGATTTATCGACGATCTGTTCGAGATCAAGAGGATGGGATGCTATTGGTAGCGTGAACCGAAGCTCAGGTTACGGTAGAACCAAAAACGGCCTAAGAAATGAGATTGTTTGTGTGATTCTTCTAAAAATGTTTTGGGTTCGATGGTATCGAGCGATCAGCACTTGGAGCGACGAAAACAAAAGCATTTTCCAGAGAAGCCGGCGGTCGTCGCCGATCCTGATAGATGACAGATGCGGATGTTATGCAGGAAAGAAAAAGCCGCCTGAGGGTAAAACGCGGCTTTCGGGAGAGGATTTACTATCTCCTCCGCTCGATCCGGCAGCCGACTGCCTGCAGCTCGAGAAAACAGGTGAGCCGGAGAGAAGCGATGATATCGGAAACTCTGGCCGCGGCTGCTTGCGAGGGAGAAGAAGCCGTCGACCCTCCCCCGACCTCCCCCCGGTCCCGAGCCAAGCTGCTCACTAGCAATCTTTTCCCGTATGGACGCCTCGATGAAGTGAAAACGACCCGAAACGACCCCAAATCATGAAGAAACCAATTCTGGTGTGTCTTTTCCTTTCCTTATTCGTCCTCTTTCCGACGACCCAAACACGAGGTGAGTAGAAGGTCTTCCTGTACTCAAATTGTTCTCGTTTAGCCCTATCCCCAACGACCGTCGTTATTATCGGCGCTCCTGACTACGATGCTCAGAAACAACTTTTGGTGCAGAGTTTTGGAGCTCCGGAACTACGATATGGTAAAGGTTTGGAATACGGTAGTTTTGCAGTGTCTCTTGAAGGTTGTTAAAGTTTATGGACAAAACACCATTTCAGCAGCATTACACGTTCACTTAAAAGTTTTCTTTGCAGAACCCCAAGGCAAAACGACTTTTACGCTCTACGCGGCCAATGGCGATCCCATCGAATCAATCGTCGACCTCGACGAAAACTTCATCGAATCCGCTGCGAACCACGGAACGAACCGAACTCTCGTGGTCACCTCAATTTCGACCTCGCGGATGAGTCTTTACGAGTTGAACCTCCTGCATGACATCATCGCTTTGGTCATTGGAGGAATCGCAATTGTTGAAATCGGTTGGCTAAATGGTTTTTCTCTTAATTGTTTTCAAATTGCAGGAAACGAGTCTCCGCAAACGTCGTCCGTTGCGAAAAACAGCGCTTTCTGTTGGGCCCACGCCAAGTTCGAGCTCCTCTCGCCGAACCACGTGCTTCTCTGCAACGGAGTCGACTTCGAAGACCTTCGGCCGCTCCTCTCGAGGACTTCGGTTGCGGCCGAGGTTCCCGAGGTGGTCGAGAACCCCTCGTCCGCCTATCGTTCGGTCTTTCCCTGCATTTTAGCTTCAGCCGCGCACACCGAAAAGAAGTCGGGGTCCTCTTCTGGTCACACGTCCGGCCACGCGAAAAAGCACCACAAAGCTCGCAAAACAATTCAACCTCATGGCCACCGCAAACTCCAGCAACTGCGCCATCACAAGCGTTTCGGAAAGAAGATCGACAAATTTGTGCAAAGACAAGTTCGCTTCGAAGATATGCCGATGCGCGAGAAGAAGCTCGCCTGTCGCTATAGGAAATCATGCTACGAAACTGGAAAATTGCCGCAACTGGACTTCTACGCGGCCAAACTCGAAGACGCTGTCGCCTCCGCAAAAATCGTAGAGAACGAACACACCGAAGACGAGAGCGGCGAGAAATCTGGGAGTCCGGTCATTGACGCCGAGGAGATCAGCGAGCTGGAAGTTAAGGTTCTCTGCAAGTACCGGGTTTCTTGTTACGCCGAAATCGGCCTTGACATGAGCGAAGTGAACAAAAAGAAGAGCGCGAGCTTACTTTCGGGTCGCAAAGCCGGGGAAAAGCCCAGCGGAGGTAAGCCGAAGCGACGCCGGACGATGAAAGAAGTGGCCCAGATTGCTCTGCGGAAGGTCGAAGAACAAGAGAAGCAGAGTGCCCGGCGGGAGATTCCCAAGAGTGTCGTTGTGGAGAAGAAGCTAAACGAGATGGAAGAGAAGTTGAACCAGAAGATCGCCTGCAAGTACCGAAAGTCGTGCTACGAGACTGGAAAACTGCCCGACGTGTCGGTTGACGTTCCTTTGTACCACTTCACCTCAGAATTGAAAGCTTCTGCAAGCAAAAGCTTCTTTGGAACGAAGGACGAAAAGAAATACTTTGAAGAAATGGAGGACGACGAGAAGAAGGTGCACTGCAAGTACCGGAAGAGGTATGTTGAAGAAATCAGGACGTGGGTTCATTTCTTTGTTTCTAGTTGCTACAATTCGGGAGTTCTTCCGGACATCGAAAAGGAAACTCTGAAGGAAGTCCTTCAGCAGACCGTCGAGATGGACGAGGTTCCAATGCAGGTCCGCTGCAAATATCGCAAGAGGCAAGTTTTGGACCTGAGAGAGAAGTAAACAAGCGGGCGCGATCAATTACAGTTGTTACGACACCGGAGTGGTTCCCGACCCCAAGGGAATCAAAGAAAAACAGGAACGAGAGGCCGCGGAGAAGAAGATGCGGAAGAAGACGATGCCGATGACTCTGGACCACTTGAGGGTGATGTGCAAGTACAGAAAGAGGTTCGTTTTTACATGGGAATTTTGGAATAAAACTTTTGTTTGCAGCTGTTACGCCGATAAGGCAGGCGAGATGGAAGACGAGGACGAAGACGAGGAAGTAGAGGAAGACTATGCGGTGCCAAAAAACATGCAGTCGCCTGAGGTTCCCAGGCCGGTAAAATTGGAACCGGAGCCGGTTCACAAAACTAAGAGCGCTGTTGAAGAACCTCACAAAAACGAAGAACCGGTTTCTAAGAAGGAGAAGCCTTCAAGAGAAGCGAAAAAGAGCGCCAAGAAGGAGCCTGTAGAGAAGACTGAGGTTGAGAGTCCCAAGAAGGGAAAAGGAAAGCGGAGAATCGTAGAAGCGGCCTCCGAAGAAGTAGTTGTGCAGGCTGCGAAGAAAGGAATGAAGTCTAAGAAGCCTCTAAAAGAAGAAAAAGTGGAGAAGAAAAGAGCGCCGAAAGTTGAAGAGGCCAAGGAAGAAAGCTCCGAGGAAGAAGTTGAGGTGGAGGAACCCGTGGCAGTGCTGAAGAAGGTGGATCTGCACAAGAACGTGAACCGAGGAAAGAAGCCAGAAACGGAATCTGAATCTGAAGAAGAGGAGGAGGAGGAGAAGGAGAAGAAGGAAGTGAAGAAGAAGAAGGAAGTGAAATCGGCGAAGGAAACAAAGAATATTCAGAAGAAGGTGAAGAAGACTGAGTCGAAGAGTTCTGAGGAGGAGGATGAGTTGAAGAGCTCTTGCAAGTACAGAAAAAGGTTGTTCAGTTTTGTTGTTCTTAACTTTATCACAGATTTTAGCTGCTACGACAGCGGAGTGGTCCCAGATGCCGTAACGGAGTACAGCATCCTGGGAGCCGTTCAGAGCTTCTTCAGCGACCTCTACACGAACGCGATGGATGAAGGAAGCGACAAAGTACTGGATGAGGAGACCCGCAGCGAGCAGTGGAAGTTTAAGACCCTGGAGCAGCGGAAGGTGGACTGTAAGTACCGGCCGTCCTGTTACGAGAGCGGGATCCTCCCGGACTTGGACAAGCAGACTTTTGAGACCGTGATAGAGAGCATCCAGGACTCCGGTGACACTATGCAGCAACGCTGCAAGTACCGGAAGAGGTGAGTTCCGAGAAAAACGGGAGTGATTAAAAAAGTCTTTTGCAGTTGCTACGCACGCGAACAATCCGTGGAACGCGAGGAACCCGCGAAGGAGGCGAAGCAGAAGACGCTGAAAAAGGTGGAGCCAGTTATCCGCCGCGAAGAGGCGAAGACGGAATCTGCATTCTGCAAGGGAAAACATTGTGGCCAGAAGATCACGGAAGCGAAGAAGGTTGAAGGCGACGATGATAGCGACGAGGAAGAAGAGAAGGAACATCAGAAAGCGAAGTCGAAGCCAAAGACACGGAAGCCTCGAATGGACTTGGATGAAGACTCCGAAGAGGACATGAAGGAGATCCCGCGGCCCCACGTCGACCGCCGCAACGTCTCAGCCTCGGAGAAACTCAACTGCAAGTACCGCCCATCTTGCTATGGCACTGGAGATCACATCGTGATCACACCCATGGGCAAGAGAATCCAGCTCCCCGACGGCCACAAATGCAAAAGCAGAAGTTCCATGTACTACCTTTCATGCCGCGAGATGCTCGGCTTGCCACCTAAAGAGAAGGCCCCGATTGGACCCGATGGTCGACGCCTTTGCCGCAAGAAGAAAAAAGACGTTAATGCCGCTTGAATTCAACTAGATGCTTTTGGTGAAAATCGTATTTTAAACTAAAAATAACATAATCGTACATAATTACACTCGGACCGAGACAGAAACAAAAGATAAATTAATCGAGGTCCGGTTCGGGAGCCCTCTGAGGAGGAGGCGTGGCCTCGGCCTTGTCCTTATCACTGGCGGGAGCCGAACCTTCGTCGCTTCCCATGGGGCCGCCGAATCCTGAAACACTCAAATAAGGGCTGAATCCGAACTCGAACTCACCGAAGTTGCTTCCGAGTTTCTGCAGCAGCTTAAGGACGTTAGGGTTCGACATGTGCTTGCTGATGTTGCTGGGGTTCTGCATAATGTCCAGGCACGCAGTCATAAGCGAAGGGTCCTCCTGGACCATCTTAACAATTTCAGGGTCCTTCAGGAGCTCCTGGAACATGTTGCCTCCAAATGGGCCACCGGGACCGCTGGGCATGCCTCCGAAGTCCTAAAAACCAAACCCTTTTCACTATCGGAATCCCAAACAACGGCTTACCGGCGTTTCTCCACTGGCAGCCGCTTCGGCATCGCGCTTGGCCTGCTCCTCAGCGGCCTTGCGGTTCTCCTCTTGCGCGCGCTTCACACGTTCCAAGCGCTCGCGGACGTTCTTCTCTTCTACGAGCCTTTCCTTGGCACGGTTGTGCTCCTGGATTTTGTGCGCCTACAATGACTATTTGGTAAACCTACGTATGATAACCGTTTAAACGCACGTTTGGCTCGACCTCCTTGAGCCACTCGGCGGTGGTTTCGTAGCCAGTTCCCGATAAGGCGGTTGGCGCGGCCGCGGAACTTGTAGGCGGGGGCCGAATCCGCGTTAATTGAGATGGCCTTGTCACAGTCACGGATGGCCGCGACGGGCTTCTTCAGTTTCAACAGAACGCTAAAATGTTAAAGTTTGAATGAGTCGCCCAAATTAAAAAGAATGTAAAAAATGTTAGAAATGAACTTACTTGGCTCGCTTCGCATGAAGCATCGCCGATCCAGGGTTCAGCTCAATCGCGTTGGTGAAGTGCTTCAAAGCGTCGTCGAAGTTGCCTTCGCTGAAGGCTTCGGTGGCCTTGTTGCGCTCTTCGTTGGCCTTTTCCAAGTCGTCTTCGCTTGCCTACACACATAGAACGTGTTGTGCACACTTCAAATCTCTGCTTACCTCCTTGTTGGGGTCGCCCATTGGGAGGAGTTCCCCGCTGTCCGCTCGAATCACTCCTGACTCGTCAAGCTCCAGAGGAGGCAGGTCGAACTCGGGTTCTTCAGGGGACTCAAGAGTCTCCGACTCCATCGGTTCCGGCTCCTTCGCCTTCTTGGGAGGGATTTGCGCTCCCAAACTATAAAACGCACGTTTAAAAACGCAAAATAAACGCAACCAAATACCTCTCCAGATACTCCTTGTAGAACGCAAACTTTGGTTCGTGGAGAAGGTCCGGGTTCACCTTGCAGGCGGTCACAAATTGGCGGAGAAGTTCTGCTTGATGGTCCATTTCTGAACGAAATAACAAGCGTAAATTTCGAAGTGAGAACGCGATCAGAAAAACGCTGACGTGAAGAGGAGAAAGCTGCACACTAAACGACAAATCACGTGCGCTTTGAGTGTTTAAGGCGCAGCGACAGGAAGGCCTATGACCAAGGCACGATGACGACCGTGAGTCAATCGATCCGAGCCGAAAGTGGAGCGAAGCGGCGATGGAGGAGAAACACCGAAGGGGAAGATTCGAGAAGTCACGCACGGCATTCGAATTTTTCAAACCGCAGCCGAGCGAAGCGACGGCGAAAACAATCAAATCGCGGCGAGACCGGCGCTGCTAGGCGAATTTGAACATTCGGACTCCGAATTTCGGAGGCGAAGAATCTGCTTCCGGAGGCACTTGTCAGCGACGCAGCTTTGACTCCGAATCAGGGCCATGCAAACTCGAAACTCTTTTGTCGAAACTTGAAAATTGCTGTAAATTTTCTTCCCGAGCTTACTTTTTCACAGAAATCGTTCAGTTAATTAAGTTTTCCATGGAAAATTTCAAAAACACAGAAAATAAATTTGTTTTTGGAATTTTTCAAAATCAACGGGGCTCTGTGCGCTGTTGCGCGAAATTTCTGTTTCAAAATTTGTTTCTCGTTTGCGCTTCGCGACTACAAGGAGCGTGGTCGACCTGACTCGATGCAGTCTTCATGAGCGCAGAAGCCGTTTTCGCCGTTTTATAATTTTTCTCAAAATAGTTCAAATCGCATGCATTTACCTTGACGATTTGCAACAGGCTTTGCTATCATTGAAGTTTTACTTCGCCCTTTCTTCGTCCAAAACGTGTCGATTTGAACGCATTTTCATGTGCACTGAAATCGCTGCGTTGTCAGAAATGATTCGGGCTCTCTCAAAAATGTTCAGAATTGCCCGTATGGAGCCATAGGGTTGCTTAAACTAAAGATAACCTCAACATCGACCAAAATGTTCGTATACAGAATCTTTGCCGCTCATTTTCTGTTTCCGCTAGCTGTTCATCACCAGAAGCCGGAAATCGAGAAACTCGCTAGCCTGACTGGCTGTTATGAACGTTCTCTTACCCGGATTTCCGATAACTTGGTTTCATTTAGCCAAATTGGGCTTTAGCCATCCAAACTAATCGTAACAGAGGCCAAATAAATCGAAAGCTGTAGCTTCGTTGGATATATCAGGAAGCCTTATCAAAGTCCAAGTTATCTCATAAGTGATTTAGTTATGAAAATCGTTTTCACAGAACGCTACGTCCTCAAAGCACGTGAATTCAGCCAAGAATGGAGTGTTTTGTTCGAAAATACGCTAGATAAAGTTTGAATAATTAACGGGGCTGCGCGCGCTATTGCGCGGTTATATATTACGCACATTGTATAGTTAAAAGGCCAATTGTGAGCTGTCTCAGCCGTTACAGGAGCTTTAGCAGGTGCCTCTGCGAGCTTTGGTCGCGGCAACGCCCTTCTGAAACGTACAAAATGTACACTAAACTGAGGGTGGGTGTGTTTTAGGGGCCTAGGTGTGTTTTGCGAGTGTTCGGCACCGTGAAATTCGCTCATTTTCACAATTCGTGACCATGTTTTCACCGTGTTTGTGCGAGTATTGGTCTCGCGCAAACGAACTCGCTCTTTTGGGTGTCGGTATCTCATGTGACCTTTTAGCAGTTGTTGACGCCATTTATTATCAATATGACGCTTTACACAGCAAATCTATTTTACCAATAGAATTAGGAATCATAGCCATTTACAACATTTTGAAAAACAACTCATACTCGCAACGGTACCGATAAACTCTTCTGTTTTGGTTCACTGGGTGGGTGGAGAACTGAATCGGATACCTTCCACCTTGTTTCTTATCACGACTTAATCCTTCGGTGGATAGTTGCCATCAAACTGCACCGCAGATACCGTAATCGACTTGTTTGAAGTACTCCTCATGGAAGAACCTAAGATCGCGATTATGGAAGAACGAATCGCTGCAATAAGATACGTTAAAAGCAATTTCTTTCTGGTCGTCCGAAACGTAAAACGTAATATAGAGCTGCACATTTTTTTGTTTGAGCTTCACGTTCAGAGAGCTCGGAATGAAATGGCCAACTGAATGAATTCCACGGGAACATGTTCCATTTTTTTAAGAGCTTTCGGAGACTCAGATCCGGCATTTCCAAAGATCTTCGCAACCTGCTCTTCCTCCAGATGGTTCGCCGTGTACTTGATCAGAGTGTCGGTCAGATCCAGCATATCGAGTAATACGCGGCGCTGATTTCGTAAGCATTTTCAGGTGGATGCACCGGTCGAAGAGCGCCACGTCCTCTTTTTGGACGTTGCGGTTGAAGCGGTACATCTGCCGCTGCTCCTCGGTCTTCTGCTCCTCCGCCTCGTGGAGCGTCAGCCACTCCGCGATCCTCTCCAGGGTCTCTGCTTTGACTGACGGCAGCGGAATCCCCTTCTCGGGAAAGTTTCAGTCCTCTTCCGAGAATCCCGAGCATTTGTTTCAGCAGGTTAGCCTTTTTCAGGAACTCCTGTTTGAGACTGAAGGGTTTTCCGTTGGAGGAGATCAGTTTGATGGTTTGGGACGAGGCCATTGTCGTTTTGAAAGATTTGCTTTGAGTGTGGAGCTAATATGTGGGAATTGAGAGTCTTTTATGTGTGAAAAGAGATGTTAAATATGGTGAGGAGTGATGTTTTTTCTAGGATAACATGACATCACTCGTCAAACCTGAAGCGAAGGACACCAAGAATTTTCAGAAATATATATTGCGTCGGGCTTCGCCGCCTGCTGTCGCCCTTCTTCGCGTCCTTTCTCTTTCTTCTTATCCTTGGAATCCTTCAAATCGCCCACTTCTCCTTCGATTCCTTATCCTTTGTGTCCTTATTTCGATATCCGAGCGCGCGCTAAGAAACTCTTCGACGAGCTCGCGGCAAATACCGACAGGCAGCTCCACGATTATCAATTCAAGCTGAGCAGAAGCCGGGAACTGGAGGAATGAAAGCAGTTCGTGAACTCACTCGGAGGAGCAGAAGATCAAACGCAGGAAGGTCCACTTGGTAATGCAAAACGCTATACGACAACCTAAATGACTAAATCGATTCCAGGAACAACTAAAAATGACCAAAGACGCTTCGAGCACCTAATCCCAAACGAGGCATAGCAAATGAAGTACGGATAATCGAGAAACAGAGAGAACTTTATTGAAACAGTCAACAAATGGTATAACAATAGGCTTTAGATGTTGGTGGCGTAGAGCATCTGTTTTCGTGGACGCGGGTAATGGACGACAAGAAGAAGGTGCACTGCAAGTACAGGAAGGGGAACTTAAAGAAATTTAGGGTGTGAGTTGATAAGGAAGGAGATGGAAGGTATCCGATTCTATTCTTCACGCAACCAGTGAACCAAAACAGAAGAGTTTATCGGCACTGTTGTATGTATGAGTTGTTTTTGCAAACCTTCTTCTTGTCGTCCGTTACGTCCGAAAAGTTACCCGCGTCCACGAAAACAGATGCTCTACCCCACCAACATCTAAAGCCTATTTCTATACCATTTGTTGTTGACTGTTTCAATAAAGTTCTCTCTGTTTCTCGATTATCCGTACTTCTTTCGTTGGGTTGATTTGCACTATTTGCTATGCCTCGTTTGGAATTAGGTGCTCGAAGCGTCTTTGGTCATTTTTAGTTGTTCCTGGAATCGATTTGGTCATTTAGGTTGCCGTAAGCATCCAGCAAGAACAGGAGCGGAAGGCGAGGGAGCAGCGAAGCCTGAATCTCGCTGTTGGAGCAGTGAGCTTTATAGTCCTGCTGGTCGTGACGATTCTGAGGATTCAGTAAAGAAGCTGTATAGGGTAATTTTTATTGAACACGTGTAGGATGCGCTAGAAGAAATGAGAAATATATTTCTTTCGATATCTAATAAGATTTAAGGAGTCGATACTTTATTTTCACCACAAATCGTGTAGCTGAAGTGATCTTCAGAACTGAATGGAAAGCCACGGGCGATAACGAATTGGCTAGCTCTCATTCTTCTTTCCAAACGTATCATATTGGAAGTGGGTTATCTGGGAACCCTTACAATCTAGCGAGCCAAGATATTTTCGTCCTTTAAAGCCATCTTTCTCGGCTTGATTCCACAGATGCTTTCAAGCATAATCTGAGGATCGTGGTTTGGGAAACGTAGTAAAGCATTTCAATAAAGAGGATTCGACTACATTTGATAGGATCTGCAATCAGAACTAGATGTTCATCAAAAGCAGTGTCGGAACCCGCACACGATGTTGCAAGCAGTAAAAGTACCTTCCGAGTTGCTTTCCTGCCCGTGGCTTCGATTTCAATCAAATCAACTTCAACGGCCGCGGTGGAGCGAAATAAGATGTCTTACCCACAAACGCAATCGGTCCTTGTAAAAGGTCGCTTCTTTCGGATTTTGCTAGGTACGTTTGATCCTTCGAAAGCAATTTTCGACCAAACTTCCAAACCAAGTCTGACTTCAGCTTTCCTCATCTCACCCCCTTCCGCCCTATTACCCCAGTTTCCTAGCTCCACGCATAGTCCAACATAATTTACGAATACTGAGAACCATTTACGCTCGGGGACACAACATTAGGCAACGACCGCATAGATAACTAGCGGAATCAAAAGCGGTGCTCTCATTCTCGCTCGGGAAGTATCACCTCTCGCTCGCGGCGAATCAAACATCATTTCGGGTCTTGCCGCGAACAACGGAGAGTGAGATATGCCGCCCGTTCCACACCGCCTTTCGGAGGCGACGCCGATTTGCATTGAATCCTAGATCGAGCGATCGTCTGTTTGCAGGCATCAGTTTTTTAAAAACTTGTATGCAGCCGCTATGGCCTGCGGCATTTGCAGAAAGGCGGAACTGGAATGATTTGTTTAAATCCAAAGCGTGATATTACATGTCATGATGTAGTCGCTTCTTATTAAGCAGAAAAATTCATATATAACAATTTCGGTTTGCAGGATCATGGGAAAAAAGAAGAACGCCGTGGGCGTGACGTATGGAACCGCCTATCAGAAGCAACTCACCGAGCACTGGTCCGTAGCAAGGGCAGTCCAGCTTAACCGAGAAATTCCTAATCACCTCATGTGAGAGGATTCGATTGATCTTTTTCCGAATTGACATTCTTATTTTAGATATCGCTTTGATTGCGATGGAGCTATGCCGGATGAAGTTCGCGAGGTCCTACAGGAGCTTTACGGCGTCAATACATTCTACGAATCGCCAGTCGCGGTTAGCAAGAACTTGCTTGAGGTCCTCGTGGCGACGCCCAAAACAGCCAGATGTCTGTTTTGCGGACCCGAAGAGGGGGAAACCCATGAAGATTTGATCGACTTGTTCGTCCATCTGAAGATTCTCCACACCGAGTTTATCTGCACCTACGAGGTTATTTTAAATTTTGGTCCCAGGTCTAGTTTTGGCTTTTCAGATGTTGCACGGCGAGCTTCGTTGGCCCGTTATCGCCGTCAGAGTGAGTCCCGATAGTGCTCTCGTCACAGAGCTCTCTAAAGCGTAACGTCAACTTTTCGCTCTCAGCTTGACCTTTCAATATGTTTAGAGAGGTCGACGAAAAAATTGCGAACCTCGGAGGAGAGCTACAATTGCTGGATTTCATGGAAAACGGAGGGAAGAAGTGGATGGATATGGAGAAACGCCCGTATGTCTTTTTCGTCTTGGTTTTAAAAGATTCGGTTTCGATTGTGGGTATTTTATGTAGCCAAGTTAAAAGTTAAAGTTGACAGTAGCCTAAATGGGTAGGGAGTAACATCCGTGAATGTAAACGGCATCGATTTATAGTTGCTGATTTCAGATTGGCGATCCATCACAACCTCGGTAACTGCTTATGCAAGCCGCCCAGCCAAGTCACGGATGAGGACCTCTTCTCTGACATTTCCTGGAGAGAACCGTGGTATCGCACGGTAAGAACTGCTGGAAGATTTCCGAAATTGTAAGAGGTCGTTGTAGCAAATGCGAAAGGAGTATAACTTGGCTCGAACGGGGAAGGACACGGAGTATAAAGTCATCTGGTGGAACTTCTACTACGAGGATTCCCGCAAACACGGCCACTATGACTTCCCCAACTATCAGCTCTTCGTATGTTTTCGGTTATCTGCTTTGTTCATTAATGTGTTCAGCGTCGGTTTATCGACACTCGGGGAGAGGATCTTCGCCGCGAAGGTCTCTACAAGCAATGGCTTTGTCATGTGACGCTGTACACGAAGAAGACAGTCTTTGATCCTGTGCATATGTCGGATCTTATCCGACGCTTCAAGGGCTCCGAGAAGTACGATGCGACGAAGGATCCAGTATCGTTGTGGCTCCGCACGTTCAAGGGAAATCCCAATGTTGGAGAGAACCCGCGGGGCAAACGCAAGGTCCTGAGCTCGCGCGGTTTTAATAAGGAAATGAAAAAGCGAAAGGCCTTGTTCGCCCCAAGAAAGCCCGCTGAGATGCAAGAAGCGCAGGACGTCGTCATCACTTTGAATGAGTCAGAGGACCGGCAAGATGGTGTGATGCAACGAATCGCTGTGAAGGGAGAGCCTATTAACGAGTGAGGAAATATATGTTATCGTTTGATGTTGCACGCTGTTTTATAAGAATTAAATTCGAATTTTTTCTTTTCGCGCTGCTCAAATCCGCCAAATTTCGACGTGTGCGGGCAACAACTGATCCGCACTTTGCTGTTGTCGATTTTATCGTGGCATACGTCCATTTGCGCCTCTTGTGGATGTAGTCGATTTTGCGGATTTCGTTTGTTTTGACTCGCGAAGAATGGTGAAAGCCGGCTCTTCTAAATTTGTGCCGTGGGAGCCGTTCAAAGCGGCTCCGTCAGCTGATAGCCAAGGCGTATGCCCGGATGGTCCTCTGCCACATCTGATTCCTTATAAACTGCCCAAAAACAAATGCGCGAGCGAGTCCGATCCAGCTGAAACTTCGAAATGGGTCGAGAATCTCTTGGTTTCGACTCCAGAAAGAACGACGGCTTTTCTTGTGAAGAACGGGTCGACCAGCAGCTCTAACACAGAAACCAGTGGCTGTTCCAAAGAGGATTCGAGCTCCGAGGATCCGGATGCTGGGAAGATCGATGAAGAATACCGAAAGAAGCTGGAATTCTTGGAGACTGAACTGAAAATCGAGCGGAAGCTGAACGCGGAGCTGAAGAATCTGATGGTGGCGACGATGAGCGAAGATCTGACTTGCCAGATATCTTCGCTGACAGAGGATAAAGTGAGGCTCGCGCAGAAGATGTCAACGGTTTCGAAGCAACTCTCGACGGATCTGGCGCGAACGGAGAATCTGAACATCGAGAAGGACGTGTACAAGAGCAAATACGAGGCGGTGAGCATCCGAAACGAGCAGCTGACGAGGCAAAAGAACGAAACTGTCCGGTATTTGTCCATTGGTGAGTAATCGAGATCAAGGCTAATCCATGCATTTCTTCTTCTTAGGTCAAGATCTGATTAAAGAACTGTTAGAGAATCGATCTCCGGAAGTCGTAGAAAAGGCAAAACTCTTTGCCGAATACGAAATTTCTTCGCTTCTCGAGAGAAGCCCGTGCGACGAGAAGGTTGTCAAGAAGCACGCGCTGACTTCTAACATCACCATCAGCTGCTGCAAGCAATGTTCAGGCGAAATCTATCTCTTGTAAAAGTGAAAAGACCGATATTTATTGCTGATGAATAGTATGTGGGGCTCGAAGGTTGTGCTTACTGTAATTAAGATGTATTTATTGTAAGGTTGTTGTAATAATTGTGCATTTGTTGTGAGATGAATAGGAAACGCAAGTATTATCTGTGATATAAAAGTGATTCTGGGACGCTTCGGACATCACGTGCAAGTTGAACCTCTTCGGGAGTACTTCTGAGTGGTTTCTAAACTGAAATTGTATTTCATACGTTTAAGATCTGGGCTACAAGCGCTCATATGGCCCCAGATGGTTTCGTCGACTTGACGCACCCGATTACTTGCACAATCTGCGACTGGGAGGTCCAAGACAGCCATGTGGTAAGCTGTGAATCTTTCGGATAGACCAATTTTAAATGCTTCAGGAGTATGTAATTGAATGTAAGAGGACGCTTGGAAATGTCTCGACTTGGCGAATCCAGAGACGGTACAACGAGTTCTACGCGCTCAATAGGACCCTCGAATGCTTCGGAGTACCGCTCAGCCTCCCTCCGAAGAAGTACTACGGAAACACGAAAGAACGTTTTGTGAAAGAACGAATGGCAGGGCTGCAGAGATTCTTGGAAAACATTACGATGTCCCCGATCATCTACGCCAGTGCAGCCGTGGTTACTTTCCTGGATCTAAATCAAGATGCGAGCAAAGGTTTGAAGCATACATACTAGTTTTGTTAGTACATATACAACGTCCTCTTTAGATGTTCAGAGTCTTTTCCTGACCGCTCTGCGCAACAGAAGATCCTGGACTTTGTCCGAAATCTGGCAGAACATCGGCTGGAGGTCAAACAAAACCTTTGCGGCGGTTTCTTGGACCAAGTCGGGCGCTCCAATCTCCAAGCACCTCGTTTCTTGGATGCCGCTTGGGATCGACTGTCCAAACGCGACCATCGAAGAGCTTAACGAGATGCTTGAGGTGATGCGTGAACTCAGCAGTCCCTACATCAACGAGCCCACGGAATTCTGGGCGACGAGGCGTGGAATAGGCGTGGTGCAGCCAATCTACCCGGATGGAATGCTCCGGGATCACCTCTACAAGGTAAATAACAAATTCGACTTCCTTTTGATTGCATTAAAAGTGTTTGCAGAGTCGAGCCGATGAGCCATTTTTCCTAAAATACGGATTCGATCGCCAGGTGTATACGCTCGAGCAAGTCGACGTTTGCTTCATCGGGAGGCAACTGCTCGAATCACTTCTTCTCTTGAAGTCGATCCCGATTCCTTTTGGTGGGTGAATTTCTTCGGAAGTTCTAAAAATTTGTTTTCAGTAAATGTGCATTGCGGAAACATACTGGTAACAGATACGGGTTGCGAGCTGCTGGATATCCAGTTCGGTAGGTGCTCCTTGTCCCAAATGCGCATCCTCTTTCTTTGAGTTCTATGTGGTCAGCCGAGCTTATATCGACCCGCAATGGTTCGATCCCAAAGCGTCAAAACCATCCAGGATATGATGGTTTTCGTCTTCGGAGAACTCATCTACGAGCTCGTCACAGGGTTCATTGTCTTCCCGGACCACGCTCCCGAACAAGCGATCAGTTTGTGTCCTGTTGATTTCCGTAAGCAGTTCTTAAACTTATCCTCGAGTAGACGTTTTACCATAGATCCGCTGCTTCGCTCAATATTCCAACCAGATCGTGACAAAGGACTTCCCTCGCTCACCGATGTTATCCAACTCCCTCTCTTTGCGAGTATTCCGGTGGTTCGGATGAGCAAAAAGGAAATTTCGATATCCGCGCGAGCCAAGAAACTCTTCGACGAGCTGGCTGCAAACAACGAAAGACGCCTCCACGAGGATCAATTCAAGCTGAGCAGAAGCCGAAAACTGGAGGAATGGAAGCAGTTCGTAAACTCAGAAGAGCAGAAGATTAAACGCAGGAAGATAGTCCACTTGGTAATCCAGAACGCTTACGGCAACCCAAATGACCAAATCGATTCCAGGAACAACTAAAAATGACCAAAGACGCTTCGGGCACCTAATTCCAAACGAGGCATAGCAATTCAACCCAACGAAAGAAGTACGGATAATCGAGAAACAGAGAGAACTTTATTGAAACAGTCAACAAATGGTATAACAATAAGAGCATCTGAAAAAAGAATTTATACAATAATCGGAGAAAGGAAAATAACTTACGACACGGATGCGGTGTCCCATGGCCTTAGGCGGGAGGTTGTGAGCGAACTTAGCGCGCACAACTCCGCTGTTTCCGTGGACACGGGTTACTTTTCCCCAGATGGCGCGGACGCGGCTGGGAGTCTTGCCGGGGGTGGCGGTGGTCTTCTTGGCCTTGTAGATGTACACGGCGCGCTTTCCGACGTAGTACTGCGCATCTTCCTTGTTGAACACTCCGTCGAGCTTGATGAGGGAGGTGTTCTCTGACTGCTTGCGGAGTCCGCGCTTGAATCCGGTGAAGACACCCTTAACGTGCAGCTTGCCCGCTGACTTCGACGTGAGCATCGGCATATCGAAAGATAACCCTGAAAAACGGAGCGAATAAAAAACGTAGAATATGGACAGGTTCGCGGATAGAAGACACGCGCGACAAGGAACGGAGAACTTCAAGCTACGCATTAAATGCTGCTTAAAACAGCGACTTCCACCAAGTTCTGAAATTTGCACAAAAGTCGGACAGCGATCCGACTATTTGGGAAGTCAAAACATCATTCACAAAGAACATGAAATCAACGTCAAGATCACGGAAGCGCGCCGAATCTGACCGATGGATCTCAATGCATCGCAAAAAAATACAGCGAAGTCCAAAATTCACGTTGTTCCAAATTTTTCCTCAGCGTTTCGCTTCAAACAGCGTCTCGATTTCGAAGATTGTGGTGGTTTTAAACTTAAACGTGACATCACAACGCCCAACGAGATCAGTTTGCGCAGAATACACGCGGATTCGACCAGCAAACGTCGATAATTCGGCCAGAAACCCCAACAATTCCTAAAAGATCCGTCGCTTCGCTTCGAATCGACTCCCCCACCCTACCGTAAATTCCGCGTCGTCGTTGCGGGACCCGAATTTGAAACGCCGTTGACCGACCGATTCATCGTACGTTCGGCCTCGAATAACTTTTCGATTTTCAGTGAACGTTTTTGAGTTTGAGACGCCAGACGGAGACATCCAGGCAAATGAAATCGAATCTTGGACACATGAAGGCGGATCGAGAAACAGCACTTTGTGTTTATCGAACAGCGATCAAATCGAAAACGACGCCCAGAATGGATCGGCAGAGGTATTCGAACGCATATGCTTGAACGAGAGAATCTTAATTCTGTTTGGTTTTGCAGACCAGACTGTTTCCCTCGCGCTGGGCGGAACCTTTGGCCACGGGCGGGCCAAAAGGTCGCTCGAGGGCACGCGATCCCCGCGGGCTAACGGCGGATCGCGCTAGTCGCGGAGCGAACTCCTTGGGATATGGTAGCTCGAAGAAAGGCGATCACGAAGCGTAAGGGGCAGAGTGAGCAAGAAGCTCTGGTCCAACGCGTGAGTGCGAACCAGCGGGAACGTCAAAGAACGAAGGTAAGATCGGAGTGTTTGGAAGTCATTTAAGTGGCATTTTTAGGAGCTCAACGATGCCTTCGCCCTCCTCCGTCGAATCATCCCCTCGATGCCTTCGGACAAGATGAGCAAAATTCACACTTTGCGCATCGCCACGGAATACATACGCTTTCTGGATCATGTAAGTAACTGATTTATGTACCTTCCCTCATATGAATCCTTGTTCAGATCAACAATAGCGATCACAAACTCTTCGGGTGCGATATCCCGCTCTACGACGAGAACGGATGCAGCTTCCAAACTTCGTTCAACATTTGGAGGGGAGGCATGGCCCAGTCCCATCAAGCGCAGAATCCTCTCTCGGGGACTCTGCAAGGACCTTCAGCCAACGACTACTATTCCTACGCCTCCTCTGTGGCCACCTCCGCAATCTATTTGAAACAAGGCAAGTTTACGACTTCGAATGAGTTGTTTCCCACGATTCCGTGGTGAAGTCGGTTTTTATAGCGATGATGGATAGCTGCCCCAGAGAGCGCGCCGATCTCAAAGGCGATCTGTCTGTGTGCAATTTGTAACTTTGTCACTTCTTAACATTTCCGTTATAAGTCGGTGTTTCAGAGGACGACATGTGGTACGCCAAGAATCCTGGGAACGGGATTCCGGGAGATTCCGTGGGCCCAGCTGCCTTCCTCTCTCTCTCGCACTCCGCCACGATAGGTTCCTCGTCAACGTCGCCGCTCTCTGACCTCCCCATCATTCCAACTTCAAAGGACTTTTCTTTGTTATGATTTCGCCTTTGTCTTTCCAGTCGCGCGGCAGTAAATGTGATGCAAGGGCCGCCAACGACTTCTCCCCTCCTTGCCTGTACATATGAGTGCATTACGATGCGCAGATATATCATATCCCACTTTGATTGCCTACGGCGATAATCGCCCCAAACAACGCGTAACTTTCTCCTCCTCAAATTATAAGAATAAACATTAGTTTTGTGACAGGAAGTCGTGATCGCACCGTCGCTTTCCGATCGATTAGCGATCGTAGAAACCCATTGGAGGGGCAATTTCGAGATGGAGGCACATATTGCTTCCAGATGTCCCGGAGGTCTCTGGGCTACGGTCATTGACACACCGCCGATATAACGAAGGCGAAAACAAACAAAGCTAGGGAAAGCGTTTGGAAGAACTTGCCGGGTCGAACACGAACATCAGCAGCACCCGATATCGCACTTAAATGGTGTTTTGCGTCGTTGATAAACCAATCGATTGTTCTTCCATCAACCGGTTGGCGCGCTGATCGTTTTTCGAGCGTTTAATTGAACGAAATTATGCGATTTCAGATTTTAAATGGGAGCTTTAAGAACCTCTTTCCGGAATTTCGATCTCAAGGACCACGAAGGGAAGCTATTGCAGTTCGTGAACTGCCGCATTCTGCGAGATTCCAAATTTGTGGCCGAACATTTGTGGGTCGAAGGCGGACGCATCAAGAATCCGGAGAAGGTGTTCTTCGAGGAGCGCCGCAGAGCGGACGTGCAGATCGACTGCGGTGGACTGATCCTCTGTCCTGGGTTCATCGATGTCCAGTTTAATGGTATAGAGACGTGTTGGAAGAGCAGAAGTTTGATATACTAGGAGCGGCCCATTTTAGGTGGATTCGGAATCGACTTTTCTTCGATCGAAAGCGAAAAGTTCGAAAAGGGAGTCGAATTCGTCGCCAAGAAACTCCTCGGATATGGAGTTACTTCGTTCCTGCCTACTATCATTACTTCGAAGCCCGAGATTTATCATAATGTATTCCTTGTTTTATGATCCAACTCAAATTATTTCATGTTTTTAGCATTTACCTTTACTGAAGCGCAAAAGCGGGAGTCGATTTGGAGCTGAGATTCTAGGAGCGCATTTAGAAGGGCCGTTCATCAGCAAAGCCAAGAAAGGCGCACATCCGATTGAAAACGTCGTTGAAGACATGGGTCCGAATCCCGCTGTGATGCTGCTCAAGATGTACGGATCTCTGGACAACGTTCTCATGGTCACGATCGCTCCTGAACTCTCTGGAGCCCTTCAAGCCATCGAGTTTATGGATCAGAACGGGGTCATTGTTTCTATCGGCCATTCCTCCGCTGGACTCATTTGCGGCGAAGAAGCGTTTAGTGCCGGAGCGCGTTCTATTACTCACCTCTTTAACGGCATGCTCTCGGTTTGCCAAACATGATAATAACCTTAAAGTCGAATCTGCTACAGTACCACCACCGTGACCCCGGACTCGTAGGTCTTTTGGCTTCGAAGTACATCCAACGTGACTTGTATTACGGTATGATTTCCGACGGCATCCACACCCACGACTCGGCTCTGCGTTTGGCCCATAGGACGCGACCTGAAGGATTGGTCCTCGTCACGGATGCGATTTCCGCGTTTGGGATGGGTGAAGGAGTCCATCGACTCGGCGACCAAACCGTTCGAGTCAAGGGCTTTCACGCCGTCATCGAAGGAACCGAAACGACCGCGGGAAGGTTTGATCTTTCCTCTGCTTGCAACCCTAATTCGACGCTTTTAGTGTAGCGAGTATGCCGTTCTGCGTTCAGCGATTGGTGAAGGCGGCGAGGTGTTCTCTGGAAGAAGCGCTCGAGTGCGCAACGCTAAGACCTGGTAGGTTATTTTGGTCTCTCGCATATTATCAGTTAGCGGCAGTGTCGAAATATTTGCTTGGGTGCATTTGTCGGCGAACGCACCCACTCAAAGCAGCAACGAAGAAACTCCCATACTGATCTGTTTATATTCCAGCCCAGCTACTGCGAATCGATGACAGGAAAGGGACGCTGGCCTTCGGAGCGGACGCTGACTTTATTCTCATCGACGAGTCTGTCCAGATCTTCGCGACTTTTATCGGCGCCGAACGTGTTTTCCTGAATCCGAAACCGAACTGACCTCTGTACGAAAGCCACATATTTCCATGTATCATGCGTAGTCCGCTTTCCACGTTTCGGTGGCACTCTGCTCGGAACCAAAACAGCTCCAGCGGCCACCGGATGAATAAATCGTTTCTCTTTCGATTCACTACGCGTTGCTGCATCTCCTTATCATCGGGGTTGGGCGAACGAAAAAGATATGGTTGAAATCGAGAGTCGCCCGTCTTTGTTTCTTCACGCCATTCGTCCTCGCGATCCCCAACTACGCACGTCCGTTTTTTGCGGCCATGTTTGTCCGTCCGTAGATCCTCGAAACGTTGGCGGTCAGCAGCGACGCACCGTCAACACGCCGATGCAGAGCACCGCGTTTGTCGGACGCAGCCGAGTTGATTCACCTTGTTTTGCCACAGTCTCCCATGCAGAGTTGGCCACGACTCCGCGTGAAATCCCCACAGAAGGACTGTTCTGTGCTCGTTCTCTCTGTATGATCAGTTGTGCCCCACTCGCATTGCTTGTGATTCACTCGTTTGCGTTTAAGTTCCTCGAATCTCGCGGCTCGGACTTCTCGTGCAGAGTTCACACCGTTTTCTCTTTCAGCCAAACGATCTGATGGCCGACGGGGGTAGTGCCGTCATCAGTAGTCCCGAGCAATCCTCCGCCAACGATGGTCAGTCGCTGGTCAGGAGAGAGCAGAGAGCCGGCGATGTGATTTCGTAAGTCGCTTTCGTTATTATAAGCTCTAATTTCCTTGTTTAGACCGCACCGGGCAGTTCTGACCCTCTCGAAAAGCATGTTCAACGCGGGTTGCTTCTCCCTACCGTACGCATGGAAGCTCGGAGGATTATGGGTACTTTGGTTCTATTTTAAATCTCTTGCATAACATTTTCTAAGGTTTCCTTCGTACTCTCCTTCGTGATCGCTGGTTTCAACTGGTACGGCAACCACATTCTTGTCCGGTCGTCGCAGCATTTGGCTCAGAAGTTAGTCCACCTCTAAGGATTCCGTCACACATCTTCTGTTATGTTCAGGTCGGAACGCTCTGCTTTGGATTACGGCCACTTTGCGAAGAAGGTGTGTGACTACAGCGACATTCCTTTCTTGAATAGGAATAGCAAGATCGTCATGTGAGTTGCTGTCCCTTATTGCAACTGACAAGGTTCAATGTTTCAGGTATATTGTTAACGTGACCATCCTGTTCTACCAGCTGGGTATGTGCAGTGTGGCCATCCTCTTTATCTCGGACAACATGGTCAACCTGTTGGGAGACTATTTCGACGGCTACTCCGTGCACTCCAAGATGGTCATTATGGCCACCATCTCGCTGGTTTTTATTATGGCGACCAACATGTTCACGGAGATGCGCATCGTCAGCGCCTTCGCAATGATCTCCTCGGTGTTTTTCGTTCTCGGTGCTTTCGTGGTCATGCAGTTCGCGATTCGTCAGGAAAACCAGTGGAACGAACTACCTGCCTACACGAATTTCACCTCCACGATCATGTACATTGGAATGGCGATGTACTCCTTTGAGGGACAAACTATGGTAGAACTAGTGAGGAAAATTGAGATAAGGAAAAGGTGTTCTTCAGATTCTTCCCGTCGAAAACAAACTCGAAACGCCCGAAGATTTCTTGAACAACTTCGGAGTTCTCCCCACGACCATGATCCTCTGCTCGCTCTTCATGACCGGGTTCGGCTTCTACGGGTACACTGGCTTCGGAGACAAGATCGCCCCCACGATCACGACTAACGTTCCCAAAGAGGGGTATAGAAGTTCTAAGTACCGTATCCTCATGGCCTCGTCTTTAGATTCTACTCTACCGTTAACATCTTCCTAATGATCCAATCCGCCCTCGGACACTCGATCGCGATGTACGTCGTCTTCGACATGTTCTACAACGGCTTCCAGCGCAAATTCCGCAGCCGCTTCCCGAATTGCCCGAAACACGCTGTCGACAAGGGATTCCGCGTGTTCTGGGTCCTCCTGACGTATCTGATGGCTGTTCTGATCCCGAAACTCGAGATCATGATTCCGCTCGTTG
Organism: Steinernema carpocapsae; assembly: GCA_000757645.3. NCBI lineage: Eukaryota > Metazoa > Nematoda > Chromadorea > Rhabditida > Steinernematidae > Steinernema > Steinernema carpocapsae. The sequence goes on from AZBU02000005.1 coordinate 5,678,966, forward strand.
GAGTTACGAGTGGGACCCTTTGTGCGCTCGTCTATCCGCCGCTCTTTGAGATGATCACGTTTTGGGAGGACTGGAAGGTCGGTCTTACGCTTTAACATCCTCATAGAACTACAGTAGCCAATCAAATCAAAGATATCATCCAAGTGTGGGAAAGTCTATTTGGGTTGAGATCGCTCATCTGGAACTAATGTAAACAGACAATTCACAGACAGTAACAGACAACGTGACTTATTTCTGCCATCTTTCCCAAAAGAGCGGCTGTGATTAAGCTCTTATCCGCGTCATTACGAAGCTTCGTTTCAGGTCACCAAAACCAAAAGCCAAAGGATCCTCAAAGTCGCGATAAACTCCGGCGTCATCGTCATCGGGTTCTTCGCCATCGGCGCTGGTTTATACGCCAACGCGATCGCGATCGGCCTGGCCTTCGCTTCCACTTAACCTCGTGTTGTGAACCTTCTTCCGGACGGGTAAAAATCCTTTTTTCGAGTTCAGTCGATTCAAGCTTAGATTCCGATCGATTTTTATGTAAATTTTCCAGTGCCTTAAAATAAAGATTATCCTCACTTTCCTCGTTTTTCAGTTTCCTATCTTCACACAAGCAGGTCACAAAGACACGCATCACTTCGGAGACAAAGAATTGGCAAAGTGCCCAGATTCAAACGGCTGCGACGCCCTTCGCGGCGAGAGCCACTCGGCGCTCGAACGGGCGGGCGCGTGATCGTGGCGAGGGAGGGGCGGCGGCGCGTGCGGTGGCGTGGCCGTGTTTTCTGTTTGAATTTAGCGCGTTAACTTCAAATTCTGTTTGAATTTTTTTGAATCGAAATGCCGAATTTTCCGAAGAAGTTGCTTGGATCGCGGAATTTACGCGCTTAGGAGGCGAAGTAAACACGGAAGATCGATGTTTGCAGAATGTCGCGCACAATTCCAAACGTACCACAGAAGATGGACCCGATGAAGATGGAGCTCGATCCGAATTCGCAGCAGAGTTCCGTTAGCCCCACAAAAAACGGCCGCAGCTCAGCTGTGGTAGGGCCTTCGAACGACTCTCCTTACCGACTCCGGGGGAACTCGAAGGTGCCTTCGCGGTATCGCGATTATCTTCCGAGTGACGACATCGTGGACCGGACGAGCCGCGGAGGTGTCCGGACAACGTCGCTCGTGGAAGTGGAGCCAGCTCAGGAGGCGGAACTGGCCGCGAAGATTCGGAAGTGAGCATTGAGCTGGGATTGGAAAAGGCTAAACTGAGTGGATATTTGTAGGATGAAAGGCCGGAATTCCCCTTCGAAAAGGGTGGCCGGATATTCCTCGGAACGATCAGTGTCCGAAACGATGTACGACGAGCACGTTGAAGAAGACGTCCAGAGAAAGCTCGAAGAGAAGAACAACAGCGACTCCCAGCCAATTCTTATCGCCGATGACACAGGAGATGCTTCAGCTACGGTAAGCCTCCACTCGTTCTTAAGGCTGAGGTTATGTGTTTAATTTTCAGGCGTCACAAAGAAACATCGCCCATCCACACGAGCGGTTTGATCAGCGTATCCGACACCTCACGACTGCTGAATTGGCCATGGGGACACATATGCCCCAGCGCAGAATAGCGCGGCCGGGGAGCAAAGCGGTTCCTCCTGGGAACCATGCGGAGCTCACTGACTCTCTGAAAACCAACTTGCGAAGACTGAAGAACGTTCTGAAGCTTCCGAAGGCGAGGAGGTGGGTTTATTGCGAGTTCTTCTATTCGGGAGTCGACCAGCAGATTTTCCTTGGCGACAACGAATTTTGCCAACTACTGAGGGAGTCGTTCCCGAACTTGCGTTGCCGAACGATGAACCGACAAGGTGAGAATATTCCTTGCAATCTGTTCTCACGTTTAGTTTTTTAGAGTGGCGAACGATCCGAAGACTGATTGGAAAGCCACGAAGATGTTCGCAAGCATTCCTGAACGAAGAAAGACAAGTTTTGGAAGCGAAACGGTTCTAGTGTTGAGTTCAAAATGTTGAATAACTCATTGTTTCTTGCAGGGAAAAGATTCGTTCAATCTACGATGGTACGTGCTACCAGATCTCCGACTACAACGATCTCCCACATCGACTTCCTCGGCCTCTCGCGGTCGGAATGAAGGTGTATGCCCGTGTGCGACAGCCCAAGGACGGAATCTACGCCGGTACAATTGATGCAGTCTTGCCGGACTCCTACAGGATTGTCTTCGAAAAGGAGGAAATGATTCCACCCATGAACATTAGAGTAATTTTGGATCCTTTAAAAGAGAGGTCTTTAGTATGTGCTTGTAGGATTCTGAGGTTATGGCGGAACAAAGACTGGAATTGGTCTCTATGACCTACTTCTTGGAGATGAACCGGGCCTCGATGCCGCATACTGCGAAGCAGCAGCTGTCAATGAGTGCCTCTTACATTCACCCTAGAACTGTCGACACCAGGGCCGCTCCTACGACCTCCGCTTCCTATTCGGGCACATCTTCTTATCCTAGTCCTACCAAGCGATACAATTCGAGTAAGCGATTATTTAACTTAAGACTATAGCTCAGTTGATTCTTCAGGTCGGGATGAAAAAGTCGGAAATTTCCCCGTCCGAATGCTTGTGATTCTGGTGAAACTCGCGAAGCTGATCGAAACCAAGAGAACGTACCTGCAGCAGCTAACTGCGATGAACGACGAAGCCCAGAGAATGAATCTCGTAACGACGAGCTATCCGGAGCCTTTCAAGGAGAAGTACGCCCGGCTCGTCGTCGACATCGAGCTGCTGAACAAGATGCTGAAGTCATATCTCAGTGGAATCAACGAGTACAACGCAGCGCTGCTCCCTCATCTCAGCGAAAACAGCGCCACTGCGAGACCTGAAGCGCTAAGGAAGCTCTGCAGCACTCACGCGACCCAGATCGTGAAACACTGCAACAACGGGTTGAATGTCCAGGACAGGCACTGCCTGCAGCTGGTCACTTCTCTGACAGCTCTGCTCCTGCAGGTATTTTAAATCCGTTTTTATATTTTATTCATCTAATCTACCTTAGGTGCGCAGCCTTGGGCAACAGCCTACGACGGCTTATGATTTGAACTCGCTCAGTGAGTCCATCAACGACATCCGGGCCCAAATCTACCCGAAAAATGCTGGTCATTTCCAAGACACCGTGGAGATCCACATGAAACAGATCTACTCGATGATGCTTTCCTCAAGTAACAACTCCCGTTAGTTTACCTGCTCCGTCATCGCTGTATCTACCACAAATCATGTACATGTCCTCAACGATTCTCCTCGCCTTTAGTCTTTTCAACCAACGCCTTTAACTTTTATGAGTGACGATCGCAGAATTACTTGAATAAAGTTTGGAATATGTAGCCGCTTGTAGTGTGTTCTTCTCGGGTCGATTGTCGTAAAGGAGGGGCTGCGGGAGCACGCGGTGATAAGAGTTATTATCACTCGATGATTGATTGCGGCGTGCCGGTTGTCGCAAGCAGAAAGCGGATTTGGTGCCTAGAGTGTCTCCTTGGTCTCCTTTGAAGAATTCTAAACATCGACGTTCTCATCTCTTCGCTAATCGTTTTATTCAGAAGCCCATTCTCTAATTATTTGCAGATGGCTTCTCCGGCTCTCCTGGGACTTCTCGGAGTTTTCCTCCTTTCTTCGAGCACTTCCGCTTCCAGCTACTGCCTCAAGACCGATTGCAACCCTCGAAACCTTTACGCCGACTATGTAATTCTAATAGGTAATTGCTTTTCGGCTCGCGTAGAAAACGATGCGGATTAACTTGGGCTCTAAGCCTCCTAAGTTTGAAACCGAAACTCAGTTCAAATCGTTTTATACCCCTGTCATCCGCATAATTCCCTTTTTATAGACTCCTCTCGTCCTATGGGTCAGAGCAACTTTGACGCCGTAAGTTACCGTACATCAAACAGGTTTCACTTAGATTTTTAGCTTAAAAAAACGCTCACGACCTTTACCAATGACGTCAGAATTGGAAGCGACTCAGATAACGTGCAGATGCAGTTTATCACCTACTCGATGACCGCGACCTCCCACGGAACTCTGCAGCAGGGCTCTAACGCGGTTTTCGTCAACCAAACGATCAACTCACTCACCTTCGACGACTTCGGAACCCGCGAGATCACAAAGTATTATCTATCCGAAAATTCGATAGAAAAACGCGGAAAGCCGTCACTGTAATCTTGATGATTCAGGGCGAGATCGCGCGAAGGCCACATACAGAAGCGATTTTCCCAACAAAGATGTTGGCGAATCCGCCTCAAAAAACCACGAATCGTCCGGTTTCGGTGGCGTCTGTAGGTTCTAGCGCGTAATTGTGTGCTTGGACACCAGATTCAGTGCCGGAAACAAGGAAACCATCTGTAAGGCGCTTGCAAATGCCAAATCGAGCGGTGCACCTGCTGGGAAAAGTCGCTCCTTGCGTGTGTGGTCTTCGCACGATATTGCCCTGAATCACCGAGATCTACAGTGACGGCTTTCCGCGTTTTCCTATCGAATCTTCGGATAGAGAATATGTTGAACCGCATTGATTCCCAAAGTTGAGCTTTGCATTTAGGGCTCTTCAAGTGGAACAATCAACCGTGAACGTGGCCAACGGATGGCGCGCGGGAGCTAAGCACATTCTGGTCCTTTTCAGCGCTGACAGCTTTACCGGAACGCTTCCCGAAAGCAACGGACTCCTCGCGAAGGTGCGCTCCAAGTACGACATGCTCCTGGCGGTGGGAATAGGAAGCTCGGCCATTAAGAATACGTACCTCGAACTCGAGCAGTTTGCTGGAACTGCCGAGTTAGTGTGCCATTACACCTTAAACATATTCACCTTTCCGGTTTCAGAGACACCATGTTCCTCTCCTCCGCCGACCAGCTGCAGTATGCCAAGTATTGGTTAGCCAAGAACGGATGCTCGTGAGTACCTTTAATAAATTATTGTGGGATGAGTTTTGTGATTGCAGCAAGTCGCACATGGTCACCACTACCCAAGCTCCGACTCCTGCGCCCACTCAAGCTCCCAGCGTCACGTGTCAGCTGAAAACTTTGGCCTACGACATCTACCTTCTCATCGACAGCTCCATCGCTCTCAGCACCTCCGACTTCCAAGGAGTAAGTTTCCACTGACCCAGCAACTCAGAAATCCGCCTTTAAGCTCAAAAACCAACTCGTTAGTTTCGTGCAGATGTACAACATCGCCGACAGCGCATCCCAGTTCGGTCTCACCACCGTATCTATCGGTGCTGAGTTGTTCTACACCGGCATCCGCAACGGCCAAACGAAGGATTCCTTCATCAGCAAAATCAAGATCCTCACCCAAGACGGCACCAACGGACAAACCCTTAAATTGTAAAGGCGTCTTCAAAACGAATGACGCGATTTTAGAAAGTTCATACGTTCGGTGTTCGCTCGCGTTTGCATCGCGTTCACACCGCTTTGCATCGCCGCGCGACGGAAGGCGTTATTTTGTATGGAGAATCGCGTTTTTCGACTCGTTTATGAATACACGGACAATTCTATATGAGCTCTGATTCCATTTCAGGGCGTTCCAATCGATTGAGCACGCTTATCTCAAGAAGTTCGACACCAGCAAGTCCCCTCAACTCGCCATCTACGTCACCTCCAACACGGACTTCGACACTGCTCCCTACGACTACATCAAGTCCCTGAAGTCGAAGTACGGACTCAAGACTCTGGCCGTCCGCTACAGCAGCTCCGCCGATGCTTCGCTTCTTGCGCAGGTCGCTGGAGGAGCCGCCTGTGTTTATGATGCCACTTCCTCGCCCAAGGCAGGAATGGTCGCTTGGCTTCAGGAGGCTACTTGCAAGTAAGCGAATATTTTGATCAAGGATGGCGTACAGTACTTTCTTCCAGGAAGAGCTTCTGTTAAACACGACAACGAACGTCGCAAAATTGATAAGAAAATTAACGTAACCAACAATGAATAAACTTCGGTTTCAACAACAACAACAATAACATAACAGCATAACAATGTTCGTTTTTTTTCACTGGGATCCTTCATCATTCTCTTCTCCCACGGGCTGAGAAGCGTCGGTGATCAGATCGAAATCTTGTTTAAAAGCGACCTCCTTCGTGTAGCCGAAATACTTGATGTCGCAGCTCTTGGAACACGTGTAGATGAGAACAGTACCCCAGTCGATGCTCTGTCCCAGTGTATCCACGTCGATCATCGAAAGCAGATGAGGGGTCAGTTGAAGCTCGAACTGGCGGTTGGCGCCACAGTTCTCGCACTTGGGGATATCCTTGGGAATCGGGGCAAAGTCGGTAGCCAGGAGGGGTTTGCCTCCGCAATCGTAGCGGACGATCTGGTCGGGATAACGAGAGATGATCTTCTGGAACACTTGAAAACTCTTGTCCTTTGTGCTCGCGGACTCGTCGATGTTTCCAAGGTCGTCGGCGGAAATTTCGTTCGTGGTCTAAAGGCTTCAAGTCATCGAGAGGTGATAAACATCCGAAACTCACCGAGAGCTTCTTGAACTCCTTCATGCGCTTCGCCAACTCGCGCTCGTCCTCTTCGCCCTCGCTTTCGTCGTCGTCCTCATCGGCCTCCTTCACGACCGTTTCGAAGTATCCTTGCGTAATCTGCTCGGTTTCGATTTCCAGGTTGTATTCGGGAAAGACGAACGGGTTCGAAGGCTTCGACTTCTCAGGCAGAGCGAACTCAGCTCCCTCTTCTGAAATTCAGACTTCTAAATCTGCAGTTGTGTAGAATTCAATTGCCTTCCATCTCCTCCACCTTGTCAACTTTTGGCTTGCCACAATGCGTTTTGTGGGCCGTCCAGTCAATCGCCTGGTGATCCCGGCAGCAGTACCACGCATCCTGGCACTTGGCACACTTTTTGGTGGCTCCACATCCACAGATTTCACAGAGATGCGGGTAGGTTTTCGCGTCGAAGCACGGATTGGGGACATCGATGTCCAGTTCGGGGTCAATTCGGTCCATTCCATAAAACTTGTTTTCGCGTGGTAGTTGGCATCGGAACACTCGAAAGTTGGAGGCGTCGTTCATCCAAAACAGATTCATTTTTTACCTAGAAATGCGCGAAAAACGAACTTTGGAGCAGTTGGGGTTGCGGCAAATGAAGACGAAGAGGGTCCGATGGAAGTTGTTCTTGTCGCCACCGACGATGGGACAGTACAGCTGGGCGAGAAAAGCCATCCCCTTGGTGCAACCCTAAATTCCAAGATTCTTTAGATTCCACTGAGGCAGAGTCTTACAGGGCAAACAAGATCCTCAGTTGACGGAAGATCCACCGGGTTAAGCCAAGAAGGCTTTCCACCGACTTTGCCATCGGGAAAATAGTGGCTCTTCAAGCGGTATAGCTCGTCGGAGTCGAGGACTTCGCAGAATCCCAAAGTTACACGGCGTTCTGAAATTCAGAATCTGAAAGAGCGGACGTTAAGAATGCTTACCTGTCTGCAGATTGGACGACATTGCGTTGCTCAAAATACTCTCCTGTGTTCCCAAGGCTGAAAACCAAATCAAGATACGGTGTTCCGGAAATCACAACACAATAAAGTATTAAACGGTCAGAACCGCGGAAAGAAAGCAAATGAGCCGGTGGATGAATCGTATTTACACGGTTTCATATAAATTGAAAACAGGAAAAACTCGCAGAATCGTTTTTAATCCTCCTTCTCGGCCTTTGACGTGGGGACTCCATCGTTGTAAGCGGCTACCAGCCAAAGCCCCAAAACGACGTGGACGAGGACAACCGCGATAATAGCGGCGTAGAGCATCGCATCCTGGTGACCGTACCCCAACAAATCTGAAAATCGTGATAAGCGACTCCTACAACGCTGGGAAAAGTACCTTGGAACAAAAACTTCTTCAAAAAGAACATCGATCCCAAAGGAACCAAAATTATGACAATACTGTAAGTGAGAAGGTTCTTTACGGCCTTCTGTGTGTTCTGGTCGCGGAAATTAGGGATCAATTCCTCCATTTTCTGCAGCGGTGTCCAATATAAAGATTGCAAATCAATGAGAACAGATAGCTAACAGTCGAATAATACGTGTAAAGGAGTCGTCCCAAAAGACGTATTTAAGCTTTAACATTACAAGGTAAATGAACATAAGCGAATCTGAATATTAAGTGAATTTGAAGGCAGTACGGTGTCCCTAAGGCATAATCTGAGGCAAGTGTTTATTCATTCTTCTTTTCGAGTTTCTTCTTCTCGGCTTCAACTTCTTCGAAGTAGGCAGTGAGGACGAAGCAGATCATCGTAATAATGACAGCCACGGCAGCTGAAATCCCCGCATACAAAGAAGCAGTGGAGCTATCGTACCCGAAGTAATCTGAACAAAGGATATAGTAAGATCACGTAAAGAGCTGTGCTTCCAACCGATAAAAATAGCGTGATACGAGCCAAACATGACACCCAATGGGAACAGGAACATCATAATACTGTAAAAGACCAAATTGGAAACGGCCCGGTGTTGGTCAACAGGGGTGTAGAACTGCGCTTGTTCTTCCTCGCGGCGTTTGGCCGCGGCGGGATCGAGTTGCGCCATTTCAAGCTTGAAGATCGAGTCTTCATCCTCTTGCTCCAACTCATGTTCTTCCACGACGTCTTCTGAAGCAAGTAAATTACATTGAAACTCCGAATTTGAACCAACCTGCAAGACTGTTCCGCCTCGAACTCGCTCGGCTCGAAGCCTGCGAGCGGCCCTCTGATTCAGAGTCGTTAGAATGTTGGCTCATGCTAAAGAACAGGAAAGATAAAATGAGATACATTACTCAAAGCGTGAACGACAAGAAAGATCGACTTGGTATTCAAACCCGCATTAATTCACACACGAACAAATGTAAAAAAGAATACAAATTACTGAAGTAGAAGTTCACAGAGGTAGCATAATAGAATAAATAGGCCGAATTAGAGGTTGTGATAGCAAGTAAGCTTGATGGTTGCCACATCAGAAGCGGAGTTGTTGAGCTTTACGACTCCGATGTATTCCAGCTCAGCAAGGCATCTTGAGAATTCCTCGGTCGTATGTTCTTTGCGATCCGCCCGAAAGTCCTTCAAGCAGTTTTCCGCTTTGATTCTCTTCATCGCTCTGTGCCAATTCCGGATAATGTTGAAAGTCTTGCACAGCTGATGTTCCCCGTTCATTGGCAGATGCTGAATTTACACTGTTAGGCAATGTACAGCGAAATACCACCTACGAAGTCGACTTCCAGAGCTTTAAGAATGGGAAATTCGAACGCTACGTTATTGTAGCGCTCCCACTCGGCCACATCTCCGGCCGTGAGGTCTTCGCTACTATTTTCAGGCGTGAATTCCTTCAAATTATCCGTCAAGATCTTCCGCATCCATGGGAAAACACGCTTCTTGAATTGCCCGAACATGTCGTTGTCGTCCTTCGCTTTCTTCTTGGCTTCCAACGCCTTCTGCATCTCCATTGTGGTCTTATATATCGTTTTATTCTGGACTTCTTGCTCCTTTCTCTGTTCGTCCAGCTGGGCTTGCATCTTCTCCACGTCGTCCAGCTCTCTCAGGAACTCTCCGCATTCATCTGCTTCTTTCCGCGACGGCGCGTCATCGAGCAGTATCTTCAGGAAAGTTTCGAGCATGTTGTTGACTTTCTCCTTGCTGTACTGGCTCCATACGCGAGTCCACTCATCCCAATTCCTGAAACCTCTTTATTTACTTAACCTGAAAAATAGCCTCACCTGTCGCTGAAAAGTTGGCCAGAGTGGACGAACAGGTACATTTGAATTTCGTGCCCGAGATGCACTGGAATCGACTCGAGGAGGCGAAGCAGATGCCAATGCGCCTTGTCGAAACAACCCTTGCGATCAATAGCCTTCCTTGTACCACGCTTGAATTCGATATCCATGACCTGCAACATGAATATAATGAGCACATGAACAAGGGAAACAAGCATTAGCGTAAGGATATCCTTGCAAACATCCAATCAGATATACCAAGTAACAGTTTATACCCGAAATATCAACATTATTTGCAAGCAAATACTACTTTGACGCTCTGAATCTCTTGAAGAGAGGATGACGGTCGTCGTCATTCCTTTTGGGCTTTTGGGTGTAGGTGAGAGCATTGCCACCCGACATCGAACCCATCGACGCATTGTTGCGAGAGAACTGGAAGAAGGGATTAAGGAACGTATTTTACTCTCAAACCAACCCGGTTAGCGGTATTTCCGTCCACCAGCTCCTCCTTGACGTCTTCTTCCTCCGCATCTGCGTCAGAGGCCTGCAGAACTTGCTGCAGCAGAACCATCTGGGAGTCTTTTGTTCCCAACTTGAGATCTTCGTTTTCCATTCCAGGTAGCCGATTGACGACCTTGTATGCGTATCCCTGGTTCACCAAGAACCGCTGACGTTTCCTTGAGTATCCCATTTCAACAGTGTCCTGAGAAACGAGCGAGTAGAAGAACGCGTTAAAGGCGTCGCTGGAGTTCTTCTTGGCACGCAGAATTCGACCGAGGCGCTGAGCTTCCTGACGACGACTTCCTCCGTGAGCCGAGATCTGGATAAGAACGTTCGCTTCCGGCAAATCAAACGACGTATCGGCGACCTAGAACCAACCGAATGAGAAAACCATTATTCATAAGTGCGAACAAACCTTGGAGACAAAAATAGTGTTTACTTTGGGATTGTATTGGAAGTTGGCCAGGATCTTCATTCTTTCGCTTTGTGACGTCTCTCCGTACAAAAAAGGTTTGTTCATTTCAATTGCATACTTTTTCAACGCAAAAACGTTATCCGAAAACACGATGATCTGAAAGTTAACAAAAGCATCTTTCCGAAGTCCTCTGACCCACCTTGTCATTACGCCTCTCGTGGAAGTTGATTAAAAACTGGCAAATTCTAAACTTGTTCGGGTTCATAACGGAGAGAAGAAGTCTCCTAGCGATTTGGGACTTCAGGTAATGATGGAAGAATTCGGCGGTCATAGCACACCACACTTCGGCGCACTGGACCTTAGCGATATGTCCCGCTTTCTGGAGCTCCATCCAATTCGCCTCGTAGATCTTCGGCCCAATCAAGAAATTCAAATCGGTAATTTTGTCGTCTTCACGCACAAGAGTAGCCGTGAGACCCAGCTTGCAGTGGGCTTGGACGATCGTTAGCACGCGACGGAACATCTTAGCAGGAATCGTGTGTACCTCTGAATGAAATAAGTTAGATTAGATCTATCGAGATCCAGCCACTTACCATCAAGTAACACAATTCCCCATTCCTGGCTTGCAATGTATTTCATGTTTTCCTCGGCAGCTTGGGTACGTTTGCCGGAGTAAGCGACCATGGAATATGTGCTGATGCACACCATGGGCTTATTAGCGTCCGCTCCAGTCGGTGGCGCATCCCGAGCTTCTCTCGTGAAGCGGATGATTTGATTCTCTTGAATGGTCGACCATAACTAAAGAACGAAAGGTTAAGAGTTTGGAGTAAAGAATCTACCTTGAACTGGGCTTTCCACTGCTCCACTGAAACGTTACTCGTGGCCAGGCAGAGACAGCGCTTGTTGACCGTCGTGGCCGCCGTCACGCCAACCAATGTTTTACCGGCACCGCAAGGCAAAACGATTACACCAGAGCGGGCGCGACTGTTTCCGAACATCTTTCGAAGACTCTTCTCTTGGTATGGACGCAGAGTCGTCGATGGCTTCAGGTCGATTCCCAAATTCGGGTTAATGGTATCGTTCCTGAAGTCGTATTCGGCTAACAGAGGGTATTCCAGCTCGATGCACCGCTTCTGGACCTCTTCGATGGTTTCCTGGCGGATTTCGAAGGTCAATAGCTGCAGATTTCGGATCGCCTCGTCGTCTTCATCGTCGTCACCGTCCATCTTCCCGTAAAACTGGTCGATGTCCTCAGGGACGCCGCCTTCTCCGTTCTGCTGTTTTGTGGGATCGTCGTTGTTCGTTTGACCGGGAATTAGCGTGTTTCCAGGAAGCACGATCTTTCCTTGGGTACCCGAAGTCTAAAGTGCGAAGTCAAATATCAAAGACCTTTCGAATAACTGACCCCAGCTTGCAGGTTAGTCGTATCCGCGGACGAGATCAAACATTTCTGGATCACGGGATCCCGTAGCAGTTTCTGCATGACGTCGGAGTGCCGCGATTCTACAAAGTACCTGTTGTGCTTAAGAACGAGTTTCACTTTTCCGTAACTAAGAGTACACATCTAGAATAAAACCGAGATTACGAAAAATGACAAGTAAGAAGGACCAACTTTGATAAACTCGCAAATTCCCTTCGGCAGAGCGGACTTCGACAGGCGACTCAGATATTCGATGATGTCGTTGGTTTGCAATCCAATGGAAACGGCGGCGTAGAGCGAATAAGCGGTTAGCTTGTATTCGTGGATGTGTTCTGGACGACAAACTGGCTGAAAAGACATGGTAAATTACCAAAACCGACTTCAAATCCTTACTTCGGAAATAGCGATGAGAAAATCATGAGCGTGCTTGTAAACGGGAGAGAAGGATTCCAAGAAGATGTGGCCGTCCGGAGCTACCCAGAGCGGCCTGGAAGCGTGGTCGGCCTTAAGCGGCATCTCGGGACGGTAATCCTTCGCTCCAAAGTCGTCCGTTCCGGCGCTGGCGATGGATTCCGCGTTCTGGCTCGCCGCCTTCGGAATCGCGCCGGTCGCCTCACCCGCCGAGGACGAATACGACTTGAAGGAGGACTGAGAGGCTTCGTCCATGTCCTGGTTGTAGGTTTCCCATTTCCCCTTGCGTTTCCGATCGAATTTCGCCGGCATTCTTATCGCGGCCTGGAATGTGGATGCACACGTTAATCCGAAATTCGGAGAAATTCTCGCGACTGAAGAGCGAATGCAAAACCGATTTCAGTCAAAATCACTTTCGAAATTCTATCGTTGCGGGACCACAAGTAATCTTCGCACGCGCTCGTACATGTTTTGCAACGGTTTGCAAATTACCGAAAGACCAAAATAAAGCCCAAGAACGCCTGAAGCGATGCGAAAAGGTGGTCGGGTCAGATTGTAATCTTTTATTTGGATTTTTCCACATTTCTCCTTAATACTTACTCGATTATGGACATTATATAATCATATATTTACACAAGAAATAAAGTTTGAGGGGGTCCTTACGAGTGATATTGCTGTCAGATCTCCGGAGGAGGCGGACTGGAACCATCGCCTGGAACTTTGTAGTTCGTCTTAGCAGCAGATTCGTACACGGTCTTGATGGTTTCTGCGATCTGATTTTTCTCATCCAGTTCGGTGTAGTGCCGGTAGAGCCGGAGGGCCATGCGAGCGTCTTCCACAGAACAATGCTCATTCTGCTGGATCCGCTCACCTGAAAGAATCATTTCATAAGGATTGAGATACAGAGATAGACGCTTACCAAAGAAGTACCACGCAAGGAAGGAGAGCGAAAGCAGTCGAGATGGTTGGTAGAACATGTACACAGTATCTCGAGTTTGCGATGGAGGAGGCTAAAGGATTTAGCGAGTTAAAAAGTAAGCTGAGCAGATGATCCTTACAAAGAGCTTGAGCGTTGTCCAATCGTTGTCCAGGCCGTGGCCAACGAAAGTTACCTTTTGCTCGACAAGACAAAGAATCTTCATGTACGTGTATTTCTGCGTAGTAAGGTAGCGAGTGGTCTTCAGCGGGTCCAAATCTTCGTCCACTATTCCCGAGAATTTTGTCAGGTAGTCGTAAACGTTCGAATTCGCGATCTGGATATAGTCGTCGATAAGGATCCGACCATTGGCGTCGATGCAGCTGACGCGTGCTGCTCGCTGTTCTTTGTCATCTTCGCAGGTCTAAAAGTTGAAAGTAGGAAATTTACAACTTGGATCCTTACTCCTTTTTGGATGAATTCGGCGTCGAAAGCAACGAGATCGCCTTCTCCAGGAATGTTCTGTATGTTGATCTTTGCCACTTCCGAGTTGTCGCCGGTGGCCAAATTCCCTCCGCACCAAAACACTTCCTTGGGAATCGTCGCCCGCTTCTCAGTCAGATTCTTGATGGCTGGATGCTCGATCTGCACATAGGTGAGCATCACAGGACGTTTCCACCGCATATCCAGGTTCAGCGCTTTGTGTTCGTCGATCTTAGCCCCGGTCTCGTTGTTTAGAATGACCCAGTTCTTGAGGTGCTCGCTGGGAGTGCCGCCTCGGGCACCAGTGCAAACCAGAGTCACTAGATGAGTTGGAATCAAATCCTCTTCTTCATGAGCGTCAGCGGTGGGAGATCCAATCGACATGACCGCACTCTTGAGGTGGTACACCACGGTGTTCGTTTCGCCCGTATAGGTCTAAAGTGATTAAGATAATAACAACAGAAGAGGCGATGCTTGCCTCTGAAACTGTGCACAGTCCCTTGTTGCACGAAACGTAGATGACAGGAGCCAGATAGTGGGACCATTCGCGGAGGTCTGGAAGGCTCTGAGTGGTCCTCAGGGCAGGACTTCCGGTGGTTGGGCTGAGATATCTAAAGCAGAACTTGAATTTACTCGATTAAATTGCGTGAAACCATACGTATCGTTCTCAGGATGGTGGAAGTGACAATTAATCGTGCGGCAGTCGACACCGTATCGACACGGCTTACGACCTGGTGATCTGGACTCGAAAGCGCCGTGAGCCAGCAATGGATTCGGTTTGCGTTCTATCTGTTTCAGCTGGGACCTCCAAAACGACTGCGCTTCAGGGTTGCTGATGTCGGTGTCGATGAGGAGGACAGGGGGCAGCTGACGAACTCTCCGGGTCATACTCGCCTCCGCGAACACGTCGCAGTGGTTACAAGTTCCAACGGCCGGTTGTCCTTTTCGGAGAATACTCTGCTCGATAAGGTGGCAAAACGAGAGGGACGTCGTCTTCTCTTCTAAATGGATCCCGACTTCTGCTGCCTGGATAAAAAGGATCTCTGGAATGGTAACTTACGCTGCGGATAAATGAGCTTCATGATGACGGAAGAAGTCCTGCTAGAAATGTCGCTGGAGTCGGAGTAACACGACAAACAGCGTGAGTTGTCTTCGTGGTCCATTTTAAGGAAGGTCCCGAGAGTTTCAGCAATGTTTTCCCTGTGGGAGTTAAACTCATCTTGCTCCTTAATTCACTCAAAGTGATCTCCATCAAATGTTTGTATCTCACCTTCTGCAGATGGCTAACCAGAAAGTGGATGAACTTCTGGGCCACTTCACAGAACTTCGACGAACCGTCCTTACCCGTTCGGACTCTTTCGATCTGATTAGCTTCTTTAATCGTTTTCAACGACTGGGTGACGAGAGCGATCTGGAACATCAAACGTCATCTATATGCCAAAAATAAACGTATCCATAAATAAACGCCATATTCGCGACTCGTGAAGCTACCCCCAATTTGCAACAATTTAATCAATGACCCTTGAAACGTTGTAAATTTTCCAAATTGGAACGCCATTAACAACAACTCTTGTTAAAAGAGCAAACAAACGCCCATTTAACTTCTTTAGAAGACGCTTAATCGAATAAGGGAAAACGTGGTTTTCCAACTCGTCCTGTCCCAATGCAAAAGAAACGCTCCTGAATTCTAATGTTTATTTTCAAATCAGCCTCTAGTTTTCGGTTAGTTCCGTTACAAATCCATGTTTATGTTCGAACAAAATGTGTAAACGACACTTTGGAAGTCAATTGCAGCCACACTCGAGTTTCGTCTCGTTTCCGTTTCGTCTTCGTTCGAGCATCAACAAGTGGCCCCCAAGATTCATCACACGCTAGCCAAAATTTATGCTCCATCAGCGATGTTATAGAATTCAAAACCGTTGACGTAATCCTGAGGTTCGGGCGGAGGTACGCCACGTTCTCCGAAGGGCTATACGCAACAAATTAGTCTGCTCGAAATGATACTCACGGTCGGTTTCCCCGACTGCTCTGAGTGGGTCATGAGTGGCGCCTAATATTTCTCGCTTCAACTCTTTTGCTTAATTTTTCGATCACAAAAAGTAAACAACTTTATGTGACGAATGGTGACCGAAAGCGACGGCCATGAATAGGAAATTCACACCGAAGATCGATAGTTCAACAGTATACTTACCGAGACCGTTGGGCACGTCTTGGGTTGATCCAAGGAGTCGTAGTGCGTTTGCTTGTCCGAGAGGACGCGGTAGAGGAATCCGATCTGACAAGTGAGGCAATGCTCGTCGAAGCACACGTGCTGGAGGAACACGTTTCGGATCGGGAGCACATGGTAGAACGCCTAAACACAAACACCGTAATCTCTGCTTCCCGAGTTCATTCCGGCTATCCGTCATCTTATTTAAAAGTAGTTCCGTCTCAAATCTTAATCAACGCGTGATTAACGCCAGGGGCTAAATGTGAGGGCGGCTAAATGCTGGGCGGGACCAACGCTTAAAACGCGAAGCCAGAAATGACACAATCCATACATCCCCTATTCGTATCGCGTTCTAAGTTTTCTGTGTGACGGCTGTCTTCACAGGAAGTTCAATAATGATGTCGTCGTTAATTGCGTGTTTGAACCAGAAAAAAAACCAGAAACAAAATCTAATTCATTTTTTTGCGCGCTCTAGGTCCAAAAGGTAAATGAGATCGGTAATTAGAATTCCGTTAGCGCTGCACTTTAAGGGCAGATAGTTCCCATGATTACTAAACGACTCACCATAATAATAGAACCGGCGTAGGGCATGCTGATGTCGTTCTTGATCAGAATTTTGTCCGATTTGTTCATAAATCCATTTTTCGCAGCATTGGTCTGGTTGTTCAAGTAGTACTTCGGGATTTCCATCGGCTTCACTGGAGTCGACTTCGGCGTGCTCAGTGCTCTCGCACTCGCTGAAATGTACAAATTGTTTCTCGGCTCGGAAACGACCTGAGCAAAAGAATGCGCCACTCGGAATCGTCATCCAAAAATCTTAATGTGCAAATGACGAGCGAGAGGCGGATTTCACGGTTCTCGTAAAAGTAAATGTTTTGCATTCTAAGATACGATTGGAAGTTCTGCAGTTGGAAAAAATCAGCACCCAATGAAAACTTGAAAGGTTCTTTGTCGGAAACACAATCCCTTTCATGTTATGTGTACATACCAAAAATCTAAATGTAAAAAAAAGAAAATCCGGTTTATATTCCAACGAGTGTTTAATGTTGGAATTATTGCTAATCGCTATTATTTCAAATACCTCCCTCCGAGCTGTACATCTTCGACGCACATCATTAGTCCTACTGTGGCTTCTTGTTAGCTCATTCTGGCTTATCCTAAGATCCATTGCCTCGGAATTCTCTCGCCCCCTGCATATATACACAATTATAACAACATTGGTCTGCCGAAACACCACCAAAAGCCGCTTTAGAAGTCATCACGTTTCGGTGGCGTCACTCAACCACTGTCAATAGGAATCACTGCTTACTTGCATATCCCGCGAGCATCATGTTCTCCTGCTGCTCCTGGTTCTGCATATTCCGGATCATCTGGTTGTGCAGAACGTTGCCGTACGGGATTATGTTGTAGCCGGCCAGAGGAGTGTGCGCACGGGGATTCCTACTGTATCCGATGAACTGGACCATGCGCATGGATTCGTAGGTGCGGTCGTTGATCACATCAGGTTCCCTGAAACATGAAAACTTGAAGCAAACAGCCCTAGGAAAGCAAATTTAATCAAGCAGCAAAGCTTTAGGGAAACGGTAATTTCATTAATCGCCACACTTCGCCGGACCCGAGAACAAAATAATTAAACTTAATCGCGGAGGAATCCTCCAATTCGTGCCCTCCGAATACGCGGGTAATCTGATTACTGATACCCATGGGTTGCGCTGCTCGTGATGCGTATCACCCTGTAACATCTTGCATTTAGCTGGAAGAAGCGTCTCCCATCCACTTAAATCTGGTTGCGTGATATTTGACCCTCAAATGCTCTGTGACCCCAGTCGTACGCTCCACTTTTCTCACGCACAGATTTCCGTCTCGAGTCCGCCTAGTCCTTTAAGGGTTTCTTTAAGGGCTTCATGTTCCATCTCGCGGCTCTTGTTTTATTGGGAACCTTCCCAACCTGTCACCCCAAAGTAGTTTTGACAAACATATGCTGATATCGCCCTGTCAGTAGAACCAAAGAAGAGTTCCTTGTTGGAATTTGAACTCCAGTGATACCAAAAAGGAACACTGCTCAGCGCCAGCGATTAATTATTCATCGCTTGTGCTCAACCCTTATTGCAATATTATCGACAGAGAAACCGCCCCAAAGGATATAATGAATCGAAAAGACAATGTTGTCAAAGAAGAGCCGAGGCGGCAGATGATAAACGTGACCCTTGGTGGTGTGAAGGCACGATAAGCAACTCGCGATAAGACGTGCCGGATGCTCCCGTCCTGGAACGTCTTTCAAGATTGCTCCCAATTTGTCCCTAGGCGATGTGCTTACCCTTTATCAAGTGTCATTAGCCACACGCGAAAACAAACAAAGACAACTTATTATTAATGAGTGCGCGCATGACGTAGTTCATTTCAGATTTGAGATGAACTCAACAGGGCAGTCGGCGACGGCTTCTTCCGAACGACTCGGGGTCGTCACTTTCTTAATGGTTTACGTCTTCCCTGTGCAGCTGATAGTCGGACTCATCGGAAACATCTTCAACCTCATTGTCTTGCTGAGCAAGTCAGTGTCAGTAATGTTTCCCATAGAACTCACTGCACCTTCCCCGTGCACATTTTGCCACAACGCCCCATGCTTGGAAACAGTTAGGCAAGGACAGTTTCTAATGTGCTTACGCTTTAGGGAGATGCGAACCAAAACAAACATCTTACTAGCAATGATGGCACTGGCGGACATGCTATTCTTGATATTCATGGTCCCCCACAGTTTGATGTTTAACACGTACTTCACCAAACAGCAAGCGTTCCGACGTTTCTTCCTATATGGGAACCATCATATCACGGGTCTTGTTAACCTATGTGGCTTCACCAGTGCTTGGTAGGATTAAAGAAAAAGATAAACACCTGCAACCTGTTTTTAGGATAATTGTGGTCGTTAGCATTGAGCGCGTCATGGCAGTTACGTGGCCTCTCAAGGCACGGCATTTCTGGACGTCCCGCACCCTCATCTCAATTATAATTTTCATATGGATATGCGCGTTCGCAGTCTCCTTCCATTCCCACATCACTCACGAAATTGCACTAATTACTTTCAATCGAACCATTAACAACGAGGATGGAACCTCTACCGTAATCTCCAAGTCCTCCCGCGCGGCGCGCGTGCGCCCGGGAATGGAAGAATTCTGGAAAATCGCCACCCTGCTCGACGTGGTGCTTCTGGTGATCATCCCCGTCATCTTGGTCATCACCGCCAATCTGCTTCTGGTTTGGAGCCTCCGGCGTCATCACATGGTTCACGTTAAGAGCCAGCGCAGGGCGACCATCATCGTTTTCATGATCGCCTCCACCTTCACGATCTGCCAGATTCCGTCCGCTGTAATCTACATTTGGGAGCTCGTGTGGCCAGCAGACGGAAATACATACCTCTTCAAGACGCTGGCGACCCTAACGAACAGCTGTGTCGTTACTGGCAAAACCGCGAACTTCTTCCTGTTCTGCACTTGGTCTTCCCATTTCAGGCAAAACTTATGCAAAATCATGGCCAACAAGATGCCGTACCTCTATCAATTTCTCGTCAAAATATTCCCTCCTCTGAAAAACTCCAGAAACGACAGCAGAGTGGTGATGACTACGACAATTCCCAGAAGTCGTTTCAACACGGTCCGCCAGCACAGTCAACCCATGGAACCCGTGCGTATCAACCACAGTCGCTGCTCCTCGAGTTCTTCTTCTGAACTGCGAGCCCAAATTTCGCTTCCCCTCACGTGCTACTCCATGACGACTACAGCGGCAAGGAAGATGATAAGCGACGACGCTCCCCCCATTGCTAACACTGCCGTCCAATGTGATCTCGTAGAACAACCCCTGATATCTGAATACTGAACCCACTTTACGATTTCCTTATGCTACACCCTGAAAGCTCTCTATCGCCATAATTGTACGCGCAGTTTCTGAACCATTAAATAAACTAATCTCTACATACCTGTACGTCTTCTGGCACATATGCGCGGGCCAATCCGATAGGTAGTTGTTGTTTATCGGCAAATTTACGATACCCAGAGGCGTCATGGCATCAGTTATCGGAATGTGGGTAGTAAGCTCGTCCTAAAGAACTAACAATTCGAAAATAAAAATGGCCACAACACTCACATGCTGATAGAATTCGGTCGGATTTGGGTTTTCGTGGAACACAGGCTGCGCGCGGTCCGAGAACAGGTGGATGTATCCGCCGTCATCTCCGATGGCAATACACTGCTTCGAAGGAGAGATGGCAATGGAGTCGACGCCGAAGGTGGACTCGATCTGCATGGGATCGTGGCTCAATTCGTCGTTCGACGTGTCGATAACTTGAAGCTGGCCACACTAAAATATCTCCCGTTTATCGAACCGACGCCAGTATGATTTACTTGAGAAACTGCAACAACTTTATTCTCATCGGACGGAATGAACCGGCAAAAATGAGGACTGAACTCCAAATTTACGTGCTTCTTCAAACGAAGAGTGCGCAAATCAAAGATCTTCACGCACATGTCGGCGTTGTACCTGAAAAAAGTTATTTGGAGTTGTTTCCTTGGAAGGTGAGACGCACCTGTTGGAACATCCACAACTAATCAAACTGTTTCCGCAGATGTCAAAGTCGGTGATGAATCCCTGGTACAAGCAATCGATGAAGGAAATCGGCTCAGCCGTATTCGAGTTCCTGAGCGTGACCTGTGAACAATTTCAGTTCAAGTAATTTTCTTCAAGGGTCCGCAAACCTTTCCGCCGGTATCCGAACTGAAGATAAACTTGTCGTTCGAGCAAATCTTCAGACAGTTTGGCTGCTTCAAATAAACCTGAAAGACAAAGGTATGTGAGCTACAGAACAATAGCAGGGATCCACTAACAACACGCTGCTCCTTTAGCGTTTCCACATCGAACTGGACTATGGTTTGCTGTAAACCTCCCACGACGACTGTATGGGGAGCATTAGGCATATGATGGATGCAGGACAAATCCGTGAGATTGCGAGATCTGAAAAGAGCCAAATATTCAAGCCAAGGAAGTTCAGAAAACTCACGTATGATGAAACATCGAGCGTCCAGTTCGCTCGTTCCCGTGAATTCCTTCCTGGGAGATCGAAATCACGCATTTTTCTTTGATCAGAAGATCTCTCGTTCCCGACAGATTCGTCCTGTATCCAGTGTACTTTTCGGCTCCAGGGGAATAATGGGATACAACGTTACCCTGAAGAAGATAAGAAGAGTTGTTTACGGTTATTCCAAGCAAAAATACCCCAACGTTTCCTGTCCAGAGAAGCTCCTCGTACGGGTCAAAAGCGGCGCTCGTGACTCTCTGTCGCGCACCGTTCTGCTGGAAGTGGTTGAGGAGTGCGAAGCCTCCCTCGGGAACTGGTGCCTGAAAGAGTTGAATTAGAAGTTATGTTAGGAAAGAAAACTTACATCATCACTCAAA
This sequence comes from Steinernema carpocapsae, assembly GCA_000757645.3. Lineage (NCBI taxonomy): Eukaryota > Metazoa > Nematoda > Chromadorea > Rhabditida > Steinernematidae > Steinernema > Steinernema carpocapsae. The sequence continues at coordinate 5,700,439 of AZBU02000005.1, forward strand.
TGGTCCTCGTAATTCATAGCATTTGAGGATCACTTGCAGAATTAGAAGTAAGCGCGAAACCTGAAACAAGCACGTGATTGAAACATCAATGAACATTCGTAACACGCCAAACTCCGATTGCGCGCGCAGCTTAACGAATTCACACCCAAATCTACCTATTTTCCAGATTTTTTGAATTTACGGCCGATTTCTGGACTTCGTGATCCTGAGGGCTTTTTTCCGTCCTGTTCCTGTGGCCGATCAGCTGCTTTTTGCGACCCGCCATTCCCAGCAATCACTGCATGAGTCCCGTCGACGTGCGATCTCCTGGAAAGTTCGCACGTTCGCCTGCGACGCCACGTTTTTGCTACGGTATTCAAGGGTGCGCTCACAGTGCAAACACGTTTTTGCAGCAAAAGCGAAAGAAATTGGAAGGAGAGGCTTTGGAAAAGAAGGCGCGGTCACGTCTTTCGGTCGTGCGCGAAAAAAACGAAGGAAAAAGGATCCAAGAACGCGTCGAAGGAGCGAAGAGCGGGACGAATTCAAGAGAGACGCGGACACGGAGTCCGGCCGGAGCGACAGTCGGAGCAGACGTCCGACTCATTGCAGACAAGTCTCGTTTACAGAAGGCGACGTGTCGGATCTAATCAGACTAGTTTTGTTTGTGTGACAAGACATCGGATTGTCGTCTGTCTGATGGTCTGGCCATCACTGGTCGACATTCTGAATTCGGCTGATAATGGGACATAAGCAATATCCTTCAGTCTAAAAAATCTCAATTTATTGACACGAATCACCGGAAGCGGAAAGCAAAGTCTCGTATCGAAACATTGCGTCGATTTCGTCGGGCGCGTGGATACTGTAGGCGATCTGGCGCTTCGTGGATTCGTCGCATTCGGTCGTCGGCGACTCATAGAAGTTGAACCCGTCGCTGTGGATTCGTGGAAGCGAGAGCATCGATGGCACGATTCCCGTGAAAATGACGTCTTCGGACATTCGCCGCATGTTCTCTGACTCGTAGAAGCCGGTGTGAGGAAGCGCGTTGAGGAGTTTGACTGGAACGAGAAGATTAGATCGATAATACTACATGTAAGAAAGGAGAACTAACTCGGGGTCTCGCGTCCCAGGAACATGTAAGCCCCAGTGCTACAGTATCTCGGGTACTGGTTGGGGCCGTAGACGTGAGGTGGCACGTACCACTTCACAAAACGGTTTCGAATCACCTTCCGCGAAATGTTGCAGCGACCGAGGATTGACGGGCGTTCTTGAACGTTTATAATAAAGGAGCTTAAAGAGTTTTTTTTATCCAGCTTACCGTGGTTCTGCCTGCAATATCTCTCCAGTGCGGGAATGTTGAGGAAATTGTCGCTATCGGCTTTAACCAAACATTTCACTCTCGGACAATATCTCTGGGCGAAAAACAGCGCCGCGAAAGTTTTCAGAGCCAGATTCTGGTACTTCTCACGAATATTTGTGAGGATCATGTCTCTGAAATCCGCGTTCTCTTCGTCGTTGTTGTGATAGTGCTAAACGTTAACTTCATTTTAAGTCAGAAAAGGATTACCTACGATTATTCCCGTCACAAAAAGCAGCCTCGTAGCCGTAGCGTTGAATCTAAGCGGGCTCCCCCACGTCTTCCGGATCGAAACCCGCCTGTCGTACTCGTCTGCCTTCGTCGCCACCATCACCAGGAGTTCCGTATTGTTGTCGCAGGCGAAATCTTCGACGTTTGAAGAGAAGCGAACTTGCTGGAAGCGACCTGGGCGAGTGTCATCGGCTACAACGATCCTAGAGCTAAAACACATACAAACTGCAAACCCGCAAACCATCGAGAAAAACAGTCGAAACAGAAAGTATTCCGTGCAAAGTGATGTGGGAGATTCGGAAGATGAGGAATACACAGACGATCGTCGTAGCTGTTGTCTCGACTCCACAAGCGGGTAAGTGTGACTTCCTTTTCCTGATTCTAGCGATGAACCACATGGAGAAGAATCCCGACAATCGATTGGCGGAAAGAAGACGGCAAGACTGCGCGATCTCCCTCTTCTTCGCCTTATCATCAAGATCGTTTTTGATGCTTAAATCTAGATCAATTATAAAAAAACATAGGAAATATTGCCTAATATTGCAAAACAAATGAATCCGAAAAATAAATTCGATACGTCTTTTTTATCAACGACAAACTATGCTGCCCAAAGTCTGACAGAAATTTATTTAAGTACATTCACGTCCATTTACGTCCCCTATTCCCTACACTTTCCCCCAGAATTTTGTTCAGAAGCAGTTCCACTGCGTTCTGCCACCCATTCTCCGTTCCATGTAGTTTGGTTCTCCATAAGAGATTACCGTCGTCTTTCAAAGATCACTTTGCATTTTGTCAACCAAACATCCCCGATACAGTACAAACTACGTTCTTCGTCGTCGTAATATTTGTTTTTCAGAGCAAAATGATTTTTCTCGCTGCAAGAGGGACCCGTGCCCAGTCTCATGTCGCTTGTTTTCAACTAAAGTCGTTAATCGGGGACACTTCGCTTCAGATCAATCGAACTTTTGTGGTCTTCGGCACCTAGACGTCCTTTTCGGGTCCCTTCACATGTTATTGTTTTCGCCTGCGGAGATTCGATGAGCGATGGACGTATGTGAAGGAGGAGTCGTTGAGGAACCTTCCTGTAGCTCCGCTCGCAGCAGCAAACTCTGCAGTAGCCTAGAATCAAACGATTTCAATGGCCGTCGAAAGTCCGACGCCTTTGCCACTTTGCGAAAGAGTCACCAAAATCGATAACCGTAAGTTTGCTCTTAGCGATAACTTGGGCCTTTGCGTATTTGTGCAAAGTACTTGCTTGGGAGAACTTTATGTGCTTATAAATCATGTGCACTAAAAGTTAAACACGATTGATTGCTGAAGGATTGTAGGTGTTGAGACGATTCCTCGTTAGGCTGCGCTTTATCAAATTTTGTAATGCGCAAGGTTTCCAGTTCCTAAGCTGAATCAGTTAATTGCCTTGAGAAAATTAGCGAGCAGTTCAGATCCAAACTCTCAAACTGAGAAATAAAAGCAATAAAAAGATCGCAAGTTTACTTAAGTTAGAGAGATCTTCGTGCTCGTTTAAAGTACATACGCAATCTTTTGCAATTCGGGTCTTGTTCCTCTCTTTAACCCGTAGTTCATCTACCTGTGCGATTGGTTGAACTCTCATTTGCAAGTCCGCTTGCTTCGATACCAGCTATTGCGCGCGGCCGAAGGCCGCGCGGATTTGAGTTTCAATTCTGGGGTCGCTCATACATTACAAACTTTCCCTTAAATTGAAAATGACTGATTTCGACTCGCTCTTTCAAAGCTCACAAACCTCAACCATCAGAACTTGCGGAGGCTTCCCTTGTTCCCTGCTCCCTTGTGCGCTATAGCGAGTTGTGTCGTCAGGACAGCGTCGTATTTGTTGATCGCAGACCGATCGCTCCAATTTGGCCTGTACACAGCGAGTAATCGCGTCGTCTCAGCGAGGAACTTCGCGCTCCAATCGGGACTCGCAGGCCGCTTTGTGCAGCGATCGCTCTTCGTCGGCGCATCGATCCGATCCCGTTTGCCCTCCGGGCAAAGCGACCTTTTTCGGCGTTAGCGCAGGACTGTTTTCCGCTTGTTCTCATTCGCCGACCGACCACCGATCAACTCCGATCGCCGCCGCCGTCGGGCGCCTCTTTCTTTACTTTTCATTGTTGTGTTCCAAAACTGTTTACGCCTGTTGCGAGTCCGCGATCCTCCCCGATCTTGTTCTCTGGGGGCAGCGCGAGGATCAAGGATCGTGCATCGTGGGGATCACCTTAATGACCTGGGTGCAGAGTTCGGCCGCTGTTTATGCGCTCCGATCTGTTTTGCACACATTTTGTTTCCATTCGCCACCCGATTCCTTCGGTCTTAAAATTACATTTTTCCAGGAATGTCCTCAAGCTCAGAGAAGGATGTCGACGTCCAGAACTTCGCCTCTTATCCTCTGATCCCGCGGCCGGATATCGACATCGGGAAACAGCTGGGCCGCGGCGCCTACGGGTCGGTGTACAAAGGAACCTGGAAGAACGGCGACCACGAATTGGTCGTTGCCTTGAAGAAGGTGTTTATGCTCGAGAAAGAGGTGAGTTGTGGATTCTCGCGGGACGCAGCAACGCGAACGGGAACCTGTTTGCGAATGTTTTGGACCCGAGATTAACATCTGTCGGGCTGAGCGCTCGAAAAGGTTATATTCCTTCAAAGGTTCTCTTGATCTTCGAAAAGAAATTGCGGGAAGACATTTCCGGCGAAGTCCGAAAAGTTTAGCGTTTGATTTTTGAAGAATGCGTTTTGGGCAGTTGCTGTAGATTCGAAGGGAAGACTGGGTTGAGAAAAAAGGGTTCGATCGCCAGCGGCGGTGCGTTTCAGCACGAATGGTAAAATTTGTCTTCTGTGAACTTGTGATTTTTGTGTGGTGGTTTTGTGTTTTGCAGCTGGCGTCGTTAAACCCTTATGCTCCTTTCTATTTTCAGGCGGATATTCTCTCAAAAGTACGTCACAGGAACATCATTCAGTTTTTCGGAGTTTGTCATACGAATCCTGATTTCTTTATCGTTACAGGCATGTGAAATGATTTAATTTCTTTCAAATTGTTGCTTTTTAGAATTCGCTGAGAATGGATGCCTCTTCGAATACTTGCACGAGCATGATTTCCAGCTCGAATTCGATCTCATCCTCACCTGGGCGATTCAAATCGCCAACGGAGTCCAATATTTGCATTGCGAAGCACCCGTCACAATAATTCACAGGGATCTGAAGTCGAAGAATATCGTGCTCGGGAAGAATCTTGTTTGTAAATTGTGCGATTTCGGGACGTCGAAGGACCTAACTCACTCGTACACTCAACCCACCTGGGGTGGAACGGTGGGTGCATGGTTAAAATGCAATTTTCTTATTTTTATAGGCGGCCTGGATGAGTCCTGAGATAATCAACCAAAACGACAAAATCACGACGGCTTCGGACGTTTGGAGCTACGCCGTGGTCCTCTGGGAACTCACATCGCGAGAGATCCCCTACAAAGGCCTCTCCGAGTTCAAGATCTACACGATCATCTCGACCCTCTCGCAACGGTTTGTCGCTGTTATGAGAAAAATGGGTCTTTCAAATGTTCTATTCCAGGCTCGTCATTCCGGAAACCTGCCCTAAGCAACTGGCCAAGTAGGTAGCGTTAAGCGCTAGGTGTAGCATGAGACGAATTGTTTATTGATAAGTTTCAGTTTGCTTCGATCGTGCTGGAAAGGAGAACCCGATGAGCGTCCGAATATGCGCGAAGTGATGGTAGAGCTGGAGAATATAAGCCAGAACACGGAATTGAACGAGGAAGTGGCCACTTTCGTGAAGGACAAGAATCAATGGAAGGAGGACATTGGGAAGCAACTTAAGGAGTTGGATGAGTTGAAGCTCGATCTGATGAGAAAGAGCGAGGAACTGGATCGGAGAGAACGAGCGCTCCGGAAACGGGAGAATAGCCAAAGGAATCTGTTGCTTTCGACCGCTTACAACAGCCACGCGGCTAGCTGGAGCGTGGACAGCGTTTGTGAGTGGGTCAGGAACATTTCGTTCGTCCTGGAGACACCAGTCGACCCCCATGTCGTCGAGAAGATATGTGACATTGTCAGGAAGCACGAGATCTGCGGCTATCGCCTTCTAGAGATCACCCCTCACGACCTCGATGCACTTGGAATCGAAAATCTAGAAGTGCGCGCTGAGCTCTCCAAGCAAATAATGGATTTGAAGGTAACCGGGCTAGACCCGTATCCTAGCCTTCAACTAGTTAAGGAGATCGAAGAGCGAAAGGTGTGAAATCCGTATTTTGACTTTCCTTTCCTAATAGGGTATCCGTATTGCAGAAAAAGGAGAAGTCACTGAATCCATTCGACGTTCCTATCGTCGTCCATCTCGGCCTTTACCAACGCAGAGTCCATGACCGCCCTGGAGTTCCCTATCGGTACAAGGTGTTTGTGGACACTGACTGGAAACAGTCCTCCTACATGGTATTTCGAAATACGCTTTTTTTTTAATTGAATTTTTCAGATCGACAACCTTCCTCCAGAGATCACCGACTCATCCACCGTGATCCAGCACGTTACGTTGTCGATTGTGTCACAGGACAAAAAAGTACTTTTGGATACCGTTCGTTGCGTGTGTCCTCCGTTCGGATACCTGGAGTGGCTGCGTCCACGAACTGGACGAGGAAGTCACTGTCGTCTGTGTGGTCACCTATACGGACCAAGTCCTGCAACCGAGGAACACTTGCATCCGCTCGAAGATCCATGATTTCTCGAAGGCTACGACCATCGAGGATCGCTCGGTCACCCTTAAACTCCGGCCGATAGCCACGGGCACTACTATCACGCGCAGAAACTCATCGTTTCTGGTGCCGCCCGCTACTCCCGCTTCCCCGGTGTCCCCGCTCTCTCCGCTCTCCCTCGTGAATGGACTCAACGTACTCAGCAAGACCCCTTCGCAGAATCTGCTCGCGATGGCGTGGAGGAATCGACGCTCCTCTTCGCGGATGTCCACTTCGCCTGACCTTTTCGGCGATTTCCTAAAGCCAAAATTTAAGAGTCAACCCTTGTTAGGAAGTAAGAAGGTTGCTAAAATGGCTAATTAATCAAATTGACTCTTTCAGAATCGCCTATCTGGGCTGAGATTGCCGCTACACTTCGTCAGCCGCTGCCTCCAGCGACGCACGTCCAGTCATCCCCAGCGGTTACGAACGCAGCCACGAAAGAGATCCCGCTTTCCAAGCAGCTTCCGAGCAGGTCGATCTCGGATTACCCCGGCAAGAACCGCAAGCCCGCTAAGAAATCCTCGATTCAGAAACAAAGCAGAGTTAGAGGGAATACGGCAAAACATTCGGTTTCGTTCGGAAACGCCCCAACGTTCCGGAGACATTCCTTGGCTACACCTATGACCTTCAAGAAAACGAGTCCATTGAAGGAGATGACGAACGAGGAGGCGACCGAGGCGCGTCCTTCTTTTTATCTGGACAACGGAAGGTCGGATGAGGACCTGACGACCACAGGCGACTCGTCGGAGTCGCAGCCGACCCAGAGAAACAACGTGACGCCGCCGGAGTCGCCCACAACGAGTCCGATCAAAAGATGTTGCGAGAGGAACGACTGCCGGCGGAACATGAAGCAGAAGCCGTGCCACCCCAAAGAGGAAAACGACGAAGAAAACGAAAAGACGATTTTGGGGGAGGACGGACGGTTGTTGAGGCCGAAGAAGAACAAAAACAAGACTGGGAGAAAGTCGAAGGAACCGTCGCCAACCGACGGAACCGAGCCCGTGGTAGAGGGTTTGAACAAGGTATGTGACTCTGGAACTTGTCACTTAAAGGTTGAGCCTGGTTTAGCTAAATCTCCGAAGCAAAGGAAGTCGAGACGTGTACGGCGGCAAATACAAGTGGAGTTGGAAACCGACGCTCTAAATAAAGCCGTTTGTGGGAAAGCAGATATCAGAAAATGCACATATGTACATGGAATCTAATGTATTTAAGAACATTGTGATCAGAATCGTTACGAGTGATGCCGACGCAGATTTAAATATGTTGGAGATATGAAAAATTCATTCAAAAACACTAAGCCATGAGAATTTTGACCGACCATATCCTATGACACACTTCATTGACTGTGGATGTAAAGAATTAAGAGTCGCAGGGTGTTCACACTGCACCCTCTAGAGACCTCGTGGTCGCTTAGCAACGCCGCCTCGCGCGCGATGTGTTGACTACCGACGTCCACCAAATTTGGCTTGGACTTCCCTGATAGATTGGCTATGAATCTGAACCTGACGCGGGTGGATTATGTTCATGTCGGCACCACGAGCCGAGGCTCTCTTCGAATTGTCAAAGGCAAGGATGAGAAGCCACAAAAGAAGAAAAAGTCGCTCCTAACTACGTTTTCCGCCGCGGAAAAGGTAGTCGTTGGCGCCCAGAACGGATCTCTCCTCTGCTTCGAGCGTAAGAAGAATGAAACAGCGGTTTGTTGATTTTTCCATGTTATTTAAAGTGATTTCTGTAGGTAGTGTTCAAAACACCGCAAGGGCCCGAGATCTCCGTGGTGCGCTTAGGAGGAGCGCTGGGAGCCGTCCAGGATCGAATCTTCGCTGTGCAGGAAAAACGGATCGTCGGATACAGCAAGAAAGGGAAAAACTTCTTGACTCTAGAGACGAATTTCTCAGAGAATATCCATTCGATGTGGGCGCAGTTTAGTTGGAATTTGATCTAATTTTCATGTTTAGGTTTGTGTACGGCGTGGATCTTTTCCTCTCCGCTCGCAACGTTTTCATGCACCTCCATGACACAGTGGAAAGTGCTGTAAGGAATTTTGAGATTTGGGGAAATAGTTTATCCGCTAGTTTAGACCTATCGATGCAACGACACAATCAACGACTGCCTCTGTCTTCAAGTGACCGAAGGAGGTTGGGTCGGACGTGGAATAACTCCCGTGCTCGCCTGTGATGACAAAACTCTGAAGGTTTGGGTTCTTCGAATGGGTAAATTATTCCTTTTTTTAGATCCTGAGTGGGAGTGAAGTGGCATTCGAGCTCCTTTTGGGCGACAGCCCCAACGTACTCCACTTGTTCATGAACGATGGCGGCTTTAATAAACAAATGGTTCTCTACGGAACCAAGAACGGACGCCTTGGACTTGCTGAGCTGACAGAAACGAATCCTCGGGTCTTGTGGGAGATCCCAACGAAGTCTTCGGGCGGAGTTTCCGCCATTCACTGCTACCCGATCACGTCCAGCGACTACCCCGACGTCATCATCGGCAAGGAAGATGGCATGATCGAGATCTACGGCGTTGATATGCAGAATTTTGCCTCGTTCAAGCAGAGTTATGTAAGTGAAGCCTTCGAATGATTTATTCCAAGAGAAAAGGTTGCAGGAATGCAACGAGAGCATCACGGGACTCCAATGCGGCCGCGTGGGAAGCGAGAATTTCGACGAAATCGTGGTTTGCAGTTACACCGGATGGGTCTTCGCCCTGACCACTGAGCCGATTGTGGTGAAGACTCCTCAACCGGCACCTTCAGAGGCTGGGAAGAACGTCCCCCAACCGCCGATGGAGATAAAAGTGCACCAGTTGCGAACGGAGGTCGAAGAACTCGAGGCAAAGCTGAAAGAGGAGAAGGCGAAGTACGAGAAGGCGACCCAGAAGAGCGGAGTGGCCATGCGTATCCCGCGGTTCAGCATCAACGACCAGTTTCTTTTGGACAAGGAGAACGCATGCTACTCGCTCTCCATCGAACTCATAATTCCTATCGACATCGTCATTGTCCAGGTGGGTTTCTTCTTTAACGATCCCGAAAATGGTAGTTTCGGTTTAGAGCGATGTGCTGCTGGATCTGATGGACGTCGAGAAGAGCAGCGCAGTCCTATCGAAGACCGTTCCACACGATGGAGTAAGCGTTTTAGCTCAGCGGTGTAATCACGTTAATGGGTTTCAGTCTGGAAACGCTGTGCTCGCTCTTATTCGTTGTGGTGAAAATGTGACTCGACTGGAAATTCGTCTGAGGAGCAGCGAGGGAACTTATGGTACCATCAGGGTTTATGTGTGTCCGAAAACGCAGCCAAAAATGTGTCAGGTCGGTTTGCCGCGTTTGAAATTGGTTTCATATACTATATAACAACATAATTTTAAATGAATTTTACGAGGAAGCGAGAAGCGTTAAATGTCAACGTAATTTGTTTTTTCACCAATTTTTTTCTGTATTTTATCACATGTGACACAAAACGCTACATCTATAACCACTTGTGGCTGCTTGAGTCAACTCAATCCTTACAAGCAAACAAATGCGGTTTGAAAATAATAATTCCAAGTTTTAATTTTTGGAACAAAAAATTTTGAGTTAGCAGAGTGAGTACTCGACTGGGCTCTTTAACAGTATAGTGCACGGAATGGGTGAAGTGTGCACGGAAAGGAAAAGCGTGCACGGAATGAATTTAGTCATTTTTTGGGTAACAGGATTGCGCGAACATTGAACAATGAAGCCTGTCTGCATAGTCAGTAATGCTTGCTGTCGCGCCTTTGGCGCTCCCCAAAAACCATAATGAAAATGTTCAAGCCTAAGCCTAAGATGCTCCAGGAGGTCAGCTCCAGCCTACTGTCCCCACTGTTTGAAATAGGCCGCTTTGGGCCTACTATCCTGGCTGTTTAAAAAAATGTTACACAAATTTTTGTTACCCAAACGTCCGGTTACCCAACTGTCTGTTACCCAAATGTCTGGTCGCGATCGCAAACCAGTGTGCCACTCTTACGCCTGAAGAATCATTGTTTTCAAGTAATATATAATGATCAATAAACGTGTTTCGTGTAAAAAATTGGCTTTTCAATTGTTAAATTCTGCTTGAAATGCTCAAATTGTATGCGCTAAAATTTTGTGCGCTTAGATTTTGCGTGCTAAACGGATTGCGCGCTAAGTGATTGCGCGCTTAGAATTTTCGCGCTTAAATTTTGCGCGCGATTTGTTGCGCGCTAATAATTTGCGCGCAATCTTTGCAACACCCTCCTGTTTTGTTCCTCTTATTAAGAGTACCGTTTGAGGTTTTGATAAACACTTTGTTGATAACCAAAAACCCTGACTAGAAAAACATGCATTCGTGCACACTTCTGAAAAAAAAAAAATTCCTTGCACACTTTACCCTTTCCGTGCACTATACTGTTATAGAGCCCTCGACTAAGTCAGCAAAGCTAAAGGCGACTAACAGAAATATGATGCGTTCGGTTGCAATATAAATGCTAAAACATAATGTTTTTGCAATCCACAATTAATTTTTGAACTTCGCGCGTTTTCATGGTGGATTGGAGAGATCACGTGCTAGGATAAGTACGAACAAACTAAGGTCTCCCCATTTTGGACAGTATCTTGCCTTCTTGATTGATTTAATTTGTGGCGCAGTGTACTTCCACGGAGCATTCATATTTCCTATCCGATTTTCTCCCATTTTGAAAACTCTCACGCTTTTCTAAATGATTTATGATTTCTCAGTCGACGAAAATTATAGTAAGAGCTTTTCCTCTTAGCTGTTCCTTGTTTTTCACTACCAGATTGTGTTCTATTTGAGTCCCTTTCGCTTTTGTATCGTACCTCCCTCTTCGGTGTCTAGCCACTCGCTCCTTAGAATCTTGCCTCGGACGTGATCTGGTCCAATCCTTCTCCTCGAGGTGTCAAAAACCACGTCTTCTTCGTCTTCGCGCATTCCTAATTGCGTCCTCCCACCATGCCTTTTTCAACCCCCCCCCCCCCCCCCCCCCCCTTATTCCTACAAAATGGCCTCTTTCGGCTGTCCTTAAGGTTCTTTTAATTGGCCTTTGGACAAACAATTTCTTCGCGCCTTGCCCAATTAGTCCTCGCGTGAAATCCGACCCTTTGCCCTCATACGCTTTCGATCTGGCATTTCCCTTTCACGTCTCCTAACTACGTTTCCGATTCAGCCGTGATGTCCTCGGGAACTCTCGGCCTGGTCCTTCTGGGCCTTTTTGCGGCTTCAGGAGCAGACTCTCTGGAATCGTCGGGCAGCCCACGTCCCTCGACGACTCTTGGATTTCTGCCGCATATCAACTTCCATAACGTGTTCTTCGCCCCATCCAAGAAGCAATTCGATCGGGTGAGAAGCGGGACCCTGTAGATGTAGTACGGTGGAATTTCAGGTGGTAGAAGAACCGGCTCCTCCCTTGCTGGACGTTGTTCCGATCGACTGTGCTTCCGGCAACCAAATTTTCGTTTCGAACTGGGCTTGGGAGAACTGCATATTCAGTCAAACTGCACATTTCGACTCCCTCATGCGGCACCACTTCTCCCGCCCGATGTGCGTCCACCGCTTCTGCGAACCTCTTGTCAGCCGCTCGATCCACCCACCGCGTCCAAAACCCTTCGCCTTTTTCTAGTTATCCGTTTTTAGCACTTTCCGGTTCATTGCTCTGAAAAAGCGCAATTTTTTCAAGTTCATCCTAAATTATTCACAAGCCGTTCTACCATTTGAGATCTCTTTGTTAACTCTTTCTTTGAGAACAATGACTCATTCTGCGTTGTTTGAATAAACCGAATTCCTTTGGTGACATGGGAACTGATATTGGACTATTTTGTAAGTACATAGTACAAGCGGTTGTACAGGGTGGTCAAAAAAACCCTTCCGCCAGACACCCACGCCGGTGCCCGTCTGAAACCTGATCCACTATCTGAAACCGGTCATTTGGGACGATCCCGCGGCGAAACCGACCGGTCGTTTGCGACGAGTGAGCTAGAAATGACTCCGCTCTGTCTGGCCAGTGAGTAGAAGCCGGGGTGTCTGGCGGAAGGGTTTTTTTGGTCACCCTGCATTGAACAATCGCTGCCCCATTTCCCAATTGTCGTCTTCTCTCCTACCGATCGCCATCCTTTTTCCAGGTTGCCGTCCCAATCTCCGAATCACCGTCTCTTTTCCCGATCACCGTCCCCTATAACGCGCATCTTCCCAATCACCTTCCCCGCGTCACAACAACCAGAATCACAGGAAAACAATGCAGTGCGAAGGCTATCTGCAAAGTTGGTGCCTTCGGCGCTCTCAAAAAAACAATAATGAAAGTCCAAGCCTAAGATGCTTCAGGAGGCCAGCCTCAGCCTACTATCTCCGCTGTTCGAAAGAGGCTGCCTCGAGCCTACGCACCACGTTTCCAAGCACCTACAAAAAACCTAAAAATTAAAAACGTCTATTCTAGGGTAGGAAATACGTTGCTATCCTAGAATGGGCGCTTTAAAAAATGAATGGAGGCTATCGATGATTAAGTTGTAGGCTCGGTGTGTAGGCTCGAGGCGACTTCTTTCAAAGGGGGGAGTAGTAGGCTGGCCTCCTGAAGCATCTTAAGCTTGGACATTTTCATAGTTGTTTTTTGGGAGCGCCGAAGGCGCGACAATTGGCGGCACGAATTTTGCAGATAGGCTTCGCATTGCATTGTTTTTCTGTGATTGGGAAATGGAACGGTGATTGTTCAATACAACCGTACAAGCTCTCATTTCCCACACCCATCGCTGGAACATCTCGATTTCTCTTGTTTTGGTTATTCTACCTCGTCACAGCAAATACGAGTGCGTGAAAACCTCAAAAAGAGGGATCCCTTGGGAATTTCTTACAGCTACTCGGTCGTCTGTCATTGCAAGAAAGTCGAAAACAACATTTTCACGTCAAGAATTGATGCGTTTTCCAATTGTTTTTAACGGTGGAAAGCAAAATCAGTTGGCCTGTTATCAGCCTGTGCCGGTCTTTGAGTTACAAGCCTCAGTTGGTAAATCATCGATCACGGCTTAACCGTCATCGAACGTCCCTCTCAGTTTACGACTTTCACTTGGAAGAGTTCAAAAGTTCAGTTTTTGCTCGGATAAGGCGCTATTAGCAGTCATTCCACGTTGCCTGTTTACTGCCTTCCACGGGAGCGATAAGGTAGCGAGGATTGAGCGGTCAAACACAGGGAAAAGTTGCAGCGCTTTGGAGGACGTGCAATCTTGTGACAGAGGCAGAGTACGTACAAAAAGCGGCGATTAGATTTGTGGTGCAAATAGTGACGCCGAGGAGCGTTGGAGGACTTGCTGTTAAGTTTCAATGCTCCGATTGGCCTCCCGAGGTTATTTTGCGCGTTAAAAATTAATTGGTGCGGAAACTTAAGGTCAGAATGCCCTTCTTGGTTTTTTCAAGGAACAAAGCAAGAACATAAAATATTTGTGTAATTTGACGACCAGAATTGACTTTTAAAAAACTTGAAGGAATACAGAAGTTCTTAATTCAGACTAAGTGATTGCAAAAGCATGTGTGCGAATCATCAATGACGAAAAATGGGTTTTTTTTAGATTATACGTCAAATTCTACGTAGCTCTAAATCTCGCAGAAAACAAACAATAATTTAAAGTTTTTTAAACTGAATAATTTCTGTTTTATGTTCTATGCGGTTTGCGCTGCTGGTACATGATTGGGTGGTAGGTGAATGGAAGATAGCAACAGGCTGATAAGCAATACAAACTTGTGGTCTTAAAATGCAGTCTTTAGAACATTCTTTGTGACATTTTTTGAATAATTGAAATTCTTTGAGTAACAAAACTAAACGTTTTAGTTTCTTCATTTTTTTACAGAGCATAGTCGGCTCCGTTTCAGATACGTGTCTTGCTCACATTCTTCCTTTCTGTAGTCGAGTTTCATTTTTTGATTTTATTGCAAGGGGCGAATTCCACCTCATTTGGCGCTATCTCTTCGATTTTTTGGTTTGCCGCAGACGGGTAAACGTACCGACGACGAGTAACACGTGATGCAACAGGCCTTCTGATAAGAAAGCGATGGCCAAACGTGTTGCTAGCGCGTCATCAAAAGGTGCCGTAGACCTTTTCGGAAGAGGCCTGAATGCCTTCGGACGGAATTTTCCACGGTTCATTTTTCCAGGGTCGCTTTGGAAATCCGTCTGGAGAGTTTCAAGTCGTGTGTTTGGAGAACACGCGGTGTTGGAAACTAAGTAATGGACTGTCCTTTTGAGAAAGAATTAATTGTTGTGAGGGTTGAGGATTCGAGTGTCTCTAGACTCCCTCGGTACTTCAAAATTGCGATTTGAAAGTACGGTTTTAGATATACTATTCGACCACGTGTTCATTTTGGATTGATCTTCTTCGCATGTTTTTGGAGTAATCGTACAATTATTTCCATGATGTCATAGCAATGAGTTTATTAGTCGGGAGTATGAACATTGATAGCGCAGGTTGCTAATCGAAAGTGGACCTTGAAGTCCAGAGATCAAAAATGAGGATTACGGTAATGCTGCTCTACAAACAACAACACTCTGTAATTGGAACGAAAACCGCAATTTCCCGTATTTGGAGATTCTGGTGGAATGCGTGCTGGAGGTAGAAAGGATCAGAGGCCGAGAGCACAGCAAGAAGCGCAATGTTCCACGGTGGTGAAGAAGCAGCCAAGGTTGCAGCCGCACGAGTCGCCGCCCCTCTTGACGAGGTCGTTGTCAAGACCGATCTGAGATTTGGATGGTTAAAATTAGTCGGAAACAGGGAATCACTGACGAGAAGTTGACGGACTAAGGAATTGTCCAGATTCTTTCCGCTGTGGGAGAACGAGTAGGTATTTGAAGAAACAAAACAGACGAGCAAAAGGAGAAGAAGCAGAAGCTGCATCCAGGAAGAGGTGCAGTTCTGGAGCATTTCGGAGAAGACGGTTTTCTGAAACGAAGAGAAGCGATTAAAACGTAAGTGGCGCGGAAGCGTAGACTATTAAGCGAAGAACAATAACAGGTGAAGGAGGAGACTCGAAGGTAACCCAATCCCCAGAAGGAGCGCCGTAGCAGTAAGTCAACAAACAAAACCACCCTCGAGTTGGGGAAGGCAAAGGTGGCATTTCGACCGGATACGAGTCGAGAGGAGCTCGTGACGTAGCAAAGAAGTTCGGCGAGTTTGGAAATCAGAAATATGGAGGAAGACACGCAAAACCAACTTGCGACTTGCAAAACCGCCGTTTTTTTTCTGATTGGCTGCTTATCGCTGATGAGTTTCGCTTATGAGAAGAGTTAGAAGAAAGCTGAAGCCGGTGTCAACCGAAACAAAAAGGAACGGAGGACACAAACGGGAGCGGAGCGGCGTGCGTTTTCAGCAAAAGAACGAGAGCGAAAGGAGTTTGTGACGAGGCGCATTATCAGCGGCCTTCGAGAAGTGATAACACACGTGGTCAGTGAGGAAACGAGCGAAGACAAAAGTAGAAACGACCTCCTCAACGTTGTGGGAAGGCCTTGCAAGTGATCTGCGGTGGGAAGGAAAGCGAAAATTGGGAAACGAGTGTGGAAGAAGAGTGATAAGACGATCAGGAACGATTTGAGCAGCTGGGTAACGTGTCGATAGTCGATGAGAGGAAGCACAATAGTCGATGAGAGGAAGCACAACAACGGGACATCTGAGAGCCCCCAGAAGCTGTTAAGTGTTCTGGAAATTCTGGAGGGCTGACGTTGATGTTGCGTGGGTTGGATTCCAGCGGTTTCAAGGGTGATTGCGGAGGAGTCACCCTTGAAACCGATTGACCCTACACGCGCTCTCTTCGCGCTTCGCTACAACGTTCAGTTGTTAGGATCCTGGGGACACCTGATTAGCACGTGAACCGAGCGCTGAGCATACGGTAGTGCGTGTCTGTACCCTCGCGAAAGCAGCATCGGTCGTAGGAAGCCCTTCGACAGCACTGGCGGCCGAGAGAGGCCTTTTAAACAGAAGAGGGCTTGATTCAGCGAAGGTGGGGGCGGGGCGGATTCACCGGAATCAGAACTGACATGGCTGTTTGGTTCAGATCGCTGCAGCTATTTGTAAAGTTTTCCTACGTAGCTGCAATAAGTGAGTGGCTTTAGACTACATAGGAAATGGCACACTAGAAGACGTAAAAGTGGCTACGGACGTTCAATGTTTACCTGAAACATCGAAAAGTCTCAATTTCTTTGTTTCCGTTGCCGCTTACACAAATACCCTTGTTTCTAGGAAGTCTAAAAATACTACAAAAACAATTTTGACCATTTCTAAACATTTTCCAAAGCATTTCAACTTTAGTTCGAAAACAGCTGTAAGTTAATGGAATTCGACAGTCGACCCCATCCAACTACTTAACTGTGACCTAAAGAACTCTAAAAACAAACTTTCAGATGCAAACGTATCCCGTAAAACCACTTTCTCTTCACGAGCGAGTGCACAACTTTGACGAGTCGCGGCCCTTGAACTCGCTTACCGTAACCGGCTCCTTCACGATGGGAGAGACGCACGGCTGGCTAAATATGTGTCTGAGCGAGATCCCCCAGCGCCCGCCGACCGACGACGTCGTTACCTTCAATTTCGCCTCAACATACAACGGGGGAACACAACTCCAGGCCACTTACGGGTACGGTAGCCCAAGCACCCTCGAGAGATTATTTTTGTTTTCATCGATCTCTGAACGAAAACAGATTACACAAATGCCCCATTTTGCGTCATATAATTTTCTAATCGACTTTTGGTTTTCGATCACTTTCGGTCTTAAAAAACGAAACGTGCTTATCGGCATCGAGACAGCAAAGCAGCTCCGATCACACCACCTAATACTGTTTGTCACATTTCGATAACCGCGAGAGCCGCTGGCTATACTTGGCGGCGAGTGCAGCCCGAGTCTTTGGTCTTCTTGACTGCAGGGCAACAGTAAAAACGCCATTTGCAGAAAGGGACGCGCCGTCTACCGTAGCGACAACCTCTCGACCATCGCGATCATAAAAGATCTAATCAGCAAGGAGGCTACGAAAAAGCAGATCAAAATAAATGTGAATATAGGTAGGTGGGCAGACGAGAGAGGTGCTTCGGGGTACCGACGTCGATAAATAACGCAAATACCCTCAGGAATATTTACGTCAAGAGAGTAGAGAATGTGAGGCGCACAACTGAAGAAGCGCAATAGATTTTAAAACTATCCTTGAAGCTTTGAAATGCCGTAATCAGTCTGGAAGTTTAGCTTTAAATCCATAATTCAAATTATCTTGCAATTGTCGAATATTTTAATTTAAAAACCTCAAGAAGAGGAATATAGGAGTGTTTGTTTTAGATACTTAAATTTGGAGCTTACGTAGCAAGTGCTTCAGGATTATTTTGAGTCACAACTTTAGAATTTTGCTTTCTTTATTCGCCTTCTTTTGCGTAAGCCCTTCCTTCGTTTCTTTTTGCGTGGCAAAAATAACCCAAAGTCCTCAACCTCACATTCAGAAGTGAATGACGACAGCATCATCCACTGCCTCAAGATATTCCACCCCAAAATGGAATATCTGTTCAACCTGAGAAGAAAGCTAGAACTAGCTGAGGCTCTCAAGGTAAAAGATGACTAAAAGGGTGTATACAGCCTCGGATTTAAGGAACTAGAGGCCAACCAGAACGACATTTCCTACCTCAACGATGAGCTCAAGACCATCCTGCGCTCCTACGAAAAGGTCTATGACGAGTTCTCGCGCGAGTCCTTCCGCAACGACAAACTCTTCGGGATGACTACGGATCTCTTCATCGACAAGCACAAAATGTCCGGTAGGAACGCGCGGGAGCGCGGCAAGGCGCTGCTACAGTACCTTCAGAGCAACTACAGCTTCGAGAATTTGGTCGCCTTCTTCAACGAGCCCTTCTGAGGCTGCACGTGGAGGATCTGCCCCTCGTCATCATAATAATGATTTTTTCATGTGGTAATAAAGAATTCCTCCTCCCATTCATCGTTTATTTACGTGCAGAAACAAAACGGCGACTTGAGGATTGTGTGAAATGGGGTGCCGTCGTTCGGTTCCCAGGGCGCCACGATAAGCCCAGCTAAGGGAAGTGAAGTGGGATCCGAAGGTCAATGGAGACTTCCCACGACGACGCCAAAAACTACCACACCGGTGTAATTGGATACGGAAATTGCATCTACATGCCTGTAGGAACGAACGGGATACAGTAATTTGAAAATAAGGAGATAAGAAGGAAAAGAATCACGCGCAAGCGAGTTGCTTACGTGGTCTCTCACGCTCTGAATTTCTACCGATCATAGCAAAACGCAGTTAAAAGTAAATCTACGCGATCTCTGGTTGCCTCAGTAGAGAGAAAAGAAGGAGGCAATTGCACTTCATGCCATTTCGTATCCTCGCTTCTGTTCGCTAGAAAAAACACCATCTAACCGC
The DNA here is from genome assembly GCA_000757645.3 of Steinernema carpocapsae. Classification (NCBI taxonomy): domain Eukaryota; kingdom Metazoa; phylum Nematoda; class Chromadorea; order Rhabditida; family Steinernematidae; genus Steinernema; species Steinernema carpocapsae. Next base: position 5,719,129 of record AZBU02000005.1, read on the forward strand.
TGACGAAGCATCACCTCGTTAAGGTCGGCTTCTGCTGCATCATTTTGGTCTTGTAATAATGTCATTCGACGTGAATAATTCATGGGTATGTTTGCAAACCTTCAGCAGTCAAGTCACTTGATTAGACTGATTCACAAGCTGCAAAGCATCTAAAATACGCATGCTTACGATGACGAACGCCTCCACAGAGCACGTGATTGTGCCAGCCATCGTGCCGTCCGAATTTAAGGTTCCATGTTTTATTTACAGACAAAATTCATCTGCCAAAACCTATCCGGTTTCTCTTCAGCCTTCGTGCTGGGACATTTCTTCGACCATCCTCGAACGGGCCCTTTGGAAATACAGCCACATCAAAATGGTCTGCAACATGAAAACGGTTATCATATGAGCACAAAAACACATCCAACCTGGTCTTCTACAAACTTGGCAGCGCCCGAAGACGCGATGGTATCGCGGAACTCCTGAGTTTGAAGAGCTTCTAAAAAGTACAGAGATTGAGGGTACTTCAGAGTCCTAAAACGGAGCGGTTAGGGACGCCATAATTTTGACTCACCGAATGTATTCAGACCGTTTCCAGTAGAGCAAATATTTCAGGTAATTCACAAACGATTCATCTTTGAAGTAGCCGCCTTGTGCAAGGTCTGAAGAGGATAACATCGTGGCAATGAAGAAACACGAAACTCACAATTCAGGTAGTGCGGATTCGCGAGAGCTTGCACGAATTCGCACTCGATTTCGAAGCGCCGCTTGGCTTCGTCCGGCGTTTCCATCAGCGTCAACGTCGGCGCGTTCATCTGCATAGGAGCGTTGAATTGGAACTGCTTCCCCGACTGGATCATGGCTTGAACGCTGTCCATCGCTGGAAATCTGAATAAATTCGGAATTGAGCGATTTGGAAAAAGCCGCGAGAGATGTAGAAGAAGCGAGGGAGACAGCGCAAGAACACGCAACTGCAAAAAACGGAGGAGAACTCAAATGCGTGCGACTGATTCTTTCCCGACAAATCTCGAAATCCGGAACGGCCAGAACATCCGCGAAGAATCGCTCGTGCTGAACGACGCCGCATTCCATATGATTCCCGCAAACTGAAAAGCCGAAACGTAACCCTCACTTGGTTTGTCAGGCGATCGCGGTGGGACCGCAGTTTGAAGCACAACGACGCGCGGCTGAGAACCTGTGGAATTCAGCACGTTCTCAAGAAAGTCGCGCAGTCTCAGATAGTGGATTTCGCCTTTAAGCACATTTGGCTTAACTATTTATTTTGCAGAGCACATTAAGCAAGAGAAAATATGGCTGTAGAGAAAATATCTCCAAACTTGATATTTAATGTGCTGTGGGAGGAGCAGAAAAGCTGCGTCAATCTAAATTTTTATTTTTGGGTGTTGCAATGCTGTAGGTTGTTTCATTTTCAAATGTTGCGGTGAATAAACACTATTGGCAACGAACCTTTTTATTCACTTTATCTCTCCTTTCGATCGCCAAACACATTTTCCTTCTATTAAGCTTTGAACTTCCAATGCCTTTTCGGAGCTTCGCCATTTCTAGAACTTTGAAACAAATCTTCATTTTGAAAAAACAAAAAAAATTACTTTCCCAAAATTAGAATCGAATCGGACCTAATCAATCAGGAACGTATTTTACCCGAAATGCGATTGGAACCATAAAAGTTCGCCAGTCAGCCACTCCGCTCTGACCTATTGTCACCTGGCGGGATCGGTTTTCATTTTGCTCTTTTTCTCCGCAATTTTTCTGTTTTTTGCCGCTTTGTTACACTTTGCTTTGAATTTTGTTTAATCGAGACGCGTTTTTACGTTTCTCTGACCGCCTTTCCGAGAGTTCCAGCCCCAGTCGTCGATCTCGGGTCACCACAGACGAGATCTCTTTCCCACAGGGGATACAGTACCGGCCGGGAAACTAAAACTCGGGCAATCTCAAAGTGTATCCGACTGTCCGCTGCACTTTAAATCTCCGTGATTTATCATTCGAGTGAAGGTTAATGACGGAGCCAGCGGTGATCTGTTTCGCTAAGATAACGTCTCGCCACATTCAGCGTCTGCCAACAACAAAGAGGCGTCCAACCGCTGCTCACACAACTCGTTGGGTTGAGTCAGATGTTGTTGGGTCGCCGAATTCCAACGATACATATTTACATAATCCCCTCCGCGGTCTAGTTTTACTCGGTAGACAAACAGTTCGGGATAGTTTCCGTGTTCGCAGGGCGATAAATTCAGTGATAAGGAGCGCGGGATCGACGATCAGCAGACATAAACAGTTAAGAAACGCCGTTTGTGCATGGAAAAGGACGACTGGCGCAAGCAGCAGGATTGCCGAGGCCCGAAACGACGCTGGATTCTCAAAACAAAAGTGCGCTGTTTGGGAAGCGCTTGGTACAGGCCAGAAAGCAAAAGCAGATAAGGTTTGATAAAGATGAAAAGGGTTGTTTGGAATTTGATGTTGAATCGTGAATAGTGCATGAAAAGATATCGAAGCACTTCTAAGGGCAGAGTACTTTTTGAGACTGCTTACATAAATTCACAAAACCGGTTTTTGTATTCTTGAATTCTTCGGATTCCGCAGATATCGCGTTTCTTCTCTGGGAGAAACCGGAAATGACCGAACACTTCGGACTAATTGTCTTCGTTAATTTCTCTCTTTCTTGCTCTGCACCCAATGAAGCCGAAAGTTTCGGAGTGGTTTCGAAACGTTGCTAAACACCGCTGTTAAAAAGTCATTCACTTAAATAATTTTAAGTGAACAAATTTCATTCCTGATTTGTTTGGCGGTTTTATAATCAAAAGAAATTATAACTAGGAGGAATAAAATTCTGCAAATGCCATTCAAAACTACTGCAAGGCACGTAATCTTTGTTTACATCAATTTTATATCGCACTAATGCTAAAAACGAGGTCCGACTCTTATCTAACTAGAGCATCTAAACGTAGACACCATCTAGATTGCTTAGCCAATATTGTTTCGGCACATTCCCCTTTGGTCTAAAGGTCAAAGCACGAGTATGTGTTTCAAAAATTACTTTAAAACGAAATTGATGTTCAATTGCTAAAGACATCAACTACCGTAACGTGCATTACAAGAAAAGAAAGTTCTCTTCCCATTCCACAGTTAAGAACTGAGCTTTGCGTCACAGAAAAAAGGAGTTGAATAACAACTCGTTTGCTGTGTATTTAATGAATGAACAAATTATGTCAAAATATTTAGGAGATTTCTGAAAAAGCACACAAAAATTACGTTCACAAGGAAACGCCAAAATTATTAATTCTAACTAGCAACCAAATGTATTATTAATAAAGGCACTACTTGCGTTTGTGTCCTGTAGCTGCAAGCACACAATCTCCGTTCTTAATCTGTTAACCCCTACAACTTTCAGAAATTAACCGCCGCTTCCCGCAGCTCGTTCCGAAGCTTTCGAGTTGGTGCAGGATTTGGTCCCCCAGTGCAAACAACCCCGCGCCGGTCGAGGCGCTCTCGCCTGGCACCACCGCCGGCGTCGCACGCGTATCGACCACTGATCTCTCCTACCCGCTGCACGTGCCATTTCTCGTTTTTTCTCTGCTATATTCGGCTCTGCCGCGCCTTCTTCTGCCCGCCGTCCGCCGCGCGTTCCATTTTCCAATAGTTTTTTTTGTTCACCTGGTACGACGACGTTTTGAACACACAACACAAGAACAAATGGACGAAGAAGCGGTGATTCGGGTTTCCTTCCTCCTCCGCTCCTCGAATCCGCGTCTTCTTGCCGTCCTCCACGAATTGATCGCGAGATGTTTTTTCCTTCCACCACACGGGGCTGATTGCCGACCCGCACGTCCTTTGCCCGTTTGGATCTTATAGTTTTCCTGATCGAAGACGACGTCACTTTGCGCGAATCTCCCCACCTGTCACTCGCCGCTGTCGCCGCTTTAGAGCGGACAAAAAAACTCGCCTGTTTTGTAAAAAAACTTTTTTTTGTATTTCTTTTCTGTGAATGCATTAAAAGCCCAATAGAGTTTGCAACTTTTACGTGTAACTGTTTTGCGCAATCCTGACTATCCCAATAAACATATTTTGTTCAGAGGGAGAACAGATTGATTCAGCTTCCCATAAGCAGTTTTTCAGTGTAAGCCGTTTTACTTCCAAAATGGTCAAAGAGATTTGCACAACCGCTCACCTTTCGTACGCTTCGATCTTTAACTTTTCGTGCTAATCTCATGTTAATGTTACACTATAATCCGCATTATTTTTTGAACACTGCAAAAACGGCACAAAAAACTAAAATGTAAAAATTTTTTCTGAATCACTTGGTAAAACGCGAGAACGAAAGAAACTGGAAAATTGGTTTCAATGAATATTAAAGTCTGAGTTCTCCTGAAGCCAAGAATGAGGACGAAAGGATCCTTCAGGAGAGGTCTATGGCAGAAAAGTCGCTTTAAGTGCCTTACAAAAAAGTAAATTTTATTGTTTGTTAAATCTAATCTTCAGCTCGCGATTTATCAATGTCCTAATTTAATCACATTATTGAACGGTTTTTTAGATGAAAGCCTTAAACCTGGAAGTGCTTTTGTTAAAATGTTAAAACAGAGCTCTGCGATTTACGGTCAACTTTTAGATAAAAAGAGCTCGGAGTAAAAAAGAAAAATCTGGGATACGAAAGTCGCAACAACTGGCTGCGACTGCAACATTGGCTCCGCCCACCCGACACTGTTGTTTTCCGTCATCGATGAGTGTGTGCTTCTTCCAAATCGTTGCTTCGCTGCTTTTCTGATCTCGTCAGACGCGACCACACTAACGCCTGTTGCATTGTTTCTTAGTCTTCTTGCATTTGGATAAAAAAGTTTTTTCACGATTTTGTGTGTAATTCCATTTTCGTCCACCCTCGGGCAGTTGTTCCATTGCCAGTCGGGTGCACTTAGCTCGGTAAGTCCCCGGTTCCCCTGGTTTCTTGTTCTTCGTTTCGCCTTCCTGCAGCATTTATTCGATTCAAAAGCATTCGAAGGTCATTTCGCGCAGAGTCAATTCATTCGAGGCGTGGAAGAAGAACGAGTCTGGCTATCGAATATTCCAGATAGGCCCTTGGCGTTTCTTTTTTATCTTCTCCGTTATGTTTGCCCTTCGATTTCTCCCACATAGCGCGTCTTCTGCTTTAAACCCGAGAATCTCCTCGTTTTCCCATAAAAGGCCTTTGTTTACTCTCTTCTCTGCAAGTAGATGTTTTTCAAGATCACGTCGCTGGCACCTGTCTCAGGATTATCTTATCATCTTTTCGTCATAGCTTCTGAAATTTGTTCAGGCACCAGGAGGGTCTCCCGCCTTGCCGGGTGTCCCTAAAATGGTGAAGTATCATTATTGATCTCGTTTTCTTCTTCCGCGCAAGTGTGGTTGTAGCGAGCGGGGCGAACAACTGTTGGGGTTGCGCCGGTTGCGTGGCCGTTGAGTTTTGTTTGTTAACCTTCAAAGTGGTCCTAACGCTTAATTATTCGATATCGGTTCCATTTCCGCTCAAGCATAATAAATGCTCTCGCAACGGTCCACTTCCACTCCCCCTCTCTCGCCTTCTCTACTCAATTTCGCTCTATTAATTATTTGTTTCCCAGGACATAGATTACGTTTTTATGGACGCAATGACTCCTTGATCACCTAGAGTTCTTCAATCAACCCCTGCAACCCATTCCATAATCTCCAACGACCTTCCAAATCATCCCATTCCTCGCAACCGCGAAAGGGGTCAGGCGTTCCAGTTTCTCAAGGCTTTCTTGGGCGCGAAGCCTCAGAGATTCCGCGACTTCTCCTCAGATCGCTGCGTGGTTTACGGTAATCCAGATTGCTTTTTAGTCTCCGCCGGTTCTCTGAATCTCCACTTAATCTTTTCCTTTTATATTTGTGTTCGGTTTCGTCTGCGGATGGCAAAAAACGAAGCGGAGCGAAAAATCTGAGATAGAGGGTACTGAGTGGAGGTCGGAAGACGTCAAACGGTCTCGATGCCTTTCGTGGAGATTGCGGGATTCAGATGGCGGGAGAAAGGCGAAATAGCGCGAGTGGGAAAAGGCAGAGAGACGAGCAGAGGACGCGCGAGCACAGAAGCAGAGTTCGCGACAAGCGAGCTCTGCCTCTCTCATTTCTTTTCTCTCGACGAGCGACCGATTGCCCCCGTCAACCAGCCACCACCAGCGAAACTCTTTTCGTTTCCCTCTTTCTTACAAAATTATTATACTCCCCCATTCACCAATTTTGTTCTATTTCCTCTCTTTTTCTACAACCATCAATCTCTTTCTGACTGCTAAATTTATTCGCTCTCAGCCAAAATTAAACCTGTTTTGTTCCCACGTTTTACAAAAGCTGAAACATTTTACAATCAGCTCCCTGAAATTCTCCTTTTCAAAGGCCGCCAATTCCTCATTCCCTCGAGAATCGATATTTTTCTCTCGACCTTTTCTTCTTTTTCTATTTGGAGTCGTCAACGTCAGCTGATTAGAACCTCGTGCATTTCTGGAATCTCTTCATCGCCCGTTTTGGACCTCAATTTGCATTGTGCCAGAACAAGAAGAACCGCGTATGCGAAATGCGAATGTTCGATCGATTGTTTGATGGACGAACGCGCGAAAACAAATTTTGTTATTCGACGTGGGTGGCGGCTCTCGTGAATTGCCACTTCCGATACTCCACCGGGGCTCCCTTGGCCCTCGTGTCTTTTCCATTATTTTTCTGCAAAATTCCGCACAAACTCATTTTTGTACTTTGCACCGAACAAGTTTTGTGTTTTTACGCTCGAGTCGACGAGGACGTCGCCTCTGCACACGAATCCTCTAAAGTCGGCTGTAAACAACGCGGTTTGAATGAAAAGAGTATTTGCTTTTGAGACCGGCAGATTCTTCAAGATTTCCAGGAATCTGCTTTCTTAGTTAACTTCATCCACATGCTTTATGAGTTTTGTGGCTTCGCATATATCCAAAAGTTTGAAATGATCTTTGGACTGTTTATTTGTGATCTGACAATCCAAGTGCTTCCCCGTAATACCTTCAAAACAACGTGCTCACTACTACATTCTAGCGTGCGAATTATTGCTCTGTGTTTTGTATCCACTCCACCACGTTCAATTATAAACTCCTTCATAAGCCGATTCCATACTGGGATTAGTCCCGAGTGCAAATGCACTCAGCCATGAGCTTACGCTTTCCCACCTTTATACCAGTATGTTCTATTTTATCTTCATTCGTCAAACTCGACTACTTTTTGACCCACAGGCTGAGGAATCCAGAGGGCGTTTCGCTTACTCATCTTCTCTGCTATTACCGTAATCGTCCTCGCGTCGATCGCGACTGTTTACCGCGCTACGCGATCGATCACTCCCTCCTCCTCCTCCTCCTCCTCCTCCTCCTTCTTCTTCTTCTTCTTCTTCTTCTTCTTCTTCTTCTTCTTCTTCTTCTTCTTCTTCTTCTTCTTCTTCTTCTTTCTTCTTCTCTCTTTTCTTCTTCTTCTTCTTCTTCTTCTTCTTCTTTCTTCTTCTTCTTCTTCTTTCTTCTTTCTTCTTTCTTCTTCTTCTTCTTCTTCTTTCTTCTTTTCTTCTTCTTCTTCTTCTTCTTCTTCTTCTTCTCTTCTCTTCTTCTCTTCTTCTTCTTCTTCTTCTTCTTCTTCTTCTTCTTCTTTCTTCTCTTCTTCTTCTTCTTCTTCTTCTTCTTCTTCTTCTTCTTCTTCTTTCTCTTCTTTTCTTCTTCTTCTTCTTCTTCTTCTTCTTCTTCTTCTTCTTCTTCTTCTTCTTTTCTTCTTCTTCTTCTTCCTAGTCGTATCATTTTCAATAAGAAAGAGTCAAGTTTTAGATATCTCCACATGGGCATTTTCAAATATTCGTATGTCACATTGATGATATTTTTTAATTTGGTGTTAAATGAATTATCGAAAGGAAACTAATAGTTACGAAACTATTTTTGCACTGTTCGCCTTCATTTTTAAAAGTCAGCGTGGTTCCTAAATATAAAATTTGATGAAACGCACAAATTTATATTTTCTAAAACTTGTTTTTTGCTACAAGGATGCCGCTGCTCCATTATCGCGGAATCGGCGCATCTTCAGGTTCTATTGCCGCCCAGCGAAATCCGATAATCGAGCAGAAACGGACTTTTGATTTTATCTGAATTGTATAAAAATGTGGGAAATCTTACTTTCAACATCATTCTTCCCAGCATGAAGTCTTCTTCTCTTCTTCTTGCTCTTGTCGTTGTTGCTTCGGTGGTGGTGGTCGAGAGTTTTCTCTTCGGAGGCGGCGGCGGCGGCGGGGGCTTCTTCTTCTTCTTCTTCTTCTTCTGCTTTTCTCCTAATCTAACTAGGGACCATCAAACAACTCTTATTCTCAGCGAATTCATGGATCATCACGAATTTTTCGTCTTCTCTTCTTCTTCTTAGACTGCTGAAAACCTTCAAAATGGTCAACAACCAAAAGTTGTTGACTTATTTAATATTTTAAATTTATATTCTTCTTCTTCTTCTTCTTCTTCTTCTTTTCTCTTCTCTTCTTCTTCTTCTTCTTTCTTCTTTCTTTCTTTCTTCTTCTTCTTCTTCTTCTTCTTCCTTCTTCTTCTTCTTCTTCTTCTTCTTTTCTTCTTCTTCTTCTTCTTCTTCTTCTTCTTCTTCTTCTTCTTCTTCTTCTTCTTCTTCTTCTTCTTCTTCTTCTCTTCTTCTTCTTCTTCTTTTCTTCTTCTTCTTCTCTTCTTCTTCTTCTTCTTCTTCTTCTTCTTTCTCTTCTTCTTCCTTCTTCTTCTTCTTCTTCTTCTTCTTCTTCTTCTTCTTCTTCTTCTTCTTCTTCTTCTTCTTCTTCTTCTTCTTCTTCTTCTTCTTCTTCTCTCTTCTTCTTCTTCTTCTTCTTCCTTCTTCTTCTTCTTCTTCTTCTTCTTCTTCTTCTTCTTCTTCTTCTTCTTCTTCTTCTTCTTCTTCTTCTGCGCCTCTTTTTCTTCTTCTTCTGCGCCTCTTTTTCTTCTTCTTCTGCGCCTCTTTTTCTTTTTTCGGTGTGCAGATTGGGATCTCGCGTAATTGCCAGTTGACCAGCGTCCATCCGCCGTCTCCAGCAAAGACGCCGACGTCCCATCCTTTATCCCTTCGCAGCTTCCACCCCTAAATCTCGCCATGCAAACAAATAGACTCCGTTTTCGCCGGCTGCAACTCTCTCGTTTCTGTTTCCTCCGCGTCAGCTGTCGCGCAACGCGGCAGCTCCCACTGAAACAGCTGATTTCCCCGCTTTTCTACGTCGTTTTGATACGCTTTCAGGATCCTCTTTCTAGCTAATCGGATTATTTCGGACTTTTTGCTGCCTGCAGGCAATGCCATTACCAACCTAACTTCAACTTCTAAGCCTTTACTAAATCCCGAAACGCAACAGCCGGCGGCCGCGACCGTTTGCCCTCGTCAAGCAGGTTGGTTCGTTATCACTCTGGCTGTTGCCCACACCTTTCCCGTCTTCTTTTGTCGTCCATTTGGCGCGTTGTCGTTCTCCGTCAGCGACGCGTCCGTCCGTCGTTGAGCCCGCGACGGGCGACGCCGGCGATCGATTGGAATCGAACGGGCGAAACAACGACCGCCGAGTCGCTCACTCGTCCGCCCGCGTTTCTCGTTTGTATTCATCTCCGATCGGTCGCTTTTCGACGAATATTGCTGATGGCGTTGTCGCCGTACCTCCCAATTCTCCTTCATACCGAAATTTCTCTTTTTGTCCAGTTTATCGTCTCCACGTCATTTCCCATTTGTCTCTCTTTGCACGTGCCGTTTGTAATTCCACTGATAATAACTCAGAAAGAGCCGTAAATCGTCCATTCCCGACCCGGTACTCTTCCTCGGCTTCAATCTGATCCTTTCCGCTTACAAACGATCTCTTTTGCCTCTCCGCATTTTGTTGTATTTTTGCTACTCCTTGAGGATTACGGTATTTGCGATGACTGTCTTTACGTTGCGCCATAGTCCGTTTTTTGCATAACTCGCGCAATTTTAAGAAGGTCAACAAGAGGTGTTCGAAATTTCTCATGACACAATTCTAAAGCAGGAAGCTCGAAAATAATTCAAGTGTACTTTAGTATCCGCTAACTAGATTCCCCTAATCGAATAGGCGTGACGATCAAGGTCACCTTATATGTTTCCAAAGGGTGAGGACTAGTTTAGAAAACGTGTTTGTAAGACAAATTTATTGCCCGCAGTTTTATCTATTTTCGACCTGCAAAAAGAGCGAATCTGTAGTCTTTGCTAGTTTGTACTTTGCTAATCGATTCCGCTGGCGTAGAAAAATTAATTTAATCCTTTTTCACCTTTTTCACTTTTTTTATTGACGTCGTTCGTCGTAACTTTAATTAATTAAAAAATTTCTGCTAATCCACAAAAACATTTAATTCCAACTTGTTAACGTTCCTTCATCGCTGTAAGATCAAATTACGTTCTATAAGCAAACACAATCTAAAAATAGTCGACAACAATTTTCATCACTTTTCAGGCGTCTTTTCACCAAACGCGTTATGATTCCCTCGTTATCTCGGGCACTAATGCATCCGAATTACCCACCGCGGAGATTTCTCTCTGGTGACGGCCCTCGCCGCCTCCGTCGTCCTCAAACGACGCTATTTTGGAGTTTCCCCACGCGCGCATAACCACGACGATAAATAGCTCGTTTGTTGCGACAATCGAATTTTTCGCATTTAACTTCGTTTCGCAATTCGATTTCGTTCAAATCAAAAAGGAAAATTGCATTTGTCTCTGCCTGTTTTCATCTTTCCTCTCAGCTCACTCCTCGTAAGCTCCTAACTCCATTTCCCCGTTAACGTCATCTCGACTTCCATCCTTGTCTTTCCGAATTGCCTCTTTTCCTCGTGTTTTCCCTTTGAGCCATTTGGGGCCTTAGTCCACGCAGGCTTTCCTCCTTAAGCAGTCTTGAACAACGCCTGCAAAAGTTGCCAATTCCCACCGAAAATTAAATGTTTGCACAGAAAAAGCGCCTCTGTGGGTGGCCGCTGATCCCCGCTTACGCGAGGAGCGCCTGCTGCCACCCGACAGACGCTAAACACCCGACCGACCCTAATTACCGTAATTAGATTCACACTATGTCGACGTAATTGCGCGCTGCAAAGCGCCCCGCTTCGCCGAGCCTCTGACCTTCTTCGACCTTCCGCCGCCATCTATCAAAACATCTCATCGGTGTATTACATCTACATAAATAATTGGGCGCGAAATTGCAACGCGAACCCATCCTGCTCTTATCATTCTAGGAATACATTTCAGGAGCGTTGAAAACAAAAAGATAATTAACTCGACTTGCGGCGTCTTCTCGATGAAAGACGAAGAAGGCTCAGGCGTTTGCACCCAGAAACTTCCGAAGACCGGCGACCTCGGAGACATTAAGGAGGACCATCATGCAAAAGCGATCCTAGCGGCTTCCGTGGTGACTCCGACGAAGACGGTGACCCAGAAGCAGTTCGACGACTCGCTCTTCAAAACTCCGAACAGTTTACCCCGAGGCAAGCCGATATTTTGAAGCTCTTTTCTCAGCTTAACCTGCTTCAGGAAATCGGGTTCCCGTCGTGCTAAACTCCTAAATGGCAGGGCGAACGGCCACATCTCGCCTCCTCCGACCAGGAAATCCGGAGCTTCTGCGATCGCAGCAGTTCTAGCGCCGGTCCCTCCTCCTGCAGGTCCAACTTCACCCTCTGTTCTTGGAGGTCCTTCTACATCTCACGCTTTCCTGGCTCCCCCATCCAACAAACCCAAGCCACAGAAAAAGCTTTTGCAGCCAAAGATAAAGCCTACGTCACAAAAGACGGCAAAATACCGATGTCCTTCTATGAAGAAGTTTCTCCAGAGCGAGTACCCCGAACTCCCGACACTTTCCTCGAAGAGCGACAAAAAGGGCGAAGGCATCGCGTTTGCCGATGAAGTCGTCATTGACGACTTTTCGCTAATCACGTTTACGTCTGCAGAGGATTTAAAGGTGTGCCGAGTGAATTAATCTCGGATTATACGAGACTTATTGTTTAGGTCTTTAAGCGGATCGCTGAAACGCGAACACGCGAACGTCAGGAAATTGCCAAGCGGGAACAATACTTGGAAGACGTGAAGCAAGGAAAAGTGAAGAAGAAGGGTCGAAAGAGCAAGGTGGGCATTTGAATCAAATTGAAAAATACAGTTGAGAATTTGGAAAAAGGTGACTTTTATTTGGAGTCGATTTGTACCGATCTCGTGTTTTTTACTTTTGAAATGTAGCCATAATCGTCCGTAATTTGTGTTTAGGCGCAATTAGAAAAAGAAAAAAAGGAAGAGAAAAGGAAGAAGAAGCTGGAGAAGAAGAGGGCCCGAAAAGAGAGACGGGAGCAGCGACGCCGGGAGCGGAGAGAGAAGGGTCTTCCAGAGAAACCTCCGAAAGAGAAGAAGGAGAAGAAGCCGAAAAAGGAGAAGACAAAAAAAGAGGACGACGACGCCCTGTTCAGGAGACCCAAGGACCCGTCGAAGAAAAAGGTTGGTTTCATTGTGGCTCGTATTACATTGCATGTAGCGGATGCATACGTGATCCAGCGCCTATGATTAATGCGGTGTAGTGTGCGTCGGCATGTTGCTTGGGAGCGGGCGCCACGCGGGTCTCCTGTTGCAGCTAGCTGGTTGTTAAAAACAATTCTGTTTTGACTGGGCAGAGTGTAGAGAAAACGACGATGAATTCTGCGCAGAAATTATGCAAATTTATGCGTTGCCGAGTGGCGTGCGGCGAATTAATCAACAGCCGCGTGTTCTTTCGGCCTCCAGCGTCACTCTTGCGGGAAACCCTCGTCGTCACTGCCTAAGCACCATGTTTGTGGTCGGTTGCACTTCGTGATTTTTGCACCGGCTGATCCAAACAAACGAAAGCGAGCAGCGGGAGCATTGATCAACAACTGTTCTTTTTCTTTTCATCTCGTTATTTCCTTCCTCTCCTCGTCCCCTCCGCGTTTTCCGTTTTCCGCCGCTCTCGCCCGTCTCCCTCCCCTCCCCCTCTTCCTCGCAATCCCCTGTTCACTGTAACATTTTTCACGTCGCCGTAATTTTACAGCGATAGATTCTTATGCGAATCTTCGCAAAATCGAATCATAAAGACGACAGCGTTAGCCGGACGGAGAGGCGTGAATCGCGGTGTGGTTTCAACGCTCAAAATCGACTCCGAACCAAGGTCGCGCCATTCGGCGATCTCGATCGTCTTTCCGCCTCGATTCCCTTGGGGTCAATCGCGATACTTTCTCCCGGGTCGCCTTCTCTGCCTTTAAGTACCCGCTTCCTTCCTTCGTTCGCCCCTCGTCTTCCTTTCCCTCTGGTCTACATTCCATTCGATTAGTCGCCGTCTCCGTCAATTGGCAGCTGCCAGTCGGCCCCGCCCCATCCCTTCTTCGAAGAGCGCGCGAACGAAAAAACATCCGAAGGCCGAGTCTGCAACGCGCGACACTCGCCATCGGCCCACGAGAAGCGTCCCGGGTCCTCACTCGATCCTCCGCTTCCTCCGTCCTCGCTCTTATCGATCTTTTTTCCTCTTTTCCCATCGGCTGTCGCCGACCCCTCGCTCGCTGGGTGGTCTTCCTCTATTTCGCTTCCGCTTTGAACATCTTCCGCCGACTCCTGATGGCCCAAACAAACGCCTCAGGGCGCTGGAGCCCCCTGAGGCGGGCTCCAGCGCCCCGTCCCTCCCCCACCGCCATTAGCCATGCCATCCTGCATCGTCGCCTTGGTGAATAATATTAATCCTTAATCTCTGTAATCCCGAAAGGATTTATTCAAATGCCGCTGCTGACATAGGGATAATCCTCCGATGCCGACGGATGTTATTGCGAGTAAACTTTGTTGTCGTGAGCTATTCGTGGCGCTCCGACTGCAAAGGTTAAGAGGGATCACGCGGTCAACGCGATATCGGTTGCCGTAATCGTGACCAGATTCTGATAAGCGTCGAGCGGCGGTGCAAAAAGGCGAAAGATTAGAATCGAACGCTTTAGCGATCTGCATCTTTTGCAGCTAGGGATTAAAAAGCTTTCACAACGTGTTGCGGTTTCAGGAACTTCCGGCGAGGACGCAGCGTTAAGTGGAATCCTTAGTAACGTCACGCCGGTGACATTCAAGACTCGCGAACAAACGTTTCGTTTGGAATTTTCTTTTTTTCTGACAATCAGCGTTGAATCAACCGCATGTCACTTCTTCTTACCGTCTTTGAAACGCGTGTTCTTTGTTTTGCTTCCGGCGTTCCCTCACCTGCACCGATTCCTTCTGCACATAACATTATCGGGAACGCGTGAGTGATAAATCGCGTTCTCACCGCTTTCGCACCCTTCTGCGCTCCGTCGTCGGCCATGTCCACTTTCGTTTTTTGGTACTTGCGCGGTTCAATTATCGAGGTGCCCGGTGCCGGAGATGATAAACCGGTCTCGAGTTCTCCTGGTGTGATCGTGGTTCGTGGCTGCAAAAGTAATCGCGGAACTGGAGTGAGCAACGTCGACCGAGATGGACTTTACACACACGAGAATAGGTCTTATCATCGACGATCCGTCGCCCCTGTCCGCTCACTCTCTCGCTTGTTTTGACTTGACTTTATTTTGAGCGCGTGGGGCATCCGTCCATCTGTCAGAGTGGGGGAGGATCTCCGCCGAAACCCTCCCCTCCCCGAGCCTCGAGGGGAATGGCGCGGGGAAATGTGTCAGTCGGCCGCGCGTCCTCACCGAACGTTCTCTGGTCCCTTTTCGCGCGTTGTTTTTGGCGGAGAACCGGTTGCAGCCATCTCCGTCACATCACCATCTTCTTCTTCGCCGTAAAATGTACACTCGATAAAGTGGTGCTGTTGTAATGTTTGACGTTATCTTTTGAACTCTGAACGAACGAAATGTTTGCGGAAGAGAGAGGCACGACGACGATAGACGATGAGTACGTGACAGAGAACACAAAACTACGGAAAGATAGAAACCGAGGAGACGATTGATGGCCACCTAAAAAAGCAAAAGTAAATGAGTCTGCCGACGCATTTAAGTCACACTCGCCGCTGTAATCACGACCGTTCTTTTGTCGCTCGCACAAGTCACGGCGACGGAAATCTTTATGCCTGGAGTGTAGTATTATTGCCAGCCCTTATCAAGAGCCTGCAAGGCCCTGCAGCTATTTAATGCCACGGAGTGTTGCCAAAAGCCGCCAAGTTTTTGTGAATGCCGAGATTCCTGCAGCGCCTTTCTCTTTCTGCTCTTTTGCATTTGTAAGGGGAATTAGCCATTCCGGTGCTGTCCCATCTGACCAAACTGAGGACCTCGCGTGCCCCTAAGAATGTTTTCTTCTCGCTCCCTCAAGAATTTCTAAAAATACGCACTCGCTTGCTCGCTCACGATTACGTGTGTTGTCGCGTGACAGCGAAGAGCGCCGTGTCCTCGGACGCTGCGGCGGGCGGGCGAGCGCCTTGGTCCACGGAGGTCCCTCGAGGGATCGGAAGATTGCTGAAGGAAGAAGCCAGTCGAGCGAACTTTGCAAAAACGGTCGGTCGCCGCGAGCGACATCGGAAACTCCGCAGCCCGCGCGCAGTGTAATTGCGTTGTTTATCCCGCTCCGGCGTCTGCCAGGCTCCTACCTCGGCGCACTCTCTCCGCTCCGGCAGCAATCTTCGATCGGCGCACGTCACCAGAATTTTTCTCGCCACACACACTCACTCATTCGCGTAGCTCGCTCTCGTCGTTCGCTTTGTGGTGTAGCGACAACGCGACAGCTACTCACTTGGCGACGTAGCCGCAGGCATCCACGAGATCAGCCACGGAAGACCAGCCGATTTGCTTATCTGCTTTTTCATAGAGGGGGAAGGAAAATCACTGCTGATCGCCAGTCGCGTCACGGGTTTTCAGGGCACCCACCACACACGAAGCATTCGTTGTGGTCTGTTTAACCGGTCGTCGCGACCGCCTTTGTGTGGTTTGCATATCAGAAAAGTGGGCAAGGCGCTTTTTATGGGTGGATAGAAGGTCGCGGCGTTGTTGTGTCCACGTGGGAACCGGTCGTATTTGCGGACTGAATTGAATTTAAAAGTTAGGAAACACCGAAACTTGTAGACCCCGGCCGCGTTCGCCCGCCTCCCTGAAATGCACACGCGATATCCGCGGAAGTCATCGGGACGCAATGCCAATTAGGTTGTTGTCGAACTTTGCCTCCTCTTCGCTTTCTCTGAGGCGCCCTTCGGCGTCCCTTGGCCGGTAATTGCATTCGTTTCTGGCTTAGACGCAGTGAGTGACACTCATTCGATTAGGGCCGCTCAACGCACGTCAGCAGAATGGTTTCCAAAGGCTCGACTGGCCGGAGAAGAAACCTTTTCGGGAAACAACCAGGACCTATTTTAATGCAAAGCCCCTCACGTCCCAATTAAGCCGGTCTCCCGGGCCGCTGATCCGCGAGCGTGTTTCTCCGGAGAGCACCGTAAAAGTGTTTGTGCGAACGACAGCGAGCGAATGACGACGTTCCGCTGATGACTGTTTCTTGTTTGCCGAAGGTGCCAGCCGTAGGCTGGTAGCCCCTGATTATGTTGCCTCTCATGTTCATCTAAGATCGCCGTTGGCTATTCCTGCAGAACCGGCCTGCACACGCGCGCGTCTGGCATCCCGTAAGCGTCACACTTCTTTAAGTTTGTGTAGCCACGGACTTATAAATTCACCAATCTGTGAAGAGTGCATTAAGAAGGGGAGATCAACAAATGTACATATTCAATTTGCCAAGCGGCGCCGACTGCCGCCTAATCGGATTATTGAATAACGGATTAGCCGCCGCTTAAGCTCGGTCGTTTTTATTCTCCGCCCTGGTTCGGGTCGATGATCTCTGGTTCTTTTCACTACTTTATTGCTCTCTGCTCTTGCAAAAATTCCCGCGTTGCTTCCGGAATTCACCACAACGAAGTCGTCGTGCGTTCCGAGTTTGATCGACCTTGGACGCGTCAACTTTTCAAGGTCGCATCTTTTGCAATTTATGCCTTCGAATTCATCATTGGTCATAGTTCCCTGAACCTTCCACGCGTTGTACGTAGTCTCCCAGTTGCACTTTTTGCAGGCTAGCGCGGGTCCAGCAGCACTCTAGGGGGCGAGTCGTGGATGGAGGTTGCGACGGTACATTGAACCGTCCTTGACGCGTTCTGGTTTTTTATTATTTGAAAGATCGCTGTTAATCGATCGTCAGAAGGTCGTTAAGATAAGCGCTTATCGTCGTCTTTCCTCTTTCTTCCGTCGTTCTTCCTCTTTGGAAGGACATTCGGTACTTATCAGCTCAAGCAGAAGATCATGATCGTTGTGTGTGCGTGTTAAACTACGATAACGTTGCTTCAGGAGGGGGCGAGGGGGAGGGGAGGAGGGCGTTGGTGACAGCTCTTGTCCGGGGTGCTCTATTTCTGATCGATCTATTTGTCATCAGCGCCCCGTGTGCTCTTCTACCGGTTTTTCTCCCGCGCGCACCCAGGCAGCAGCGGTGGACGCGCGTCTCCCATTGTCTAAAATAAACATTGTTTGTTTGCTTGTTTATGCGTGTTTGCACAGACAGCCGCCGACTTCGCTGTCACTGTGGAAGAGATCGGGGGAGGGTCTTCACTGTTTGCCCAGCGTCCGCATTATTCATCATAACCTTCGAGCGCGCGTGGCTTTTGGTTCCTTGTGTTTAATGACGCCACCAAAGCGCCGAATTTCGCGGCCTCCGTAGTAGTTTCCAATGATTTTTTCCTGTTTAACCCCGATTTACGATAAGCGAACACGCAACATCAGAGTGTTTGCTTTTCGTTCTCTCCATGACACCTGGCCTCTATAGCTCCTCCTCCTCGTTTGCTTTCACGGCTTCGCAAACCCATCAATCTACTTCCACCACCGCTCAATAACTCGGTATTACACTTCTGTTGTTTCGACCTTTCCAATGAATGTGATTTATTTTGTTTGAGTTCTGCTACCCGATGCCCTGCTGGTGTTACAGCAGCCGCGATGTCGAATTCCTCTTCCACACGGCTTTTTGTGTTCTGTTTGACCTAAAAGCGCTGTCACCTTTCGTTACGCTTCTCTTTTTCCTCCCACACTCCTTTGGTGTAGTCAAACAGATCGTGTTTGCTCTCCGCGGCTTCGATTCCCTGCTCTTAGGTCGATTCTCCCGCTCACCAAATTTTGGCCCCGAGTTGTGGGAGCGGGTGCAAGAGAAGGCTTCGGCCGTTGCGCGAGTCTAATGTATAATTAATGAAGAAGTGGACGCATAATTCACGCGACGTCGCTCTATTATTTATGAACACATTTGCGCGAAAAAGCCAAGTGCTGAGTTTGAGAAGGCGGCTAGGCGCCCGTCTTGAAAAGCAACTCACTCTGTTTCCACTGGTTAGAAATGCGGGCGAATCCTCCTTACCTTGACGACCCCACACGACGTCATCGCTCCGGCAACCAGCTGTTGCCCCACGCGGCATCTTCAGAATTCGATATCCGGGCGCGTCAGCTGCCCGTTTCCTTCTGAAATTCGCGAGTGTGCAACCGCTAGGTTTTAGATGACTGTTGTGCGGTATTCCGTTACTGACACTTTACACCGTCGTCTTTGGACAATTAAAAATATTCGCTTTACTGCTGCTGCCGTTGGTGACGCCATGACAGCTGCGAGTGCGTGTAACAGCACCGGGCAGCGACAGGTTGGTCTTCAGCGGGGTCAGCCTTTATCGCGAAACTCACTCGTTTTCCGCATTTCGTTCTAATCATCTGCTAATCCCTTCGAGCTCCCGATCATCGTTAATCTTTTACGCGGCTGAATTTTTTGCGCGCCGTTACCCATGATTAAACGCAGATTGACGTAATCGTTTGCGCAATCCCCCTCAGGCAACCTGCCAGTCGTATTGATTCATCGGCGGACGGTGGTTTCATCGATCTGTCCCGCGTCACTCTTTAGCCGAAGCCCCGCTAATCTTTCCTACGACTCCTTTGTAAGCAATCCCTTCTAAAAATAACGCTTACTCCTCGTGTTTTTGTTTAGCATTTCCGATTCCATTTCACCTGTTCTAACTCGAATTATTTCAGCGTTACCAATCTCCATCTTTCGCCTCGGCGTTCGCGTCGTCGTCAGCGCCCTCCACGTCTCATCACCCCCTGCACGTCCAGAATCCTCTCCACCATTCGCATCCTTTCGGATTCTACCCGCATCCGCAAGGCCCCTCATCCGCGGCCACGCCGGACGCCATGATGAAGTCGCCGCAGCAGACGCCGCCGAACGAAATCGTTGCGTTTGGCGGCGTCAAGCGACCGTCTTCCGTTTCCTCCAACGGAACGCCCAACGGAGTCCTCGGCGGCGAGCAGCCCGCACTCAAATTGCCCCGACTCGACCAGGTCGACGAATTCAACAAGTGGGTTTCTTTACATTCTGCAACGTCAATATTTGTTACGGGAAGAAATCGGGAAATCTTTTCGAAGCGTGTAAACAAAGGATTTGACCCTCTGTTGACTCTGCGGCTTTTTTGGACGTGGCCCCACACTATTCGTTTACAAGTTGCGCAGTACTCGAGTAGACGCTGAAGTGGCAAACAAAGAGAACGGAGCACCAACAGCCGGCGCTGATTCAGCTGTGCTGAAATGCAAGATATATTTACACACGGGCAGCTGTTTACCCGTTCTAAAATTTAATACGTCTTCGATTCCGTAAAATCTTTTTACAAAGTCAGAAAATGAAATAATAAATGAATGATCGTTTCAGGCACGGATCTCTCATCGGAATCGCAGTCAAATCCGAAAATGGTCAAATCCTCCAAAACCCGTCGGCAACACCTCCGAGTGCTCAAACTCCCAACGGCCATTCGAAGACTCTCACGTCGCTCGACTGTAAACCTCCGGCTGTCACTTCAGCAGAAAGTAGGAGGACTTGCTGAAATATATATTTTACTTAGACGTCTTCTTTTAGCGTGCCATCCAGTGGATCCAGGACATCGAGTGTTACCTTTGTCCTCCTCGTCTTCGACGACTCCCCTTGGAAGACCATCTTCCCATACGGCACTTGGAATCGGAGCACCTGGAGCTGCTTTTGCTCAGCAGAATTCGTCGCTGTTCGTGCACACTTCCAACGCTGATGCAAGGCTACCTCCGAGGCCGATGAACCTTGTTGACCCTCGGATGCCTCACCTGAACATGCTCCCTTTCCATCAACTCCCCATAACCAACAATCCATTCCTCTCAGCTTCGGGTGCAGGTGTACCTTTTCTACAGGCGCACATCGCCTCTCTGAGTCAGGTATATAACTTATCTCAATTTCCTATGAAAAAATACATTTTCAGCAGCAGCAACAACAGCTCGCAGGAGTAATTCCATCGACCGCTTCAGCGCCAACTTCGGCTGCATCGACGGCGTCCTCGCTGACATCCGCGTCTCAGAATCCGTTTCCCCAGAACGCTTCTCTCGGATCGCAGCTGGCCGGAGCCGCGGTTTTTGGACACAAGCATCTGATGGGAAACGCAACTTCTTCAATTCCCCAAAACGCGGGAGCCAGTCGCAAAGGAGTTTGGAATGGCCGCCATGTGAAGATTGCCGAAACGGTTAAGGCAAACAAGAACAGCCACGCCGAACTCAGCGCCGCTTCCTCGAGCTCCGCCAGCACGTCAACGACTCCGGTGACTTCCACCGTGAATTCGATCGTTTCGGCTCCGTCGATGGTCGCGCCTCCACATCACCAACAGAATGCGGCCTCTGTTTCCGCGAATACTTCAGCTGCGATGCATCACGCGATGCAGTTCAGTCAACACGCAAGGAATCCACCTCAAAATGTACTTGGAGCGTCCCATCCCCTCATGGCTCCTCCGCTTTGTCCCCCGTCGACATCAACCGCATCGATATCTGGACTCACTACTGGAATCGCGCCTGGATTCGCAATGCAAGCGGCCGGCTACCCTCATTTGGCCGGTCGTTCCAGCGTAACGCCGAAAAGGGACGCTACTCTAGTGCCCTCGAACGCAAATCCGAACCGACCGCCTTCGACTCTCACCAGGAATCTTGTACCAAATGCTCAAAACGCACAAAACCTCCACGCACTCGCAGCCGCAGGACTTCCGTCGGCAGCTGCCCATCAACTGGGTATCAATCTACCTCTCGCCCACCAGCTTTCCGGTTCTCTGACAAACGGAATAAGCGACGCAGCCGCGGCTCAAGCTCAAGTTCAGGCCCAGGCGGCACAGGCACAAGCCCAACAACTCGCTCTCATCGCTGCCCTTCAAGGCCAATCCTTACCGCCAGGTGCCCTTCAACAGTTGCTTGCTGCAAGCCAAAGCAACCAAGTCGCTGCATCCCAGGCTCAACCGGCGCCTCAGACTCACCACCCTGGCTTGGCGGCGGCCGCTGGAGCAGCGGCCCATCCGGCGCTCTCCTTCGCAGCGGCCGCTGCAGCCAACGGAGGCCATCCCGGACTTGGCACAAACTCCGCCAGTGCATTGAGGCTCATGACCGGAGCTGACCCCGCTCAGATGAACTCTTTGCTTCTTCTGCAACAGCAGATGGAGGCTTCAAGAGCAAATCTGGCCGCTTCACAGGCGCAGCCTGCGTCGCTCCACGCGGCTCCCACGAATCTCGACGTTCTCCGAATGCAGATGGAACAACAGCAACAACAGCATCAGGCCCAACAACAGCAGCAGCACCAGCAACTGGCCGCTCAAGTACAACAACAACAGCTCATGGAGAGATTAAGCCAGCAGCACCATCAGGTAACAATTGGATTCGGAGTTTCGTTCTGAATACTTGGTTTCAGAACCTCGCTTCGCAACACGCTGCTGCACAGCAACAACAGCAGCAACTCGCGGCGGCCGCCGCAGCTTCAGCCGCGTCGGGTGGCTTGGACATCAACCTCTTCAGGCAGCAGTTCGCTAACGCGCAGATGCGGATGAACCCCCTGGCCATGTCACAGGCCGGTACTGACCGGATGAACCTTTCTCAGGCGAGCTCCCAGCTGGAATCGATGCTTGAGAACCAGCGTCGGATGCTCCAGCACCAGCCTCACCAACTCTCCCAGCAAGGGCTTCCTCCGGGCTTGGTAGGACTAGGAGCCAACGGCGTCAGCCTTTCCGGGCTCTACGGCGGAAAGATGCCGTTCGCGGCCAACCTGGAGCACCTCTCCCGGCAGCAGGCGGCCCAGCAGCCGAAACGCGAAGACCTTCTGCCGAATGGCGGCAGTCGTCCTTAGGACCATTAGGATCACCGACTTTCAGAGATTCCTCATTTATTTCTTTCAAATCTTTGTGCCTTTGCACTCTCCGCGCAACTTTACCTTCTGCGGTTCGTGTTCGTTCCAAGTTGATCTCATCAAAACTGGGTTCTATTCTCCACAGTAATTTACTCCTAGCACCTCTTCGTTGCAACCACTTTCTCGTCTTTTCTGGCCAACAACGGGTTCTCGTGGTACCACCTACATCCGCCTCAGATGTTCTTTTGCTTTTTCGTTTTACTTTTCTTCTTCTCTAGTTTGTTCTCCTACAATCAGCTAAGATCAATTGAATTCGTTTGTTCAACGCCGGGTGCCCACATTCTTTGTTGAGTTTCTTGTTTCATTGTTTCGCATCGCACTTCCCTCCACCCAACCTGATTGTACAAAGACGGACGTTTGTATTTGCGTATGTCGATAAACGAAGAAAAAATGAGAAAAAGAAAATAAATAAAAATTTTAATGTTTTTTTTCGTCAACGGATTTATATGACGGATACATTGAATATGAAATAAGCTTCTATTCTCTCAACTATCTCTATTCTCTTTACGGCAGAAAGAAAAGGGACTTCGTATTGAAAAACAACCGCAGTTGGGTTCCTTCGTTGGGACAAGGAAAAAGACGAAATTCACTGTTTTCTCGTTTTCCGCTTTTCTCGTACACGCTTTTGGTCTTCGATTGAATTAAGATTTCACCGCTAGAGCAAATGAAATTTGGATTATTCGGTTAGCGTCTCGGAAAACGGATTATAGAGGTAGATCCACTTACATCCACTTTTGTTAGAAGAATTTTATTAATAGCAAGCATCGCTCACTTTAACAGCGAAGAAAACTGGCCAAGAAGGCCAAGAGAGCAACAGGTGACCACTTGACAGCTGCAAAGCCAGCCGGCATTATTAATATGCAATTATCTGCAAGGCTGAATGCTGGAATCAAGTTTAGGGTAAACGAGTGGTACGGCGACTGCCGTAAAGCGAATGCAGTTTCTTCTGAGAAAGGCGGCCTTTCTTAACTAATGTGGCAACTGATATTGAAAATATTTGAAGAACTTTTTAAGTAGTTCAACTTGTTCGAAACATTGTTAAAAAACCCCATATATACTCTATTTCAAAATCTTCTTCCGATTTTTTCAGCGCGAATTTCAACTTTCCAAATTTCTGAAAAGCGATGCTAAGCGCGATTACAGTAGGCGCGTTCAGACACGGAGGTTATTCCGCTCGGGACCCTGGAATGCAGGTTGATCAAAGTCAAACTGCATCCTGATCTAGATGCTTGCGTTCTGCTTGCTTGCGCAATAGAATAACGATAGAATAACGATTAAATAGTGCAATTATAGTGAAATAATGACGAAATAGTCAATATTAGCCATGCGGAACGAACAAAAGACCCTTTTTACAGATTTTATTACATTAAAACTATTACTCCTCACCACTAGACCAATCTGACTCAGATTCGCGCTTCAAACGCGGGTACAAAGATCGAGGAGATGGCGTCGACGGAGGACTCATTTTGCGAGAAGAAAACACGAAGATTTGTCCGCGAAACGCAATAAATCCACGCGAATCGAGCGACTTTCCCTGGCTACTACCGCATTCCAGGGTCCCGAGCGGAATAACCTCCGTGTCTGAACGCGCCTACTGTAATCGCGCTTAGCATCGCTTTTCAGAAATTTGGAAAGTTGAAATTCGCGCTGAAAAAATCGGAAGAAGATTTTGAAATAGAGTATATTTTTCAACCCATACTCTCGATTCACGAGTTTGCGGTAAATATCAATCAGGATACAAGTTTTCTGCAACTTGCGAAATGTTTGGATAGCACCATGAGAGCACACAGAACACGGATCAAGTTACACCAAATTGATATCGTCCCCAGTTGTTTGACCAAAACTTTTCTTCTGAAAGTAGCATTCGAAGCTCAATTCAAACCCAGGGCAAAACAAATAGGCTTTTCGATCTCTTTTCGAGGTCATTGTCCTTCGAATGATCGCGACTTTTAACTAACGTCATAACCTCTATAACTAATCATCCAAACTGGCGTGCCTAAGGAGAGGATTTATGCGCACTCCTATAACAGAAATAATTCAAAATTATCCATGACAAACAAGACTAAAATGAAATATTTATAATCTACCGTTAAACTAAATGATCCACTCTACTGGTGCGGCATTTAGCGGTACAAATATTCACTCTGAAGATTGGCCGCCAACTCGGGCTCCCAACGGTCGCCGTTCAGCAAAAGCTTCTCCTTGTTGTACAAAAGTTCTTCGTGAGTTTCAGTCGAATATTCGAAGTTGGGTCCCTAAATCACAATGTTTTAGCCGTTGCGGACAAAATTCGTACCTCCACAATAGCGTCAACGGGGCACGCTTCCTGGCACAAGCCACAGTAGATGCACTTCGTCATGTCGATGTCATAACGAGTGGTACGGCGACTGCCGTCAGGTCGCGTCTCCGCCTCGATCGTGATTGCCTGAAATTAAAGTTCCAGGAAAGATTAGGTGTGTCAAACTGACCTGGGCAGGACAGATAGCCTCGCACAGTTTGCAGGCGATACAGCGTTCTTCTCCCGACGGATAACGTCGCAGAGCGTGCTCACCACGGAAGCGAGCGCTCAGCGGTCCCTTTTCGAATGGGTAGTTGATGGTAGCCGGCTCCATGAAGACGTGACCAAGCATGACACCGAAGCCTGAAATTATAGAAACAATGGAACAGAGGCAATAGATGCTTGAACAGCAATTATACCCATTTTCAACAAGTAACTCCATGGAAACAAAACTCCGCTTGGATAACTGGACTAGATCAAGGCGGCAAACGAAAACAATTCGCTACACAAACTTTATGCAATAAAATTTCTCCGTCGTTGATACTCATTTCTAGTTCACATAAAGCGGGGTGAATAGCTAGATCCCCTGAAATCATAAAAGAAATACCTCGGAATAGTTCCGTGAAGAACAAGCTATGTAGGCCCTTATTGACGTCTCCGGCAACAGTTCCGTCTGTTTCGGCAGGCATTCCAACGTATTCTGAAACAGTGAAATAAGAAGAAGAAATTGAAAGATCGAGGTGAAACAATGTTCGCCGTTTCGGTGAAACTGAAACACCTTCTAAATGCAAGGAAAACTTACTATAGTTGGTGCGTGCTTGGGCGATAGCGACGGACGGAGCAGTCAGGATGCCCTTCAGGAGGCCGCTTGATACGAGCGACGTTGGAATTCTACTCACCATCACGCTGAAACGAAGAAACCGAGTGAAACGGAATCCAACGAGGAAGTATCCACGAGGAAACAACACGCCAATGGAAAAAAGATGTACGACACTGGGGATCGCAACGAGTAAATCTCAATACATTGACGCTGAATCGTCAGGAAGATCTGTGCAGGACCAAAGAAATCAATGCAACGAGAGGCGCTCGTGTTGCACGAAACCGAGAGCAAATGTCACGCGTTCCTCAAGTTCCACACTTGTTTTACTTCCAGATGTCATCCGTTTATTTGGTTTCAGGAGCCTGGTACGTTGCGAAAAAAATCGTGACAACGATTTGATGGTAAATGGCGACGATAAGCTGTCGGATGTGCCCCGAGGTCATCTCGAATTCGGCTGAAAATTGGTTACTTTAAAGCGGAACAACGGCTGTACTCACTTTTTCGCGAATCTACAATCAGAAGCTGCAAGTTGTACGCCGATACCGCTGCAGTAGTAATGGTGCATAGCACGTAGGTTGTGTTCAAGATCCCCAGAGCGTTGGCAGCCACGAGGCTCACCAGCGAGGCGACTCCCACAGTCGAGCCGACGAAGGCCAAACGGTTTTTCATTAGAGGGCCGATGATCTGAAGAATAGATTGTAGAATTGAACAAATCGTAAAAACTCATATTACCTGGATGGCAACTCCGACGACAACGGGAAGGTAGTAGGACGGGGCTTTGACCGGCTGGACGTAGTTGCTCCAGAAGAATTCAGTCGCGGCGCCCAACAAGAAGGCGAAACCGATGATAACGATTCGGCGTTCCGACACGGTCATTTGACTCTAAATACATAAATGTTTCCGGAAAAATAAGAATAGTTTTGAAACCTTGGGAGTCTTCCTGTGCAACAGGAAGGCGTAGAGAGGAAGAAGCACATAAGTCAGCAAGAAGATCGCAGGCGTCCCGAGGCTCCCGAGTAACCACTGTACGATTGCCACTCTTCCGAACTTTGCACCTACGGTTCTACTGGTTACAAAAACAACCGTCCAGAAATAAGACCTAAACACAATTATAAGTGAACGAGTAGATCCAAAACCATGATTCCTACACCAAGGCGTAGGAGTAATTGAAGTTTTCGGGAAGGGGCTCGGTGCACATGGCGTTCTTGAAGTCTTCTTTCGTTTCATCCGTTACATCCTGGACGAAATACGTGATCGACTTGTAAATGTCCTCCACCAGCGTTTCGACGCGTGTTTCACTTCCTTGACAGGTCCTGAAACAGCTTTTTTATACACATTTTGCAAGAACCTGCCAAGATGTTTGGCGAAAATTCCAACAATGCACATTTTGACCTTCCCATTTTTAATGGAATGAAACTCACGTTTTGGTCGGATTCACCTCGACGGTGCTGCGAGCGGACATCGCCGAGTCGACCGACATCGCGGCACTTCTCCGGTCCGAATGGCCATTCTTCGAAGACGACGTCTCGGATGGCGGTCGTCTGGTCTGGACCGTGTTACGAACTTACCGCCGATTTTTTCTTTAAACAGCGGAAATAGTATGGGCTGCCAGGTTCATGTAAGCTTACACTGCTTTCAAACTCGTGGGCGACAGCGACAGGGTGTTCAAACTCGTGTCGCTGTCGCCGAGGTTGTCGCCGGCCTGTCGCCGGGCGACAACCTCGGCGACACGTGCAGGATAGGATGATTTTTGGCCAGTTTGGGGGTTTCTGAGTCGATTTTGACGGGTTTTGTGCTGTTTTGCAGCGTTTCACATGATATTTTCTACAAAATTTTGTGCTTTCGTGCGAACCGATCGGAATTCCGTTCGAATTTGCATGGAAAACACAGAAAAATCGTGCAAAATTCAGCGCTGTCGTTGTCGCCGGCTGAGTTTGAACAGAAGTGTTCAAACTCGTGGGCGACGGCGACAACGACAGCGATGGCGACACGAGTTTGAAGACTTCTGTTCAAACTCAGCCAGCGACAACGACAGCGACGGCGACAGCGACGACGACAGCGACAAGGCCAAATTTGAGTTTGAACACCCCTTGGCGACACCGTGAGCGACACCACCCAAATTCTTGTGAGGAAGGTCTGGAATGAGCGGGTGCCGGTGTGTCTGGAGCAACTCATTCGGGATTCGCGCGCTGCAAGCGAACCGGTCGGAATTCCGTCCGGATTTGAGCGGAAATCGAAGGAAAATCGGGCGAAATTCAGCGCGTTTCTTCGTGATTCTTCCCGCAACCCCTACTTGGCTCATCTCTTCCGCTTTTGGCAAAATTTAGCGGTTCTTGAAAATTTTTTGGTCTGTTTTTGCCCTATTTCCACACATTTTAGAGGCGAAATGCTGGAGTATTCCGGAAGAAAAGCGCTGAATTTCACACGATTTCCTCCGTTTTCCACCCAAATCCGCACAGAATTCTGACCGGTTCGCTTGCAGTGCGCGTGCTCCGAATGAGTCGCACCAGCAGAGATGGCGGAGTCATCGCATGCTTGCGTAACGTCCCTGTCGACCTATCAGCGGGTTTCTTCAGTTGGCCGCATTTCTTACATTTAAAGAATCCGTCGATTTCTTCAAAGAAATCATAAACTGTTGAACGCGGCGCCATTTTCCTCGTGAAATCGCGGCAAATGGCGACGAACAGCGAAACAGGAGGCTTCGAAATACGCGGCACACGCGCGTTGCGGGAGCCAACAACGAATTTGGTATTTGTTAAACGTTCGGTTGGATCCGATCCGCCATCTGCGCACCAGACACCCGCTCATTCCAGACCCTTTTTTCTGGGCCACCCTGTAGGTTCGAGTCTGCCTCATTCAAACAGTGGGAATAGTAGGCCATTTGAAGCATCTTATGCTTCGGCCACATAAGCTGCGGCGACGGTTGCGGCGCGCGGAGCCATTTGTTGAGCGAAAAAAACGCGTGCTCGAGTAGGCGTTTTTTGGTGCGGCGTGCGTCGCAGTGTATGGTTTTTTTCAGAATCCTTATTTTTCAGTCTGATTTTGGAATTGCTTAGGGAAATATGCAAATGACAGCTGTTGAAACGTTTCAGAGTGCGATTTTCGCACAAAATCACAATTTTTCATGAGAATTAGATGGTTTTACCCTTTCAACTTCAAATTTTGGGTCGTTGTTGGTGCTTAAAGTGTCGTAGAGCCCAATGTTTGTACGACCGAAGATGTTGAATCTTGTTCACACATCATCTGGACTAGTGCCGACAAAGTTGCCAATTGAGCCTTTTAGCTAATATAAAGACGAATTGTATTGAAACAGACCATTCTGAGGAATTGCCGCAGGTGCCGCAGCAAATGAGTGGCCATACATATAGCTTCTGCGTCAGCGCCGCTGCCACAGAACGCAAACGCACGCTGCGAAAAGTGGCCATATGACGCCGCAATCGGTGCCGCATACCGCACCTCGCCGCTACCGCACGCCGCAGCTTATGTGGCCGAAGCATTAGGCTTCGACATTTTTTAATGATTTTTTGGAAGCGCCGAAGGCTCGACAGTTGGCGGCACCGACTTTGCAGATAAAGGCTTCGCAGTTCTGACAGGCTTAGGTGTGGCATCAGGCGACGCCAATTTGGGTTTGTTTCTTGGTTACGCTTAGGTTTGTACCTTGTATCTCCTCTATTTGAGGCAATTTCGGTCTTAGATTGACCGTCCTGGAAAACGGCCGCTAATCGGCGAAAAATCGGCGGTAAGTTCATAGCATCGGTCTGGACTTATGTCGGCACTCTTCCCAGACTTGTCTCGTTCAATCGCACAAACGTGTCTGAAAAATATTATAGCGATTCGAGGGATTCTACCGTATCCCCTTTCAGTGCAAGCTCTTCGCGTTTGTAGTGAATGACTTATATCGTTTGTAATATGTTCTGCACACTCGTTCCACGTAAATGTAGGATCAGCTTATGGATCATTATCCAGAATGCCACATTTCAGATAAATTTCCTGTATTTTGAGAAGTAGAAAATTCTTTCCTGGTGTAATGTCTCCCAGTTCTCCCAACATCGTGCGAACCGCTGTGTTCTGGTTTCTTTTTTTCGCTTTTCTCTTTTTGGTTTCAACTGCAAGCCGCCAGCTGTAGGCGAAAACGGACGCAGTGAAACGGTTGTCGAGTCAAAAAGCCGAAAGCTAAGGCGAGGAATCGAATTCAATTCCTGTTTTCTGTTGTTTTGCGATTCCTTAGGTGGTGGATGCCTTTGGGCATCTCATTGTTACACAACGGCTGCTGCAACCAGTTCCCAGTTTCTCGAATCTCTTTTCTGGACGTCCTGACCTTTGGTAATGTACAATCGGGTGAGCTGGGTTTTTCGATCGTTGTGCCTTGTGTTGAAAAGACCACTTTAAACTTGAAGGAATGAATTTGGTTCTACGGTTTGCAACAAACGCGCACTAGGGGACAACTGAGGGTGCTTCACACACGTCAAGTAGATCCGGTGCCGTTTAATTGACTCCTCCTGCTTCCGGAACTGCCACGGAAGAACCCTTGAAATAGACGCCACTTTAGCGGCGTAATTACCCTCCGACAGATTAGTTCCGTGCGACGCTGCTGCGAACGCCTCTAAATGCGCCTTGGAGTGGTTGTCGGTGGCATTCTGGGAAAGGGGATCGAGGTTCGAGCGAAGTTTTTTTTCGGGTTTTTGCTTTCCACCGAACCTCGTAAAGACGTTGTTTTCGGCGCCCCGCGGGTGCCTATTGCGCTTTCTTACGGTTCCACCGGTGCAAGATAACCGACTCCCTCCCTGGTTCTTCACATTGTTTTTCCTGGCGAGTCGAACCAGAATCTTTCAAGACACGAAAACTGGATTTAATGGGTGCACGCGTGCTGTTTTACCTCCCCTCCAGTCCTCCTGCTCTCCTCCCTCTTGTGCAATTCGTTCAAAACAAAATGCCTAAGGCATTCGGCTTGCGCTAAACGTTATACGACGGTGGATTGACCCTCTTCGCGCACACTGGATTCCCTCTAATTCCACTAACATATGTTCGCTATTTTCCGGTATTGCGCAAATAGACTTGTGCTGGTGGAGAGAATCGTTCGGTTCGGAGACAAAGCCCGTCTTGGACACGCCTCTCAGTCCCCCGAATAATCACTAATTGTAGTCGACTTGCTCTGTTCTCCAAACAGGTTTAACGTTGCGTTTTCCGTCTGACCTTCACGAGATTTCCCGAAATTTAAACGGGTTCGCAAACGATTTTTCTGTTTCTTTGGAAAAAATTTCTAGAAGAAAACTTTCGGCGCAACGTCCAATTCACACATTAGCAGTGATACTAGTTAAGTATCAGTTGTTGATTGCTGGGAGCGGCGAAACAACATCCAGAGGCACCGTTTCAACCGGTTGCGCGCACGTCAAACCAGCTGGTCAATTTAGTTGCAGGCGATGTGCACTTGAGAGGACCAAAGTGCAAGACAGTGAATCTCAAAAGCATGTTTCGTCCATGTTTGGCAAGCTTTCGAAAACTTTTCCGAAAGTGACAATAACCTCGAGATACCGGTTCCCTCCTCCCGTCACAAGTGTTCATTTCGGCTGCTACCAAGCGCCTTTCCAAACCTATTGTCAGCGTCACTTCTCCGTGTCATCATTCCTTTTCAGAAGGCAGCGTTTTGGCTTCGCTGGAGCGCAACCAATGGCTTCAGCCCGGCTAATCCCAGTTTCGATTACGCCGGCAAAAAACCACTTCGGACAGTCCTTCGCTCGCATGCCGTCGTCGGCTGCGGCGTTCGGGCGTTCGAACTCGTTTCCGAATATCCGTTTCGCACTCGCTTCATCGTTTGCGTGATCCCAGCCGCTGCTGCTCCACCGACTCTTGTCCGCTTTCTTCGGCCGATCTCCGTTTGTATCCGCGTTTCGTCTTCTCCGAACCGAGCCACGCCCCTTGCTTCTTGCGGCTAACGCGTGAGTCTGCGTTCCACAGATAAGTTGGCCAAGTTTTAAAATTACATCCGCGACTTTCGTTTTTTGTCCAATCGTGCCGAGTGCGTGATTTTCTAAAAAAGCGACCTTGGACGACTGATACGCCTCGAGCAGCAGCAGCCGCGCTAAGCTCCAAGCGCGCGCGGGACTCGTTTCGGACGACAACCATCCATCTCGACTCGATCGACGTGTTTGTTTTCTGTTTCAGCATAATTGATTTGATCGGAAGACGGCGCCCTCCCTCCCGACGGCATTCCCATCTCCCAGCCTCCTCTGATGCTCCAGCGCCCGCCGGCCGCCAGTCAGTCATGTACGACCGTTTGAACCGCGAACTCGGCTTTAGCCTCGCGACCCGGCCGGCGCTCTACATCGTCCTGAGTGTTCTCGGGACGATCCTCCTTTCCGCCTCCCTCGTCCGGATCGAGTTCGAAACCGACATCCGGGCCAGCTTCTCTCCAAAAAACTCGAAGGCCACTTAGTAAGTTTCTAATAGTTTCAACTTGATTTTAGTGGTCCATTTCAGCGAAACCGACGTTTACAATGCGTTCTACAACATCTCCGCGCTCCCGCAGCGTTCCTTCGTCCTCTTCACGTCACGCGACAATGGATCCATGCTCCGGCCGATCACCATCAACGAGGTGATGCGCGTGGACAAAATCATGCGCGACAAACTTGAAATGCGAAACCACGAAGGAAAGCGAAGTTGCGATCCGCTCTGCGACCTGAACGCCCCTTTCCACTTGTTTATTGTGAGTGGTTCAGTTTCTCGACTGCTTTTCAGTTTTTTTGTTGCAGCACGAATGGCGCAAGTTCCAGAATGATTCGGCGCCCAACAACGCCACCGACACCGTGCTTCACTACCCGACGTCGCAGTTCTTCAGCAACGATGTTTTTATTGGAATGAACATGTTCGGGGTGCAAACAGCGCCTGAGATGTTTGCTAACCGGTCACACATAACCCACGTGCAGGCGGTCATCCTCTGGTATATGTCGCAGGTGGACACCACAGAGAGGAGGGAAGTGCTCAAGGAGACCACATTGAATCTCTTCGAAGTCAGCAAGGCGGGAAACTTCTCGGAGCACATAAGCTTCGAAATCTTTGGAGATGAAATCGCGAATGCCGAAATGATCCGCGGGGCCCTGGAGGTGATTATTCCGTTGTTTTGCCTGTGTTAAGTTCTCTTTTAAGGCAACCCTTCTCATGTCCGTTGGGTTCGGCCTGTTGCTGGTGTTCGTAACCTGGGTGGTTTGGAACCACTGCTCTATCAAGGCCATGCCCGCGGTCGTCAGCGCCGCCGTCCTTTCGCCGTTCTTTGCTGCAGCTGCTTCTTTCGGGATCCTCACGTGGCTCGGGTTCAAAATGTACTCCATCATGTGTGTGACCCCATTCTTGGTTCTCGGAATAGGTAAATTAGCATTTATGGTTACCCTACCTACCACTTCATTTAGGAGTGGACGACGCCTTCATTATGATCCACTCGTGGAATCACTTTGGCTACATCGAGAACAAGTCGGAGCGACTGGCGCGAGTCATCGTGGCCGTCGGACCTTCGATCACCATAACCTCACTCACAAACACTATCGCTTTCGGTATCGGCTACGCCACTCCGACTCCTCAGGTATGCCCATCCTATTAAAAACCGGTTGAAAAAAGTGAACGTTGTTTGTTTTCCCGGTCATCTAGATTCGAGTTTACTGATTGCTATCAAAGATTGCGCCAAACAAGGATGTTTTTAGATGAGCCTTTTCTGCCTCTGCACTTCCATCGCTGTTTTGCTCGATTTTGTGCTCACGTTCACCCTGTTTGCACCAATCATGGTGCTCTGTGCAGAGTCCAAGGACAAGGACTCCTCCAACAGTTACTCGCTCAGTCTGCAGTCCTCGGGTCCGAAGGAGACCTCTGAACTCTTCTTCTGCTACACAAAGTTCATCTGCTCCGCGAAAGGACGCGTCGTAGCCCTGATCGCAATGTGCCTCCTCTACCTCGTTTCCGGCGTGGGGATCGTTTCAATGAGGTCGACGTTTGAACCCGCGAAGGCATTTCCATCGGACTCGCCTTTGGCAAACTCGCTTTACTACATTCGAGCCGTGTTCAACGAATTCTTCCCGATGAATGTTATCGTTAACCGGCCTCCAAACATTAGCGATGTCGAAGATGTGAGGACTTCTGAAGGTTGCCCTTATTTGTTTACCACATCTTTTTTAGTATGATAGATTCTATCGAATGGTGACGGACCTAGAGGAGCTGCCTGAGAGTTACAACCGTGACCGGACGGTCTTGTGGCTCATCGCCTACGAGAAGTTCGACCGGAGCGTCCACGGCGTGAACCAGCTGCTGAACCTGCTTACCTTGAACGACGCCGTGGAGTATCAGCCCTCGTTTAATAATCTGCAGACGTTCCTCGACCAGTTGCTTCACCCTCCCATAATCAAATATGAAATGAGCGAGTTGAGCGGGGTGAAGGAGCTGAAAGCGTTCCAGATGACCGTGATCGCCAGCAACATGGCTGAGTGGGCAAATAGAGCTCAGTACGTGGAGAAGTGCCGCAGTATTCTCGAAGGGTACCCCGAGTACAACGCCACTATTTTTGACGGCGACTCTGCCATCCTGGACCTTATTTTGACCGTCCGGAAGGATCTTCTAGGCTCGATTGCAGTCACCGTCTCCTGCATGGCTACCGTATGCCTCTTTTTCATAACGAACAAGATCGGCGTCGCCATCATTACCTACATTATCTCGTCTACATGCTTCAGTACGTTACCGTAATTCTTCCCTACGCGTATTGACTACGTTTTTCAGCTCTCGTCGGAATTTTGAGCTGGTGGGGAGCTGACATGGATCCTGTGACAATGGTAGTGATTTCAGAATTAAGAACGAGCCTTGACCGCTTGGTTGTTTAGGTCGACGTTCTCATCGCCACGGGCTTCTCCGTGGACTACACAGCCCACATCGCGTACCATTTTTACTCCGAGACCGGACCTACCCCAGAGCGAATCTCACGGAGTCTTCACGAAATGTGTGGCCCGATGGTGCAGGCTGGCTCTTCCACGATTCTCTGCATGTTGCCCCTAGTCTTCGTTCCCACCTACGCCATTGTTGCATTTGCCAAAACAGTGTTTATTGTTGTCTCCGTGGGGCTCTTCCACGGAATCTTCCTTCTTCCGGTGTTGCTTAGCTTTATGCCGCGCAAACTGGCCTCCTGTCGATCTCAGAACTGCGAAACAAGCCTGATGACCGCCGACCCACACAAGTCGTCGCAGGCGAAGCCACTAATCTAAACGTTTTTTGTCATACGAGGTGTTCTGCATTTGTTGTGCCTTTCACAGCTACTTCCTCTCGTCCTACGTGTCCTTTCTCTTTCGATGGTGTTCTATCTTGTACATATCTAGTGTCCTTTCGCCATGTTTGCCTTATTTATAAAATGACAGATTTCTAGATTTTTCCTAGGCTGGATACAGGGTAAAGAAAGTATAAAGACCGTTAGGAATTAAACTGGGAAACTACAACATTTTTCCACTGTGTATGAAACGATTTATAATCTTTATAGCATACGTGAAAAATTCAAAAATTCCGTTTATGCTGCAAAGCGTCTTTTAAACTTTAACGCAATCTGCGCGCAATACAGCGTTTATTATCTTAATAAACGTATAAAACATACTTTTTTCAAATTTTAAACAAAAATCATATAATGCGAATATCCATTACCGCTTCATCATAAGTCAAAAGAGTTGAATTCAGCTTCACCGTGTTTTGTTTCCGCAACACCACTTCGACAGGCAAATCAATTGAGAAAACAACCGGTTTTCGACTCTTTCTGGAAAGCACGTTATTGAATGGTGTTTCCTTCAGCGTCCGTACCTAATTTCCAATTTCGTAGTCGAGCAATTCAAAGGGTCGACGACGAGTCCAAACACGCAGCTAGAGAAACTCACGAGCATTATGGAGACCAACAGGAAGATACGCCAGAGCGTTTCTTCGCTGAATTTGAATAAAAATGCTAAGGCAAAAAGAAGGATAATATGCGAGACAAAGGCGAAGAACTTGGTAGTCGACCCCGCAAACCGGAAGATAAATTCGGCCATGGTCGAAAGGCGACAAAGACGAAGAAAAAGATTATCGACGACGAGGAGCAAGGGGCAAGAGCTCGATTTCCTAAACGTGAATCGAAACAGCTTAAAGCTTAAAAATTTTTTAAAAATGATTGGCTTGCATATTTTTAATTAAAGCTCAAAAACATGGTAAAACTGCAAGAAAAGGAAGTTGGAAAGTGTTGGCGAAAGTCTTTTGACACTTATTTCGTTCAAGGGAGTTATGTCGACGAGTAGTTTCAGGGGTCCCCTAGGAGTCGATGCGACAGAATTCGGGTAATTGGGATTGAAAGGACGCCGTGGACTTTAGTTGCAGTTAACATTTGCTAAGTACTGTCCGTCGTGTGGCTTATTTTCTGGACGGGAAAAAATCTCAAGCTTTGAACCGATAATTTTTTTCAATGTTAAATTTAACTCACATTTTTTTGAACTTTTGAAAATAAAAAAAATTAAGAAAAAATTTTTTGTTTTATAAAAAAATTCTGCATTTGTCAAACTAGGTTAATTACATTGGTGATTACATTGCCAGTCGGTTTCGGGTATATGGAGGATGCCACAGTCATCGTTTAGCACATTTGAGGCGGCCACTGTTTAGAGGTACCGGTATACAGAAGTTGTTGAAAACTTCAAAATTCATTTTTGGTTTTTTGGTGTAGCTAAATACATATGTCTGGTATGTACAATAGTCATTCTTTAAATAACTGAGGCAAGAGTATGTGAAGCCGTCAAAGTTCGATTCTTGCATTCTTGCGGCAGAAAGCAGCAATTCTAATTTGGTGTGTTCATGAGGTATTCTAGCATTCTTTCCCGACTTTCTACCCTGTTGCATTTTTTGTTGCAGAAATCAATCACATTGAAACCGAAAAATCTGATCCTAGTTTCCCGGTGACTATCTCCGCTTGTGCTCCACAGAATGACGCTGTTCAAATGAACATTCCGGACCACCAAACGCACATGTCTCCACGCTTATCAATGTTAGCATTGGTGCGAGTTGCTTGGTGATCAGCCCACAGTGTTGCTGGTCGCTAGCAGTAACAAAGCTAAAATATCGCTGCGCTATTCTTATCTAACATAAAAAGTTGAGAAACAGAGATTTATATTTTTATTACTCTATTTACATCACTTATAAGATTTCACAATGTAGTAGCAAAGAAGGAAATCGAGGAGGAGGTCAGAAGACAACAAATAAATGAACGTGGACGATGGTCGAGACAGAATGACAAGGAGTAGATGACGAGTTGTGGTGGAAGACGAGGGCGCGTAACAAGGAACAAAGTTAACAACGAAAGGGACGTTGGGTATACGGTATATATAGACAACAAAAAGAAATCGACTCGATTACAGCATTCTCAGGGAACAAATGAAAGAAACGTGAACGAGATGCAACTGCAGTCGTTGGGTGACCGGGGCGACAAAGATTAAAGTAGAGGAGGGGGAGGGAGCGGGAGCCAACCCAAATCGACTAAAATGGACCCGAATTCAGTGAACACAAATTAATCGTATGGTAAGAAATAAGGAAAATTAAATGCTCTAGAACATCTAGGATTGCTGAAGCCTCTTCTGTAGCGCGTGGCCGAACAGTGCGATCTTGGCAAAGAAGACCTCCGGCTGCAAGGGACTATCAAACTGAGAGACGGGTTCCCCGAAAAACTGCAGAGTGGTGATGAGTTGGTCCTGAAATGAATGTGAAAACCGGAGATAATGATTAGAGATTGCGAACTTTGGTTTGGTGCACGAGATCGTTGAGTTCGGTGAACTGCTGACTGGCGTTGGTGAGCTGCTCAATGAGAGCGTTGTGGCCCGAGGGACTTGAGCTTGCGTGGATCTCCGCCATCGCCCGGAGTTGGCCCGTTTCCAGGTGTTTTATCTCGGAGAGCACCTTCGAGAATTCCACTAAAACATCGACGTTACAATCTTTTGTGAATTCAAAAATCCTTACCGTTTCCAACTTTCTCGAAGAGTTCCAGGTTGTCCGTGAAGTCCGAAGGTCCGAACGAGGCGTCCTTCTGAAGAGCGTCGGCGAGCACGTCCAAAAGTGTTTCGTTTTCCGAGATTTTGAACTGGCACAGCTACAAACAATAATTTTAATAAGTCCACGAGCGGCGGCGCTGTGAGTGTACCTCGTTGATCGTGGAAGTCCTGAATCCGCGGACGATCTGAGCGTTGAAGTAGCCACACACGTAGTTGCCACAGATAAGCGTAAGCTGGAGCACCGAGTTGAATGCCATCGAGTTCTGCACCATCTTGGCCGCCTGCATAAACTCCTTCAGCTTCTCCTTCATCTCGTTCACCTTCGACGAGAATGAAGCCGCGTAGGAGAGAACAAACAGCTTCTCCTCGAATCGTTCAATTTTTGCCAACTAAAGAACCGCCCAGTAAATCCAGATCTCCTGCTTTCGACTCACATCAAAGATGAATTTTTCATCGTCACTGAGCGATGAAATATTGTT
The DNA here is from genome assembly GCA_000757645.3 of Steinernema carpocapsae. Classification (NCBI taxonomy): domain Eukaryota; kingdom Metazoa; phylum Nematoda; class Chromadorea; order Rhabditida; family Steinernematidae; genus Steinernema; species Steinernema carpocapsae. Next base: position 5,756,917 of record AZBU02000005.1, read on the forward strand.
GATCTCGGCAAAGCTCTTGAACCTCTGGATGTCCACGGCACTCGGGGCAATCGTTTCTAGGTCGCGGATGTTCTCTGCTGTCAAGTCGCCAGTTTGCAGTCTGTAAACGCATTACATAAACTACGAAAACCGCACAAAATCCGACTTGGCGACAGCGTAGAGGACCTCAAAGGACTCCTTGTTCATCTTCTGGCGCACAGCGTTAATCTGCTCGAGTTGCTCCGATGTCAGCAGAGCGTTTGAGTCGGTTAGCTGTTCGAACTTCGAAATGTCCACCTTCTAAAATCATAACATAAACCTCGAAGCATTTAAGAAAACTGACGTCAACAAATGCGTTTCCAAAAGTCTCAAAAATCGTGTTTGCGAGTTGGTCCGCATTGAGCACCGACCAGTCGAGGTGATGGGCGAGGTAGCGGGGCTGCATGTTCTCTCCGGGCTGCACCGTGTAGCCCGACTGCGACCCGCTGGAGTCGGAATCGGGACCGCGCCACGCGTTTCCGATGCCTCCGAGTTGAGCGGAAAGTTCCACTGAAAATATGCACTGAATTCAGGTTGAAATCATCGCGGAACGTACAGAGCTGCTCGTTGTGCGACTGCATCTTGTAGTCATCGGTAGAGGAGACACTGGACGAAAGAAGTCCCGACTCAGTGTCGAAGGTGCTGTTGCCGTTCTCCCAGAGCTCGTTCTTGATCGCTTCGCCGGTTTTCACCGCTACAGTCGCTCCTACGATCGTCTGCCTTGAGTTGCTAGTGTTGTTGTTCTCCTCAAAAAGGCCGTTCAGGTTTGGGTTCAGGAGTCCCGGAAGAGCCACGTGCTCAGAATTCAGCTTGCTGGCCATTGCTTGCGCGTAAAGCTGGGCGAAGTTGTTCTGAGCGGGGTTCGGAGTCTTCCTTTGGTTTTGAATGTTTTGACGCTGGAGCACCTGCGATCCCAGCTGAGTATTCATAGCCAGCAAGTAGTTCTTGTTGTCCGCTCTTTGTCTCTGGGCCTGAAGCTGGCTGGCTACAGTGTTCGCTCCGGCATTCGGAGTCGACGGCTGGCTCGAAATGGTTTGAAGCTTGGGCGACGCCCGCTTTCCGCCGTGCATCGGCCTCCCTCTCCCCCGGACGTTCGGGAAACACTTCTTCATGAATTCTTCAACTTGACCTGCGTACTGATCCATGTAGCTGATGGGATCACCCTGAAAATAAGAATTGAAACAAGTTAGCTAATTGGCCATCACACCGCTAATCCGTGAAGTGAAACCATGTGGCTCTTGACGTTGTTCTTCGAGTAAGTCGATGTGAAGTCGCAAGCGGGACACTGGAACATTGGTTTGGCGACGTGGCATTGCCGGATGTGGCAGGGAAGCTTGGAGCTGTGAACGTTCTTTTGGCACAAAACGCAGTACTGAAACGTGTAAGGGTATGTCTAAATGCGGAACGTGGATTAAAGGTCACCCGAGAACCACTCTTACCCTCTTCTTGTCGTTCTGCTGCTGTTGCTGCTGGGCGACTTGTTGCTGGTGGGCGGCGGCGGCCAACTGATTCTGCTGCTGTTGCTGCATCAGGAACGGATTTTGGAGAATGTTCTGCGAGTTGGTGAGTATACTGTAGAGATCGGGCACCACCGGAACTTTTGGGGGCGGAGCTGGAGCGGTCGCCGCTGCCGCCGCCACGGCCTCGTTCTGTTTTGCAGCATTCGAGTTCTGGACATGCTGCGCGAGGAGTTGGAATAAGTGATAAGGATCTGGGTTTTGGTGGAATATCGAAGGCAGCGCGTTCGCGGTGGTTGTAGGCGCCGCAGTGGTCGCGGAGGGGCTGATGGCCGGCTGGAAGAGGGCGGCCGAGGAGGTGGTGGCCACCAGGTCGTCGGACTTTGGAGATACTGGCGATGGCGAAGAGTTCGAAGTGGCGCCTGGATCGTCGGACGCTGACCCAAATGTTGCTGTGGACGGAGGTTGTGCCAATGACGTCATCTGAAACGGAAATAGCGGTTAGAAGGGAAGTGGGAACCGGAGCTGATGATGCGAATGACGACTCGGATCGGTTGTGTATGAGCTGATAAGACCTTTGAGAACTTGGGCATCGAAACACTTAGAGAGTTGACGAACGGGTCGGCGTCGCGTGGAGATGGCAGCAGATCAACTCGTGGAAAGTCGAACGCTCGCTAGAAGCCCATTTCACGTTTTCGGCTTTCAAAACGACAGCCTGGCAGTTGTCAGGTTTCAACTCGAATAAACAGTCGTATTTGTTTATAAACGCGGTCCGGTCCATCACCGAGTTCGATCAAGAACCACATGTTTTTGTAAAAATACTACTCAAAAAAAATTTCTAGGGTGAATTTACCGTAATTCGATTGCTAAAAAGACAGCATTGATCCCCGAAAATGTCAACTTTTTAAAATTCCGATTTTGGCCTTTTAAGCTATCTGAGCATTTTTGGGTTTGATCGAAAGAGCAGCCAGAAACAAAGTTGGGCCAAGTGGAGCTTCATCCTAGAATCGCCAGCGGAAGCGGACGTTAGACGACAGCCGCTAAACGAATGTGAAAATAAACCCTCGCTGGTTGGTTCGCGCACACGCGCGGGTTTAGGCTTAGGCCTTAAGACTTAAGGCTAAATCCTTTGCGCGCGTTCGCCTAATCCTTTTCCATCAGTGGAGTGGGGAAAACGACGGACCGGGCCGCCATACGGCTAATCCCCCTTTTCCCCCTGGCCACGAGCATGGGCGCCTTCCGGTCGAACGCAAGTGGAAGAAAACGCAGAAAATCAAAGGAAAACGAAGTTCGCCAAGCGCCTTGGAGCAAACGGGTCGGGCAAAGCGGTTCGGAGAAGGGCCGTTTCGGGTCACAAGGTGGAGGAACGACGCAAAGAAAACATTAGAAATCTGTCTGATCAAACAGAAACACGTGATAAACAGGGTCTGTGACCTCCGAAATGCCACGTTCAAGCCTTGTTATCAGCGTCTGCAGAAGAGTCGGACCCTAAACTTGGCGACTATTGGGACGACGCGTCAGTTATCACCGCGAGACGACCGCCGAAGAGTTTGTGCTTAGCCGAAAAGCGTTTAATCGGCTTCGAGGATCGCGAATCTCAAATGTTCTGTTGTTATTGCAATAATCACACAAAAAGCGCTGTAAACGGAAATACAAAGGGCGAAGCCAAAGGCAAAAACGAAGACAAACAGTCCTGAGCTGAGGACGGCGTCAAGGAACCTTTCAAATGGCTTTTTGTGGATTTGAACCCGTTTACAGGCAGCAATATTCATATGCTAATTCACCATTTAAGGTCTCCCACACTGCTGTTGGTCGGTCAAATTTTAATAACACACAGCTGAGGGTTGGTTCCCCATTCTCCGGCGCCTCGACAAACCCGCCCGCCGCTTTGTCCCCGATTCGCAATGTCGCCTTTTGAGGATGATAACGACAATGAAACCCCGGAGGTCCTCGATGGGTCTCATAACGATTGTTTGGGTGGTGTCGACACCGCCGGCACCGGCAGAAAACAGCTGGAGAAAACAAACAAAGCGCCACAAGCAAACATTTTGGTCCATTTGGAACAGCAGAACGTTGTTGTGCGTTATGCATGCATCGGGCGGGCCGGCGGCCACCGCCAAATATTGGAATAAACAGGATGCGAAATGGGAGAAGTGCGCAGGATTCAGCCCCGCACCCTTGAATCATCGTCCGAACGGCCGGACTGGACAAACAGTTGACCGAGTGGAGGAGTCAAGCGAGCGTTCCCCGCTACAACCTAGGCTTCGGTGGAGCCTATCGCTTTTGCCGACCTCCACTCTTCCTGATAAGGGTTTACGGGGACAAGCGGTCAGCGACGGAAATTGGCGCGTCGATCGGTGCGCAAAGTGAGGATATAACATTTCCAGAAAGCTTAGTATTCCTTATGCGGAGTTGCCTAAGCAGATTAGGAAGATCAAAGCGATGAACGTACGCAGAATTAGAAGAGAACGAGACGGCCGTCGGCGTCGCGACGTTCCTGGCCGCCAACCATTTCCTCTGACGCGCCGACTGTCATCATCGTAGCTGAGAAAAATGGCTGCGGTGGCCCGGGCAATGTTTGCTCTCGGCAAGGTTTCAACGCAGCCGAAGGAAATTCCAGCTGGAAGAAAACAACTGGCGGCGACGACGTCCAATCCAAGCGAGGCAAAACAACCGTCCTCCAAGAGCTGGGCACGCTCAGCGCTTACCGTAAGCACATTGTTGTGACGAAACTCGCCTCGGCGGCTGATGGCGGGGCCAGACAATCTCGCAGTGATTCCACCTCGGCAGTTATCTCATAGGCGTCAAAGAAAACCCGAATGCAAGTGAGTCCAAGTTCAAAACACCCCGACCGATACGCCGCCCTCTAGGCTCCAATGCGCTGTCCTCTCTAGCCACCTCCTACCGTAATCCGCCGAATGGGTAAGTCTAACCAAGAGCAACGTTTTCCACGTAACCAAAGATAAATAAATTAGGCAAAACAAAGAAATAAATTCAAAACCTGAGGGTCGTCGGTTAAGGGCACGTTGAGGGTGAATAGCCAACAAGCCGAAGGAACGCTTGGACGAAAAGAAAAGAGCCTAAGTGGTCCATGAGATAACATGATAAATTATGGATAAAGCGACTTGACAAACAATTAGCACCGAGGGGCGCAAGTTCCCACGACGAAAACAACCTTGTGGAAGCAAACCGTTTTGGGTTACTGTAGTTCCCTGGGACGAGTGACACTCAGGCCGGCCCTTCTTCGCATTAAGTCACGCTGTTTTCGAGGAATCCGAGAGGAACGCCTGCGGCGATGGCGTGGACGACCAGGAGCCGGCCAGGAGGCAAGAGTAACCGAATACACGCGTGAGTGTTATTGCGTGGACAGCGGTGCGCGCTAAAAAACAAACATTGCGACTTGGGACACAGGAAGTGACTGTGATTGGGCCGAACAGAACAGATCCCAGCGACCGTCCGGCTTACGGATGAATGGCAGCGTGGAGCGTTCTACTTTCCCCGTCGTCCGCGTTTTGGTGATAAGAATTAAAAGTGCAATACCGCGTTCCTTGAAGTCCTAACGAGTTTAGACGCCTAATTCGGTTCGCCGTCCCCTGCCTTCCCTAGCTCACAAAGCTGTTCTTGCACAAAAGGTGCCAAAGAAAAAGACAGTTTTTTTTTGCAATTTGAAACACTTAACAAAGCTCTTAAAAGTTTTAGATTTTGCGACCTTCTATGCGGTCCCTCCACTTCGGGACAGTGTTGCCAGTCGTCAGGACACACGGAACTCCAAACACATTTTTCGCGGTGTCAATTATCATAATTCTGAGCGTTAATCGCACGCGGATAAGTAAAAGCTGCGGAGCGGAGGATTGCGCAATGTGAAAGCCAGGCGAGTGGCGGTAGGACGACTCGGGGGCTGGAAATAAGAAGCCTGGGGGCGCATTTGCCCGATTCCCTTGCTTGTCGTACATTGCTTTGTGGATCTGGTTGGATCACTGCTGTTGACGGCCGACAAGCCGACGACCCACCGGCCGAGTTGTGAGGAGCAAAACAGCTCGGGGTCAGAGCCGCGCTACAATTAAGCGCGGCAAAAGAAAACCGGATGCTATGAGAAGAGTTTCTGGACGCACGCGGCGTGGATTCTCAACTTGTTTGTGGTGCTTTCTAGCCGCGTAGCGCCGACACCAAAACGAGAATCCACGACTATCTCCGTAAGTGGGACGACGGGGAAAGACAGCCGAAGGGCGCAGCAAGAAGCAAGCAACATCAGAGCAAATAAACGAAATCCGCGCCAGGGCTCCTAGGACCGTAAAGCGGCGAGGGCTAGTAACGGAGCACGGAGAAGACGTCGAGTGAGGCGCTCAGAAAAGAGGCGACTGTCTGAAGACCGAGCCGATAACAATCCGAAGCCGCAGTGGGTTCGTCGGAGGGTTTTTTGACGCCGCCAACGCTAGCGACTGTCGACGGAGACTGATAAGTTGGGTTATGGCAAGAGTAAGTCCCCTGCTACTCCCATCCAAGGGAGAAGAGAAGGCAAAGATTGGGAATCACGTGAGAACGGAGTTGATCTTGAATTAGTCACGAGTGCGGTTTTGAAAGAGACTATGAGTAAGGGTTCGGAAACGTATGAGGCAGAGGCGGTGGCACCGTTCGCGTCTACAAGCTGGTGAGCACAAATTCAGAAGACGTTGGCTATTTAAGCAATGATCTAAGATCACGTGGTTTGAATGGAGGCGAATTATGCCAGGAAACGCCAGGTTTTAGGCATTGAAGTGGACGAACGGCGGCGATCGATTCAAAAATGTTTTTCTACACGTCAGAGATAAGGTGGTAAAGTTGACAATTCGATGAATAAGCGCCGCTTTACCCGTCTGATCACAGAGGCGGCTGCACAGTCGCCATTATTTCCGCCGGCTCAGCGCTTTTAGACGGACATTGTCCTTAAACTTTGTCAATCTTGCAACTTGTCAGGAAAACGCAAGTTCCTAGTCCGGATCACGCGTCGCTCAAAGGTCAGCTCAAGTCGTCTCCGCCTTCTCCCTTGCTCTCGATCGGTTCAAACTTCGCTATCCTTTTCTTCGTTCTTTTCTTCTTATCAGCATCTCCGTGCGACATCGCCCGACGATCCACCCGACTTCGCCCATGGCACCGCTTAATTTCTTTCCAAGTTCGCCAGTCGACGTATAGCGCCATTACAGCGTACGCGATAACAGACCTTCACCGTCTGCCCATGTCCGCCGCCATCGAAAGGCTTATCAGTCGGGCTCCACGTCAACTCGCACGCCGCTCTCTACGCAACTAGCCGCTGCTCCGTCTTGCACTTTCCATCGTGAAAAGGAGTCACCGTACTACAAGCAACATACCGTATCCCAAGCTGCTTATACAAGTTTATAGAAATCATATCCAAAACAAAAAAAAACGATGGAGGTACTGGGCAATAGCATTCCCATTAAATGAAAAATTATCTCTGGGTTGCGTACATTTTGTTTAATTCTATTATTCTATTTTATAAAAGATAGTCACCAAATATTAAATATGGAATAGAAAGAAACACTCAATCTCGAAACAGAAACACTCAATTGAAAAACTCAAAATGGGAATAAATGTGGCTTGTGAGTGTTTTACGTTTTATTTCCACCGTAATCTTCATTGAGCAAGCGAACTCACCAACTCTTGGGCTATCAGCTATTAGCATCAAGAATACTTTCTTCCGCCGCGTCAGCCAATCGCTTAATCAGTCGCTAGTCGCTAGCCGGGGACTCTGATGAAAACAAAAGTCAAAAACGTCTGCAGTACCACGACGGCGATCGGCGCAGCCGCGAGCTTCCTTGCACGCATCTCACGGGCGATCCCAGCAGCAGCCTCTTCCCCACTTCCAAAAACAGACCTCCTCCTCACACACAAAAAACATACAAAAAGCTCCGCGGATATAAGCCAAAAGCTGCCGCGCGCCGAGGGAGCGACAGGTTTTGTCCATCCATCGGCGGCCACCTCCACCGACGGACGGGTGGATACATCCAGATTTTCCGATTTCGTCGTCGGTCGGCAACAAAACACTTCGAAGAGCGGCGAGTCGCTTGAGTGACTTTCGAGGCTATGCAAATACGTCCTAAGGTTCGAATTAATAAATTAAAGTATGAAGGCCGCGCGCCTAGTTTCGCCTCTTTCGGAACCCTTGCGGGTAATATGTTTGAAGGTTCAGCCAAGTTTTTAAGACAACGCGACCTATTTAGATTATGATCAACCTGCTGAGCTTCTCACGCGTTTGTACCTACACGCGGCGGCTGTGAGTGTGTCGGGCGTAACAAATCGCCAAATCTTAATTTGCAACCTGGCGGACCAAGGTTATCTTCAGCCCCATCAGACCTATTTGCCACCGCTAGCCAAAGGCAAAAACAACGGATCGTTCACGAATCACTCACGCAACGTATAAGAAAGTAGTTTGTGCGGGGTACGGTAACAAGTTAGTCATTGGCAGACCGTAGGCCGTGCCAACATTATCATAATACTCGTAGTAGTCGGCGTCGCCTCTCAAGCACTCCGACTCTGACAATATTCTTCGCTTGGGAAAGGAACTCCAAAAATGGAAAAACAACTCCAGGCCATGGGTAAACATTACCAATCATGAAGCTAAAAGGGCATTTGATAGGAAGAACCTGGAACATAAACACGATTCTGGCTCGTAGCCATCCAACAAAACAAGCAAAGCGGCCCGCATGATTCAGCAAGCTAACACGACATGACGACCACGACGACGTTCCGGGGTTCGCCAGAATTTGGACGACGGCAAGTAATTCACGGCCCTCTGGCTGCAGTCGGAAACCTGGCGAAGCCGTGAATGAAACTGAAGACTGAGCAAATACGCAAACGGTCGAAGCGCCTGGGGGAGCAACTGGCACGCCACGGCCACAAACGCATATTCACCAACTTGATCCAACAATGGCCCCAATATCGCCTCGAATGACATCATATCGTATAACAATCAATACGGCAAATGCTGCCAGCTAAACAGAATTGGAGGAGAGCGGCTCTAAACACCCGAATTGTTTTAGGGACTAGGAAGGAGGCAGCGAATCCGCAAAATTTTGACAAAATTGAATACATTTTACGTGATTGCAACATTTAAAACACTAAAACACGGCCAAGCTCCGCCCAGAACGCAAACTACAATGCACCTAACAGGAATCTAAGTTTGCAAACCTGCGACAAATCTACCTGCGCGATCGCGTCAATGAACTCTAGGTTGTCATGAGATCGGTGATACCTACAATGGTTGCCTAAGTGCTGTTCTTAGCCCTCAGGTAACAAGGAAGCGTGCTCACCCTGACCGTACGACAATTGGATCTAATAGCCGCCGGACCACTAAGCGTCATCGCCGTCCGCCTGTGTCAACAGAAAGGTCGTCCATCGTTAATCTCAAAAACAAAGCTGATGACCAAGCGCGACAAGGACGGCTATACAATATCTGTGGAACTGCCAGTGGCTCACCGGGCCCACTCCAGCTACGCTAACATACCATTTTTCTCTGTTTACGCAGCATAAGATTCAGTTCCTTTTTAAAGGCCGCTTTATGTGCTTTATATGAGTTAACCTGAACACATTCTTGTCCATGAAAAATACTTCGTCAAATGAACATGCTTAATATTAACTTCAACTTGTTTTAAGGATAACTTTTAAGTGCCAAGAATCTATTCCATAATTCATTCACAAACCCATTAGCTACTTTTGTTGATAAGTCAAAGGCCCTACAAAATTCATAAAAACCGCATTAATGTCAATTTGAACAAAACAAAAAGTAGAGCCTCAAAAGTCAAAAGCGAATGACCCTCAGCAAGAACATCCGCCAGCAGCGGTGACCCCAAAAGCTGACTAAACACTCCTGTACTTCGGTACCTCGTTCCGTCTTCCTCTCAACTAAGCGCCGATTACGAAGATTTGCGCACACGAGTTGATATAATACTAGCGTGGCGCGTGGGCCTGATCCGATCGCGCAGCTGGTTCTTCGACCTAACGGAATTGTTGCGCGAAAGCGAGGAGCGTCATCAATGGTCATCGGCTCGTCCTCCCTCAAACGCCGCAGCTGCAAAGGTCGCACGAAGAGCGCGCACGAGAGGAGGGAAACCGAAGCGCGCGATCACGCCTCGACAAGTTCATCAGCACGAGGAGAAGCTTCGAAACTCAAAAAACGTCGTCGTACTGTTCACCAAGAGTCCCTCATAAACTTTCAGCTGCGTATAGTCGAGCCTGGTGCCTACTAAGGGCTCCGGATTACGGTAGGTCATTGAAACATACTCCATATCCAAGGAGGCTTGTCGGCGCTCCTCCTATCATTGCGGCTGCGACTCATCGCTAACTTCCGCTTCTAATCACTTTCCGATTGAAGGTCCGCCGAGCCAAAACAAACCCGTCGCGTCTCGAGTCACGAAAAGCTCTAAAGCCAACAAACACATTTTACAACCGCAATAAGCGTGGCCGAGACCGTAATCTACGCTTGAAAAACGGCGACCGCCGCCTACCGTAATGACTCTGAGCGCCAGCCATCGCTATTATTCCGTTCTTTCTAGAACTTCGAGCACAAAAAAATGGATAATTGCACGTTGAAGACAATTCTGAAGTAGAAGTCGATTCGACTCCTCATTTTAATTATGATTCCGCCACCGCACACGCTAAAGGTCATTGCAAGTTCGAGGCAAAAGAAAAAACGACGCTGATAACGGTCTGCCGACGCAGGGAATTTGCTCGTACTTCGCTCTCATCATTATCGTCGAGATACAAGGTCAGCAGCGACAAAGTCTAGCATGTGTGCGAAACAAGTTCGAACCAGGCGGCTAAACCTAGTGAAGTCGAAAGAAGGCTGCGCTTTCCGGCGTCGGCCGCCGTTGTAAAGTGCTGCTCACGACGGGGGCGTCTGTCCCCTTTTTTGGAAAGTTGCACATAGCGCGATTTAGAATGATGAAGTGTCTAGAACGTTGTCGGCGAAGACGTTAATAAAGATTACAGGAGAACCGAAGAAGTCGGGAGCGCGCCGCGAGAAGTCATAAACGCTCATTTGCATATGGCGCGTAATTTCGGTTCTGAGTTCGACCGCAGCCTGATGAAGCATAATCCCCGGCTGATCGGCGCGGGGAGAAGGTTCGCGTCGAGCAGAACCTAATGCCCAAACACTAATCCGCCTAAGCCTAATGACCCCACAGGAATCATCGCAGTGGTCAAAGCGTTCGAACGGGGCAGATGAGCCCGATTCCGCTTTTCACCCTGCAAAGAGCGTTCTCGCCAGCTTCCGCTTCAAAGGCAAACAATTTCTCAGAAGAAGGAGAAGAACTTGGACGCGGACGGGGGATCTACTTGTTAGCACTGCTGCTGTTGTCGCTGACCGCTGGCGGGACCCTCAAAGTTTTTTTTTTCCGATTTCGAAGCACGCAGGCGAGAGAACCTTACAAAAAGCAAACAGTCGAGAAGCAACTAAAACCTCTCAAGGTGTTTGGTCTTTTTAGTACAATTCGAGCGAATAGCAGAGGAAGCTGAGTAGGTCAGTTCACGGGGCTATAATTTAAATAATAAAAAATCTGCGTTGACTCTCTGCGCTTAAAACAGAACCTGCAATCATGAGAAAACCATTTACCATCTACAAAACACCTCGCTTTCAGTTCCTCGATGATCACTCTCCAAATGGAGAATCACTAGAGCGCTTTAAACTCTTCCTACGCGTTTCGTCCAGGATTTCTCAGAACCAAAAGCATTGTTTTACAGTTTACAAAACAAGGCAGGTAATCCCCGCGGAATCGTACTGTCAAAGTCGCTCTTAGCAAACGTGCCGTTCGGCGGTCGTCTTCAGCGGCCCGCCGTCGACGAATATTATTATTATTCGCTGCCCCTAAAACGTCACAGGCGGGCGCGCGTGGATCGTCAATACCGTTATTATGGATCACACATTCAAACGGAGCCCAACGTGAGATGGGCATGAAACAGGCCGCAAAGCAAAGCGTCCGGATCAGTCAAGTTTGAAATACAGCTCGGTGGTGTTTAACGCCATCGCCGTTCTCGTGCCCCAACGATGTGTGCAGTCGGCAACAAAAAAGCGGCCGCTGCCCACAAAGACCAACCACGACTGGCGTTGATCCATAATAGGAATCAAGACCGAATCCACAAGAAGCCCGCCGCTTCTCCAGTCGCCTTTCCATGTAACATGCGCGTAAACGACGCAAAGTGTTTCCTTAACGCCGCGATACGGTAAACGTGCCGCCGTCTTTATACCGACAAGGCTCCCAAGTCGCCCTAACTCAATTAGATAATTGAGAAAACAGGGCCGATAGCGGCAAATCCGGACTCAGAACCTTGTTCCCGACAGAGGAAATGCGCGACCGTTCGGCAAAGTGCATCTCAATTTGTTAGTCGCCGGTTGGATTGGATAATGGAGTGTGGGAACATAAGCGTTCTTGCACCATATGCGCCGCGTCAATGCCAAATACCGTTCGAAATGTAAACAGAAAAATTAGCTTTTGAAGCCAAACGGGTTCCGAAATTAGGAACAAAGTCAAATACTAAACCTTATTAATTAAGACAGGAATATGTACTGTAATTAGTCAAAGTTTCCAAAACGTGTGTATGACAAAAATGACATGACCAATTCGTTCTATACCTGTTTTCAAATATTCTGTAATTATTTTAATTTGACAATTTTAAAATTATTCAATTGTTAACTTTAGAGGTAGTGTTAACAATAACATTGTAAATTGAAAGAATTTTAATAACGTAAAGTAGTATCAAGTTGATACTATCAACCTTGGTGATTGGTTCCTCTTATTACAAGGTTTTATGGAAAAATTCATGCTGACGCTAGATGATACTGTGCAGGTGCAGCTGCAAAAAGCAAACCAAAAAGAAGTTTTTAAAAAGGGAACGGAACGGTCTGCAACGCCAAAATGTCGGTTCTTGTTGTGGTAAATAGACCAGCGAACCAGTGCCGTTGGCGATGGCTGGAGGAACCACCTGATCAGCTGCAGATGCGAGGAAAAACAGTTCCGAGCCAGAACACTAAGTAAATATTATTCCGATTCCTTTGTGAGGAGGGAAAACAACGCTCAACGGCTCAAGCACTTTATTACCGTTCTTCCCCGGCTGTTCGACTGGCGAGGCTCTGAAAACAAAACGCCGAACGCCACGTTAAGTCGCGACTCCTCCGAGATGATCCGCTGCCTGGGACGCCGGAAAATAAGTCGGCCATCCACTCAGCGCGCCGATCAGCCTCCGAAAATACCGTGGGGCAAAGGAGTCGAAGCCATTCACTCGCGTGCCGCTCACCCGAATCTCCCTGAGCATATGGTAAAGATTAGCGGCATCAGCTTGTTTACTCGGGTGCCCGCAGGCTCGACCAGCTATTATACAAACTGCTTCCCACACTCAACAATAACATTACAGGAAGGATAGGATGGTCTGAGGCACAAAATACCCGCCAGCCGCTCCAACTTGCGCAATCGATGTGCCCAAAACAAGTTTTCGAACAAGGTAGATTACGGAGCGGATTACGCTCGAGCTAAGTTCGGAGAACGAAACACTTGCCGCAAAGGGCAGTTTGTCTTTTCCCTCTGCGGTTTTCTTAATACCCAAGAGATCGGTTCTTTACGAGCACGGAGTGGAATATTTCGCTTTATACAGAAGCATAGCATAGCTCTGTAGAAACAAAAAACACAGAAACAAATAGTTAAATAACAATTGAAAACAACGGTTATTCGCTAAAAGTAATATTATTCCTTAACGCGTAAAAGCAAAATTTTTTGAATATTAATGTGTTCCCGTTTATCAATTGAAAGTAAAATTGTGTTTGTATCAAATTGTTTAAAGAAAGTTTTTGTCACAACGAACAAGTTTTCGAACAAGGTGGATTTTGATTTTCAGTTTTATTAAATCTAATAACCAATCGATTAACCCATTTATTAACGTGCAATAAACAAAAACTACAAAGTTTTCATGCCAAAAGTAGTTCAAAACTGATTCACTTCCATACGCATATTGCTAAAACTGGGAGTTTTTTCACCACTCTGATAAAACAAATTAAGCAAACAAAACAATTACATTAAAATGTTCATTTTTTAGTTGCAAATGTTTTACTCATATTTTTACGTTTGATAATTAATTTTAGTGCATTTATTTGCAATTAGCTCATTATTAGTTAGTTGGCTTGTGAGTGAGTGAGTGAGTGATAGAAGGAGCCCAAGACTTGGGATCTGACACCGTGCTGGCTCTGAATAACTCCGTGCGGTTTGTAGTCGCCGATCTCCACTGCTTTTTGAATTCCGAATTCAAACACAGCGCAAACACGTTGAGAATGAAGTTAAAGCAGCTCGCCCACACCACTGGCTTAGAAATCACGTCGTCAATCTGCAAAAACGTAGTTTTAATTAAAGAATTAAAAAATAAACCTACTCTCTTGAACCAGGCTGAAAAAATAGACTTAAAGTTTGGAACAGCCACAAGAAGGGTTGAGATTGAAGTGATCACAATGTAGAAACGGATTCTCTTCAGTTGTTTTTGCCTATTTCTAAACAGCGGCACGGTTAATTGAGTGTATTTAGAATGTCACGTAGACAAACGATTAAATGCGGTGAGCCTTTACGCACGCAAAGATGCTTGAAGATAACGCCAGAATGTACGCTGAAGTTTCGAAGACGTAGCAAAAGGTGGCGAAAGTCTTGGAGAAGGATGCTTTGCGGCCACAATCGTAGCGCACGCTAGTTTCATTTCCGAGTTTCCACGATATCGTAAAGCCGGTGGCCACCACGATCACCGTTAGAAGAACACATGAGCCCGAGATGACGTGCGTTCTGAAAACGCTTTAATTGTTCATGAAAAGTGATTAAGCGCAGTACGTAGATCTGCGTGAACTGATATTACGGTAGAAGAAGGGGTGACAGACACAGAGAACTCGCTGCTCCACGCGGTTTCAGTCGACGCGGTTTGATTTGTTTCGTTGGCAGTTGCATAGATCTGGTAGAGGTCGATGCCCATAAGAGTGATACCAAGACAATTGGCGAGATCGCCGAGAGAGAAAACCGCAAAGAGCTGAAACAAATCAGTTGCTAAGGGAGCACTAATGAATGTTACCTGAAACTCCCGACGCATAGAAGTAAAAGCTAATATTAGAATAATGACGGAACGTTGATAATGACACCCAGAAAACCCATGGCGATGTTCACCACTTACCAGGTCATCAAAGGGCAGATTTCGTCCATTCTGTCGAACAGTTCAACACTCATCACTTCCTTTTTTCCTTCCAACTGGGCAAGGCGGAAAAGGCCAAACTAATTCGAGCAAAACTTCACCTGCGAACGGCCGCTATAGCTGTTCGATGGCTCGAGACGACCTTCGCAAACCTCGCGCTTGAATAACTAACGACTCGGACTCAAGCATATCATTACCGCTGTTGAACAAATTGCCGCTTATATACCTTTGGAGTAATCTCATTTCAAAGTACGATTTTCCCGTTAGCCTGTGTAGCTAATTTGACATGATCACGTAAAACAAGTTAAATTCGGTTAACTTTCAACCAACCGAAAGCGGGACGAAATGAAGTTTCAGAGCAATGAAACCATTTTTATGACTTCTTTAAACTTCCAATTATACTACCCTTTCTTGGTTTGGACCTTCAATTCTGCGAATAAGTAGTACGGAGGATCGCAGGACACGATTTGTAATTTAAAACCTGCACTTAAGCGAATTAAGACCGGCATTTTGCACATTTTGCGGTGTTCTATCGCGCTTATCAATTGCGTTCATGTTAGAGACCGGTAGTTTGTATTTCTGAGTTTAATCTTATTTCGTTCGCATTAGCTCAATTACTACGCTTGCGTTCTTTTGTCCTTTTTAGTGACCTGTTCTGATCTTTTCGTGTAATTTCTGCCAATTCCCGTCTTCTTCGCTTTAAAAAAAATAACGCCTGTCGAAAGGATGCGACAGCGGTTCAGCTCAGTCCCTCTCGTTTAAGCTTCACCGACTTCTTATATACAGCCTCCTTTGCACGTTGGTTGACTTCTCGACCTGCAAAAAAACGATTTTTCGGTAGTTGCAAGCTTCATACTGACAAGAAAAGAACAGAGTTTCTCCTTCTCGAAGCAGCAATTGTGTCGAATCGTCGAAGCGGAATCGAACCTCGCGGAATCTCGTGATTTTCCGCATCTACTTTCCGGGAACGAACGTTCGAAAAATACGATCGGTCCTGCGAAGCGGCCGCCTCGTTTTCGAAATTGTCCTTGTTGCAAGTGATTCCCCGCTTTCGGACGTCGTTTTGTTCGATTCCGACTGTATTTAAGTAAATTAGCGTTTCCTGTTTCGATCCTAAACGCATTGATTTGATTTAACTGCACGCATTTAAGCTAATTCATCCTTAGATTTTAATATTCTGATTTTATTGCAGATGTCCCTTGCCACCAAAACTCGTCGCAACGGCAAGAAGCCGCCGCAGGGCTGGGATCTTATCGAACCTACGCTGGAGGCGTTCGAAGCCAAAATGCGTGAAGCCGAAACGGACACTCACGAGGGCAAAAGGAAAACGGAATCCGTTTGGCCCATTTTCCGGGTTAGTACTATCTTTCGGAGTTAAGGATCGTGAATAAAATCCCTTTTCCAGATTCACCATCAGAGATCTCGCTACCTATTCGACATGTATTACAAGGAGGAAAAGATCAGCAGGGAGCTCTACAACTTCTGCATCGACGCTAAGCTTGCAGACGCCAAACTCATCGCGAAATGGAAGAAACAAGGCTACGAGAACTTGTGTTGCCTGAAGTGCATCCAAGTCCGAGATACCAACTTCGGAACCAACTGCATTTGCCGGGTGCCAAAAAGCAAACTGGATGCGGTGAGTTCGGAGCTCTAAGATTCAGACGGTAATTCTCTCCTTTTAGACGCGAGTCATCGAATGTGTCCACTGCGGTTGCCGTGGATGTTCGGGATAAAAGAAATTCGTCATTTCGGTGTTTGTTGTAAATATATTTGGTCTCGGAGAAGTTCCAGTTGTTGTCCAGAATAAACGAATTTGACATGCTCAAAGTACTTAAATCGTGGTTCAATTTACCAGCCCTACTGTTAACTTTTTGGTTTGCATGTTTTTACATCTTTTGCAAAAGGGATGTCGTCTCTGAAACGAGCGCAGAAGATGGCCGGCTCTCGCGAGCACCGGGAACGCGCCCAGCCCGCTGCCCGAGCGAAGTTCGGCCTACTCGAGAAAAAGAAGGATTACAAGCTGCGCGCGCGTGACTTCAACAAGAAGAAAGAAGAGCTGCAGAAGCTCCGAAGACTCGCGCTGAACAAGAACCCGGATGAATTCCATCACCATATGATCAACAGCCGAGTTGGGGTACGTGCTGCTGGGAATATATCCGTAATATTCCATTTTTGTGTTTCAGTTTGACGGCGTCCACCGCGAACTTTCGCCCGAATCTGACGACGAAACCGAGCTTCAAAAGAAACTTGGTGACCTGAAAAATCTGCAGTACGTGAAACATAAGCTTCAGATTGAAAGAAAGGTAGCCCCTGACTGCGCTACTTGTCGCTTAAAGTAGTGATTTCAGAAAATCGAGAAACTGAAGTCGACTCTTCACATGACAGATATGGAAAAACAAAATACGCACACCATTTTTGTGGATGACGACGACGAAGGTATTTCTGAATGCTAATGATTTCGTTACAACTTTCCGTTTAGCGAAATCGTTTGATCCCGCGACGTATTTCGACACTCCCAAGGAACTTCTGGGCCGTTCGTTCTCCAGGCCGAAGATGAGCACTCTGCAATCGACGTCAGTGAGTGCGCTCTCGAAAGCCGAAGTCCTGGAAGCGGAGAAGCTGCGGAAGAAGCAGTACTCCGAGTTGCTGAAACGTATCGAGCGCGAGAAGGAGCTCACCACCGTTCTCGAGAAGATGGAGCTGAAGAAGAACCTTATCAACTCCAAAGGCGCCGAACTGCAGCCGAAATTGGTGAAGAAGGGCACGGCCACGAAAGCTGCCGTGTTCCAGTGGAAATTCGAGCGAAAGAAGTAGAGAATTTGTTGTTTGTTGGATCTTTGTGTTGTTGAGTTGATTGTTGACGATATATCATGGATGGAAATATTGGATACGGATATACATTAACGAGATATGGGTATATTTTGAGCGTTTTCCTCAAAGGACATGTTTGGATGATGGAACTCTGCCAAGGGCTGCTCACAAAGTTCACATTCGCCGATAACGTTGTCTTTCAGGTGTTGTTCTAGTAGACTTCACAGTCTGAAGTCAGCGTCGACGATGGCAATTCGATTGTGGTCATTTCGCTTTATAATCCTCCAAATGAGTGGTTCGGTGGTTTCGATGAAACTGCGAGTACTCGTTTTTCTTGGAATCGTGCGTTTTAATCCGAATTTTCGCTTAATTTCCGTAATTTGCAGATTGTTTCAGTTGTCAGCGCGAATGCGAATTCCACATCAAAAGGAGCTACGGAGCGATGCAATCGGTTGAAATTTGGCGTCGGAGAAATCGCGCTGACAGCCGTCAGTGTTACGGTCTTCGTTGTATTCATCGTGCTCCACTTCCCTTGCATCCACTGGAAAATTCAGATGCTTTACGGCAATCGGCCGCTCTCGGTTGCTCTCATCATGAAGAAATTCTTTGTTAGCAGTGAGAAGAAATGTGGGTGAATATGTTTTAACTGTGATTGTATTGTGATTTGTTTCAGTTAATGTTGCATCAAAGGCGTTTCTCAAGTGGAACTACATGTTGATTCGTGATGAGGGCAAAAATATCGTCATTCACAAGCAGTTTAACGCCAAAAGGAAAGTGAGTATCGTTGTTGTTCTTAGTCTTCATCATTAAGCTTTGTGTGGTATTAGAGACGCAACACG
The DNA here is from genome assembly GCA_000757645.3 of Steinernema carpocapsae. Lineage (NCBI taxonomy): Eukaryota > Metazoa > Nematoda > Chromadorea > Rhabditida > Steinernematidae > Steinernema > Steinernema carpocapsae. The sequence goes on from AZBU02000005.1 coordinate 5,775,242, forward strand.
GAAGAGAAGTACAAGCGTCCCCGAACAGATATGGAGCAATTTCAGCTGAGCCGTGAAACTCTCCACGAAGTAAATAAATTCATTTCCAACCATCCCAACGAAAATCACTGTAAGCCGTGTACACTTTCGATGAATAATATTTTACTCTTTTCAGTCCACTTCATAGCCGAAGTGTTACTACGGTTTGGGTACGGCCTGGGTCAGAATGGCGCTCTGCATAAACTGAAGGAAGCTACGAATAATCCTGAGGTAAGCGTGGAACGTTCCGCTTATTCCATAAACGCTGCTTCGCGCGCAAATTGTGCTAAAGCTTAACGTCCAAAAAATTTATTTGGAGCGCACTCCTTATCCTCTTGAGTCTTTTACAGGGTGGCCAAAAAAAACCTTGGCCAGACAGGGGACGGAGGCATGTCTGAAAATCGCAGAGCGGAGTCATTTCGAGCTCACTCGCCGGGAACGACCGATCGGTTTCGCAAACAAATGAATAACTTCTCCAGACGCGCGGTGCGATTCCCAGACATGGCCATCTGACATTTTGATTATTTTGATATTTTGACCGAATACGGAGCGGTCGTTTTCGAGATTCCGGCCGGTCTCCTCGGAGGCCGTCCGTCAAAATGAGAAAAGAGCGGACAGATCAACACGCGCACAGAACTACATACAGGGTGATTCAAAAAAGGGCTGGCCAGACAGGGGGATGGAGCCATGTCTGGAATGCGCGGAACGTGTCTGGAAAAGTCATTTGCAATCAAATTTGCAAGTGTTTGCAAAGTGTTTGCAAACCGGTCGGATCATCTCTTCACCACGATGCCTCGGTTCTCCTTCCCGACAGCCTGGTCGCCCGATGGGTCGCGGAATTCATCCCACGCGTCCGCGCTGTCATCAACCACGAAGGTCGTCAAATTCAGCAGTATTTTAACAACGTTTAAAGTTATTTTTAGTGAAATCGACCCAAAATTGATTCCGACTGGTCCGTTGTTGCGCGCTTGCTGCAAATGACTTTTTCAGATACGCTCCGCGATTTCCAGACATGGCTCCATCCCCCTGTCTGGCCAGCCCTTTTTTTTGAATTACCCTGTACTCGTTTATTCAATTTTATTACACGTTTGCAGACAACCCGGCCGTTTTGTGTGTGGTTTCGACGCTTGAGACGTAAAAGTGCACGCGAAAGTTCATTTCGGCCCTCTAATTCGCCTTTACCGGTCGGTTTTTCCTAAAAGTCCATCAAAAACTAGACATTTTGGTACCAAAAAAATTGTACCGTTCTCCTGATTTCAAAAAACCTATAATTGTCTACTACAACTTATTGGCAAAAACAATCCATCAGTCTACGTTGGGACACCCTGTAGAGTAGATAAGTTCCTTATTTGTTCTATTTATATCATTTTTATTGTTTTGTTCCGTGACTGATGATGATTATTCAGCCGTCGCCGTCCGACCTCAGCAAAAAGTATTCCCGGGAACCAAAGACTCGCCAGAAATCGTCAGCTGCGTCTTCCGAGAATCGTGTTCCAAAGACCCCGAAGAGAAAGTCCGAGGATGACCCGTCCCCGATGGTTTTAATTAACTCGTCTCCAAAACGAAAGGAAATATCGAAGATTCCTGAGCAGGTATCAAAGGAGGCGATGCCCAAGTCACCGGAGAAGAAATCTTTGAAGACTCGATCGCCTTCGAAAAAGAAGACCGAGGAGAAGAGGACGAGAGAAGAGGAGCAGAAGGCATCCAAGGAGTCGCCCTCGAACAGCAAAACGAAGCGGAAGCGCGAAGAGGGGCCAAAGAATGTGGAACCGGAAGCGAAGAAAGCAGAAGATGACAAACCGCCGCCAGAGGAGAAGGCGCCACTGGAAACGGCAGCGGGAGACCCGGACACCAAACACCTAATAACTCTTTCCAGCGAGTCGGAAGAAGAAAAGAAGAAGAAGAGACAATTGTCGGGCATTTCGAAGCTTACGCAGAGATCCGATGAGGGGATCTGAAGGTTTTGTTTGCACTCATAAAGTGTCGAATCTCGAGTGCATTATGTGTCCCGTCCCTTTTCAGTTTCAAAGTTGCTGGTTTGTTTTAGAAAACTTCGAGACAGCATTTGCTGCTGCTTCTTCTGCACTTGTCTCACGAGTAGACACGACAACAAACTTCTCGTGAATCCTCTCGACGTCATAGTCTTCAATCACGGATACAAGAATAGCTCCTTCTTTGGACGGGCAAAGACGACGCCTCTTAAGATCCCATTTGGGTGCACTGAGTGGGATGGGTGTATCCATTTTATCCGAATTAGCCGTTAGCCCTTACGGCCCACCGACTTTTTTGGCCTTTTAAGTTGTCACGCACCAACTTGGAGCTTCTTAGTTAGCTTGCACTTCTTAACCGCCACCCTAACGCGGCAAATCGCGTCTTTTAAACGAATCTATTGAGAAGATACGATGCGAATAAAGAGACAAACTTCCCTTCAATCAAGTCCCATTTAGTCTCCACGCGCAAGCGCTTAAAATAACTTTTTATTATCGAAAATAGCTCTTTTCGTCGTGGGACCGTGGGCGCCTTTCAGCGGTGGTGGAGTTGAACAGATATCGGTGCAGAAGAAGGACAAACGAGTTGTCCCAGGAGGAGAAACAAAAGGAGAAATAAATAAATGATGCTCTATAACAACTTTTGTGGCCAGAGAACAGATCGCAATCTAGCGAAACCGAGATAGATATTTACAGTGCTCTGGGCTCTCTCGGCTGCCTAAGTTCTCGAAAGCAGCTTCTGCAGGAAGGAAATCCGGAGGAGCCTGTCCTCGTCATTTGCGGACTCGAGGTCCTCATTCCACAGGCGACCGTTACCTGAGTAATAGCGCTGGATACGGTAAGGCGAGGGCTGGGCCAAGTATCGGCTGCGCTTCATGTAACTCGGTGGTGCTAACTCTTTTCCTCGTTGTGTTCTCACAGAAATCTCGGAAGACCTGCAAAGCGCGACGGAGGTTAGAAATGTTTCTATGAAGTGCCTACTCGGAATCTGCGAGGACGACGAGCGGAAGTGAAAGGGCGAGGACAGAGAAGAGGGCGACGAAGCGATTTACGGGTCGCATCGTGGTGTGAAGAAGACCCGCCGCCAGGAATTTGGAGAGATATCCTGGAAAGAAGGAACTGAACTGCGCCTAATTGAATCGTAGAACGGGTCATCCGAGGAAAAGCACACGAAGCGCGATCAGAGGATAAAGCGAAAAGTAATCGGTCTTCAAAAAAATGGAAAAACAAGCACGAGTTAAGAATTCCAGTCCTGCTCCCTCTCCTTCGGCGACAAACAATTAACGCCGGAAACGGAAACAAACTTTTCGTAGTGAGTAAGACTGATGAAGACACGCGAAGGAAGCGATTTCACACTCGGATTCGCCCGTCCCGTCGGCAGTCGGGTCGCCTCGTCATCGGAAAAAGGAGGTTCGAGGGCGAGATGAAGCGCGTTGATAAATGCTGAAAACGCCCTCGGGGCCGCGAACCGTTGGCCACGTCCTCCAGTTCCCGTCCCATTCGCATTCCGCCCGTACCGTAACGGACGTCATCCCCTAATAAGCTCATCTGTGTTCACGCGCTTTTTGCACTTTAAGACCACCCGAATCACTCTGAAGCCCGTGTTGCAAGCTTCCACCCAACCCGGTTTGCGAGTTGCCTCTTACGCCTACTTTCCCGCCCAGTGCAATTAAATCAAGAAGAGTACGCGACCAAGGTGAACTATGAGTCAAGCACATTTCACTGACCACTACTCCGCAGCCATAAGGTTCTTCGTCTGACCTTCGGACCCCAGAGACTCTGCATAATCGACGGACTCTTAGGGAGATTCCCGCACTATGCTGCAACTATTTCGGGCGTGAGCGACTATTTCGGGCGCTCGCTAATGAAGCAAACCCTGGCAATTAATTATTTTTGCAACTGATCCAATAAGTTCGCCCAAACACGCCAAAGTTCGTCTAAACGCTGAATCATTGCGTTGGTGGGTTCTGTCGCCGAAGAAAGGACGCAACTTAATTAGCCACAATTGCAGGCTTTGTTGTGAAAATGAACGAGGAATCTGGAACCAGCTGCTTCTTTAGGATGGGTGCGCAAATTGAATATTTCCAACTCCGGCATCTAAATCATGCACAATGGTATTTCAAGAATCCACCTGCTTTTGCCGCGCTTAAAATATCGTCATCGTGTGTTTCCTACAAGTGGTGGTACCGTGGTAAGCGTAGGAGGAAGGGCTGGGGAATATACGCTAAATATACGTTTGAAACGGTTTTTGGACCCCGATACGTTTTCTGTAGTAGCGTTACCAAAATAGTCAAAATACTCAGAACAGCGTCCATATAACGAATAGTTGTCGCGAAAAGAGTCTATCTAGATAAGCTAGCACAATAGATTCTTTATTTTAAGATTTCATAATGAACGTTAAATTATAGATAGCACCTCCTCTTTTCCGGTAAAGTCTATAGTCACACGGCGATTTTGAGGACCAATTAGCAGACAAAACATTTCCAGTCACATTTTTGTCCTTCAAACAATTAAAATTAAGCCCTGTAGGCTGGAGGCAAAGCTTGAGTATTCTTCACACTTTTCATTTGTGAAATTTCTAATCGAAAGATAATTCTTTCAACACAAAACAAAAAATCACCGGGGAATTGCAGTGTGCCACATAATGATACGTTCACTTAGTTTTCAGGTTTTATCTTGCTGAAAACTTATTTTTGAAACGTCCTAGCAACATCATCCAAAAAAGCGCGCAAAGTAACGTCATCGTGTGTTTCCTACAAGTGGTGGTCCGTACAAACAAAAAATTTGCGGAGTTTATAATTTTTCTGAAACTATCTTGAATTCACTGCCACATAACGCTATACAAAACTAATTCACTTGGAAACAAACCGGTTTTGGTGCATTTTCAAAGAGGATTTGGAGTTTGAGGAAAGCAAATCTCAATTCGGCCTAACCAGTCGCGAGCCGGTTTTCGACTTTTTATGGCATTTGTAAAGCAGAAACTTGCTGTTTTCAATTATTAACACAAGAAAAAGGTTTCATAATACTAAAAAACAAAAAATTGCTTATGTTTGGGTCAAAGCAGTCAAAATTCAGAAAAGCTCACAAATTTTATTTCAGATTTTTCTTTTTTGGTGTGCTTAAAACTTGTTCCACTATTTTTTTTATCGAAAAGACAGCCGAAAGGCTTTCGGAGACAAGCAAACGTCAGCATTTGGAGTCGACGCGTCTCCGGTCCAGGAAATGAATTAATGTTGTGCGGATTCCGATTGTTTCATAAAACGCAAACGCGCCTAATGATCGGACACAATTGAATTATACTCTGTTGATCTCGGAATCGGAGCAAAATCATATCGAAAGCGGAAATTGGATTAGTAGTGTGCACCGCGAAGAGTGGAAGACCAAAAGTGGAAACGCGGTTTGCTAGTTGATTATAGAACTATTACGATCGGATTTTCAAGGACCATCTAATATTGGATTAGTACGTGTGAAAAAGTCGCCCGACCAAATTGTTTGCTTTGGAATACACTTCCTTTAGAATCAATTTTAGATGGTACACGCACGACTTGTGGAAAATTAACGAAAAAGAGATCTGCGAAATCTTGGGACGAATCGGTTAAACCGTTAAACCGTATGTTGAAGGCGCAATCCTCAAATAAACAAGGCGTCAAGCGGCATAACGATTAGAATCTCAAAAACACCTCTTCTAACTACTATAATACGGTTAAATTCGGAGATCATGACTTTCAATCTGTAAATTTCGCGGTAGTGCGCAGATTCAACTGGAAAAGGGAGAGTCGATAAGCATTCCTAAGGCTAGTATTAGACAGAAACGCATCAAAGTTTCGAATTTTTCATTACTGGGAGCAAAAACCACCTTTCGACAATACGTTTCTGGAAAGAATGAGGTAAACACCCAAATGCTGGCGATGGGCGGATTAGGGAGGAGACGGTCGAGAAACTTCCAGAAGCCCCAAAACTCGGTTTTTCGAAGTCCGAATCCAAACAAAAATTAGATAATCCGATTAAGTTTGATGTCGAATTTCGGAAAATCCCACCAATGATCACACAAACAGAAGCCTCAGAAATCTCAAGGGCATTGACCTTCACAACAAGAGGGTGTTCACGAAAAGGTTAAAAAGACTTCAGAGCGCGGTTCCCACGGTCGGCAACACATCCGAATCTTAAAGAAGCTGCGCCGCCAGCTTCCATTTCGCACGTTGTTAGCAAACAAGTAAAACGTTTTTAGGCAACAAAAGGTCCTGACGCCGTCACGTTTCTGCACCTGTAAGGTAATCAAATCCACGTCCCCTAATTAGACTAATTTAAGTCAGTAACGTCAAGCTGGTATTTTTGCGATTACTTCCGCTTGATTTTAAAGTTGCAAAAAACGTCTGAGTCAGAGAACCGTACAGTGAAATCGAAATGACGAAAGACCTGAAATTTCAAGATCAATTTATAACAATAAGCAGTAACTTGCGTGAGAAGAGCCTCGTTCGCTTTGAACAACCAAAAAAAGTAAAGTTATTCGATTGTTATTTTAAAATAAGTCTTTGAGGGTCCTCCAAATCCCACGCGAGTTGTGCTGGTTGGACGTCACACGGAGTTTTACGGAAACGACTGTGATGCGGCAATCTCTTAGGACAATACATCCGGTTGGAATTACAACAAACAAACAAATCTGTTTCTTCAAAATACTCTCTTCAATCTGTCCATAGGCGAGCAACATAAAATTTACAGTCAAAACAGAAAAAAAAAACAATGTCTCGGAGCTTCTGATTGGCTACAAATTCAAATGACACCTGCATATTCGATTTTGTGGTCATTGTGTTCGCGATGAATTATGTAACGTAAAGCTCGCCATGTAAACGACAACAAATCTGGGAGCACTCGCTAAAGTCTTTTGTCGTTCACAAAACAACACGCGCGGGAATGAAGTCGACAGCCGTTTTACAAGCCCTCAAAAATGGATAAGTGAAGACCGTTATCAGGGAAGGCGATCAGAGATCTAAACGAGCCCTGAATGGGCGGCGGAGTCCATTCGGGGAAGAGGAATTGCCGGCAAGAATCGCGTGAAGGGCGGCTGGAAATCTCGGGGCGTCGTCACGAGACCGGAAAACCCCAAATTTAGAAGGCGAAGCGCGTGCCGTTCGGAAGTGGCGCTTCTCGATCTCGGTTGGGTTGAATTATTCATCGGTAGACCATGTTGTCTTGCGCCCTAAGACGTTGCGTCACACGGCCAGCAACCCGAAAAAGAGGGCCCGAAGCTAAAGAAAAGCTGGTGGGCGATGCAAACAAGTGCCGTCGTTCCGCTCTTTTCGGCTCTGCTGCTATATGATGCACTGGATGGTTGCATACGATAATCCGGAGGCTAAAATTACGATTTGGATCCGAGGAAGAAGTCGGAGAAACCGGAGAAGGTTCGCTCACGGGCGCCTCCTGCAGTCGACTTTTGTCCCGTCGTGACGTGCCTTAGTTCTCAGGAACATGTAACGGTGCTCGATGTTGACGCCACGACAATGTTCACGCCACGTACGTCAGCGTTGTTTGCAAAACAAGTTGCGCGAATTCGTTTTCGCCGATTTTACGACTTTTTGACAGAGAAATGACGAATTCGAATTGACCTGAGGCGAGAAAGCTGCAGGCGAAAGGGTGGGCGCATGTGAAACACCGACCGCATTGCAGTCAACTTGTTTGGCGTGCGTCAAGCGAGATTTGATTTTCCGCGTATGTGTATCCGATCAGAGATGTATTACATGTCCATCTGATCCATTATGTAGATCTGATGAACTGATTCTGATCAGAGGACTGTGTACCGTACTCCACATTGGCTGTTTTCATTGCAGAAATATCGAAATCCATAACCGCAAAAAAGGTTGCGCATTTGAATAAACTGGTCTTTCCCATTCTTTCGTGAGTCTATTTTATCCAAAAGTATTATTTGCGTGCGTTTTGTCAACGTCGAGGTGCTTAATATGGTGTCGCGGGAAAATCTACGCATTCGGTGTGATTGCGTGTTTAACCCAGCAACATTTTGAAATTTAACGTTATTTCGTTTTCAGAATGACCAACAATAGCTGTCTGAAGCCTTCCGAGAGTCACCCGGAACACACAGCGTAAGGATCTTGTTTTTGGCATTGTTTTATTGAGTGCTTTCAGATGCATCCGGCTCGACATGGACACCGAAGAGAAGGCGACGATGATCTGTCGGACGCTGGCGGTCGACAAGGAGCCGAAGCGGAGTTCCGCTGTCAGGAACATGCACACCGACGGCCAATTTATAGTTGTGTAAGAGTGATTTTAAATTCGGAATGGTGAATAGCGAATGATTTTCAGAGATATTACCTGCAGTGACGTCAAGTTCCTGCAGAAGTCCATCCAGAACATGTTCGATATGGCAGATCTGGCGAAGCAAACGTTCGAAAGAGTCTCGGCCTACGAGTTCAAGAGCGCTGAAGAAATTGCAAGCGGACCAGCGAAGAAGAAGGGCAAACCGTCGTAGTTTTTCGGCTGCCTTTAGGTTGTTGTTCCGATTGTTACGAGTTGATCTCCTTAAAATACTTTAAATTAGTTGTGTTGAGACATCGTGGTCGAATGGTCAATTCCATTGCGCATACTTGGATGCTCAGGAGATTTTCGTCATCACGCTTTGTTTCGAAACTGTTTCGCGATTGTGGAAATCATAGAAAGATGCTTCAAGCCAGCGTTTCAGATGTTCAAAGGACTGAAATCTAAACTGGGCGATGAAGCTAAACGTCTTCAAGCGAACCTTTCGCAGTATGGAGAGAATTTGGCACAGCAAGTTCGATCTACCGCGGTTTGTTTTTCTCTTGCTTCGTTTCGTTGTTTTTTTTTCCTTGCGTGTGTGATTCCTGTAGGCAATAAGGTGCATGTGCTTTGCTGCTGTTCAGATTAGATCCAATGCATGTTTGTGTACTCGATAGTGAAGATAATGACCGATGAGAAGAGTGAGCGGAATCCTCCGCTTCGGTCGTCGTCGCTTGTCCCCAGTAGTACTCTTGGGGTACTTGGATTTGTTGATTTTTCTGTCATTGTTTTTTGGTAATTAATATTGACGTTTAGAGCGATGCCGGGAGCGACATAGGTGCGAATACGCGGAGGTTCTTCCAGCCCATCCTGGAAGGTTCCAATCCATCTCAAACGGAAGGAGCGTCGAAGCCGACGCCCGAGCTTCAGAATGATCTGCTAATCAGTCTTGATGATGACACTGATGCGGTATGATTCGTTTTCTGATCATTTCTAAAAATTTATTTAGCCTAAAAATGCGACGTCGGCTTCCTCTGCAATCATGCAAGTGGTCAATGAAGCCGATCTCTTGGGCCTTAATGAAACCACGCCTTCCCGTCAGAGGCGAGTGTCCGGTGGTTCCATGGAAAGTTCTGAAAGGTTGTAATTTTGTAGAGGTTGCTCCTTATTTGAAACCATTTAGCACCCTTAGCTCGTTCTTCGCCAACCCTGTCGTGCCTTCGTTCGAGCCCATGGAAACGATTGCTTCAGATGTCGAAAGCACCTGGAACGATTCGGACAGCGTGAGCGCGCACTCTTCAACCCTTACGGGTGCTTCAAAGGAACAGGTTAGTCTTGCCATCTACCAACCTATTAACTTCCGGTTTTCATCGTCTTTTTCTTCTTTCTCCAATTGCTCGCTTGCTTCTTTTCACCATCTTCAAGCTTTCTAATTTCTTGCACACACTCAATTTTTCTTTAGATCTCTTCGGTGCTGAGCAAGCTACACGGTCGGGCTTCTAGCTACAAAGATCGCTACCAAGCTCTAGCACTGAAATTCAATGAAGTGGTCAGCGAAAACGAGAAAATCCGGGTAAGTTCGATTTCATGTTGCATGCATTCTTGCTCTTCCCGAAGTCTTCGTTTAACGTCTTCTGTGAAGTTTCACCGCTTTCCCTTAATTCCACCAGTCTCCGCTGTCGAATGCGGAATTCCGCCTAACGTTGTTTGTACTGTTGTAGAATGTCCTGACCACCACACAAGATAAGGTCCTGGAGAAAATGGAGAAGCTACGCGACGAAAAGAAGGAGCTTGTAACAAAATTGGAAGCCGAAGTTGCCGAAAAGGAGAAACTGGCGTCGTCGGGTGATGGCGCTAAAGTGAAAAGGCTCCATGAGTTGCTGGAAAAGTGCAAAGAGAGTATTTCGGCCAATAAGGACAAAATTAGTCAACTAACAGCTGAAAAGGAACGACTCCAGGCGAACTTGATTGGTGTTAACGACGATGTATGCATGAGACATTTCCCAGAATTGCGATGGATTTGTTTAGAACGAAATCACGCAGCTGGCTGTAGAAAGGGTCACGGCGGAGTGGAAAGGCCGCGTTGACCGCTTGGAAGAAGAGTGGACAAAGCGACTTTCGGACTGCGAAGAGAAGGCCGCGATATCGATTGCGACGTCGAAGGCGGAAATGCACTTGGCCTTAGAGCACAAGGATAGCGACATTGAGACTTGGATGAATAAGTGTCATCAGCTGGAGAAAGCAGGTGAGGACGTTTAGATATTTGAAAGCTCAAAAGATAAAAGTTCAAATCCTGAGAATCGTTTAAAGGAACTCGCCTGAAAGTAGTGTCTGGGCCAACCAATTTCGTTGTAGCCACTGTGACTTCTGTATCTAAAATTGCTCGAATAAAACAAACGAACAAAAAATTTGAACGAAAAACCAACTTTCACGAAGTCGGTTCTCCCTGAGCCGACAGACATGGATTACGGTAAAAATTCCACGTCTTCGGTTGTCTCTGAGACAACTACACTGATTGCATTAAAATTCAGATGCCGACTCAAATGGACGTTGGCAAGCGAAGGTGAACTCGCTGACCGCCGCGATCGCCGCGCTCGAGACGGAGAAGTCCGACATGGTCGAGAAACTGTCGCAGGCGAAGCAAGAAGGCGTAAGGGTATTCATGTTTTCGACGTCGCTTCTTTGTGTTTCGTGATCTATCGCTTTTTGTGTCGTCAACGCTCTTTTGAGCTCCAAAAAAATTAAAACTTGTAATTCCGATTTTACAGGCCGTACGAGAAGAAGAAATGAAGCGACGCCAGAAGTTGGAAGAAAACTTCAAGAAAACTCGAGAAGCAGATGCCGCTGCCGCGAACGAAAAGATGGAGAGTGAAATCCGCCGAGTGGTCAGTCTTGAATCTTGTATTTTCGTTTAAAAGAATAGTTTCAGGAGGACGAATGGCGCCTGAAGCTGAAGGAGCTAGAGGAGCAAATGCAGCTGGCCATTGAGGAACGAGAAATGGTGAAAGTCGCCGCTCTGGCACAGCAAGACCGAAAGAACGACGAGATGGAAGTGATAAACACCCAGCTTAATGAAGTGAATATGAACTTGTTGACCCTTCAATTGCTTAAAGTTTTCAGGAGAAAATCAAGCTTCAAGCGCAGTTGGAAGAAATCCACGAGAAGAACCGACGCCAAATGCAGGAGTTGAGCTCTTCGATCGAGACGAATTCCACTCGCCACAAGGAAGAGATTTCGCAGCTGAACGAGAGCCATCAGGAGATTGTGGGAAATATGAAACTGGCAATTGACTCCAAACAGGCGGAAATTGATAAACTTTTGGTTGAACTTGAGAGCAAGGCAAGTTATTATTAAATCAACGGGGCCGTGCGCGCTATTGCGCGAGAATATACTCCTTAAATCTAAATAGTTCGGCGCTTCGCGCCCCACAACGTGACTTCATTTGTATGTGGACTTCGGCACTACGCACCTTGTCCAAGCGCTTTTTCAACATTTTCGTCTTTTATCCCGAGTCTGTAAGGTGCTTTGATGAAAAACGGCCACCCTGATCGACCAGGCCTGGGGTTCCCCAAAGGCCAGAGCTAAATTCTCGCACTTCCCCTCGCCGCCTGAGCTACTTTGCACCATATCGAAGCGAACGTCGCGCGCAGACGACCTCATCCACGTGAAATCAAGTGGTAACGCTCTTAGTCAAAAGCTAGTTGTGAAAAACGAACGTGATTGTGAGCACATTTCGCTAAATTCACGTCTTAGAGTCCGACGAAGTCGCAAGGCTTTCCATGGTCAGCGCAGGCACATCTTTGAAAAGCGACATGATTTCGTGTCGAACGGACGGGCACCTCTGCATCTTTCCCCTTTAATTTATAAATGATTTTAATTTAACTTACAGAATGTGATTTAGGGTGCCGAGAAAATTCCTGATGGCCAGTTGGAGGAGGTGAGTCAGCTGGTAGAAAAACTTCGCGTGAAGGAGAACGAAGTGGAAGATTTGACCAAGAAAATCGAGGACTTGGAGAAATCAATTTCCGCAGCACGTGCTTCGTTCGAGGAAGACCTTGAATCTGAGAAAGCTGATGGGGATAAACGTGTGGAAGAGTTCAAGTCCAAGGCGGAGAAGAAGATAGGCAAAATGAAGCGCCAGTGCGAAACCGACATCCAAGCTGCTAAAGCTGAGTTGCTTCTAGAGCTCGACGAGAAGAGATCTGAATTGGCGACCAAGCAGGAAGAGATTCACCAGTTTAACCTATCAATTGCATTGTTCGACACTCAAGCGAATGAACTCAAGCAATTAAGGCTTGATTACGACAAGCTCCAAGCTTCTGTTAAGGAACATGCAAGCCTCCAAGAGCAGTTCACTGTTCTGGAAAAGCAACTTTCCGAAACCCTTGATCAACTCAGGGGTCAGTTCGCAAAACTAGGATAAGTGATTTTTATCCGGTATTTTAGAGAAGAACGAGCAACTTAAGTCGGGAGTGGCCGAGAGGAATGGTCTTCATGCTGATTTGGTTGCTTTGAAGCAAATAATAGATGATTGTGAGACGGAAAAGCAGGCCGAAATCAAGAAGGCGCAAGTGAAAGCTGACTTGGACAGGCAGCGGATGGTTCGCGACCTTCAAAGGGAAATCAAGAAGCTTTACCAAGATCTCAATGAGAAGACGGCGGCCTTGGACGACGCGAATAGCCGCTTGCGGGACCTGGAAAACAACTCTTTAGAGAAGGTGGAGACGGTTCCTCTCAATCAGGCTCAGAGAGTTTCCAGCATCGAAGACGGTCCAATGGTTGAAGCTGTGGTAAGCCATATATGCTACAGGCTCCCTTTAAAAGATCCATTTTTGTAGGATCAAGAAGAACTTCAGAACCTTCGCGATCGCCTATGCCAGTATCAGAAGGAAATGGCTGAGCTGAGAGAAAAACTTAGGTGGAGATTTTCTTTGGGATCGATCTGAAAACTTATTTTCAGTCGAGAGGTTGTTAAGCACGGAAACGATGGACGGAAGTCGCCCTACAGCGCTGCGGTCGCCACTACAGTTGCCACGATGGACATGCATAACATGAATCGACAATCAACGGCAACTTCGCTCCCGAACCATTGTGACCCCAGTAACCTCTCATTTGCGGAACCTACCGAAGCTGAGGTGATTTTTAACTTACGTGAAGATGTTCACCGAGATTCGCTTTTAGTACCTCCGCAACGTACTCTATCGGTACATGTCAGAAAGGGAAACTCTCGGAAAGGAGTCCGTGACACTCGCCAAGGTTATAGGAACTGTGGCCAAGTTTTCCAGGGAACAATTGGATGCGGTCGTCCTGAAGGAACAAGCTCGAAGCCAAGGATGGGGAGGTACGGTACAAGCGCTGGGTCAGTCTGTGCTGAGTCATGCTTCAAATGGCCACGGTCTTTCATAGCTTCGCTTAATTAAACTCATTTCTGCGATAATCATCTTCGATGCCTTACCTTTCTTCAATTTCTGAATATGCAGCTGATGTTTGTACATACGACCAATAATATTGTGATATCATCTAATGAGCTCTATGTCTCTTCAATTGTGATATGTATTTTACTGTTGTCCTTATTTAACGACGAGAATATCAATATAAGAGTCGCTAACTTCTTATTTTAGGCTTCCTTCCTGATTTCAGGTTGGATCTTTAAATTTCGCCCACATTTTTAGGATTCAAAAGTGAACAAGTTGTTTAGGAGCGGCGAGAACGCCCGTGAATCCTGCGCCGGTTGCCACGATTGGGTGTTCATCCCGCAGAAGGAGATCTTCGATATGCCCTTCATAATAATTTTCGTGATTTCCATTGCTCGATTCCCCAATAAACGTCTTTTTTCGCGTGGCAAACTGGAGTGGTCGATCACATGTTGGACAGCAACATAACAGATTTACTTCGCGCGACGTCAGAGATATCGCGTTGGGACCGCAGTCTGCAAGATTTCTAAATGCGGCGATAATTGTTATGTAAAAAATATAGCATGACGGTCGCGGTGAACGTTTGCAAGCTGCATTTTCACCGATTTCGGCTGTCAGTGTTCCGCTCAAACTCGAAGTTGCCCTTCTTCTTTTGGTACGATTGCGAAATGAGCGTCATCGTCGGTGTTGATCAAATATTCACAACTATCGTCAGCTGTCGACAAGCGATTATTTTTTAAATTTAAATTTTACATTGCGAAAATTTTGAATTTGGACAGGAACTCTTTCATAACTTGATTATTCTGCAGTTTAAAGGCGTACTGTTGAAGTCAGTGTTTTGTAAAAAGTATGCAGTGCGCAAATCCACAGCTAGTTGTTGTTGAAGTTTCCCACTCGTTATTCAGGCTCCAAAGTTGCTTATGACGCTAGACGAGAAATTAAGGTACGTTTGGCTGTGTGGCGTACTCGATTCGTCCGTGGAGTATACTCAACTGGTCCAATGAATTCTTTTGCGTTCTTATTGATCCGAAATTTTTGCGTTCCGTTATTTTGTTAATCGTTTCCTGCCCGTGTTCAGAATGTCGGGTAATGCAAGCACGAGCGAAAACTCTCCCGTGGAGCCACAAGCAGAGCCCGTCGGTATCGAAGTCGAGCTTGAAGTTGACGATGCCCACCCCAACTCGATCGCTGAAATCGCGATGTCGTTCATAGCCGATCCCTTGGATCCACATGTTTTCTCCGTGTCCCGACATCACCATCACCACAGCCGGCCCAGGCGTGTTCAGGCGCATCTAGCTGTCGCTCATCCCAAGAAGGCAGTTACATGTACGACTACGAATTAGAGCAACGAGCGCTCAGAGAAGCTCAGGCTCAGAATTCGTCCGCAGCTATTTCCGGGACGGCAGCCGCTCCTGCTGGAGACTCTACGACGGACGACGATGATTCTGCCGAAGACGATGCTAGCCGGTTTGGTAATTGAAGTGTTCATTTCTATTGGCTACGATTTCAGCCTCAACGAAAGCCGCGAAGAAAACGATGACGATGGTGAAGACGACGACGACGATGATGATGATGATGATGAGGACCTCGAGGACGAGGAGGGAGGCTTCAACGAATACTTTGGCCGTGGCCCACATGACGCGCCTGGGTTCCGGCTGATGGAGGCCCTGGGTTTGTGGATCATATTTTTACGTAGCTGAATTGTTTGCAGGAATTTCAGGCGTGGGGCCTTTCAATGGTGGATTTTCGCACCTGACGAATTCGTTTTTGGCTCCACCAAGTCGCAATCGAACTGCCATTGTTCCAGATCCGAATCATCTTTCGTGGAAGGCAAGGACAGGACAAAGGAATGAACGCTCAATTATTTTATTTTTAGGAACGGGTTAAGATGTTTGAATCCATTGAAGACGAATACGATAAAATCGTGGAATATTTCGAACATCTGAAAACTGACAAGGAATGCTTTGAAGTTGGAGAGAACAAGAAGAAGTTCTACACCTTGAACAAGAAGATCATCAAGGAGCTTTTGATGAAGAAGGCCAGTGCCAACTCTGCAGCCGACATCCTGCTTCGACATCTCGTGGGATGCCAGCACAAAACGCTGAGAAGCGCGCTTGCTGGAGATGGAATGTCTGACAATGTAGGCTTGAGGGGTTGTGTTCGACGATAAGGATTTCTACGACTTATTCGATTTTAGGTAATCTCGGACTTGAAAACCTGCATTTCCTCGGACCAGTTCAACGTTGATGACGTCAAACCCGGTGTTTATGAAGGTGGTTTGAAGGTTTGGGAAGGTGAGCTTGTCCTTGCAAACTTTCTGGTGAGTAAGGAGTGCACCTACGCCATAAAGGGAAAGAACGTTTTGGAGGTAGGGTAGGATGATGCAGAGATCAGAGTATACCACGATTTGTTTCAGGTTGGTTGTGGCTCTGGTTTACTTGGCGTTCTCGCCTGCAAGGAGAAGTGCGGCCGTCTCGTCGTTCACGATTATGTATGTTTCAGCGTTTCCTTTCAGAAACTTTACCCAGTTCTTCAGAGCGATATCGTGGTGGAGTGTTACACAAAAAGCAACTTCTACATCAACGACATCAACGCAAAACTCGTGGAATACATCCACGGTGACTGGCAGCGCGTTGCACGGAGTCAGCGTGCCAGACAGTGAGGGTTCACGCTTAAATTCTAACGATGGTTTGCGTTTTTTCAGATACGATTTGATTCTGACCGCGGAAACAATTCACAGCGAAGAAACTTATTACAGTTTGCACGATCTCCTGTTCAAAGTCCTCAAGGATAACGGACATATGTAAGCCACCATCGTTCATATAAAGACTAAAATCTTTCTTCATTTCAGTTATGTGGCGGGCAAGGCTGAACATATCGGCAGCAACGAATCAGGCTTCTTGAAGTATGTCAGAAAAGAAGGGAAATTCCGCGCTGAGGTTGTATGGACATCTCTTTCCGAAGACCCTTCTTACAAGATCATGGAAATGCGCAAATCGCCTTCGCACAAGCTGACCACTGCGATGCGCCCTTCGAAAAAGAAGATGCGTCTTGCCGCGAAAGCGCGAGCGCTAGCGGCGAAAAAAGAAGCTGCTGAAGCTGGCACGTCGACAGTGTCGAACTCCACCAAGTGAAATGAGATGTGAATAAAGAATTACGTTATCTATAAGAAATAAATTATGTTTGAACAATTTGTATTATGCTATATACATATCACTGGTCGAATGTGCAAGAATTACGTAAAAACAACGAAGAGAAGCAAAAGCGAAGTAACGCTGGGGAAAACGGTAGAAGAGCACATGTGAGCGACGCCGGAGGAATCATCGGTGTACGAGGACTGGTGACCTGGAAGAGAGTCAACGATGACTTTGCTGGGGCTTTTATAAGAGTCGTCATCGCTCTGCAAGTTCTCCTCGATCAGGACGTCTTGCGTTCCCAGCGATTCTTGCGATCCAACAGTTTCCCCCGACTTGCGAGAGTCACCGATGATCGACATTATCCTTGGCCTTGGAATCACGGCAGTTGTGGAGAGAAGCGAGGGCGCGGCGGTAACGTGGATCGGAGATTGAGAGTGCCGATGGTGGTTCTGGAGTCTGGGCGAAGTTCCAGTGAACTGGCAAGCCGGCATAAGTGTCCGCGTGGTGTCTTTAAGCACTCGGAATATCACTTGCCACGCCTCAACCCCGCAATTGTGGCGGATGGGAAGTCGCACGCATCCGGAAAAGAAGTTTAGAGCGCTGAATTTGCTGTTTTGAAAACTCCACAATTGTGTATACTCAGTCTTACTCGCACATGCGGTCCAACTTGGTAGGCATCGTGATCCCATGCTCCGCATTCGCCTTTTCGATGTCCCTCAAAGTGTCATCGTGGCACCTCTTGACCGAGGGCCTTTGATCCAGCTCCATCAAACACTCGGCACTCATCATAAAAGCTGAAATCCGAGATTATCTACCGATGTCAACAACTCAAAATCTTACTGTCGTAGCCTTCATTGCAGAGATATCCATAGGACGCGTCAATTAAGCTGATTGTGATGTGCTTGGGACACTGATGTCGGTAGTCGAGGACGCACGAGTCGAAGTTCCGGATTAATCTGAATGAGGACAAGTTGAAATCGAAAAAACAGTGGATTGAGATCCCCACAAAATGTCAGACGTGCTTATTTTAAGACCATAAAACAGCCGTATAACTTCTCAAAAACCAGCCAAGCGACAAACGCGATCGCTGTTACTATGTACAAAACGCACCTGCACAGCTCACGAAACACTTGACCTCCCAGTTTCGGCAACTGGATCGCCTGACCGAACTCAGATTTCTGGGACGCATTGGACCCATCCTAAATAGAGCAATTATGAGGATTAAAAAACACAAGAGCGCAGTGAGCAACTGACCTGCTGGTTGAGGATTTTAGCGTATTCAGCTACCGGCTGCACGCACAACTGGATGTGTTCGTTCGCCTGGACGGGACATTGCGTAAGGGCTCCGACGGGAATCCAGAGAATACCTGAACAAACTCAGTCGGAGCAATGTTATTCGCAGCTGACTTACTGATCAGAGCGTACAGAAGCATGGTTGTTGGGAGGAAATTAACGGGTCGGCTGTCACTTATAACGAGAGTCAAAGAGAGTGGATTCATCGCGGTCTTCGTCGTCGTTGGAGCGAATCAGGTCATCGTGGACGCGAAGGACTTGAAGCACCCAAAAGTGAAAGTTAGGGACAAAGATAAACAAAAGAGGATCTCGAGCGTGCAGGATTCCCACGTTGGACCAGATCAGTTGAGGGTAGTGGAAAAGAGAGAGGCGTCAAAACCCGATCGGAGTAGACGGCTCCTCGCGATAATTAAAGACTTTGCGAGGTTGAAGAAGACGCAGCAGCGGTTTATTCAATCAACCGACACGCTCGGCTCCCTCGGCCACTCGCAGGTCATTTCGCGGTATCAGTCTGCGTTTGGGGAGCGGAAATACGCGGTTTGTAAGGGAAGCAGGGTGACAGTGAATAATAAATGGTGATGGGATAGATGGCGCCGTCGTGCGCGACAAATCCAATCTACGAGGGCGCTTGAGAGACAAAAAGGCGCCTTTGCTAAACCGATTACATATAAGCATGGTGTAGTTGTTGACAGAAAGGAAAAGCTTCTGTGGCCCTCGATGTTTTTGCAATGAAACAAGTGGTCGCAACTTTTGGGTTTCTAATACAGCCATGTGAAAATGAATGACTCACAATCTCGGTCGCTGGAATCCACCTAAAATCTTGGGATTGTTTGCGTGCTTGCAACTCTAGCTGTCTCGAAAGAAGGCCATTTGGGAGAGATGATCTCGAATTTCCCGAGATTCTAAGATTTCGGTCATTGAATAAACAGTTGTAGATAATAAAAGAGAGTCTTTATTTCATTGCACTCCGGGGACCACCCGAACGAGCTTGCATGAGAAGATGTCGTTTTAGATGGCGCGTCGCCTCTGAACCTTTTAAACCTGAAGGAGAAAACTATACAAGAGCTTGCAATTGTAGGATACAAGCAAGCCTGCGCGAGCGCTGCTAATTGAGTGGGGATAATCGAATAAAGGGCCGATTGACAATTAGGCTATGACGGTAGAGGAAGGATTGGATATCAAGAAGAGGATTAAGTTATGCGAAAAGATGGTTGTCTGGTGAGGGCTGGTGTAAGGACGCTGGAAAAGCGAGTTGGAGAGTCGAAACTATTTGCTTAGATTCAAGGATTATTCCAAAGTAGAGGAATGCATGCGCAATAAAAGGAGATTTAAGGGAGAATGGGCTTACGGTACGCGGTGAAGGTGTTTAGAAGGGCGCTAAATGGCGATTATTTTGGCAAAACCGAGCGGGGCGCGTGCCTAATGCTTCGAAAGCGAGATAATGATATCCGATTGTGTCGACGGGGCGGAAATAAACACTTTTCCACGAATTTGAGGCATGTGAGAGCCACTCGCGTTTTGCGCCTCACTCGCAAGCTATTTGATGACAAAGGGAGGTAAAGACAACAAACAATCGCCATTCTGACAGTTCGAGAACAATTGACTTGCGATCACAGAACGACGGGTGATAAAGAGATTTTTAAGCGAAAGGGACAAGATTGTGGCTATCTAAAGGGGGATTTATAGTTCAGCGCACGCGCTTCACGCATTTTTTGCTGTTTTGCTGCCGCTTCATTTCTGGAACGCGCTCGCGCCAACCGAACTACGCGCGAGCTGCAAATTCAAAAAACGCAGCAGCAAATCGAGATTTCACCTGCTGACGCGGTTTTATAGTTCGATGCGCGCGTCAAAAGTGGAGTCGAATAACTGTTGTCTTGAATCCGCCATAGCGCAGGCTTGAACGAAACTTCTTCAATCAGAGCGCGCCTCCAGTCTTCCTGCTGAAACGTGACGTTTTCATCTGGAAAATCCGGCTCGAGAACATCTCCGGCTTCCAAATTCCCGAATTCCGCAACCCTCAAAAATGCATTGCAAGCAGAAATCAGACCTCAAACCATAATATTTGAGCTTAGGAGCCCGAACACCCGCCACTCAACCCTCACCTTCCAAAAAAACGCGCCTTCTCCAGATTCCCTGCCGTCGGAGGCGGCAGCAACATTTTGTGACGCTCCATTCGTCGTGGGTGGCTTTTGAAGCGCCGATTTCGCTTTTGAAGCGAGCTTCAAACGCAACTCGGAACGCACTTTGCAACTAAAAACACCTCTGCGCGTCGTCGTGGCTGCGCGCGCGCTTCGAAAATTCCCCAAATTTGTATGGCGTTAGCTTGAAAACGCGCGCGCACGCTGAACTATAAAACCCGCTTAAGAAAACTGCGGCATGCAGCGAAGCAGGGATTTCCGATGGGAGTTGTCAGCGGTGATAAATGGCAATCGCTGCTAGCAAGCAATAAAGGATTGATGGATAACTGAAACACCCACGGTGAACCCTTCCAGGAGGTGAACTTCATACTCAGGCTTAACTTCAGAATCAGAAGTGACACAAAAGCAGATACAAAGGTCTCCAGACGACGCGAGACAAAGAAAAAGTCGCAAGACGCGCTTTTGCTGAGAGCGGGCGTGGACTTGGGACAAAGGTGGCACGAGGAGGTGGTAACAAGTTCCATATCACTCTTCCTAAATCCAATAAAGCGCCAAGTCGGATACGTCGAGCCGAACATGTTCGAATAAGTGGAAATTTTCAGGGAAAATAAACAAGTGAAGGAGAACCCGCGTTGCCTTCGCTTATGAGACGCCAAAATATTTTTAGAGTAGTACAACGGGTCGCCAGATGTGACTCCGTTATTGGAAC
Source organism: Steinernema carpocapsae (assembly GCA_000757645.3). NCBI lineage: Eukaryota > Metazoa > Nematoda > Chromadorea > Rhabditida > Steinernematidae > Steinernema > Steinernema carpocapsae. The sequence continues at coordinate 5,796,185 of AZBU02000005.1, forward strand.
CATTTCTGTACACTCGCTTGTTGATAGGAAGGGCGTGGCTGCGGGAGGAAACACTCAACGTGGTGACGATGCATATTTGAATAGGACAGCCTCATGATGATGAATTACGGTGTCAAGGAATGAACTGAGGTAGCTGCGATATAGGCTGATAATCCAAGCTGAGCGATCAGTCATAAGTTTGCGGCGTCAACAGACAAATCAGGCAACAGTCGTCGCCACTTGATCTACATTGGCTCGGGGAGAAAGATGCGACGAACAGAGCAAAGCCGCCCCTAATGCGAACTGATTCTGAGTGGATTAAGGGTCAAAAACAAACATGAATTACATTTTCTATCGTCGCCTCCCTCTTCTGCGCGGCCATAATCCATTGCGCGGAGCCGTTTCCGAGTTCGCTTTCATGCTTCGCCGACGAGAGGAGGACCATTGAGTCGAGGTCGCCAAATGTTCAAAGTAATTGACTTGCGGTCGAAAGCGAACCGACGGAGATCATTAATTAACGACGCTGCTGACGACAAGAGCCCTCAAGCTGCTGTGAGCACTGGACGACTCCCCTTCAGATCCTCAGAACACCGAAATTCTCGCTTATGTTAGAGATGTGCAGGAGACGATAATTGGGCCGGTCCGAGACTAAGGTCGTCCAGCGTGCGGGGTTAAGTTGGCATAATTACACACGCCTCGCCGCCCGAGAAGAAGGGAAGAAAGAAGACGCGGAAGATGATTGTCTTAATAGATTAATGTTCTTGAACGATAGGATGAGCGAGGGCCGAGTTGGGTGAGTGCTCAAAGGAGATTAGAAGGCGCTGGATCGAGTAGAAGGTCAAAATAATTGGATGAACGAGAGAGGGGGCGTCGCCGCAAATGGTCCTCGCCTGGTGGAGCCTATTAATTGCACCTGGTTAGAGTGACGTTAGCTCGTTGGAAACACAACCGGATCACGTTCCTGAACAAACAAAGCCGATGCAAGCGACAGACGTTTTGAACGTTTGGCCTCAGAGACCCACGTGTTCTATTCGCGCACTGGCATAACGCGTCGAATTCCGATAGATCCGACGGCCTTGCACACGAGCACCCCGATAGTTATTTATGATGGAGTTATAGTACCACAACAAATCGAATAAGGCCTGATTTCAAATGATCAATCGGCTGTTTGCTAATTACAGCGACAGATATATGATAGACAGGTTGCGCAACTCGTCAGTTACTGGTTGGTTAGGTAGGAATAGGCGACCTTTCTTCAGGTGCTCGCCTCCATGTGTGAAACAGAATCCTTATAGATTTATGCGATGTGCCACTATATCTCTTCGTTTCTCAGAAGTTGTGTTTATTTCAATCATTTGTGACAATTGCTTCTCGATTGTACGCGTACCCGGAATGACGTCATCATTGACCCTTGAACACTTGTTAAACAGGGGGGTTTTGCTGTTCAGGTTGGTTCAAAGCCCGACCTTCTTCTAGTACATACGCAACATTGGTGCCTCGAAAACACTCGAGCGTATGAGGGAGCGGATACGATTCAAATGAATAATACACACCGATTTACACAACAAACAAATCGGGTACATCGGTTATGCAACGCACATTTGCAACTCTTGGGCGTCTTCATCCACCGGAATATATTTCTGATCGGAAATATGAATACTTAATTGCGTGTGACGGGGATCGGCGATGGGCTCTGCCGATCGAAGACATACTTGACTGACATGTAGGTAATTAGCGCCGTCAAGTACTCCATTCGAAATTAAACTTTGGTTCGTGTTGCAACGGACCTAATAATCGAAAACAACAATTTTACGGGAATCAGAAGAAGTTTTTTGTATTGGTAGAAATATTGTAAAATTTATATTGTAAACAACATTCTTCAAATATGATATTTCACTCCGGTTAAAAATGCATTTTGCACGAAGCGCTAATTGTTATATTTCATTTCTGGGAATCTTCTTCGTTAATCGTCGTCACAATTCGTGTTTCTTATTATGAAAAACAAATGGACTATATGGTTCTATGTGAAATTCGCCCGCCCATTCGTTTGAATTTCGGAACGAACATATGAGTTTTATGATCAATATATAGTTCGGAAGGGTAATTCCATGTTTGTCATTTCATCCTCCCACAGGTTCGGTTATGGATCCAGGCGTTGTGGTCTGTCAAGCGTGTCAAAATCGCGATCGGCGAATCGTTGACAGTTTAGTCTGCCCGATTTAGACCAGATTTAGACCAAGCGCGATTTAGACCAGGAAATCTCTACCTGCAAGAGGTTCGGTCTCGTCGCTGGTCTAAATTGGTCTGCCGCGTTTTAGACCAGTAAACGCCTAATTGTGAAGAGTTCGGTCTGGCCGCTGGTCTAAATTGGTCTGTCGATAGAGGAAATCGAGAACAACTTTTCGCAAAAAATCTGACAGAAACAAGAAATTAATTACATTTTTTGTAACCTTGAAATTGGATGTGGGCTATGTCTGAAAGGGACAGTTGGCCGCCATACATTTTCCAGACATGTCTGGTTCGGTTAAGAACGAAGGTGAGGGGGGAGCAAGGCAAAATTTTGTGATTTTTTGACAATTTTTGTTTTTTATGAGGTTTCTGCGAAAAGTTGTTCTCGATTTCCTCTATCGATTGCACCCAAAAACGGTCAAATTGGACAGATCAGCGTCGAGATACGAGCCTCCAAAAATTGGCCGTACTTTCTTAACAGTTTTTCCAGACATTTGGCTAAAAGTGCACAACGTTAGACCCGACAGTAGCGTGCTATAGCTCATTCGACGCGGAATTGCCTGTTGCGCATTTCATCTTAACATTGTATGCTTCAAAAATGCAACGGATCCGAGATAAGCGCGCTGTTTTTTTTTTTTGCGCCACCCTGTATAGGTAAGTTAAGGATTAAAAGGCGAGTGAGTTTTTTATTTAAAAAAAATGAAAAGCTTGAGCTGCACCTCCTCGTGGTGCTTTCCGGACAACGGTGAATGTACGTTTCGCTGTCATCAGCAGTGAAACGTATGTTTCAACGACTAAGTCAGCTCATATTTTGCTTTCAATTTTTTTTGTAATTCTAGCGATGTTCCAATCGTCCTGTTCCAATGATCCGGAACCCAGTTTGATGGCCAACTAGTTACTCGGGCGCAAAGCTCATTTTCTGAGCGGAGACTGTAGTCAGGCCAGCGGAGAATTGGTTGGTTCCGAAAATTTGGATCCACGGTCGAACTCATGCGAATCCTCCGTCGCGTGACCTACGGTGTGGTGTGTCAAGCGTGTCAAAATCACGGTCGGCGGATCGCGATCGAGACACTGTTTGGCACAGCTTGTTTGCGGCTCACTGGTTTGAACACCCTGTCGCTGTCGCCCACGAGTTTGAAAGCAGTGTTACCACCTACTCCGACCCACATGGGGAAAAAAAGCTACAATTCACAATTATCGCGGTGTGTGGCAATTCACAATTGTGGACGTTGAAATCGGCCCTACGGATCGCGCTCATTGTTGGGGCAGGGGGGTTTTCAAAGGCGCTGATCATGATTCTGGCGTCAGAATGGCAAGAAACGGCTTCAGGACTGCGCAATATGTGGCAAAGTTCGGATAAGGTAAAAAGACAGGCGACACCATTTGTATTGGTCTCGCGCGCCCAACAATTGTCGGGTATTCGTCGCACGTTTGGTCTTTTGGCCGCGACGCGCTCGTGTTTTGGGAAATATCTCGTGCTTCAGCGAGTATGTGCATGTCGGGACATAGGATGAACGAATCTAGAGAATCTTGCGAGCATTTTGAGCCCGGGTTCGTTCAAATCAGTGCTTTCTGGAGAGCGTGCAAAAATTTCCTGGACGATGAGCGTTGGAATCGGGCACTTTGGCCGCGATGCGCTCACGTTTTAGGGGAAATCTTGAATTTTAGAGGTGTGTACGTCGGAGTCTTTTGAGCTGGATTTTCCCAAATTGGTGCTGTATGGAGCATCATGCGTATAAATCGTCCATTGTTTCGCGAGTTATTCCTCATTTTCAGGTGTTTTTGGCGTGCTATTCGACTAATATTGCTTGTTCAAAGGGTCTCATGGTTCGCAAGTCAAAAATAAGCATTGCGGCGAAGAATCCTACGAAACTCGTCGGAAGGAGGCGCTGAAGGAGAACGTGGAGCTTCGAGCGGAGGTGGAAAGCCTACTCCTAAGATACGGGAAGCGAAAGTTGCGCCGCTTGAACGTTCTTTGAACGGAAGAAAACGATTTATACGCATCGTGCTTTATACAGCACCAACTTGGGCAAATCCAAGCTCCTAGACTCGCAAGATTCTGCAGATTCGTTATATTTGTCTTCCGACGTACATACTCTCTCTAAAACTCAAGAAGACGTTTTTTGATACAGCTTCTTTGCGGCTGACACACCGTGAGACGTCGGGCGAGACCGAACGTGCGACGAATACCCGACAAGTGCTATGTTGGGCGCGCGAGACCAATATGGAGAGGGCTGTCGCCGAACTTTTCGAAACGATTCGAAAAGTCCGTAGAAAACATAGGAAAATCGTTCGAAATTCAGCGGTTTTCTTCCTGATTCTTCCCGCAACCCTACTAGGCTCATATCTTTCGCTTTTGGCAACATTTCGCCCATTGTTTTGGCAATTTTTTGTCCGCTTTTGCTCCGGAGGCTAATTGGTTGCGGAGAAAATCAGGAACAAAAAAGATGAATTTCGCTCGATTTTCTTCGGATTTCCGCTCAAATCCGGACGGAATTCCGACCGGTTCGCTTGCAGCGCGCGAATTCCGAATGAGTCGCTCCAAACACACCGGTACCCGGTGTGTCTGGAGTTCAAACTCGTGTCGACATCGCTGTCGCTGTCGCCCGCGAGTTTGAAAGAGGCATATTCCTCGGAGATGACCGTTCCGGTGCAACGGGGGATGATTATTCGAGGTTTTTGAGCGTGCCTGAGTCTGTTTTACGGTTGCGAACGCGAATTCGTTTGTTTTGAGAGCCCTACGTCCGCGAACAACTAACCTGAAGCCTTCGCTTCTTTCCTCAAAATTCTCTCTTTCTTTCGCGCTGCGCTTCTTTCGGCCTCCTTGAATCGCCTAGGAGTTTCAATCTGCTTGGCACTGGGGTTAAAGTTTTCGTCGTGAATTGTATAATTGTAATTGTGAATTGTCAACGTTGAAATCGGCCCCAGCCTGTTGCTGATTTTCCAATTTTGCTTAAAATAATACATTTTGCTTTTATCAGGAGGAACTCAAAAAGATGAACGACCATCTTAATATATCATTTCTGCGGAGAGACCTGAACTGCGTCGAAATTGGGAAAGAGAAGCTGCAGCTATTCTACCTAAATGACAAAATCGTCAATGAACTCTTGGATATTCAAGCCGCGGTGGATGCGAAAGATCGGGAATTGGTTGAATATTTGAGGACCCACGACATCAAGGAGGGAATTTATGAAGGTGGTTTCAAGGTTTGGGAAGGTGCACTCGATTTGGCGAATTTCCTGCTCAGCGAGGAGTGCGCATACTCTTTGGACGGAAAAGAAGTTCTCGACGTAAGAATTTATATGTTTTTTATTTTCATTATAGCAAATTCAGATTGGTTGCGGAGCAGGGTTGCTTGGAATTCTAGCAAAAAAGAAGAATGGCTCACGTATTGTCATGCAGGATTACGTAAGTGGAACGTGGCTGACTGGAAATATATGTTCGTTTCAGAATGAGGCGGTACTCAACTGCTTTACAAGAAACAACTTCAATATTAATGGCGTCGACACGGATCACGTCGAGTTTGTTCATGGTGACTGGGCAGATGTCGCAAACTCCATGCAGCCAAAACAGTAATAGATGCACAACTGAATTAACCAATTAGAAAAGTTATTTTCAGATTCGATGTCATGCTAACCGCAGAAACCATTTACAATGAGGAGAGCTACGCGAAGCTTCACGATCTCATGTTGAAAACGCTCAAGGACAACGGTTGTGTGTGAGTTGTCAGTCGTCCACTACTTGACCTTAATCGTGCTTCAGATTTCTCGCAGCCAAGCTGGAATATTTTGGAGTTGGCGGTAGTCTAGGTGGATTCCTTTTCCACGTACGGAAAGAAGGCAAATTCCGAGCAGACGTTCAATGGACATCAAAATCAGCTGTTCCACGCAAAATCGTCGAATTGAGAAAACTATGAAAGTAAAATCTTTATTATCATTGTTTTTGTTTCATTCGATAAACCTTTTGTTATTTCCTCAAACGCGGGAAACCATCTGCCATCTGCAATGTTCAGTTTGTAAAGCGCTTGAACGTGTGCTGCAAGACTGAACGACTTGAACGTTTGTCGCAGGACCGATAATTTCATTTGACGCCGAAAATTCGAGGGCTCTAACATCTTCAGATGCTGGGAATTCAAAAGTCAGAGACGCTCATGCATTCAAAGGACAAATAAGAGAAATGGCGAATCGTTTCTAGAACCGTAAGCGAGGTTCGTGAAGAGCAGTGAAATGGCGAGAGACGTTCTGAATTGTTCCTAGAACCGTAGGTAAGGTTCGTGAAGAGCAGTGAAATGGCGAGAGACGCTCTGAATCGTTTCTAGAACCGTAAGCGAGGTTCGTGAAGAGCAGTGAAATGGCGAGAGACGCTCTGAATCGTTTCTAGAACCGTAGGTAAGGTTCGTGAAGAGCAGTGAAATGGCGAGAGACGCTCTGAATCGTTTCTAGAACCGTAGGTAAGGTTCGTGAAGAGCAGTGAAATGGCGAGAGACGTTCTGAATCGTTTCTAGAACCGTAGGTAAGGTTCGTGAAGAGCAGTGAAATGGCGAACAACGCTCTGAATCGTTTCTAGAACCGTAAGCGAGGTTCGTGAAGAGCAGTGAAATGGCGAGAGACGTTCTGAATTGTTCCTAGAACCGTAGGTAAGGTTCGTGAAGAGCAGTGAAATGGCGAGAGACGCTCTGAATCGTTTCTAGAACCGTAAGCGAGGTTCGTGAAGAGCAGTGAAATGGCGAGAGACGCTCTGAATCGTTTCTAGAACCGTAGGTAAGGTTCGTGAAGAGCAGTGAAATGGCGAGAGACGCTCTGAATCGTTTCTAGAACCGTAGGTAAGGTTCGTGAAGAGCAGTGAAATGGCGAGAGACGCTCTGAATCGTTTCTAGAACCGTAAGCGAGGTTCGTGAAGAGCAGTGAAATGGCGAGAGACGCTCTGAATCGTTTCTAGAACCGTAGGTAAGGTTCGTGAAGAGCAGTGAAATGGCGAGAGACGCTCTGAATCGTTTCTAGAACCGTAGGTAAGGTTCGTGAAGAGCAGTGAAATGGCGAGAGACGTTCTGAATCGTTTCTAGAACCGTAGGTAAGGTTCGTGAAGAGCAGTGAAATGGCGAGAGACGCTCTGAATCGTTTCTAGAACCGTAAGCGAGGTTCGTGAAGAGCAGTGAAATGGCGAGAGACGCTCTGAATCGTTTCTAGAACCGTAGGTAAGGTTCGTGAAGAGCAGTGAAATGGCGAGAGACGTTCTGAATCGTTTCTAGAACCGTAGGTAAGGTTCGTGAAGAGCAGTGAAATGGCGAACAACGCTCTGAATCGTTTCTAGAACCGTAAGTAAGGTTCGTGAAGAGCAGTGAAATGGCGAGAGACGCTCTGAATCGTTTCTAGAACCGTAGGTAAGTTTCGTGAAGAGCAGTGAAATGGCGAAAGACGCTCTGAATCGTTTCTAGAACCGTAAGTAAGGTTCGTGAAGAGCAGTGAAATGGCGAACGACGCTCTGAATCGTTTCTAGAACCGTAGGTAAGGTTCGTGAAGAGCAGTGAAATGGCGAGAGACGTTCTGAATTGTTCCTAGAACCGTAAGTAAGGTTCGTGAAGAGCAGTGAAATGGCGAGAGACGCTCTGAATCGTTTCTAGAACCGTAGGTAAGGTTCGTGAAGAGCAGTGAAATGGCGAGAGACGCTCTGAATCGTTTCTAGAACCGTAGGTAAGGTTCGTGAAGAGCAGTGAAATGGCGAGAGACGCTCTGAATCGTTTCTAGAACCGTAAGCGAGGTTCGTGAAGAGCAGTGAAATGGCGAGAGACGCTCTGAATCGTTTCTAGAACCGTAGGTAAGGTTCGTGAAGAGCAGTGAAATGGCGAGAGACGCTCTGAATCGTTTCTAGAACCGTAGGTAAGGTTCGTGAAGAGCAGTGAAATGGCGAGAGACGTTCTGAATCGTTTCTAGAACCGTAGGTAAGGTTCGTGAAGAGCAGTGAAATGGCGAGAGACGCTCTGAATCGTTTCTAGAACCGTAAGCGAGGTTCGTGAAGAGCAGTGAAATGGCGAGAGACGCTCTGAATCGTTTCTAGAACCGTAGGTAAGGTTCGTGAAGAGCAGTGAAATGGCGAGAGACGTTCTGAATCGTTTCTAGAACCGTAGGTAAGGTTCGTGAAGAGCAGTGAAATGGCGAACAACGCTCTGAATCGTTTCTAGAACCGTAAGCGAGGTTCGTGAAGAGCAGTGAAATGGCGAGAGACGTTCTGAATTGTTCCTAGAACCGTAGGTAAGGTTCGTGAAGAGCAGTGAAATGGCGAGAGACGCTCTGAATCGTTTCTAGAACCGTAAGCGAGGTTCGTGAAGAGCAGTGAAATGGCGAGAGACGCTCTGAATCGTTTCTAGAACCGTAGGTAAGGTTCGTGAAGAGCAGTGAAATGGCGAGAGACGCTCTGAATCGTTTCTAGAACCGTAGGTAAGGTTCGTGAAGAGCAGTGAAATGGCGAGAGACGTTCTGAATCGTTTCTAGAACCGTAGGTAAGGTTCGTGAAGAGCAGTGAAATGGCGAACAACGCTCTGAATCGTTTCTAGAACCGTAAGTAAGGTTCGTGAAGAGCAGTGAAATGGCGAGAGACGTTCTGAATCGTTTCTAGAACCGTAGGTAAGGTTCGTGAAGAGCAGTGAAATGGCGAGAGACGTTCTGAATCGTTTCTAGAACCGTAGGTAAGGTTCGTGAAGAGCAGTGAAATGGCGAACAACGCTCTGAATCGTTTCTAGAACCGTAAGTAAGGTTCGTGAAGAGCAGTGAAATGGCGAGAGACGCTCTGAATCGTTTCTAGAACCGTAGGTAAGTTTCGTGAAGAGCAGTGAAATGGCGAAAGACGCTCTGAATCGTTTCTAGAACCGTAAGTAAGGTTCGTGAAGAGCAGTGAAATGGCGAACGACGCTCTGAATCGTTTCTAGAACCGTAGGTAAGGTTCGTGAAGAGCAGTGAAATGGCGAGAGACGTTCTGAATCGTTTCTAGAACCGTAGGTAAGGTTCGTGAAGAGCAGTGAAATGGCGAGAGACGTTCTGAATCGTTTCTAGAACCGTAGGTAAGTTTCGTGAAGAGCAGTGAAATGGCGAGAGACGTTCTGAATCGTTTCTAGAACCGTAGGTAAGGTTCGTGAAGAGCAGTGAAATGGCGAGAGACGCTCTGAATCGTTTCTAGAACCGTAGGTAAGTTTCGTGAAGAGCAGTGAAATGGCGAACAACGCTCTGAATCGTTTCTAGAACCGTAAGTAAGTTTCGTGAAGAGCAGTGAAATGGCGAACAACGCTCTGAATCGTTTCTAGAACCGTAGGTAAGTTTCGTGAAGAGCAGTGAAATGGCGAAAGACGCTCTGAATCGTTTCTAGAACCGTAAGTAAGGTTCGTGAAGAGCAGTGAAATGGCGAGAGACGCTCTGAATCGTTTCTAGAACCGTAGGTAAGTTTCGTGAAGAGCAGTGAAATGGCGAAAGACGCTCTGAATCGTTTCTAGAACCGTAAGTAAGGTTCGTGAAGAGCAGTGAAATGGCGAACGACGCTCTGAATCGTTTCTAGAACCGTAGGTAAGGTTCGTGAAGAGCAGTGAAATGGCGAGAGACGTTCTGAATCGTTTCTAGAACCGTAGGTAAGGTTCGTGAAGAGCAGTGAAATGGCGAGAGACGTTCTGAATCGTTTCTAGAACCGTAGGTAAGGTTCGTGAAGAGCAGTGAAATGGCGAGAGACGCTCTGAATCGTTTCTAGAACCGTAGGTAAGTTTCGTGAAGAGCAGTGAAATGGCGAAAGACGCTCTGAATCGTTTCTAGAACCGTAAGTAAGGTTCGTGAAGAGCAGTGAAATGGCGAACGACGCTCTGAATCGTTTCTAGAACCGTAGGTAAGGTTCGTGAAGAGCAGTGAAATGGCGAGAGACGTTCTGAATCGTTTCTAGAACCGTAGGTAAGGTTCGTGAAGAGCAGTGAAATGGCGAGAGACGCTCTGAATCGTTTCTAGAACCGTAGGTAAGGTTCGTGAAGAGCAGTGAAATGGCGAGAGACGCTCTGAATCGTTTCTAGAACCGTAAGCGAGGTTCGTGAAGAGCAGTGAAATGGCGAGAGACGTTCTGAATTGTTCCTAGAACCGTAGGTAAGGTTCGTGAAGAGCAGTGAAATGGCGAGAGACGCTCTGAATCGTTTCTAGAACCGTAAGCGAGGTTCGTGAAGAGCAGTGAAATGGCGAGAGACGCTCTGAATCGTTTCTAGAACCGTAGGTAAGGTTCGTGAAGAGCAGTGAAATGGCGAGAGACGCTCTGAATCGTTTCTAGAACCGTAGGTAAGGTTCGTGAAGAGCAGTGAAATGGCGAGAGACGTTCTGAATCGTTTCTAGAACCGTAGGTAAGGTTCGTGAAGAGCAGTGAAATGGCGAACAACGCTCTGAATCGTTTCTAGAACCGTAAGCGAGGTTCGTGAAGAGCAGTGAAATGGCGAGAGACGTTCTGAATTGTTCCTAGAACCGTAGGTAAGGTTCGTGAAGAGCAGTGAAATGGCGAGAGACGCTCTGAATCGTTTCTAGAACCGTAAGCGAGGTTCGTGAAGAGCAGTGAAATGGCGAGAGACGCTCTGAATCGTTTCTAGAACCGTAGGTAAGGTTCGTGAAGAGCAGTGAAATGGCGAGAGACGCTCTGAATCGTTTCTAGAACCGTAGGTAAGGTTCGTGAAGAGCAGTGAAATGGCGAGAGACGCTCTGAATCGTTTCTAGAACCGTAAGCGAGGTTCGTGAAGAGCAGTGAAATGGCGAGAGACGCTCTGAATCGTTTCTAGAACCGTAGGTAAGGTTCGTGAAGAGCAGTGAAATGGCGAGAGACGCTCTGAATCGTTTCTAGAACCGTAAGCGAGGTTCGTGAAGAGCAGTGAAATGGCGAGAGACGTTCTGAATCGTTTCTAGAACCGTAGGTAAGGTTCGTGAAGAGCAGTGAAATGGCGAGAGACGCTCTGAATCGTTTCTAGAACCGTAAGCGAGGTTCGTGAAGAGCAGTGAAATGGCGAGAGACGCTCTGAATCGTTTCTAGAACCGTAGGTAAGGTTCGTGAAGAGCAGTGAAATGGCGAGAGACGCTCTGAATCGTTTCTAGAACCGTAGGTAAGGTTCGTGAAGAGCAGTGAAATGGCGAACAACGCTCTGAATCGTTTCTAGAACCGTAAGCGAGGTTCGTGAAGAGCAGTGAAATGGCGAGAGACGTTCTGAATTGTTCCTAGAACCGTAGGTAAGGTTCGTGAAGAGCAGTGAAATGGCGAACAACGCTCTGAATCGTTTCTAGAACCGTAAGTAAGTTTCGTGAAGAGCAGTGAAATGGCGAACAACGCTCTGAATCGTTTCTAGAACCGTAGGTAAGTTCGTGAAGAGCAGTGAAATGGCGAGAGACGTTCTGAATTGTTCCTAGAACCGTAGGTAAGTTTCGTGAAGAGCAGTGAAATGGCGAACAACGCTCTGAATCGTTTCTAGAACCGTAGGTAAGGTTCGTGAAGAGCAGTGAAATGGCGAGAGACGTTCTGAATTGTTCCTAGAACCGTAGGTAAGTTTCGTGAAGAGCAGTGAAATGGCGAACAACGCTCTGAATCGTTTCTAGAACCGTAGGTAAGTTTCGTGAAGAGCAGTGAAATGGCGAAAGACGCTCTGAATCGTTTCTAGAACCGTAAGTAAGGTTCGTGAAGAGCAGTGAAATGGCGAACAACGCTCTGAATCGTTTCTAGAACCGTAGGTAAGTTTCGTGAAGAGCAGTGAAATGGCGAGAGACGTTCTGAATTGTTCCTAGAACCGTAGGTAAGTTTCGTGAAGAGCAGTGAAATGGCGAACAACGCTCTGAATCGTTTCTAGAACCGTAGGTAAGGTTCGTGAAGAGCAGTGAAATGGCGAGAGACGTTCTGAATTGTTCCTAGAACCGTAGGTAAGTTTCGTGAAGAGCAGTGAAATGGCGAACAACGCTCTGAATCGTTTCTAGAACCGTAAGTAAGTTTCGTGAAGAGCAGTGAAATGGCGAACAACGCTCTGAATCGTTTCTAGAACCGTAGGTAAGTTTCGTGAAGAGCAGTGAAATGGCGAAAGACGCTCTGAATCGTTTCTAGAACCGTAAGTAAGGTTCGTGAAGAGCAGTGAAATGGCGAGAGACGCTCTGAATCGTTTCTAGAACCGTAGGTAAGTTTCGTGAAGAGCAGTGAAATGGCGAAAGACGCTCTGAATCGTTTCTAGAACCGTAAGTAAGGTTCGTGAAGAGCAGTGAAATGGCGAACGACGCTCTGAATCGTTTCTAGAACCGTAGGTAAGGTTCGTGAAGAGCAGTGAAATGGCGAGAGACGTTCTGAATCGTTTCTAGAACCGTAGGTAAGGTTCGTGAAGAGCAGTGAAATGGCGAGAGACGTTCTGAATCGTTTCTAGAACCGTAGGTAAGGTTCGTGAAGAGCAGTGAAATGGCGAGAGACGCTCTGAATCGTTTCTAGAACCGTAGGTAAGTTTCGTGAAGAGCAGTGAAATGGCGAAAGACGCTCTGAATCGTTTCTAGAACCGTAAGTAAGGTTCGTGAAGAGCAGTGAAATGGCGAACGACGCTCTGAATCGTTTCTAGAACCGTAGGTAAGGTTCGTGAAGAGCAGTGAAATGGCGAGAGACGTTCTGAATCGTTTCTAGAACCGTAGGTAAGGTTCGTGAAGAGCAGTGAAATGGCGAGAGACGCTCTGAATCGTTTCTAGAACCGTAGGTAAGTTTCGTGAAGAGCAGTGAAATGGCGAAAGACGCTCTGAATCGTTTCTAGAACCGTAAGTAAGGTTCGTGAAGAGCAGTGAAATGGCGAACGACGCTCTGAATCGTTTCTAGAACCGTAGGTAAGGTTCGTGAAGAGCAGTGAAATGGCGAGAGACGTTCTGAATCGTTTCTAGAACCGTAGGTAAGGTTCGTGAAGAGCAGTGAAATGGCGAGAGACGTTCTGAATCGTTTCTAGAACCGTAGTAAGGTTCGTGAAGAGCAGTGAAATGGCGAGAGACGCTCTGAATCGTTTCTAGAACCGTAGGTAAGTTTCGTGAAGAGCAGTGAAATGGCGAAAGACGCTCTGAATCGTTTCTAGAACCGTAAGTAAGGTTCGTGAAGAGCAGTGAAATGGCGAACGACGCTCTGAATCGTTTCTAGAACCGTAGGTAAGGTTCGTGAAGAGCAGTGAAATGGCGAGAGACGTTCTGAATCGTTTCTAGAACCGTAGGTAAGGTTCGTGAAGAGCAGTGAAATGGCGAGAGACGTTCTGAATCGTTTCTAGAACCGTAGGTAAGGTTCGTGAAGAGCAGTGAAATGGCGAGAGACGCTCTGAATCGTTTCTAGAACCGTAGGTAAGTTTCGTGAAGAGCAGTGAAATGGCGAAGACGCTCTGAATCGTTTCTAGAACCGTAAGTAAGGTTCGTGAAGAGCAGTGAAATGGCGAACGACGCTCTGAATCGTTTCTAGAACCGTAGGTAAGGTTCGTGAAGAGCAGTGAAATGGCGAGAGACGTTCTGAATCGTTTCTAGAACCGTAGGTAAGGTTCGTGAAGAGCAGTGAAATGGCGAGAGACGCTCTGAATCGTTTCTAGAACCGTAGGTAAGGTTCGTGAAGAGCAGTGAAATGGCGAGAGACGCTCTGAATCGTTTCTAGAACCGTAGCGAGGTTCGTGAAGAGCAGTGAAATGGCGAGAGACGTTCTGAATTGTTCTAGAACCGTAGGTAAGGTTCGTGAAGAGCAGTGAAATGGCGAGAGACGCTCTGAATCGTTTCTAGAACCGTAAGCGAGGTTCGTGAAGAGCAGTGAAATGGCGAGAGACGCTCTGAATCGTTTCTAGAACCGTAGGTAAGGTTCGTGAAGAGCAGTGAAATGGCGAGAGACGCTCTGAATCGTTTCTAGAACCGTAGGTAAGGTTCGTGAAGAGCAGTGAAATGGCGAGAGACGTTCTGAATCGTTTCTAGAACCGTAGGTAAGGTTCGTGAAGAGCAGTGAAATGGCGAGAGACGTTCTGAATCGTTTCTAGAACCGTAGGTAAGGTTCGTGAAGAGCAGTGAAATGGCGAGAGACGCTCTGAATCGTTTCTAGAACCGTAGGTAAGGTTCGTGAAGAGCAGTGAAATGGCGAGAGACGTTCTGAATCGTTTCTAGAACCGTAGGTAAGGTTCGTGAAGAGCAGTGAAATGGCGAACAACGCTCTGAATCGTTTCTAGAACCGTAAGCGAGGTTCGTGAAGAGCAGTGAAATGGCGAGAGACGCTCTGAATCGTTTCTAGAACCGTAGGTAAGTTCGTGAAGAGCAGTGAAATGGCGAAAGACGCTCTGAATCGTTTCTAGAACCGTAGGTAAGTTCGTGAAGAGCAGTGAAATGGCGAAGACGCTCTGAATCGTTTCTAGAACCGTAAGTAAGGTTCGTGAAGAGCAGTGAAATGGCGAACGACGCTCTGAATCGTTTCTAGAACCGTAGGTAAGGTTCGTGAAGAGCAGTGAAATGGCGAGAGACGTTCTGAATCGTTTCTAGAACCGTAGGTAAGGTTCGTGAAGAGCAGTGAAATGGCGAGAGACGCTCTGAATCGTTTCTAGAACCGTAGGTAAGGTTCGTGAAGAGCAGTGAAATGGCGAGAGACGCTCTGAATCGTTTCTAGAACCGTAAGCGAGGTTCGTGAAGAGCAGTGAAATGGCGAGAGACGTTCTGAATTGTTCCTAGAACCGTAGGTAAGGTTCGTGAAGAGCAGTGAAATGGCGAGAGACGCTCTGAATCGTTTCTAGAACCGTAAGCGAGGTTCGTGAAGAGCAGTGAAATGGCGAGAGACGCTCTGAATCGTTTCTAGAACCGTAGGTAAGGTTCGTGAAGAGCAGTGAAATGGCGAGAGACGCTCTGAATCGTTTCTAGAACCGTAGGTAAGTTTCGTGAAGAGCAGTGAAATGGCGAAAGACGCTCTGAATCGTTTCTAGAACCGTAGGTAAGTTCGTGAAGAGCAGTGAAATGGCGAAAGACGCTCTGAATCGTTTCTAGAACCGTAAGTAAGGTTCGTGAAGAGCAGTGAAATGGCGAACGACGCTCTGAATCGTTTCTAGAACCGTAGGTAAGGTTCGTGAAGAGCAGTGAAATGGCGAGAGACGTTCTGAATCGTTTCTAGAACCGTAGGTAAGGTTCGTGAAGAGCAGTGAAATGGCGAGAGACGCTCTGAATCGTTTCTAGAACCGTAGGTAAGGTTCGTGAAGAGCAGTGAAATGGCGAGAGACGCTCTGAATCGTTTCTAGAACCGTAGGTAAGGTTCGTGAAGAGCAGTGAAATGGCGAGAGACGTTCTGAATCGTTTCTAGAACCGTAGGTAAGGTTCGTGAAGAGCAGTGAAATGGCGAGAGACGCTCTGAATCGTTTCTAGAACCGTAGGTAAGTTCGTGAAGAGCAGTGAAATGGCGAAAGACGCTCTGAATCGTTTCTAGAACCGTAAGTAAGGTTCGTGAAGAGCAGTGAAATGGCGAACGACGCTCTGAATCGTTTCTAGAACCGTAGGTAAGGTTCGTGAAGAGCAGTGAAATGGCGAGAGACGTTCTGAATCGTTTCTAGAACCGTAGGTAAGGTTCGTGAAGAGCAGTGAAATGGCGAGAGACGCTCTGAATCGTTTCTAGAACCGTAGGTAAGGTTCGTGAAGAGCAGTGAAATGGCGAGAGACGTTCTGAATTGTTCCTAGAACCGTAGGTAAGGTTCGTGAAGAGCAGTGAAATGGCGAGAGACGCTCTGAATCGTTTCTAGAACCGTAGGTAAGGTTCGTGAAGAGCAGTGAAATGGCGAGAGACGCTCTGAATCGTTTCTAGAACCGTAGGTAAGTTTCGTGAAGAGCAGTGAAATGGCGAAAGACGCTCTGAATCGTTTCTAGAACCGTAAGTAAGGTTCGTGAAGAGCAGTGAAATGGCGAAAGACGCTCTGAATCGTTTCTAGAACCGTAAGCGAGGTCTTCACGTAAGGTTCGTGAAGAGCAGTGAAATGGCGAACGACGCTCTGAATCGTTTCTAGAACCGTAGGTAAGGTTCGTGAAGAGCAGTGAAATGGCGAGAGACGTTCTGAATCGTTTCTAGAACCGTAGGTAAGGTTCGTGAAGAGCAGTGAAATGGCGAGAGACGCTCTGAATCGTTTCTAGAACCGTAGGTAAGGTTCGTGAAGAGCAGTGAAATGGCGAGAGACGTTCTGAATTGTTCCTAGAACCGTAGGTAAGGTTCGTGAAGAGCAGTGAAATGGCGAGAGACGCTCTGAATCGTTTCTAGAACCGTAGGTAAGGTTCGTGAAGAGCAGTGAAATGGCGAGAGACGCTCTGAATCGTTTCTAGAACCGTAGGTAAGGTTCGTGAAGAGCAGTGAAATGGCGAGAGACGCTCTGAATCGTTTCTAGAACCGTAGGTAAGTTTCGTGAAGAGCAGTGAAATGGCGAAAGACGCTCTGAATCGTTTCTAGAACCGTAGGTAAGTTTCGTGAAGAGCAGTGAAATGGCGAAAGACGCTCTGAATCGTTTCTAGAACCGTAAGTAAGGTTCGTGAAGAGCAGTGAAATGGCGAACGACGCTCTGAATCGTTTCTAGAACCGTAGGTAAGGTTCGTGAAGAGCAGTGAAATGGCGAGAGACGTTCTGAATCGTTTCTAGAACCGTAGGTAAGGTTCGTGAAGAGCAGTGAAATGGCGAGAGACGTTCTGAATCGTTTCTAGAACCGTAGGTAAGGTTCGTGAAGAGCAGTGAAATGGCGAGAGACGCTCTGAATCGTTTCTAGAACCGTAGGTAAGTTTCGTGAAGAGCAGTGAAATGGCGAAAGACGCTCTGAATCGTTTCTAGAACCGTAAGTAAGGTTCGTGAAGAGCAGTGAAATGGCGAACGACGCTCTGAATCGTTTCTAGAACCGTAGGTAAGGTTCGTGAAGAGCAGTGAAATGGCGAGAGACGTTCTGAATCGTTTCTAGAACCGTAGGTAAGGTTCGTGAAGAGCAGTGAAATGGCGAGAGACGCTCTGAATCGTTTCTAGAACCGTAGGTAAGGTTCGTGAAGAGCAGTGAAATGGCGAGAGACGCTCTGAATCGTTTCTAGAACCGTAAGCGAGGTTCGTGAAGAGCAGTGAAATGGCGAGAGACGTTCTGAATTGTTCCTAGAACCGTAGGTAAGGTTCGTGAAGAGCAGTGAAATGGCGAGAGACGCTCTGAATCGTTTCTAGAACCGTAAGCGAGGTTCGTGAAGAGCAGTGAAATGGCGAGAGACGCTCTGAATCGTTTCTAGAACCGTAGGTAAGGTTCGTGAAGAGCAGTGAAATGGCGAGAGACGCTCTGAATCGTTTCTAGAACCGTAGGTAAGGTTCGTGAAGAGCAGTGAAATGGCGAGAGACGTTCTGAATCGTTTCTAGAACCGTAGGTAAGGTTCGTGAAGAGCAGTGAAATGGCGAGAGACGTTCTGAATCGTTTCTAGAACCGTAGGTAAGGTTCGTGAAGAGCAGTGAAATGGCGAGAGACGCTCTGAATCGTTTCTAGAACCGTAGGTAAGGTTCGTGAAGAGCAGTGAAATGGCGAAAGACGCTCTGAATCGTTTCTAGAACCGTAAGTAAGGTTCGTGAAGAGCAGTGAAATGGCGAACGACGCTCTGAATCGTTTCTAGAACCGTAGGTAAGGTTCGTGAAGAGCAGTGAAATGGCGAGAGACGTTCTGAATCGTTTCTAGAACCGTAGGTAAGGTTCGTGAAGAGCAGTGAAATGGCGAGAGACGCTCTGAATCGTTTCTAGAACCGTAGGTAAGGTTCGTGAAGAGCAGTGAAATGGCGAGAGACGCTCTGAATCGTTTCTAGAACCGTAAGCGTTCGTGAAGAGCAGTGAAATGGCGAGAGACGTTCTGAATTGTTCCTAGAATCGTTTCTAGAGAACCGTAAGCGAGGTTCGTGAAGAGCAGTGAAATGGCGAGAGACGCTCTGAATCGTTTCTAGAACCGTAGGTAAGGTTCGTGAAGAGCAGTGAAATGGCGAGAGACGCTCTGAATCGTTTCTAGAACCGTAGGTAAGGTTCGTGAAGAGCAGTGAAATGGCGAGAGACGTTCTGAATCGTTTCTAGAACCGTAAGCGAGGTTCGTGAAGAGCAGTGAAATGGCGAGAGACGCTCTGAATCGTTTCTAGAACCGTAGGTAAGGTTCGTGAAGAGCAGTGAAATGGCGAGAGACGTTCTGAATCGTTTCTAGAACCGTAGGTAAGGTTCGTGAAGAGCAGTAAAATGGCGAGAGACGTTCTGAATCGTTTCACCAATTGTCTGCGTTGAGAATCCGCCTTCACTAAAGTTCGCCCAATCTAAAGACGTCTTTTACGTCCTTACAGAACTGATATCCTTCCATCCTGAACTTGAGATTCAGGACTTCTTCGGAACGCTTTCCGAACAGTTTCGAATCACTATGGTGATTACGAACACTTCGTGCTGTACATATTAATCATAATACACTACGATAAATGTAGCACTAGCATAATTACAACGATTTGATGTGATGATGCCACGGGTTTGCTACTGGATGATCCTTGTTCGCTCTGAAATTCAGAGCTCTGAACTTTGAAGACTGGAAACGTCTTTTGAGCCTTTATTTTTAATTAAGCTCTTGTCCGATTTGAATTTCGTAATTTCGACCCAATATGGCAGATTCTCATCATCGTCCTCTGATCGATGTTTCAGAGCGCACTCCCTGATGGTTGTCTGTGTGTACTGTAGATCAAAATTTGTTTGGTGATGCGATGGTTGTTTGAGATTGTTGTGGAAAGCATTGCAATGGTTCGCGGTATCCTATACTTGTTTCATATTGCTTGTAACCTTAAATTTGGAAACGTCGTAATGTTTTAGAGTGCGTGATGGACGATTGTGGTGAGCAAAAAAGTCAGCTGTCGCCGAAGCCGTCAGGAAGTGGAAGCAATGAAACGAATACGGAAGACTTATCGGCACTTCTGGACAGCGCTTTGGCTGATTTTGGAAAGCAGCGGAACACGGATGACGAACTGGACACGCTAATGAATGAAATGGATCAAGCAGCCGCTCAGAAGGCTGCAAAGGATTTTGAAACCATGCTGAAACAGATGATTCAAGTTTGTCAAACTTTGTGTGTTTATTTAACTTGAGTGATTTTCAGGTGCAAGAAGAAGCTGGGAAAAATGCGTCTGATGAAGTGAACGATTCGAGTCAAGCTGCCGAGATGCGTTCTTTCGCTGAAGCGATGTCTAGGATGGCACAGAGTTCTGGGGACATAGCGAACGCCCCTGATGAGAAGGCATTTCTGGAGTCGATGATGAAAATGGGCTCGGACGAATCGGCAATGGAGCCCTTCATGGGGATGATGATGGAAGCGTTCATGACCAAGGACGTCATGTACCCGCCGATGAAAGAGCTGCTGAATGGATTCCCCGCTTATCTGGAAACAAACAAGGATTCCCTCGACGCTCAAACTTTGGAACGATATCTGAAGCAGCAAGAGGTATTAAGTCTATTAACGTATATTATCGATCAGTTTAGATTTTCAGACCCTCGAAAATATATGTGCTGAATATGAAACCGAAACCGACGACAGCGATCAAGCTGCAAGCCGTGCGCGCTTCGAACGCTTGGGTGCCTTTTTAATCGAACTGCAAACTTATGGATACCCTCCTAATGAGCTTGCTGGAGATTTGCCTGCTGGGTTTGCTATGGACAACGCTTCAGGATTGCCGAAGCTTTTGGATGCGTCGAAAGCTGCTGAAAGCTGTTCTATTATGTGATTTCAACGAATCGTTTATGCGTAATTTATAAAACGCATTACTTCTCAAGTGTGCCTTACTTAGTCCAAAGAGTATAATTTTCTGTGATTTACTCATGGATAGCAGTAATTAAAAATTTCTAATGGTGACGTGTGAAGTTGCATTATTCGGTATCGAAGTGAGTCTGGTTCTCCCTTTATCTCTATATATGCCATGTGTTGGAGTACACCAGCCATCCGCTGCAGGTTCGCCCAGAGTTAATGTTGCGTGGTTCTGAATTCCGCAGAAGTTGGCCGCTTCTATAAATATTATTATGTCTGCCATTCTCATGTCATTCTCACGTTTTATAAACCCACCAAAACCTTTATATATCGCGTTCGTGCAGCTTTGGTCATTTATTGTTCTATTTTTGCTACGCGCGCTCGTCTCGCTACATTCCGCTAGCTACATTCGCTCACCTAGCTGCGCTCCGCGAAAAAGCAGATTTCGCCTTCGCTGGCTTCAGCGAAGCTCCGCGATCCCAATACCGCTTCCTTTCACTCATATACACCCAATTTAGGCAATAGATGCTGCTTTACTAGTTCAGGCAAGCAGACTAAAGAGAGAAGTCCAGGTATAAGAAGGAGAAGTCAAAGGTCGACGCCGCCGCGTTAAAGATTGACTCCTCATAGGTTGATGGAGTAAATCGTATTCTACCCGCTGAGAACGTCATTCCGTCTTTTACAAAGTACCTCCATCCCTGCCCATCCCATAGAATTGGAAACATGAAGTGGGATGGCCAGTATGGTACGCCTAGTATGGCTTTCCCGAATCTGCTCCAGATGCTTCACGAATCGCCCATACAAGAACTCCGTGGCATGCGGAGGCGAAAGCATCGATGCCTTCGGAGCTAAAGTCTGCATAACGAGAAAGGAATCTTGATCATTTTGCGTTTCTACTGTTGGCAAAAAATGTCAATTTCTAGCGCTCCCCATCTTAACGCATAAGCCTCAAAGATCTCTGCGTGGATGCGCCAATCATCACGGTCTAAAATACGACTAACCGCCGCATCAGCTAGCTCGTTCTCAGCTCTAGGCAGCCAAACCGGCTCTACTTCCCCCTATGCTCTCCGCAAATTCGAATATTTCACGCGCTAGGCACTCAAAGCTATCCACTGGGTTTCCTTTTTGGATCACGCTAACCGCCCCCAAGTTGTCAATTTGAACGACGATCTTCGCATCCGCGCACTGCACCAAAGGCCTGCAACGCGAACAAGACCGCATATACCTCTCGGTACGTGCTCGGCTCTGCTCGAGCTTCTGGCGTCAAATTAATTGCCGTGCGCGTGATTGAACCGTCCGGGTTCCAAATAACTGCTCCCGCGCCGCTCGCTGAGGCGTCCGTCGTCAGTCTACGAGACCGGGCTACACCTGCGATCTCTAACGACCACTTGTTGCCTACTAGCTCCCGGATCCACCATTGAAGTCTTCCCATTCCTCTGCCGACCAAGGACGCTGGGCACGGTCCGGGCAGAACTCCATCTCTGCTAAGGCTTGGTGCAAGCTGCGCGATTTCAGCTGCACCACGGGTCCAAACACAAATTTCAGCGAAGCGAAATTACCGATGACCTGCATGCGCTTATACCTGGATCCTGACAATCGTGATACGCAGCTTGTTAGCACGTTATTGAAGCGTTCAACGCGCTTGGCAGAGATATGCACAGAAAACTGCCTCAAATCGATAGTGTAACCTAACCACGTCAAACACTGGACAGGATCCCACTGGCACTTCTCAGGGGATGTGACAATTGCTGCCGCCACCTAATCTGCTCTGACCCTCTGGACATGCTCAAGCAGCTGGTGCCTGGAGCGTGCAAACGTCATTCGTTTTGACGACGCCTTTAGATGCGGTACTAATATAACTTTTAGCAACAGAGCATCTCCAAAGGGAGCACAAATTCAAGGCAGAAGTCGAGGAGTACTCGCGTCGAATTGTTGGCAGCGTTTCGAAAGAAATTCAGCAATTTGACCACCTTCGCGGGCTGCGAGAGGTATAAAGGGCCAAAAGTAACGCTACTGGCGCACGGATACGCTGAAAACACTCAATTTTCCTGTTGGCAACTGTTTCGCGAACGGTTATACACAAAAAAAAATTCACCGAATATCAAAATATCACCGACAATTAGGCATACAACATACACCAATGTACACCGCCCGGCGACACCATTTGTATGGAGAGGGCTGTCGCCGAACTTTTCGAAACGGTAGAGAGAACATCCGCGAGACGCGAAAAACAGCTAAAACGTATCACATTTTGCCATAATTGACGCATCGCCAACCAAATTCACACTCGAAAACGCAAGAAATCGGCTATTCCACTCTCCGTTTTCGAAAAAACACGCCTCCCCTGAGTGATGCAACCGGTCGGAGGCGGTTGCATCATTTTGGGACGTTCGTCGTGGGTGGCAAATAACGCGTCGAGGTCGCATTTTACGCGCGGACTGTACAGGCATTTTGCAACTGTACAACCCCTCGCGTTTCGTCGTAATGGTATTTTTCCGCGCACGTCCAAATCTCGCCGGATTAGTATGGCGTTAGCTCGCGTATAAACGCGTGCGGCGAAGTATTGGTCTCGCGCGCCCAACATCGCACTTGTCGGGTATTCGCCGCACAATATACAACCCCCTATAATACTAATTTGTGACTTTGTGTGTGTGGTCTAGGACCACACACACAAATTACTTTATTCTTTATTCTCAAATCAACGGGGCCGCGCGCGCTATTGCGCGAGGTTTCAGTTTCAAAGTGTGTTCTGAGTCGGCGCTTCGCGCCTTCAATGAGACATGAGCGCGCCGATTTCGGTTTCATAAATTTTTTTGAAACTGCAAATTTATATTATTTGATTCCAAATTTTGTGCATATTCGATTAAGCCCAAAACACCCACAACTGTGGCCAATTTGGCGTTTGCGGCACTAATTTAGGCGCCGACGCGGTTGCAAAACCGACCGGTTCGCGGCGAAACGCGCGCAAACGCAAATAGCTCCGCTACCGTAACCCGCATTCGCTCAATCAGGCATCTCGCGTCTGGAAATTTCGTGACACGGACGGACACGTCTGGATCGTTCTCCTTTATTTAATAAAGGATCAACGGGGCCGGGCGCGCTATCTTGCCGAATTGCTGTGTCCTATTTCACTTTTATTTTTTCTCTATTATTGAAACATTAACGCGGCCGCGCGCGCTATTGCGCGAGGTTTCAGTTTCAAAATGTGTTCTGAGTCGGCGCTTCGCGCCTCCAAAGAGACATGAGCGCGCCGATTTCGCAGTTTCATAAATTTTTCCGAAATACTGCAAATTATATATTATTTGGTTCCAAATATTGTGCATATTCGATTGAGCCCAAAACACCCACAACTGTGGCCAATTTGGCGTTTGCAGCACCAATTTAGGCGCCGACGCGGTTGCAAAACCGACCGGTTCGCGGCGAAACGCGCGCAAACGCAAATAGCTCCGCTACCGTAACCCGCATTCGCTCAATCAGGCATCTCGCGTCTGGAAATTTCGTGACACGGACGGACACGTCTGGATCGTTCTCCTTTATTTAATAAAGGATTGGCTTTATTCTTCAATTTCAGAAAGCAATGACCGGAGAACCTTGTACATCAGTTGTACGATATCCCACAGTGGTCGACAGAAGCTATAAACGATATATTTTGACGTCGAATGAGGACATATGTTATGTACGCCACCCAAGCGGAGTCACCGTGGTCACACTGAGCTCGCGAAAAGTGGCCGAAATTTCTTCAAACAGGCTGAGTATTACGAATGTGAACTGGAACACGGGAAAGAAGAACAAAGGAATTGACAGGAGCAAAATCAAAGTGGTTGGAAAGGGCAAAAAGGTTTGTTGACGCTTGTGAAAACGTCTGATGTCATTCCTCAACGTTGTTTTTCATTTAGGGAGCTTTCCAGTTACAACCGGAAACTCGTTTATGCATTATCGAGCTCTCCGATGGCTCAGAACTAACGCTTCGCTCCGGAATTAAAGGACTGCTACTTGAAGTCAACGCTCGTCTCTCGACTAACCCTGATTTACTGCGTACAGCACCTGAGAACCAAGGATTTCTCTGCCTTCTGATGCCTCCACCTGGTACCGATCGTCGATATCGACCAAAGGAATTCAACGAGGATACGCTCGTCCTATCTTGAAGCCGATTACTCATTTTCGTCCATTGTTGTTGTTGTTTTTGCGGATGTCAAGATTTATGAACGCTTCTCTTCGACAACTTTGAATAGGGTCCGTAACGAACCTTCTGTGCGCCTTTTACTGGAAATCCGGAGTCAGAGAACCCTTTCGCCACAAATTCCGACTTTTTTTCTCGGCGGTTTTCGTAATTGTTGCCATAAGGGGAATGTATTGGACTGGACGACGGACGGCTGTGATGGGATGGAGCGGGTCCCTTTGTTGGCGGTTTTCTAATCGTTTAGGCTTTGATTAATAGCCCAACCGTCGCACGTCATTCGATGGAGAAAGCGGCTAAGTTCGCTTGGAAAGGTTTTAACGTACTCCATCCATCTTAAGTGTTGCTTATTGAGTTAAACTGAAAGCTGACTGAGCTTAATTTGGTTATGGCGAACTGGCGATGAAGCTCCGGAAGTGTATCACAACGGGATTCGGAGTAACTTTATTTGTGGTCGGCGTCCAACGTTCTTGCTTCTTTCTTAGGACGGCATTGTTGTGTTTTCCGTCCGTGATTTGATTTGCATGTCGATTCTTCAAAAAGTCTGACGAATGTCAGCTTTGGAAGCGGCCCAATTTGGATGTGTTTATCCAGCGGTTTGGGGTGGTCGGACGAAACCATGCGAGGCGTGTCGTTTCTGAGATTTTGCTAATCAGACGCACAAGTTTGCAAACGAAGTGTATAACGTCGTTTCCTGAGGTCCAAGTGGCGTTGGCTAGAACTTCATTTCCCCACCGGATTTTCCTTTATTCTAGAACTTTGTTTTTACTCATACGAAAAGCGACATGAGCGAGTCTTTGATGGAGTAATCCCGGTCATTCATTCGTTTAATGTACATCTTGGTAATAATTGAATGTTCCCATTAATTTGGGTTTTCGGGCGGACGCACGCTCTGAGGATATCGCTGATTTTTGGGGCCTACTCGCTTTCTAATAAAATGCCGGGGCCGAAGAATCGGCCCCAGGCGAATAGATGATTGATGATAGCGGACGAGAACGGCATAAATTGGGCGCTTTTCATGACGTGCTTGGACTACATAACGCGTAGCGACACTCCGATTCACCGCGGAAATCCGAAACGTTGTTTTCAGTAGCGGGGCCATTAGAGTCCATAAATTATGTGGAATCGGGTTCGTGCGTGAAGTCCGAATCCTCCTACGGCGTGGACTGGTTAAATGCCAAATTTATTAGTGGGCGTTGCAGTGAAAAGACGAGGAATGCGCTTGGACGACAACGTTTCCGCGTCAAGCGGACGCCAAACATCGCGCTTGGAAGGATTCTCGCGGCGGTGGAACTCCAACGAAGTCGATGCTCGCTCGCCGGTTTTTATGCTAGTCGTTCTTTTGCTCATAGCATGGCCACTCAAGGCTGACACACGTAAGTGCAGGCCTGGTTGGAACTGTAGCTGTGTCGTAGTCGATATTCTTTCGTTTAACTAGTTTATTTAGGTGCTTTTATCTGTTGTGTCATATTCCTCGCTTTTTAGTTGTAACGTTCTGTCTTTTTTCAGAGGTAGAACTTCCTTCTGCGCCGGATCGATCGCTCTACGACGACACTGAATTGAGCTATTTTGGAGTTAACGACGAGCAGCGATTGTTTAGGTAATCCCGGGCCATAGAGCCGAATTTATTGTGTTTTTCAGACACATTATCCGAGATTATGATGTCTCGGTAAGGCCAGTTTACAATGCTTCCACCGTCGTCAACATCTTTATGGGACTCACCCTTACTCACATATTCAACATTGTAAACTGGAATCGTTTCTTGCTATTCAATGTCGCTGTTTCAGGATGAGCGGAACCAAGTTTTGGCCCTAAATGTTTGGGTAGAGCAGAGCTGGAGAGATGAACGGATTACATGGGACCCAGAAGGATACGGTAACATCAGTAAGCTAACCTTGCCTACACAATACGTGTGGACGCCGGACATCGTTTTATACAACAAGTCGGTATTTTCCTTCATTCGCAAAGAACGAGGCGTTATATCTTGGGCGAAAAAATGTTAACAAAGCATAATTTTTCAGTGCGCGCGACTTTTCGCGAGGCTTTGTCGATACGAATCTACACATTTTGAACACTGGGGACAGTAAGTTGTATCCTTAATACGATTTATCATAATTTTCTTTCAGTGCAGTGGGCTCCACCCGCGAAAATCTACTCCATTTGCAAACTCGACGTCACATACTTTCCTTTCGACGATCAGTTCTGCATTCTGGAATTCGGATCTTGTCAGTCATTACATTACCGAATGGACATTCCTGAAGTCTTTCAGGGATCTACGATCGCTCTCAACTTGATGTTCAAATAGTAGAACGTTTCGATGGTAAAGCGCCATTCACAAAGGATTCATTTACGGAAAACGGCGAATGGGAGATTGTTTCGAACAGGACACGGAAGGTTCTTCGAGGAAGACAGTCGGTGTACCCGACGATCGTCTTCGAGATGCATTTGAGGAGAAGGGTGCTGTACTTCATGTACAACATTGTTGCCCCGTGCGCGATGCTCTCGGTTTGTTCTCCCGCAAAGCCTCTTCTTCTGATCGACAAGACGTTGCAGATTTTGACCATGATGCAGTTTATGCTTCCTTGCGAAAGTGGGGAGAAGGTCACCCTAGGACTAACCGTCCTCCTCGCGTATTCCGTGTTCAGTTTTAACATCGCCGAGAATATGCCTGAAACTTCGGAGGTCATCCCTCTCATAGGTACTTTTGAAAGTCGGTCGTCGGCAGTAATAACTTTCTTTAAGCAATATATCTTATGTCCATCATGGGTATTTCGGGTAAGTCACGAGTCGCCTCTGTTTTTAAGAGTGCACGGGGATCAATAGCTTTGCACGGGATGAATGTTTTTTATTTGGGACAACCTGATTCTCACGTAATATAATATGCTTTCCGCATTCGTCGCGCGTTGAATCATAATCTGTTTTCCTGAATTATAAATTTACTTCGCGTTTTAAAGCTAGAAATTCAGAATATCGATGTGCTTTCAGGGGGCTTATAAATAGTATTTAAGTGTACTTTAAGTGTTATTTTTAACTTTTAACTTTAATTTTTAAGTGTTATTATTTTGTTATTTTTTATCTTTAAGTTAGGAATAAATTTAGGTATGAGCGTTTGCCTTTCGGTGATCGTCCTTAACATGCGACATGGAGCCGAGCACAAGTGCAAGTGAGTTGCACTAGCTGGTTTACGTATCTTAAAAACTCATTTAGCATTCCAAAATGGCTCCACTACGTAGGATTCCGCATTCTAGGAAAAGTTTTTGGAATTGGAGAGAACAAAATCAAAAGAACAATTACGCTGAGAAGGGATGCGACCAGGGACCTGCTGAGTCAGAGCTTGGTGAGTGTGTTATACGGAGATCCCAGCAAAGGAGTTATTTTCCAGGTCGATCGAGTGGAAGCGGACCAGCAGTTCGATCAGCTGATGCAGCACTGGAGTCAGTTGTCCAACATTTTCGACCGCTTTTTCTTCTGTTGCATTTTCCTGATGACGACCACGTCGACCGTTCTCCTCTTGATCCTCTGTCCTCGGTTCAGTGAGAGAAACTTTGAGTTGTTGTGATCTGTCTCTTTTCCGCTTGTTTTGAATTGATTGGTACTATTTGTTTTTAGCGTAAATACAGCTGCCTTAAAAGTCCTCAAGAGCACTACGACGAACTCGGTGCAAATCATTATCGATGCACAGGTAAAAATTAACGTTTCTTTTTGTTTGATATTTTGAGAAATATGTTGTGCTATTGGTTCACAGTTATAATCTGACACATCTTCATCCAGTCACAACTTGGTTTTGCTACAATTTCATCTAGAACCTGAGATCAACATCACTGACTAGTTTTTCCTAATTGAAAAATTAGCATTTCTTTTTGCTTAATATTGAGGGAAAGACATTGTGCTGCTGGACAGGCTCTTAACATGTTTTGGGGTGTTGGTACACACATCTGTGTTTAACTTTAGGACAAGTTGCGCATTGTTGATAAGCTTGAATATTTCCCTAATTTTAAATGCTTGAAACTGCTTCTTAGCCAAGACGGTTTTCTCTGGGTTGGATTTAAGCACAATGTTTTGGAATGATCCATCCAATATACCAGGAAGCCAAATTATGTTTCACTATCTTGTCGAAACCATTTATCGATTTGGCGGCAGCTATGTTTTACAGGCAAACGTGTGCTTTGTGGAGAGAGAACAATACCGTGATACCTTTGGCGAGTAATTCTTTTCATAGTAAGTCACTAGTTTACGGACTATGGAACGTAAAACAAAACATCTAAAGCTTATTCCAAGTTTTTTGGTAAGAAAACTAACATTCCCGCATAGCCATCGTCCAGCATGCTTCTTGGAGGCGCGAAGCGCCGAATTTATTGTGAAACTGAAGTCTAGCGCAATAGCGCGCTCAGCCCCGTTGATAAGATATATATGTGCACATTACATTCTGGCCCTCAGCTGCTTTCTTATGATTTAACTGGTTGCCGAGCAATTTGGGATCGTACCTTATAGATCGGTGTAAGTCAGATCGCCTAGCTTTTTCAGCTTCTTTTCCCATCTTCACGTTAGGAGTCCTTTCAAAAGAAAACGAAGAGAATCTCTTCTTCAAATCTTTTGATTGGGCGTTGCTGGGAATTCAAATGGAATTTCCATAATTCGCCTTCGAAAACAACCCTCTTCGTCGTTCGGCCCCTTAGCTCCTTCGCGCTTTCCTAGCGTCATCCGTCAGAATTTCAATTTTTCTCGCTCAATTGGCTCGAAAATAATAGAATTGAGATTTGTTTACATTCAATCGCCTTCGATTCTCCGCTTCCAACTTCAGCTATTGGTCACTCGCGTCCGAGCTTGGCGCCCCAATGCCCCAATCCGTCTTCTGTGCTTCTGCAAGACCCTCGAGCCGAGGGCGCGCTCCGCCTGACATCCCTAACTTCGTTTCCTTCGATTCAATTTGTGAGAATTCATGTTTGACAAAATCGTTTCATTCGATTATAAGCGCGCGGTGTACGTCGGCGCTTCTGCCGCAGAGATTCGAAGATGTCAATCCCAGATTGCCGACTTGGCGACACGACTCGCGCTTCCACTCTCCCTCGCTTAATACTTTCCTTCTCGCTTTTTGGTACGGCCGACAACTAGTTAACATAAGAACCAAACTATGCGCATTAATTGTTTTTGCTCAGTCCAAGCGACTTCTTCCCTCCTCACACACTCTTAACCCTCGAGGATTCGTGTGAGAAACCTCTTCCCACATTTCCGCACTAGTCTTAACATCTTTTAATGCACTCTTAAGACGTTGTCCAAGCACTTCTTTCGCACGTTTTGTGGAGTTCTCAACTTTGAGCGCCGAAATATAATCGCCCCTATTCCTCTGCACGCGCCTAATTCAGAGGGCCATCGATTTAGGGTGTCAATGGAGTCGACGAGGGAGGGTTTTCCGAGAGTAGTCGTTACATCCGCTTTCGAATTATGAGATCGGCTAATTGCATTATGCAAGTCATCCGTCCTCTAAGGCGCTTTTTGCTTTTCGCCGAACCGCGCAGCAGGCCTCAGGCGTTTCCGGGATATTCGGCAGAAGCTGCATAGGACGAGGAAAATGAAACGTTGGTAGGTCGAATTAAGGATTCCCGCGATGGCGTGTCGTCCTCATGTTAGCAACTCTCTATTTTCTATCTTCCAGATGCACTTCGTACTTCTAGCTTCTCTCTTCTGTTTCGGGATTTTTTCGTTATCCACGGCGGCCGACGCTTCGACCAACGAGGTCAACTTGCATCGCGCGAGATGCAGCGCGTTCTCCGAGCAAGCCGTCACGAAGTGTCTTCAGGCATGTTACTCATTATGTATTCAAGTACCATTTCCACGGTTTAGCCAATCCTCAAGTACGCCTCCACTCTTCAAGAAAAAACGGGTGCTGTCCAATTTCCAATCCAAGGAGGAAATATCTTCAAGGAGCTCTGCAGCATTTATCTCCAATTTAAGGTTGGTTGTTCTCTGATATTAGTTTTACCAAGTTTAAAATACAGCCGAACGATCCTCTTGTTTTTGAGTTGTAGGAAGTATAAAGTAAGGTGGGAAAATGTGTGTGCAAACCTTTATTTTGTTTCCCTAAATGGAAACTATTTTCAGGAGTGCACAAAGTCTATCACTTGCCACAGTATCTCTATTGACGCTGTCGATGCCAGTTATGGATATATGTGCGGGGCCGGCTACCAGCTTTTCGAGGATCACTCGGAATGTTTTGCGGAGGTGAGTTTTAACAATTTACAAAATGCTCGTGGTGTTCAGCCAACAATATAGTTAATTGTAAGAGATAGCTTTAGATCGAGCAGATTCAAGAATACATTGCGTGCAAGAGTGCGGCAAGCATTGCAATGGATGATGCAACGAAGACAAAGCAGGACAACTTGGAATCGTACTTTCGAAACCTGTGCTCGGTTATGGATGAGTACCTTCGCTGCTGCCGACCTTTGGTCAACCGCAAATGTGGCCCTGAGGCTTGGAACCTCGTTTCTCAAGTCACCATGGAGAGCTTGCAGGTACCGACTGTCGTCTTCATCTTATTTTTCTACATTTTCAGGTCACAATGCCGACGTGCGAGATTAGGAAATCTTTAATGTAACTGTTCCGGACAATATTTATTTTGTTAAGTAGTAAGCAATAAACTTGAGCACTGTCAAAAGGCTGAGTCACCTCAAAAGAATCACCTAAAACCATGAATAAGAATCTACAAACCTTCAGAGGATAAATGGGTATGACTTCATGCGCACTTTTGTTTTCAACTTACCGTTTATTGTCCCTTTGTTGTGAAGAAGACCAGCTATTTGATCCAGTTCTAAGAAAACGCGAACGAAAGGGTAAGTAACTTCTAAGGAGACGTAACTTCTAAGTAACTTCTAAGGAGACGCTTGACTATTGTACTATCTCTGCTTTCTTGTGGTAACGTCACAGCCAATAATTTCTCAGCTCACAGTATTTATTTTGCAGGACCACGTGGGTACCTCACTCGCAACTTCCATTTCTTGGTGGGTGTACTAAGACGATCCGCAAAATTTTAATGATGTCATAATGCGGTAACGTATTCCGCGGTACCCGTTTTTTATAAATCAAGTTTAATGGACGGTGGAAACGCTTATTGGTTCAGTGGCTGTTTATAAAATTAGGGTTTTCCGAAATCCTGCATAATATCAATCCAAATCAAGCAAATGATCGGTACACAGTTTGATTCCAACACATTAGTGAATTCGTGAATTTCCTTTCGTCTATGGTCACTTTTCAGTGTTGTCAAATCTTAAAGTCTTCTGTGTTTAAAACATTTTAAGAATAATGTCTAAAATGATAATGTAGAATAGGCCACCGCATAAGCATACGTCTTTAAATTTATAAACAGGAAGTGATGATGATGCATAATTTATGCGAACTTTGGGTACGTCATTCAATCAGGCTACTACTTAAAGGCAGGTGAATGTGTACGCTTGAAATCCAATAATTACGCCCTTCTTGCCATATTCCGAGTGTTCATTTATGTTTGTAAACAACTGATTCTTGTTTCTTTTATGTCAACTACGTTTATTACACAAAAATATATTCTTTACACAGGGTGTTTCAGTTCTGACTTGTTTGTTTTCGGGCTATAACATTTCACCCCCATTTTAGCAAAACCTGGGTTTTTCGGAATCAGGAGAACGGTGCAATTTTAGTGTTGTCAAAATGTCTGGGCTTCGATAAACTTTTAGAAAAAAACCAAACGGTAAGGGGCTGTTTGAGGTCAAAATGAAGAATTTGCAAAATTTGCGTACACTTTCACGTCTCAAGTATAAAAATCAGACACGCGGAAAGGCCGAGCTGTCTTTTATGTGCCATTTTGCGGTGAACGTTTAAGCGAGCCGGATGTGCTCGAAAACTCTCGTTGTGCTGTTTTCAAGCTCACGAACGTTTGAAAATATCCAAATTTAGCATGAACGGACAGCTTACACCCAGACTATTCTGATAATGTGTCATTTTGCGGAAAAATTTCAACAATTACGTTACAAACAAGAAGTTCAGCATCAGACAGACATTTGTAAAACATAGATATTTTGATATCACTAAAGTTGTATCGTTCTCGTGATTCCGAAAAACCCGGGTTTCGCTAAAATCAAACCTATAGGTGAAAAGTTATGGCCGGAAAACAAACTAAATCTGAACTGAAACACCCTGTATTGTGAGATCAGTTTCATTGATATCTTCCAAAAGAACAATCTGATAGTTCGCCTGGAGACCCGAGAGAAAACTCGCACACCATTTAAGTTTTGTTTTGATTCGAAGTATCAAGGCTATTAAATATTTCACAAGACCCTTATGGCTACAATAATATTGAATTAACAAACCTGCTTCCATATATTAGACGTTGCACAAGCTCGGTATTGATTGAGAAATGCGAAACTCTGTTTCCGGCTACGAAACGTGCCAGAAAGCCAGCTTGCTCCTGCACGACGTTGCGTGGCTTCCTTTTGACCAAGAATTGGCTTCCCGAGCGGCTTCCTTATGACCTGATAATGTCTCCTACCGTGTTCTCAAGAGCCTCGCTCTTACCCTCACACAACCTGTCTGGGATCAGTCATCATCAGTCACCCGATCAGTCATGTCTGGCAAAATCCTTTACAAAATAAAGGCTAACGATCCAGACGTGTCCGTCGTGCTGTAGCACTTCCATCGGCTATTTGACGCAGATTTGACGCAATCAGATCGTGGCGGGACCCACCGTCATGCCAAATCGGTTTGCCGCAATTTGACGCAGGGATTTACCGATCTGCTGCGCGGCAAATCCGTTTCTGATCGTCTGTTTTGGTGCGTATGCGTGCCAATCTTGCTGATACTCGCTTTACGTCAATTCTTCGTCATGTACACCATAAATAGGATCGAAATGAACATCTTGGGCACGTTCGGCGATCGGGATATGGTGGAGGCTGTTGAATACGGATCGGTTGGGCCGTTTCGGGAGAGTACGGCAACCACTTGGTCGTGTTGTTTGGACTGTAGACATAGATGGTCATGTTTAAAGCAAGGGCAGCCATTTGAAGTTCGAAGTCGATCATAAAAGTGCGATTCATCCGGAGACTTTTTCTGGGCCAAATATGCAAGAAATAGCATTGATTTGCGCCTTCTCGAAGTCGACTCGAAATTTCGGCTTATCGATGTCGCTTTCCACTCGAATCCAGGCTTCTTTTATAGTCTTGTAGATGAATTCGTATTCATTATCCTTGTTGAACATACGGTCATAAAGCCCTAGCACTTGTCTCGCGTTATTCGGAGACGTCTTGAACGTAGCATCGCAAACGATTACATCGCTATGAGCAGCCAAATGAAGATCTCGATTTGCATAATAGATGTTTAGGTATTCCTTCTTCACAGTATCTCGGTCTCCTAATTGGATCTGATTCACTCGGTAAATATCCCAGGTCATAGGCTCGCAATGATTGCTATGATCCGATTTCAAAGAGCGAAGCGGCTCTCCCAATTCAATGGGGTTCAAACTGGTAAAAGGTTCAAATCGACCGGAACCCGTCTGGTCTCCCCAAACTGCCGTGATTGTCAGCCGATCGAGTCAGTTCAAAATCGGTTTCTAAAATCGACTTTTGCGCGTTGTAGCATTGAATTCCCAGGTTATCCAAAAACTCTCAGGAAACTCAATCTACTCTTGACCGCCGGCGCCTCGTCGCCACCCTGACCTTCGTCTATTCCGTTTTTTTCCGGACAAGCAATTTATAGTTTTTCTCCCTGTCTTCCTCGACCCTCCCTTCCCGATCTCGATTTATGTATCGAATTCTTCCCGTCACAAGGAGGAGTAAACGTCTCAGCGAATATTTCTTTTCGAAAATTGTGCCTTTATGGAATTCGCTGCCTAAAGTCATCGTCCGAGCTAAGAATGTATTAGCGTTCAAGCGAAAGGTGAGACAATGGCTCTCTTGAAATCTGTTAGTTTGTGTTTTTTTTGTTCCGTCCGTCTATGTTGAGATGGGAAAATTGCGAGATATGCACCTTTCCCGATTACTGTTACGCTATTCTTGTTATAGGTTCAGGTAGTCAACGATGCGTCCTTACCAGCAGTTCTCAATGATTTCCGAATGCTCACGACACAACTGCTCTATGGACCACTGCAGTTTAATTTAACCAAGAACTTTTCTGAAAATCACATTTTTGATCTATTAGCAATGTGTAAAGTCAACATGGGCGTGGGCGACGCCACAGCTTTACTGAACATTTTCATTCTAATATTCCTCTCCGGAAATAATTCAGGCAAGACAACAAAATTGGTTTCTTAAAGGTTACTATACATATTGCGCGCGGCCGAAGGCCGCGCGGATTTGAGTTTCAATTCTGGGGGCGCTCATACATTTATTTTTGGTCGCATCGATTCTTAGGTGCTATATTTCAAGTTTTAGACGCTTATCGCTTTAGCTCTCGGAGATCTGGGCAACTGCCTTGGCGTTTGTGGGCGTAGACCGTTTCTTCACGTATTCCGACATTCGAGTCCAATGCGCTACGCCAGTAGAAACCTCTTGGTCATGTGCGTGCAAATCTTATCTTGGCATAAGAGAGATCGGAAACCTGTGGCCGCCCGCAATCCAGATGGTCATGCGCCTTGAAAGGGCCCATTGTGTGATTTTCCCGATTATGTATAAGTCTTATACAAACCTAAAATCTTTCGTTGTTATGCTTCTTGCAACCTTTTGTGTTGTCATTTGTCTTCTCGTGGGATACGTCAATTCTTGGCTCAACCGTCATTATTCGGTAAAGTTCGGGCAGGTGTAAACAGTGGCAGTGGCAAGTGGCAGTGTAAAAAGTGGAAAGTGGCAGTAGGTTTTCCGCCAGTAGCAGTGATCAGCCGGTGGCAGTGGATTTTCTGCGGGTTTTCCGCTAGTTTTCCGCGGGTGGATTTTCCGCCAGTAAAGAGAATTGCACATAATCGTTGACTTTTTTGGTTTTGTTGTGTTTTGTAAGCGCCTTAATAAAAAACATCTTCAATATTACCGCAAACCCACAATTTAAACTGAATTGCTATTTATGTAAAAGTGATGCTGAACTACAACACAAGGTGTCCTTGTAAGATCAGTGGTTTCAAAAATTCTTATTAGTTGCCACGGAATGTCATATTCAATTTTCCGTTTACCTGGACTAACCAGGCTAGCCTTTCGAGTGTCTGTTATCGCGTAAATTGTATTGTGTTCGGCAAGGGTAACTGAGGACCAGACCACAACAGATATTACGCAACAACGGGTACTCAGGCCTGCATCCGCGTCCGCTCGCCTCGTCTCTTCCTGTGGCCATGCTCACAAAAGCTGTTGTTTGTTTGCGGATTGACTGTTTGTGAAGTAATTACATACGTTCTAAACAGCACTCTGGTGTCAGGATTATCCTGTCCGGACCCCTCCCCTATCAGTGGCGCATGTCAACCTTCTGCCGCGTTTGGACAACGCAAACACTCATTACCGTTCCACTCGGCGGCCCCCCGTCGCGGGTGGCAAGCTCCTCAACTGCTCTCATTCTCTACGACTTTCACAGGTCAGCGGAACTATTCGTCGATTCAGCTCATCGAAAACTCAATCGGTTCTTCGCAATCTTCGTCCCAGGAACGTGCGTTTTTTTCGATCTTGTCCAACTGCTGCTTGAAGCCTCGTAATCGTCATTTTCAATCTAAAAATTCAAAACAGCGTCGTCACTGCCGCACTTACGTTTCTCCATAAATCCTTCCGGAGCACCAGGTGTTGTCCCCCGGTCGCTCTGGTCTGTCCACCTGCCGATCCCCGTTCATTTAAATTGCCGGCGGCAAATTGTGATTTGCGGTTTATTTGCGGCTTTTACCCCTTGTGCTACCGCCTCTCGATTGTCCTTTTGTAACCAAAACATCTTGTTCCCCCGTCACCATTTGATCGCATTTATGCCAATCCGCTTGACACTGCTGATACCGTAAGCCTTCACAGGAAGAGCGAACCACAAAGTTCTCTGCGCATTCGGAACTACTTGCGTCACGGCGGTTACCGTGAGTGTTTATCGACTTCTGCGCGTAAAAGGATAATTTATGAAGCAAAAAAAGTTCGCTATTCAAGGCGGCGTTGAGTCATAATTCTCTTTGAGTCGTTGAGGACATCTGACAAGGTCATTCATTTCCGACCTCCCTGCATCCTTGCGACCCAATATTTCTCTCTGCACCTCATTAGTGCTATCTCCGTTTCCCACCTTTGTTCCGCACCTCAAAAGGCCACACGCGTTCGCGTCGCTTGTTTACAATAAACGCATTAGAATTCCCCAGCGGCCGTTTCCTTCTTGGCACCCGCTCGCTTTTGTACTCGCCGGCCGACGCGTCCATCGGCGACTTCAGTTGTTGACAAGCGCGTTCTGGCAGGTTTTTATAAAACACCGATTAGTTCTCCTCGATCAGTTTATCCTCCTCTTGGCATGTAGATCTCTAGACCGCCAAGGATTAATTACTATGTTTTTTTTTTATTTCGGAACGATTTGGCATCGAAAATCTCCTCTGGTTTTTGAACTCAAAGGCCGGGGGAAAAAAATGTAACGCTTACGACGCCTGTCTCAGCAACACGATCGGTGTTCGCAAGTGTTATTTTCGTTTTAATGGCATTCATAAACTCGTGCACTAATAGGGTACTTGTGGAGAACGTAACAATTAATAAAACGCTTCCTAGAGTCTTAGTCGTCACCATCCTTTCGGGCTTCGTCCTTTCTGATTCATTCCACAGGTCTTCTTTCCACTTTCGCGAGCAGCCATTTTCGTTGCGTGGGTCTGAATTTCAAATTCTTTGCAGCCTTTGAGGGTCAAAAGGCTTTCGATTTCGCGAACCAATCGACCGCTGATTCGATTCTTCGGGCGTCGCGTGTTCACATAAATTTTCCTTTTATAGTTTAGTCGTTTTGGGCGCCCTAATTGTGTTCGGGCCATTCGGCCGCTTCCTCGTCACAATCCGTCGGACGAGTGTTAAACGACGCAATCAATCGAATTACGCGCGGATCTCCCCATTTGTCCTCTTGTTCGCCATTCGCTCGCCGTTCCGCTGCTCCATGCTATAACCGTCGACGGTTCTGTCAACTCACCTGTCCTAGTCCTCGGATCCTTCCTCCCTGGTTCCCGAACCCTCCGTGATCGATCAATCACCGTGCACGTGGGAAGCTTCCTGCGCTGTTTTGCTCGGGGCGATCATGCTTCGCTCCACCAAGCCCCCACTTAGGCATCTAATCCGACGAATCCCTTTGCGTTCGTTTTGTCCGCGGCGACCTTTCACGCGAGCCGACCATGGCGGGCGTAACCTTCTGTTTGCTTTGCATAATTTTATGGACGACAGATTCCTTCGGGCGCTACACTCGAACAGCGTATCGTATTGATTCGAATGAGCCCCACTACTGCTGCAACAGCAGATGGTCCTCGGTTCAAGTACGCATCGCCGCATCTGTCGACTCCAATTACCCTTTTCCTGTTCTTCGTTTCCCGCCAAAAACGGGCTTTTGGACGCCTTTGGCGAAACGCAGTGACCTGAGCTGAGAGCAGCCAAACTTCGCCGGTTTCCGTTGTCCCGCGGTAATTATGCGTGCGACGACCTTCGCGATCTCCGAATTTCGCTCGTTCCGCGTGTCACTTATCTGATCACGCGTTCTGTTCTTATTGCAATCGTCCCTTCGATCGCTCTCATTTGTTCTCCTTTGCAGATTCTTTATGAATACGAACGTAAACACGACTGGTAACGGGAATTCGACGGCTGCGTATTCATGTAACCAACACCCGTCCACCTCGAACGACGACTTTTCGAACTTTTTGACTTATGGTGCGGTTTCTTTTGAACCGCAGTACTCTGCGAATTCCTACTACAACTTCACGAAGCAGGACCAAAATCTTAATTCGTAAGTGTTATATGCAGTCTTTCTCCTGTTGACTTCCCTCTTTCAGCTTACAACCTTCTCTTCGGAACCATTACTTCAGCTCGGGTCCAGTACAAAGCTTTCAGAAGAACTACACGAATGTGTGGGTTCAAGGCTGCCATGGGGATCGCGGGGGTTTTTCGGGACCCGGTTCTACCGTATCCTCCCACAATGGATCTCCAGCCCACTCCGTAATCTCGCATATCTCCAGGCATTCAACTACCTCTCAACTCACCGTTGTCACAAACATTAGCCCTATCGCTTACTGTGGCAGTTCGTTAAGCGCTCCAGAGGCCGAGAACATCGACCCACAATACGAGCAAAAAGCGCTCCCCATGGCCATAGATCGTTTATGCCAATCTTTGGAAAATAGACCTTTGGAAGTTGTAAGCCTTACAGTTTTGCACATCGCCACTTATATCAGTTTTGCAGGTTCAAGAAGTTCAATATTTAAGGCAAATTTCTCAATGCGCCTCGCGATATAATTTCATGGAATTCAAGTGTTCAAGGTTATCGGAAGTCGTAGACCGTAGTCACATAGGGCAGCTTCTTTTATACATCTTGAATCGATGCAACAGTATTATTAGCCAATATCGTAAGTACCCCAACAGTGTCCCAAACGACCCTTACCAGGTTAGTGGTATATTGTGTTCCATTTGCAACAACACCAATTTCAGGTTCTTAGACGATTGTGGAAATTGCTGGGTTTCCTGGTCCGCTGTGACATTTGTACCGATACGCTGCTCAAGATGAAGAGGGAAATCGGACTACAGAACCTTCTTCAGTGCATTCTGGAAGCGATCAAGTAAGTTATGTGACAGTCGCCTGGATCCTCGATTCGGTTTAGCTTGCAAGGAAGTCATACTCCATACACGATTCTGGTGTTCCGCCGGCTATTGGAGAGTAGGCACGGGTCGGAATTTCGACAGTGCTCTCGGATAAAGCCAGCGATCGAGGTTCTTCTTAACTATCTTCCGAACTGCCACCGAGCCGAAACACCGAAGCAGAGCGCTATTGCAAGCGGAAACAAGTTCGAAGTGATCGATTGCTGCCGAATTCTGATGAGTGCCGAGCAGCGTACCGGGAAGCTGGCAAAGGACGATCCTACGCACTTCCTACGGAAGAAGTTTGTCGAAATGGGTGGGGTCGACAGGATGCTTGAAATAGTCCGCAATGACGTCGAGGAACCTGTCCTCTCCGCGGCCACCGGCGCCCTGAAGGCAATCGTAAAGATGAAAGGCAGCGAGCAGGTCGCGGAGAGCATGGTCCGCAAGGGTGCCATCCAGCTCCTGGCAGATCGGCTTGACCACGGTTCGCCCATCTTAGTGCAGAATTGCCTGATTTGCATGGCGAACATATGCGATCAGAAGGTGGCATTGGAGACGCAGCCCATCGAGAAGCTGGCTATTTCCCAAACGATAAACGTCATTGGCACAAGCGACATCCAGATCGACCAGTTCGCTTCCGCCTTCCTTGTAAACGTTTCTACGATCCCCAAGTTCAAGGAAGTGGTAATTCGAAGCGGGGCCATCAAAACACTACTCAGGATCATCAACCAACACGCTTTCACCTTCTTTTTGGAAAAGGTCGATTTTCGCAGAGTTTTCTCGAAACCTTACGTCGACGTCCTCGACAACTCCATTCGCGTCATCGCCTATCTTTCGCGGAACATTGGACACGCCGCCGCTCAACAAGTCCAGCTTGAACTTTCTACCTTCGATGACTCTCTCCAGCTCCTCGCAAATCTTGTCAAGGCTCAACCTAAACCATCAACGGCCCTCTGCAAATCTGCTCGAAAGTTCCGTTTCCTCTCCAGAGAAAATCTCATTCAGCTCCGACGCCACGTTCTCCTGATTGTCCAAAGAAACCTTCAGATGTTTGACGGACACAATCCCTTCAAAGAACGCTTGGCTAATTTCTCGGAAGCCTATGTGTTCCCTCAGGCTGCGTTTGACATGATTTATGAACTCAACGATGCTTTGGTGAGCTTCAACTATTCAAACCTAAATAAACTAAGAAAGATGTTTGTTTCAGATTAGAATTCAATCAGAGGGAGATTTAACGCACCCGTCAATCCTTTCGGAAAAACAAGAAATCAAAAAGCTTCTCTTCAATGTGGCGATTCCTTTAGTCGAAGATTTCTCTAAAAGAAGCGAATTCACAAAGGGAATCACGACTTGTTTCCAAAAGGAACATTTCGTTTCCTTCTTCGCTTCTTTCGGGCGCCACGACATTCAGTCGGAATTGAAATTGGTCGAATTCTGTCGGGGATTCGCCACAGCGAGCAAGGTCGGAGATGCCTGCGTCGAGATCTACTGTTCGGCGTTTCCACTGAATGTGATCGAAGGAATCGTTGGGAGAATACCGAAGAGGACCCTGGAGATCAGCAACGCTTACGAGCTGCTGGTGGCACTGGACATGAACCCTTCCGGCGGCTTCGATCCGAGCGATTCGATGGAGATGGACTGCATGTCATAGTATAATAGCAGAAAAGATCAGAGTTCTACGATTCTATCTACATCACGAAAAACTGGAAGTTGTGAAGCATGCAACGCGAACCTCAGCTGGAACAAAGAAATGAAATGTCTTCGTTTATGTGAGAGTAGGGCGAGATTGTGAAATTGTACGGGTGTACACAATAAAGAGCGAAAGCTGCTATTAAATGAAGGCCAACTTGGATCACAACATGTATACAGTTCGATTCCTTCTGGTCCGGGCTACCAGTAGTACTGTTCGTCGTTCTCTTCTCCGCTTCTAAAAGAAAACATCACGCCATGAATCTACTTAAGCCAACTGTCAAAGGTGCTGATGGGCATGCAGGTGAAGTGAAGAACAAATGGTTAGAGGGATAAAGGATATGTAGTTGTATGCTGTAAACGCTCGTTTATCGATATCGTAGTATCAACAATATTAGGATTAGAATTTAGAAATCCGAAAACTGTAATGACGATACCAAAAAACCGAAATCCCAAAAATTATAAAAGGAAAGCGGGGAGGTGGAAGAGAATGCTTTGGTTGAAGGGATAAAGAGATGGTGAGAAGCGTGGGTGGAAGAGGGGAAGAAAAAATTACTTATTTCCGCCGCTCCTGGCCTGTGCAGGCTGGAAGATCGAACTGGAGCCCATCAGATTATGAATGTACTGCCCGAGCACTTGGTTTTCTGATCGCAGTTTCAAGCTTTCCTCTTTCACGTTGTCCACCCGTTCACTGAGATCTGAAAGTTCGGAGATTACATCTGCGCAAGAACAAGTAATTTGCAAAAGTGGCGTATGCACGGAATGAACAAAAGCATGCTCGCCTTCCAACATACCATTGAGAGTGTTCTGGAGTTCGAGGACGGAAGCAATTAGACGCGCCTTCTCTTCTTGGTCTTCGGACTCTTCGCGTGGAAGTGGCTGCGCCGGCTTCGCCTTTCTAACGCTCTGATCAAGCGAAGATGGCACATTATCTAAAAGCGCATGGAACTCTTTAAACAAATAAAGGCTGTCAGCTCACCGTCGTCCGCGAGAGGAATGTCATTGGCTTCGGAAACCATTCTTCCCATGACCCTGCAAAGATAAGATTATTTACTTGAAATGGAGAAATAATGGAATGGCACGAACATCACTATCATAAATAGCGGTCGCTCGAACTTGACAGACGGGCTATGGAAGGAAATGGAAAAGAAATAGATGTTTCTAAGCGGAGGGCGGCATATGCGATCGATTGGGGAGACAACGCCGCCCAGCCAACCCTCCAGCGATTGGGCTGACGCGGCGATTTGCTGCTGTCGGCTGCGTAATAATTGGCCGCGTGGTGCACACGAGGAGAACAAGTTTCGGGATTGAATCGATTCACGCCGACTATCGTTTTTTTTTGTGATTTTGTGTTTTCGTCCGCCCTCTTAAACCGCGATTCGTAGTCCATTTTCACCTTTGATTTCCTGGAACATTGCCTGATTCGCTGAGCTCTAACGCCTTGAAGATTTCACGTAACACACCAAAATCACCCGGAAAGTCACCTTCGCGTTTTGCAGCCGTCTCTCAACGCGACGCCCCGACTACATATCTGGTCGAACATGCGAAGTTTCGCATTATTGACTGTATCGGTGACGACGCGACTCTGGCTGTCGGCCAACGAGACGACGACAGACGCGCGTGGCCGGCCGGTCGGGTCTGAAACCGGAGCTCCGATGGTGGGGCGTCTGTGGGTTACATGCAGCGTCTGTCTACGCGTTTCAGACGTCTAGTCTCGAATCCGAATATCCGCGAGTTTCCTTTGCTTACGCGTCATCTCGATTCGTCTTCAACTATTTAATCGCGATTCTCTTGCAGTCCGCCCTCGAGATGATCACCGACGTGCAACTCGGAGTTATGGCCAACGTCCTCGGCATCGGAATGTTCCTCCTGGTCGTCCTCTTCCACTACATCACCGCCAACAACGCCCGCCGCGTTTCCTCCAACGCTTCCTCCGGCTCCAACTGAGAAGTCAGTCACACCCGCTGTGATGCGCGTAGAATTCGTCCGAATTCTCCATTTTCTGCAGTTTTAATTTATTTGTCGTTATTGTAAAGACGTCTAATAATTGTGATTTAATAAAAGGGTATAATTTACGTTATGTGTTTATCCACGGAAAGACGATCTTCTGTCGTCGCGTTGATGCTACCTGGGCCATTTATTTTAATATTAATCTGGTATTTTGATTTTCAGTTTCAAACAGTAAATGAGCCAGAATTTCCAGCGGCCTGGAGGCTTCCCTGCAACTCAGAGATCCGCTTATCCGGCAGCCGGTAATGACACGTCATCTGTTGTGTTGTAATAACTCGGTGATTTCAGGCACATCGGCCGGTACTTCGTCATTCGAAGGATTTCACCGTTCTCAGCATCGTCCTGGCGGTGGACTGAACAGCGGCTACAATACGCCCGGGGGACGATCGGTGTACAGCACAACCTCCACGAAGTGAGACGTTTTCTAGAATTCTCGGGACTTATTTCCTCTGCTTCAGTTTAACAGGTCGAGTCGGCTGCTTGACCGCCGTGAAAATGACCGCTCACGCAAAGTTGAGTCGATTCTTCCGAAGATTGGTGCGTTTCCGCCAAATGGACTTCGAATTTGC
Source organism: Steinernema carpocapsae (assembly GCA_000757645.3). Taxonomy (NCBI): domain Eukaryota; kingdom Metazoa; phylum Nematoda; class Chromadorea; order Rhabditida; family Steinernematidae; genus Steinernema; species Steinernema carpocapsae. Next base: position 5,839,289 of record AZBU02000005.1, read on the forward strand.
CGCTTGGCAAATGCTTTACCTGCTGATTCATCCTCAGAAGGTCTACAGAAATTTCATGTACCGTAAAAGTGAGTTTTCTTACCGTCATTTGTGATAATTCGCACATATCTTTAGGGGCAAAGGACCAGTGGGCTCGAGACGATCCTGCTTTCCTTGTGCTCATAGGCGCAGCGCTGGCAATCACCAGTGTGATCTTTGCCCTGATCCTGAACCTCTCCTTCGGAGCGTTCATCTCCTGCACCTTGTGGGTCGTCTTCGTCGACTGTATCGGTGTCGGTATCTTAGTGGCTACGACCTTGTGGTGAGTTCCGTGTCCAGCTCATTTTGATACTTATCAATTTGGTTTGCAGGTTCGTATCGAATCGATTCTTGCGGCGTGTGGATGACCAGGATGTGGAGTGGGGCTACTGTTTCGACGTTCATTTGAATGCTTTCTTTCCCATGCTGGTACTCATCCACGTTGTGCTTCCGCTGGTGTTCTCAGGGCTGATCGATTATGACAACTTTTTCGCGGGCTTGCTCGGCAACACCATATGGTTTGCAGCCGTGATTTACTACATTTACATCACGTTCTTGGGCTATACGGGTTAGTACAGATCTAGAAAATCCTTTTTTTACTTTGTTTTTTAGCTTTGCCGATTCTGCAGAAGACCCATATCTTCCTGTATCCGATCACCTTCATCTTTATTTTCTACGTGGCCACCGTCTTCGCCGGATGGAACATTTCCCGCACCTTCATGGACTTGTACCATATTCGCGCTACGAGTCAATCGCGCCACTGAATCTTTTGTATATAACCTTCACGTTTATGCGATTATTTCTATTTGTAAAGTAGTGATCGGTTTTGGTTCAGCATGCTTGCAAAAGAGTTTCGTGGCGCTAGTGCAGTCAGTGGGTACGTGATTGATCTTTTCGGTGTGATGTGTATAATTACGGAGCTCAAATATACTAATTTATTGGCCACGGCGCATGTCGTATCACGGTATAAAGGCATAACGTCTCTTTCGTTTGCCCATTCCTGCGGAGTAGGGCCCAGCACCCGCGCCCATGTATCCGCTGTTATGGAATCCTGGAGTACCTGAAAACGTCGAAGGTTTGAAGAGTCTTTATAGATTTTACTCACCTATAGGTCCAATCCCAGCTCCTGGGAATTGCGCCAAAATATCCAAAACGAAGAAGAAGAGAAGAAAAACAACAGCTTGAATCTTCATTCCGCACTGGAGAAGCGAAGAAAAGGATCACCTGTATGTGCTGGAGATAAGGCCAATTTATACGGAAAAATCGATTTGGTCCGCCAGAGGGGACACGGAAGAGCGCTTATTAATCATTCCCTATCAAGTCAGATGAACGCCGTCGGATTTGGATGGGAGAACACAAACCGGAACAAGAGATCAGCGAAGGTGAAAGCCGCTGGATATTTGTTTTGGTGATGATTTTGAGATTTCAAGTGGAAAACGACGAGGATGCTCTCTGTTTGACTGTGCATTCTTCCGTTTCGGGTGAAGCGTTTTCCGTTCGATTTGTTTCAGGCGGTAAAAGGGGACCAAGGTATCGTTTCTCAACAAAGGTGCGCCGTGATCAATAAAGATTCTCACGCAGCAAAAACAAATCGGCCTAGAAAACAAAGCTCAGTTGCAACAACAAAACTTTTCCCATCATATTTAATACAGGCGCTAGGCGCTCGATCCTCTACGGTCACACTTCAATCTCTGCTCCCCTAAAGCTTTGGAACCACATGTTCAAACGGTAATATGCAATTCATTCACTATTAAGTCAATTGATTACCACTAGTTTGTCCATCAAAACTGAATCTGAAATGCTCAACCAAGGACACCAAATATGTTTATGTGGTTGTTGGGGAATCCAACAGTTGGGATGTACACATAAAATGGTAGTACGGTAGACAACGAGATTCTTGCAGGCGAGGACCGGCGGTGCCTAGTCGTCGTCCTGGTCGATGGTCTGAAGGTCGACGCTGCCTTTTTTCTTCTTCTCGTTCTCCTTGATGGTCGTGAAGGGGCCTTTGACGGAGATGGCGCTCACTGACACTGAAAGCGTTCAACTGGGCGTGAATTGCGCAAACAGGCGAACCTGATTTCGTCTTAAGCGCCTTCGGATTCACGGGTTTCGGATTGCTTCCGTTGCTCGATGCGCCTCTCTGAAATCCATATAAAATCTAGTTTCGCCCAGAGAACTTACGAGCTCTTCAGTGCTGCCCACGGATCTCCCGAGGGTGCTGTCTTTCGTTATTTCCACTAAATAGTACAGATTAAGAGTGGTTAAAATCTCGCATTCTCACCGATATGGTTGATGGCCATTGCAGCGGCATCATAGGTCGACGACTTCGAGTCACTCTAAAAAGAATACTGTATCCCGCCAGGCCGGTCACCTTTACAAACCTTGCTGGACTCGGAGCGCTTGAAGGAACCCTTGTTCGCCGACATTCTGGTCTAAAAAGCGACTATGCTTCGCGTGGATTAATCGAGTGAAATGAAAATGAGAATTATGATGGGAATGGCGCGCTGGGTTGGCGCTCGTTTCCTAGGTATCGCCGCCACCCCACGTGTACGTGCCGAGATGCCGCCGGCGCTGGAAGTCACCGAATCCAATTAGTGGCGAGCGATATTTGGGAGCGAAAAAGTTGTTTGTTTCGAGAATTTATGCGGTTTAAGAATCAAGGAAACAGGAGAGACCAAGGTTGGAATGCTAGAAAACGTCTTCAAAATAAACGAAACTGGAATATCTGAAGTGTTTCTGTGAGGCCAAAACTGTTGGCCGCAGCTGAAAACGAAAACTTAATTGTGGTTGTCAATATCGACTTTTATTGGAGAGCAAAAGCCGACACCTGCAGCGGTTTTGCGAGAGTATCAGGGGCAGTTCTAATAGGCTGTTCCAGCAATTATAGAAAAATTAGTGATTGTGAACAAACCCTATAAGGGTGAAAACCTTAACTTTTTAATGGAAATTTGTGTTTTTAAGATTGTAGCTAGACTTGAGGGCAACTGAAAAGGTCCGTCTCAAGGGAACTTCAAGCGTCACTGCACAAAGTTTATAACCGATAGGAACAGTTAAGAATAAACATGCGGGGAATGGACTACAGAATATTATGCATTTATTGCAATAGCTCAATCAAATGAGCAGCTTCCCTCATAACCGCATTCGCCCTTCACAGAATCTTCGCAAATTGTTCTTTTTCGGTGATTCTGTTTTTCCAATCGCCACTATTCAGCTTTTTTTCTTCGAAACCAAGCAACATCCAAAGATAATTGAGGGTGAACAAAAACGTACTTGTGGCACTCCTTCACCTTAACATCACGTTGTTATAAATGGAGGAAAGTATTTTCACCTGGCACCAGACTTAACAAGGGAACATTCCCAAGTGTCATTCTCAAATCAAGCTCAAAATTGGTGAGTAGATAGATCTCGACGCGCTGATTCCGAAAAATATGGGTTTTGCCTGCCAATGCGAGATCTAATGTGCCTAAAAGGACATGTCTAAAACGGGAAAACCGACCGCTCAGCAGCCGTCCACCAGGTTGAAATGGCCCCCGTCTGGGACTGAAATGGCTCCTGTCTGGCGCTGCAAGTTCCGTCTCGTTCGCTCAGTTCGCCTCATTTAGGCGTAAGTGGGATCCTTACCCGTGCGCGCGTTAACTCTTGCAGAGTTCTGTAGAATCCCCTCTGTCAGAATCAGTGATGGATGGCGAGCCGGATTCGCGAGCCGGGTGAAAAGTGTTTGCGTGTTTCGCTGCAAGCCGGGTGTTTTCGCTAGCGAGGGCATCTCGCAAACACGTTCGTTCGCGTTTTTGGCTGCATTTGTGCAAAGAGCAGTGAAGAAGCAGAAAAGCAGAAGATATCTGCTGACAAACATTTGTGAAACTTTGTAATTCATCTTTTATAGCAATACACACATGTGGGCTTATCTGGAATTTGAATACCTTCAATGCGTTTATTAGGCTTGGGCTTTGACTTGCCCATGGGCAGAGAACCCAAATTCCCCCTTTAATAGGATAGAGAGTTTAACTCTCTCTCAGTGCCAAGTTCAGGCTTAGGCTTACAAACGACCGGGGACGTTCTGATGCTGGAATTTGGCTGCTTTGTCTGTTTCGCCAATGGAAACCGGGAGAATTTCGGCATGTTTGTCCTTCCAGCTCAGTATCGTTTAGGCTGTTTTCCAATCTTCTGCCAAAAAAAACTCCAGGAGAATACGTTCATGTGACTTCTGAAAACCGCTGGCATCCTCATGGCTACTGTGAGCTGCGCGAAAAAGTGTCGAAAAACTGTATTTGGAAAGATAAAACTGAATGCTACGTAAAATGGTGGTAATCTCCAATGTTTTGTACGATAATTTGTCAACTGGTAATAAAATGTGGATAAGCACAAGTACTCTTCTCACCGGTCGTAACAGGTAGGAGCACAGCGTGTTTATCAGTCCAACTCAGCACTGCCAATCGTTCGCAGTTCGAAAATTGTTGAGCACCCATCGCGCACCCATCGCACCCTTCACCCAAATTGTAGAGCGCCCATCGGGCCGGCCCGATTGCACATCACTGATCAAAAGTCGCTTTCTTCCCCTCTTCGCATATGTCACATACCCCGGCTCGCGAATTGGCGAGCCGAGCCGAGCTGAGCTGAGCCGGCCGGCTCGCGTGAGCCGGCTCGCCATCCATCACTGGTCAGAATCCCCCTTATTAGAACCTTGAAAGGCAGAACGAAGGGGTCTGTACGCGTGCGTGTGCAGTGGTGCCGCCGCGATGTGCCTGAGCGGGGAAGGGGAGTGTGCAGGGCGACGGTGATCGGTGAATTTCGTATTTTTGCGTGTGCGCTAGCAACGAAAGCGATGCGGCGAGGGGTTTCAAACGTTTAGCGGGCCCGTTGGGGGTAATGTTGCGGATTTGGTGCTGTTTCCATGTGAAATGGCTATGTTTGATGTGTGAGGGATGTGAAGGGATCGCTTGGAGGCGTGAGTCAGGCTGTTTCAGACAATTTTGTGTGTGCGCAAGCAACGGAAGCGGCAGAGGTGGATCTGCATGTTTTCGGGTAAATTTTCGTGTGATTGTCATTCTGTTTTAAGCTATTGTCTCCTTTGCCATCTTTAACACGACTCGCTGCTTCAGAATCATCGCTACTACAATGGAAAACACTACGATCTCATATGATCTCAAGTATTTGTTCAAATATGTGTACAAGGGCATGGACAAAACAAGTTTGTTTATCTGCAAAATTGGTGACGTGGAAACCGATCAGCAAAATCCCTCGGTTTTGAACCATGACGAAATTCAGAATTATTCTGACGCGCGTTATGTTGGACCAGTCTTATGAAGACTTAAGAACTTCGCAGCACAGATGAAAACGGGAATGAGACCATAACGGTGTATAACACGTTCAGCGAAGCCGCGAATGCCTTAGACTTGGTACGCGATGATGAGGAATGGGAACGATGTTTGGGAGACGCAGCTTTTGAGCCTTTCCAAATGGGCGCACTATTTGTGTTGATTATAACGCAATGTAGTCCTTTACGAAAAGTTCAAACGCGAAATGGCGGACGGCTATGTGCATCGCACATGAGATGAAGAACTAGGTCTAGAGATGTCATATGCTGACAATGAACGCCGTTTGCAACAGTTAGGAAAGCTTTACAAGTTTTGGATTGCCTGCGCCTGTTAGATTATATGAAGAGTTGTTTAACAATGTTGATATTGTTTATTAGGCCGAAGAAAGACGAATAGGCAACGAGAAGTATAGCGAGATAGAGAAGTATAAATCGTTTCTGATCCACGCGTAAAAATGGGAACTGGAGTACGTGGAGGGAGCGTGAATTAGTAAACAGAAGTTTTGGAAGCGTGAAAGGTTTGTAAGAGGCAGCATGCACCGTGGATCTGGCCGAAGACCCGCCGTAGGCGGTGGTTCAGCTTGTCGTGTATCCCCAGACCCACGACCCGTTCACTGGTGAATGAGCCGTGGGTCTGGAATACACGATTCGAGCGTTTGCAGCCGCGACCGAACGTACGATCTTCGGTGCGCTGCAGAATTCAACCAGTCGGTCCCGCCACGCGCGATTGCACGAATTGCAGAGGTCCGCGTGGCCTAAAAGGTCGCATATATAGTCCGGCGCCGTTAGGACCCTAAGCTTCCCGATCGACCGCTGCAGACAGCCGTCGAAGCAGTCTGCCCCAGTCTCGCAGCTGCTCTTCCGGACAACAAGTGTCCGCGAAGTCGTCGTAGCCTCGGGCTACTTTATCCAGTTCATCATAGCGAAAATTGTATTTGTTTGGACCCTGATAAAGTCCTTGTTTGTGTTCCTGTGTGTAAGAGTAAGCGAGAGACCATCCAGGACACCCCATCTAAGTCCCGCGTGGCATTGTGCGAGAAACCCTTGTGTGGATCGACCAAGGTGAAAGTGTGCGAGGTTCGTGAGGTTTAAGGCAATTGACTCAGACGAGATCCCCCACACGGCTAGTTACGTAAATAAAGGAAAACGATCCACCCATGTCCGTCCGTCACGAAATCATGTCGCTCCCTGATTGGTGAGGGCGGTAGTTCGGCCGAGAGAAGCGTGTGACCAAATCCATTTCCGGACTACGCAGGAAAGTGGCGAGGAGTTATCGCAAATTCTGACCCCATACCACCGAATGAGGGGTAGCTATCACGCCTGCGAACCAGAAACATTTTCGCAGAAGGAATACCTAAACATCTATTATGCAGATCGAGATCTTCATTTGGCCGCTCATAGCGATGTAATCGTTTGCGATGCTACGTTCAAGACGTCTCCGAATAACGCGAGTCAAGTGCTAGGGCTTCAAGTCCGTATGTTCAACAAGGATAATGAATCCGAATTCATCTGCAAGACTATAAAAGAAGCCTGGATTCGAGTGGAAAGCGACATCGATAAGCCGAAATTTCGAGTCGACTTCGAGAGCGCAAATCAATGCTATTTCTTGCATATTTGGCCCAGAAAAAGTCTCCGGATGAATCGCACTTTTATGATCGACTTCGAACTTCAAATGGCTGCCCTTGCCCTAAACATAACCATCTATGTCTACAGTCCAAACCACAGGACCAAGTGGTTACCGTACTTTTCAGAAACGGCCCAAACAATCCGTATCCGACAGCCTCCACCATATCCCGATCGCCGAACGTGACGATCAGAAACGGATTTGCCGCGCGGCAGATCGGTAAATCACTGCGTCAGATCGCGTCAGACCTGCTATTCTTCCTACTCTGCTAACATATGTTATTTGTCGGACGCATGATCTTTGATTCACTTTTTCCAGGTCTTTTCCATCACCGATGAATCTCGTCGCTCTTGCTCTTTATCAGATCCAGGACATACTCAATAGGAAGTGGAAAAGCAATTTACGAATAGAAGAACTACACGTGTTATAACGGGAATTGCCGAAGGCAGGTCAGAACAGAGATATCTGGTTCGCGTCAGAGCTACAATTAAATTATGTGACCGGAGAAAGATCCTAAAGGCTTCTAAGTGGCTGCATATTCTCTTCCGCAGTTAACGACGTCTTCCCAAAACATCTTCACTGATAGCACCTTTGTTGTTTTGCAAGAGCGCATTTTCCCGCTTCACCTCAAAAATTGAAACTTCAAAAGAACGTTGAAGATTATATTCTTTTAGAACTACGAATTCCTCCTGTTTACACCGTAACTGCGCTCAGCCGTCAAAGTAAAAGTCTGTCTAGACATTTGGGAATCGTGCCGAATCGTGCGGCTTTTAGACCCTGCTGGGGCGCCTTTCGCTCACCGTCATTCTGAGTTCTCGAGTCGAAGGGAGCAGTCGCCCGGATCTCGCGAAATGCTGCCACAAATCGCCTACAGCTTCTTTGTCGTTGTTTTCTCGTTGAGCGCTTGGTTATTCGCTGGTGCGAACCAAGGAAAGGCGAAACAAAAAGTCGAGGCTGGCCTGTTTTCTACTTTGACCCGTTGATTTGAACTATTTTCAGAAAGACAGAAGCAACAACCAAAAGAATAAACCGAGTTCCGGAGAAGCCGAAGGTGCGAGCAAGACGCGCGAGGCGAATGGCGTCCCAAAGGGAGGGAAAATTGTGACCCAGGGAAGAAGTTTTCCCGAAGTTCCCTTGAACGACGTTTTCCCGACGCAACAGAAGAAAAAATTCCAACCGAAGGTATGAGCTCGTTTGTTATGCGTCTCTATTGTGGATTTTGTCCAGAAGAAGGTGACTGGCGATACCACCAAAGCTCAATCGGCTGAGAACGACGTACATCATACGGTATCCAAAGGAATCGAGGCTGAGAAGGCGCTTGATCCCAACACCGTTCTTCGTAAAAGCATTTCCATGGATAAAGTGTACGTAAAGGATTAGTAGAAAGATGGAAACGAAATTTTGACTAATTTAGGACCGCAAAGGAAACAAAAGAAGAGAAGAAGGAGTCGCTGGCCGACCCAGCTGAGAAGAAGGATCGCGTGCAGCTCACCAGATCTACCAGCCGCTCGGGAGCCACTGACAAACAGAAAAGAAGCCATAAGAAGGAAAAGGAGCCGGAAGAAACTCCGCCAGAAAAAGTAGCTGAAGTGGTCGCTCCGGCAGTTCACCAAACACCGGGTCTCACTGCTGTATCGTGTTCGCCGTCCACTGGTGTTGGCAAAACTGCTACCGCATCGCCAAAAGAGAAAAGCGGTAAGCAAAACTGTCTTTTAAGGTATAGGCCACCTTCATCAAAACTATCCGCATCGTGTGTTGCTGTAATTTTTTGTTTCTTGCGTGAAAGGTCCGGTAAAGTCAAAATTTTAGATTCATTTTAATACCATACCCTATTAGACTTTTATTTCAGATGATAGAAAGCCATCCATTTCACCCCAACCTGAAGTCGAAGATTTCTCGGCAATTGGATTCTTTGACTCAAAAACACTCGAAGTGACACAGGTAATCGAAGAAATTAGGGATGCTATCCAAGCTACCCCTGCTCAGGTGCAAAAGGACGAGATTGTGAGTTGCAGGAACTTCAAAATCGGCATTCTGATATTGTTTTTTTAGGTTGAGTGCGAAGACAAAGAGAAGAAGAAACAAGAATCTGAGAAAGCGGAAGAGAAAAAGGAGAGCAGAACGGTTGGAGTTGGCGGGCTGTCAAAGGAGATCGTGATCGAAGACGTGAGTTGCCTTGTATGCCGCTTTGTACGATTTCACTTTATGTTTAGGAAAAAACGGAGTTTGAAAACCGAGCGGAGAAACCTGTGAGAGCTCGTATGAAGAATCGACAACGTGACTCGGTAACCTTTGATTTTGGCTGCTTATTTACGCAAGGACTTCTAGGTCGACCAGGAAAAGCAGAAAGAAGAGAAGGAAAAAGGAGCTAAAGACAAAACCGAGTTCGAGTCAGTGAACGGTAAAGCGAGGCCTGCACATCCAAAGATGAAAACGCACAAGTCAGGACGCTCCAGCTCGGGAAGGTTGGCAAAGTCGGATCCAGAAGTCCTTCCAGTGGCACCCGAATCCTAGGCGATGTCAGCAGCATGATATGCTCGTTCATCCGACTTTTTGTTTATCAGTTTTATGATTGAACAGTGATTAAATTTAATGTTATTGCGCGCGATCACCGTGACAAATTTTTCGAAAATTGGAAAAAGCGATGCTAACGCCGAAGGCGTGTCCGATTTATGTTGCTTTCAAACTCGTGGGCGACAGCGACAGCGACAGCGAATTAGTATGGAGAACCACGTTTTTAGGCGACTGTGGCGCTTTTGACACGGATTTCGACTTGTTTACGGAACAAGTATATGTTGGGAGAACCGACGAATTGTAGCGGCGACTCTGCCGCGTGCTTTAAGCCCAAGTTTACCAAAATCGGTGCGTTCTTTGAAGCTTAATATCGTTTTCAAGCGACCACTGTCAAAGATCAGCCGCGGATACCTATTCTTCGCGTTTTTTTCTTTGGTTTAAACGTGTTCTTTTCTTTCCAATGTGTTTTTCAAACAATACGAAAAGTAAAAAAAGTCCGGCAAACTCTAGAAAACTCGACCAAAGACTCCGCGTTTTACCTCAGAATTTACTGGTTCGGAGCGCGGGGAGGGAAGTAAGGGTCCAAAACCTTCTTGCTCCGTGGCAAAAGCGCCACAGTCGCCTAAAAACATGATTCTCCATACTGAATCGGACACGCCTGCGGCGTTAGCAACGCTTTTTCGGAAAAATTTGTCAAGGTGATCGTGCGCCGACAATAATGTCGAACCGCAATCACCTTGACAACTTTTTGGGTTCCGGTCGATTTGAACCCTTTACCAGTTTGAACCCCAATGAACCGGTCGATTTGAACCCGGTTGGTTTGAACCCCCGGTCGATTTGAACCCCCGGTCGATTTGAACCCGGTCGGTTTGAACCTACAGGGTGGCGCAAAAAAAAAAACAGCGCGCTTATCTCGGACCCGTTGCATTTTTGAAGCATACAATGTTAAGATGAAATGTGCAACTGGCAATTCCGCGTCGAATGAGTTATAGCACGCTCCTGTCGGGTCTAACGTTGTGTACTTCTAGCCAAATGTCTGGAAAAACTGTTAAGAAAGTACGGCCAATTTTTGGAGGCTCGTATCTCGACGCTGATCTGTCCAATTTGACCGTTTTTGGGTGCAATCGATAGAGGAAATCGAGAGCAACTTTTCGCAAAAACCTCAGCAAAAACAAAAAATTAATTGCATTGCAAAAACGCCGTTTTTGTAACCTTGAAATTGGATGTGGCTATGTCTGGAAAGGACGTTTGGCCGCCATACATTTTCCAGACATGTCTGGTTCGGTCATAAACGAAGGTAAGGGGGACCAAGGCAAAATTTTGTGATATTTTGACAATTTTTGTTTTTGCTGAGGTTTTTGCGAAAAGTTGCTCTCGATTTCCTCTATCGATTGCACCCAAAAACGGTCAAATTGGACAGATCAGCGTCGAGATACGAGCCTCCAAAAATTGGCCGTACTTTCTTAACAGTTTTTCCAGACATTTGGCTAGAAGTACACAACGTTAGACCCGACAGGAGCGTACTATAACTCATTTGACGCGGAATTGCCAGTTGCACATTTCATCTTAACATTGTATGCTTCAAAAATGCAACGGCTCCAGATAAGCCAGCTGTTTTTTTTTTTGCGCCACCCTGTATTTAAGGTAAAAAAAGCAATGCTAAAATTTGTATATAAGGGTACTTCCACATGTCCACATGACCTTTGTCTTCGGTTTAGTCATTTTTTTGACTGAACCTCGTGATCTCTGTGCCTCCAAACGACGAACGTGTAGGGCTCTAGATACTATATATAGTATGTTAACCGCAAAATTCAAAATCTCGGGTTGGGAAATGCGTATAACAGCAATAGTAAAGTTGAAAACATTGTTAGACAATTAGGTGCGCTAAATCTGCTTCAATAAATTTAGTTGAATTAGCTTTTGAAAAACTTTTTGAGGCGCTCCCATCAAGCGATATAGATAAGGATTTTCCGCCCGGGGTATGTAATTCACTGGGAGGTGTCAAAGGTGACACATTCAGATCGGGCTGAAAATTTGCATACTGGTAGAGTTTGAGGCGCTGATCAACGTGGACCCCCATACTTGCGGTGCAAAATAAGCAAAAAAGGCCTAAAACGACCGTTTTTGGTTTTCCCTCACCCACATATAACGATAGTGAACAATGAAACGTGTCGTCTGTCTGGCGGAATGGTTATGCATGCCGGCTCCAATTTTTTGCTCTCGGGTTCGAATCCCCCTCGGGAAAAGACTTTTACCAATACGTTTGTCGATGGTCTTCACGCTTTTCTTCGGTGAAATACGTCGTTTTTTGCGTGGATTCTTGCTCAAATCTGTTGAAACGCGATGGCCGTGGATCCCAGCCGAGTCTTCTTCCTACTGCGCTCTCATTTCAAAGAAAAGTGTCGACAAATAGAAGCAAGCGAAGAGTTCACGTCAACAGAGGTTGAGTTAGCGTTGCAAATCATCGGTAAGCGCTTGCTAGAAGCGACAATTTGATAATGTGATCTGTTTTAGAGCAAGTAAAGAATGCCGCTTACATCCCTCCAGAAGACGGGCTCGAGTTCGCTGAATTCGCTGAAGACAGCCTTGATGAAACGGATCAAGAAAACGAGGAGAGCGAGTATGAAGACGACATAAGCACGGGAGATAACTCTGCATCGTCTGGATTCGCGAATTACAACGAGAAGGACATGTAAACGATCCTGGGAGTGCACAATAAGTACGGATTGAAGCGCGTCAGCCAGCGGTTCAAGAAAGTGAAGACAAGCAAGGACATTTCGAGGATTAAAGAGAGGATGTCCAGTTCTTCAAAGACGACTACTTTGAGCCGGAAGGACCTAAAGATGGAATTAATTGAGATGTTCCGCTCGTGGATGGCCGAGAAGCAAGTTGTGAAGAACCGCGACATCCAACGTGCGTCGCAGATTCTGGCGAAACAGATGGATATAGCAGGATTCAAGGTATCTCGTAACCTGTCAAACGAATAATGCTGTTAATGTTGGTCATTTTAAGTGAATTAACGCCGAAAACTCGTGAAAAAATGGAGTTAAAAACATTCTAAAAAGAATGGCTCCGAGGGGATTCGAACCCGAGAGCAAAACGAAAGCCGGGATGCATAACCACTCTGCCAGACAGACGACCAATTATTGTTCAGTATCGTTATATGTGGGTGAGGGAAAACCAAAAACGGCCGTTTTAGGCCTTTTTTGCTCATTTTGCACCGCAAGTATAGGGGTCCACGTTGATCAGCTCCTCAAACTCTACCTGTATGCAAATTTTCAGCTCGATCTGAGTCACCGAGAGATCTTTTTGCGTACTATCAAAACCAATGGGTTAGAAATAGCTTGGGGCTTAAATTTGTAAACATTTTTTATATTAATGATGGACCGCGCACCGCTGACGCTGAGTCTTATCACTCTAGCCAGCGCCATTACTTTAGAGCGCCAAACATGCCATTAGGTGAGTGGTTAAGCGCGTTCCAAGAAAAGCATCATGCTGAGGAAACGCGCATTAGAGATATTACTAGCCGAATCGCCGACTACGTCGGCTCTTCGCCTAGGGTGGCCTTCGGCCACCGTCGTTTTAAACAACGGCCACTTTTCAATCTTTAAAATCCACCTAAACACTGCACACTTAACCCTCTTACCCCAACAAAACCAACAAACTCCATTTCAGACACCTAAGCCTTTTCCAGACACTCCCACTCCACAACTATCATTTCCAACAGAGCCATAAACATAGGACCGGTCGGTCAAACCTCTGGCCAATCTCATCTTTTCCTGTGGGAATTTTATGTTTAATATTATGTTTAATGTGTTTAATTTATTTTAATTTAATTTATAAGTTTATTATGTTTAATTTTATGTTTAATTTAATATTATTTAAATTTAATATTATGCAAAATAGAATTGAGCCGCGCGCTAGACATCCTACAGCTATAGAAAATTATCATAAGCTTAACGATGCGCGGGAAGCGTTAGAATTTTGTTTGGAAATATGTAAATCTACAGTTCACCCGCCTACCTTAATTTAAGTGAAGGCAATTCGTCAGTATGAAGCCCCAAATCAGTATAGGCAAGTTAAGGAATAAAAGGTGAGTAAGTTTTTTATTTTAAAAAATGGGAAGCGTGAGCTGCACCTCTTCGTAGTGCTTCCCGGACATTGGTGAAACGTACGTTTCACTGTTATTAGCAGTGAAACGAACGTTTCAGCGGCTAAGTCAGCTCATATTTTGGCAAAAGCAGTGCTAGCAAAAATGTTTGGAAAAAGCAATGCTGGGGGTTCAAACCGACCGCGAAAAAGGTTCAAATCGACCGAAGGTTCAAATTCGAAAACGGTTCAAACTGGTCATGGGTTCACATCGTCCAGGTGTCCAAATTTTTCGAAATTCGAAAAAGCGATGCTAACGCCGCCAGCGCCCGATTTAGTATGGACAATCACGTTTTGAAGCGATTGTGGCGCTGTTTCCACGGTTTTTGGCCTGTTTTTGGGAAAAGGTTGTGTCGGGATGTTCGACGGATTGTAGCGGCGACTCTGCCGCATGTTTTAAGCCCAAGTTTGCCAAAATCGGTGCGTTCTTTGAAGCGAAACATCATTTTCAAGCGACCACTACCTATTCTTCGCGTTTTTTGTTCGGTTTTGAACGTGTTTTTTTCTGTCCAATATGTTTTTCAGACAATATGACAATTTGCGTGTGTTTTTTGTTTTGCTAAACCTTTTTTGCTAAAAATAAACATTGAATAACTCTTATAAAAATTTGTCAAGGTGATTGCGGTTCGACAATACTGACAAGGAAACCTCCAAAAGTGTCCCACGTGCTAGAATTTGAAATGGCAGGTGGGTTGACCTTGGACTAGGAAGACGATTCCCAAAATATTTTTTGCTAACTCGTCAAAAATTCAAGGGAAACGCACGCGCAAAGTTGCTCCTAGGCGCAACCGCTGGTATTGAACGGCTGTTCCAAATGACTCGATGTGTTCTATCCAAACAGACGACTTCGCCGTTCCAGACATGACCGGTATTCGGCGGTTCATTCAGCCTGTGAGTGGTCGACCGAATCAGTTGGTCAGGCATTTAATACTGAAGTTAATACTTAAAACAGAAATGTTTTTGCGTCTCTTCTCTCTGTTTCCGGCACTTTTGAGCAGCTTATGATGTCGCACTACCTCATCTATTAAGGCATCCGTGTTTTTAGTGAGTTTTGGTAAAGAAACCATCGAAAATGGGAGCAAAAACACTTTTCATGACCAACCGATTCGGTCCACCACTCACAGGCTGAATGAACCGCCGAATACCGGTCATGTCTGGAACGGCGAAGTCGTCTGTCTGGATAGAACACATCGAGTCATTTGGAGCAGCCGTTCAATACGAGCGGTTGCGCCTAGGAGCAACTTTGCGCGTGCATTCCCCTTGAATTTTTTACGAGTTAGCAAAAAATATTTTGGGAATCGTCTTCGTAGTCCAAGGTCAACCAACCTGCCAAATTTCAGATTCTAGCTCGTGGGACACTTTTCGAGGTTCCCTTATGAAATCATTTCCATCGCGCTTTCTCCGCTCCCACAATTTACGCTCTCTTCAAAGAATCCGAGACACTCTTATCCATTACAACACATTTTATTTTTAGAAATTGATTATGAGAACTTTCACACGAAAAAGTTTGTCAATTTACCACAAGACAACCACAACGACACCGAACAATTGCAAGATACGTAAAGATTCTTTTCAAGCACGCGGAAGAGGGGCCCTGGACGTCGGTCTCGACTTTGGCTTCGCAGATCCATCTGCTCTCTTCAAAGAATCCTTTCGGACGCGCGCGCCTTCGGCTACCACTGGCTTTTTGTCGACCGACTTCTCTCTCGGGCAGCCGCTCTTCGAGTTCTTGCGCACAGGCTTCTCCTTTTTCTTCCCCTGTTCCTGTCTTCTGAGGTTGTCTTGGGCTTGAACGGGGTCGAAAGTTTGCTCAAGGTTCCTGATCTTTTTCTTTTGAACCTTGTTGAGAAGCTCTGAAAACAAGTTCACCAGAACGTTGGGCTCGTCCCCCAACCTGACTGCTCTTTTTCCTTCTTGATCTTTTCCAACAGCAGCTTATCTTCGTCGTTTAGCTCGGACGACGACCGGCGACTGTTTTCATCCGCCTTTTCTCGCCTAAACGGATACTTTAATCCCCGATTAGCATTCATGGTAAGCTTACTCGTCAGCATCCGCAGTCAACGCGTCGATGGCCAACATCGCTAAAACATAAACTTAATCCTTTTCGCGGATCCCTCCAACTCACCGACACTCTTCACCTTCTCCAAGATACCTTCATCGTTCGTCTTTTGCTCGGGATTCGTGCTCTCTAAAAGGACTCGGGATAAAATTACAATTCAAAACGACCGTAAATTAATGTTGTTTGCCCCTTTGTCATGCGATCCGATGTTGTTGTCCTCGGCTACAAATGCGCTCACCTGAGCTGCCGATGGTTAAAGTACGAATGTCGACGTCTTCGAAGTTGTCCTTCGTTGCAAGAACCTCGACGGCCTTGTCGGCGTCCAAGTCACCGCCGTTTTGAATAATATGCTGTTGAACCTCATTCAGAAGCTCTAAATAGTTTAAGAATCGACTCAGTAAATGAGCTCAAAGACAGCTTACCAGACTGCGCCTTTTCCCGTTGGATGCGCTCGAACGCTTCCTTCACCTTCGGCAACATTTCCTCCTGAATCCGTCTAAGAATGAACCTGAAAAACGCCTCTCACCTCGTTTATGAGCGAATAATCGCTCGTCCTTCGCTCCTCCCCGCCGACGGCCTCTAAACCACCTGAATGTACGCGTGCAAACAAAACTCATACGATAATCGAAGGAATTACGGTACTCGCCACATTTACCGGGAGAAGCCAAAGCTCCTATGACGCTCTTCACCTTATCCAAGATGCCGGCCTCTTCCTCAGAAGAGCGGCGGCCAGAGGCACTCGATTCGACCACCTTTCGCTCCATCTCGTACAACTAAGAATGAGCACTGAGTGCGCCGACGGGCGCGGTTTTGTAGCGTGGTACTAATCACACGCCCCAATGCGTTCTACATGAGTTCTTTATTCTAACTCACAGCCTCGGACACATTTAATTGACGTCCGTTCCCGATTTAGTACAGTTCACACGCATTTCATCGTGCAGAAACTTTCCGAAAAATTCTTCACATTTATCAGGATTTTTCAGCCCAGAGCTAATTTCACCACACATAATACATTGACGAGAAGGCACAGCAATAAATTACAATCAAACAATCATCTCCAGCTGTTTGGCGTAGTAGATGGTCTGTTTGGCGATTCTGGTCGTGTCCAGGCACGCCTTCTCCTTAGACTCCACTCGCTCTTTTCCTTCGAACATGTAAACGCCGTCTTGCAGTTTCCAGGAACGCTGAAACCGGTAGTATCAGAAATCTGAATTTCGCAAAGCCAACATTAAAATGACAAACCGCAGCTGTTTTCCATAATAACTCGTGGACAGCTGCGTGTGGAAAACAAAAACAATATTATAAAAACTAATTTACCTTTTGGGCAAAAAGCACAACATCCTCAGGGTTCGAGAAGAGGAGGAGTTTCGCTGCGTCCTTGGCGTTCAAAATTTTGAACGACTTCTCCAAGCAGCTGGCAATCTCTCCCCTGACGGTGTCCATCATGATGCGAATGAAGACCGCGTAGTACGGGGAAGGGATGGTCTTCTCGGTAAGGACAACCTTGTTGTAGGCGCCCTCCATCAGCGATTGTTCAAGCTTGACCGGAGTTTGGATGAACGGGTTGGACTGCTGCACATTCTGGTCAATTTGCTCCAAAAGCTGAAAATTACAGATACAGCCGATACATCACCAGTGGAAACTAACCATATGGAATCCAGAGAGGTTGTTCGAGGCGAGCAGATACATCAAATCCAGTCCAATCATCAAATACTTGTTGACGGAGTTGTCCTTTTGCGACTCGTAGAAGCTGTGGACGACAGAAATGGCGTTCTCGAAGGCATCCAAATCCGATCGAACGACGGCGTACAGGGCGTCGATCTCAAAGACATCTCCTAAACCATAATATGTGATTGAAAACAGTTCAAGAGAATATCACTCACGATGAATGACGGCCAAAGTTTCATTCTTAATCTTCGAGAGCAGGTCGAAATCGCCCAGACATTGCTGAAAAGTCAGTTACAATCTCGTCTTCTTCCCAGTTCCTTACCTTGATTTGCTCAATCAGTTCGCCGACCGTTTTGATATTGCGGCTCGCGTTCTTCTCCCACTCAGCGAGGAGGCTCTTGTGCAGCGTTTCCAGCTTGGACATCGTGGGCCGACTAAACGGATAGATAGATGGTTATTAAGCCCAAAGATCACGAGAACCACGGAAACACAGATTCACGAAAAAAAGACGAAGCCAGATTCGAAAAGCGACGCAACACGTTGTGTCAAAATCGCGGTCCGCGAATCTCCCGTTTTCGCTTCGGGACCCGATGCACCTATTTCGTTGAAATGGCGATGTGATCCCCAAAGAACATTCAAATCGCGGACAAACGGCAATTATGAGCTGCTCTTTTTGCTGCACAAGAACCGCACAGTCCTGAAAGCCAGAATCGCAGCAACACTCAGCGACTTTCCAGCGAAACAGTCGTTTTTCGAACGTCTGAAATTTCACCGGCATAGCCATTTTGTTCTGAATCATTCTGGATCAGGACAACACAGATTCGCCCACTTTTGGGTTCATTCGAAGAGCAGAGAGCAGATCTTGAAATCATATAGAGGAATTTTCGTTTAAATTAATATCATTCGAGAAATCCACATTTTTCGCGAAACTTCGCCATTTTTGTCTCTAAACCGGCGAACTTCGTTCCAATTATTCTCGGCCCATTTCGCACCACTCGCCATGGCCTTTGGATATGTTATGCGTGATGAACTTTAGAAACTTTCATAAAAAGGAATTTTCGAGATTTTCATTTTTAGCCGAGATATCGGTCCAAATAGGCCAAAAACAGGGTTCAAAAAAGTTATTTTCACAAATTCCCACGGATTCGCATGAATCCGGTATCAATCGATAGCTATCGGTTTTAAATGGTGGGATCCGTTGGAATTTTTGAGGTCCGTGCGCTCCCGGCCGAGAAAACAGCCAAAATATGGCAGACCGAACGTGCGAAATGGTGCGACACTTTTTTGAGACGATTTGTTCGCGGCTGACACACCGTGGCAAACCAGCCACGTACGAACATGAGAAGCGATGCGATGACGAATTCAAGTGACAGGATTTGCGTGGCGGGACCCGGCCGCCAGCAGAGGCTGCAAATGCAAGTTGCGAAGTGCGGCGATGTTGCAAGCAGGAAGACGCGGAGGGGACGAATCTGAACGAAGCAGCAGAGGAAAGACTGTCGCGGAGCATTTGACGTGAAGTCACTACCATGAAACCTCGTCACTGTGCTTCTTGGACGAAATCGGAGCAGCACAACGAAAACAGCGAATATTAAATTTTCGTAGAAGAGTAGAAATGTTTTTTGGTGTGATAATGGAGACGACATCCCAATTTGTCGGCCTTTAGCCCTGTGGACCTGTTGCAGCTTATGGTTTACGTATCGAGCCGTTGTGGAGCTCCATGACTCCACTCATCCACGATGTCTTTTCAGCCCCCTTCCGTAAGCCCCGTTAACTGTTCAAACTCAGCCATCGATGCAATGTTTCAGTGCAAAGAAGGCGACGACAGCATCGAAAATAAGATGGCAAGTTTGAAGAGAACAAAGTGGAACTACTTAGGGGCCATTTGTGGCGAGCGTAAAGAAGAACAACGGCCAAGCGTGACTCCGATGTTGTCGATTCTTCCATTATTCGCTTATCGCGCCTTACGCACTTGCAGTGTCGCCTTTATTTATGTGTCTTTGATAGATTTAACCATACAAATACTCTGAAAACCTACACTGATGATTCCCTAATGTTGATTACCCAATGATGAGGTTTGCGGACCTTACTTTTTCACCAGCAGAGCCCTTTGAGAAGATGGTCGAACATTTTCGGAACAGCATTTCAGTCCCAAATTTCTCAGTACCGGACATTTTAGTCCCAAACTATTCAGTCCCGTGTCTTTCAGTCGCGGCATCTCAGTCTGTACTGAAATTTCAGTCAAATCACTTCAAAGCGTTTTTCGCTGCTGTTCTATCTTGTGTGGTCCGTAGCCTGTTCAAATTGAATGTGAACTGGTTCAGTATAAGCGCAATGCGTTGTAGTAGGACTGCATGGCTTCTGGCTTTAAAAGAGCACAACTTGCGTTATTTCGTTTAGCTGAGAGCTGTAAACGAAACTCACACGCCCGTCGGTGAACTTATAGTTGAGGAGATTAGGGCAGCTGGACTCAGCGATGTGGCCCAGATTCGTCTGAAGGCGTAAATCGTCCTTTTTAAGAACCTTCTAGATCTAGAAAGAACGTTCTACGACTATCGAAATGATGATTACAAAAAATGATGATGTATTATCATTATTTGCGCATAGCGCACAATAAACTGAGCGATATGTGATTACTTCCTAGAGAGCAAACGGTCCGGTCCAGACTGGAGTCCGGCACTGAAATGTCCGGGAATGAAACGCCGGCACTGAAATATTGCAACACGGCATTTTCCGGAAATACCCGTTCCGGAAATGTCATATGATCCTTGAGAATCCGCTAATCTGGTATGATAATCTGTTTCTAATGAACATCTGTGGATCTGAGAAATTTCATTCTGGGCGGATAAGGTGAGGAACATTCGCAGGGCTTCTTCGCGCCTAAAGCTGCTTTAATCTTTGACGTCGTTGGCAGCCGCGGCTTCTTCGCCTCTCGCGCGCTCCGCTTCGATTGTTTATAAAACGTCATAAGCGAAACAAGGAATATACAAATCGCATTATCCAGCGCATCCTCCCTGCCAGTGATCATATTCCGAACATCTCTTCCTTCCGTTGCGCTTGTTCTGCGCCTCCGATCGTAGCTAAGCGCCATCTCCTCTGACTCTTCTATCGTCTTCACACGTTCGACGATTAATCCACACGACAAAGTCAATTTGTATCTCTACTTCCAACTTACTTTTGCCGTTTTGCCCCTCTTCAAGTGCATAATTGGCCGAAAAGTCGTCCATCGTCAGCCAAAGGCAAATCTTGGTCTGCCAAAAGAAATTCAGATTGGCCGAATTATGGCGCCAACAGTGACTGCATTCCACTCTCAATTGGGGTTATTAGAAGAGCGCCGATCGTCGTGGCCGGCTTCTTCTTATTCTGGGCCTCTTTCGCGTCGCCGACAAGATTGTTTTCGATTGAGTTGGCGTAATCCTGCTAGGATTGTCATTATTTATGCGAAATCCAATTTGAGGAACGGTCTGCCAATGAAAGCCTTAAACAATTTGTCCTTTTCCGACCACTCTGCACCCTTGCTCGCTGATTGCGTTCATCCCTAACGGTTTTTTGTTCTGATTCGTCTTTTTTGGGCGCGAAGAGCTAAAGAGAGCTGGAAGAGCTAAAGAGCGCTCGAGATATGGCGAAGGACATCAAATTGCGGCTGTCCTCAAGATCTTCGCGTCTTCGCCAACTTCCAAGTCCTCCTAATCGGCTCTTGTTTTTCCTCGCGTAACGCCAAATCTGTCGTTGTTGTCGTTGTCTTAGCAGTAATTAACAGAATGAAGACGTTTTAAAATTCTACGCAATAATTTTTAATTCACCATTCACTGTTTCTCATGATTTCGCCGAACAGACAAAGGAACTTCCAGCTCTCAAAATGTACTTAACCATTGTTGCGGTTAAAAAGCTCGTAGTCGGATCTTTGCGTCGTAGTATGGTTCCTTCATTGAACGCTACTATGCTATGGTTGAGGCTTGAGAGTTTACTTTGAATTAATTAGAGTGCTTAAAATAGACGTTTTGCATTAAAGCTTCAAAACTGTTTTTTCAAAACCACTTTGTTGACTTTTACCAGATTTTTACGCGCTTTTCACATGAGGCGGTTGCTGGGTGATCGGCTGAAAATGCCTACATTTCGTGTCCGAAACGTTTGCGGACGTGACTTGTCATTGAATGCAAATTAGATAAACGCGAAAAATCTGGACTACCTCTTTCTCCGCGCTCTCTCCTACGCTCTCTCAGACCGACCGCCAAGAATTTGTCCAAACGGGGCATCTGCTTTATACACTCCCAAATGACGTTTCGCCGCTTTTCAACTCGTGTCACAGCTTGTTCGCATTTCAAGCTCTAAATATTTTAGAATTATGACATTTATACAACCGCATTCTTTCCTCTTAAAAAGAGCTGTTTTCTCGACTAGTTTTCAGCACTCCCATTTCCTGCTTAAATATTAATATCGCCATGATTCATGTGGTGTTATATTAATGTATCTTGGCTTTATAAGTGTCGTTTTTCCGGCTTGTTGCAACGCGCTGAAATTTATGACTGACGTATTTCAGGCCGTTAAATGATTCCATCGAATGTTTTATTCCTCTTTTACCGTTAATTCAAAATGAAAGTTAAAAATCTGCGTGACCGGAAATCGCTGAAAGATCATGTCGGAAACACAAGGGCCAACTCCCAGAAATATTTGTTTCGGCCTTTCAAACTGCACGAAATTCAAGCCAATTTGGGTCAAAGCTCTCTCAGCTGTTTGCAATCGACCGGAAGGAAAACGTCCACTTTGGCCGAGAGCTGACTCCTCTTAGCGGTGACGAAATTAACAAACTTCCACGTGACCTCTTTTCTGAGAGCAACGCGAGTTTAAAGCCTTTAATCTAAGGGACAATCAGGAATCAGCGCTTTGTCCATTTCCGACAATTCTTTTTGCAATTTTCCTAAGAACATTTCTATTCATGATGTGAAGAGGTTTCCGCATTATTCTGAGTTAAACTTTCAAAAAACTCCGTTTCTAAAATGCTGGAATGTTTTGGTGACATGAATTTTAAATTAACTTGTTTTCAACTTTCCACAGCCAGTCCATACTTGATGCATCCGTTTTCTAGTGAAAAGTATTTTCAACTGATAAACATTTTCTTATTTTCTTTTGACTATTGTGTCTAATCACCAGTTGTATTTTGAATTTAGAATTTTATCGCTCAGTTGAATGTATGCCGCTGTTTTGGGACATGTTTTGGCCCAATCCCGAGACTGATCGCTGGTCTGCCGAGGTCAGAGACTCCCCGCGCCCTTTGGCCCGCGGGATATCCCGAGTCCCTCCCCAAGAAGGGGTTGGGCGCAGGGCGTTTGACTGCTCTCTACCACGCTCCTCGCTTTTGTCATCAACACAAATAAATCGCAAATGACTCTCGGGGACTTTTACGCCTTATCTCCCAGAAGAGGCAACTTCGAACAGCGCCGGCCGGCGACCGTCTTCCATCCGCTTTCGGACGTTTCAGGAGGCTTCGATGGACGCGCCCGCGACATCGCAACTTTGCACTTTGGCGATTTGCGGTTTCCTCTGACGTTGTTTGACTTCTCCACTCATATCGTTTACGTCTAATGTAATGCGTGTCTGTGTCCATATCCACTTCGAGGACCGCCGGATTCTCTCGACACCCTCGTGTCACCTTTGCAAGTGCTCTCGATGAATACTTGTGTATTTGCGTTTGCGTGGAACACACTTCGCATTCGCTTCGTTTTGCACCCACGGAATTCGAATAATTTATTACCTGGAAATAGTTGTAAATTTTGTTGGGACCATTTGACGCTGGCTCTCGAGTCCTCTCCCGAACACTTTTGCCCCTCGGCTCCCAATCGGCCCAAATTTGTGGAACGGAAGTCGTGAGGCAAAGTCGACGTCGCTTCTTCCGGAGTCGGACTTCTTTTGTGTTTGTCCTTTCGAAGACCGAATATTGATGCGTCGTAACGTCCAACTTCGCTTTGTTTACAAATTCATCTTCTGCTTTTTCGGCTGCTTTGGCACCGCCTTATTCCCCATTCGCTTATGTGCGATACGACGTTTGCCCAAAATAAACGTGAGCTCAACGGAACTTAAGCTCAACGGCCCAGGGAAGCATTTCCATAGAAAATGATCGAATTCCGGCTGAGATCGATTTTTTGGTAACGCGCATACGTGCTATTGTGGAGTTTCTTGGATTTGGTTAATTCCATACGTTTTCGTAATTAAACGTGTTTAAAAATAGTGAAACCCTTGAAATAAAGTAAGGTTTCGCGTCCTTGGGTGAGAAGCCAGGCTTGGAGCAATTTGATTGTTTTCTTGCGGTGAACAATGTTTTTTTTAGGTGTAGTAGAAATCTATAAAAGATTTACCCGATCAATTTGTGCATGAGCAAACATGCGTTTTAGCGTGGCTTGTGGCAAAACGAAAGCGTTTTTTGATAATAATTTTATTTTGAAAATTAATGGTCACCGAACAGCTCAAATTGTATGGCTTTTAAAGCCAATGGAAACTTCCATTTCTGGGAAACTTTCTAACCGCGTGAACACGTCTTCGCTGTTTCGAATTGCGGAAGTTTTGAGTGTTTTGTTGGTCGCTCGTTAGCGGTCGTTTTGGCCCAATATTCGATTTAGCTTTTACAAAGCTGTAAATGATTTCTTCGACGCTTTGAAATTCTGAACGTCCGGTTTTCACGACAAATCTCCGTTCCATTTTCGATTGCCATGCTCTGTTTGCCGCTGAATTTCGGAGCCGAACATGCCTCAGGGCGACGTTTTTTAGTTCCAAAACAGGCGCTGTTTAAATCCTTCTCGCTCGCTCTCGAAGGTTTCCCGTGCCAATATTTTCCCGTGTTGTTTGTTGTTTTTGTGTCTCTCAGTCGGCTCACCTACAATTTCAGGTCACTGATGGAACGCGCTGCGTAGCGGAAAATGTCTTCCGAGGACGACAACAGCAGCAGCGGTGGCCTGTGCGCCAAACTCTCGGTCCCCTTCCAGTCCAGGTAGTTGCATTTTCTCATCGAGCATTAATCAAAATCGCATTTCCCGACAAATGATCCCTCCGTAATCCTTCATCTCGTTGTTCGCATTTGTTTTGCAGTCGCACGTTTCAACGCCTCTGGCCCAGACCCGCTGAGCCTCTCCCGCTTCCCTAAACCCCGTCTGCCTCAATATCCCTTCGAGTGGCCACCTGCCGGCGATCTCAACTCTTTCCCACAATCACGTGTCTTTCCGCCATCTCTCGCTCATCTTGCCATTGAGTCTTTTCCATTTCAAATACTGTTTTAGTCCAAACTTCAATCCAGTTTTTGTTTTGATGTTTACTTTTAATTCGATCGTATTCAAGAGTAATCCGACTAGCGGTGATCGGTGAACAGACTGTCCGCTTTGTAATCAACTCACATATTTCAATCTCAGTATTTCCGAACCGACTCTTTTGACATCATCATTTTTTCAATTAAGGTGTAATTTATTTTTCTTAAAGCAGGAGAAACATAGTTTCAGGAAATACGTAACTTTAAGTTAATATTGAGTTGAACAACGAGTCATTAATAGTTTTGAACCTTAGAAAGGGTATAGTACCAAGCCGTAGTCGATCGACTCTCAGAACTCAATCTTCTATTTTTTTTTATTTTTCCGTGGGCATCGTAATTAAGCCATGAGAGTACCTGACCGTTGAGTGTGTTCCACTCTTAGATCTGTCCACAATCAAGTTTCCGCGAAGTGTAATTAAACGCTTTTGGTCGTCGATCGCCTCGAGGACACTCGAGGGAACTTGCGCGCGGATGAGAACGAGGCTGACCTTCGCGTGACGTCCGTAACGAGAGGAGGACAGAAGGAACCGACAGCGCATAGATTTCGCCCATAAATTCAGCTCTTAATTTTTGAAATGCCAAAAGGCGTTGAATTCAGTTTATAAAACCTAAAAATTGTTTTCGATTTTGCAGACGAGACCACCAGTTACATTTTTAGCCGCTTGTTTTAATGTTTGAATGATTGGTAAATCATGGGGGTACCTCTAAACGGTGCCCGTGGCCAAGTATACTAAACGGTGGTCGTATTGGCCGCATTCTTCGTGTGTGGCCGCGTTGGTGGCTGCTTCAAATGTACTGAACGTCGCCGTGGCCGGTGTCGGTGGCCACCGTTTTCTTGCGTGGCCACTGTCCGTGGCCGCTTTCCTGTCGCTGTTTTTCGGGTTTTAGGCTCTTGGTCTTTTAGATAAATTCCAAACATTGGTCTTCTCTTCCGAGATCCCTTTGGGAACCTGAACTTTGCTTTCATGGAGGAGTCTACAGTAGTTCCTATTCTGCTGACCACCTCAACTAGAAAGGACTATATGGCTTTTCTAGTGATTTTGTGCTCTGGCCACAGAGAAACTGCTGAGGGAAAAACCTTTATTCCCGTAAACGTTTTGACCGTTCAAAAGGCTGGTTCTCCGCAGGACCAAGATGTCCTTCTGGCTGCTTTTCTCATCCACAATATTACGAGTGGGGATAACAACAAGGACTTAAGCGAGCAAGTTTGATGTCTCTGAAGTGAACTCAATGTCCTCGTCCAATGCAGCACAAGGAAAAAAGAACAAGACCCGAAAACCCGAAAAACAGCTTAAATCGATGGAAACGAGGTGGAAAACGAACCGCATGCTTCAGAATGCAGGCCGAAAGCCGCACGCAGCGATAGGAAAGCGGCCAGGGACAGTGGCCACGCAAGGAAATAGTGGCCACCGACACCGGCCACGGCCATCGTTTAGTACATTTGAGGCGGCCACCGACGTCGGCCACACACGAAGAACGCGGCCACGGCCACCGTATAGTAGTACTACATCTATGGTTGAGCGAGTATTCAATCTTGTTGTCTGCTCTGTCTGTCCTATTTCCCCCTGAAGTAATGTATTTCCATATTTCTTAACTATCAAGTTTTCTAATAATAGAAAGTAGCCGATTTTTTGCAGAAAAACAAACATTTTTGAGAAAACTGAAAAATCGATCGAACATATTTGCATTTTTTACAATTTTGTTTTTTCTTAGATTTTTGCATTGACGGTTATGTTGCTCAGAATTGACTCCCAGTTTGCGGTGAGTGGGCGCCTTTCGATCACTCATTGCCTGACGTATGGCGCTGTTTGTCTTCGCGTTGCTTTGATTTGTCTGGCTCCGTTCAATACGAAAGTTTCGAAAATCACATTGATCAACAAATCTCTGCTAAAATGAGATGTTGTTTTTGAAGACAGGCGACGTCTGCAAAAATTTAAAGAGTTGCGAAGTTCAAGGAACGTTTGGTGTGTTTCTTTGGCTGCTTTGGGTGGCAGACGAATTTATCTTTTTGAGGTTCCAAAGCACCAAAATTTCGCGTTGCGCTTCAGAAGTACAACGTTTTATCATTAAACTTCGAACTTCCGCCAAGCACTTTTAAACTTTAAAAGAGGCTTCTTCAAATTCTTTCGCTTAAAGGATATTTTCTCTTGTTTTATTACGTTTCCCTTAAGATTTTTTAAAGGAGCAACCAAATATACTCTTTTCTTACCGGTGTCCATTGCATACTTGTTTCTCGACAATCGCTCTTATTGCCGTCTGCATCATGTTGCACCTGACAACGGCTCCCTGATCTCTGGAACCCCTATTTCCTGTGGTTTTGGGTTTGTTTCTCTTGTTTTTTGCTTTTGCATTTTTGGCCGCTGCGAGCGATTCGCGGCGGCCGAGACTTCTGATCCGTCACTTTTTGAATTCAATTTGTCGATCAAGTTCTATCCTATCCTCCAGAGACCTCGCCGCTGCAAACGAGCCATAATCTCTCCGCCCAGCGGTCGGTCATTTTCTAATACCAAAAGTGATAATCGCGGAATCTGTTTTCTTATCTTCGTTTTCAGCTTTTTCTCACAGCAAAACCGGCATCTCAAGCGCTCTCGCTTAATTTCATGTCCCTTGAGTAAGCACCTCCCTTGCCTCTTATCTCAAACCCTGCTTTCTTCCCTTCTTTTCAATCTGAAACGTTTAGGTCTCCGCTGCGGAGCTCTCTGATTAAGCATGAAACCAGGGGACGATCGCCAGGAAGGAAAACTGTCAGTTTCAGTTCAAACAGCGACAAGAAGGTGTCGAATGGTGAGAGTTCCAAGTCGCACAAAATTCATTTTCGAAAATTTGTACATTTAAAATTCACAAAAATTTGAAAAATTGAAATCTGTTGAACCAACCAACGTTTAATAGTCATAGCTACTAAGTTCGGCTTATAGTTCAAAGTTTTTGGTCCTTAAGCAATTTGTTTTATTAGCGCAAAGCAGGCACCCGAGCAGTTTTTCCACTCGCCCAAAATGCTCAACTCCGACTTTCGTTAATTTACTTGCCAGCAACCAAGAACGTAGATTCAAAATACGTATTCATTAACTCCCAAAGGAGCTCTTGAGAGACGACAGAAAAATGGGAAAAACTCAAAGATGGTTCCAAAGTTAAAAAAAACTACATTTTGGAGATTGTTGTGTTAAAAAGCGCAAGAATACCAAACTGTTTGCTACATGAACTTTCTTTTGCATGAGCGATTGAGGGCAACTTTGACTAAAACCAACAAAATAAGTTCCATTAAATTCTGACCCAATTGAATAAATACAAGCTCTGCCGGTCTGGCAGGAATCCTTTAATTGTTCTGTTTTCAGTCGGCGACTGTCTTCAAATAATGCAGAGCGGGACGGACATGATCAAACTTAGAGC
Source organism: Steinernema carpocapsae (assembly GCA_000757645.3). Classification (NCBI taxonomy): domain Eukaryota; kingdom Metazoa; phylum Nematoda; class Chromadorea; order Rhabditida; family Steinernematidae; genus Steinernema; species Steinernema carpocapsae. The sequence continues at coordinate 5,867,313 of AZBU02000005.1, forward strand.
GAACATTCGGCAGTTCCGGCGCCTCTTTTCGCTGGACGCCGATCTCTCACACATCCGATGGACGCCGACGAACAAAAAACCCCACAAAGCGAGAAGTAGGGTCCGACGCTCTCTACATAATTTTGAATCAGTTTTTTTCAGTTTCCATTGATTCAATCCGGGAAATCCGAGTTGGCCGAAACACGGAAGTTTTGAGGGCGACCGAAAATTGCATTGGCGACATGCAGGAGGAGTGCGCGTTCTCGATTATCTATGGCGAGGATTATGAGTGCCTGGACCTGATCGCGATGACCGCCGACGATGCCAACATTTGGGTCACGGGACTTATGGCGCTCACCTCAGGACACAAATGTAAGTTTGCTCAAAAGCTCCCCTTAAAATATAATACGTCCTTGGTTTCAGTGTCCGTCGACTGCGTGCCTTCGGTATCCATGTCCACGATCCGTGAACGATGGCTGGAATCGCTGTTCGAAGATGCCGACGTCGACCACTCCGGCTTCCTCAGCGAGAAGGCGTCGGTGCGCCTGATCAAAGCCACCAACGGCCGTCTTTTGCAGTCCCGGGTCAAGCACAAGGTCAAAGAAGCATGTTCTCTGAACTCAGAAGAGACTATGAAGGGTCAAATCAGCAAGGCTCAGTTTGTAGAAATCTACAAGGATGTCGCCACAAGACCCGAAGTGTACTTCCTGATGGTGCGTTATGCCAATAAGGATTATCTGACCACGAACGACCTGCAGCTCTTTTTGGAAACCGAGCAAGGGGTAGGTTGTATAGCTTCATGGGCGATTTTAGTACATGTTTGCAGATGACTGGAGTGACAAAGGATTGCTGCGAGAGGTTGATTGAGCAGTACGAACCCGCGCCCGAGGCCAAAGAAAACAATTATATGACCGTCGATGGTAGGTGAACGCATTATTCTATTTTTCACAATCGCCGGTTTCTAGGATTTACCAACTACCTCTTGTGCAGCGATTGCGCCCTATTCGACCCGGGTCACCAGTCGGTGTGCCACGACATGGATCTTCCCTTCTGCAACTACTTTATCTCTTCTTCGCACAACACGTACCTCGTCGAGGATCAGCTCAAGGGTCCCAGTTCGGCTGATGGCTACGTGAGTGCGCTCCGCAGGAACTGTCGGCTTGTTGAACGTATGTGATTTTTCAGTTTACAATTTATGCGTTTTTGCAACGATTCGCTTCCTCGAATTCTGGTTCAATTTTTGAGTTATTTTGGAATAAATTTATAAAATTACAAGAAATTAGCAGTTCGGCATTTTTATCACGGAGTTTGTTTGTTCTTCTTTCTTGTGACGGAGGTCACATGGTTCAAAAGTGCTCAAGTTTGTGATCCTGTTTCAAAAAAAAACATTTCGCAATTGCATTTTGTTATTCTCCTCTTATTCAGTGGATCTCTGGGACCCCTCCGAAAACGACGCCGAAATCGAACCAATGATATACCACGGAGGCACGTTAACCTCGAAGATCCCCGTTTCGGCCGCCCTCAACGTCATCAGCGAGCTGGCTTTCGAGCGAACGAGGTAACTTATGGCCATCGAATCTTTTGGGAAAATCCCCGAGGACAGCAAGCGCTCAATTTGCGGCCATTTTGTGTTTTCGGAGCCCAAAGTGCAGCTGACTCTAAAGGAAATTAAAACGCTTGAGTGACTCTCGCCTTTAGGTATCCGCTTTTCGTGCGCCTCGAAGTCCACCTCTCCGAGGAGTACCAACGGCTGCTCGTGGAACTTATTTACAGCCGTCTAGGAACCAAAGTGTACCGTCCCGCAGAGGATTCGGTGGAATGGACAAACGAAAAAAACGTCCCGACGCCACGGAAGTTCCAGATGAAAGTTATTTTCATCGTGAGCGAAGGCCAAAGATGATGAAAACCCATTAATCGAACGTTTTAGGGGAAACGGATAGAAAGAGATGCAAATGACGGTGAGGTTACCGAAGAGGACGAAAGCTGTGACGTTCACACGGGACGTCCGAGAAAGGAACGCAGGGTCAAGATAATCAAACCCCTCTCGGACTTAATCGCTCCGTTCGCGCAGTCCAAGAATCTGAAGGAGATTGCGGCCTATTTGAACGATGAGTGTAAGTTCTTCTGGAACGGTTTTCAGAAACCTATGCTAGTTAATAGGACATAGCAGACGCTCAAAATCGGAACGTTTTGATGTCTTGTAAAACAATAAGACATATTGCACTGCCTCGCTTAAAATCCTACTTTACGGTTTTAAAATCTAAACTACGCAAAAGGGTTTAACGGCTTTCAAAGGATGAACTTTTGTCTTGGCCTGTATTAATTTGGTTAAGTCGGCCTCGTAGATCAACCCTGTTTAGAGGGTGCAGGAGTTGAAAGGCAACGTCGTTTAAGCGGCCAAGAAACACATCAAAGACGGTCGTTATATTAAATTCATGATGCCTCGGAGAGAGCAGCGCCAAGCGAGGCGGCACTTTGTGTGTCGCTATAAGCCATAAAGATTCGAAAGTGTGCTATGGAGGCGATGCATTTGGAAATGTGAAAACGGGAGTGGGAGTATAGAAAACTTGCAGGGAGCGGAACACCATCTGACCTGGGGAACCTCTCTAATAAACCTCGTATTGCAGTGGATTCACACCGTAACGTTGTTTCGCTCACGGAATCGAATTGCCTCCGGATGGTGCATTCGAATCCGATTGAATTCGCTCGTTTGACCCAGAACTTCCTGACGCGCGTCACTCCGAACTCGATTAGGATCGACTCGTCCAACTTGAACCCTCAAGAATTTTGGAACTTCGGAGTGAACTTCGTTGCGCTGAACTACCAAACACCCGGATTAATGATGGATTTGCAGGTGATTTGAAGTGCTTGTAAACTCATTTACGATTTCTCATTAAGGAAGGAAAGTTCGCGGACAACGGAGGCTGTGGGTACATCCTGAAACCCAATATTATGCGCGACGACCTTTTCACGTTCGGAGACAAACTCCCCTTCGCGCCCCAGATTCTCCACCTCCGGATTCTCTCCGGCCAGCAGCTGCCTCGTCCTCGAGGTTCCAACGCGAAGGGTGATTCCGCGGATCCTTTCGTGGTTGTGGAAGTTTTCGGAATTCCGACGGACTGCGCCGAGGAGCGGACGAAGACTATTCGGAACGATAGTGAGTGGCTCCAAGAAACGATAATCCGATTAGGGTCGAAGTTTAGGCGTGAACCCGTGTTTCGACGAGAGCTTCCAATTCCAGATCAGCGTTCCCGAACTCGCGATCATCCGCTTCCTCGTGCTCGACGACGACTACATTGGCGACGACTTCATCGGCCAGTACAGTATCCCCTTCGACTGCCTCCAAAGCGGTGCGTTGTTCTCGGTTTCTGGGCTCTGCCGAATGCTAGTTGTCCCTGTCTCTTACATTTGACTTTTTTGCTTGTTAAAAGTTTCTTCGAATCACGGAACCACATGGAAACTAATAATTCATGCATGATTGTTTTTTGTTACTTGGAGAGGAACAAATCACTGTTCCAACTCATTCCGACGAGAAAACCTTTGCTTGGAGAAGTTGACCATCGAACGACAAACGCCAATTACGAACCAAAGTTCTTCGTTAAAGGTCAACTGAGAACTCGCAAAGGAAACATTGTTTTGGAAGAAGCGACCGCTGAATTATGTTTCTTTCTCAGCGGTTTGATCTTTGCTCTCTTCGGGACATTAATTCCCTTTTTGCGTATTCGGTCGACTCATTTGCTTTCCTCACCGTCCCGAGTTGATTGAAAACTCCCAAAAACATCCATTTGTCGCGGCCGTCCAATGTGCCGTTCTGTATAGCGCAGGAAGTTTGGGATTCCTTTTGGAGAAACAAAAATTTAATGGGTTTCATATTTTGCCATAACGGTCACATCGATCCGCATAATACGTTCTCGTGTTCTTTTAGGCTACCGCCACATTCCACTGCACAATAACGAAGGCGACCCACTCGAAAACTGCACTCTTTTCGTACATGTGGCCATCACGAATCGCCGGGGGGCGGGGTGAGTTGGAGGCGTTCCTTAACGATACTAACTAAGCGTTTGGAGAAGGCCAAGAAGCGAGGCATGTCAGTCAAACGGAAGACGCAGCGCGTGCAAACCGGAATGAAGACGATCGGAGTTAAGGCGGTCGACGAACAGTTCAAGATGGCCATCGGGCCCCTGGCGGACTCCATCTCAATGCGGAACCAACTCGAAGCAGCTCTGGTAAGTGGTGTTTGTGAGGTCCACTCCACTGCATTCCTCGAAACGCGTGTTGATGAATAACTGAGAAGACCGCGTTTTCGGTTTTTGGTGTGTGGTCTAAAGCAAAGTTTTTAATAATGGTACTCAAAGTACCATTATGTTTGGAATTGTTTTTTGTTATTGGTTATTAATATTTTTGAGACTTTCATTTTTCGGGGATGTTTGAAGTCAGTGATTGCTGGCTGACTTCAACAATAAACAAAAACTTCAAATGCTTCCTTCGAACTTTTTGTCATCAAATCCAAAGTCGCTTTAGTTAAGCTGAAGAAACAACGCTTTTCGGGTGTTTCAAAACCCCGTAAGGGGCCAAAATCCAAAGGGTCCAAAAACAGAGCGTCTATCAGAACATGAACCGAGAACAACTGGTTTCCTTTACATTCCTCGGGAATAACATGCTTAATTGAATCCGGAACGGCGAATTCGGGACGAAAGTCCGTTTTTTGAGGATTCGATTATCGCTTGCAACTCGATTAGAAGCGTTCTTTCCGCCCTGGCGGAGGAAGAATTTCCGCCGAGATTGCGTGATTGCTCGAAAAGTCCGCTCTAATTAAATATTCGTTGCAGACCGAGTGGCAGGAACAATGCGGCCTTGGACCCACCGGAACCATTCGACAAGGACTTCGCCTCGTCCATTCGCGAGTCGTCACTGCCGCCCTCAATGGTAGTCATGAACCCATAAGGAAGCATGATTACGGTAGCCGTTTAGCCTCTCCACCGCCTTCGCCACGACCGGACGGAAGTTCCAACAGCACGTTGAAGTCCGAAGAAGGGTCCCCAGGATTCACGATTTCGAAGGACGAGCGAGATGTAGGTCGACCAGTTACACGTCCTCCCTTACAGTCTTCCTTACAGTATCCCTACGTTGTCACGTACGGAAATATTCCTGAAGCGATGCAGAAGACGTTCACTTCGCTGAACAACGTCCTTAACAAGTGTGCGAGCATCTTGACCAAAACAGACATTCTCCTAGCCCAGGTGATCTTTCCGGACAAATCCCAATTTTACCACTTATCTTCAGCTAGAAGAAGCCACGAAACGCATCTGCGACAGTTACGGAGAGCTGAGCCAACTGTGTGCCGAAGCCGGTCTCCGAGGCCAGAAGGCGACTCGCGCCGCTGAGAATTTCGCCTGGAACGTGCGACTTTTGAAGGCACAGCTCACGCTGATGAACAAGGCGCAGGACGAGGCGTCGAACATTTTTGTCCAGGTTGGTCGGTTTCGAGCGTTTGATATTAAGGTCTAAAATTTAGGTTCTCGATGCCGGTGCTCTCCTTGGCGTCATGGATCCGTCTTCGAGGAAATCGTCTTCAACGAAAGGTTCCACTCACTCCGGGTCGCCGTGATTCACACGGCCTTTGAAGGTTTCAATTCCACAGAGCTTTTGATTCTCATTGTTTTGCATTTAAATTGTTGAGTATATTTAAACGACTCATCAGCATTAAATAAGGACTATATTTTAAACACGTCACGTTGCAAACTGTGTCCTCCAAAAACGGGAGCAAGTTCCTTCCGTGTAATCAAATAGACAGAACGTTGCCTGAGCAGAGATTTTACCACATAGTTCAAACATCACTAAAAGATAACGTTGTCCAAAAATAGGCCAGCAGCCAATTCCAAAACAACAACGAGCGCTTTTCGCTATGTCCCGTCACACGAATTCCCTTAGGGTATAAACATGCGATTTGTGACCTGAAAACAACTTTTGTTGTTCCTTTGAGCGTTTTAAGTTTCGAATTTGTAGTTTTGACATTCATTAAAATTTCAAATCATCGAATTTTAAACCTTTTTAGTGTTGATTTAATACAAAATAAAATTATTTTTGAAGATGCCAAAGAAAAAAGGCAATACCAATTAGACCCAAATACAGATGAAATGCAGCGTTCCTTTTCCCTCTGGTAGACGTAAACAAGATTCATTCAAAAGTCGTCTGTCAGAGTGTTTAAGCTATCGATCAGCTCGACAGGCATGAGCAGCTGCTTTCGATCTATTAGAATTTGCGGCAAAAAAACGGCAAATGTAAATATAAATTAAAGCAGTCGTAAAATTAATGCTTTGATGTAGCTCCGTAAGTCTCACTTTTGATAAGAACGCTTTTTCAAAAAAAACCTTGTAGACCTTTCTCGATTGTTCAGGGTCATCTCGCAATGTTCTCCAATCTTGAAAAAATTAGCGAGCTCAGCTGATAATCGTCAGAGCAGCTGCTCTGGTGAATTGCGCGGCGACCATGGACAAGAGAAACTGAAGACGATCATAAGAATATAAAGAAGTGGAGGAGTTTAATAATTTGCAAATCGGCGATATAATTTTCTAGGAAAAGGCTTCTTTAGCACCGGAGACCTCTTTTGTTGTTATTTGCAGTTGTGTTTTCAGGCCTTGGGGGTCCAGGTGGGCTCGGGCGAGTGGGAAAGTGTGGGCGATGAAGACGGCGCTAATCACCTTCGCCCTCGCGGCAGCCGCTTCTCCTCTTGTCTTCGGAGGGTCTCCGATCACAGGAAACGATCGCGAAGACCCAAGACGCCCGCTCACTCTTTGCGCCTATGCGATTTTTCTTTTTTTTTGTGTTTATTTGATAGATTTTGAACACTTTCGTTCACCGGGTACGGTACACTTCAGTTTTTCGTTGGCTTACGTGAACGGCTTCTCATCGCTCACGTCCTAATCCTCTCCTAATCATAACATTCCCAGTTCTCCGTCGCACGAAATTTCTTTTTTGATCGATTGTTGTCGTCGAACAACCTCTAATGGGACTACTGGAATCCAGAATCCATCGATCTTGGCTCTTGTGCTTTCCTCCGGGAGTTTTCATGCGAGAATGCATAATTGAATGTATAAAATGCAACTTTTCCAGTCGTTGTTTGAGATAACGGCGTAGCTCGTTAGGAAACAACCACGATTTGACTCTAGGAATATATAATAATATATTAAACTACAGAGTGGGGCAAAAAAACCATACTCTCTGACCAGACAGTCAGCGGGCCAGACAGAATCACCTCATTTCTGTCGAGCGTGTGGCAGACGACCGGTCGGTTTCGCGTCATTTTTGAAAGCGACGTTGTTTTGTGAGCTAGAAATGACTCCATTTTGTCTGGTGAGCGCTCTGCCTGGTCTGTCCGGCCAGAAGGAGGTGATTTTTTCCCCGCCCTTTATTTATTAAATCCTAAATAAAATAGTCTTTTGTTGAAATTAGCCGCATTTTTAATGCGATCTGTCACAAGCCCTTCTTATGCTGCAACAAATCCGACAAAATTCGGCTCATTCTTCTTTCCTCCCCTGTCCAATCCTCTAGAGAGAAGAATAAACACTTCCTAACAATGTCGTCGGCGGATACATTCGTGCAAACTTTCCTTTCCGTCACTCATCCGACCTCCTCTTCATTAAATAACGTTGCTGCTACTTGGCTTCCCATGTTTACCTAAACCTTCATCGGCTTCGTCCCATTAATCAGCCTTCAAAATCTTTATTTTTCCTTCCAACCTTCCACCGAAATGACAGCTGGCATGATGAACGCAGGGAAGGCGCCTCGGTCTGTTTGGTTTTTAGACTTTGAGAACTCTCCGAGCATTTTTCGTCTGCTTTCCTCGCTCGCTTTGTAGTGGAAGTAAGCTTGCTTCGTAGAAGAAATACGGTTTTCTATTTTGAAATGGACAATTTAGCATTTATGATTAATATGTATATTTAAATAACGCGTTAAATAAGACAGAAATTTGTAATGACGGGAATTTGAGAACGCACAAGGAAACGCTAAGATATGCAAAAGGACCAACAAAAAATTTCTCTTTGATGAATTTCGAGTTTTGAAATGTTGGACGATAATCGCAAATTGAAGTTTAGCAATATTGGTGTTCGGATTAGCACCGCCGTGGACTCAGAAGGTCACAGAATCATTTCAGGTCGCTCGTCGTTCCCAAAGTAATCGTCGTTGACTGCGCCGGCAACTCGCTCGAAGCTCTCGGAATCAAAGATTCGTGGCTCCCGCCAAACACTCGACTGCAGGAGAAGTCACAGCCTTACGTCGAACGACTTTTGCCCAAAGAACTCGAGATGTCCCTGAGGCTTCCGCGCTCGCGCTCCGTCGAACTGGGCTACTTCGGAGCTTCTGGGTAACAGAAATCAACGTTTTCTAGCTTCAACCTCAATTTCAGGGAGAAGTACCTTTCCAGGTGGTCTCGCGAAAACACCCCCGTGGACAGTTCCGCTAGGTTCGAACGAAATGTGCGTCGCTCATATACTCCAGTGAGAGAAATCGGAGCTTACAAGGTGGGTGGGAAAAAAGAGTGCTGATGAAAATAATACATATGGTTCTTTGCCGGAGTCACGTCAATGTCACAATCTAAGCAACCAAGAATCGGTAAATGTCAAGAGACTTGCTGCGAGGAAGGCGTGAGTCACGAGGAGAAAGTGGGAACAAAATTGGGATAAAATGAGTTTAATGGGAGTTGTGAATGAGCAATAAATATTGCGTAAGATTCAGAGGAAGAAATGGAAATAGCATTCGCTTGAGAAAGTCCGAACTTTGCGAACCATAAGTCCGTGTAAACATCAATACAATTTAAATAAATTTTTCTGGGGTTGAATTGATACGTAAGCCAAAAAATCTAATATTCTTCACTATAAGCCAATCAAACCTATTTGTTTTTAAAATCACTCATTTTTTCAGGTTGTCGACGACGAGAGACGACCGTACTCCAGCTACCGCGCTCGGACTCCGATCGGCATGGTCACGAGCCCGTACCACACGAACATCAATTATTATTCGGAGACGCAGCCACTTCGGAAATACGACGTATTCCAGCTTCGAACATGGTCGTATCCCATTTACAAGCAAGTTTCGTGGTTAAAAAGGTAATTTTTAATGTTTGATAACAGGTACATCTACGGAAGGGACACGCATTCCTCGCGACCTTATAGTTACACAAGCTCGGCCTGCTACGGAACGACCCCCAAGTACACACCTCCAACAATGCGAGCCGATTGCCACCCGATGACCACCCGGAGAAGCTACAGCGGATACTCTTACATGGCCGGCGAGCACTCATTCGACATCGCCTCTCGGCCCTACTCGCTATCCAGCTCGTACACCAAATTCTGGAGGTCGCACGTTTCCAGGTACCCTTATTGTCTCCGACCTTTCCTCCCACGTGTTTCAGTGCTCCTTACTACTCGTACTCCGGTAGTAGCTCCCTTCGTCACTACAACAGCTACCGCCCGACTCCGATGTACTCGAGCCGGATCTCTCTGTACTGGAAACCGTACTACTAACTTGGCCCCTTTCTGAAGCTAGCTCCTACAGCCACTCTTTCCCACTGCTTAAAAACTCGATTCGTGACTCGAACTTTAATAAACGCATTTCCGAATGGCTTTTCTCCACAACAAACCCTCCATTTCTATCCCCTACGATTCGGATTATCTTCTCCATCATACACCCATTTAGTATGAGCACGACCCTGCACCTTTCTGCACGCTTCGGTTTTCGATCTTTTCGAAAATGACTCCGATCGCCGATTCTTCTCTTTTCTGTATATAAGCGCTCGCTTCCGAATCGCTTTTCCGATCGACACCAGCAGTTTGTTCTTTGCGATGTGCTTACCGAAATCCTAATCACGGTTATCGTCGTTGTCGTTTACTCAACTTTTACCAAATCTCCAAGGAATTTTATTTTCCTGAACAGTTTTAATAAAAGAGTTGCATTGTCCAAAAGTACATTTTAAAGTCGGTGGTAAAAGCTATCTTTGTGGTAAGTTTGCGTGTCGTTTAAAGAGTCATTCGGGTTGATAATTTCAGTTCCTGCATTGGAACACTTTGTATGGCTTTGCTAGTTAAAGGTTGTTCAATCTTTTCCAATATTTTTTAAACGGTTTCTCTCTCAAAAAGCTAGATTTTTAGAATTTATTATTGTGACATTGTTTACGATATAAATCAGGTCGTTGCAAACAGTTCGAGAGATGAGGGAAGGCAAAATTGATTATTGTGGCTATTGAAAGAGGGAAAAGAGAACGAGATGCCTAACACACGAATCTATCCGTAGTACGCCCAATCGGCAATCAAGATATTCTAAGGCACTGGTGAGGAGAGAAAGGAAAACAAAACTAAGAAAGCCGACCACGAAGGCAGTCGATACAGAGGAGAGGACAGACAGACTACCTAAAGCCTAAACATGAGATTTTGCTCCAGGGAACAAAATCAAACAAGCGATGGAGAATTGCAGGAGAAAGGTCGCAATGTGGTTACAAATACTGTACAAAAACCGTCATGAAGTAAAGACAAGAAGGTGAGGGGAGGATGGGACGTCGGTATTTAATCCTTCTTCGGCTTCTCGGCTGAAATTAAATATTTTAGAACATGTTTAGAATGTACTTCGAAAGCGCGCCCCTCGCTCCTCTCAAGCGACGCTTTACCAACAGCCGCTGCTGTTGTCGGCCGCGCTTATCTTCGTGCAACTGAGCCGCGCAACTGGGGAAACGAGATTAACTGAAAACGTTCCCGCACAAACGAATTAGTTACCATTGCGGAAAGAAGCGTGTTAGGAGACAGCTCATTCGTATGTTATAACGAAAGAGTTGATGGAGATTAAAGCTTGACAGAGGACGAAAGAAACGCACATGGGGACAGCAAAGAAGGACGAGGACACTTTTCGACTTTATTTTTCCATCCGAAGGACACGCGACTGAAAGTAACACATGGCAAAACATGGAGTGTCTCACCGTCATGGTGAAGGCAAGACCCGGACGGAGACACGTAACCCGAGGGCGATCCGCACCTCTCATCCAAACTTACTCTGAAGGCAACTGAAAATAACAGAGGAAAAAGGTGGAAAAGAGAAGCAGTAAGAAACGCTGAAAGAGGGTAGAAAGAAGGATAAGTTAGGGATTCATTGGTATGAACATCACAAACAAAGGAAAGTTATTAACCGTTAACAAAACAAAATTCTATAAGTCTTGATGTTCGTGCACATGACTCGAAGGAATAGCTGCTCGTGGCCCCCAGCCAACAGCGTGCATGATCTGGGGAGCGTACGGAGCCAGGATCACATAGAAGTATGCGAACCACACGAAACAGAAAGCGACGAGGGACAGGGCGGGACGCCATCCACCGCGGCTCTTTCTTGTGTTGGTTTCGTCGTCGTACGTACCATCAATGTAGTTGCGGGCGATGAACTTGAGCAATTCGTCGAGTAGCAGCACGGGCAGCGAGATTTTCAGCACAGCGACCCATTCGGCCCAGCAGAGAGGAGTGATCTGGAAGATGGTGGCCATGATGTCGACGTAGAGGATGATAAAGTGGAGCGACATCGAGAGGGCGATGGCTGCGCAGAGCCAAATGTTGGTCCATGGGGGCATCACAAGAAGCGACTGGTTCTCGGACAAACTAAAAAAAGAACTCCGTTAGAGCATGATTCGCGAGGATCTTACCTGTTCACGGCGTTAAGCATTTCAATGGTGACGAGAACGGAGAGAGCCATGGCGTTGGGATGATTGTCTTCGAAAACGGCGCAGTCGAGGTCCGAAAAGTTTTCAGGTTCGATTTCGCAACGCATCCAGTGAGTGAGCTGGTAGTAGCTGATCTGAGGTCCATCTTCGTAGAGCAGGAACCACCACATCGAAGCTCCAACGGTGGCAACACCGACGTACGCTGAAAGTAAGAATATTAGTTGAAGTGACAGAAGAAGCTGAGGACTTACTTCCAATGGCCATATAACGGAAGAAGAGCCACTTGGAAATAAGACCATCGTTAGCCGAGCGGGGAGAACGGTCCATGATGTCAAGATCGGGAGGGTTGAATCCGAGAGCGGTGGCGGGGAGACCGTCAGTGACGAGGTTGACCCACAGGAGCTGGACGGGAATGAGGGCTTCAGGAATTCCGAGAGCAGCAACGACGAAGATAGAGACGACCTCTCCGATGTTCGAGGAGATGAGGTAGCGGATGAACTGCTTCATGTTGTTGTAGATGGCGCGACCTTCTTCGACGGCCGACACGATGCTGGCGAAGTTGTCGTCAGCGAGGACCATCTCGGAGGCGCTCTTGGCGACAGCGGTTCCAGATCCCATAGCAATACCGATCTCGGCCTTCTTCAGAGCTGGGGCGTCGTTGACACCATCTCCGGTCATGGCGGTGATTTCTCCGTGGGACTGGAGGTACTCAACGATCTTGGATTTGTGGGAAGGTTCGACACGAGCGAACAGCTTAGCGCGACGGCAAGCTTCACTCTGCTGCTCAGGAGGCAGATCGTCAAATTCGCGTCCAGTGAAGGCCTTTCCGGTAGTGTCTTCCTCTTCTCCGAACAGTCCAATGCGGCGTCCGATAGCTTCGGCGGTGTTCTTGTTGTCACCAGTGATCATGATGACACGGATTCCGGCGTGGTTGCAGTCCTTGATCGAGTGGAGAACCTCAGTACGAGGGGGGTCGAGCATACCGACGACACCGACAAAGGTGATGTCCTTCTCGTACTTGGCGAACTCGGTAGATTCTTCGAGGTTCATGTTGCTGGGGGACATAGGAGAGTCGATGGTTCCGAGGCGAGGCAACGAAGAGTGTCACGTCCAGTTCCGTACTGCACGCACTGGTCGACGATGCGTTGGGTCATAGCAGGAGTTAGAGGAACTTTCTGTCCGTTGACGCGAACGTGGGTGCAACGGTTGAGCACACCTTCAGGAGCTCCCTTGACGAACATCTTTGCTCCAGATCCTCCAGAAGAAGGCACACAGTAAGAGGACATGGATTTGCGGTCACGGCTGAATTCAAGGGTGAATTCCTTCTTCCACTTTTGCTGGATGACGCGGTTACACACGTTCCCAAGATCGCGGGGAGAAAGTCCGGACTTGGGGGTGTTGTAGACGTTCATCTTCTCGGCCAGGACAACCAATGCTGTTTCAGTAGCCTCTCCAACCTTCTCATAAATGCGTTTAGCCTAAAAAATGTCACTTATTGAAAAAAGAATGACTTTCTACACGCTAACCTCGTTGTAGTCGACAGCAGAGTCGTTGCACATGGAGCAGATGGTGGCAATTTCAGTGAGAGCCTCGTAATCCCCACCGGAGCAGTTGACCTGCTGCTGGTTGTGGAAGACCTGTCCGGAAGGCTCGTAGGTAGATCCAGTGATGGTGAACTCGTTGAACTGGATATCGTTTCCAGCGGCTTTGTCGACGATGAACATCTTGGAGACAGACATCTGATTGGTGGTGAGGGTTCCGGTCTTGTCAGAGCAGATGACCGAAGTGCATCCTAGGGTTTCGACGGAGGGCAGAGAACGAACGATGGCGTTCTTCTTAGCCATACGACGAGTTCCGAGAGCAAGGCAGGTGGTGATGACAGCGGGAAGACCTTCAGGGATGGCAGCAACGGCAAGAGCGACAGCGATCTTGAAGTAGTAGATGGCTCCCTTCAGCCAGGATCCACCGTGAGCGGGGTCATTGAAGTGACCAATGTTGATGAGCCAAACAGCGACGCAAATGACCGAGATGACCTTCGACAGCTGCTCTCCGAACTCATCGAGCTTCTGCTGCAGGGGCGTCTTCTCCGATTCGGTCTCAGCCATTTCAGTGCGGATTTTGCCGATTTCGGTGCTCAATCCAGTTCCGAACACAATACCGCGAGCCTTCCCGGAAGCTACGTTGGTACCCTAAATAAGAAGAATTCATCTCGACATCGTTTACCATCATGACTAACCGAAAACAAGCAGTTCTTCTTGTCCTGGTTAACGGCACGAGAGTCGGGGACGGTATCGGTGTGCTTGATGACAGAAACCGATTCCCCGGTAAGGATCGACTGGTCGATGCGGATGGTGGTCGAGAAGATCTTTACCAGGCGCAAATCGGCGGGAATCTTATCTCCAACTGAAACGTTCACCATTTCATTTCCAAACTTCAGGAATTGCAGCTCACCGGAAACTTCGACAAGATCTCCGGGAACAAGTTCCTTGGCGCGGATCATCTGGATGCCGTGCTTTCCAGAACGGACAACTTTGGCCATTTCGGGTTCATATTCTTTCAAGGCTTCGATGGCACTCTCGGCATTTCGCTCTTGCCACACACCGACAGTCGCGTTGGCGATCAAAATCAGGAGGATAACGAAGGGCTCAACGAAGGCAGTCACAGCGCTAGTCGAATCTTCGTGTTCTTCAAACAGGGCGAGGATCTGAAACGCAAAAATTGGCATTGCTTTATACAATCGCCGACTTACGAAGGAAATGATAGCAGCCAACAACAAGATTTTAACTAAGAGATCATCAAACTGCTCTAGAATCAACTCCCAAAGCTTCTTGCCTTCTTCGGCGGGCATTTCTACAAGAGAAAACTCTACATTTCCAAAATGCCACTCTCTTTCTTACCATTGGGTCCAAATTTCTCGAGGTTCTGTTGAACCTGGGTTTCGGTAAGACCATCTGGACCCGTATTAAAGTACCTTTGTACTTCCTCCGCCGATTTGGCGTGAGCGTCCTCCATAGTTAGAAATTACCCCGAAGAGACAAAAATACCTGAAAGAACGATAAAAATCAATATACTGCAAAGACACTAAAACATAATTCGCGTTTCACTTAAACGCAAAAGAAAGACCACAGCGTTCGCTTCCCCTCTGCCAACAAAAACAGGAAAACCAGGACAGAGAAAACACGTATAAAACAGGAGATGCCGCATGGGCGACCAATGCCGTCCGCACTTAAGTTTTCGCGTCGATCCGAACATACAAGCACCAGAAAAAAGAATGACGTGGCGGTTCGTGAGTGGTCGAAACGTTATTTTGAGAAACAGCGCCGCTTCTGCAGTGCATCGCATAACCATCGCCAGCCACGTTACACGACTCGGTGTTCTACCGACGGCGGCAGTGATGAGGTGATAGGAAGAAGCGAAGACAAAACGTGTGACGACAACAAGCGGCGGCGGGCCGCCGTTGCAGCCGACGATGATGGTGACGTAGCACAACAGGGCGCAGTTCGAAAATACTCCGGAAACGCCGCGCCGCCGAGGGAGAGAGAGGAACGCCGAGGACATGCAAACGAACTGCGCGTGCTGCAGAGCGATGCGTCTGCAGATTTCGCAGCGTGGATTATGAGGTGACAAAACAAGCGATCGAAAAAAGGGGAATTCGCGGCGGGACCGCGCAGTGCAAAGTCTCAACGGCGCGGCAACGGTTGGGCGGCGCTGCAAAGAGGACGGACAAGCGAGGGTCGATCGGCGTGGAGGATGCGTGGATCTGCTCCGCCGGCTCGTCCGCACTGCGGCTACGAGCACGCCGAACACGAGGCAGCGGACTGTCGAACACAACGAAGGATCGAGGACGACGAAGGACGGCGACACGTGTACGGTACGAGGACCTCTGGCGCTAAATTCAAAATCGCCGCAGGGAATAATTGCTGTAAAACTCTCCATTTATCATCATTTGTTGTTTCACTGCGGCTGGGATCATCGTGTACGGTGGGAATTGATTGATGGATGACGTACATTGCTTGTATTTGCAATGTGTGGGGCGACTTTGATTGCTGCGACCGGAAAGGAGGCCGAGGAAAAGCAGACGTCGTTTGAGCGACTCGCGATGGATTCACGGCAACGACAAACGGAAGAAAACGTCGACGAAATCGTGGAAATGATATTTATCGGACCTCAAGTGATGATAGATCGATAGTATAAATAAGGACGGACGGCAGAATCGGAGAGCGGAAAGAAGATGCGAAGCGGAAGAATTTCTATCGAGAGAGCGCGGTAGGATTTTTCTGCTGCGCGAAGTGGGCGAGGGAGACCCGACTTCGAACCAAACAAAGCAGCAAGTGTGAGGAAGAAGGCGAAGCGAGAAGTCAACAATGCAATCGGATTTCGCGAGACGGCATCACGAGAAACAATAACGCGAATGGCGATGAATCGATGATCGCAAAAGAAATCCCAGATATAAACTGCAAGAGGGACTTCGGAGGCTCTGGGAGAGGGTTACTGTAAGATTACGTATCGCAGAGCGGAGTCGAGCGGAAGGTTCTCCCCACGCGAGATGTTGAAAAGTGAGAGCGGCGTCTGCTGAGGCACTGGCGGCAGCCTGTCCAGTATCATGTCATCGAAGCAACAAGTAGGTGGGACCTTGAGCTGAGATTAAGAGGAGAGGGATAGCGAGAAGGATCGCAGGCAGATCCTCGCGATCGGTGCAACGGATCCAAGCGGACCACAGGAGAGAGGAAAGCAGTAGTAGGAGACAGATGGCTGGATCTGCTTCTCTCCCGCCCTGTCGCCGAGGTTTCTCCGGGCGAGAGGAAGCGGCTTTCGCCGCCTTCCCTCCTCTGCAGAGCCACTACTGCTCGGCCCACAAAACAAATGCTCCCGAAAAACATAACAACGAGGCAAGAGGAAAAGTCGAGCAGTCGGGCCACTGCGGGCTTGCGGGAGTTGAAGATCTGAAAGAAGGCGGATTCCGCCGCGGCCGCGAAAGTATCTGCGAACAACGAAAAGAGGATTACGCGAATAGGAGCAGACGCCGTCGATTGCGAGGTCGTTTACAGTAAAGAAGCGATTGAAACAGCAATCTTTTACGACTTCACAGCGTCGAACTACGAGCCGAGATGATACGATACGGCGCCGGAGCCGGTCAAGTGCATCCACTCTCAACGCATCCTCGGTTGCCAGAGGGCCGAAAGTAGGGATCAGGCGAGGTGCCGGCTGCCTACAAACAGATACCTCCAGACGAGCCCGAATTGTTTGGGTTCGGCAGGTGACCAGCAGCTTCAAGCTCTTCACCTCTTGATCGAGGAGGCGACCGCGACGGCACTGTTTCCGAAGTTGTTTTGCTCGGCGTGCTTTGTTTTGTATGGCTAAACAGTTGTCTCCGTGAGGTCGCTCGGCTCGAAATCACGATCGACGGGAATTTATGTATTGTTGCAAGCCAGTGAAATGGGTTCCGGTGACACGAAACCGAAGTGCGGCGAGAGATCGGAGCGCAGGTCGAGTGCCTTGAAAGAAACTCGCAGAGGTGCTGATAAGCCAATTGAAACAGAAGCGCTGAACGCGATAAAGACTCTGTCACAGTGTCGGACAAGAACGACTACGGTACAGAGGTTGAAGGGACTAGGGATCTTCGGAGGGAACGCGAAACACTTTGCGTTTATGACCACTCAACTGTTTAGCACTTTCACTAATAACTGAAAGGGAGGACATTGTAAAATGGCACCAAAAGCATTTCCCCACAGTTTCCGCGTTCTAAAACACAAGCGCAAAAAAGGCGACGTGGCCAACGAACGTTTTAAAACAAAGAGTGCAAATGACATTCGGCGCTTGCTTTACTTAAGCCACTTTTGAAAAGCCGACAAACGGCTCCAAGGATCCAAACGAAAACGTAGAAGCGCTCTTAAACGATTGTATCGAAAGCAGATGGGCCGCCGGCGCACTGGTTCCCAAATCTCGGCGATCGGCGACCGCCGATTGGTGCCGTTGGCGTAAAACACGACGACGTTATTGAATTTACATAAAAACACCCGTAAATTCAACGTAGAACGAGTTGGCGGCAGCCTCCAATCGGTCGCGGACGAACGATGAACGAGAGAATACATTTAAGTATTGTGAACCGCGAATGGAGACGATTACCTGAGACGACGTGACGTCAATTGCCGGTGGTAGAAAGGAGATAGTGACACCCAGAACTCAGCAGATTAGACCGCAATCATCGAGCCAGTCGCCGTCGTTCCCGAGGAGGCCAAAGATAAACACGGGATTCTGTTCGGCACCCGATCGCTGCTGCCCGATGACGGATGGCCCAGTCAAGCCTAGGCGAAAGATTCTCTTGTAGGGGATTCAGAGGTCGCCTGCCAGCTGTCCGGATGTTTTTCTCGCGCCTGAATCAGGCGACGTCTGGCTTGCGCAAACGTGTTTGTTGCGTCTGGCTTCCGAAAGATCATTTGAGTCAAAAGAAGACAACCAGCCAAGGTATAATAGACCCAAACAGATCAGGTCGGCAATTAGGGTTCCTGCTCAGTTTTTGATCTGAAGTGAGAAACACTCTTGTTGTCGTTGGTGCAGGCTTCAAAGACGTTGTACATTTCGGCATAACTCGAAGTCCGGTGGCACGTAGGACATCGTGGAGAGTCGATCATTCAAACGCCGAGTGTAAAACGCTGGGCACAGCGAATTTGAGTGTTTTTTGTTTCGCAGAGTGTTATTCCACTGTCGCCAGTTGGAATTCCTGCTGGTTCCGATGTGAATTTGATCTCGCAGGATTAATGGACGAAAAGAAATCGATCTTGTGGCGGATTAAAGGCAGAAGGAGGAACTGAATCTCGAAAAACGTTGTTCAATCAGCAATCAAACCACTCGAGTATGCTTGCACATTTTATCTAAACAAATTTTACGATTTGATGAACCGATACTTTTTTTACAAAGTACGTTCTTCCGACCCAAAGCTTAGTCCTCGTCGCAGCGCTGCCGATGGAACCCATTCCTCCTCCGCATTCCTTGAGTGTTTGAATGTTTGCGACCCACATTTTTCTAGGTACAGCGATCTTAGCATTGAAAAACCTATAAGTGCCATTGTTTTAAATTGCCCGGATTAACCCGTAGCTTGTGCCGTGAAGTTTATGGAGTTTTCTCATCAATCTTCCTTGTTTATTCTGCGGCAGATTGACGTCGAAATGTCATTGGAACTCTGAGATTTCGAAGATCTGGTCCCTGGATTGAACTCCTGTGTTTGCCTAATTACATTGGGCCGCGCTGTCTGTGTCTGTTTGATCGCAGTCCCGCGATCTGCAGATTATCCGGGTAGCAAATGCGTTTGCTCGAGATCCTATCGCGAAATCTGATACGCGATGGGGAGCACTGATCTCGAACCCTCGGCTAGGACTCAAAAAAGGGCCTGACTACGCAATCGCCGTAATTTTTGTTGCTTTCTTTATGATGCCGACCGGTCATGACGTAAGTGATAATGTCAAGAGAATCAAGACTTGTCAGTTGCCGGCCTGACAACCGACGACTACCGACAGCGATAAGCACAACGACGTTTTTAGAGATCCACGCTGACGTAGATTCGATTAAAGGTAACAAAAAAGTTTAGAATCGGTCAAGTGCAGACGGATACGAGTGGTGGGAAAGAAGCCGAAGTGGATGGCGGAGGGTCAAAGGACGCTCGACGATGAGTATTAGCGGCTCTTAGCTGACATCGTTTTTTATCGTCCAGTTAAAAAGAGGAGCCGATAAAAACAGTTTTGTTTTGAGACTCAAAAACATTGAATACAACAACGAGGAAAAGCCTGTTTTCACGGCAATTCTTTAGATCTTCTGTAAGATTCAAATAAGAAGAAACGGAAACTCGTGAAATTTCTACGATAGATCACCGGTCTCGTCTACTATCAATAATGCAGGCGAAGCCTTTGTTAAAGAAAACTTATTTTATGCATTTTAATAACACAACAAAACAAGATCATCAAATATCTTCTTTCTTTCTTTCTTTCTTTCTAACTTTTCAGTCTGCATTTTTGTTGTTCGTCTTTTCCCAACGGCCTCCCGCTTGCGATAATCAGAAAAAATTCCACTGGGAGCCAAAACCTATCTATCACCAGTGCAAGGCGAACACATTTCACATAGCCACGTTTTTGTCGAGAACGACCGTCCGAACTGTAGATCCTGAATTGTGAAACTCATAAATAAGCAATGAAGTTTTGTTCCAATCTCTGATAGGACAACAGAAATGGATTAACGATAGTTCGATGTAAATCTCTGCTGAATAAAATTAACGATTTTTGATTATGCCTTTGAGCGAGTCTCTTGTAATCGAAGACAACGAAGACAACCTGGTTCGCAGTTCTTATTATTGCACAAAAAAGCACATATACATTTGGTTCCTAATTTGTCGATTTTGACAGGTTGGCGAAAATTGCTACTATTTAACTTGGCAGGTTTTATATGAGCCAAAGAATTTTTAATTTTTGGAAAAAGAAAAGCTTTTACGTTGAACAATTTGTATGTCAAATATGTAACAATAAATGAAATGTAGACTAGATGGAATTCTAGAGTCTCTCACATGACTATTTTAGCGTCACTACTTCACTACAAGGTTCGTCTATGAACAACCATATTTCCTACGTTCTACATCTACCCTTTCCGCTTCGACCTAGCAATGCGACGGCAGTTTCTGATGAATAAACCTTGTTTTCGTCCTAAACGCCTTCGTCGACGAATTCACACGTTTTTGTGGTCTACTTATCGTCGTCGGTCGTCGAGCGGAGTCATCCGTCCACAGCCAAATCATCGTCGATGCGCTCCTTCTTATCTGTTTGCAAAGAATAGAAGCGCGGGCGGTTTTCCTGACCGGCGACGCTTTGACGACGTCGCGGGCCTCAAGGAGATGTATTCTTCCTGTGATTCATTTTGCCCATACCAATGACCAACGAATGCTTTTGGCGCACTATTTCCGCATTGCTGATCTCTGCTGTATAGTCAGTGTAGAACCCGGCTTCTCTTTTCGTTCTGAATGATTTTTTGTTTCTTTTGTTCCTGTAGTTCCGCATTTTCACTTTCAGTCGATATTTTCCGTTGTATGCAGGTTGAGTCATCAAGGTCGCGCTTGGCCTTAATACTCGAAGCACACAGGTCGTATATTTTGCTGGACATTGACGCTTAAAGTTGAGTTTGCGTTATAAGTTAGTGCTTTAAGCTGTTGGTCGTAAACAGTTCTAAAATGAATCTTTTTAAAAAGATATATTTTTTCTATATTTTTTACACAACATAAAAATTGAGTCTATATTTCATAGGAATGTATGGTACGCTCAGATCGGCGTGGAATTAGCTTTTTCGCTAAGTTTGTGATAAGGCGAAAAAGAAGATTAACAAGTGATAGGAAACCGTCGATCGATTGCGGGTGGATCCACGTCCAGCTTACCGTAATCGGAGCCGATTGTCCTTTACCATTAAGACCACTTGCGCTGCACTGAGGTCAGCTTCTAGAAACTGTATAGCGCGAGTTTCGGTCACATGAAGCACCCCGCGCTGTTTGCCGATTTCCGTTCCGCGGAACGCCTTCGTCGGTCCCGCAATTACATTTGTTTGCCCTCACCTTCGGTTTCCTCAAGCGTTCTCCGCGATATCGCGCGCTTTGGGAACGTGGAAACCGTGTCATAGGTTCACCCCTTCGTCCGGCTTCAGTCGCTGATTCACGACCGCACCTGTTTCTTTCCAAGTTCCATTTCTGCTTTTTCTTTTTTGCACCGAAATTTCGCCTTTGAATTTCTCGCTTCGAACCTTTCGAGGCGCTTCAGGGACACCGGAGGGGAGCTCGAGAAGTCGTGTTGATGATTTGAGAATTTTGTTTACATTGCAGAACCTTCGTTCGTCTTTTGCTTGTACAAATAGTCCGACGACGACCGAAGTCGACCGCGTCTTCGCCGCGCTCCCCTCAACTCTACAATTCAGTGTCCACCCGCAGTTCCAACTCCACTCGTTTCTTGCTTGTGGTCCAAACCGACTCGCAATGGCTTACTCTTCCAACTACTACAATTATCAGGTATCGGTTTGCGTCTTTGCGAAAACCAAACGGTTAAAAGTGCAAAAACTATGTGTTTACACTTTTTGCTATTCGACAGGCGATGAAAAACAGTTGGCGGCCGCCGTCAACTTCGTTTCTGTTTCACAAAGCTGTTGAGGAGTGTTTGAAATGGCACGGCGGCGAAAACCAACCGGCGCCGTATGCAAACACTACGATCGATCGATCACGCACGCATGTGTAAAGCAAACTTGATAAAAAAAGATATGGATAGGTCTGTCTTACCGTACACTCAAAATCGAAGTTAAGATCAAAGGAACAGAATCTATGAGTGTGTTTCCAGATCGGGGTGATCTTCGCAATCCTCATCGGGGCTCTGATCCTCCTTGGTCTCGTCGTCGCTGCTATGTACTTCATTGTCAAATCGGTAGAATATGAGAGGTAAACAAAATCTACATGTGAATTCAGATGCGGGAAGGATCGAAGAAGACGTATACCCCCAGCAGATCGATGAGTTCGGCTCATCCCATGTGGCAAGCTCAGGTAGAACCAGCCCCAATCCAGTACTCCAGCTTGGAACACGCTCCCACGTCTCAATTCCAGCCGCAGAGTCCTCTGCAACCTCAGTTTTCGCAGCCCTCCCCAATGGTTCAGCCGAGCTATCTTAATCAGCCTCTCGTGCAGCAGTATCAGTCGCAGATTGAATCTCACCCTGGCCAGATTCGATCGCTTCATCCTGAAATGGCCTTTCAGCAGGTTTGTGAACACAATAACTAACAACCGGAAATCAGTGTCTTTTGCATTACTAGAGATTGAAACATTAGCCCTCTAAAAAGCTTCAAACTCCTGATTTTAAGCATAGGCTACTTTTGCAAGGGTCATTGGTTATTACTAAACATCTTTTAGGAAATGACCCCGCGGTCCCAAAAAGGACCTGGCCGTGCTAGCAAATATATTTCTATTTCCAGGGTCCCACTTCATGGAGCATCGTCACGCCGGTCCACGAGCACCCTCATCGCCTCGAGCAACCTAACGTACCCGGACATCAGTCCTTCAATCAATCCCAGCCGCCCTTCCCAACCAGCTCTGTCTGAAGTTGTAACTCCCAAAATATCTACTAACATCTCCAAAATTCAAACATTTCCCATATTGTAAATAGGCAGATCACTTCAGTATATCCTCCTAGATTCGGCTTCAGCCTTGTTAAGGCGACGTCTTCACTTAATTCGTCCATAAATATGCCAAAGTCTTTCATCCCCGCCTCTCGTCCCACTTTCAGGCCATGTTGGCCTCAACTGACTCGATGCTAGTCGATCCTGTACAGAACCAGATGCCGCGTTTATACCCGTATAAGAACCCGATCAAAGTGCTCATTGTGTTGTGGTTAATCTCCGTTTGTTGTTGTTCCTTCGCGTATGTCCGAACCCTACACGCATAATGAATATAAAGCCGACCTCCGCACAGTTGTTCCACGCTCCCCTTAATTCTAATTCTTGTTTGTTCTCGAGGGTTACGCGATAATCTCTCCTCGAGCGATACAAGGCGGTCAAAGGTGGGTTTCGGTCCTCTTCCTGCTTTACGAGAAGCATTCTTGCCGGGGTTTTGCACACGCAATTAGCCGCTGTTGTAAAGTGCCAAAGCGTCCGATGATCCGTTTCCGCGACGCTGTCACGAAGACACCTGTCGAAGAAAACGGCACTGACATCCGATATTCGAAAACTTTGCAAAGCGAGGGAAACAGAGAATGCTGAAATGTTTTAAACCATTTACCGGCAGGCAGGACCCGATATTAAAGAAAAAGAGCAGCAAACTACAATAGGCTATGAACATAGTAAGCAAAAATGAATTATCAGCGATCCATGAGATCTTTTTGGTTGAAGTACTCGGCAATGATGACCAGCATGTAGGTGAGTTCGTGGATCATCCCCTTGTCACTTTCACCCAGGGTGCTTCGCACGACGCGGATTTGCTTGGCGATCTGGCGCAAGGAGTTGCAGGTTTCCCCGTGGAGAGGTTTCGAAGAGAACAGTAGCGCGGCGAAGAGCCATTCAAAGAGAGCTCGGGAGTATCCATCCTTCAAGTAGCACTGAAACATTCGAGCTGAAAATAGGAAACAAATGAAATGGAAATACCTCTTCGAGGACCTCAATCAGGTAGTTGACTTGTCCCACGTGCATCTGGCGCAGAATCGAAACCAATGGAGGAGTGCCTTTGTGGCTGGGATACTTGGCTTCGCCGTCCTCCCTCACAACTACTCCGGCAGTAGGTTTCGAGAAGAGGATCTCTTTCCACGCTTCACTCTTTCCCTGAACGGCAATTATCACAAAAAAGTTATAAATCGAAAAATGTCACCATAACAGGCCAATCAAAGCTCGTCGGTGCCTCCGCGGATTTCTCTTTCAGATTTTCAACTTGTTTGTGGTATTTTTTGAACATTTCCAACTGAAAACAAACTGGGATTTATTAAGTCCAGCAAGCGTAACCACTTACGCGGGAGTTGCGCCATCCCTTCGATGGTAGAAATTCGCAGTTGAACACACAAGGCTCTTGTTCGGTTATAACCTTCGTCGGAGGCCGGATTTCGCTTGGTTCCAGCTTAACAGCGACGACGGCTGGAGCCCTCCTCCTTCCCACGATCACCTGCTTCAGGTATTCCATCGCATTCGTCGGCACCGCGTCCACGTCGACGCTGTTTATGTCCCATCCTTGTCCGAGGTCGACGAATCTCTTGTCGCCATCTGCCATTGTTCGCGGCTTCGTGAACTTCTAAAAAACTATAAAAACTTATGGCAAAGCTTTCTAAAATCCAAAATTTCGATTCTGACACGAGCAAATGTTACAGGGCACAACACCTGGCACAAATGACGGAAAAAATGTTAGATCCGCGGGAATCGAAAACGAATTCGCGGCGGGTGGTCGCTCAAGCAAGTTTAAGAAACAAATCACGAAATCAAACTCTGCGAAATTCCAAGCCTTCCACAACCTGTTCAGTCGAACGCTTTGTCATGACAATCGCTTCGAGAGCCGTTAGAGAAACTCGTCAGTTCATTTGCGCCGAAATTCGGTCTCTCGGATTACAACTCTCCAATGGACGGCGAATCCAGCGCTCCGTCGGGCGGGGGCCATTCGGCACAGCTGAAAATGGCCGAACGCGTGGAAATCGTGCTTCGACGCCTCGAGGACGATCTTCGGGTCGCATGCAACCCTGTCGACGAGGAAAAGCAGCTTCAAGTGTTCGAAGTGTGAGCCCGGCCAGCAGATCGTTCGCCAAAATCTTCTTTTAGGATGTACAACCTTCTGGGACCAGTAGTGATCAGCGCCGTCGGTTTGGTGGATTCGAACTGCGTAAAACGCGTTTCCAGCGAAGACGAGAGGCAAACGCTGATCGAAGTCCTCCCCAGCGGCTCCGGGTGCTCCATCCACTTGTACCCGAATGTGAATTATTGTATTTGCTCATCTTTCCAAGAGAAAGTGGTCAGAGATAAGTCAGCTTATACGGTAGATCATTCATCAACAGTTTGATAAATAGTGGATTTCAGTATTGGGTTTCAGTGTGAACATGTGTTAGCAGCTCGACTGGCGGACTCCATGAACACGATGGAAGCAGAAACAAGTTCCTTCGTCGAGGGAATGCTTGAAAGGCTTCGAAAGTTTGTTCCGGAATACGGCGCGTAGAAGATGCTGAAGAAATTAATTTTGTTTCAAACTGTTAATGTGTTAGTGCTGGCGTAATGATTTGAATAATTTAATCATAAATACAAAATTTAGTTGGTTAGGCGGCTGATTCGCGGGATACTTGTTTGTACTGGGATGGGGAAGCCTTCATCCGCACTCGTTGTGCTGAAAATGGTTTTTGTCAAATTAAAAACTAAAATTCCGATGTTTCACAGTTGACCAGGTGAAACTGCGAACGGTTCCAGCGACTCTTTCTAACGCTAATGCGCACAAACATCAAGAGAGATCCGAGGCTGAGTAAAAGAACGCAGACGGTACCGTAGTAGATCCAAGCGCTGAAGCAATATGCTGAAGGAGAGAATCGCAGGCTAAATACGGAGGTTGTTCCAACTCACGTTTGGCGCCTTCGATGGCCCTGGGGGGTTCGCTTTGTACAAGAACTCGAAGCCGCTGATCTACGGTTTTGAGCTCTGAATCACCTCCCCCTATCGTTTCCGCTCTAGTTTCCACCACTTGGCGCCGTTTTCGCGAGCAAGGTTCCTGAAATAATGGTGAATTCTATCGTAACATGGAACCGACCTGTCGGGGACATTTATCTCTACACACCATCACGCTGCAAACAATGTCGATTTGGTCGCTTCCATCGATCCGAAAAGCTGCCAACGTAGCCTCAAGGCGGTTTTGATTTCGACGGATATCCCCAATTACTTGAGGCATCACTGAGCATCTGAAACATATTTCTGAAACGCCGTGATCTTCAGCTCGTACCCGTCAGATATCAGCTTCACAGCCTTGTTTCTGCCATCCGTAGGAACGCCTCCGATTCGAGAAGCGTTGCAGTCGATCACGTTTAGTTTCGACGCGTCCACGTCGCTCTGTACGATCGCGGTCAACTTTTCACCAAGGAAGACGTTTTCTACGGGCTTGTCGTCCTTCATTATCTTCAGAAGCACTTTTGTAGACTGTCTGTCGTTCGAATTCAGATTGGAAACTGTCACGGCTTTAGGGTCAAGACCTCTGAATCATTTGCGGGATACATTATTGTGATTCCTCCTTACCCAACAACGAGTCCGTAGTGCGTCTGGGTGAATTCCACAGGGCGATTGTAGTCACAGAGGACTTCATAGAAGAGGTCTTCTTTGGTGGTGATGTCAAGCGGGAAAATTAGATCATTTGAAAGCACAATTACACTTGTCAAGGTGTTGTTCTGGATAGGTTAAACTTATTTAAATCAAATTTTTGAGAACCTACGAAATCAACAACATTGCAAGAGTTGTTGTCTGAAGGTCTTGGAAGGAAAATCGAAAAGTTCCGGGTGGATTCGACTGTCGTTTTGCACGATGAGAAACGTTCGGCTGCATACACGACTCCGGAATATATCTGAATTTTTTAGATTACGACATTTAAGACAGAGAACACCTACCTGTAGTCCCTTAACGCGAAACTCCACAGATATACCGTTGGGAAGACATTCAGCAGTCAGCCCAATGTTTTCGGGAGCAACTTTCAGCTCGTGCTCCGATTTTCGCGGGAGTTCGCTTTGGACGTCCCGGAAGCGAATGGAACTGAATTCAATAGAAGCGGGAGACGATGCGACTGAAGGCGGCCGGGTTATGGTAGTCCACAGCTTCCGAGCTGCGACGCGCGAGGGAATCGCGGAGGATTCTCTCGGGGAAATTGTTGCCCGATATTCGATAAACTGCGCAGCAGGCGTGTTCAACGAAGGCTCTGTTTGATGCCCAGCGCAGTTCCGCTTAATTAACCGATACACTTCGAATTTGGCGTTTGGCTGAGTGAAAGTTTCGGTTCGGGGTTTATCAAAAGTGACTGACGACAAGTAGCAGTCGCCGTTCGCCGCCCCAAACGCAATGGTTTGGCACATAATGCTTGCCATTGCGCAAAGCGTTTCACACTTCTTCAGATCCCTGACGCGGATGTGGTGCACCTGGCGATATTCTTGACGCAGAGTCCGACCTTGTTCAATGAGTTGAGATTCTGTGGGAGCGCAAGTCCATGGAACTGTCGCTGTTGTTTCTTTTGAAGACAACATCATCATTCTTTTTCTTTCTTAAATTCTTCAATAAAACTTTTGTTGGAATGTGAAGACAAACCCATGAGTAAGCTAGTGGAATGACTTCTTTTCGGCTCTGCAGTCGCCACTAGAACTCCTTCCCGCTCACATCCTAACTCGTAGTAGTCGCTGTTTACGTCCATGACAAATCTGGCCATTGTGTCAGCGCGGTTGACGGAGAAGAGTCGACACTTTTGAGGACTCGAGGAGTAGGCAAACGATTTGCACTCTGTGTTCTTTAGGCAAAGTTCAACACATCGGCTTAAATCCACTTCTAAATAGAAAATTACGGCGATATCATGTTGTCTAAATATACCTGCGAAATCAGCAAGAAAACTGGGCGCTATGAGATTACGGTACTTGATCCTTTCAAAGACGTAAGGTCGGTTACAAGGCACATCAATCAAATGGTCCACACAAACGGGTTCATAAAAATCCAGGTTCCTCGACGGTGTCGAATGTTCGCTGCCTTCTTCTACTATGAAACACTCGTTGGTTTGCGGGTCAAACTCGAAGGACCGACAAAAGAAGTGCGTCGATTCCACGCACTCTCGCATGCAGTTCCGAACTGATCGGACGCCTATGGCCACGTCCTGACCTCGTATTTCCGTTTTCTTCATCGTCACGAATTCCAACCGTTTCCCGGGACACCGATCCTTCTCGTGGACGCAGTTGTTCTCGAAGTAGTCCGTTTGGAGATTCTCCTTCAACTTGCTTGTGACGGAGCGATGGGAGATGCTGAAAAGTTCGCATTTCCTAAATTATAAATTAAGATTAACACCTGTAAAAATAAAAATTCCAACTTTGTAACCCGATTGAAATTTAACGAATAACAGTTGGACTGCCGTAAACAGGCGTCCAAACAAGCTTCCTGGCCAGCGACCACCGAAGAGTAAAAGGCGTTTTTCTCCAAGAGCCGATTCGTCCGCTTTTCGAAAGCGAACGCCCTTT
Organism: Steinernema carpocapsae; assembly: GCA_000757645.3. NCBI lineage: Eukaryota > Metazoa > Nematoda > Chromadorea > Rhabditida > Steinernematidae > Steinernema > Steinernema carpocapsae. The sequence goes on from AZBU02000005.1 coordinate 5,895,690, forward strand.
CGCGGCAATGTTCGTTGAGCCGCAGACAAACTTTTTCGAAGTAATACGACCGGAGTCCCACATTCCAGTTCAGCATTCCGGTCTGAACATGGAAGATTATTAACAAAGAGTAGTTGATAAGGAAACCTTTGCGTTGACATCAAAATACTCGCAAGATGGAGACTCGTTGTTGTTCTGAAAGTTGAAACCTCCGCATGGTCGATACTCGCCGCTGACGGGTTCGATATTATCACGGCAGTATTTGGCGCACGTTACAAGCTCAATCTGAAGTTAATAAAACACCGTGATGAACGGATGATAAAAATGATTTCCAGACGCTTCCGCCACATTCTTTTCAACTACAAACCATTTCCGCTAAAAATCAAGATCGCCACCGGGTGCGTTTTAGGTTAAGAGTGAAATTTTCGCTCCCAGCCTACACACACAGCTGCACCTGGAGCTGTTGCGCCCAGCCTACTATCCCAGGCGGCTTCGCCGCAAAAGCCACAGAGCGGCGCCATCGGATCGAGGAGGAGCGACGCCACAAGGGCGAGGAGCAGCGGCACCATTCTGCCATGATTCGTGACAACCACTTTGGCGCTGCTCCAGCCAAAAAAAACGAAAAGTGGTCACGCACATAAACGAAACTAGTTCCGATAAATGTTCAAACCTAAGCCTGTTTGAACCTGGTAGCCCAAAGTACTACTATCCCCGTTGTTTGAAAAGTGTTCCCGAGCAAATAAGACTTCGGCGAAAACAAGTGACGAAAACGTCCGAAAACGGATAAAAATACGGTAATACCTTGGAAACGAAGCTGGGAACGCCCATCACGTAGACTTCTGGGATTCTTAAAAACGTGGAGCTGAGACCCTGTTGCTCACAAGTCGATGACGAACGCTCCGAGAGGTCATTCTGTTGCGTTGAATATTCCGATGCTTGAAATTGGTTCGGACTTCCACGGTCGAATTTCGGACTTTCGGATGCAGCTGAAGAAAGTGCTTCGAAGTCGGTGATGTCGAAGGGAATATCTTCGCCGGTTTCAAGCTCTAGAATTCAACCAAATTAAATTGGAATTTATCAAAGAACATACGGTAAGATCTTGGAATAATGAAGACAAGTGTAAAGCCTATAAGCAGCCTTCGGAAACGCATCGTACTTTGAGTGAAAATCTCCAACTCAGGGGATAGCGTGAGTCTCGAATTTGGTCAAGAGGATAGCGCTCGCCTAAATCCGTCGTGACCCACGGAGGTGTCAAACAGGTGTGGGTATTGTTCGCGAGGCGCGAGGATCCCCCACTGACACTCTTCATGCCCTTTTGTAATGAAACGTTTAAGTGCCCCGGTTTACGGTTACTTTCATCGGAAATGTAACATTATGCCCTTAATAATCAAGATTCGAAAGAATAGTTCATTCGAATCTTCGATACTAGCAATTAGTCTTGCGCGTTAAGGCGGCTGTATTCGTTGTATCCCTGCAGAATGTCGAACAACTTTTCCCGATTGTACTGAAAGCAGTTAGATCATTTAAGCCGAGTTAGACGTATTTCTTACGGTATAAAGAGCGTCCAGATCCACATTGGAGTTTTCAATTGCAATATCAGTTTTACTGGAAAGCTGCTCGCGCATTTCGTCGGCTGTCAGCACGTATTCACTTTTCTGCCTTTCGGGCTCCACCTGAAATTAAGTTAACAAGTAAAAAAAATATGAATCAACCTTTTGTTCCATGACAATTGCGCTGTCCCAAGCGTACTCGCTTAAACGCTCCGCAAGTCCGAGCGCACCTTTACCAGTTCTAAAAAAACGATTTTGAAGATTTGAAGTTTTGAAGTATATCAAACTGTTCTTCGAGAGCAGAATTTAGCGTGGGATCCTCATTTTCTTCGAACTAAACACATGACATGCAAAATTATTACAGTTAATAAAGAGAATTTGACTTACGATGTATGCGGGTTGGTGAAAACTGGGGAAATACCGATCCTCGGCGACATCCGTTTCCTGCGGTTCACAAAGCGAAGATTCAGACATGGCGGCGGAAATTCGGAGACCCGACCGATGCTCGAAAGCGAAGAATGAGGAATGAGCCATTTAAGACAGCAGACTTGTAAGTTACTTGGACAGCTTTCTGGACGAGACAAAAAGCGTTGTCGAAGAAGGGCGCGGCGTGAAAATCGAGTTCGCACCAGTTTCCGGGATCATTTGAGCCATTCGTTTCTGCAAAACGACCGTTGGAAAATTAATTTTATTTTACTTTTTTTCCGTATTATGTTAATGCGGAATTTTCAGGGTCATGATAACGTTGCACACTTGTAATATGCATATGTTATCTTCATGAATGGTCTCAAGAGAATTTGAGGGGTCACTTTGGAATTTATGGCCACAAAATCATCTTTTTTGACATACGAACAACCTTTTTTGGTTTACGAATCAGTAATATTGAGAAGCCTTGGTAAATACGAGCCTAGGCATGCTCTTTAATAGTCTAGACACACCAAACTGAAGATTCGTTCTTGACATTCAAATCATTTCAGCGCTTGGAACGTCGGTCGTCGGTCGTTGGACCGGTCCGCTCCGTATTCGATGAAGACCAAATTTAGTCCAAACGACGGAGTGTGGATGGCTTTCGCTGGGCTGCTCGTGCTCGCAACCCTCGCTGCCTTGTTTTTAATGATTCCCATAATAAAAAAAATGATAAAAATTTTAGGGTAAGTGTTTAAACGTTGCTAAAATTTACTGTCTTGAATAAAGCAACTGATATTTAAGAAAATATTGTTTCAGACATTACGTAGAAGAATCCTCGTTTGCGAGCGCCGTGAAGAGAAGATTGCTCGAAGACGAAGACTTTGAAGAATCTCCGAGTTACTCGATTTCGGCGAAGGAATTCAGGAAGAAGTTAAAAGTATGGTTCTGTTCACGATACGTTCGGTGAGTGTTAAATTTCAGGAAGAGAATTTCGATTACCGATCGCCGATCCCGAAAGACGCGGTCGTAAAAATCGGAAATTCTCTGTCTGTGGGAATTTCGCCGAAGACACTAATCAACATCGCGTGCATAACAGCCTTCGACAGCTTGGAACGGGAGCACGAAGCGTTAAACCCGCCTGGAGCTGCGAAGACACCAGCGGCTGGGTCTCAAGAGTCGCTTTCGTTTCCAACGTAAGAACCAGTGGCCTTTCTTTGTTTGACCATCTGTTTAGCGTCGAAGTACACCGAGCTCGGGCTGGAGTTTCCAGACCCGCCGGAATCGCACTGTTGAGCGCCCCGGAAGAAGACTTTTGGTATCCAGAAACAGGCAGCAAAAGTACGTTCCCCATGGATCCTGGCTTCGAAAGAGAACATATGGAGGATTGCACCTGGGGTCCACCAACACCCAAACTGAAGAAATTCGTGAGCAATCCGTATGGAACCGTTTGACTTGAACACAGCGCAAGTGCATGTTTTGCCGCTGGTGACCTTTTGTTATAAAGTGTATTTGGGGTCTTCATTTAATGGACATGGGGTCTGCTGGGTTGGCAGTCACTCTCCGGCAGCTCTATCGTAAAGCGATCGTTTAACTCGATCGCCGGAGATGTTATACAACCGGAAAGGAGGATCAAAAGGCGCGGCCGATCGAGCAGACGCCTTTGGCGACAGTACCTGTTGTTCGCGTTCGGTTTGTGCTGCGTTCGCCTCCCTCGCCGCCTTGTAAACGTGCGGTTTTCGGCCCGGGCGATCCGCGCTGATTTATTCTTTTTCTGGGTCGGTTCACTCGGAGTGTAAAGTCCTCTTGGCCCACTGTCGATGGAATCGTTTGCTTGTGGCATTCTTTATGGCACCGAAACTCAGTTCGACATGCTCATTAATCAAATGTGGCCACTTATTCAACCGGCCAGCATCTCCTCTCCGTCACTATATATACTAATCGCCAGCGATCGGTTTTTGTTTATCAACGGACGATGTTATCCGAATCCAAGCCTTAAGGAACTCCTATACCACAATCTTGTAACAGGTCGTGTTTAGGCCATTCGTCGAATGGCTTATTTTCCGCACCTTCCCTCATCGCGTGCGTCCGCGACAAATTGCCTATTCGGTGCTAGATTTATGGACCCTTAACTGTTGCGCTTGCAATTGTCTTCCTATTATTTGCCTCGCCTCCCAGGCAGCAAGGTGGCCCCCTTTCGCTTCTTACTCGAATTCTGACCCTCGCTCGGCGTTTATTTCAACGTTGTAACATGTCACTGCGTTCGTCCTAAATCTTGTTGCGATCACTCCGGATACGCGACGTTCTGTTGCGTAAACGCCAGACTTGCGACCTGCGCTACACTTAGGAGCATTCCCATATTCTCGGCTTTGTTGTCCTCACACTCGACCGCCAGACGTCCTGCGCCATTTGTTTATCATAGTTCGTTCCAGAGAATCATTTTGTTCGCCTTGTGCTGTTGAAAGCCGCGCACCGTGCATTCGCATAAGATCTTCTTGATTGATGAGCTACGCGGTCCACGCTTCTGCTTACGGTTGCGGTTTGCCTCCAGGTCGCTCATCCATCAGCTCCTTCATATCAATCACAATCAGGTGTGAATGGCCAAGCGGCCGGCGTGGGGCCATCTTTGCGCGTAGCTTCCTCTTTCGAGTCGACCCTTGAGGGCAAAAACGACAGCTGTTCCTTTGCCCCGATAACCGACGACGATGCGGCTTAACTGGGCGCTCTTTTCAGAATATCTCATCAATCGTCCCAAAATGACGCTCCTGAATAGTCCGATAAAAATCGCGCTTATTGCGATTCTGTTTGTCGCCTATGCGGATCAGTCGACCGCCGAATCATGGGCTTTCCTGAATCCTCAAAGTAACTGCAAGATTAGATGCGAGAACGGCGGCGTTTGTGCCTTCCAGATTCAAAATCCAGACGTCCACAAGTGTATCTGCTTTGTGGGAATGTACTTTGGAGACCGTTGCCAACATAGGAGTGAGTTTTAGTGTTAGGCGTGATATTTTAGTCATACTTAAGCTGACGAACCCACCCTTACCACGACTCCTGAAGTCGTAGAGTATACGACCATTAGTACATTAGCGCCCTCACAAGCCCAGGTTCGAGAGGAGGAAGACTACACGTCGGAGTGGAAGGACTTCAACAACCAAATTCTCCCCGATGAAAGTCTCGAAGAGCACTGGACCGAGGAGGACGAGTCGGCGGAGGGCGAAGACCTCGGCGAGGAAGATCGGGTTGCCGAGCAGGAGTACAGATACGGACAAGCCGTCAGCAACGGTGACGCCGAATACAAGGAGTACTACCACCACCCGCGACAAGTTCAGGAAACCCAACACGCTCAAACAAGCTACGGTAGGAATGAGGGTCGGAGAGCTGATGAGCTTAATCGACGTTGTAGAATTCGAAGCAGCAACCGTGTCGACAACTACGGAGCGCTGGGCTTCGGCCAACGAACCCGCGGAGAGTCAAGAGTACGTGAACGACGACGGATCTGAGGAGGAAGGTTGGATGATGGTCAAGAGGAGGTCAGTTCGGAATTCGATAGTTTGGATAATTAAATGGAAACCAATAACATAGTCTTATCTTTTATCGTTCAGGAAGACCCCGCTCAACTCTGCTCCCTGTATGTCACAAATCTCCTTAGTCGTCGCCGTCTTCATTATTTTCAACCACTAAATCTAAAACGTCTTGGCGACAGTCCTCGCAAACCCGGTCTACGTGATGCCTAAAACCAACTCAAAACGAATTGAGCTTTCACTGGAGAACTCCAACTCGATATCTCTTCCCCCTGTTTACGTCCACTCTTAACCACATACGCACACTACTTTATCTTGCCTTGTAAATACTTTATTGTAAACACTTTTTGTACAAATGAACTCATCAACTTCCATTGGGTTTCACATACTCCACACACTTGCTGGGATCGGTGGGGAACCAAACTTGGCAGCGTCCCATGAGGCGCTTCAGGGCCTGGATGTACTTCCGCTGGGTTTCATCATTCAGCACGTGCGCAATGTTGGAAACGTAGGCCTTTGAAGATCCGGGACGCTGATGGATACCGGAACGGGTAACTCCGACTGGCCATGGTGCGTTTCCTATGGCCATTTCCATATAGGCGTTGTTCGCTTGGATGTAGTTACGGTCGATTATCATAAGGCGACATATCCGGACAAGGTGCTGCCGAATGTCGTTGTTGCATTGCCTATTTTTAAGCGATTTGACGAGCGGTCTCACGTGTTCCACCGTTTGCTTGAGAGATCCTGCTTCAAGCTTGCCTTTGGGCGCTCTCTTCTCTTCTTCGTCCCTCGCGTTCAAGTCCTTGGCCCAGCGTCCCAGAAGATAGGTCAGGTAATCGTAGAGAATGTCACAATCTTGGTCGCTATTGTTCTCCTGTCCAAGCAGCAAAGCGCGGGCTTCGATCGCTTCCCAGTCGTCCTTGGCGTCCGGCACGACGACGTCGTGCTTGTCGTCCTTTTTGATGCCGTGGATGACCTCGTCAACCAGTTCGTTGTCGACCTCCTTCAGGGCCAACTGGAAATCGTTCTTCCACCCTTCCTTCAGCTCGGGCTGCTCAATCTCATGCTGCAGCAAACGGGATCTACAGTCAAGAAAATAATAAAAAGGAACAGAAATTGGTTTGCTTACCTCGCAGCAGCATCGGATTCTCCAAATAAAGTAATGGGCTTGTTCCTGGCCCGCAACCGGCGGATAACTTCGACACGCGGGATCTCCACGTCCGCGATTGTGCCATTGGAGTTGTTCCCATTCACATTTTCCTTCGACTGGGATATGCCGCTAGAAGAAGTCTTGAACAGAACATATATCTGCTCAAACGACGAATGCAATACCTGAAACTCTCCATCCTCATCGTCTTTCCTCGCTTTTTTGCTTTCACGCCAGTACTGTTCTTCTTCTTTCGCGAGAAGGTCGCCTCGTTTAAAATAACTTTTCCCGTCCTAAAGTTGACCAGATTTAATAACCAAAATTGAGTTGTAGGGCTTTACCTTAATCACGTTGGCCTCTTCCACTGTCTTCCTTTTGCGATTCATTTCGGCCTTCAAAGCTTCCAGCGCATCCATAGTTCCCCTGCAAACAGCAAAATATAATACAATCTACATTTAACTTATGAAACACGACCATTCAAGACACGCACGTTGAGATTCCAATGTCAAAGAGATTACACGTGACAGAAACGTGAAACTAAAAATAAGGAGCATCATCGCATTCGCCCCCAAATCGACTGCGGGAAGCTGCGAATCTCCGAATCCCGATTTCGCGTCCAAAGCGCCGGCCGATTTTCGCAAAAGACCAAAACGAACGTCGGAAGTTTATTTCGCTTTTGACGCTGCGTTCCGCAACGACAATCATGATCTGCTGGATGCGACCGTAACCGTTTGGAAGCTGGAAGCACTGCCGCCCCTCCACGATTCAACGGATTCGAGTCTTCTTCGGTTTGTGGGCAGGAGTCAATGGTCGTTCGTTTGGATTCAGCTCTTCGCAGCGCTTTGCTTTCAACTCACGCGGCAATGCACAATATTGCATCTGCGTGCGTTCTAATCTCGCGCCATGGTTATCGCGTCAATGCGTATATTCGTTAGCCCACCGACCAGTGGAATTCTGCGCACTACTGCTTGATGATATTTCACCGTCAGCTGGTACATTTCAGAGGCAGAAATAGCTTGGAAAAAATTGGAAAATGTCGAAATCCGGAGGCAAGAAGAAGGGTGGGGGAGGAGGCGGAAAGAAAACCGGAGTGATTGCCGCGCTTCGTGAAGCTCTCCGTCAACAGGAAGAAGCCGAAGAACGCGCCCGCCAGGAGGCTTTGGAAGAAGAACGCCGTTTGGAAGCGCTTCGTTTGGAGGAAGAGCAAAGGGTACGTTACGATCGCTTTTTCACTCAAATTGGGCTTCATTCAGCTCAAAGACATCCAAGAAAAGAAGGAACTAGAGAAGCAAAAAAAGAAAGAGAAGGAGGCGCAGCTGAAGGCGGAGGGCAAATGGCTCTCGCAGAAGCAGCGCCAGAAGCTGAATCAACAGCGTCAAGCGCTTGGAGGTATTCTTAGAAAGACTGATTTTCTTATTAATCGTGATATTTAGCCGATCTGCTCGCTCAAATTGCGGCTCGCGCTGAAGCTGATGAGGACGACCAGATAGGAGAAAAGAAGAAACGCGTCGTTTATGGCGCGAAAAAACGGACAAATAAGGACAAGGATGAGAAGGATGCTTCCCCTACCGGATCTAACCAGTCCTCAGTCCAGCCCTCCAGAGAAGTTTCCGTTGACCCTTCTGCCAATGCGGAAGAACAGCCTAAGGAAGCGAAGCCAGAGGAGCCCACTGAGGAGGTGAGGAGAAGGAATTGTGAAAAAGATTAAAGCATAATTTGTTTCAAGGTTTTGGACGACTGGGAGCTAGCGGACGAAGAAGATATCCCCACACCAACAAAGGCCGAAGTGGGATCTTCTGATGACGACAAAGAGGTGCGTTTAACAACTGCCGATGAATGTATTATGTAGTTTAGAACCAGAAAAAGGAATCTAAGGCAATGAAAGAATCCACCTTTGACGCCGAAGAAAATGGAGGCGATGATGATTCGGAAGACGATTCGTCAGAATACGATGAAGAAGAGGATGATAGCGGCAGCCCCGCCGGAAGAGAAAACAAGGAGCAGGTTCGGGAACGTGTTCGAGCCCGCATCGCCAAGCGTGCCGAAGAGGCCGAGAAACGTCGTTCCACGGATAAATTGCGTGCTCCCGTCATTTGCGTACTTGGACATGTCGACACAGGAAAAACTAAAATGTTGGACACGGTGCGTTTTTCAACTTCAAGCTTATTTTACGCTTAATTTTTTAAGATTCGACGAACGAACGTTCAGGACGGAGAAGCCGGTGGAATCACGCAACAGATTGGAGCCACGCAGGTTCCTGGAGCCGCCATTAAGGAACGTTGCAAGAACGTTCGCAGTTTTGACGCTGACGGGATGAAAATTCCTGGATTCCTCATCATCGACACTCCTGGACACGAGAGTTTCTCGAACCTCAGGTCTCGAGGTTCTTCTTTGTGCGATTATGCGATTTTGGTCGTTGATCTGATGCACGGATTAGAGCAGCAAACGATCGAATCGGTCAAAATGTTGATCAAGAGGAAGACTCCTTTCGTCATCGCTTTGAACAAGGTTAGTTCTTAAACTCTTCTACTTTTGTGAAAGGTTCTTTTTAGATCGACCGTTTGTACGGCTACGAATCCAACCCTCACAAGGACATCTGGCAACACTTGAAGTCGCAGCCTCAGAACACCAAACTCGAGTTCAAAAAGCGCTACGAGAACATTATTGCGCAGTTTGCTTCTGAAGTGGCTTTGAACGTGGTCTTGGCCAACAAGAACGACAACCCCGAGGAGTACTTCAGCATGGTGCCCACGTCGGCTTTTATGGGTGACGGAATTGGAAATCTAATGTCCCATATTGTCACCCAGTGCCAAACTACGCTTGCGGAGCGAATTGCGTTCAGCGAAGAGTTGGAGTGCACCGTAATGGAGGTGAAAGCAATTCCTGGACTCGGAACCACGATCGACGTCATTCTGGTCAACGGAACGCTCAAAGTCAACGACGAAATCGTCTTGAGTGGATTCGACGGAGCCATCGTGACCCAAATCCGCGATCTTTTGATGCCTCAGGCACTACGTGAGCTACGAATCAAGACCGACTACGAGCATTTCCAGAAGATCGAAGGCGCTCAGGGAGTCAAGATTCTTGCAAAGAATTTCGAGAAGACTGTGGCTGGTCTCCCTCTGTTTGTTGCCCACAAGGAGGATGAGCGCGAGATCTTGATTGAAGAAGCGGAGCGCCAGTTCGAGAAAGCTCTTACCGCTATCAAGAAGAAGCCAGAGGGCGTTTACGTGCAGGCGAGCACTCTAGGCTCGTTGGAGGCTTTGCTCGAGTTCTTGCGAACTGAGAAGATCCCCTATTCGAACGTCAACATCGGCCCTGTGCACAAAAAGGACGTCCAGAAGGCGGCAGCGATGCACGAGCACAAGGAGGAGTTCGCCTGCATCCTCGCTTTTGACGTTCGCGTGGAACGTGAAGCCCAGATCTTTGCTGACAAGGAAAATGTGAAGATTTTCCAAGCCGACATTATTTACCACCTGGAAGATGCCTTCTTGAAGTACAAGGAGGAACTACGTCAAAAGCGCCGTCGTGAAAACGAACATTTGGCCATCTTCCCTTGCCGCCTCCGCGTTATGCCGCAGCATATCTTTAACGCCCGAAACCCGATTGTTTGCGGCGTTTCCGTTGAAGCTGGACAGCTGAAAAAGGGAACGCCCATCTGCGTTCCTTCCAAAGATGTAAGAATCGTCGAAACGTAATCAAAACGTATTTTATTTGTTTTAGAAAATCTTTCTGGGAACGGTTTCCTCAATCGAACAGAATCACAACGAAGTGGACCTTGCTAAGGCCGGCGATGAAGTTTGTATTAAGATCGAAAATACGACGGGTGAAGCTCCAAAACTGTATGGTCGTCATTTCACCCATGAGGATTTACTTGTCAGCAGGGTAGGCTGTGGATTCTTACTAGCCTTACATGGACATTGTTTTCAGATAACGCGTGAATCTATCGACGCTTGTAAGGCTCATTTCAAAACGGACCTTTCGCGGGACGATTGGGGGCTTGTCGTAGCATTGAAGAAGGGAGCTCCTTTTCACTGTATTTCTAGGTTTACCGTGTTTAATTTTAGGTTCTGGACATTCTTTAACTACCACTGGTTCGAGGAAATCAAGGAAATTTTATTGGAATGTTTCACTGAATTAAAGATACCGATTATTAATGGTTACCTAACATGAAAGAATAAAACATTGTTTATCGTCCGTCGTATTATTATCGCTGAGAAATACTAACAATTTTAAGAAATGATTAGCTGTTCTTGTAATAACTCGGACGTTGAATTTTTACAAAGCAACTGATTATCTCTAACTGCATTAAAAGAGGTTGATATTTGATGGTAACATAACATAACACAACATCAAGAAAAGAAAAGTTGTGTGAGGCATTCGAGTGCCATTTATCGGATCTAGGTCAAGGTAACGCGACGAATGTTCGCTCTCCAAGCGATGGACACGAATCAGTACCAGCACGAAAATGGCGATGGGACTGGCCGCGTGTTTTGCGGGAATCAGCTCTAAGGAAGCAGCAAAACTCACTTGGGTAACTTTGTTTTCTGCTGTGCTAAATTTTTGGATTTCGACGAACGTCTTCAACGAACAATGGATGATTTCTCTAATCGAGGCAAGCCTCCTTGCCTGGATTTGTGCCTTCAATTATTTGTAGGGAAACAAATGGGCATGGGAAAAACTCGGCGATTTGTGGTTTGATGATGGCCAGAAGATCACGAAGATGTACGAGCTGTGGCCACCCCACAAACATTTCGGATTCTACGCCGTTTTCTCCGTTCTCTGCTACTACTTCATGAGGTAGAAGGTCGGCTTCCCCTCAGCCCACCTCAATTTCCTTATTCAGATACCGTACCACTCCGACCGAATCCCTCTCCACAGCGTTCCTCTCGCTTCGCATGTCCGCCATCAGCGGATTCGTCTTCACCTCACTTTTGCTCCCCGTGCGTATTGGCGAATTCCACATTTTCGTGCTGGCGCTCAACCTTCTTCATGTACTGGCGGCACCTCAAGTGGTTCTTGTAATTACAAAATCCACCGAGTTCTTCGCTGAACTTGTGCCTTTTAGAACTCTCGAAAAGACCAAAACTGAATAAACGTTCGTGTCATATTGGAAAAGAGGAATCAAAACTAACAAATAGTGCCAGCAGTTTCTGAATACTTCATCTAAAAACCGATGGCCTCAACTGCTGTCACAACACTCTTTCATCGCTCAACTCGTTTTGTATTACAGTTCACAACACCTATACAGTTGCTCAAAGTTTTGCCGGCTATTCAAATATTGCGCGATAATCCAATTCTTGTTGCTTTGGTCAGCTGAACAAGTAATCCGAAAGACATAAAAGGAGCCACTTTTGGAACTCCTCAACGACTCACCATGCGCTTTGTTCTCTTTGTTTTCTTGTTAGGATTTACCGTCTGCGACGCTGCGAAGCGAACCTTTGTGAAGAATTTTGTGAAATTCGAAGAGGACGAAGGGCGAATTCGAGCTTTGGGATGCTCTCCTGAAAATTCTGTCGAGAAAGAAACGATTCCCGTCGGCACAAACTACACCGACAAGCGCCGACTCTTCGAGTTCACCTGCAAGGAGGAGGACGGGCTGGTTCTGTTCTACCCGACAGGTTTGTAAATGGTATGGGCTCCCAGTGATCAGCTAGTTTCAGCTTGCTTCGACGATCGGGGGAAGCGGATGCCTCCGAGCACCGGGATCCTCAACGGAACTCATCTTCTCTCGTGCCGCGCGTCGCCCAAAGGAGTCGATAGGGTCTACGAGTACGGTACGTATTCCGTCTCTATTGAGATGTAGAGCTCCCGGTGCAATTTCGTAGCTGGAGGATGTCGAGATGGGAAGAAGTTCTACCCCGAGGGAGCGGTCTGGACCGAAGTGCTTCAAAAAAAGGAAGGTTTCCTGGAGGCGAAGATGATGGAGTGCTTCGCCGCCCACCACTTCTTCTACGAGACCCACGTCGCAGGGAACTTCCAGGTTTGGTTTTCCTTTTAACAGCTTTCAGTTTCAGGTTGCGTTACCAACAAAACGTTCATCAAGTTTGGAGAAGTGGCTGAAATCGGGGAGAGGTTTCTGCAGTGCGACGATGTTGACGGAAAGTTGAGCCTCTTCCAAGTCGAATCCAAAAGTTTGTTTACTCGTTTCCAGGTCCTTAGATTCGTGGTTTTCAGAGATAGAATGCGGCTTCGGCAACACCACGATTCCCCACGGCGAGGAGATGAACTCGACGCTCCACGCCGGGATCTTCAGATGCGAATTCGGGTGCTTAAGAAGAAAGGTATTTATTTATTCATCATTTCAGCATAATTCTGTCAATTCAGCTTGCTTAATGCAAGATCAATCGGTGGTGGAGATCGGGAACGTTGTGAATCTCGTCAACGGATGTTTGTTTTCTTGTAGCGCCTTAATGAACATCTACGGATGTCCCCTGCAAAAATTCGAACACGAACAGGTGGCACAGTTGGTCCCAGGAGATCTCAAGTCCGCCTTACAGCAAAGTCTTTAAAGTATTTAATAAATACTTGAAAGACCCAGCTACCAGAATACCCATTTGTACAGACTGCAATAAACATATTATCCTCCTAATTATAAAAGTGGAAGATGCATATAGGAGATTTAGGAATAGGAGATGGGTGACGGACGCAATTGGATCTCACTGAGTTCTAGAATAGTTTCTTAAAGATGATAGCCGAGCGATCGCCTGGAAGTGGAAGTGAATTTTGGCCGCAGAATGTTACGATGCTCTATTCCAAAATCTTCCTAACGGCAACGGAAGCGATGTGATTCCCGTAATCCCGAACGTTTGTCATGCTCGCTGTCTTTATTCTTACAAAGCAGAGCAAATCAAAAACTGAAAAAAAAACTACTTTGACGCGCATTATTAACTTGGCAAAAAATTGTCGGTGTAAAAATTGCTAACAGAATCCAACCTTCGCATCAGTTTCGACTATATATTTTCAATCCCAACTCCAAGCGTATTATCCAAGCGGAAACGGCCACGAGCGAACCTACTCTAACCGAACCTAGTTGCGATGCGAAAGGGTCCCGCCACGATTGCACTGACTCAGAACAATGCGGTAATTCGACTGAGTATCACACATTTGAATTTCGCGTTTTGTGTGTGGTCCACGAATTTCGGAAGCGAGACGGAAGCGCTCGGGGCTGACGTGGTCGACGCCGGATTCGAAGCGGTTTGCAGCATTTGAGCCGAAAGAGACGAGACAAGTCTGGGCGACTCGCCATGTTCGGCTTTTCGCGGATTCGTCGCTTTGCGAGCGGTCGGTCAGCAACGCGGCGCCCGCCTCTTCGATTTTCGAGGCTTACGCGGATTGAAACCCTGCTCAAGTTGGCCACGTAATATATGTTTTTTTGTAATTTCAGGACATGCGGTCTTCAAACTTTTTCCGCAAGCCGGAAACGGCTCTCCAACGCGCGAATGAGTTTATCTCCGTCGGCAAGGAGCGCGATGCTCTCGAAGCACTCCATGACATGATCAAGGTTTGTTATCAGCCCATCTGCCGGAAATAAACAACTTGTTTGTAGGACCGTCGCCACAAGTCTTCGTGGACCAAAACTCATGAGCAGATTATGATGAAGCACGTCGAACTTTGCGTCAACCTCCGAAACTCGGCCTTCGCGAAGGACGCGCTTTTCCAGTACAAGTCCATGACCCAGCAGGTCTGCGTGAAGTCCCTTGAATCGGTTCTCACACACTTCTTGACACTTGCTGAGAAGAAAACCGAAGATGCCCAACAAGCCTCAATCGAAAAGGTCGAGGAAATCGACGATTTGGATCAGGCTGATGCTCCGGAGAACTTTTTGCTCTCCGTTGTTTCCGGTGCTGCAACCAAGGAGCGCATGGATCGTGCTGTCTTGAGTCCTTGGCTCCGTTTCTTGTGGGATTCTTACAGAAACTGTTTGGATCTTCTGCGAAACAATGCTATGGTTGAAACTCTCTACCACACAATAGCTCGTCAGTCGTTCAAGTTCTGCGCTCGCTTCCAGCGTCGTACTGAGTTCCGCAAGCTCTGTGAAATTCTTCGTCTTCATTTGAGCCAGATTCAGAAAAGTCAACATCTTGGTCATGTGTAAGCTGGACTGTGTTAAAACATTTCTTTAAAAATTTATTTTAGGGTTAAGCTCAACAGTGTTGACTCTCTGACGATCATGCAGGAAACCCGTTTGATCCAGCTCGATACTGCCATCCAGATGGAGCTGTGGCAGGAAGCTTACCGAAGCGCTGAAGATTTGCATGGAATGATGCAACTTAGCAAGGACAAGGACAAGCGTATGGTGAAACCTACCAGTTACGTCAACTATTATGATAAGGTATTGTATATTTATTTTTCTGGCAGTACAAGTTATGCTTTGCAGCTTGCGTTGGTTTTCTGGAAAGGAGGTAACAGCCTATTCCACGCCGCCGCTCTTCTTCAAAAGTTCATTATTTACAAAGACATGAAGAAGTCGTTCAGTGAGGAAGAAGCTGCTGACCAAGCGACGCGTGTCCTTCTTGCCACTTTGAGCATTCCTGACGGCTCAGATAGTCCATCCGACCTTACTAAACACCTCGATATTGAAGATCAACACATTGGCAACGTTCGGTATGTTGGTAAATGCAGTATGTCGCTAATCGGGTAGTTTGCAGTGTCTTGTCGAACCTTCTCCGATTGCCGATCGCTCCGACCCGGAACGGCATTCTGAAGGAAGTAGTTCGCCTTGGAATTCCCGACCTGGCTTCTGAACCAGCTCGCCTGCTCTACAAGTACTTCGAGCGTGAATTTGCTCCTCTCCGCTTGGCAACGTTGGTTGACACTCAACTGAAGGCTTTGACCGAAAGTGGACGTGTTGAACATAACCAGTATGTCGTTGCTCTGCGACAAGTCATTGCCACAAAGGCTCTGAAACAGGTTGGTTTTATCCTTCTTGCAACATTTAGTGAACACAACGATGTTTTAGTTATCGGTAATTTACGACACTCTCTCGATCGAGCGCATTCGCAAGATCATTCCCTTTTTCACCCCTGTTGAATTGGAACGCTTCTTTGTCGATATTGCGAAGCACCGTTTTGTGAAGGCTCACATCGACCACCGCGAATCTTGCATTCGCTTCTCGTCTCCTGAAAACTCGTTGACTGGTGTCGGAGGCATTAACACCGCAATCGATGGAGCTCAGGGTATCGAGACTATCCGCACCCATCTCGAAGACCTGTTCGTCCAACTTCGTGATACCACAAATGTGCTAGACGGAGAGAACCGTCTGCGCTTGGCGAAGGAAAAGCTGAAGCAACAAGCCACTGTGTATGGTTTCTGCAAGGACCATGATTACGAACGTATCCTGTTGCGCCGTCGCAAGATTGAAAATTACAAGGAAACCACTGAAACCCAGCGTCAAGAGAAGTTGCAGAGGATGCAGCAAGAGGCCGCTCGCCGCGAAGAGCAGCGTCGTAAAGAGGAACTTGATCGCCTGGAGGCCGAATCGAAGGAAAGCGAAAAGAAGAGACGCTTGGCTGAACAGGTAACATTAATACATTCTGG
This sequence comes from Steinernema carpocapsae, assembly GCA_000757645.3. Lineage (NCBI taxonomy): Eukaryota > Metazoa > Nematoda > Chromadorea > Rhabditida > Steinernematidae > Steinernema > Steinernema carpocapsae. The sequence continues at coordinate 5,911,832 of AZBU02000005.1, forward strand.
TGGCGGTTTTAACTAAGTGCTTTTAGCAAGAGGTCGAAAGGAAGATTCGTCAAGAGAAGATGAAGCAAATCCAACAGAACCCCATGTACCAGAACATTGTTAAGGAGAAGGGAGAAGAGGCGCTGAAGGATATGGACCCCGAAGCCGTGCTCAAAGAGCAGGTTGGATTTTTGAAAATCACGATTTTAATTTAAACTATCTAATTTTAGCGTCAACGTCTTGATGCCGAACGCCGCGAGCAGCAGACAAAGCTGCAGCTTCAAGAGAAGAAGTTCGACCACCAGGTCCGCGCTTATCATCTCGAGGAGGTCAAGCTGCGCAAGGAGATTTCCGACAAGAGGCGTGCCGAAGTCCCTGCTCTTATCGATGCCTACGAAGCGCGCCGTGTCAAGGCTGAAATGTTCGTTGATCCTTAATTTTGCTTTACATTCACTATCGCCCTTTTAGCGATAAGCACCAAAACGATGTTGATAACTACAACCGTTTGGAAATCGTTCGTCAAGACGCTGCAATTTTCATCGAGCAAGTGAAAGCAAAGAATGCTGAAGCTTTTGCGCAGAAAATGGAGGAATGGAGGAACTACGTCGAGGAAAAGCGTCGCGAGCTTTTGGAGAAGCGTCACGAAGAGCGCAAAAAGGCTCGCCGTGAGGAATGGGAGGCCGAACAGAAGAGACTTGAGCAGAAGCTGCTCCAGGAAGAAGAAGATCGCGTCAGAAGGCAGAACATGTCCTCTCGCGCTGAAAACCGCATGCGTGAACCGGTAAAACTCAATTGAAGGAGAACTTGTTTGTATACGCACTGATTTTAGCTTCCGGAAACCAAGGCCGACCAAGACGACAACTGGCGGACGGGTATGGTGTCGTCCCGTCCGGCTCCCGCTCCCATGCCCACTCGTACGGTGGAGCGTCCCGACCGTTCTGAACGCTTCCCTGAAAGGGCTCCAATGCGTGCTCCTATGAGCCGTGAGCAACCAGGTCGTGATGTTGAATTCAGCCGCGATATAATGAAAGCAAGTTTTAATACTTGAGAACGTTATTAACTGACTTTTTTAGCCTCGCGCTGAGCCCCGCGCTGTTCCTCCCACCCGCGCCGACGCTGAGGGATCGTGGCGTAGAGGAGGTGTGCGATCTGCTGCGCCACAACAGGGTGCTCCTATTCGCCGTGAGCAACCCGGCCGTGATGTTGAATTCACCCGCGATATAATGAAAGCAAGTTTTAATACTTGAGAACGTTACTAACTGACTTTTTTAGCCTCGCGCTGAGCCCCGCGCTGTTCCTCCCACCCGCGCCGACGCTGAGGGATCGTGGCGTAGAAATATGCGACCTACCCAGCAAGGTGCGGCTGCTCCTTCTAAGCAAGCTGATAATGGCGAAGAAGATGGTCAGCAGAAAGGCTGGCGAGTTGTCAGCAAGAAGAAGTAAATCGGTCCGGCAAGATAATTTTTGATGTTCGCTTGTTAAATGATTGTTAACTAATAGATTACGTTCTCTTTTAAACGATTTTCACGTTAACCGTTTATGTGACAGCAGTTCCGTTTCGTTGGCATGGGATGTGGGGCAAAGTAAAGATGAAGTGATAATTGCCCTTTATTACGTCACTCGCATATGGACTCGTTAGGAAATACCCTGTTCTGAGTTCCCCAATAGCGAGATCCGGTGCGCCGAAAGAAACGAAATGTGCTCGTACTGACTGACGTCTTGTTAAGCTTTTGCCCCGTCCTTATCAGAAACGAATCTCGGGGCACCTGTTACACATGGGAATTTGGTAAAGCGCGCCGTTCCAAGCAGCGTGCGTGCATGTTGTCTAGAAACGCGTTGCGGACCAGTCGGATTGCTTGCGGATTTTTGCGCAAAATTCTGCAAGAATTCAACAGTTCCACGTTTAGCGGGGTGTGTAGGCTTAGGCTGCTAGGTTTAAACAGGTTTAGGCATAGGCCTGGAAATTTTTTAATTTGGTTTTAGCGGCGAAGCTGCCTGGCAGTGTGCAAGCTCAAGGCGGCCTTTCAAACAGCGGTGATAGTAGACTGGGGGCGACGACAGTTGCTGGTTAATGGTGATTTGCGCGTGCGATATACGATTTTTTAAACCAGAACTGTTCTCACAAAAAACCCACAAGTGAACCGACCAGTCCGCAACGCATTCCTAGACACCATCCAAGCGCGCTGCTTGGAACGGCGTGCGTTTGCGTTTCCAGACAGCAAATGCACTCGTGTGTGTGTTTACTACCAACTTCACAAGTACCGTTCAACTGCATGTTTTTTAAACGTACAGAGAATAATGTAGTTTTCAAACCTCTATGCATATTTTTTACGTTATTAATGTACAAAATCATTCTTGAAAGTCCACTTTAGCGTTTGAAGTTGAATAATCTCTTTTCCAGACCGGCTTCAGCCACTTCAAGGCCAACGGTTTTTTTATGATTGCACAGGGTGGGTAAAAAACACCCCCTGCGCGACCAGAAAGGAAGCATGTGTCTGGTTGAGAGGGGAGCTGTCTGGGAAAAATTATTTTGTCAGATCAAGTCTTGCGCGAGCAGTTGTGGGCTTGACGCTCTATGTTTTCATTTTGGAAGCTTTTCTCCTGGGATCTTTTCTCCAACATGCTTCGCGCCTCACAGATTCATATTTTTGTCGCGCAAGAGCGCGCTCAGTCAGGAACACTGCGTCTGGAAATTTCGTGACGCACGCACGGACGGACACGTCTGGATCGTTCTCCTTTATTTTATAAAGAATCTAACAGATTTATAGGTTGTCTGTTTATTTATGCAAGTTGCGACAGTGCGCGGCGCGCCAGGGAGCTCGAGCAGTGTTTTCGTGGCGGGACCGAGCGATTTGGTATTTCTCCTCGGATTTTTCGCGTTTTGTGGTTGTTTTTGACGCGGTGAGGCCGCCAAGTACATTTTTGGATTCGCAAAATGTCTCTAGCACAACGAGCAACCATATTTCGCCCGCAAAACGCCAAAACCCCAAATGGACAAAATGGACTCGCTTGGTCCCTCCGCGAAAATCCTAATCGAGCTCCTCGAACGGTCTTAGGGCAGCCTCAATTGACCCCACATCGCCCTCCGCCATACAAAATGGGGGCGGCGAGCGACCGACGGCGGCTGATTTTCGTGCCGGGATCTTGCTCGCAAATGTGACGACTCTTGTTGCGGGCTCTATATTTGATAACTCTTGTTTCCAATGAAAACCCAATATTTTGTAGTCATCGACTACAAACGGTCACGGTCACACTTCGCGGTTGCACCACCGAGTTTCCGATAAGGTCGAGTTTCTCCTCAGTGTCGGGACCAGCTACGATGTTGTATCTGCGGAGAATCTGCGCCAGAGCGAGCTTCTCCTCCATATAGGCCAATCGTAAGCCGACGCACTAAATCGGACAGTTAGAAAAGGAAGAAAAGATGGCTGTGGGCGCTCACCACTGGGCCCAGCCTCCACGTACCGTTCGCGGCCCAGCGCCGAAGGGGAACCACGCGAGCGAATGCCGCTTCTCCTCGGAATTCCAGCGATCCGGGTCGAAGCGTTCGGGATCGGGCCATAAGTTCTCGTCGTAATGGACGGAGAAAACGTCAGCCTGCACCATGTCGCCCTCCCTCACCTCGATGTCGCCAAGAGTGGTCGTCTTCATGCAAACCCGCGAGTTGGCGAAAGCGCCGAGCGGATAAAGCCTAAGCGCCTCCTTAACCACCTTGTCCATGAAGGTCAACTTCTGCAGCTGCTCGTAGGTTATCTCGCCGTCCCCGCAGACCTCGTCGACCTCGGCTTGAAGGCGTCGTTGGACGACGGGGTTCTTGACGAGGCAGAAGGAGGCGTAGGCAAGGGAGTTGGCCGTGGTGTCGAACCCGGCCAGCAGAAAAACGAGGCACTGTGATACGATCTCCGGCGTCGTCAGCTTCTTCTCGACTTTCTGCCCGAACGGTCGAATTCGCTCTTCTCTTTGACTTCGTCGCATTCCGCGTCCAGGAAAAGGTCGATGAAGTCGACGCGCGCGTTTCCAAACTCGTCCATTTCTTCCCGTTCTCCGCGTGCCTGCGAATGTATTTCTCGAGAGTTCCGGGGATGGGCCGACTTACGCGGGCTTCTTTCCGTTCCTGGACTGCTTGGGATACCTTGTTTAAAAGGTCCCGGAAGGAGACTTTGCGAAGTTTGAGAGCGCTGAGAGTTACGAGGAGCCTGCGAAAGAACTTCTGAAGAAACGGAAAGACCAGCGGAGTGACGATAAGGAACTTCGGCTGGTGACGAGAAAACACGCCTAAATAAATAACCTTTGACGTCCTTAGAGTCCAAGAAAACCTATTACCGACAACGTCTTCTAGGTATTCGTTTTCAAACTGACGACTCCCTCTTTGACCTTTAATAAGAAAAGAAAGTAAAAAACCGTTTGAGAGAAATTCGAACTCACCCATTGCGATCCGAGCGATCACATCAAGGGTCAATTCTTGATAGTATCTGAAAACCACGGAAGGGAATCAAATATCCTAAGTTCGACATACGAATGGATGTTGAAGGACTCTCCCGTGTCCGCCTTCTGCGCCATAAATTCGACCATCACGTCAACAGAATGCTGGACCGTTGGCAAAACCTGAAACTTTTGGCCTCCTAACCAAATCCATGCACAAACTCACTTTTTTAAGGTTGCTCACGGTGAACGAGGTGTTCGAGAGGTTCCTGAGACGCTTCCAACGGGCTCCGCGTGCATCGAAAACGTGAACATTGGGCTCTTTATCGGGGTTGGCAGCCAGAGCAAAGAGCTAAACCACAGGAATGCATCCAGGATTTCCCCTTTGAATACCTTGCGGCCGTGAAAATACTCAAATTTCTTCACAAAGAGCTCTTGAAGCATATCGACATCCGACAATACAAGAACACGGCGCCAGCCTTCGTAGATTCCATAGTATTTTCCTAGAAAAACAAAGTAAAAGGCTTGTACAGGGGCGTCAACTTACCGTATTTCTTGCTCCATTCGCGCAGCTTAAGAACTCCTGGGAAATTGGGATTTATCAGATCGAAGATGTTCCCCACAAAAAGCGACGGCTCGGGCCCTGGAATCCCGCGGCTCTTCCAGTACTGGTTCCGGTGCTTGTAAAGCCTAGAACTCACTATTTTAGTTCAAACAGAAACACAAAAACATTGAACAATCTAACTGTAAAACTACAAAAACAACCTACAAAACGACGCCAATAACGAGTAATGCGACGACGAGCAGAAGAGAGGCCATCTCCGCAAATCGACGAAACCCGCAAACAAGTACGCAGATGGAACGGGCGGGCGAGCGGCTTTAAGGGCTGCTTTGGATGGTCCTGTCATCCTACAAACTACGAACTGATAAGAACCGAGGTCGTCGGTAGAAAGAGCGTTGAAGTAGAAGAGGCGAAGTTGGAAAAGGCAAGCAAGCTTCAAACTACAACAGTCGACCCTGATACTTGGTTCGGGAGACCGTGCGAGCAATTGACAGGAAGACGGAAAATGGAGGCTACTGCAATGTTCGTGCACAAATGGCGTGAAGAATATGTGCTCCGTGCTCGGGGGCTAAAAGCGTTCAAGCATTCTGCGACTTTTTGCGAACAGCGACGGGGACGACGCGGCAAGTGGTTTCGAGAATTTTGCGGGCGCGTTTGAAGTTTGCGGGTGAAATAGCTGTGGTTGCGTGTAGATGCGAGAGCTGTTTTGAAGCCTGCGCGGTGCTGTTTGCTCTGGTTTAGGGTGATTTAGCAGCGGTGGAAGCCAGATCGCATAGGTTTTCTGAATTTCGGTGCATTTTTTGGCTGTGGGGAAGGCAATGGGAGGTAAACGTGAAACTGCGCCTGACGAGGTGAGGAAGGGTTTTGAAGTCAGAAGTGGAAAAGGAAAGATCGTAAACGCTAAATTTTGTGGGTTTGGTGTTGTTTTCAGGTGAAATGGCTGTGCTTGTGGTTCAGGCATGAGAAGTCCCTTTGCAGGTAATATACACTGGGAAACCAGCAGTGAATGCGCGATGGGACAGGCTTGAGGGGGGCTAAAAGTGATCTGCAGAAATCGGAGTTAAGCACTACAAATGGTTGATCGCAGCGGCTGTAACGCGCTGATAAGTAAGTTCCATAGTAAGTGGGATGGAATATCGCAATGTTCTGTGGGTGCGAGAAAGGCAAAAGTAGGAATAGCACACAGGAATGTGGCCGGAATGTTCTGTGGGGGAAACGGAAATTTTGCCATTTTGTCATCACGAAAAGGTATGTGCCACAATAAGCTGCATGTTTGGAGGGAAGAGGGTTTGTGCGTTGCTTTATGCATCGGGTGTGCGGTGCAAAGTCGGGGTGGTTGTGAAAAATGTATGTGCTAATGATGGCCGAATGCCCTAGCTGAAGAGCCGCCGAAGGCGGTGTTCGGCTGGTAATAGATAATTTGGCGAGATTTGAATGCGGACGGAAAAAGATCACCACGACGAAACGCGAGCGGTTGTATTGCATGTGATGCAACAAATGATGCAACTGCCTCCGCCGGCTGCAGCACTCAGGAAAAGCGCGTTTTTTCGAAAATTGAGGGTTTCTAGGCGGGCTTTTGGGGTTTCTAGGCTTAAATATCATTCAAAACACATTTCGAAGATCCCCGACAAGAATCAATAACAGAAAAGAGGAATTCTGTTCCGAATTTGCCGAATTTTGCAAACTATGAGGGAAATCGCAATGTTCTGTGGGTTTTCTCAGCTTATTTTCGCAGTTTTCGGCTATAAATTCTGCTTAGGCGTTTGTTCTTGAGATGAATTCGCATCAAATGGTGCCAGATCCTTCTGTGAGCCAAATTTGGACACTTACAGACCATTTTTTTGTTTATGCGTTTTGCGGGAGTGAATTTTACATTTTTGAAAGTCATACGTGTTCACTCGTAAGGCCTTTCGCCAGAAAAACCACGTCTGTCAAATGAATTTCTGAAACGCGCCACGGGCGCACGGAAAATCGCGAAAAACGCGTGACGCACTTGACGCAAACTATACATCCCCTCTTAAAGTGGCGTCAAGAGAAGTTTAAAGCCCAAAAAATATTAGAATGGAGTGGATCACAGATGACTAGCGTCATTGTCTGTTGAAGCGTGCAAAGTCGACGTTTTAGTAGTATTAAAAGTTGATTGAAAACGCACTTTTTTGGAATGTTAATGTTTGAATGTTCATTTTAAATTTTAATTCGAGTAATCATAGATTTACAAGTTTGAGCAAGGCCAGTATTCGGTAATATACATTAGAATCTAGGCGCCAGCTTCACAAGTACTTCCTTCGGTTGAAGAACGGAAATGCCGACGAGTTCTGGCTTTTCCTGAAATATGCAAACGTTTTCTGCAACCGCGTCCACTTGCCTGAGTGTTCAATGTTCTCCTTAACGAGAATCTCTTCATCAGGTGCACCAGTGCAAGTTTCTCTTCCATTAAGGCGAGCCTTTGGCCAGCGCAAATTCTGGGACCTGCACCAAACGGAAGCCACGCCAAGTTACTGCGCTTCATCTCGTCCTCCCACCGTGCCGGGTTGAATTCTTCGGCATCTTCGCCCCAAATCTCCTTGCTGAAATGCACACTGAGGATGTCCGCCTGCACGTATTCTCCCTTCTTGATCTTCACTTCGCCAAGGGTTGTGTCGCGCATACAAAGTCGAGCACTTGCACTAAGTTCAAATAATTCAATCAAATTCGTCTTCCATGTTCCAGCTCACTTTGCCGCAATCGGATACATCCGAAGTGACTCTTTACATACCGCATCGAGATAGCGGAGACGGTTTAACTGCCCGTAGGAAACCTCCGAATCGGGACAAACATCGTCGATTTCTTCCTGGACTTTCTTCTGAACGTCGGGATTCAAGGCGAGTGAGTGAGCGGCAAAAGCCAACGTGTTCGCGGTCGTGTCATAACCTGAAAAAGCGTTAGTGTTAGTGGTCTATAGCACTTAATAATAAAGCTCACCTGCGAGTAGAAACAAAACGCACTGAGATACGATTTCTCCGGCGTGAAGCTTCTTCTGCACCTTCGGCATCTGCTCCAAGTCGCCGAACCGATCGCCGATCTCTTCATTCGTCTCGGCGTCCAAAAACGTATCGATGAAGTCCATTTCGGTTTTGGGGTCGTGAGCCCCCGAGGCGCGGTCCTCTTTGCGCTGATTAACGATCGCCTCGAGATGGCGGACGAGGAAGTTGATGGGGAGATTCGTGAAGCTACTGGAGAGTTTCAAGCCTCCGCGAATGACCGGTCGGAGCGCTGGGACGACGTCACCCAGCTTGGCAATCCCAGTGACCCCATCGCGGGCGAACACCGCCTTGGCCGCCTTCAAAACGTCCTCGTGCTCTCCTATCTCGGACTCTTTTTGTCCAAACGCAATTCGAAGAATCACGTCGAGTGTCAGCTGCTGGAAGATCCTAAAAGAAAATAATATTCTTTGCTTGGAAGCTGGCGACCCACGGGTGGATGTTGAATTCCTCTCCAGTCCCAGCTCGGCTCTCCAGTCGTCCCACAAAGCTTTCGATGGAATCCGCCACGACGGGGAATGTGGCCTTCAGACTCTGTGTGGAGAACGAAGGACTCGTTAGGTTCCGAAGACGCTTCCAGCGAATGCCGCGAGCAGAGAACGTGTTGACTGTGTCGTCCTTTTCCGGATGCGGGGCGAGCGTGTTCAATTTGCGGCCGTAGAAGCAGTCGAATCTAAAACGGAAAATGAAAAAAGTGGACTGGAAGAATAACCACTTCTTGACGAACAGTTCCTCGATCATTTGCAGGTCGCTCGTCACAAGAATGTTCTTGAAGCCTTGCTGTATACCGTAAACGCTTCCGTATTCCTGCGTCCAGTCGCGGAGTCTTGTGGCCATGTGGCGGCTTCCATCGTAGATTTCGGGAATGTGACCGGTGAAGATTCGCGATTTCGGACCTGAGACTCCACGGCGTTTCCAATAGCCAGCGCGATATTTGTAGAATCTAAAAATAAGTTAAGAGATGATAATAATTGAATCAACTTGAAATATCAAAATAATAAACTTACAAAACGACTAAGACTGTCGAAACTAGAAGAAGGCGGACCAAAAGCGGTGCGCTGTAGAGCGCGACAATAAGCGAAACGAGGATAAACATTGCTGAGTGGATGGAGGTGGTCTATTCGTCCCATTTTTATACCCCAGAACGTGACCATACTACGAATTCCGAACTCGGTGCGATCTGAGGTCGGAATGTGTCGGACACATGAGGTTTCCGTTGTTAACAGCACCCGAACTTTCAAAAACACATGTTTTTTTCTCAAAACTAGTTTAGTTGGATCCCAAAGTGTTTGCAAACTTGGACATTTTTGATTCTTCGTCTGCGTCAACCTTCGCGGCGCTCGTTCAAACTACAAAATGTGGACGGTCGAAGATTCGCTCGTGATGTAACGGGTGTCGTCGATCTCTGATAACGCGCGTTTTGATTGCGAAAAGAGGTCTGTTGGCACAAGGAGACTTCTACATACTTTCTGGCTGAAGGACCGCATTGAGAAATCCTGCAGCAGTGAGTAGCATGGGTTCATCAAATGATGTGATGAATCACTTGTCGGAGGTCGGTGATATTTGAGCCGACAATGGGGGATGGGGCGTGTCCAAAAGGTTGCAACCTACAGCTTAGAACATGTTTTTGTTTGTGAAGGGTGTTGGTCCTCAACGGTTTTTGAAGCACATCCACCATTCTTGCGTGAAATTGGCATTGACCTGTAACTCCAAAATAACAAATTAAACAAAAGATCACATTCCACTTTTTAGAGACTGAATGTTGAACTCACTGTTGGATTACACGATGCGCTGGGAACCGAATGTTTTATGTGCACATCGGCTTTCTTGTTTTTCCTCACTTCACATATTCCTAGTTTCAACTACACTTTCTTATGCGTTTTTAGGTCTCCGATAGCATCTCTCGTAACTCTTCGTTCTTTTTCATTTTGCCTGAATCCGGGTCACGTGGAAACAGCCGATGTCTATCTTCCGGCGACGCGATCGACTCAGTTTCCTCGTCTTCTCGCTCAGCCGAGTATGCGATTTTCCCGGTTGCGCCGGAACCCTCTCGACATACCCGTCATGAAATGGACTTTCACTTTCCTCTGGCCCAAGAACGTCCTCATCCTCTTCCTCGGAGTCCTCCTCCACGGGCTTCTCTCCTCGAAGAATCTTCCATCGCAGTCTTCGGCGTCCTCTCTTTTACCAGCCGGAAATTCTTCGCTTTTCGCTGTAGTCATTGCCCAAGAGAGCCGATCTTCTTATCTCAAAACGATTTCCTCCAGTTGGCTCCGGCGAATGGAACGTTTTCACGTCTTTACAGACTTTAGAATTCGAGCGCCCGACGTGCATCAGACTAGAATGCCTCGGGTGAATAGTCAATGGAAAAACTGGCTAAGAATGAGGTGAGTGGAGAAAATGTGATGCTTCAGTTTCTGTGAACTCGTTTCAGGTGGATAGCGCATTTTACCAAAGAATATATAACGGACACCTTTGGTTGGTATCTCTTTGTTCACGACGACACTTTTATCATGGCCGAAGAGCTTAAACTTCTTTTGAAGCGGTACAAGTCTTCGGAAAAAATTTATTTCGTAATAGGAGAGCTACAAGTGAGCTCTTGTCTTTGCTTCGAATAAAAGTTTCTTTGAAGCCAAACCAAGAGAAGTACGAGAAGCCCGCGTTAATCCTCAACCGCGCGTCGCTGGATTTCTTCGCGCGGACGATCCACGACCAGAAGCAGCCGAGCTGCCGGAATTCGATCAAATCGTTTGACCTCCACAAGTGCCTGGAAACCGGAGGATTCAAGAAAGTCGACGTCGACGAGGATCCGCAAGGCAAAAACAGGTAATTGTCAGTACTATATGAATGGCTAATGCCTGACAACCTCAAGAATATCTTCACATTTCCGTTTTCAATGTGCTTGTATCAAATTGACACAAGATGACAGATCAAAACAACTTGATTTAGTTGTAATTAGTGGTAATAATGAAGACAAAAGGCGCTAATCGCTTTCCTTTGAGCCGCGATACCGCGTTCCTTTAATTGTCTTTGCTTTACGACATTACGATGGTCCTTTCTTCGAAACCTAATATCCTCCGTTCTGCGTTTGCATAAGTTTTCACGTAAGTTTTCAGATTTCTCCACGTGAAGAGGCACATTTCGCCCGATGAATATAGAGAACATACGGTTCTGGGAATCTACGACGACGGCAAAAGCGTAAGTCCCTCGATAATTACCATTACCTTCCAGGACTCCGTTTCAGATCTTTGATCACGTCAGTCGGAGCGTCCTCGCTTTCTTCAACCTGCGCCAGTCGGAGCTCGAAATATTCGAGCTGCTCCTCTACGGCCTCGAGCGTTCGCATCTGTCTGCGCGTGGCACCTCAAACGAAGATTGATCCCTTGTCAGTCAGCTGCTCCTCTGATCGTAATAAATTCCATATTTCCTCGCCTTTACTCGGCCTCGCTTAACATCTCCAATTAATGCAAACATTCTTTGGTTGCGTCCGCTTCTGTTTCCTTAAGCAAACAGAACTGGAGCTTCGCGCTCCCAGGCGATCTGCGAACACTCGTGTTTGGGACGTTTGAAATGTCCTATGACCTCCTGTCGTTGCTCGTGTTCTCCCTCTTCGTCCCCTCGATTGGGAAATGGATCCACGTTGACAGGGGCAACGTAACTTGGGAAGAAATGAGGATCTCTCCGACCGAAGAACGGTTCCTCTTTTGCGACAATTTCGAGACGAACCACCTCGGAAGGTTTCACTGGAGGTTCAATGGCTCGAGTATTCTTCCCGAGAGGACGCAGATCCATCGCGGAAAATTGACGTAAGTATGAATTTCGAAATATTGTTCGGAGGACTTTAAAAGTACAAAATCTGTTTTATGGCCCTCACGCTCTTAATGCAACTTTAGATTTTTAAAAGGGGCGAACGCGATCCGAAGGAAACTCGTCGGCCACTTCGACTGCTGCGTGCGAGAGAAAATTGGAAACGCCTGCTACCGAATTCACCTGCAGCTTAAAGGTATGGAAAATTTAATTTTGCCATGTTGTTTTTTACCTGTTTTTTTAATTAACAATTTTGTAATTGTATCTTTAATGATTGATGAAATTTCAAAAAGTATAGGGGGCGTCCAGAGCGTAGGAAAAAACCTTGTTCCCGAAGAAGTCAACTCGCTAGAACTTGTGGAAGGAAACACGTACTTCCTCCGTCTCTTCGCCACAAAACGCTTCGAGTCAATCGTCTGTTCGCTAAACTCCAAATTCCGACTTCCCGCCAACGTTCTCTTCTTGGTGGTATGAACCAAGAAGCTCTAAAATGTTATCCAGGTCTTGTTTTAGAACGGCCGAGTGCACCACTCGAAATCTGAACCAGGGAACCCTTTCTACTACCAGATGCGGATCGAAGATGTCGGTGCGGAGATCGAGGGTGACTATGAGTGTAGCCTAACCCTTAGTAAGAACGAGACCAGAAAAAAGCGCTTCAGGATTACGGTAGTTAAGAGAGCAAAGACAAAGGAAGCGCCAAAGTCGGGTTGGATGTTCTCCTGGGACATATTCTCTGTTTGTTTTTGTCTGATCATTGGCTTTTTGAGCTAGGAAAAAACAAGTAAATATTTCAGGCTAAAAATGTCGTACCTCTACCTCCGCCTTGCTGTCGGAAAATCTTTTTACTCGAGTTTTCGTCCACACTCATTCCACCTTGTGTTCACAACTTTGTTTTCGCCTTCATTCAAATTTAAGCGCTATCAAATTACTTTTGAGTGATATTTCGGACCTCTGACAACCTTTCTTTCGCTTTCTGTTTTCCATTTTCAGCTACGACGTCCTCTGACACTCACAACAAGGTTTCCCCATGAGGAGACCCTTTAGAGAAAATCTCTGTTTTCATAGAGCGACGGTATTTTACGGTTTTGTTTACGAGCGATTCCAACCAACGACCTTGATTCAACCTTTGGTGGCTCGTCAAAACCCGAGAACCTCCTTCTTTTCCTGTTTTGCTCTCCTCGTCGTCCTCTGTTCGACGCCCGGTTCTTCCGACTCGACCGCTTTTCGCTCGTTTTCCGCATGGATGGTTCCTCCACAGAATCTTCTTCTCCAAATATTCAATTTTTCTTTCTTTTCGATTGCTTTGGCCGATAGAAACAACAATTACGGGCTCATCTGGAACAGCGCGGTCCCTTCCCGGCCGACCGCCCGCTGGTCCTTTTCTCCAAACATCGATTTCTGCTGGTTCGGATGAAGATTGGGAAATGAAGAAACCTCATTGCTTTTCTCGGGACATTGTGCGCCTCGGGAAGTGCTAATTGTGTTCCGGCCACGTCCCGAGGGAAGAGGCCGGGTCCCAGGCAAACGTTAAAAATAGACTGCAAAAGTTGCGAGATCGCGTTATCTCGAGCTGCAAATCAGATTCCTGAATACGATGCGAAAACCTCATTTAACTTGCACCGCAACTCAATTAGTTCTTCCTAACTCGGACCCGATCGATCCTAGAACTCAACGTTAAAAGGCTCGTTTTACGCATCCGAAGAAATCAGTCGTTTCGTCGTGTTTACGTCGCGTTCGTTTGCTCCCTTCGAAGCGCCTATCCGCTTTGTACTCACTCGCAAAGCGTGATTTGATGCTCAGTTCGGCTTCTTAGGCTTTGTTTATTGCCTCGTGGCCAAGTTTGGCTGCTCGCTTTCGTCTTTGTCCGCCTTCGTTTGGCCTCCACATTTGCCTTGCGCGGAAACAATTTTGTCGACTTCGCGGATCCAAGGCGATGTTGAGTCGACGCTCCCGAATGCGCGTTTTACCTCTACCTCCGCCTTGCTGTCGGAAAATCTTTTTACTCGAGTTTTTGCCCACACTCATTCCACCTTGTGTTCATAACTTTGTTTTCGCCTTCATGCAAATTTAATCGCTATCAAATTACCGTAAGACCACGTTCGCGAATTAAACTTTTAAGACGTTGTGGAGTATTCACGTTAGTTTCCTTTATTTTTGTTATTTAATAAATTAATTTAATCCAACTTTTTTATTAATTATAATTTAATCCAAGTGTAAACAATAAAATTGAAAGTGTGCTTCAGTTCAATATTCGATCAAATTTCACATTGGATTGGCTCTACAACATATGACTTTGCAACCCCGTCCAAAAAGGACGCACTCCGAATGGCTTCTATTTTTGGTTTGGCACCGACCTGAGGCTCTCATTCATTGTAACCATTTTTTGCTCTGACGAATTGCCGAATTCCCCAGGGCTGAAACGACACCGTGAGGTTTGCACACTCCCAAATCTCTCTTTCGCTGATCTCCGTTCAATACTTGCCTGAGAACCCGGCTTCATCTGTTTTTTCGACTTTTTAGAAGGGATCAAAGACCTCGGCGGAGTCCTGAATGTGTCCTCCATCTGCATTTTGTTTATCTCTCGGCCCGAACACTCGTTCCGTTTCTTTCCTCCTTGGCCGACGGAATCGTCGGTTTTTGTGGTGTAAAACGACGTTTCAACTTCAAATCGCCGCATTCACTCGCCTCTAACGCGCCGCAGTCTTCGCAGTTTTCTTCGCCCAACAAGAACAATCTAATTTGTGGCTCGTCGAGCGAAGGCGCTTGAAAGTCGGCAGTTTGGCCGGCGCGTGTCCGTCGTTGTGTCAAATGAGCCCAGATCCAGATTAATTATTAATCTGCGATCTTTCCCGAATGGATATCATCTCTGCGCCCTCGACGGCCTCTTCTCCGTCGCAGCTTCCTCTCCTTCTCGCGCGTTTGCCATTTTCGTCATTTTCAGCGGAAAGAAAAAGGACGCCGCCAAAACCGCGAAAAGGAAAAAGGGAAAAAAACGTTCGGTTCTCCTCTGGAACAAACGTCTTTTGGTGAACCCCTTGTCCATGTTCGCTTTTAGCTTCTTCTGCGGCCAGTTCAGATAAGGGCTGAGCTATCAATTCACTGAAACGACATTTGGCGCCGCTTTCCCTATATGTCTTCTGCTTCTGTGGTTCTCCTCCCTCGCGCCAATGAGACTTCTACCGCCTCAAAGACCATTCCCGGCTAATCTGCATGTCTTTTCTTCTCGTCACCCTTTCGTACAAACTTTGGTTCCTCCACACCCAAACGACCTTTTCGCGAAAGAAGCCTGTTTGTCTCTTCTTAAATGCCCTTACTCATTCCTGTTAACGCTTGTAAATCACACGATAAGTGACGCTACTGCTCCCGGGGCAAACAAACCGGTTCGGGCGCTTTCCCGCGCTCCAGCTCACCTCTCGACCCTCCCACTACCTAACCTTGTTCGATGCCATATTCTCAGCCTTTGGGAAAGTCACGCGTCAGCGCGGTCTACGGCGCTTCCTGCGTCGGTCGCCCTGGGATCAAAACTCGGCTGGCTTACGGCGGCCACCTGCCAGCCGCTTTCGGCCTCCGCTCGGTAATCCGCGTTTAATTGCCGTCGGAAGGAGACCCGATGTGCTTGTGCCCAAGCGCAGACTCGCCATTTAGAGCGTTTCTGTGGCAACCTTCCCCGGTCCCGTAATTCGATTTCGATTTCCAGAAAGGCCGCCTTCGATTCCATTCCGCTTTTAATTAACCGCAAAGACGCAACTCTCCTGCCACGGCCGTCATTCGCTATTTTCATAATCTATTGCGGCTAATTCTGCAGCGGAAGAAAACAACTCCTGCGTAATTGGCTTTTATCCATCGACCGCCAGCGGGCAAAAAAAAAACGAATAAGCGACGATCGAAGACGGAGGAAGCGACCAAAAAGCAATGTGATTTTGTGTTTAAGGAACGACATCTCAAAATTTCTTGAACAAAAAGTTCAGTGGTTGAAAACCAAAAAGCAGATTAGAGTTTTTCCAGCAATATTTTTGGTTGTATCTACATGTGTTTATGCTCTAAAACTAATTTTGGACTCACCGTGGTTACGAAATATGTGATGCAGTCGCCGTGAAATAGGGATTTATTCTCTGAAATGACTCTAGGGAAAGCATTACTGACATGTTCAATTACAGAATTCACTTAAAATGATGAAGCAAATCACACTTCTCGCCATTTTTATCGCTTTCTGCGCCGCGGCCGAAGTGACCCTTGAAGATGCGACGACCACGAAGGACGGCGCCGAATGGTGTCCAGTGCCGCTGGCTGGAACTCGGTAGGTACAAAAATGTGTGAAGATTCCTTACACATTCAGCTTTCCAGTTGTCCACTTTCCAAATTTACTTTTGCTGTTTTAGATGCCCATCCGGGAGCATTTTCCACTATTACAAGTGCTGTGGAAACCTGAATTCCGACTGCTGCTTCAACTTGCAGGCATGTTTCCACTTTTCTCACATTCTTAAATTCGGTTTTTTTGTTTTAGGTCTGGGTTATCATTGTTCTCGTCGTGGTCGCGGTGATCTTACTGGCGTCGTTCGTGATGAGGTTTGTAAAGGCTTTAGGAATGAAGGTTTTTGCAAAGTTGTTTTCAGCATTCTTCGCTGCGTCTTCTGTCGCCGCTAAACTTCGCTTCGAGGCCTTCTGCTCCCTGTTTTTTACCAAAAATGACATTTCCGTTATCTACCCATTCTCCGTTTCTGTAATCTCCCTTAACCAAACCTGCCCTCCCTTTTCTTGCGTTCTCTGACTTTCTTGCTGGTGTTCTCTCGACCATCCCAGGTCCATTTCTCCCAACTTGCACCAACTTCTATGTATATATCTTAAGCGAATCGTCACGCTTAATGTTTTCGTTTACTATTTTGTACACTAATAAACCTTAGCTTAGAATTTTAGATTTTTCAATGACGCAGAACCAACTCACAACTCATGCTAGTCTTATCTGAAAATTGCGCTTCGTCCGGAGATTTGCCCTGGAACAAAAATAGTCAGTGGAGATCAGGTTCCAATTGTACAACATTTTTAAATGTACGATTGTGTCTTTAAAAAGGAATCCTTCAGTGTTTCAATCAGATTGCAATCAGCGCAAGTCTGGTCTAATAATATGGTTTATTGGGTTGAATAATTAAGGGTCAAAAATCAGAGTTAACTTGAAAAGAACCGACTCTTCACTCTGAGGTTGTCGGATTCGGCGGCGCGCCGGATTCGTTCTTTTAAGAAAAACTGAAAAACACTTTAATTCGGTCAACTCGCTCTGAACACTCGGATACCTCGTCCCGCTTGCTCGAAATCTGCTGATCCACGAAGACGGTGAAGATTGGTCCGTCTTCGGAAAACGCGTAGAATACTCCCTGAAAAGATTCTGAAACTGGTGTTGAGAGATCAACACTTACGAAGAGCGAAAGGAAGATAAGAAAGAAGAAGGGCGTCATTTCGAACTGCGAATGTTACGGAGATGCTTCAATTTATATCGTTAGTGGAGTGGCGGAAGTACTACGGATCGACTATTGTTTGTGCGTTTGAACAAACAGAATCCGTTTTATTGTTTGTTGGCAAAATATTGTCCAAAAGCTCTTTCCGGCAGCCGTTATCCAAAGCAGATCTTTGAAAGCACCTTTTGTGTTTGCGTTCTTGGTTAAATGGTTTGACGATGTTTTCCGAAACGAAGAGAGAAAATGGCTGCCTCCCGTGGATTTCTTCTTTCAAGCCTTCCTGTCTGGGTGGTTTCCTGATCCGAAGACGACAAATCGCCGCGGTCGACGGACGGACCGCGGTCCGCCCGTCGATCACCGGTACCGGTGATCAAATCACCGAACGTGCGAAGTTTACTGCCGGATTTTTGCTTTCGCTCCGCTTCGTTCGGGTTTCGTGCGGCGCCCCGTCAGATTTCGGCTTCACAAATCTTTTGTTTTCAGGTCCCCGTGATGCAGAAGGCGGCCCACATCGCCTCGACCACAGCCGTGATCGTGGTTCCTTGTCGCGCGTTCAGCCTGAAGGAATATCTGTACCGGCTGAAGCCCACGATCCATCGCTGGAACTCATTCAAGCGGTGGCAGGATCAAGAACGGGACAGGAAAGAAGAAGCCGATGAAGAAGACCGCGCCAAGAACTACATCCGCTTTTCCACGGGGATGTACATCAGGCCGGAACGCATCGAGCACGTGCGTCCCAAGAAGGCGCTTGAAGATCAAACGAGGCGAGAAACCGGCGCGTTCCCTATGGAACTCATGACTTTCCACACGCAGATGCGCTACGTCGACCACAGTATCGACAACTCCCGGAGATTCAACCGTTACAGGCATTTCCAGGGACTCCAGTTCGACCAGAGGTTCGTTTTTAAAGCCCATATCTTCCAATGTTTAATCTGGAGTTTTCAGATTCATCGCTGAACGTTTGCTTTTCCTGGGGCCAGACTTGGCCGCAGCACACTTTCTAGTTCATCGCGGAGCAGCAATAAAGTTAATCGACGATGATTCGTGGATCAAGAAGGATCAGTTCGGGCAATACAGCCTTCCTGGGCGCAAAATTCCTGGACTGAAACTCGAGGCCATCGACGCTTCCGGAACCGAATTGATGTTTGAAGGTGGCGATCTTTATATTTTGTAATCAACTATCAAATTACTTGGTTTAGGATTCGATAATTTAGCTGATTTGGAGCATCTTAGGATGTTGCGTGTAGCAGGATGCCACTACATTGACGACTGGGTCCTTGGAAAAGTCGGCAATATGTTCTCCGACTCACTGCAAATGCTCGATCTTAGTGGTTGCCACAGAATATCAGCCAAAGGTGCGTTCGGGGTTACTCGAATTTTCTGACCCTTACTATAGGTCTTTCTGGACTACGATCATTGAAGAAACTCCGGTATCTGCGACTGGAAGGCTTAGATCACGTGAAGGACCTCGCCAAAACGGCTCTAATGCTGGAGGAGTCCATTCCAGGGTTGCAAGTACTGGGGATCGACTACAATCTGGCCTTGGAGGGAGCGGAAGCTGAAAGTCGCCTCTTAGAGAACGATCGAGTTCTCTTGGATGCCAGAGGTATGGCTTTGCGGCTTTGATCAGTCTTGAAAAATCTATTTATAGGAAATATGCACGTCGAGGACGACAACGGTCGGCTGTTCTACGTTGCCGGATCGGTGAACGAGCGAGTGACCGTGTGCGACGAGGACAAGCCTCTGGTGACGTCCACCGTAAGGCGTGAGGTGCCTACGATGGAGGATGCGGAGTTCGAGCGTCTGGATCGACTCTCCGGGGGCAAACTGAGGCACCTGCTCGTGGGATCACCTAGCGGATATTCGTGGAGCGACCAAGTGGAGAAAATTATCAGTTTCGAGGCTCAGTACAAACTGAAGGAAGGTTACAAACTGGACCCAAAGATGCTGCCCTTGAAGGAACGGATGGAGCGACTCACCGCGGAGGGGGAATATCTCGGAGAGCAGCAGAAGGTGTTGGAAGGCAGAAGAAGGCCGGTTCTGTTAGCAAAGGTTTCCTAATTGTTATTGTTGCTAGCTTTAGGAGTTTCGGTGAGAGAATTTTATGTTCGACGGTTGGTGGCGTTTCCATTGCAAGGCTTCGAATGGGTTCATTGTGGCATCGGATTGTTGTTTCTGGTTCATCGGGCGAGCGTCTCAGCCGCTTTGCCGTTTTGTAATTTGAGGCGCTCGAACACAATAAGAAAACAAGAAGGTCTTTCTTCTTGCGAAGATTGGAACGTTTGGGTTTATTGAATTAACGAGCACATGAGCAAGCTGATAGTACAAAAACAGCTCTTTGAAACCGTCCTCTGTGCTGACTGATGTGCTTAAGCCAGATAGTTATATTGAGGTGTGTGAAGTGGTTGAAAAAGATACTTCAGGACATCCAAATATTTTTTCTCGCCACTTAAATTTCGAGCAGTGTTTTTGAATCGTGAGCTGACGTGCACGTCCTCGAGTTCATCCTCTACCACTCCAAACTGCGTCATTGATCAACGTGGGGCCATTCGCGCGTGAAAAGGGACCATCGCGGGGGCCATCACTCGAAACGCTTAAGGAGGGATCAACCTCGTGGACGCACAAACCGGAAAAGATAATGTTATTATGAGAGGCTCCGCGCCATTTGTGCCCCAAACCCATTTCCCATTCCTCCCTCGTCGCTACCGAAATCTCCACCAAAACAAGTCTGCGCTTGTGTTTTATGTTCACCTCAGATGATTTCGATTCTCGAAAAATGACTTAGGCATTCGGCTGAATTCTTCAAAAAACATCGTGATGCCCTTTGTTCGGATCGACTTCTCGTCATACGACTCTTCGGCGGCCCTCCAAAAGAGAGTCAACGTCTTGGTAGAAAACCCTTCACTCCATAATTTCAAAGAACCTCTTGCAGTTCGAGGAAATCCAGAAGTATCCCCGATTGGTGTCTAACCTCCTCGCGTTCCGTTGCGACTACGCTCTTCCCAAGAAACCGTTTCTCCGCTCTCTAGCGACCCTCCATTCCGGCTTCATCGGTCTTCTCTCCGTCTTACTTTTAATTTCGCTGTTCGCTCACGTTTACTTTCTTCAGAACTTCGAAGGCGTTCCGCTGACGATCGAAATCTGCCACGTCCTGATATACGTTCAAGGTAATCTACCATGATATTAGGCCACAGTGCGAGAATGACGTCCCAATCCAGGCTTTGCTTCGTTCGTATTCCTGATTTGGTGGCAAAAATCGCAATCCGAGCTTCAGGTCCACCAGTCACTGGTTTCCACAACTTCTGGAGTTGGCTTCGTAAAACACAATGCCGGCATCTATAAGATCAATGTAATCCATCTGGTTCACAAACCCCCTACGTACCCGCATCTCGTTTTAGTCGAGCTCATTCGTCTTCGGCTGCTTGGCCGCCTTTCTCCTCGTCTTTCGCTTGGGCTTTTCGCTGTTCTCCGACGCTTTCAGCTACAGGGAATCGCCGCTCCTCGACTACTCCTTCCTACCGATCCAGTTCCGCCTCTGTCTTCTCCTCTCGGCCGTCTTCTTCGTCTTCGCCATTCCAGCTGCGAATTCTGTGATCTTCTCGCACATTGGAATCGTCATCGCCGAGTTCCACTCGCTCGATTGCGACTTCTCTGAAGACATCAACACTTACCAACTAGCCGTCACAAAACATTACATTTCCCTCCACTGGAAGATCTCTCAGCTCTGGTTTTTCCTATCTCGTCCTATCACGATTCTCTTCAGCTTACAGATCTCCGTCCATGTCGTCTCTGTACTTCTTCTGGCCACAAGTAGATTCCACCTCACAGAGTGGCCCTACGAAATTGCCATCGGCTTTGCTCTGAGCCTTCACTCCGTAATTGTCTTAACTTTCGTCTTCGCGCTCGCATTAGTTTTCCGTAACCGTGCCACCGCTCTTCAATTAGCGCAAACAGCCTTGGTAGCCAACGAAAGAGCGCTCCACGACTTAACCTATTCTGCTGTATGCGTTTACAACGGCTTCCTGCAGCATTGTTCCCTCGGGATCTCTTTCTTTGAGCTTCGCGTTATTGACAAGCCATTTGTATTCAATGTTATCTTCGTAAGCATCGTCGCCATCACGCTGCATCTAATGTATAATAGAGAGGTGTTCCTGTAACCGAAAATCTATGAATAAGCATCGTAACATTCTTGGCAGTTTATATATGCCAGATAGCCGTAAATACATGTAATGAAAACTGTTATGTACCACTAGAACTATAACCGTATTGTCCCTAAGCACAAAACCTTCTTATACGAAAGAATGTTTCCAGCAATGCATTTTCTCTCCGGTATGAACGTTCACATGCCTCAGGACAATAGTGCGTTCATCAGCAAGGAAAACGAATTCCATAAAAGGGTAGCCGTCGTCTTGTCCACTAATCTTGACTTTACAAGAGCCGTTGTCGAAGTGACGGAACTAAAGAAAACCTTAATCAAACAGTTCATAACAAGCACTTAACCTTGACGTCGTGGGTGCCCCAGCCAATCGAATCGCCGTTCGGGTCTTTGGCGTACCGCTCGATGTTCTCATTGTTGTCAATCGAGCATTTCCTGATCTGACCTCCTCTTCCGACGGAGTACTTCCCGAAAATGTATTCGTTGTTGCGTTGGACCATCAAGCCACAAGAGTCCGGACGAACGAGATAAAGCGTCCCGTTATCCGCAAATGTGAGCTTCACTTTTTCGGGACTCACGAGTTCTAATAAAAGATCATTTTGAGTGTTGTTCCACGCGACCTGCAAGCAATAAAGGCAAAAGGAACCATCTGCATTCGTTTATCGCTTACTGATAAACATCCTCCCTCGTGCATCCACCTTCTCGTCACTCCATATTCGTCTTTCTCCCTCCAACACCTACAGCCTGTATCAAGCTCATCTCCTAACGTTGGGAGCTCGCAAGGGGTCGCAGTTTCCGTCGTGGAGGAAAACGGACGAGTGGCTATTTTCTCTTTTTCATGTTCTTCGTTTTCAGCCCTGTTCCTGAACAAACTCTTTGACGACTTGGCCTTCACAACACCTTCCAGCGTCGCTATTTTCTCTTGGAGTTTGTAAATCTCAACAGATTTTTCGTTCTTCAAGTCGATTTCCAACTTCAGCTAAACAAACAAAGTCATAAGTATAACCACAAGACTACGACGCTCAAACCTTTGCTTTTAGAATCTTCAGCTTATCGGACTCGTCGTTGTCTACGCGTTGCTGCCTCTCCTTTAATTCCTTTTCACGTTTCTTGAATGCGATTTCGTTCGCTCGCCGGTCTTCCTTGAGCCGCATACGCTCCCTTTCCAGTTCTTTCTGCATTTTATAGAAATACTGAAACTCAAAGGTGAAGTCACAAACTGGCACCACATGTCACCCAACCTCTTCTTGACGCTTTCGAAGCGCAACTTGTTCGATATCCAGATGCTGGATCAGAGCTCTAAGCTGGTCCGTGAGAGGATGGATCGCTTCTTCCTTCAAAGGCGACAGGGGTTTCTGTTGGCGCTGGGCTGCCACAGGAGGTCGCGATTTCTTCAATGGATTTATTGCCGGACGAGCCGAAATTTCCTCGTTCTTGCCATCACCCGATTCTAAAAAAATAAAATAAGTAGGCTTCAATCCAATTTACTTCGTTCCTGAAGGATTTCTACGGAGTGGAGTACTTCGCGCGGACAAGCATTCAGTGTCTCCGACGTGGAAGAAGCTGCGCCCTTGGCCGCCCTCCATGGGCGTCGACGTGACAAATTCTCCGCTTGCACGCGGACCGTAGACTTTCGGGAAGTCCTGAATCCAACCTACATCCAACTCGACCACTTATTAATTTACCCGTAACGTGTCGACCAGTTTGGAATGGATGGCTTCTTCCCGTTCTGCCCATCTCGTGAAATCGCCCGGGCCTTCGCGAATTCCGCCATTCACCATGTTTTCGACTTCGCGTTCAAGCTGCTCGTAATGTGCCGTTGTATCTGAAATCAAAGTAAGTCATTATTCCGATCGCTTTCCGATCCTTTCAAAAACCAGAATCTCATGTCCGAAAGGGCCCACACCTGTCCATCGCTTTTCGGTGGTTTTGTCACACTAATCGACCTAAGATCGCATTCCAGATTTTTCTACTCACCTTCCTCCGTGGCATCGGACTCGCGCGGACTGCGCGAAGGCATCACGACTTCCGTTTTTGGATTTCTGCAAATCGGTTTCGCAAAGCGAAAATTTAAATTACCTGCCGCTGCAAAAACAACAATTTCACACCGAACGTGCGAAGAATGCGGATGGTCCTCTACCGACGGACGCCGCTTTCCCGCAAATTTCGTTTTGTAGCTGTAGACAAGCGCAATTTACAAGGCGAACGTGGCCAATTTCGTGAACTTCCGCATCGCTTTGGAGTTCAGTTTCGGTTTTTCGGTTGAACTTGTTTGATGGCGTCCTTTCTCGACCTTTTGCATTCCAGAGCATCGTTTTCTATCGATAGTTCGCGGCTAGCGACGCAATATTCAATTTCACTCTTGTAAACGGGGATTTCAGTGTTCTTAAGCATGGTGGACGCATTCGAAGCGGCCGACGAGGCGCCTAAGATCAATGAATTCAAGCTCCGGGAAGACAACGAGCTCAGGTTTGAGGCCGAGAGCGAAACCGTCACCGTCGAGTTGTGTTCCGGAAGGGCCGAAATTTTCGGATCCGAGCTGAAACTGAATGAGAAATACACTTTTTCTAAAGGTATCATTGATTGTTTAAATGTTGGTTTTCAACTAAACATTTAGGCATGAGGGTCGCCGTGTTTTCGTGGACTGCAGCGACCATCGAAATTGCCGGAGATGTCGTCAATTCTTACACCGCTGTGAACAACCACCCAATGGTATATTTAAAGTTGTACGGAGATTTTAGTTAACGTTTAATTCTGCAGATTTTGTATTTGAATACCCACGCCGGGTTGGAACAAATGCGCAAGAAGGCGGCTGCCGACAAGACCGGAAAGACCCACGGACCCAGAGTGATGCTTGTCGGTCCGGTGGACGTCGGCAAGAGCTCCGTGTGCCGTATTCTCACGAATTACGCGGTGCGTCTTGGCCACACTCCGATCTTCGTCGATGTCGATGTCGGCCAGGTTCGTTATCTTGACTGAGGTTAGAATTACATTGAGTTTCAGGGAAACGTATCAGTGGCTGGCACGATTGGAGCTATCATGGTGGAACGGACAGCGGACCCCGTCTTAGGATTCGACAAAAGGAACGCAAAAGTGTTTCAAGTAAGCGACGTGTTCCGGATTTCTAAAAACGGCTCGTTTCAGCATGGATCAGCGAGTCCTGGTTCGAATATCCCACTCTACGACCACTTGGTCTGTCAGCTCGCCAGCGTTGTGGGTGCGGAGTGCCAGAAGTGTCCGCAACTCGACAAATCCGGCGTGATCATCAACACGTGCGGATGGGTGAACGGGGCAGGATACCAATCCCTGGTCAACGTCGCCGAGAGCTTCGAAGTCGACGTCGTGGTTGTGATAGACCACGAACGGCTTTACACGGAACTGAAGAGGGACCTGCCAAACTTTGTCAAGGTATTTCTTGGAGTCGCATCCTCTGTTCATCTAACCAAATTCAGATCGTTCATCACCCAAAAAGCGGAGGTGTTGAATCAAGATCTCCGGTTACCCGCTCAGCCACCAGAAGAAAAACTTTCCACCGCGTGAGTTACGAATTTTCATTGTCTGTGCCTAAGCTTTTGTTTTAAGTATTTCTATGGAACTCTCCTGAAGTCCGTCTTCGTCCCCCACAGGCCTGTGTACAACTTCGATCAGTTCACCTTGGCTAAAGTGGGAACCGAGAAGCTTCCGGACTCTTGCCTCCCTCACGGGATGAAGGTCGAAGACCATCGGATGATGGTCGTGCGCATCGAACCTTCGCCGAAGCTCATCAACCACGTCGTAGCTCTCGTCCCCCCAGAATTCACCGAGGTGGATCAAAATTTGGTGAACACAATGGTGCTCGGGTTCGTCCTTATCGTGGATGTCGACATGGATGCACACCAATACACGCTTCTGTGTCCTCAGGCGACTCTGCCCGACGGAGTCACAATTGGACTTCTTTCGGATATAACTTTTATTGACGACGAGGTGACGGTGCATTAGCCCAGGATGTTATGTGCGTGAAATATAATTATTAGATCTGTTGAAGCAATAAATATTGTGGAAGAAAATCGGTGCAATTAGCTAAGGTGCAGCTCTAAGGATTGATCCATGTAGGTGAGCCGAAGATTGAATTACATTGGGCAACATACGGGATGCATAAGTGATGGCAGTTCAAGCATTAACTTCCATTCTCTTTAATGGGCATAAGGTTCAATGGGATATTACTCATGTTAGTGATCCCCTCAAACGAAATGTTTTAGCGGTTTAGGAACTTACTTCTGCTCGTTAAATGTTTCACTTTCGTCTTACCGATTTCGGACGCGTGCGCGAAAAATTGTCGAATCACATCATTAAATGGAAGATTTACGGCGCGCTGATCTGTCGCTGCAACCTTGATCGCCACAGGGGGTCCGCTGCACCGCCGCGCTCCCTCAGTCCACTCCCTTTTTGGATCAGCTGGACACCGCGGCTTCGCGATTGTCAAATGCATACCATTATGAATGCTGATTGGATCGCCGTGCCTCGGGCTTGCTCGCCATGTCCCCTCGCCACTCCCTATTGCGCCCATAATTAGCTCTTCAAGCGCGTCAAAAGCGTTTCGCGACAAAATGGCGTCAATGGATGAATGGACATCGCTAGGATCCGATTTCGATTTCGGCTCCACGACATTCTTTCGGGCGTCTGGCCTTCGAGGACAACGATACATCATAATTGCGTCGTTTTGAGCTGTCTCGCCGAGATTTTTTGTCCAGCTATGCGGAGCAATGCCTTAGGGGTGCAGTGGGAAAGAGAAGGGGAGGCGCTTGGCTCACTTGCAACCGAAAAAAACCCATTTATTGTTCTCGAGTTGTCCCGGAGGCGTGGCTCTCCAAAGTCTCTTTTTGGGTCTTTCCGGACCTTGCAGTGGCGCTTTAATTGCACGCAGTCTTGGATCGAGCACTCCTAAAGGGCATCGCACTTCGCAGCGCAACTCTCGCTCTTCCTTATATCCTCGAGCGTCGCCGACTTCTTTGCCATCAGCCATTTAATTAATGTTCACGAAACATTCGATATCCGTGTTCCTTAATTTCGGGCTCCGGCCGAGCCCGATGCAGGCTTGCTCCTCCACGAAATCACCGGTTGTCACCGTCGAATCCATTCTGCCGCTTGATGTACAGTTCCTGTTTACGCGTCGCGTCTTCCAGCGCGATTTTTTCTTTTGAGGGTCCTGGATCCCAAACTACGATTTGTTTTGATTCCAAAGGCGATGGACGCGAAGCGAGCAACGACGGCGTCGACGGCTGGGACTCGCAACACCCCTTCTTCAGGTGCTCCTTCGAGGGCAACCGTCGAGGAGAAACGCATCCGGAACCGCTCCCTGTGCTCTGTCCTGTGCACCCCTCCGCCGTATCCCGGCTACTCTTCGCTTCAGTCCGCGCATTACAGGCCTTCTGGCATAAGCTTCAGTGTCCTCTCTGGCGACTCGGCTTCAGCCGCGCCGTCGCTTTTTGAATCTCAGATACAGCGCAGAAAAGACCGATCGAAAGAGAGTTCCGGATATGGATCCATCTTTTCTTCTTCGTCATCAGCTTCTTCACCTTCTTCATGTTCTTCATCGGTAAAAAGACGACTTTACCTTACCCGTGACCAGTCCTTTTCAGGAATCTGAGGAGTTCGCCGAGAGGCCGTCACGGATGACGGCTCCTCGCACGACCCTCCAGAGGCAAATCGAACGGAGCCGCCGCAAAAGCGTCCCTGCCAGCGTTAAAGACCCGTTTTCAGGTATTAAGTCTCATCGTCGCTCCTACCGTAATATCTATTTTCAGTGGAGATCGTACGCGTCTTCGTGAAGAGCGGACTCAGCGGGAACTCCGAAACCGACGTCGTAAGTTTCTGCTTATCTCGTTCCCCGCCCCATCGTCTTCTCCGTTTGTCGTCCATTTGCCCTTTTCCACGTTCTTTCGGCCTAAAACGTTTCTTTGTCCTCGGCGGCTAAGCGTGCAACGTCTGATAATTGAATCGGAATGTTGCAAACGTCTTCTTAGGCGACCTCCGGCCTCCCGCTCGCAGGAGGTCATTAGTGGATTCTAGCTGTCTTCTCGATGTCTCTCATCGATCATGAAACTGACTGAACCGCAAAAAAACCAAAAAAAAAAAGATTGAAACACTAACAGCAAAGGGCGAGCACAAAGATCAGCGCTTTGCAGCTGGAGAAGATATTGCCTCAAAGGGAGTTTTCAGTTAGATAAAATTTCATGAGGGATTTGGCGCAGAGTTAAAACTTAAAGGAATATCTGAATTAACAAAAATACCAATTATAGATACTTTGCCATTCAGGAATTAATGTTTCAATCACTTTCTGGAACCAAGTTGTTTTAAGGCTTCCCTTTTTACGCGTTTTTATGCGTCGTCGTTTTGACCAGAGGACGACGCTTGTGCCCAGAAAACGCCCATTTTTCTTCGTCACGAGGCTATATAGTTTGAAAGAGGCTCTCGCCAGTCCCACGTTGCCTTCGACGCTCGTCGTTTTTTGGTCTTTTCGAAAACACACAAGGGATCGTTTCGATGTGCGACGCCGTCCACCCTTGGAGCGCATCGCACTTCTTTCGTAATAAAATGAGAAACGGAGACACTCGCGAAGGTGGAAAGAGTGCATTCAGATTTGCAAAAATATCGTTAGACAATTTTTTTGAATAGCGAAAAAAAGGAAATAAGAAAGAAATCTCAAAAACAAAAAAATAATTTATGTGCTGCCCTCTAAGGCGGTTTTCCCACAGCGGGAAACTGTCGAATACGGCGATGACAAGGAATGAGTCAATTTGATGTAGCGAATTCGAAGGCGAATCTCGCTTCAAACGACTGAAATGGCGACTGCCGACGACCTTGCGTCGGTTCGCTCGATCGTCAAAAACTGTATTGAAAAGGTCCAGAAGGAGGAGAGCGGCCTAAAGAGCTCAAAGGTGGACAGATTGTTGTTGCTCGTTCTTGGTAATACTCAACGGTGTTTTTCGTTTAGGCCAGCGGAAAGAAAACGCCGAAGTTTGACCTATGGGCCAATCGTCCCGAATCTGTGTTACAACTCGCTCGGCACTATTCGGCTGTCAGCGCCCAGCAGGTAACAGCGGCTCTCCGCTTCCGATCAACTGATTGCGTGCGGGCTAACGACCTTATTGCTTCAGGAAGTACAGCGGCACCGGAACCGCTCCTCCGGAATTCGGACCACCTCCACCAGCGGCCCTTCGACTCCCGTCCGCGACTCGATCGGAGGAATTGCCAGCCTGAGTGAGTCCTCGTCTTCGCTCCTCCGGTTTCGAGCTGTCGAAGTCCCCCGCTCGCTTCCCGAACTTTACAACGCTCTCACTCACCAACCTGCTGCTTCCAGCTGCGATCACTTTGCTAATCGCCAGCGGCGTATTCAGCTTCCAATCGCTTCCAAAGGTTATCCGATCGGCGTAGTCGATTGGTCAACACGGAAATTAACCCTAATAACCCACCCGAACCTCAAGACTAGCTGTCTCCAAGCCGTCTTGGCCATCGCACGTCCTCCTCGCGCGCTGTTTGTTCAGTGATTAATCTGCGACTTCTTCGCTTCCGGTGGCCACGTTCTTTGCAATTATTTGCCGCCATTTCAGGCCAAACGCACCTCCACAAAGCGCAGTCGACGAGTACCATGAAGCAGAACGTGTTCAAGCAAATGGACCAGCAAGCGTGAGTCTTTGCATATTAATTAGAACTTTGACTTGATTTGAACTTTAACCTTTCAGCCGACAGCAGAACGGACCCGTGACTCCGAGGTTCGGAGGGGGCACATTTTCGCCCAACACGATTAAAGATGCTCTCTTGAGATGGTGCCAATCGCGGGTCAGAGAATACCCGGTATGTGCCACTGTCTCCCGTTATGAGTAATATCAAAATTCCAGATTGAAATCACCAACTTTTCGTCTTCATGGGCCGATGGAATGGCCTTCTGTGCCCTGGTCCACCGCTTCGCTCCCAACGCCTTCGATTTCTACGCCCTCCATCCGCAAAACAGAAAATTCAATTTCGAACTCGCATTCCGCGTAGCCGAGTGAGTTACCGTAATCCTCTCCAGAAGGATGATGCGTATTTTAGGGAAAACGGAATCGTTCCTTTGCTGGAAGTTGAAGATATGCTTTTGATGGGTAACAGGCCCGACTGGAAATGCGTCTTCACGTACGTCCAGTCCTTCTACCGCCAATTCAAAGACTGCAACTGATTTCCTGCCTTTTACCGTTTCCGTGAAGCGCCTCGTCATTGTGACTGCCATCATGACGTCTCTCGCGTGAGCTTATCTACGCTCCCTTCCACACTAATACTCCCGCGCCGATTTCTAAACGCATTGTTTTCCGCGTTCTTACGAGTTTTCGGAGGAATAAACTTTCTTTATACGTTGCTCTTGGCCGAGGACAGCTGACAAAAGTTGTTCTTGCCGGTCAGCTTCTGCGTGTAAACAACAACTCCAACTTGATCTGTGACCTTTAAATGCGCTCTCGGACAAACCTGCGTTGGGATTGGGACTTTGGAGTATGACGTCAGCTCGAGTCGCCGATTTGTGCAGCACGCTAACTAATTAAATTGTTTCTCATTAATGTAGACTTTTTAG
The DNA here is from genome assembly GCA_000757645.3 of Steinernema carpocapsae. Classification (NCBI taxonomy): domain Eukaryota; kingdom Metazoa; phylum Nematoda; class Chromadorea; order Rhabditida; family Steinernematidae; genus Steinernema; species Steinernema carpocapsae. The sequence continues at coordinate 5,941,806 of AZBU02000005.1, forward strand.
GCGTAAATTGGCGTCTGCTCGGATTCAATTAGACCTATTGTACTTTTCTAACGGTCTCTGAGACCTTAAAAAATGATCGCCTTGCACGGTTCAACCTGTATTTTAAAAGAATGATCAGCTCTTGCGCTCTCCGTTTGTTTTTCCTCCCTCGTCCCTCCTTAACGGATCTTTTGAAAACTGTTTTGCCTCTAAGATAGGTCACATAATACGGCGATCGGCTCTAGACGCACCTCGATCGAATACCGTAATCTTTTCTTTGCTCGTAAACCTCCGTGTTTACCTCAATCGTCGCCAAAATCACGTTTACGACGCGTTTTTTATATCATCATAAACTATCACACGCTCTCATGATAACTGGTCACCGGTATTCGTTCTTCGTCTCATAAAACACCAGAAGAGGCACCGGAGGAGTGTTGCGAAAAGGTCTTCGACTGCTTCCGCCACTTGCTTCGCCGGTTCTGGAACCACACTCTCACCTGCGATTCAGATAATCCCAGTTTGTGCGCCAGCTGCTCGCGCTCTGAAATAGCACGGTCACATTCCACCTTGATTCGATTGCGTATCGTGCTGCCGTCAGACGGCGCGGACAACACTCGCACGGCGCCTAGAATAACAATCGCCTTCGAGAGTTCTCAGGTATTTTAAGCGACTAATTTGCTGTTTCTGCTGCCAAAGGGCGTTTGGTGACCGGGCGAGTTCTTCGGCTACTCAATTAAGCCCGATTTTAATCACCGTATAATGCCTTCGAAAACAGAATTGCGTCAATTGCGATAATTTTAACGAAAGTGCAATTAGAGCGCATTGAAAAACAGTAATCCAGAAAAATTTGCGCTAATGACTTACCTGAACCGACCACGTATTGTTGACTTTCGAAAGCGAGTTCGAGCTCGCGGGTTTGGGCCGAGCCGTAAATAGAACGTTGTTTGCGACAGTTCAGCCGGTCGTCCACGAACGAGTGCCGGCGCCCGTAAGTCGTCCCCGAGGTACGGTAGTCGAAACTGTCGATTCGCTTGCGAGTCGGTCTGAGCAGAAAGTCCACCGAAAAGTCCGAGTATCTGGAACGTTGAGGGTTTGAGCGGTCAAGAAAAGGTATTGTACCTCCGTTTCTGGACGTCGTAGGATATTGTGGGTCTGTCGAGTTCGGAAGCGGAGAAACGGCGACTTGTGGATGGTCCGCCGCTGAGGAAAAGTTGGGCGGCTTCGGAAGAGGTGAGGCGAAAGGTTTCGCTTGGAGAAAGATGATTGACGAGATGAGAAGTGGTTTCGGAGGAAGCGGAAAAGGGCGAAGTGGGATGAGGGGAGATCGAGGGAGAGACGGCCGAACCGAGGACCAGGGACGAAAGCATCTGTTGAGTGCTCTGGGACTGGGATACCTGAAGGACCGAGGCGGAGGTAGAAGCGGCTTGGAGCAGTTGGGGAAGTGGGATCGGCGAAAGCAGCTGCTGCGCAACGGATGACGCCGACGTTTGAAGCATCGGAAGAACCACAGAAGGCAAATCTGCCGTCGTGCAGAACATCTTTTGTTCTCAAAATCTGCAAAACCGCGAATGAAGCATGAAGAAAGCGTCTTTTAGGCACAGCAAAGGTTAATCCCAACCCACTCCACCGCGTTCGGATCCACCGAGAGGAGCAGATTACCCACACAGGAAATGAAAGTGCCTCAGGGATAAATCGAGCCTAATTCCAAGCGCAAATGAGCCGAGCTCAGGTCAAGTGCGTGTACTCGCCGCAAACGAGCGGCCGACGTCCGTAAGCACATGAAAGGCTAATCTAATACCTATTGCTAATGGCCACGGCCAATATTCAATCTACCAATTAGGGGCGGTGCGAGTGGCGGAACACCTGAGAAGGCCTGCGTAAGTTGTAAACGACGCTTAATTAATGAGGCGACATCTTTAGGCGGAAGGGGATAATGCCAGGGACAGTAAACGATGACGGGAGGGGCGGTCGGGAGGAGGATCGCCGAGGACGGAGGCGCCTGGACCTCCTCGGCAAGCGAATATAGATGCAACTGACGAGTGGCCGCGTGATTATTTCCGGTGCTTCCCCTCAGGTTGTCCAGGATCGGGCATTCGCGGGGGCAGGTCATCCCGGATCACGGCGCATTTAGCGCGAATTAAAGCCGCGAGAGATTCGCCGCGCGGCCCCAAGCCAAAGGTGGAATTAGGCCTAATTATGCGAGGAAGCTTCAATCAACAATATTTGGGAGCCGCGCGCGCGGGGTAAATAAAGCGCCTAAACACGGAGGGTTTTGCGGCGGCCGCGATGATGATAGGCCTTTTGCGCTCTCAAATTAGCACTCACAAGCTGTCGCTGGCACTGCCGCTGGCGAAAAGATTAGCTAATTAACCAAAACGACAGCTACACGCACTTAAGCGTCGCCGAGTTCTCCTCGAGATATTATTGCCACCGCGACAAACTGTAATTGTGCGCATTAAAGTGCAGTTAATTACGGGCGAAATCGGCAGCAGCTGTAAACAAAACGGTGGCCTTTTCACGTCTTCTGCGTACTTTTCCTTCACGCCTTTGAGGGAAACAAAACGATATACCCTCCGCGGAACCTAAAGGGTCCCAAGGCCCTCCCCTCGCTTCCCTGGACGTCCCCAATTCGCCCGCAATAAACATAAATTACCATAAAAATGTCCGGAGTACGCGTGGCCACCTTGAAGGCAGACGGTTTCGGGATTCGGCCGGGTAGCAAATCTCATCCACTCGCCATTTCCGGATATCGCATCATCCTCTCGCCAACAAAATAAACAACATCGTCCCGAAATATCTCCCACACATCACTAACTTGCGTCGGCGGCGCCGACATCAGCTTTGGCCATAAGTGGTCGTCGTAGGACGTTAATTATCTGCCGCCGATAAGTCGGCTTTTGACATTACAAACATTCCAATTGCGCTATAAATGACACTTAAATTCGCACGAGTCTTTGAAAAGGCTTCTCAGCGGGACAATGGCTGAAATCTGCCCCCAAATTTGCAAAACCTTTTGTTCTGACGAATTTCCGTCGGTTCTGTGGGGGTTTCTGCCGATCCGAAGGAAGTGATGCTCAGGACAGCGACTGCTCTAAGAGTTCGAAGGTGGAAAAATCTAATATCCGAGACTTTTTAATCTTTGGGATGCATTTTTCTTGACATCATTTCAAGTCAGCTCAACCCGATCCGTTTGAGTCATGCAGAAAACCAGCTACTGTGTTCCGATATAACCAATAAGCTCTAAGACAAACAATATCCAAAGTTAAATGCCTTCATTTGTTGGCACTTTCTCCCGCAATGCTCCCAAGTTCAACCGACTCCTGCAATGCAATTTTCCAAACTAATTTATAAAGTGACAAGATGCGTATACACAGGCTAAAATATAAGATGAATAATAGAAATTGTCAATATAAGCGATTCAATCAGAATCTGAAAGTGGCTCTGAACCGGAACTGATTTTCGGTGCGGCAGCTTCCGGCATATCCTCGTCGGAGTCGGAGGAGAGCTGGCGATTCTTCTTGAAAGTTGTGAGCGCCTCTTCCGTTTCTGAAGCCTTCTCGCTCTCATCATCGTCGCTATCGCTAGCATTGATAGTTTTATGGCGTCGCTCGGGTTCCTCTTCCTCAGAATGGTGGCCTTCTGGAAGAGTCGGAGCGTCATCGGAATCCTCTTCAGATGAAAGATAGGCACGGCTTTTGACTGTAAAATACGTGAATTCTTAAGCAGTCCTTCAAGGTTCCTTACATTTGCCGTCGTTTTTGAGAAGCTCCTGCTTCTCAGCTCTCTTCGGCTTGTTCGCTCCCTTCTTTCGGCCCTTTTCCTTGCGCTTGCCACCTTCTTCGTCATCGCTTCCATCTTCCTCGTCACGGCGTTCTCTGCGTTTGCGGTTCGCCTTCTTGTCGCTCTAAAAGGATTTTGTCTTTACGATACCGTAACCCTCAGTCAACCGTACCTTCGACTTTTGCTTGCGAGACCGTTCTTCTCCGCCTTCTTCATTGCGCCAATCACCCATATCCGAGCTGTCGTTGACAAACTCGTCTTGCTGGTCGCGTCGCTTGCGTCCTCCTCCGCCACCGCGCGACTTCTTCTCTTCCACAATCTGTAAAATACGCCATATTACTCGTACTCAATCAAGGAGCTCACCTGAGGTAGTCGCAAGAACTCTTTTGTCTTCTCCATGTACTGTTGCCGCTTCATCTTCAGATCTTCCAGTTCTTGCTCTTGCTGCTCCTTTTTTCGCCTGGCTTCCTCCTCAACCTGGCGTCGTAGGTTCATGCGTTCCTGTTCTTGACGCAAACGCTGGCGCTGTTCTTCTTCGTCCTGTGCCCTCGCCCTCTGCACATATGTTTGGGCTTGCCTTAGTAGATCGCTACACGCTCCGGCCGCTGTTGCTGAAGCCGTGCGGCTAACGTAGCGAGCGGCGGCCAGCGATTCATCCCTGTTATTCGCAATAAATTGGAACATTTGTTCAGCGGTCTTGAGGTCATCCACTGCTCCGCAAACGGCATCAAACGTGGATTTCTCGTCTTGCAGAACTTGAGTTGAGAGTTTCTGCAGGACGTTCGCCAAGTTGAAAGTGACTTGCAGGTTGTCTGGAGCTTCAGAAAGCGCCTAAACGAGCCAAGCGTTGTTAAATTATGCTTTTTGAACAAATATCCAACCTTCTCTAGGCACTCGCGGCATTCTTGCAACTTATCGGCCTTGAAGTACGCACGGGCCAAGTAGGAGAGCAGCTGAAGGTCGTTTTGACGGCCAAACTTGCTCATGCAGTTACAGTAGAACTGGATGGCGCTGATGTACTGACCCTGCTCCATGTAGATATGGGCAAGATTGGTCCAAACATCGCCAAATTCAGCGGTTGACTCACGGACTTGAGCGAAAATATCGCGGGCTTCCGCGAAATTTCCTTTTTGGGCCAGAATACACGCGATTCCGTGAGCAGCCCAAATGTTTCCCGGTTGCAACTTAAGCGCCTTGGAGTAGAACATCAGCGCTCGATCGCGATTCTTTTTGTCCTAAATGACATAGTCAAAACCTACAAATACGCGCTTGATCCTACGTTCTCACGATTGCGGGAGGCCGAAGAAAGCGTTTCCAGCCACACATTTCCCAGTGCCACGTAGCTATATGGGTCATCCTTGCAATCAGGAATCTTCAGAATCTGCTCGAATTTTTTCTGAGCTGGACCCCACTCGTTCTTTGACATGTGGAGGTTGCCGATTAAAGTCCACGAATCTGCGTTCTGTTGGCTAATTGCCAAGGTATCCTTGAAATAAGTAGAAGCGTCGTAGATGTTTCCTTTGTCACGGGCAATGCAGCCCAGTCGCAAAACACCTGAAACGGTCAAAATAAGATTTTTGCAATCTCAGAATACCCTTACAATCAATGTAATTGTCGTGAGTGTGCAGAATGGCTTTGTAGATTTCCTCTGCCTCATCGAACAAGCAAAGCATTTCGTTAACACGGCCGAGATTGTAGTTGACCGTAAGCAGTAGAGATTCCAAGTCTCTGCTGTCATCCCCGCCATTCTCGATATCGCGTTCCAACATAAACTTGGCCTTCACAAAGAGTTCCTTTGCTGCGACGTGGTGCCCTCTGGCACAGTAAAGTGAGCCCATATTGTTGTATATCTCGGAGGGCACCTCCATTTCCGTCGCCGATGTCAAAAGATCACAAACCTTGTTGTACGAAGCAAGTGCAGCCTAGAAAATCCCTTAGCGGACACCCAACAACATATGGCTTACATCGGGACTGTTTTGTTCTTGCAGCTGAGCAAGATCGATGTAGGCTTCGATGTCGTCCGGACTAATCTCAATGACCTTCTTTAGGCACTCGGTCGCTTTGGCGTGGCGCTGCTCTGTTTCCCCTGCTTTTAAAGAAGGATGATGTGCGTAAAGCGATCCCATAATCTTAAGGGTCTCGTAGTTGTTGGGGAACGCTTTCAAGACCCTTTCGAAGCACATAATAGCCTGAACAAGGTTCAGTTACAATCCGTAGATGTATGTTCCAGGTTACGTTGTCAAGATCGTCTCGATGGATGTATACCTGTCCCAGTCCATAGTATGGAAGAACAAAAGATTGCGATGCGAACTGGGTAGCTTGGTAGTAAAACTGAAAGACTTGAATGAGGAACCAGATGATCGTTAAACACAAACCCTGAAAGCTTTGTCGAAATCGCCCTGGCAGTGGTAACAGCGAGCGAGTTGGTAGCAGCTCTCGGCTCGGATGACGTCGTTGGGAGCACTGTGGAAAGCAGTCAATGCGAGATGGTCCACCTTTTGCAACTCCTAAACATGTATTTTAGAAAGCAAAAGAGCGGGTGAATCACATACTCCTTTGAGGAAGAAGTGGTTCGCCAAGTGATTCAGGACCATGGGATTGTCGCTGTCCTCGTGATAAGCGATAGACATGTTCTTAATGCTCGAATGGAAAGCCTCTCGTACGAGGGCGTTCTGGTCAATCACTGCGATTCCAATGAGAGCAGGAACGCACTTTTTGTTGATATCATGCGCGCGTTCAAAAGCCATTCTAAAAACAGCTCAAATTAATCGAATAAATATCATTCATCTGGAACCAAACCTAGCCTTTTCGTGTTTCCCCAAGCGGTAGAGACAATATCCGACGCCAACGCGAACATCAGCAGGACAATTTGGCTTGAGCTTGATAGCCTTCTTGTAGAAAAACAACGCATTTTTGTACTCCTTCCTTTGGAACGCGATACAGGCCTTGCCCAGTATGGCCGGGATGTTGTTGCTCGCCTAAGTTTTTACGTTTACAGAGAGTCGAAGAGAACTGAAGAGGTACCTGATTGATGACAAAGTTGAACTGAGTGTCGGCCTGGTCGATCTTGTTTCCTTCCACAAGGCAGAAGTAGGCGCGGCCCAGCAAATGGTTCTGATCGTACATGATGATCTTGTCGGCGGTGGTGTACAGCAGAGTGGCCTTCGTGAACATCTCCTTGCGTTCGGCTTTGTCCCTTAGCTGACTCCCCTAAAAAGATACACAAACGTAAACAAGTTCCTCTGGACACAGCCAAACCGCCTGCACATAATAGGCCGCTAAGGTATCCAGTGCTCGCATTTGATCTTTTTCGACATCGCGGTAATCTTGTCCTGACTCTTCGCCGCATTTCTCCAAAAGTGCAACAAACGTGTCAGTCTTACCCGCCTTAAAGTAGCGAACCTAAAATTCACAGGTAAACTCTGCCAAACAAGTGATTCCATACGGCTAGATCGACCCAAACGTTCAGAGGAAATCTTTCCCGTTTCGCCATATCCAGAATTTCTGCACATGGTGGTAAATTCTCGGGGTCCAGATTAATTCCGATCTGCAAGAAAAAGATAACAGTTAAAAGGAAACAACAAAGTTTATTATTCGAATTCTATAACACATGCGTGAAATTGGGATTTCAGCGAACAATCAACAAAAGGTTCCTGGGTCCAGGAACAAACAACAGCCAGTAAACCCTCATAAGTATTAAACGCGGCCAGATCCTCAAGCGAGTTTCGCTTCGCTTTCAATTCTTTCCCGTACATCTTCACAAGCGTTGGAAGCACTTCTTGAAGGGTCTTCACTAGGCCAATGAAGCGCTCCCCATCTTCAGCGCCGGCTTCGCTTTTGGTGTAGGTCAATATCGCAGGCAGTTTGTCAACCTCAACCTTTAGGCGGCGAAGAATCTTCGGAAACTGAGCATCCATGAAAGAAATCAGGTGTTCGGATTGGCGAATCACCGTTTCATTCAAGCGGTAGCGCTCTGCTTCCGAAATTGTGGTCGCAGCGCCGGTAGGATTCTTCGTGGAGACGAGCAGCTGGTCACCCGCGTCCTTCGTAAGCGTTCTACCTTCGGATTCGGGACCCTTCGCGTTCGCTAGCTGCAGCCGCGTGTTCACGATTTCTTGGACTATAGCGCAGCACTCGTCATTCTTCGTTCCCCAGTTGACGGTCTCATTCCAAAATCCAACGCAGAAGTCTTTCAGGCAGCGGTAAACACCCTGCTTGCGATCCTAATCAAAAACCCGTTCAGATTTTGCCGCGAAAGCGATTGTTAAAGCAGGAAACGAACTTACATCTTGGATCGATCGCACGTAGCTTGTCGTTGAGGTCATTTTCCCGGAATGGACGTAGATGAACGCTGAAAAACTAAAAGTCAAGTGTGAAACCACGAAAATGGGATTCTAGAGCCGAACACGAAACACGAGCTCAGAATTGATTCGAATCGGACGGCAATGAGAATCCAATACTAGATACGCTTCGCTTTAGGACGCACAGTAAAATCGGCGCATTGTAGTCGACACGCTCCGGCCCTCGATCAAATGTTCTCAATTTGAACAACCTTCGTTTGGCCACAAAATGGTGAAACGATGGCACTGGGAAAAAGCGACGCGGTTGGGAAATCCTAAGCCATTGAAGTCACCGGCAAGCGAAACGCCGCCTCATTTTTGAGTAGGACAGTATGCGCGGCGGGCCTGAAAGCTCGATCAGGGTTTTCGCGGCGGGACCAAGCGCACTTTCAAGAGGTGCGTCTATTTTTGTCGGACGATCTAGTCCGATTTAGTCCAGGGAAATCGCTGCGGGAGCCTTGGATTAAATTTTTTTTTAAGAAAACTTTTTTAAGAGAATATTCGCCTGAAAACAAGATCAGAAGGGTTCAGCTCAAACAGAAGATCAGATGTATACCACTTCCACTTCACACAGCACCTCTGCCCATTGCGCATATCCCCACTTACTGCGGAACTTACTTATCAGCCTGTTACAGCCGCTACGATCAGCCATTTGTACCAGTGCTGAACTCCGACTTCTCCTGTTCACTTTAAACTCCCCTTAACCCCCTAATTTGCGCGTGAAGCTTGACGGCGCGTTGCGCTGAAGGGCCAGATTTTGTGCGGATTAGCCCAGTGAGTATTTGAGTAACAAAAGTGGCGTGTAGGCGTTAATAGATAACGAAATCATGTTCATGTTTTAGACGCGAGTTGCCTTGGCCGTCAGAGATGGTATACGGTAGCCCGGGCGGATCGTTTGTCGGTTCGTCCACGATTTTCGAAAATCGGAGTCGCGCGAGAGGCGGTTTGCGAGACGTGTGGAACGATCCGCGTCTGGAAATGCAAAAGACATTTGAATTCGCATGGCTTTCTGTTGGCGTCTGGTGGACGGTTGACCAAAACATCGAAAAAAGCCGTTTGACCACCTTGCGGCGAAGCTGTTTTGGGGCATTTTTGGGGATGTTTTATAAGTGGCAGCTATACGATAAATTCGAAAATTCCTTGGAATTATACGTTCTTCCATATTTGCTCCACATTTCCTACAGATTCTGTGCTTTTCAGGGTTACAATTTGCATGGTTCATCGTCGATTCGTGGGAAGTGTCTCGGAAACCAAGTCAGAAGTAGAAACCAAGGAACCTGTAAGCGAAATCGACTTCGAGGACGTCGTCAACAAGCCAGTCGTCAAACTCTGGGGACAGGCCGAAGCGAAGAGCAGCAAAGAAACCGAGATGAACGGATTGAAACCAGCTGACCAGGTGATTTGGATTATCGTCAGTCGAAAATATATTTTACGAGATGTTGAGGACGAAACCGCAATCCTGCGAGAGAAGGTTCGCTGTGAGGTTTCCAAGCGGATGGGCGAACTGCTGCTTAAGGGACACACAATGCTTGACCAGTACTGCGAAACCTGCATGGTGAGTGAGTTCGAAACCGCAATCCTGCGAGAGAAGGTTCTGTGCTTATTCTGATTTTAAGGGAATTCTAATGGAAAGCCGCGCGAAAGTAATCCAGTGCCTTCAGTGCACCATATGGCAAGAATTTGCGCCACCGCAACCTAAACCTGAGCCTATGAGTAAGTGATTTACCCTATATTCCTCGCAAGTGTTTTGATTTCAGCTGAAATGGACAGCATCAGCGACCACGAGCCTTCGCCGAAGCGCATCGCGATCCAATCCGCAGGCCCACCTTCAGCCAAAGACGCACAGCTTTTGGCCAAAATGGAGATTTCGGAGGAAACAAGCTCTTCCCAGGCTTCGTGCTCGGTCGGATTGTATCAGTACGCAAGCCGCTCGGTTGCGAACAAGCTGAAATGGGCGTGCGACGCTTTGGACGCGTGCACGCACCCTACCGAGGTATTGGCGCTAATCGACGTTGTTTCCAGTGCCACAAAGTTCCTGAAGGAAAACGAACTGTGAAAGCCGCTGATCGCTTTAATTGCTTCATAATTTGCTTGTTATGTTTTCATTTGCGATTAAATTTTAATTTGCTATACATGTATCAGGTTTGGGGTAATGGGTATTGGTCTCATGACGTATTGAGATTCTTCGTTACACTTTAACTGTCCTTTTTGCAGGAATGCTGAAGTCCTTCTTTCCTCTCGTCTTACCTGCACGAAGTAAAGTGGATTTACTTTCGTTTTCCAAGAAGACACCGAAATTCTCTCCTTCACGGAAATCTGGAGCTTCGGAAAAAGCCTTCGAAGAAAATGCGCTTTTCAACCAGGAAGGACGATTTGATTCCGCGTTCCGGAAAGCAAAGAATGCCGGAGTCAATGTCGACTTTTACAAAAAGTTTGAAATTCTTTCAGAAATTTATAAGATTTAATGTTTAGGTCGCGACAATGTAAACTGCCGAAAATCGATGGAGAGGTCCTTTTTGGAACTCATCCGGTTTTAGAGATGCTGCGAAGTGGGAGAAGATCAGTACATTGCGTGTATTCTAAGGATCCAAACACGATGAACACGGACATCAAGGAAATCTGTGCTCAGCGTAGCATTTCTATCAAGTCCAGCACCACCAAGCAGCTGGATAACCTTGCGGAGTACCAACTTCACAACGTAAACTTATCCATTTTCGGCCCATAACTTTCCGTTTAGGGAATTTGCGCTGACGTCTCGCCACTCCCTATTGAAAGCTTATCTACAGAAATTGTGGGAAGTTCCCAGAAGGCAGCGTACCTGTACTTGGACGGAATTTTGGTTTGTACGTTGTGATTTCTATCTTTTGAACTTCGATATTTAGGATCCCGGAAATATCGGTGCCATCGTCCGATCGGCCACCTTTTTTGGGGCGAAGTACGCTGCGGCATCCTATAACGAGATTCGATGACCAAATTGTTTTAGTGGCATCGTGTGGGCAGCTTCGAAAGGACCGAAGCGTTTGACTAGTTCTATGAGCAAAGCCAGTTCAGGAGCACTGGAACACTTTCCCGTGTTTTGTGTGGAATCAATCACGGAGATGTACGAACTTCTCCGTCCACTTCAGTTTTCGTTTATTGGGACAGTCGACGAGGAAGCGGCTGCCAGGAAAGGCATCCAAACCCAAACATTAGCGAACTGCAAGATATCTCCTAGATCGGTAATTATTATGGGTAGGGCTGACTGAAGAATCACTTGAATTTGATGCTTTTTAGGCCACGAGCAGAAGGGAATTGCGGACGAATATCTGAAACTGTGTGACACCCTCGTGACGATCCCTCGAAGCGACAAATACAGATCTTCTTCGGTGGCGTCTTTGAATGTTTCTGTAGCCACGGGTAAGCAATCAATCGTTATCCTCAATGCATAATTTACTTTCAGGTCTCCTTCTGCACCAGTGGAGTTCCCGAGATTCTTAATCGTCGTAATAAATGTCATCACAGTTTACAACTAATCCATTAGCGTTAGATTTGACGCGATACTCGAATTCTTCGTGCGCCTTATTTTCCAGATACTCGAGTCCCACCAGGCGACACTGACCGACCAATTCCAGGCGTCCAATCGGAAGAATTGCTTCTAGTGACTCTGAAGCTTTCTGCAAAAACCGAAGTTCTAAATCAATGATGATAATGGGCCCGTTTGCAGCCGACCCGTTGGCCGCCGGCCCGTTTGCAGCCGACCCGTTCGGCCCGGCACGTTCGACAATTCGGTCCGTTTCAAACGGGCCGACCCGGAGTGCTCACGAAGGCTGAAGAAACGTTGATTTCTCGGCAGTGCTGGCGTGTTTCTGGGTGAGTTTGGGCTCGGCGTGATTAGCATCTCATTCCGCGTCGAATGCGCCTAAGATCGCCGGAATCTATAAGTTGTTGGAAAAAATTCGCAGCGTGTGCAATTCGCATTCGACGCGGAATGAGATGCTAATCACGCCGAGCCCAAACTCACCCAGAAACACGCCAGCACTGCCGAGAAATCAACGTTTCTCCGGTCTTCGTGAGCACTCCGGCTCAGCCCATTCGCATCATTGACTTAAAGGATTGCAATAGTCAAGGGACTGACCCCGTCATAAGGATTGATTTGGGCATCAGTTTGTGCCCTTGCCATCTTTTTTCGGTGAGGATTGTGGAAACTGAAGTTTGTGAAGGTGAACCTGAGGGCGCTCGCCAGGGCGTCGACGTTCGTGATCTCACAGGAACTGATGCGTAATGTTCTCATGGGGAACCTCACGAGGCGGGTTTTGGCATCGCACGTCAAGCTCCAATCCCTCAGCGTTAGGTTCTCCACGACGATCGACGCTTCGGCTAGGATCGTGTAGAGCTTGGTCAGTGATAAAGCGCCTTGGTCTATCGCGGTGCAGATCAGTTTTAGTTTCTTAATTTTCCTGTTTTTCAGTTTCTCAAGGTGCGTTGTGATCTGAACGCCATTTTAAGTGACACTTTTTGTTGTAAAGCGCACCGGAAACTCCTTGTCCGCCTGCAGTTCGACGTTCATTTCAATTTCCTTGTAACGCTCGAAGCTCTTGATAACACGTTCCATTTGCTCTGTTTTGACGTGGTTCGGGTGAAGCTGGAGAGTTAGGAGTGAGATATTCTGAAATTCGATTTGTCTTGTTTTTTTTGTGATTCCGAAGCGTACCGTAAACAAATCCATTTCAATACTTTCGAATCTCGCGTACAAATCTTCGCGGGTCGTTGAGACCAGAAGCCAGAGTTCATGGACGTTGCTGAAGTACTTTCGGTTCACTTCTCTTCGGCAGTTAATCTAAACAAAGGATAAATCCGGAGCGTATCAAAACTCACCTCATCGATGGTGGCAAGAAGCTTCAAGTCGCAAGTAAGTCGCGAAAGGGAGATTCGACATCGCCGAAGAATCCCAGAGAGGAAGTCGACGTCGTCGTCTTCAGGCACTCGCACGCAAAGCCGCCCGAGTGGAACCTGCTGGAAGGCAAATGCCTCACTACCCGACTAAAATAATCAGCTGAATTCGCTCCATCTGTCGCAAATTCTTACCACCCGCTCAAGATGTAGCTCCAAGATTTCCTTTTTAAAAATGAAATTAATTATCCGGAGCCAGCGCTTGCAAACGACTTCCAATCGACATTTTTGAGCGTAGTTGAGATAAGCGAAAACCTTCCGCAAGACCAGGTCGGGGAGATTGGGGACCACTCGCCTCGCGTCCGCTGCCATCGCACTTCGCGGATATCCCCAATTGATTCTCGCCGCAAGCGCCCTGTCATCGCTGCCGCTCGACACGTGTTTGCCCAAGTCCTTAAAACTAGTTTATTCGTTTTTACACAACGTTACATTTAATTACATTAACTCATGAACAATGGCTAATAACTTAGGATAACAATTTTCAATGTCAATTTATCTTAGAAAAATCTTCCTCCGTAGGGGTTCTGGGGAGCCATCGGATTCGGAGGCGCCATGGGGTTCGAGGGCTGGGCCATCTGGGGCGCACCGTATGTCAACATCAGAGTTGTTTCGCCTGAAAATATCGGTTAACTCGAGAAGCTCTCGGGACGACTCTCACCCATCACTCCGTTTTGGCGCTGATCGTTCTTCTCCTCCTTGCGTTCGGCTTCAGCCTTCTCCAGGTTCTCGATCTGTAACACTTGCAGTTAGCAAGGCACAATTCAAAAGACAAACATACCCTGGTCTGGTACTCACGGAGAACTTGGAACATGTAGGGCATCGCGTAGTCCATGATCTTGTGTTTCCAGGCGAGTTCAAGGATTACGTCGGGGTGGACGAGATCGTAGCAGGTGTAGAGGGCGGCGGAGAAGCAGTCATAGAGCTTGTTCTCCAGGAAGAAGGTCAGAAGTTCCTCGGCGATGGCCGGGTCCCGACTCTCGGCGGCGAACGCCATAGCGTCCTTGTAAAGCTTGTCCTTCTTGCAGAGTTCCACGGACTGCTTCCACCTGTTGTTGCCCTTGAAAAGGTAAGCGGAGATCCTTCTGAACTCGACGAGCTCGTGGTTTTCGAGCTTTGCTGCAAGGACAACGTTGTCGAAGTTGTTGTAGGCGTCGATGCTGGTGCGCAGAGCCTCATAGTCTTCTTCGTCGATGAACAGCTGGTTCAAGGCTTCGTTGATGGACTTGTTGTTCAGGTTTTGAACGTGACGAAGGTACGTTTTGACCAGAGGAAGCTGGTTGACCTTCGTAAAGAAGGCGACGGTGCGAGAATGGTCGAGTCGGGGCGTCAGGCCGATGAGGAGGTCGTTGACAAGCATGGGCTTGAACTTCAGGTAGAACTCCATCGCCTTGTAGTAGAGCTCGACGTTGGCGACCTTCGATATTACATCCTTGAAGTGCTGCTCACGCCAGGCCTCAGTGGGATGGCTCATCATGGTGTTGGCGGCGTTGTCGTACTCCTCGTACTTGTCATAGAGGAACACAAGCTCGGGGTACAGCTTCGCCTTTTCGGCAGCCCTGAGAACCTTGGGGATGTTCACGCGAGACCAGAAGAGTTCCAGGTGCTCGCGCATTTTCTCCGGCTTGAACTTGCTGTACAAGATCGCCAGTTCGGTGAACATTCCCATGTGAGCTCGCTCCAGTCCGAGGGCGCCCTCGAGTAGGGTGATCAGCTCCATGAAGTAGCCGCGGTCCTGGTAGTAGTTGATGAGTTCCTCGAGCTCGTCGGCGTGAACCACAATGCAGAGACCGCAGTGCTGCGCCAGGCGGAACTGTTCCTTGTCGACGCAGGCGAAGCACACTTGCTTCCAGGTCTTCGTGCTGTTAGCCTTGCTGGCGGCATCCACAGCGTTCTGGTAGTCTCCCAAGCGGACCAGGGTGACCGACAGTTTCGCGTAGTTGCTGATGCTGTTGTACAGAATTCTGGCGGCCTCGTACATTTCCATGTCGAAGCAGCGGTCTCCGACTTGGATTATCGTGGCGTGATTCGGACCAGTGATGAACTCCTCTAGATCTGTGAGGCGGCCCGTCTTCGCGTAGGCAAAAGCGAGTTCGGTTTCGATGTAGGAGTCGCGGGACTTTTTGCGAGACATCTGCAGGTAGCGCACGAGGTCCTCCCAGCTCTCAGTCTCGGTGCACTTGGCGACAACGTCCAAGTATGATCCAGGGTCGTCGGCCTTGATGAAAGAGTCGACGGCCTCCTTAACAAGTCCGTCCTTAAGTTGGGCCTTGGCGAGCGACGCCCACACGGCGGGCTCGTTACGCTTCTCCGCGAACTCGTAAGCGCGATCCAAGTTCTTGATGTTGTCGATGAGCACTTGAATGGCGGAGGTGTTCACGTCGAACTTCTGGTAGATGGCGAACGCTTCTTCGTTGAGGTTCGAACTGATCGCAATGTTGGCGATATCGGGAGCATCGTAGTTGTCGAGCTTCTGGATATACTCCATGACACGCGAAGTGTCGGCCTTGATGGCGGTCAAGATGAGGAGGTTCTGCAGGTTGCGGTGCTCGCTGAACGCCGAGTTGTCTAGGACGATCTTTTCGAGAAGCTCGATCAGCTCGTTAGGCAAGTCAGCAGCCATGAAGGCCTTGACGGTGGCGCTAATGTCCTCGGGATCCTGGGTCTCGGAGAGAGCCGTTTGGACGACTTGGTCGATGAGCTGACGGCGGTGAGGGTTGCTCTCGGCCAGGACCTGACCCCAAAGGCTGTTGTTGCGTTGACGAACCAGGTATCGAGCCAAGTTCTTGAAGAGCGAGTTTTCGTTGCACACGTTGATCAGCTCCTCGTCACATTGTCCGCGTTCGTAGGCGAGGTACGCAAAGTGGGGATCACGCTTCTCGCAGTACTTTCCGACCACCAGAGGGTCGTAGTAGGCGTTATCTTTCAGGAAG
The DNA here is from genome assembly GCA_000757645.3 of Steinernema carpocapsae. NCBI lineage: Eukaryota > Metazoa > Nematoda > Chromadorea > Rhabditida > Steinernematidae > Steinernema > Steinernema carpocapsae. The sequence goes on from AZBU02000005.1 coordinate 5,957,764, forward strand.
CGGTCGGGGTTGTTGTTCGAGTCGATGTAGATCTTGGCGATCGCATTGTGAGTAGCAGGGTCGGTGTGACCTTCCTGCACACGGGTCTCCAGCCAGGGAGCCAGAATCTTGAGCCTGTTGCGGTTCTCGACCTCCTTGACAAGCTCGTCGATGTCGAACTTGCCGCGGGTGTTGACGATGAGCTGCTTGATGGCGTCCTCGCTGCAGTCCACGTCGAGCAAAGCGCCGACGACGATCGGGAGGCGAGCGGGGTTCACCTTGTGGACGAACACTTCGATGTACTTCTGGAGGCTATTCTGGTACAAGTACAGAACCAGATCGTGAACCATCTCGTGGCGGTCACACACGATGATCAGCGGCAGCTAAAACAACAAGTAAAGTTTGAAGATGCGATCCCTGAACTCACCTGATCTTGAAGCTTGGCCTCCTTCAAGAAGTTCTTCACACGCTCGGGATCGTAGCAGTTGGAGTCGCGGCAGATACGCTCGACTTCCTTGATCTGCCCAGTGCTGCAGGCGGCCTGAATGAACTTGTAGTGAACCACAGGATCCTGGCTGAAGTTGACAATAGATCCGAGGAAGTAGTAGAGTCCTTCGAAGTTCTTAAACGACTCGAAGAGGTCTATGAGGGCGGGCGCCGTCAGCTGCTCGTGGTATTTGGAGGCGATCTGGATCACCACCTGGAGGTTCTGACGTACGTTTGCGTGAAGCATTGCCCTCAGACACTCCAAGGAATCGTCGACGCTCAAGCTTCCGAAATAGTTGACGAGCCACTCGGTGTTGAGAAGGTTGGTGTTGATGACGGCCTTCTTGATGTCGTACAAGTCGGTGAAATGTTCCAGAGCGCGCTGTTGCAGTCCAGCCTTCTCGCAGAGCTGACCGATCATCGCACGATCGTAGTGATGGAACATCTGGTTACCAAGGATAGCGTCGGCGACTTGGGGAGCGTGAAGAAGGTTCATCTCGAGGAGACGCGTTTGGAGATGCCCTTCGGATTCGCGGTCGCCCCGAAGGACCTCAAGCAGGAACGAAGTGCACTGCTTGATGGCTTGAACCTCAACGAAGCAGTCGACAATCTGGTTAAGATCGGCCAAAGGTTCGCCGTTTTCTCCTTCCGCAGAAAGCATCTTCGCAAAGTCGGAAGCCTTATCGGGAGAAGTGCGGAGCACCTGGCGGAGTTGGAAGAGGTAGTCGGGTTCGAATCCAACCTTCTTCGCGTACAGGATGATCTTGTCGAATTGGCCAGTTTCAGCGAAGCACTGCACGACCTTGTGAGGAACGTTGCCTCGCAGATAAACGCTGAGGGCGATGTTGGGGTCGTGGGGCCGAACGAGATCTCCGAGCTCCTCGCTGCATTCGAGCTTGTTCTCCTGAAGCCACTTCTCAAGAAGTTGCTTGCGGCCTTGCTGCAGAACAGGACGGCACAGTTCCAAGGTCTCAAACTTGTTCAGCTGGCCTTGGTCGAGAAGCATTCCAAAATACTGGAGCAGAGGAGTAGCTCCGCCGCCGGGAGGTGCGGGGCACTGCTGGAACTGTTGGATCGTCTGAGGGGTGCGGAGGATTCCCTTGGGAGCGGTGGCTGCGACCTTGGCGGCTTCTTGGTAGTTTCCGTTTCCGAAAAGGAGGTTGAACTTGCGGACGAAGAGTTCTTCGGCTCCAGGAAGGTCACATCGCACGGCGAGCTTCAAAGCCAGATCGGGGTTTTGCACGGTCTGGGTGACATAGGGAATCATCGTCTGCTCGTTGATGCTGACGGAAAGAACCTACAAGCCTTCTTTGTGAAACCCGAGCGCTTAAGTTATCCCACCTGTCCCTTCCTGTTGACTCCCATGATACCGCCGGTGAGCGTGTATTCGGTGGTGATAAACACGGTGTCGCTCGATATGCGGTTCATGAAAATGCAGGTTCCAGTTTCGATGTCGTAGAGGTGCACGTATCCATACTTGGTGACCAAATACACCAATCCGTGCTTCGCTGATGCCTGAAACCATAAACAGTTAAACGACATGATCACGAGAAGGTGTCGGATTCCTGCATTCGGAATATAAACAATCACAAACCTGCATCGCGACGGGAAAATCGGAGTGCGCCTCGCTGGGAAAGTAAACGTCGACTTGCTTTTTCAGGAACGGCGTGTTACCGGTAGGGGGAGTTCCCAGCTCGATCACATGCAACTAAACATCGAAATTAAATAAAGTTTCCCATATTCAGAATCTACCTTTCCACCGCTGGGATTGCGTACGGAGAAGCAGAAGAGGTTGCTCGGCTGCGCGTTGTTCTCCACCTTCATCTTCACAAAGCACGCCGCGTGTCCCTCGATGGGCTGTGACACCTTCCTCTCAGTGCTGTACAGCTGCATCTGACCGATGACTCGGTTATCCTAAACACAAACGGTTGAACTGCTTTTATTGTTTCCACGGATTACCTTAGGACCAATGCCGATGAGGAGAAGAAACTTGCCGTCGGCGTCCATTCTGTAGTTGATGATCTGGGAGTTCATCATGGTCTGGTGCCTATCGAAGACCTTCACGGGGGCAGAATCGCCTTCCAGAGACCAGTGATACACTCCGCTCTCTGTGGACATGCCGATGAGTTTGTTGTTCATCCACTTCCAGAATCCGACATCCTCGGTGCTGTTGTGCGACTTCAGCTTCTGTTTCGACTCCAAATCAAAAATTTGAAGAGTGCGAGCCGCTGAAAAACTCAGTTCATTTCCAATTCCAATCCATCAGAATCTTACACTTCAGAGCCAAGATCTTCTTATCCGGGTTCATGATGACGGAATCAGCGCTGATTGGTCGCCGTGTGGGATTCGTCGGGTCTGACATGTCAATGATGACAACCTGGGAGCTGTCGCCGACCTTCTCGCGGACTACGATGTATTTGTCCGATTCCATCGTTAAGGTGGCGAACCCGATGTTACTTAGGCTGACACCCACATGCGGGAGCTGGAAGGATCAATTTATTTTACAGTTCTATAAAAGCTATAACTTACCGACAAATGCTCCTCAAATTTTATTGGAATCATTGAAGATGCCATCTCTGAAAAGACACAACAATGATTTTTGCTCCAAGTGAGGATAAACAACGCGACGTTTATAAATCAAAGTTGAAACACGTTGGATACGTGAAACATTAAACAAAGGCGACGCAAGTCGGTCAAACACGCAAGTAACGCGAGAGCGTTGAGAAATGATGACAAAACGCGTTGCGGCCGTGTCGACCTACGCGACGACGCTGCGCGGACCAGACGCAGATATTGAGCGCGAGGATGCAATGGGCAACGGCCACCACACACAGCAGTAACGGGCAAGACGCTCCCGAAACGAAAACTATAAAAATCCGCCGTTCTTCCACGGCCCCGTAAACACGTAGAGGCAAAAGGAGAATATCGAAGGGACAATGAGAAGGTCCTACGCCTGAGAAGGTCCTGTACAAAGCTATAAAGTCCCGGCTAATTGCAGTGGGTCGCGTTGGGGTCAGAGGCCGCGGAAATGCTCTCGACTCGCATTGCATTTATTAACGCATCGTTTTTCGCCCGGACACCACTCGCTCGACCTGCCTTGGGCCAAAGTGCAACCCAACACATGGCTGGTCCATGTGACAACAGAGGGAGGACAACATTTAGCAGCGTGAATCTAAGATTTCGATTTATCCACTGCTCGCACATTAATCAATCCCATAGAAACGCCCCTTGAAGTCTCTTGTAGGGCTGCGAGGAAGTTTCTATGCTTCCCAAACGAGAGGGGCTCGTGGGATTCCGAAACCAGAGCACGATAAACATAAACAGTTTAAAGCTCGACCATCACGACACTCGTCGAGTTGCAAACGGGGATACAGTAAGCGGGGGGCGAGCAAGAGGAGCGGCGGCCACTGTGCGACTCGGCGACGCGAGTGAGCGACCTTGCATGCGGATCGATGATTCACGTTGCGCTACACGTCACCCCTTATTGATCGAGGAGGACCCATGCTAGCGATAGCCAGTCAGTTCCAGAACGCCGCTCGGCCGAAACGCTTTCGGTTTCTAAAATTGACGAAAAAATGATTCAGAGGAGCGACTCGGTCGACTCGACTTTGGCTGGTTCTGCCTTTGAAATCTTGAGCCCTGAAAAATATTCCTATAGCAAAGAGAAAACATTTGAGCTGTTCGCAACTCGTTCGGAACGAGCGCACCCAGGTGGCGGCAATGGAAAGGTGGCCGGCATTAGAATTGACAGTGGCTTGGGCGTTCGCCTCTCGTAATTCATCCTTTAATAAATAAAGGAGAACGATCCAGACGTGTCCGTCCGTCCGTCCGTGTGTCACAAAATTTCCAGACGCGAGTTGCCTGATTGAGTGAAAGCGGGTTACGGTAGCGGAGCTATTTGCGTTTGCGCGCGTTTCGTTGTCGCCGTGAACCGGTCGGTTTCGCAACCGCGTCAGCGCCTAAATTAGTGCCGCAAACGCCAAATTGGCCACAGTTGCGGGTGTTTTTGGGCTCAATCGAATATGCGCAAAATTTAGAACCGAATAATATATAATTTGCAGTATTTCGAAAAGATTTATGAAACTGCGAAATCGGTGCGCTCACGTCTCTTAGGAGGCGCGAAGCGCCGACTCAGAACCTATTTTGAAACTGAAACCTCGCGCAATAGCGCGCGCGGCCCCGTTGATTCCATAATAACACAACAACAGGTGCTCCTGAAATGATTTACCTACATAACAAAGGAACGCATTCACACGAATTTTCTGGCTTGGTTTCAAATACGAGATGTTTATTAATTAATAGCTTGAGTTATATGTACATTAAAGGAAAGCGTGTTGGAGATCAAGAGGTATTGACAGACGTGTAATTCTTCGATTCGAAGACAGAGAGAGAGCGCGCGCACTCAGGAATAATTGCTCAGGTTCTGCTTCTTCTTCTGCGCCGCAGATTGAGGAACTTGGTGAAGAGCGCCTCCTTCTCGCGCTTAGCATTCTCAGAGTCGTATTCGGTTCCCGAGGACTCCGTCGACGTGCCTCGACGGTCCGATTTCGTCCCCGCGATGTGGTCTTCCAGAACTTCGCAAACGTCATCCGACCAACTTCTCAGAACTTCGCAAATATCATCTGACCAACATTTGCCTCAAAATTACACTAAGAGAGGGACATACGAACCTGTGTTCTTCTTTTCGTCTGCAAAGGCCATGGCGCAAAGCGGCTTCGCCCCTAAGCTTCGCAGTCTTCGTGATAACACCTTCGCTGCCTAGAATTCGCAGCAGTCACACAAAACACCGTTCACACTCATCCGCCCGTTTATACCTTGTTGTAATATGTCGCTCCGAAACGCGAGTCGCCTATGCCGAAGATGCAGAAACGGATGTGGCGGAAATTAGCCTTCCGCTTCGTCTTAGCGTCGACGTCGTCCATCCACTCCATGAACCACTCGACCCCCTCTGGAGGCTTCCCGTTCTCCCGCGTGCTGATGAGGAAAAGTCCGACTCCCTGCAGTTGAACTTGTAAGACTTGTTTCCAAAACACTAGATCTACCTTGTACTGCTTGAAGTCTTCCGGGTCGATATTTGCCATGTTGATCAGGGGCGGAGAGTAGTCCTCCATCTCGTCTGCGAGGATTTCCGCCAAACGCTCCGTTTTACCCGTTTCAGAACCGTAGAAGATCGTGACCACTCGCCTCTCGGCCTCTTCTTCCTCATTCTTCTCCTTCGCAATCTAACACACAAATCAAGATTCGCACTTTAGTTTAAGATTACTTTAGCATATCTCTGGTACACATTGTGAGCTTTGTGGTAGAGGATGTATACGATCGCTGGCATCACGACGCCGATAAAGGCAGTGACGTAGAGAAGTAGATCGTCTTTTTCGCCGTATCTCACGATGCGCTCGAGCCATGTGGATTCGCCCGAGGAAGGTGGAACGGGGACTTTGTTCGCCTCGTGGTGGAAGCTTTCCCGAGGGCTCCCCGGAACGCCGGAATGCATCCTTAAAAGAACATTTAAGCATTGAAAGACGTAAGAGAGGAAGTATGAGGAGAGCGTGACAAACGCTTTTCCGCTCGATGTGACTTCGCAATAGAATACTATATTATCTAGCATTCAACTTTCGTTCAACATAATTATCACAACGTATTATTAGATACTGTACAGGTAGGAGTGTCTTTCAAATTCAAAGCCTAATTATAGCTGCCGAAGAACGGAAAAGACGTAGGGCCTAGCACACAGGAACAAGTCGAGTTCAGGATGCAAGGAACGCCCGAATCCTTCGAGAATCATCACAGAAAGGACAACGGAAGTGAACGAAGGCTCCAGTGACACGCGATGCCTGCTGACGACGCTGAAGAGGTCCGAAAGCAACTGCGAAACGTGGAGCTGGCGAAGAGAACTGGTCGAGCGGGCTTTGGCCACGATCCCGGCAACTTCGTTGCAGAACTCTTCAGGATCCTGACATTGTTGGTTGGGCGACTGTGTGAGCATCAAACGACCCACTTCGTACCCCTGAAAGACCACGGATATTACGGTAATAGAAGGAACTCCCTTACGTTATTAGCCAAAATCGCCGCAAAAACAGCACGCAGATTCCGAAGATTTTCTGGGGTTTCCTCAATCACGAGGCCAGTATCTGAAAGGAGAATTGAAAATTAAATATTGAAAGCTGACTCAACCTAATACTATAAGCGTAGGATCGTCAGCGTAGTCGACGTTGTCCGTAAAGCGAATCTTCGCAGCCGTGCGGTATCCAACATAGTTCCTGATTGAGTTCCACTAAACGCACTTTATAACGAAATTAGGAAAAAAGCCAAATTACAGTTCGAGAAAAGATGTCGTCGCCAGTGGGGCTTTTGTGAAGACTCGACGTATCATCGTCATTTGCTTCGTTGAAACGAATCAAAATGTTCCCTTAAAAGCTGAAACTGGGAAATCAGCTGAAGAACGTAACAAACCTGGATGTAGATCACCATGAACGAAATTGTCAACAAAGATCATCTGGAAGAATCTCACATTCAGAAAGCGTTATGACTGATTAAGGTACCTTGAGTAGCGCTCGCGCCCCCATCACAGCGACTCGCCTCCTTACGGAATCCACCTGATGCGTAGCGATCTGAATTAAGGAGATGAAGGCCAGATACACGATTCAAAACGAACGTCGTGGTCCCCTGTAACTAGTCGGTTCACGTAGATTCCTTCCTCAAAGGTCTCCACCAACACGTGCTCCGAGGAGTGAACTACGATCGGGAAGAAAATCCTGCCGGTTGTCCGGTCGAACTTTTCGGCGAATCGCTAAAGAGTAGGGTCAAGGTATGTCGCACATTCTGCAAACAAACCTCTAGAGCACGAGCTTCGTTTGCCAAATTGGTTTGCCTTTTGAGGACCACTTCGAATTGTTCCAGGCATTTTACTAGGTTTACAAAACCGAGTGACGGGACGACGGTTTGCAACACGCGTGCCACTGACTTGATGATGGCCAAATCCAAGTCGATGATGTCGATGACGCCTTTATCGGCCACCTGTAGGAATAATATACTTCAACTCAACTTAAAAGGTTGCAAACCTTTATCGCTACATCAACTTCTTTCCGGTCTTCAAGGGCGCTAACGCGACACCCCGAGGCTTCTCGGAATGCGTCCATGTCAAATCGAGCTTTAAAAACCTGAAAATGACAATTTTTTACAATTTGCATATCTGGTTCTCAATACCTGTGCGATGCATCCCGATCCAACCGACTTTGGTTCGATGCTAATCACGAAATCTCTCCACTTTTCTCCGAACAGGTTGGATAGAGCAATTTCGCAGCCTCTCGAATTTACCTCCCGTTTTGTTTTCGTGTGGAACACGGTCAACTGAAACATCGCAATCAACTAAAACCCGTGATTTGAACTTGCCTTATCACAGAACTGTTTGGAGAAGATATCCGACGGGTGCTCGCCCACTGGCACAATTTCAGTAGCGAAGGTCCTCCTCTGCGTATCGAGTGTAAAAGCCACCTCCACCACAACTCATTTAGAGATTCATGGAGGAGTGACGGTGGGTAAGCTACTAACAAAGGAATAACGCGAAATGATAAAGCCAAGAATCTAAGCAGTTAGTATCAGCAAACGTGGTGAATCGTTCCTCACCTTATCAACAGCCGCACTTTCCACAGGATTCCGCGCGCCGTTTTGACAAGGATTCCGCCGCTTTGTGCTTTCTGCGAACGTTTTAGCTCGGCCTCAACCTCGCTGGTGCTGATTAACCAAGGATTTCGGGACTTGATGACTGTAGAAGCCTCACATTTTATTGATTGATGTAACCTGGCGTGACAAGTCGTAGCCAGTCCGATGGCGGAGGTCGTGGCGACACATAGTTTCCTGTAGCGAGGACACACGACGGCCCTCCTGAGAGCGTACAGCATTCGCACTCTGAAAGGAATTCAACTATTCTTAATGAACGACGTAGGAGCCAAGTGAAGGAAACGACGACGTGCCTTAAAAATGGCTTGTTTGGACGCGTATTCGCGCAATATCTTTTTGGATCATTGACCAGTGAGGGAATACATACAAATATATACACAGTATAGAATAGCATTAATAATTTCGGCAGTAATGTTTACATCCTGGGTATGGACAGTTCGCGAACATCTTGAACCAATCCTGGAGATGGCCGTGGTGGCCGCCGTGTCCGCATCGGTTGCAGCCTGTCCAAATTCCACCGGCAGGAAGCAGGCTGGAAAGCAATAGAAAAATTATTTTTATTCGAAAACCAGTTACCAGAGAATACAAGTCGTGTCAAACTCCTTCTTGCAGCGAACGCAAGACGAAGAAACTGTAGCCGTGGGCGTCTTGCAACCCAAGCAACTGAGCTTGTAAAAAGTGCTCTGAACAAGAAACATCGATTGGACGATAAGATCGCCATAAAACATACCTCGTTACCCAAAGCAAGAATTTCAGGAAAAATTGAGGATTTGATTATCATTGCCGTCACGTTCCACAGCTCGAAGTGTTCCAATATTTCTGCAAAGTGTACGGTAACTATAAGAATGTGGATAATAAAGCTAACCGATATACTCTTGAATCCACACGAGTGCATGCTTCTTATCTTTGACAATGTGGTGGACCCTGTCATTCATCACTAAACAAATCATGGCACACATTTGAATGTCTCCCTTAAGAAGATCTTAATTACATTCATCTAAAGGAATTATATTCTACCTCTTCAGAGAAACTGTAGAGTGTGTCGATTAGAACTGGTAAGGCATCGAACGTCAACTGCTTCGTGGGAAGCGAGAGGCGCATGAGCTCTGGAATACGGTTCTGGTTGATTAAGGAGATGAGAAGAAAAGCGTACCTTGTTCCAGCAATGCGGAGGAATCGCTTATTCGATCGCTGGGCCCCATAGATAGCTGAGATCCTGAGTATCGGGTAAATGATGCAAAAGAGGAGTCGTCGTAGAAGAAATCGTGTTCCGACCACTCGGGCAATTCTTGCCGAGGCTCGAAGAAGTCATCCGGAATGTTGGCTGAGCACCGTCCGTTTCCACTAAAAGAAGACGCTTGTCTCAGTGAAAAAGAACCATTGAAGACTTACAATAACGCGTGTACGTTAGGAAAAGACTCGGATGACATTCCTTGGATATTGAACTCCTCGGGCCCAAAGTACATATCCGTTCCTGCGGTTAAATTGTCCGGAATTCCATTCGGGAAGAATTGCTCCAACGTGGCAGTGGGAATCAAAGGCTCGCCTTCTTTTTCAGGTTCAGCGGTTTCTGACTTGGTTTCTTCGCCCGATTTGCTTTCTCTTCGGCTCTCCGATGGCTCGGGAAGCGCTTCTTCTTCTTGTTCTTCTTTTTCTTCTTCTTCTTCTTTTTCTTTTTCTTCTTCTTCCTCCGGTGGTGTTTCCGGGCGCTCAGGTTCCAACTCTTCCAAGTTTAGCTCACCTAATACAATCGCTAGAATTTTCCAATTTGAAGCAGTTTGAGGTTGGCGAAGTCTTTTCGCGATTTTCGCATTTGCATGACAGATTTCCTCATAAGTACCACCGTCAAAGATGTACTCCTTAGCAAGCGCTGTAAAGGCTCTATCCGAGATTTCCGATTCAATGACTCCTGATCGATTAACGCAAAGAAGACTAGGCTCGACCTTTCCCATAGGATGTCGCTGTTTGGAAGAAAATTGAGCTATAGTAGTGTGTTTACGAACGTGCTGTTTAACTGAATCGATTATGTTAAACTGCGATTGATGGATTCAAACCGACCTGACGTCACCAGAGTGCCGCTCGGACTTGTGTCCAAGGAAACAATGCTTACATGACGAGCAGGAACTTCGCCTTCTTGCACATGATGCTTCACTATCCGGCCATCTTTTCCACAAGACAGAAAGACATCTGCATCGGATTTAATCCAAGCAATCCCTGAAAGGCAATAATTCGATTTAAACTGAACAAATCTTCCTGATACCTGTGCAAACATCTCTGTGAGCGTCGAAACTCGCGTAAGGAAGATACGGCCTACGAACATCGAATATATGTACAGCACCATCAGGGGTATTCGAGCAGCTTAGAACGTGGAATTGGTTGTTGGGGTCCCAAGCGACTTTCGACACGTTGGCTACAGTTTCGATCCAGTACAGTAACTCGCCATTCTCCCAATCCCAAACCTGAATTCTAAACTAAACGGATCCTTCGCATAACGTAAAACCAACGCGGAGAAACTTGTCCTTCCCTGCTGTTGCAAGCAGATTTCCATGCTGAAGAGAAATCGAGTTGACGGAGCCGAAATGCACCGAAAACTCCTTCAAACATTCGTTGGCCTTTCTGCTGTCCCAATACCGAACGGATCCGCTGTCATCCGCAACCACGAAAAAGTTGTTTGAAGTATCGCTAAATTGAACATCGCGAATCGCCTGCTGACATCCGCTTCCAAAATGATTAAACAGTTACACATAAGGATAATTAAAATTCAATACTTGTAATTTGCGATTGGGTGTTTTTGGCGCAGGTCATAGGCCAACACAGAACCATCCTTGCCGCCGCTGACGAGAATATTCTTGTCATGCCGGCTGAAGTTTATCGCCGTAGCTGCAACCGAGTGCGCTCTGTAGTTCCTTTCTAAAAACAAGATCAAACTTGCGCGAAATACGGCAAAAATTTACCTAGAAGCCCCACTTGGGGTTGCCACAGCATGACAGCTCCATTCAGGGATGTTGACGCGATCAAGTCATCGGAAACCGGACTCCACGAAACGCACCCGGAGGAGTAATAAGCGAATCGCTTGTTCCGTGGATACCTGTGCTCGTACACGGCCTCGACGGAGCCGTTGATGATGGAATAAACACGTATACCTGAAAGAAATTGATCGATTTCAGAGCTGGATTACGCAATCGGTACTTGAACGGGACGCGCCCACCACGTGACGTCCATTTCCGTTCAGCGATATCTGAAAATCGACATATCAAGGGGAATACTGGGAATAAAATCTCACCGCGTCCAGTGCGTCCATTGGCGAGCGGAGTTCCGGGATATGCGAGAAGAAATCAAGCAGCAATCAGCCGTGGAGGCAAGCAGCAATCAGCCGTGGAGGCCGCGATCGATCGCGAGCATCGAATCGGAGCAAAAGAGGGGTTCGGTGGCGACTCCACCGCGGAAGCGAGAGGGATGTTTACCACTCCTCAAATCCTGGGCTCCCACAGCGATCGACTTTCAGCCGCCGGCGATGCTCACCCTAAAAGTACGGTGCGACGGCAGAATCGAATTTTTCGGCTTTTGGGAAGCGTAAAATCTGGAGTTTGACTGCGAAATCCGGCATTTGCGCGTGAAGATTCGCTGTTCTTGTGTTAAGTGCATCACAACGCTCATGATCTGCATACTTCGCTGATTTAGTGCAAAAAATTGGGGTGTTTTGGGTGGTTTTGGGGCTGAAATCGCGTTTCTTCCAGTCGCACACCCAATTTATCCGTATTAAGCACCTATTCTGTGAAGATCATTGTGTGGTTGTGCTTCTGTTGGCTCTACTTCGAAGGAGAGGTTCATGATAGGTGTTTTCATAGCGCGTCTATTTCCGCGATCCTAATTGATCAAAACCCAGCTATGTGTCAGTGGGTTCAGCTAATTTATGATCATTTAATGCGTGGATTTATCGCGAGTTTCGTTATTCTGGGTTGGGTTTCTTACTCATTTCGTCGTTCCAGGTATAAGCATGTCCACGGTTGCTGATATCCAGCCTGTGCAGGTCTTCGGACGCAAAAAGACTGCCACTGCTGTCGCCTACTGCAAGAAGGGACAGGGACTCATCAAGGTCAACGGACGTCCCATTGAGCATCTCCAACCTGAAATTCTCCGCATGAAGCTCCAGGAGCCCCTCCTCATCGTCGGCAAGGATAAGTTCGCCAACATCGACATTCGCGTCCGCGTCAACGGTGGAGGACACGTCGCCCAGATCTACGCCATCCGACAGGCTATCGCCAAGGGACTCGTTGCCTTCTTTCAGAAGAACGTCGACGAGCAGAGCAAGAAGATCCTGAAGGAGCAGCTCGTCAGCTACGACCGCAACCTCCTCGTCTCCGACCCCCGCCGCTGTGAGGCCAAGAAGTTCGGTGGTCCCGGAGCACGCGCCCGCTACCAGAAGTCGTACCGTTAAATCTCCTTGTTTTGTTATTTGTTGTTCCTTTACAAATAAAGTTCACGTTGTTGTAAGATAATCGAATATAAAGGATCTGACCGAGCTATTGTACCTTGTGGAGGTCAGAACGTGTGTTCTAGTTGCTGTTTTGAAGGAGCTATGGAGGAGGAGGGCGAGCGATTGACTTCGGAGGACCAGTTTAAGATACTGGTGGCCACGGATATCCATGTGGGGTACGCGGCGAACAAGAAGCACCGCCACAACGATGCCATGAACACATTCGAAGAGATTCTGCAGAAGGCGATCAAATACGATGCGGACTTTGTCTTGTTGGGTTTGTAATACCCTTCCAATTTTCTTCGGTCAAAGTTTTAATGTTTAGCCGGCGATCTGTTCCACGAGAATAACCCTAGTCGGGAGATCTTTTTAGGAGTGTCACGGAAGCTGCGGCAGCACTGTTTGTCGAGTCGCCCCGTAAACTTTGAATTCGTGTCCGACCCTTCGAAGAACTTCTCGAGCAGCAACTTCGACCGCGTGAATTACGACGATCCCAACATTAACGTCGGCCTCCCGGTATTCACGATCCACGGCAACCACGATGATCTCTCGGGAAAAGGCCTCTCAGTTCTGGATAATTTGCACGAAGTTGGCCTACTTAATCAGTTCGGCAAGTTTGAAACCTTGGACAAGTTTTCCGTGGAGCCGATTCTTCTGAGGAAAGGCAACACGAACTTGGCGTTGTATGGGATCGGCAACCAGCGTGACGATCGACTTTGCAGAGCTTTTCAAGGTTAGTTTTTTTCTTTAATTACTTTGTACTAGTGTTTCAGATGAGCAAATCCACTTCAGAAGACCTGCAGAACACACTGAAGCGTGGTTCAACATCCTCCTCTTGCACCAGAACCGGCCCAAGCGGTCCACTGTTCGCACTACCGGAGCTTACGTTAACGACAAGCTTCTGCCATCCTTCTTCGATCTGGTCATTTGGGGACACGAGCATGAATGCAAAATAGGTGAGTTTCCCACTCATAATCTTTGGTTTACGAAACTTAATGTTCAGATCCGGAATACGTCGAGTCCGGACGCGTTGACGGCGATGGATTTTTTATACTGCAGCCCGGGAGCTCGATTGGTAAGCTTGACCTCCTCGCAAGCACTTCGATGTATTCAATTTACAGCCACAAGTCTTACTAAGGACGAAGCGATACCCAAACACATCGCTCTTCTAAAGGTTCGCGGAAGGAAGTTCGTGTCCAAACCAATTCCGCTTGAAACCGTTCGGCAACTTTTCGTTGACGAGTTGAATTTCGAGCTGGACTACGAGGATGTCCGGATCCCTAATACGACTATCAGGCAAGATCGTATGCCGGTATGTATTAATAACCGACTAACTTACAACTGCGATTTATTCAGGACGAGCGGATTGTGCACGAGAAGATCGAAAGTATGCTTGAAGAAGCGGACGCGAGCCGTGGACCTCACCAGCCAACTTTACCTTTGCTGCGCTTGAAGATTATCTACAGCGGTCGTTGGACGCAATTCCCGGTAAAGGGAGGTTATAAAAGTGATATCTTCAGTTCATATTTTTCAGCCCTTGAACGCCAAGCGCTTTGGAGTGACGTTCGCCGATCGAGTTGCCAACTACGACGAGATGATCCAAATTAAAACTATTCGACAGCAAGGTCCCAAAGATCAAACGCAAGGAACGGGGCATGTGGGCCCAGCGGTTGTAGACAGATGCTTAACTGTCGACCAGCTGGTAGAGAAAGACCCTGGGAGTTTATAATATATCTCAGAACTTCAGGTTTCCGACTTCTTCACCACGTGCGACCAAACGCAGAAGATGAAAATTCTAACCGAAACGGCGATGGGTCGTTCAATTAGCGAATATTCCAACGAGGATAAGAAGGTCGCCGAGTTGGATCGCGAGTTTATAGCTTGCGTAAAGACTCAAGTGGAGACGTTCCGGCAGGCTTTGATCGAAACAGATGAGGTTTCTGTCCCTGTAAAATTGTGTTCTGGACGTAAAGGAAATGATGGAGAATCCTTTTAGGCGGATTACACGATGGATTTACATCAAACTGAGAAACGGCTAATGAAGAAGATTGCAGTCGCCACGGACAGCCGAAGTCGTGCCCGTGTGGAGTTGGATGACGATGAGATGGAAACGGATTAGCTCGATGACCTCGACGGCCGTTAGCTCAATGTGCTTTAATTCAAGTTTTATGATCTGATTTTGAATATGGGTTGCAGAAAATACATTCTAAAGAGTTGAACGCTTTTTCGAGTTGGAATCCATGGCCAAGGCCATGGACTCACGACACGAGATTTGACTGTCCGGTTAAACTTATTTGCCACGTAAAACACTGTAGATGCACCGCGTTTATACAACCACCTGAACGTTCACCTGCAATCACCGTGACCAACATCGGTTGCAGAAAGCAGATGTTTCATTTGTTGCCAGTTTCAAGTTTGAAGGTCTAAACCAGTGATGGATGGCGAGCCGGCCGGCTCGGCTCGCCAATTCGCAAGCCGGGGTATGTGATATATGTGAAGAGGGGAAGAAAACGACTTTTGAGCAGTGATGTGCAATCGGGCCGCGCTCTACAATTTCGGTGAAGGGTGCGATAAGTGCTCAACAATTTTCGAACTGCGAACGATTGGCAGGTGCGTCCAGTTTTGTCAACTGAATGGATCCGCAAAGTTCATCCTCTCACAGGTTCGGCTGTGGATTCATCGCGCGCGCGATGGATCCAAAACCGAACCTGTGAGAGAATGAACTTTTAACGACCATCGGAATCCCCTCGGGACCTTGGATCCGCAAAGTTCGGACGCGTGTGGGTTCGGCCATGGATCCATTTTTTAATCCTTGGACGTAAACGTCCTAGTCGTGTGGAACTGGTTCGGTTTAGGGTCGAAATCAGCGACAAACACGCATGAGCGTCTTTCGGAAAGGGTTTTCAGTGGCGTTTCTGTGAATTTCGCTGTTTGGCGTGTGCCGTTTCGGTTTTGATAAGGGTTGCGACCAATCTCTAAATCATTTCAGGAATTTCAAGCCTCTCCGGCCTTCCTAACGATGCCAGCCCGAATCGATTGGGAGAACGCCGGCGTCAAGAAGATCATCAACGAAGCCCGCTCAAAGAAATTGAGTCACCGCGATGCTGCCCAACTGCTCAGTCCCATCGTCGGCCACCACGTGAGCCATGCCACAATTGGCAAATTTCTTCGACGCAAGGTAAGTGGTCTTTTTATGAAAAATTATCAGCACACGTAAAACTGAAACGTGCCCATAGTTTTGTTTCTTTTCGAAAACAAGTGGTCTTCGCTGACGAGTCCAGCCACTTGTCATATATTTTATCGAATTTCGGTCTGTAGTTAGCTCCGAAGATATGGACGAAAGTTGGCTACGTTTTGATACAAAAGTGCTAATTGTTTTGCTCCAAATTTAACTAAAGAATAACAAAATTACGTTTTTAATTCCAATGTTGAACTGATCTTCAAACCTTGTTCACTTGTCGATGGTTACAAATAGCGGAGGCTGTCGTATGACGTTTCGTTCAGGAGTACCGGAAGAAGCAGCGGAGGAGCGAGGAGAGGAGCAGCGGAGGCCTTGTAAAATGAAACAAAAATGTCAATCGTGCGTTTTAGAAATCCCAGGCTCACGGTCCTCCTGCTGCTTCCCCTCTCTGCTCTTCTTCGGTACACTCTGCTCCGGTTGTCGGCCCCATACGCAATATTCCACTAAAGCTTGTTCGCCAACCTACACATACTCTCAGAATTTCCTCAAGCAATCTGTGTAAGCTACAACTGGATCCAAGATCAAACCTGCGCGCCTGTGAACTTTGCGGATCCATGCGTTCGTGGATACAAAATCGCCCGCGTGGATCCAACAATCGCCCGCGTGGATCCAAACCGAACCTGTGGGAGGATGAACTTTGCGGATCCATTGACAAACCTGGCATCACCCGATTATTGGCAATGCTGAGTTAGAATGATAAACACGCTGTGCTCCTACCTGTTACGACTGGTGAGAAGAGTACTTGTGCTTATCTAAGCCTAAGCATAATCTAATACTAAGTTATTAACTAAACCCAAGCCTCAAAACTTCCCAAGCCGTTAAAGTCAACCTCAATAAAGGTATTCAAATTACAGATAAGCCTAAGTCTCATCTAAGCGTAAGCTCAATCTAAGCCTAAACCTCAAAATCCCCCAAGCTGCTAAAGTCGAACTAGATAAAGGTATCCATATCATTTCTTTAGGAACCCAAATTGGTCGTTTTAGAAACTCGGTGGTAAAATAGAATGTTTTCAAGGCTATTTTTGTCGTTTTTTTGCAAATAATGTTTTTTTTTGCCATTTTTCATTTTTTGTCCTATAAAAGATGAATTACAAAGTTTCACAAATGTTTGTCATCAGATATCTTCTGCTTTTCTGCTTCTTCACTGCTCTTTGCACAAATGCAGCCCAAAACGCGAACGAACGTGCTTGCGAGATGCCCTCGCTGGCGAAAACACCCGGCTTGCAGCAAAACCCGCAAACACTTCTCACCCGGCTCGGCTCGCGAATCCGGCTCGCCATCCATCACTGGTCTAAACCTATCGGGTTTCAGATCAACTTGAACCGCTCAGCAAGACTAGCGCCGATGACGACGCGAGACGGTGTACAGGAGCAGGTTTCGCATCGCCTCGGGCGCTCCGCTGTCGCTAAAACAGCTGTACGCCGACTTGTCCGTTCTCATCTGCCTTCTGTTTTCTCTTCGCTCTTCGAATGTTTTGCGAGTTATCTGCACTTCCTCCTGAGACTCACGAGAAGGTAGGCGATTTCACGAGTTGGCACAAAGGTATTCCAAAAGCAGATTTTAGGAAACGTTTCTTCTTTAGAGCTTTTCTCAACGATCCGTTTGGTGTGTCGACGGTGGAAGTCCCTGGTCGACAGAAAAAGAACTTGCTTTCGGCGGTATTTTATCTTTGTCAAGATCTTTCTTAATCTGTTGTTTAGAATTCCAACGGCCTGTTCTGTCCTAGCGATCGAGTTTCCGTCGGAGACTTTCCTCCAGTTCAAGTTCACATATGGATCCAAGAAGAGTTCAATTATCCTTGGCCGAACGGTTGCCGCACAAGCTCTTACTGCGCAGATAGTTTCGGATAGAATTGGAACCTTTGAAGACGCCGCCGACCTTTCTAGCGAGTCCGTTCGAAGGATTCTGCGCTATTTCGAACTGCGCCAGTTGAAAATCCGTTTGAAGACACTGAAAAATCGAACGTTTTCGAAAGCGAGCCCACCGGAAGGCGTAATAACGGGAGTTTTCCGATTTCTCGCCCAGTTTATTGGAAGCTTTGGATTACGGTAGGTAATATTCCTGAATTTTGGCTTCTAACTCCTTGCTTTTCAGAGAACTGTGCATCGTGGGAAGTAGTGAACATCCTTGGTCGATTGGCTCTCAATGCCAAGAAACTCTTCGAGGGATCGATTCTCTGTCGGTGGCAACGTTTCGAAACGTCGCAGGATTCGAGTGGCTGGGTGCCTGGGAGTCCTGGAAAACGCTGTCCGAAGTGGTTATTAAGAATAGCTGCCCTTCAGACCGCGTGGATAGCCTCGCGGTTCTTAACGAAGCTCTTCACAGCCAGGTTCCAAACTTTTCTATGGACATTTCAAGTGACTTCTCCACCTATAGAATCTGTTCTGACCAACTCTGCAGTTTCATCTACGTAATACAGTTTCCGAGTAACTTTCACATCATTTGTCGTTCAGAACTGGGCCCTGTCACCTTCGCCGTGGATATTCAACTCGATCGAATTCAACGCTTCATATGGAATCCAAAAACTCCGAGAATTCCTCAAGACTTCCAGAAACCACAAAATCGTCCTGATCATCGAAAACTTCACGTACCACATCCCTCACACTCGATTTCCGAAGAGATCGTTGAGAATCAACCTCAGCGTCTCAGAAGCATTCAACGTCAAATGGTCGCTCTTACTGGAATGTGCCTAAAACTTTATGCTCACAGAGAAGATTTCTTTAATCCTAACAAATTTGGCAGTTCAAAATGTCCCAGCGCAGTGAAACAAGCTACTTTAGACCCATAATCTTCCTAATTTCAGCGATGTTCTTCCGCGCGATC
Organism: Steinernema carpocapsae; assembly: GCA_000757645.3. Taxonomy (NCBI): domain Eukaryota; kingdom Metazoa; phylum Nematoda; class Chromadorea; order Rhabditida; family Steinernematidae; genus Steinernema; species Steinernema carpocapsae. Next base: position 5,976,446 of record AZBU02000005.1, read on the forward strand.
ACCACGGCTCTTTCAGCTCCATAATCGAGGATATCGTCAATCCGCGCCGTGTGTCCCAGCAGAGTGTGGTAGTTGTGCCTTATAGGCTCGAAGCGTTCGTCGATAACGTCCGCCAATTCGTCCTTTAAAGCCAACGTGCTGCTATTGGCGAACTGCTTGGCGACTTCAGGGATCGGGCGTTTTGTAAAAGCCGCATAGAGAGTAAGCTGTGACCAAACAAAGAATGAAAGGAGCTTATAGAAACTAGAAACTGACCAGATTGGACACCCCGGCGCGCTTGATCGGGTCGTAGGTCACATTGCCCTCGTTGTCACTCATCGCCCTTCGGCATTTCTTGACGATCACGTTCCTTGAGTCACAGATTTCGATCCGGGAAAGCGAACTCGGGTCCGACTTGCTCATTTTCGTTTTCGGGTTACTCAAACTTTTTATGCGAGGGTGATTTCCGCACACCTACAACAAATCACTTAATACGATCAAAGATATCGTTCGCTTACTTGCTTGGGAATTGGAAAGTAGTCGACTTCGAAAACCGCGTTGAAGTGGATGGCCAGATCGTTGAGGAGGTTCATGTGCTGCGTTTGGTCTTCTCCCACGGGAACATGAGTTCCTTTGTAGAGAAGGACGTCGGCCGCTTGCAACACGGGATAGTTGACGAGTCCGAGGGGCACCTGTCCGTTCTTGAACCTGAACCACAACGATCATTATGAAGAACACGTTAATCAACAAACTTCTTTGATTTATCTTTGTACTGGGGCATCCGTTGGAGCTTCGTTATGGTTTGGAGGGACCCCAAGAACCATGCCAATTGCGTGTGTTCGAGGATGTCGCTCTGCTGAAACAGGGTCGACTCTTCGTGATCCACTCCACAAGCCAAGAGACCGGCACACATTTCTCTAATGTCCGCGCGAGCCTAAAACGGACCGTTCATGAAGTGTACGTCAAAAGAAACGTGCCTTGGTTGGCTTTGTCGGACCGACGGTCATCGCGTGGAGGTCGACTATCGACACAAGCAACGAAGTTCCAGTTTCTGCGATCTAAAACATATTATTAGATCAAATTGCGTGGAAATTTGGTGCGAACCTCCTGGATATTGATCCATTGTTCGATAAAACCTAAATAATTTCCCAAGTGCGGCACGCCGGTCGGCTGAATCCCGGAAAAGTAAACTGTGGGATGTGGTGAAGAGGCCGAGGTGGAGGCAAACGATGCCGCCGACTTCAAAGACGCGTTCTTGAGCGCGTTTCGACCGAAAGAAGCCGATCTTGTGAGAATCTTATGCATCTGAAAATCCCTTGTCTTCACATAGTATGACTCAAGACACGAGCTCAAAATGCTAATCGCCAAAAATTATTGGAAAGTGGAAAAAATCAACCGTTCGTGATAAGATCATTGATTCCCAAGCAAGTATCTAACATGAAACGAAACAATTAGAATGTGCACAGCCACGCTGAAATCTTGTTTATTCGTATTTACAGATTCAAAAGCGGGACTATCCGATTGGGGTGGAACATAGATCTACATTGTGGACAAGGACTCAGCCCGTCCGCGTTATCGCCACCGTGCGCGTGTTCAATGATGCAGTTCCAACAGAAGAGGTGGCCACAAGGAGTAGCCGCCGGGGGTGAAGAGTCCAGGCAAATCGGGCATCGGAACTTAGAAGCCTAAAAGGATGGTATTTAAGAACAAAACTTCAACGACGCCAACAGAGAAGAAGGTCCCATTTTCCTTCGACAGTGATCGTCGCCGATGACCATCGGAGTTCGGGTTCGAAGTCACCAAAGACGCGACCAGCGTTGAGATCGTCATAATTGACTGCAACGTACTGACGATCCCCAAAAATTTGTACAATTTCGAAGCCTGAAAATAACAAATGTTATACAGATTATAAGAAGTGGTGGTTAACCTCAATATTTGACTGCGGTCTCATGCTCAAATATCGTATGCCAGCTAACCTCTTCGAAATACTATAAAATGAGCCATATAGGTAGAAAACGGCCATGTGGACGACAACAGCGAGCGGGACTCCGGTAAACCTACAAAACGTCATTGAACGGAAAAGTCATATTAGAAAACTCTACCTGAGCCATCGAAACAGCTGACGGAATGATTCTCTCGCGGTTTCGTTGTTGTCGACTCGAATTCCCAGGAAACGCGAAGTGGACGGATGGCCGACGTTTCGCTCCAACTTCTTTAAGTTGTTCTCCAAGAGATAAGGAGAAACCGAGTGAAGAGCCACAAAGAAAAATCGTCTCAAAAAGGAAGCTGCAGAGCGATTGGAATCAACCTGGACCAGTCCGAGATACTCTTCTCCGAGAGTTTGCCTGGCGGACAGCGTGGTCAGCAGGTAGTACACAATCTCGGTGATGGAATTCAGGTACTTGTAGTGCTGCCGCCAAATGCTGATCCCGAAAAGATCCCGCAGAGCGTTGGAGATCTGCTCCTTTAAGGACTTCAAATGCTCCTCATCTCGGCGCGCCGCTCGGACGATCTCAGCCCGTTCCGCCTCGTACCACTGCATCGTTCTGCATAGATCCCGCACAGTAGAAAGCGTTCAAACCTGAAATAAGTGGTAAGATCGGATTCACACGACTAACAAAACCAACGCTACCACGCTGTTGAACAATAATAAAACCCACTGAATTTCCTTCCGATCGATCAAGGACACAAAAAGTGTAGCCCATCTGCGGCCAGCCCTGCTCGAGTTCACGATACGCTGTAGTTTGGTACTGGAGATGCCGTGAAGGAGAACCACAAACCAATTCATGCAGACGAATTTATACACTCACAAAATTCACAAAATAACAAACTCAACAAACGTTTAACAATTACTTCAATCGCATGTAATATGACTCGCCGTTCTTATTCTGGATCTCGCTGTCGACGGTCCCTTTGCAATTCTCCGCAGGTTTCGTGATGTTCCACTCGTACCACACCCCCTCTGCATCGCTTTTGCGGGAAATGTGGAATTCGATCTGAACAAACGTACTAAACCTCCGAATTCTTAATTTGCTAAAGTTGCCTTGTCGCCATCCTTCAGTCGATACATATTCCGGAGCGGGATGAGTGCGGGGAACCAGCTGATAAGGCCTTCGGTGATTTCAGTGGGAAGAATGCTCATGCGCACGTCCTGAATTCACACGACTTAATCTAGAAAAAAGTAAAATGCGAACCTTGTATAGAGTGACATCGAAAAATCCAGCAAATCCCATCACTTCGCAATCACGGTCCATCACGTAACTCAGGGAAATCTTGCGGTCGTTCGTGTGCTTGTCGAAGTTAGGATGGTTGAAGGAGAAGACCTGTTTCAACCCGGCTAGGGGAGTGTACGATCGAAGGCAGGCGACGTAGATTTGGTCGAAGCAAGCGGCGGCATAGTCGAATCCCGGGACTGCAAAGGATCCATCGCTCTGGACTTCAGGCTTGCGACGTCCCCGGCAATGTTTCGCCTTATCATAACCCGTAGGTTCGGTAATGCGGACTCCCTGATGAAGTCTAAGAGATTGAACCGGTACTAAAACTGACTGAATGAAATGAGCGTTAAGATATTAATGATAACCTGCGTAATTCCTGTAACTCTGTGGTATGCAGATCGTGTGCTTGTGGAGGATCGGCGTGAGGCCGTCGATGCATTCGGGGGAGAGTTCGTTGTCGCCAAAGGAGCCAAGAAGCTCGGACAAGATAATGTCCGGCCTCGCGAGCTCCCCAGTTTCGACGTACTTCTGTAGATCTCGCATGTCGCTGTGGATCAAGTGGACGCATTGATTCCACCTGCAAAAATGGTGATAAGAAAACGGACAGCGAAGTCGAAACAAACTTTCTCAGATTACAAAAGTACAGAGTTTGGAACGCGTTAGGATTCTTTTCCACTGCAACGATCCGGACTTTGGAAGATCCATCTTCTTCCGCAAACTTGGCGGCAGTCGTAAGTGCCGTATTGACCTGAACATAAAATTTGAACTTTCTTCACACTTTAGAGTGCCTACCAAAGGTCCTCGGCCCGCCCCCAAAATGTAAATAGTAACGTCGTCCAAACTGTCGTAAATATCCTCAATCGCCATTTCTAAGGCCTCCTGGTACTTGACGTACTTCACCGGGTCTTGTTCGAAGGTGTCATAAACAGTCGAGCGCAGATTGTCCGTGAGAGGCTGGAGAGGATACTGAATTGAGTCCACGTAGTCGTGTACGCCCGTGTACGTGGCCGTCATCTGCGCGTGCATCTCCAAAACTCTCATCTTGCTAGCGATGATGACGCGGAGTATCTTAGAGTATTGAGGTCGACGGTCGTCGAGGACCTTGTACTTGGACGACACGATCACCTTCTGCTTCGAGGAGAACCAGAGCTCACTGAGGAGCCGAGAGTGGTTACTGAAACAGAGTTGATTGGAATAACAATCGAAAGTGCTTCTTACATAGAAAGACAGGCCTGGGAAGTCGAAGGTTCGGTCAAGAAGACATCCGTGTCATACCAGAATGCAGCCACCTAAAACGCAGTTCTACACATGATTAACCCATAGACCACGTACAGGTTCGCCCTTCCAGCGCAGAGAATGGGAGCAATTCTCGAATTCTGGAGCCAAATCGGGAGTGACGCGCAGTCCGCATTGGAGCCTGTCGATGCTGTAGTTTCCGCACTGCGTGCGGAAGTCGGCCCAGATACCCCAAACGTCCCGAGGATCTTCAGTTGTGGCCTCTCCTATGCCGTCGGTCGGAACGAAAATCCAAAATCTTTAATATCAGGCTTATTCTCTTAATCTGTGGTAGCCAAGACTAACCTTAGCTCTCCATTCTTCGTCCACAACCAGTTCGAAATAATCTTGGCGAGTCGAGGGGAATTCCGCTGCTTTAGCTCAATGGACACCGACTGCATTCCAAGGTATGAAGAATAGCTAAGCTCCTGAAATAGGAAAGACGTACAACAAAAACATATGGTAATCTTACTTGTTCTAGGCATTGTTCCGAAAGGTCGGCGAGCCACTCTTCTTCCGCATCGCAGTCGATCCAAGGCGAAATGTGTCCAACGATATAGGTGGACCACAGATGGTTTTGGAGCTGGAGATCGGGCACGTCCAGGAGTGGAGGATTAGCTCCCCTAAAATAGTATTACAGCGATGTCAAGAAGGAACGAAGCTTACTCAGAGGGCTTCCATTTCATTCGTGGAATGCCAGCGATTGGGTAGCTCACAAAATTGAACGACATGCATCCCAACCTCTGGCAGTAGCCGGCAATCTCCTGGTCGTTGTCGCCGTCGCTGGGACCGGACATCCATCCCACGTTGATGCTTCGATCTTGGCCGTACGCTTGCGACACTCCCGGTTGATGGCCGCTGTTGTGCGGGACAACGACGGGCACACCCTAGAAAGTACAAATAGCTGGCTGTAAACAAACAATGGTTTTACATGAGCGCTTTTCAGGAGGTATGGCGCATCGGGAGGCACCGGCTGCCTCGCCTTGGGAGATGGCGCCATGACCTGCGGCGGAGGATTCGTGTTGATGCTCGACTCGTAGAACTCCTTCAAGAGCCCGAAGAGCGGATTCTTGTCGGCGTCGGAGCCTTTCGAAAGCACTTCGTCAATGGTGCTTTCGTTGAGTTCTTGTCCAACGGCTTGGGCCAGCGCCATGAGCGTGCTTTCTATGCCACCTTCCTCCAAAGCGTTATGCAAGGAGTTACTGGTTAGATTCAACTGGAGATTGAGTTCCGCCATTTTCTTCTCGTACGTTTCGCGGAAATGCTTGTTGATTGCTTCTTGGCTCACCACTGCAATGCATTTAGGATTATAAAACGGCATTTCAAGCGTAAACGCACCGGAATTGCCGCGTGGCAGAGCCAGAGAGCCCGTGGGGAAGTCTTCGTCTTTGGCCACGGCGACCGACGTCGACGTGCCTTGGTTGGCCGTAGAACGCCGTTTCGTGGGAGTCACCGTTTTCCGCGCGGCATTGGACATGTTGCCAACAAGTTCTGAAATGAATATGCCAATTCTACGTTTGACTTACAAGATTATCGTTCATCGTTTGCGATAAGTTATATCGGTTACACGCGGTTTATCGGTTACACGCGGTTTATCGGTTACACGCGGTTTATCGGTTACACGCAACAGAACGCGCGATTTATGAACCGGAAATGATTGAATCACGCGTGAACCGATGTAGTCCTAACGAATGCAAAGTTCTGCAATTGGACGCTGCAAATATTTGGAAAAATTGATAAATTTGAACGATGGACGGGTCCTGGACGGAAAACAATACGGCGCAAATCTTCTCGTCAAAATTTCAAGATCTGTCGTCCCAATATTATTTACAAAGGCTACTCCCCGCACTAACTGGATTCATCAAACGATGCAATGCGTACAAATACAAGGATCAAGAACTCGTTGTTGAAAACCATATAGTTCAGAGATTCGGCTGTTTTCTACAAAAAACCAGACATCGAATGTCAAGTTCTAAACTGAGCCATTTCATCCATTCTCTGGAATCGATGCATTCGGTTATATCCGAAGCCACAGCTTTCGGCGTTCCCTTGATTTGATGAAATCTTTACATCTTCCTATTCCATGTTCATCAATGTCCGTCTAATTTCAAAGATATTCTGCAGAAAGGTAAAATTCAAATGTCAACCACAAGCACAGCTGTACAGCGAACAAACAACCAGTTTATTGTACTAAAAAAAATTTATATACGCTCCTAACATCTATACGGAACCAGAACAAGGAACAGTTACAAAAAAGTCTTGGGTGGCGCCCAACACTGCTCGCAATGTACAATCATTAGACGGTTGTTTACAGCTTCGCCAGCTCCTCAGCCTTCTTGTAAACGTCATCGATAGCTCCCTGCATGTAGAACGCAACTTCCGGAAGGTGGTCAAGTTCTCCTGAAACGATACTGATGAGCTAAGGAGGATGTGACACAAGCTTACCCTTGAGGATCTTCTCGAAGCCGTCGATGGTCTGCTCGAGGCTGACGAACTTTCCTTGGTGGCCAGTGAAGACCTCAGCGACCTGGAAGGGCTGCGAGAGGAAACGCTGGATCTTGCGAGCGCGGGAGACGACGAGCTTGTCATCTTCGGAGAGTTCGTCCATACCGAGGATAGCAATGATATCCTGGAGCGACTTGTAGTCCTGGAGGATCTTCTGGACTCCACGGGCAATGTCGTAGTGGCGAGCTCCAACGATGTTGGGGTCCATTATACGAGAGGTCGAGTCGAGGGGATCGACGGCAGGGTAAATGGCCAATTCAGCGATACCACGGGACAAGACAGTGGTGGCGTCCAAGTGAGCGAAGGTGGTCGCGGGAGCAGGATCGGTCAAATCGTCAGCGGGCACGTAGATAGCCTGGACGGAGGTGATGGATCCCTTCTTGGTGGTAGTAATACGCTCCTGCATGCCACCCATGTCAGTGGCGAGGGTGGGCTGGTATCCGACAGCGGACGGGATACGACCGAGCAGAGCGGACACTTCAGAACCGGCCTGGGTGAAGCGGAAGATGTTGTCGATGAAGAGAAGCACGTCCTGTCCTTCCTGGTCACGGAAGTATTCGGCGACGGTAAGACCGGTGAGGCACACACGGGCACGGGCTCCTGGGGGCTCGTTCATCTGTCCGTAGACAAGCGATACCTTAGAGTTCTTGCCCTTGAGGTCGATGACACCTCCCTCAATCATTTCGTGGTAGAGATCGTTTCCTTCACGGGTACGTTCTCCGACACCGGCGAAGACGGAGTAACCTCCGTGAGCCTTGGCGACGTTGTTGATAAGTTCCATAATCAGCACAGTCTTTCCAACACCGGCACCTCCGAAGAGACCTGAAAGAGCGCATATTAGGATCTCGATGTCGCAGCGAAACGTTATTACCGATCTTTCCTCCCTTGGCGTAGGGGGCGAGCAAGTCGACGACCTTGATACCGGTGACAAGAATCTCCTGCTCGACGCTCATGTCGACGAACTCGGGAGCTTCAGCGTGAATGGGAGCAAAGTGCTTGCTGGAGATAGCCCCGCGTTCATCGATGGGTTCTCCGATGACGTTCATGATACGTCCGAGAGTTTCGGGTCCGACGGGAATCTTGATCGGATCGCCGGTGTCGACGACATCCTGTCCACGGACAAGCCCTTCAGTACCGTCCATAGCAATGGTACGGACGACGTTGTCACCTGGAATAATTAAATTAGAAGGGATCTGATGTCGAGTTGGCTTACCAAGATGCTGGGAGACTTCGAGGATCAGGCGAGGGGAGCGTCCGGTGACCTCGAGGGCGTTGAGAATTGGGGGAAGTCCTTCATCAAAGTGGACGTCGACGACGGCACCGATGACGGCGACGATCTTTCCCTTGGATCCGCCGGCGGTGGGCTTAGCGGAGACCTTCTTGGCAGCTTCGGCCTGGGAGACAGCAGAGACGCTCACGCTGCGCGACTGAACGGAGCCCCGGCAAGCTGAAAACGAATAAATTAGCAAGAGTTCCAAAGCGAATTCGCATGTATGGCACATCGTCATCAAGCGTCGCATATTGCGACACCCAAACAAATGTTGGACCAAGTCGACTTCCAAAAAGTTTCATTCCTGGAAGCTTCGAATACGCGAACAAAAAAGCGAAAAGTTACTTACCCAAAGCGGCAGCGGCAGGGATAACCCGCTGGGAGCGTACCGAAGACTGAAGGAGGCGCGCCGAGCAGCCGAGCCTAGCCAACGAACGAGTTGCCATCCTGAAATCGACGAAAATTTAGTTTTGCATAAGTTTTGCCGAATCCGCGAAACGCCGTCGCGTTCAGACAGTTCCGCACTTTCCGACCGCGACGGCATGACAAAACGAGACAAAAACAAACGCTACGAGTTGCAAAGACGTTCCACATAGGTTTACTTCCAGACGTGTCTAAAATTTGCAAGAAGCAACGTGCCTCGCGAAGAACAACCGACTGCAAAGAGGAAAGCACATCCATTTCCCCTTCGCGTCTCAGTGCGAAATGCGGTACGGTAGGAGGAGACCAAAGGAAATTTTGAATTCAACGGCTGGTAAACCCCAGACTGCGAAGGTTCGATTTTGCGTTTGCAAGCCGCGTGCGGGTTTGCAGAAGTGAGGCAGCCGCAGATTCGAGCGCCGAGTGAAACCGGTAGGTCGCCCGGAGGACACGCGGCGGAGATCGGCTTGCGCAAGTCGGATTCGTTGACACAGTGGAGCCACGACAGGTGACGCGTTGCAAGCCAGAGTAAGGACCACAGAAGACGACGTTGGATTGGATTTGAAGTATGGATTTCTGGATTCAACGGAATTTTGAACGAATTTGAGAAGCGCAAACCTAGTGGCTTCTCATCAGCTGATCATTTCGGGCATTGCGAACAGCACGTTTTTGGGTGCATAAAACCCGACAACACAAAACAGCCGCTCCAAATTAATTGATCACTTTGATCACTTCCGCAATTGATCACTGAATTGATCACTTATCTACGAAGCACACGAAAATTGTCCAAAGGATAAATTTTAAAAAATTGGTCGAAAACAACAAACGAAAACAACTTAAAATTAAGTGTTTGACTTATGCTTAAAATCGCTCATCTTAGGGTTTTTTTTCGAAAGACTGCTTTTCCATTTCGCGATTTCCGTAGTTTCTAGATTCCCATCACTTTTGGGGCTAAAAAGCGGCGAAGTGGGACCTTGTAATTCGAATTTCAAATGTGGGTGGCAGCGAACGTTGTTTTTTATGTTTTTGTTGGAGTCATTGGAGAATTCGTATTCAGTACTTGCAGCTCTCCGGAACAGGTCACACGTCACTTCTGTGAGGTCGGAGAAAGAAAGCATTTTCATTTCGGAATGATCCAAATCGAATGTTATTGCGCAATAATGTGCAACGACGGGAGTATTTGGGTCCTATGTTTATTCGCGTTTACTCGTCATTTTCGATCACGTTGGCTTTTCTAATACGTGTCATTTATTCCAGTTAATGAATAACGATCCAAGTACCCGTGGAAGACGTGGAGCACAACGGCGACGAGGAGGAGGACAGAATCGAGGAGGCCGACCGCAAAATTATGGTCCACCATCAGTTCACATGGGCGGCGAGTTCGTTTATGACCAAGGATTCGCTCCGCAGTTCTACGGGGGTCATCCCCAAGTCCACTTCCGACCGGATTTCTTCATGTCGGTACCCCAGAGAGTCGATATCGCCCACGACTACAATAGACCTCGGGGAAATCGAGCTCAGAATCAAGGAAGACCAGCTCAAGAAAATGATCAAAACGATGATCCGGGCAGAAATACGCGGACGAGAGGAGGCCGCGCTCCGAATCGTGGCCGTTCTAATCGCGGTAAGGCTTTGTTTATATTGCAACCTTGATATTTATTGGTGTTGGGATATCTAAACACATCCAATTTGATAGTTTACAAATTTTTGTTACAGGTCGCCGTGGTCAGGTTGATCAACTTCAGAACATCCTTGATGAAAACTACCAACAAGAGGATGGAACTCCGAATGAGAGCAACGAAGACGGCGACGCGGCTTCGAAGGGTCAAACGGGAAGGAACAACGAACGGCGCAATGGCAGAAGAAACAATCGGAAGCCGAGTCGTCCTAACCCCCAGCACGTTCATAATCTCCCTCCTAAAGGTGACTTTTTGGCAAAAACATGTCCTATCGCTCGCTTTCAGAAAAAATTGAGATGCTCTTGCGAACGGATAAATATGAGTGCGCGATTTGCCTGAAGAATATCCGCAGAAATCAGGTAAACTTTTTGTTCCGTAGGACATCCTCCACTAACGTGTTTCAGTTTACATTCTCGTGTCAACAATGCTATCAAATCTTTCATATCAGCCGGAATCAAACCGAAGCGAGTAAATCAGGGACGGGTTGCCTCACAGAGTGGGCCTTTACGAGTTACTCTACCGACGACGGTTGGCAGTGTCCACACTGCAAATTTCAGTATTTCGAATTGCCCACAAAGTACAAATGTTTCTGTGGAAAGAAAGCTAATCCACCCACGCACGGGTAAGTCACAACTGGTTTCCTAAAGGTTCTATAAGTTGCTTTTATTGTAGGGTGAATTCTCCCAACGTTCCACACGGTTGTGGTGAGATCTGCGGAAAACAAAGGGCTCATGGATGTCCTCATTCTTGCATAGGTTACGAAAGACTTTTTTAACTTGTTTTAATACAACGATTTTTTTAGATATCTGTCATCCTGGTCCTTGTGAACCATGTCCGGCTATGAAAGTGATCAAATGCGGATGTGGTGGTGAAGAGAAAGCGGTGCGCTGTGGAACTATCACGTCCTTTCAGGTACGGTGATAATATGTAGTTCTGGACTTAAAAAGTTATTGTTAAAGTGTCAGCTGGTTTGTGGAAAGCAGCTCAAGTGTGGACAACATTTATGTGAGGAATTGTGTCACGAGGGTGACTGTGCAACGTGCGAAGAAAGGATTAAGCTGGGTAAGCTTTGACTCGTTCAATTTTTTAATCATCAAGCTTTAGTTTGCTACTGCGGATCCGAAACCAAGTCTCTTCCATGTTCCAAAGAGAACCATTCGAAGGAACGAAGTTATTCGTGTGGACAAGCTTGCTTGGGCATGTTTTCTTGTGGAGTTCATCTCTGCGACAAAAAGTAAGATACGCTCTCGGTTCAACTTTTAGCTCAGATTCCAGGTGCCACAAACCAATCAAAAGCACCGATCCTTGTGGAACATGCAAGTTCGATCCCGAGGGTCTCATGACGTGTCCGTGTGGAAACAGCTTGGTGGCAGATTTGCTGGATTCGCCGCGGCAATCGTGTGAAGATCCTATCCCGACTTGCGATCGACGCTGCCTCAAGGTGTTGCCTTGCTCTATTCTAGAGAACGGAGTTGTTTCGGGTATGGATGGACTTGCTTTTGGCGATAATTACGACAACTGCTTTCAGCTAAATCTCATCGATGCGAGAATGTTTGCCACGAGGGGGATTGTGCGCCTTGTAAAGCCGAATCCTCGATTACGTGCCGTTGCAAGTCGCTTACAAAGGATATTCCATGTATGGAACGATGTCTCTATGATGGTTCGTGCTCTCTGTAACTCCAATTTAGCTTTGTTTTTCAGAAGGCAACCAATTTTTGTGCGAGCGACGTTGTCGTAAAGGGATGTCTTGCCAAAAACACAAGTGCCAGGAAAGATGTTGTATTCGAGATGACCACTTGTGTCTCCAGGTTCGATATTCCTCTTCACATCCTTAACTTAAAGTTATCTTCCTTTTAGATCTGCGGAAAAACGTTGGAATGTGGGCTCCATACCTGCGATCGCCTTTGTCACATTGGCCAGTGCTACAGGTGCCTGGAAGCCAGTAAGCACGTAACTTTTAAGTGCTCAATTAAATCGGAATCTTAGGTTTCGAGGAGCAATACTGTATGTGCGGGAAAACCGTCAGGTTGCCCCCTGTTCCCTGTGGCTCTCCGTTGCCGATTTGCCACGAACTGTGTTCTCGGCCTCATCCTTGCGGTCATCAGCAAAGCCACACTTGTCACGCAGGTTTGTGATGTTGTGGATTGTGCGCTATGTTCATGGTGAGTGTTTAGATCCAGAATGTCCGCCGTGTACCTACCTCGTATCGAAGTACTGCTTTGGTGAACACGAGGTTTGTCCTCCCTTCTTCAGTTTCCTAAAACGCTTATATCTTTCAGATTCGCAACAATATTCCTTGTTACCAAAATCATGTTTCTTGCGGAAATCCGTGCGATAAGCCGCTTCCTTGTGGGGTCCACAAATGCAAGAAAGCGTGTCACAAAGGAGAATGTGCGTCGCCTACCGATATGTGCCGTCAGCCGTGTCCCGGCGTCCGCGAAAACGAGTGCGGCCACTTCTGTGGCCTTCCTTGTCACGGTACAGAGCTGTGCAAGCCTTCTAGTTGCTGCCAGATCATGGAGATTCGCTGTCCTTGCGGTCGATTGAAGGCCGATTCGAAGTGCTTTGATGTGGAAAGAGAATACAAGCGCAAGCTTGCGGCCAAAATTATGGAAGAATCGGAACAAGGAGGTTCGACAGTCCCGGAGGAGAATTTTGCCGAAGAGAAATGTGTTCTGTAGGGATCAGGTTTATTTTTCAATCAGCTGAAATTCAAATATTCAGTTTGCAATGTGACGCAGAATGCAAACGGTTGATCAGAAACCGCAAACTCTTTGAAGCCTTGGAACTGGATAAGTGTGACAAAGATACCTACAGCGATTACCTTCTCGAACAGGTAGGCGTTATCTGAAAATTCTTATTTGGACTGAAAAGTTTTAGGCGAACCGCGATGACCAGTTCGTCACCGCCATTGAGGCGGTTTTCGCGGAAATCATCGGCGAGGTCCAAAAGGTTAGGGATTAAAATTAACATCAAGATCGAGATTTGTTTAGAATAAGCGAGAAGAAAAAGTATCACATGTGTTTTACGGGTTGCCGGCTGATCGCCGCAAAATCGTCCACGAATACGCGCCTTTCTTCAAAATCGAAACCAAGAGTACGGGCGTTGGAGCTCAGAGGAACACTTGGGTGTTCGCGAGGAAAACATGCGTCGTTCCCGGTACCTTGCTGTCGTCCTACCGTGGAAAGAAATCTTGCTAGTAAGTAAGAAGATCCCCTCCATTGAGTTAATGAAATGATTTCAGCGAAAGCAACTCGGGAGAGGGAATGAGGAGGCTGGAAGGTCCGTCGGTAGTCCGCCGCCTCTGATCGCGGATGGAAGGACTTTTCCCCAGTATAGTTTTGGTTCGCTGTACTGTAGAGTTTATTTTGGAAGTAGTGATAAAGCGGACGTTCGCGTCAGGACCGAGTAACGCAACGAGCGCATGATATAGGAAACTGGCGAATGACATAAGAGGAATCTGGCGAAAGGAGTGCCGCCGCTGCGAAATGGTCATGCATAGATAATCCACTTTCGAAGCGATGCTCTCGGAGGCCCGGCAGCAGGCTTGTGGAGGCCCCTGGCCTTGCAGCCGGCGGTCCATACATTGACAGATGTTTCGGGAAGTGCCTTTCGTCCTCTTCGCTCTCGCGTTTTCCCCGGCTCGACTTTTCTTTGCATTCGAGGAGCGCTTTTGATTCGCTTTCGTATGCAGTCACACACCTTCAGTCGGACCCGGCGCGGTGTTGCGATTCCCCTAAACTCCAACGGGGTCCAAAACCACCTTTCGAGGGTCGATCTTGATAACCAGGTAGGAGAATTTTGCGCTTGTCTTCCTCAACACTTCCGCATTGCAGAGGGCATCGACTTCCCGGCAGATTCCGCGATCGATATCGCTTGCCACCAACGCGTCTTCTTCGATTTCCCACGCTCACTCCCTCTACCACAACAACCAGGTTTAATTCCTTCGGAGGTTCATCGCTCACCCCTTGTTTGTTCCAGGTTCCCGCAAACTTTCCTCCCACTTACGTAGCGCGATTTCACAACGACGAAGCCGTGCACACGATGACTTACCGGCGGTTAGGTCAAACCGAACTCATCGTCTCAAAGATCGCTCTGGGGTGTGGACCCATCGGCGGGCTCTTTGGGAACATCGAGGATTCCATGACTAAACTTGTGGAAACGGCGATTACCCATGGTATTAACTACGTCGACACGTCTTACTGGTACGGTCAGAGTCGATCTGAAGAGATCCTGGGAAAGGTGAGGCTGGGAGTTACTTGTGCTGTTCAAAAATTTTTATTTTAGGTTTTAGCCAAGATTCCGCGCCAGAGCTACTACATAAGCACCAAGGTCGGGCGGTTCGAACTGGATTTTGCGAGGTCATTCGACTTTCGCGCGGATAAAGTCCTCGAAAACCTGACGAACTCCCTAAAGAAGTTGCGGCTGACTTACATCGACATCTGCTTTGTCCAGGTTTTCAGTTTCTATGGCTCACTAATTGATTTTAATTTTCAGGTCCACGATTCGGAGTTCGCGGCTAATGAAAGTATAATCCTCTACGAAACTCTGCCAGCTCTCGAAATAGCAAAACACTCGGGTAAAATTCGACATATTGGTATTTGCGGTTATCCTCTGGCTCACATCGCCTCGATCGTGTCGAAGTCGACGGTGCGTATCGAAGTGGTGATGACCTATTGTCACGCCTCTCTGAACGACAACGCTCTCGGCGAGTACGTTCATTTCTTCCAGGTTCGTTTAGGAGAAGTTCGCACCGTAAAGGACCAGTTTCAGAGCCGAAACATCGGATTGGTGAACGCGGCAACTCTTTCTATGGGTCTTCTGACCTCCGAAGGTCCTCCACCCTGGCACCCCGCATCTGAGAGCATAAAAGAAACAGCGAGAGCCGCTGTTCAGTACTGCCAGGTTCGGGCTTATACTTAAACACTTGTTACGCTTAAGCACAACTAATCGGGACTTTGTCCCTGCAACGATTTTTTTGTTAATAGTAGAAATGTCTTTAATGTTTAATGACTTATTCTAAGTGCAGACGAAGGGGTGATGTGAGGCGAGGGTGGGGACATTAAATTTTCATTCGTCACTTCTTTCGTTTAGTCGAAGAACATCTCCATCGAGAAATTGGCCATTGATTACGGTATGAACTTCGCGGGCGTTTCGACGTGCCTCGTGGGGATGGACAGCGTGGAGAGGGTTATGCGGGGCATCGAGATAGCGTGCTCCAGTGGGATCTCCGAACTGGAGCAGAGGGTTCGTGACAGGATCATGCGACGGTAGGTCAGAAACGTGGTTAGGAATCTCGAATTATGTTTTTTCAGTTACTTCGACCGCTTAGAAAATGCAAACTGGGAAGGCGTCGACGTGAGAAACTACTGGAAGCGCTTGAAAAAATTGGGTGAGAAAATAGCTTTTGTGTCAACGCGGTCACATCTTGTTCAGGTCTCTCTGCGCTCGCCACTCACCGCCATTCGTCGGTCGAAAGCCTCACCTCAACACTCACCTCCTTTTCTCGTTCTTCGAGCAGATTCTGAGATGTATTTCATCCACTTATCACTGCTTGTGGCTGTTCACTCCCAAACGATCCCTGAGAATATAAAGAATTAACCGCTGTGTCCATTTCTTACTCGATGTTGACGCATCTTCATAATTACATGCCACAACCTTTTCTACACGTTTAATTCTCTTTTAGATGGTTCTACTGGAAATTTGCATTGACTCGTTCCCTTCTGCAAAGAACGCTTTTAACGGAGGTAAGAAAAGTTCGTTTTTCTTTATCAAAATTTTGTTTTAGGAGCTGATCGTTTGGAGGTTTGCGGTGCTCTGGCACTCGGAGGTCTGACGCCTACAAGCGGTGGGAAAAAGTAATTGTGTCCAAGTTTTCAGCATGTAATTTCAGGTCTCTTAAAGCAAATTAAGGCTTCTTTCCCGGAGTTCCCGTGCTTCTGTATGCTTCGTCCTCGTGGAGGCGTCTTCGTTTATTCGAAAGCGGAGATCGAAACTCTTTTGAGAGACTGTGATGAACTGAAGAGCGCTGGTGCCGACGGATTCGTGTTCGGTGCGCTCAATTCGTAAGTTTGCTCTGCCTCAGCATCTTAATAGTCAGTTTAAGGGACGGAACTCTGGACGTCGAAACTTGTAAACTTGTCCTCGCCGCCTGTTCCCCTCTTCCCGTCACTTTGCATCGCGCCTTCGATTACTGTAGCGACTGGAAGACGTCTCTTGCCTTGGCCGTAGAAATGGGATTTAAAGCGGTTCTTTCAAGGTGTTTAACTGATTCTCTGAACTAATTAAACTTTGTTCTTTTAGTGGCCAAAGAGCGACTGCTGTTCAAGGAATCGACATCCTGTCGCAAATGATTAGCGCGTACCCACAAATAACCGTAATCGCTGGATCGGGGATTAATCCAGAGAACGCCAAAGAAATCTTGCGAAACCTTCCGTTGTTAGGAGGAATCCATGGATCAGCTTCGGTGAAGATTCCTTCAAAATTCGGCTATGTGGCGAGCGACTTCCGCATGGGATCCAATGACTACTCCGACCACACAAAGGAGACCTGTGAGCATACGGTAGCGAAGCTGGCCAAAGCTGCCCATCTCTAACTCGGATACCTTGAAACAATGTGCGGAATGTACATCTCGTTTTTAAGAATTGAACCAATTTTTTCGCGTTTCCTTTCCGATGCGGTTTCCGTTTGAACCTTCGACTCACACGTTTTAAAGGAATTTGATCGAACGTTAATTAGTGGAGAAAGAGTCGCGAGGGTGCGCCCAGCTCGGGTGTGACGCGTTCGAGTCCGTTGACAGATCGAAGAAAATTATACCTGATTTCCTCGAGGCTTCACCTCTCCCCTCTTCCGACGTAAACACTCATTTACAGATTCCTCGACGACACCTCCGCCGCCTTGTCTCCTTTTCAGAGGTAAGGGCGATCCGTAGCGAATAGAGCAGCTGGAACTGGAATAAGTCACGAAATCGCTCGATGCGCAGCGCGTTCAGATCTGCGTCGCTCTTCGTTGTCCCAAAACGTCCCACGATTGTCATTAAAACATCCGCTTATGGGGTCACCACGGTGATTTTCCGAAGGAACCAAAAACATGCTGTTTATTGGACGAACCACTCGGCCACGTCACGTGGCTCCATATTTGGCTCGGCTACTCTCCACTTCCGGGCCATATTTAACTTACCTACGAATACCCCAAATGCCACAGCGGATCGCACTCCTTTTATTGCCTGAGCTGCGTGCGTCACTCTGGTAGCTACTGGCTGATAACGCCAACTCGCCGGTCTGTGGCTCTTTATTCCGATCTCGATCGCCGCTTCTCAGCTGCACAGATTGATCGCTCCGCACCGGCGTTCACTGTTTCATTCATTGTTGTCCACTTTTTCCTTTCCTCCCTCGCCCTTCGTTCCAAGAATTTCTAATCTCCCCGCTCAACCTTCAAAGTTCTTTCGACCTTCCGACCAGAGTAAAGACCCTCCCAGCCCACTCGGGTTCCGTCTTTTGTTCTAGCGCTATAGTTGAGTACGGTAATTGTAGGGAAGCAAATCTATAAGATTCTGCGATGTTAAAGTGGGCGCAAACAAAGAACTCGGTACGGGGAGGCGAGGAATCGTAACCGAGCGGCGCCCGATCCCGCCGAGTGCATTACGAGCGTCGATAACCTTTAGTTTTGGAGACGAACAACATTGTCGGCGTAAAAAATCGTTATTCTTATCACTTTGCTTTTTCCTACGTGATCAGCAGCCTCTTCCGCTCCCAAATCCCCTTCTCCGCATTCTTCCGGGGCGCGTCACCGTCTTCTGCAGACGCTCCGGCAAAGTCGCCCTTTTGTGACTTTAAAAAGACTCCATGGACCGTTTGTTGCATTTTCCATCGACTTAGATCTTGAAGTAACGTCAAAACGACGTCATGAAGTATCTCACGATATTCCTGTCTCTTGTTAGCTGGCATTTGTGAAATACATTAAGCCAAGATAGTAATCCTTGTAATGAATCATTTGCCTTTTCGTCGCTTTTTGACGCAAAACACGTTGTCGCCGTGTTAGTTTTCTGCTAACCTGTCGTTGCTGACTTCGCGCCTCATTTCAGAATGATCCTCGCCACGGCGATTCTCGCGTTCTGCCTGTGCTGGCATTCTACAGTATCTTTCCCAGTGAGCCAAGCGAGCCCGGCGATGCTCAGAATACCGTATCGGAGCCACATCTTAAGGCCGTTCGTCGATTCGCAAAGGCGAACAAAATTCATGAGGTAAATACGCATCCCGGCTAATTCCAGTCTATTACGTTGTCGATCTCAAATTCTTGTTTTTGAGAGGTTTTTTCGCAGAACTACTTGAGTACTTCTAAAAGGAATTAGAAAGTAAATTTTATGAGTTGAAGTGTTTAAGCATACGGAAGATTCTAAAGGTCATGTGTTGAAACTTTTGTAATTACGGCCATCGCTTGGCGAAGAGCGCATTCGGCAGAATTTGCGTCAAAATAAGAGTGCTCCCAGTTCCTCAAACGAAGCTCTTGTTTAGGTCGATCGACGAATACGAATCCGACAGGGTGCGCGAGAAGTCGAAGGCGCGGCTGGAGAAATTGACGGAGATTCTGCAGGAGTCGATAAACGAGAAAGCGGACGATGCGGCAAAGGAGATCAAAGGTGAGCTGGAGAGGGCAGGAGCACGGTTGAATCGAGTGGCTTCAGAAAACATCCAATCGAGCAGAAAAACGCTGAGCAGACTTCTCAAAGACTTTAGCGATTGGAACAGCGAGAAGACTTTGATCTACAGGCCGGGATAAGACCAAAGACCTCGACTGGTCGTCATCTCCTAGCAGCGTAGCCTCTTCATTCGGGTACTCCTATTTATACGATCGAATGTATTTAAGTGTAATTCAAGTCCATGAATCTCAGAACCACACGCATAAAACTGTTGATTGTGAAAAGAATAAAGCGAAATAAATGAAATGTTGAAGAGATGGAGTGTGATGTGTGATCCAGACGTGTTGGCATTTACCCAGAAGCCCATAAAGTCGGCGTGATCGGCCAAATGAGCTCTCAGCGAACCCGACGTTTGGAGCGCCGCTCGTTAAACAATCGGGAACTACCGCTCGTTTGACAAATCACGCACCGAGTAGTTGCTGACCCCAAAACACCACCTAGCAACGTGGCTATTTAAGGAAAGGTGACAGTCGGAAACACAATTTGCTCTCCGATGCGGCTGTTGTGAGGCTGATTCTGCTTGTTTTGTCTTCTCCGCTTTGGGGAAACCTGTTCTCCGGTTAAATCATATTCTCCGTGCAAAACTGGTTGCAGTTTGACCCGTTCCGATTTCTCAAAACATTAAATTTTAAGATCGGGAATTCTACTGGTGTTCTCATTTTCATCATTGGAATAATTATCAATCTGTCAAGTGTTCTCGTTTTAAAAAGTGTTGTCGAGTGCCCGATTTCACTTTCTAAACCAGATTCATCCAGCCGGAACAACAGAGAGAACCAAAACAGCGGATTCCTCTACAGTCTTGGCCATTGCGGAAATTACCGAACCCAGGCTCCTCGGTGCCCGCGGGGCAAATGACAACCGATTACGCGTCATTCGAAGGAGTTAATCCACCGAGCATTCAAAAAACAAGTTCGAACCCGTCTTCGGCCACTTTGTCATCGGTTCTTGGTCTGCAAACGCTTTCTTTGTCGCCTCCTTTTGACCTTGATCGCCGCTGCTGCGCGGATCACTCAAACAACACCAGCGGGCCGCCTGTCGACGCTGTCATCTGGAACCACTCCCTGACGCTATATAACCCGACATTGCAACTGTCGCCACTCACCAGCGGATGCGCGTAATCTCGTATTAGGTCTCTGCTTGCGTGGGATCAAAAACGGATAAGAAGAGGAGAGCGCGCGGAGAACCAGTTGATGAGGTAATCGCCCGGTGTCAAACCCGCGCGCCGCCCCTTCAACCGGATTTCGCTATTGTAGTTCCCAATTTGCATATATAGAACAGCCAGAGCAGATCCTTTTCCTTTTCAGATTCCAATGATTCTATTTGCTGTGCTCGCTGTCGCCATCTTTGTGGTTTCTGCACAACAACACCAGGTACCCCTTCCGTATGCTCTTTTACCGTAGTCCCGCTTCAGCAGATCCCATGCGGCTTTCCGCCGTTTGCCGATCGAATGTCGGCGGCCACCGCGGACAAACTTCGGACGATCTGGCAGAATTATCAGCGAGGAAGGGACTGCGCCTCGGAGCAGCAGCAGACCTTTGCGCTGGTCCATTCCC
Source organism: Steinernema carpocapsae (assembly GCA_000757645.3). Lineage (NCBI taxonomy): Eukaryota > Metazoa > Nematoda > Chromadorea > Rhabditida > Steinernematidae > Steinernema > Steinernema carpocapsae. The sequence goes on from AZBU02000005.1 coordinate 5,997,040, forward strand.
TCAGCGATTCTGAAAGAACCCACATCTTCGGAGTTGCTCCTCCTAAGCGTAATTGAGATTCAAATGAATTTCTAATTATAGTTTCAGCTTCCTCCGCCTCTCACTCTCAGGAAACTACACCAATGTTCATCCGCACTGCCGATGCCAAATTCCGGCAGCAGTTCGAAAAGCTCTGGCGCAGCTCCGCTCTCGCCGACGAAGATAAATTCAGGACTTTGGAGGTTCTCGCTCAACAGAATCTGAACACTCAGCAGGTACTTTCAAATACCCTTTGCCATTCACAAATTTTTAATTTCAGCTGGTCGATTTCCACCAGTGGCTCTTATCTGTGAAGTCGCAGAAGCAAGCCATCGACAATCGAATTGACGCCCTCTCCGACCAGGCTCGGCACATCCTTACCGCTGTCACCCAACTCCGAGCCCAGGAACAGAAAATCTTGGCTCAGATGACGCCCGCGCTCGCTGCGGAGCTTAAGGGTCTACTGTAAATATCGGAATCACGTTCAGAACGTCCATGTGTATGATAAATGTTTGACAACACATTTAAAAATCGAATAGAATGCAGTCCTTATTATTTGGCAATATAAATGTGAGTAGAAAATGATTGACAAAAGGAGCGACTCACGAGTAGCTCTAAATGGTGGTCGTGGTCGTGGCCAAGTACACTAAACGGTGGCCGTGGCCGCGTTCTTTGTGTGTGGCCGGCGTCAGTGGCCGCCTCAAATGTACTAAAAGGGTGGCCGACCTCCGGTGACCACTGGGGGCCGTGGCCGGAGTTTGAATGCCTTCTTTTTTCGTCAATTCGATTGTTGATGGCTTGCTTCTGCGACTGCACAGATAAGAGCCACTGGTGGAAATCGACCAGCTATTGCATTAAATGTGACCGCATGGTTGTTTCGAAAAAACTGGATATATCCAGTGTCTTTGTGGGTAAAGAGCAGAGATGGCGGTTCGGTTCCAGTTTGGAACCGAACGGAACCGAACCGAAAATCGGAACCGAAGTTCGGTTCTTTCGGTTCGGTTCCAGTTCGAATTTAGAACCGAACCTCGTAAAAGTTCGTAAATGTTCAAACAAGTCATAATTGTTTCAACGAGAAGCCACTTTCTTCGAAACCGTGCGATTCTCACAGCCGGACCTCGGAAAACATAGCAAAAACCTTTCGAAATTCAAAAAGTTCGCTTGTTTGAACGGAACCGAACCGAACCGCCATCTCTGGTAAAGAGGAGTTCTTCAAGTTAGTTCATGCGCGGCCGACTTGGCAGGCATGACTGTATGGACAGGCTAGATACTTACATAGCGGGTATCTCAGACGCCTTCAAGAATAAATGCTCAATTTGAATTCTAAAGCCAGTGTCCCAAAAAGCCAAGAGTCCTAACTGTGAAGGCTCCTGAGATATTCGCTAGGTAGCTACAATGTCCGTAAGATTGCTCAAAGACACTGAATATAGCCAGTTTTTTTTCGAAATCACGCTGTGGCAACGTTTAATGCAACGAGCGGTTATCGGTACTTAAATGTGCCGGTACTCACTTGTCCAGGCACTCAAACTCCGGCCACGGCCACCAGTGGTCACTGGAGGTCGGCCACTGTGTAGGACATTTGAGGCGGCCACCGTCGCCGGCCACACACGAAGAACGCGACCACGGCCAGCGTTTAGAGGCATACATGACACACATGTTAATGCCACAGCTCTATTAAGTTCCAATGTTTTCCTGTTTATTCTGTATCAGTTCAAATTTCGTATTCAAACATCGTGATTTTCGTAATCAGCTAACAGCTTCATTTTCGCTTTTGCCCATTGTCTTCTTTGCAGAAAGTCACTCGCTTCTGTTTTGCAGCAACTTGTTTTTGCAGGGAAGCTTAATTTTCAGTTGTTATTTAGCACTTCTTGTTTAAAATGGCTTAAATTGAATTCTTCGTTATTTCTGCGATGCATCGAAGTCGTCGATCTGATTTCGCCCAGTAATGGAGGTGAGTGTGAATCATAAGCCGTTAGCGTTTGTGCTTTTGAAGCCCAGCGCAACTTCATTCGTGGCGTTTTTGCCTTCGCCCGACCGCAATCGCGCTTCGGTCAGCTGGACGCCTTTTGCGATCCGTTCGGGAGCGGCGCTCCGGTGAATCGCCGCCCGTTTTTGTATCTGCAGAGAACACGTCGCCGTCATTAGAGCCGCTGCTGCCTCGGGTAAAACGGCGAACGGACCTCGCGGTCAGCTTGGTCCATTGAACGTGTTTTGGTCCCCACCGGTGCGTGCAGAATTCGCGATGTTTGTGGCGACCTCGCGGCTGCGAATCGATTGGATTGTGCATTTACATAATGCTTTCAGGAGAATCAGCTGCATCGGGGCTTCGAACGATGGCCACATCGGGCAATTCTGCGGGATTTCCACTCCATTTTTGCGTTTTTCGCAACGAAATCGAGGAATTGAATCGAATTCTGACGCAAGCGAAGGAAGCTTCGAACGACGTCGGAATCGAGAAGAAAGACGCTTATGGACGCACGCCACTCGCTTTGGCCACGGCCTTGGATCATCTGGAATGTGCGAAAGTGCTGCTGGAATTCGGAGCCGACGCGGATGTACAGAACAAGGGTATTCTGGATGTGACCTACAGTTGTGATAAAATGCTGATTTCAGAAATGTGGTCGGTAAGCAACGAGTCGGTGTGTACGGGGGACCCGGAACTCGTGCGGCTGATAATCCAGCATCGGGACTTCCAAAGGAATACTAGGAGCATCGAGGCAATGAACAGTTTGCTGGCCAAGTTGACGGTATGAAGAACGAAGTAGCTGATGGAATCTGATTGGTCCGTTGCAGGAGTCCACCGATTTCTATGCCGAAATGAGCTGGGAATTCACAAGCTGGATTCCTTTTGTGAGCAAGATGTGTCCTTCCGACACTTATAAGGTATTTCAAATCTACTAATTTTAAACATTTCCGTTGTTATTTAGATATATAAAAGGGGAGCGGAAGTTCGAATCGACACGACTCTAGTTGGATTCGACGGGCGTTCCACTTGGAAACGGGGGTAATTTACATCCAATTGGGTGCCACAACTATCCATTTGTATTTAGAAATCAATCTTTTATCTTCCGACCACGTACTGGAGATATCGCGCAGTTTATCGTCGTGGACCACGATAATCACAAGGTATCTCAAGAGTTGTTGTCAGGTTCATCTATTGCACGTATCACTAGGCTCTTGTGCAAACTGCGGACAAAACCGCTAGAACGGATATCGAAGATTTCGCTCCTCCGGAGGAAGCCGTTTCTGCGAGGCTTTGCGCCCCGGTAGCGACTACTTATGTGGATGTCGAAGGTTGTTTGCTTTCTATATTTTGAGATCTAAGGCTGGATGTTTAGGAATCGGATTCGAACGATGCAAAACAGGAGGAATTTTCCCTTGGATAAGTTCTTCGGAGAAGTCCGAAACGGTGGACGGTTTCGACTGCAAAGTTTTTAGTGCCAGCAATGTGGAGTTGGTGACAAAGACACGTTCGGAGCATTTGACTGAAGAAGACAAGCAGCGTTTTAAGAAGGTGAGATAAGAGTCTTGATATGATTAATGTTGCGTTCGTGAATTCAGGAAGAAGGCAACGGTCCCCTGGGAAGCGTTTTGAAGCTGATAGAAAAACGCCAAGAATACAGTTCGCTGAACTCTGCGGACACCGACGACAGCGACCTTTACGGGGGTATGACGGCTGCTGAATACCTGAGCGGCGATTTTGTTGGACAGCGGAACATAGGTGCTGCTACAATGTTAGAAATGCTTACTTACGTAATTGAAATTTGCAGGAAAAGCTCAGGAGATCACGCGTAAGTGCAACACGTTCAACGCTACCCTCTGCCTCGCTCCTCCGGAATATTCACTTAATCTTCAGGTATTGTTGTCGGCTCATATGCTTAATCTTTGTTGAATCAATCTCTAGGAGCAAATTTTGCCCATAATTGATCTGATGGCCGCAAACAACTCTCACTTTGCTCGTTTGAAGAATTTTATCCAGCTCCAGATGCCGGGCGGTTTTCCAGTACGCATAGATATCCCGCTGTTCCATATAATTAGCGCCCAGATCACCTTCAAGAATGTGAATGCTCCTGGCCGTTACGTTACTCCCCTAGGTTCCCCCAACCAAGTTCAGATCGACGAAGCCGCTTTCCATATCCCCGAAGGATATTCGATTTTGGACGAAGCGATGATGCAGCCCAGCTTCGACAACTACTCGTTCGACGATGCTCCGAGTGCCCCAGCCAGAAGATGTAAGATCGGCTTTTGGTTGAATTTGCCACAAGAATGCACATTTTCAGATGTACCCGCAGCACTTCAGGAGGAAGAAATGCTCTTACAGTTCGCTTTGGAGCAGAGTCTCCGAGAACAACGAGGAGGATCCTCCGACATTCCAGTGGAACCCGTCTCTGACCAGTACGATACGGACCTAACGTTGGCGATTCAAGAAAGCTTGAGGGCAATGACCACTTCGGCCAACGGATCTCTACCTCAGCAGCCTCACACAAGCGCTGCTGTTCCAGTTTTCCAGGTACATGAACCCCTCACTTCTAATTGATTAAAGCTCATACAGGAACCTCTCGATCCGATTGACCCTGAACTGGCCGAAGCTTTGCGACTCTCCGAAGTGGAAAACGAAGAGCGTCAGAGGCAACTTCAAGACCAAGAGGACGAACTGCGACGTGTTCTCGAACTTTCAAAATCTGAGAAGTGAAACTAGGAAGAAAACCGTTCTCAATCAAAAAATGAAACTTCGCGGTGATGTTGCGGCTGACGTTGTCTTGGTCTCACCGAACGTGTAGCTTTAGAATGTTTGAAGAACCCGAGTAAGATTTCCATTTTATGTATAAATAATCTGAACCTGATTGTATTCAATGGGTTGGAGGAGTTGGGGAGGAAGGTTGGTGAGTAGGTGGTTTGGAGGAATGTTGCGGGTGTTTGGTGAGTGAGGGGAGTTGTTAGTTGGGTTGAAGGAGGGTTAGGGGGGATGAGATGAGAGGTTAGGACTGAGGATAAGATCCATAGGAGAATCGTTGTGAGAAAAGTTGAGAGTAAGGGTTCGATGATCCACAGGAGGACAGAAAGAATATAAGGTAAAAGGTGGAAATGATCATGAGTGGCCCACACGAGACAGCTTAGTGGTGGTTGGTGTGAGATTGCTGGTAGGTGAGGTTAGAATAGCTCTGCAGGAGAAGCGAAGAAAGCAGGGGATGGTGTGGGTGTGAGAGTGGTAAGTGAGCTTTAAGAACGGAGCGAGAGGTGAGAAGTCCACAGGAGAAAGACAGAAAGGTTCCATAGGAAAAAATTAGATGGACCAGAGGTTTGGCCGACCAGTCCAATGTTTATGTTGTTGTTAGAAATGACAGGCTTCTGTGGACGTGAATGTCTGGGAATGGGTTAATTGTCTGGAACGAGGTTTTGTGAAGTGAGATGGCTACAGGAAAGTGTTTAGGTGGGTTTAAAAGATTTGAAGACTGCAAAGAGAAGAATGGCCAAAACGTCGGTGGTCGAGCCACCTTAAACGAAGAGCCGGCGATTCGGCTAGTTCCCATACTAATCGCCTCAGACGCCGGGCGACGACCGAACGTGCAACCGATACCCGAAAAGTGCGAGTTCGCTTGCGCGAGACCAATACCTGAATTGTTTGCTTTTCCCATTGGCTGACAATATTTAACCTGAATAACAAAAAACGAATTAATAAAGTATGGTGTTCTCTCACAACTGAAAAACTTAACTGGTCACTTGCCTGCAAATAACATGTCACCTGACATGTCATTAAATTTGTGCATACTTTTGCGGGATCAACAGAAATAAATCAACAGAGGGTTTGTAAATCGTTACCTAAACGTAAATAAGGTATTAAACAGACAAAAGATTGTCCGGATTAAATAGATAAACTGCATTATTATTCGACGTGAGTTAGCTCTGGTGTGATAAAGAATCTTCTGGGGAGAACAAAAACACCTGCTGACCAAACAATGGAGAGTAGTTTAAAAGGGGCGAAGAGTAGAGTGACCACTCAGAAACTCCGGCGATGTTTGTGACTTTGCTCCTTCTTCTTTCGATTCCCGTCGACGGCTTGGATCTGGCGGAATCCGCATTTTTTAATCGATATGAGAGCGAGTAGCGGAAGGTGGAAGAAAAGTGACCGTGCTTCTTTAGGGTCGGCTCATTTGGATACATCTCCGTCGCCTGTTAAAGAAACAAGCGCTACCAAGAGGGACTGGGCGACCTCCGGTGTTCCGCACGATTTCTCAACTCCAGCTCCACTTTCACGTTCGACGTCGTACCAGTGTGAACACTGTCAATCCACGACTCTAGCAGCGACGTCCCTTTTGGGCGAGGAAAGGTGCTGGAACGGGGAAATCTGTCCCATAGAGAATCTGTGGATTCAAATCGTTATTCTCATTGACCAATCAAAAGCCATGGGAACCGTAGAATTGAAAGAAGTTAGTTTTACAACTAATTTTTAGCTAATTTAATTTTCGAAGGTGGTTGCATCTCTGAAGACGACCTTCAAAAAGGTCAATATTGGCCAAAAACCACAGAACACTCAAGTCGCTTTGCTCACCTACAAACGGAATGTCACTGTTGTTGGTAAACTCGATAAATACAACTCCAGAAACGACTTTTTTGACGACCTTAATACGCTAAAGAATACAAGCGACAACCAAGTAAATCTATTGGAGTGAGGCTAGGTTCGGTGCCAACGTGCTAATACCCGATTTCAGAGCCTTGAAAGAGGCACAGAGGATTTTGCAGTTGTATGGACGGAAAAACACGCGGAGTGCAGTTCTCGTGATTGCGTCAGAATACGACGTGTGAGTCGTAATAACCGATGCTTCAGAACTAAACTTTTTGCTTAGCGGCAATCATGACGCTCACAAATTGGCCTACGAACTGAAGGAATCGAGCATCTCCATCATCGCCGTAGCCCAAGCCTCTGTTTCCGGCGGGAACGTGCACGCAATCATGCTTAAAGATATCGCGTCACCCGGAATGTTCTTCGACAGTTTACAGCACCTGGACATTCTAAGGAATGCGTTGTGCTACGGTACATTTTTCTTTTCGGAGCCTTTCTGACAACGTCGTTCAGTGAACTGCTTCTGTCCGACAAACACGGAAACGTACAAGTCACCCTTCAACGTTAGCGCGTCCCTCGCTTACGGCGAGTGCCTTCGTTACTCGAAGTCCTCCGTAGATCGCGAAAACGCGGAATTGTTTTGTCGAGAGAACGGAGGCCATCTCGTCCACGTCAAGAGCATCAGCAAGCACGAAAAGCTTGCGTCGTATGTTGCCGAAAGGGACGCTGAGTTCCAGATCGGGTGGAAGAGAGAAGGTGTTAGCCAGGCGTGGAAGTGGGATGGGAACCTGGACAGAATCAAGTGGTTATCTTTTAGCAAATTTGAGTGCTTTTAACTTTTTTAGGAATTGCCGTCTGTCCTTTGGAAAGGAGACCGAACGGGCGACTGCGCGGTCGGTGTGAAGAAAGAAGGAAATCTTTCTTACGACGCTCGAGACTGCAAAGAGATCGAAGCGCCGTACGTGTGTCAGGTGAAGATTTGCAGCACGGACAACTACTGCGAAAACGGGAACTTTGGCGGTTCTTAGCTCTGATTCTTGTTTATAAGCTTTATTTTAAACACAACAAGTAAACCGTATCATATTGTACTATAATGCCTCTCTTATCAGAAGAAGAACGTCTTCTAACCGCTAAATATCGGTTATTTGCGATTAGCGAACCTTCGATAACCTTATTGATGAGGTCAACAAGTGACTCTCCCGACCCTAACATTCTACCATCCACATCTCCATCAAAGACTTGTTATCACTTCTTCTTTAAAGACAAAATTTTGAAAGTGGCAAAAATTGACCGCATTTAAAAAGTGTCTTGGGACATGTCACAGAAGTTGTCAGTGTCACAGGAGACGCTTTCGCAGAGGTAGTTTTGAATGTCGGTGTAGCAGTTCGTGTTGGCCCACATCGACAAGAATCCGGTTTTCTTTACGGAGACGCATTCTCCTAAACAGATCTGTAGAAAAAGGGACCAGAAACGCTCACATTACCGATCGAGATGTTTGGCATACCGGGAGCCCACTTCTTGTACCCGTTGGGATCGAGTTTGAGGTCCTTGCTAGTGCCCTGCACCCACACATAACTCGTATCGCTTGGATGGTTCTTTCGGAGTCCGATGTGATAGTTGCGGTTGCCGATTTGCCTGTTCATGTCGGCGTAGTAGGCTAAAATATTGGTGGTCAGGTGCTGAATCATTGGAATAGCGCAAACCTTTGTTGAATGTGTGCTTCTTCGCGGAGAACTCGGTGGCCAAATAGGCGCCGCTTCCCTTGTTGCGGCATCCGATCGCGTTCGCGGCGTACCACGAAGCCGGCATTCCGATGAACTTCAAGCAAACGCCGAAGCGGTGAGCGCCGAGCGAGTTGTACTTGTCGGCGAACTGGGCCCAGTTGGAACGGCAGAAGCAGTTCACTAGAAAGGAGATTGAGATTTAGATAAGAGAAGGATGGAGAAGAGGGTACCTTGGCAGTAAGAGTTCATGATCTCCGCGACGACGCCGGTGGAGTCGATGTTGGTGAAGTTGAGGCTCGGGGTGGCGAGTTCGCCGATCTTAAGCACGTCCGTGGACTCGTCGGCTGAAACGAGAGTCAAAGAGATAGTTTAACTCGTCTTTGATACCCTTGACGTAAGCGGCAGTGATGATGGAGACTCCGCTGTCCTTTAGTTGCGTGGCCGTTTCCAGAGGGTCCTTGTACCCACCTTGGCTAAAATCGCGGAATTGAACCATTTGGATAGGCCTTTTTACTCACTTGTAAGCAGACGTGTAAAGGAGGATGACCTGCTTGCGAGCGCGCTGGTTTCCCGTCGTCTTCAGAATCTCAGAAGCCGCATTTAAACCACTTAAAAGTTCGCGAAATAAGCAGATATTAAACATTAGAGTTACGCTTGGACGTTGACGTCCTTGTCTTTTCCAACTTGAAGGGCCACGAGATCCTGATTCAGGTCATCGATGTTTTGGTAGGTGTTGAGGTCGCTGACCGTGGTGGCGTTCTCGCCGGCAGAAACCAGGGCCACTCGGCTGTATTGGCCGTTTTTCTGGGAGACCTCCATCTGTCCGAACATAGAGAACAAGTCGGCAGCAACCTAAGAAGGAGACTTTCAGGGAGATCTTAGGAAGCATATAACTCACACTGCTGAGTCCCTCGCTCATGGATTTCGATACATCGATGACCAAGACTATGTCTAAAGAGAAGTTTCAAATTATTGGTCCAATTATTAGGGCAAATTACAGTCAGAACTTCACATAGGTAAAGCGAAGTGTCCAAAAATAACATAAGTTTAAGAAGTCAAATTACCAACCAAGCCATATTTTAGAGTAGGTGCAAGCGCATTCCCGGTCCTCCGTAGCGAAGGGATCCTTGGTTGTAATCACTGGCGCCAAAGTCGTGGAAATCGTCTTGGGTGTCAAGGTCGTGGAGCTCTTCGTAAGAACCTTCTTCGTGGTCGACGTACTCATGACGTTGGCCGCCTCGACGGAGAGGAACACGGCGAAAACGAACGCCAAAAGTCTCATTTCCTGCAACGGATTAGAGGTAAGCAGATGAGTACGGAACACTGGAGTGGTCGACTGAAAACTTATCGCTTTTTAACTCTTATCAAGTCCAGTAACGCGGTGATCAGAGATAAGCGATTGGTGGATGGGCACTTTCAATTGGGTCAACGCCTTCGGCAAAAAGCTGACGGAAGTGTTGGCCTTTGATAACGAGGCAGTAAGCTCACTAAGCGATCACGTCATTGGGCGAATCACCACAAAAATTCATGAGTATCCCACGTTAGTGGCCCAACCCTACCTTCTAAGTGCATCGCATCTCTTTAAGCAAAGGATATTCGCCGTTCGGTCGTATCGCGCATCGGTCACGAAATAATCCGATTTGCGCACGTGCTTAGGAGTCTCGTGCGCTTATCAGTTCATTAAGTTTTTTCGGTAGTGGCGGCTCCAGGACGGTCGGTATTACGTGTATGCAATACGCGTATGCAACATATCTTCATGGAGATCTTGTCGCCGCTTCCCTGTACTTTCCTGTAATAGAAGAGCGAAGACAGCTAATCCTTGGCTGCAGCAGACGATCGAAAAAGCTGAATCGGAAGAAAATATAGGACGACCTTACATGAAAAGGGCGACCTTGGCTTGCAAAATGCGGAAGAAGATCCAAAGACGATATGTTGGGAAAATGCATTCGTGATAACTCTGAAAAGTGTATTCTTCAGAGAGAAACACGAAGGAAGCACGATTAGCGTTTCGTAGAGGAAACCAATACTATGTTTACCAGCGGCTGCGCCACTGGATCGCCCAGTTACACGAAGCCTGTTTTAAATACTAAGCCCAAGAGCCCGCGCTTACGCCGCGGCGGTGCTCGCCTGCGGCTCGCGAACTTGCACTTGTCTGGCATCGGTTGCACGTTCGGTCTCGGCGACGAGTCTTGGGGGACATCTCGTGCTTCATCAAGTGTGTGCACGTCGGGACACAGATAGATCGAATCTAGAGCGTTTTGCGAGCATTTTGAGCCCGCGTTTGTCCAAATCTGTGTTGTCTGAAGGGCGTGCAAAATCTAGACGATGAGTATGGGAATCGGGCAATTTGGCAGCAACGCGCTCGTGTTTTTGGGAATATCTCGGGTTTTAGAGTGTGCACGTCCGGATTAGAACAGAACGAACCTAGAGAATCTTGCGAGCCTTTTGAGTCCGAATTCGCTCAAATCGGTTCCGCCGGTCTAGTTGTATATAGCGGCAGCGGATCTCGCAAAACTCCCGCTGCGAAAACGCATTCGACCACCCACGTGGATCGCCTCTCTCGCTCGATTTCCGAAGCAAATTTCGGTTTGCTGTGGCTCGGAGTCGGGGGAGAACTCAAAAGTGACTAATTCAGAGTAGATTCTGCCGACGCTTCCTGCTGAATTTCCTTGATTACACGTTTAAGACCGTTGACGACCACAAATGCGCAAGATTCGCATGAATTTTAGATGTTTCCGCGTTTTCTGCGTTCAAATCATGTTTATTTTGGAATTTCGCCGGAAATTCCGTCGCGTGTATAATTTTCTAACGCATTTTCGTGTTTCTTCAGTTTCCGTAACTGAACCACAGCAAACCAAGCTCGTATTTCCAGGTTCCGGTGAAATGTCGATCCAAAAAGAGGACATCTTCGAAACACCCGACTACCCGGAAGAAGAGCCGGTGGAGCGCGAAGAAACCTTCGAGTCGGAGCACATCGAATCGATCCACGTAAACATGGATGCGGCCATGAAGAAATTCAAGGGAAGAATGATCAACGCGGACTGTGTGGGTAAGTCGCTTATCTCGTTTAAAGTGTTTATCTACTGTTGATCTCCAAGATTTCTCGGACAGCCTATGGAACCGACGCAGGAAGGGGTACGGATCGGGAAAATACGTCCTTGAAGTCGTGGGCAAGGAACATGCCGACAGGGAGCACGAAACCGTCGAACAAAAGTTCAACCGAATCCACTGCGAGCTAGGAGAGCTCGCAGAGATGGTGAAGGCAGAAAAGGTTGGCAAGGATTCGGACGGATGTTTCATCCGTCCACTTTTAGGAAGCCGGGAAACCCACTGTTCAAGAAGTGGACGTCAATGATTTGGGCCAGCTTTTGGAAGCCATCCAGAAGGAAAGGATTAGCGGAACTATACCGAGCGAGTCCATCTTGGAAAAACTGAGAAAGTACGTTTGGTGTTGAAAAGTTATATAATTTTGTGTCTATCCGCGTTCAGTGCCAAGCAAATCAAGGCTCCCGTTGCGACCAACGACGTTGATGTGAGTGAACTTTGGACCGAACGCTGTTTCTTGAATACCGATTTAGTTCTCGAATTTGGAAGCTAGGTTGAAGAGGATCGAAAAATTCGTTTCCGGTGGCCAACCGACGGCTGAGCGCGTCACTTTGACGCCGCTCTCGGAAACAGTCGAAGAACTCCGCCTGCGCATCGAAACCGTCAACCCAACCATCTTGGACGGGCTGGAGTCGAAGTTGAGTACGGTACTGGCTAAGTACCAGGCGGTACGTGGCAATGAATGAGATATTCTCAGTGATGGATCTCTAACGAGTTTAGACCGAAGAAAAACGGCAAGCGCGCCCCGAAGAAGCATTCGACGAGAAGGTGAACAACCTCTGCGAGATGATGACGAAATGGGATGGTATCTGCATGTCGCTGCCAGGAACGGTGAAGCGCCTCCATGCTTTGACCAACCTTCACGAGCAAGGTAAGAAGAAAATATCAAGTACATCCTGTATTAAAACGATTTTCCTGTTCAAGCTCGAGACTTTTCGGCAAACCTGCATTCGCTGATGAACACGAAGGATGAGCTGATGAAAAGGCTCGAGGGCGAAGAAGTGTCCGTTTTCGAACTGAAGAAGGAGGCCATCGACATGATCCGCACGCTGAACGAGCGAGTCAGTTCCGTTCAAACTGCCGTGGACTCTTTGAAATAACCGTTGTTAATTCGAGCTAAATTTATGCAGAAAATTATATGCTTGAGAAGGGTTTGAATATCTGCCATCTGCGTTCTTTGTGTGTCCAGATGTGTTTGATTTCTCTTCGCTGATCGTCGACATTAATATTCATTTTTCGTGCGCAAACAAAGATGAGGGAAATGTGGCCGTTGGGCGTCGACTGCTCCTTCGTGTTCCCCTCTGTTAGAAAACTGGCCTTCTTGGCTGATCTAAGGCCCACTCCTATTCTTGGGTAAACAAGCTGTTTGTCCTATGTTTATTTCTTTCATGTTACGAAGAGCGATCGTTCTGGGCGTCGTTCTTGTTTTGTCGTTCCTTTTGGTATCTGTTTCCACTAGGCGACGCTCCCAAATTTTGGAACTACTCGACAGTCAGAATAGAATCCGGCAAACGCCCCTGATCTTTGTAGGGGGCGTCCCTCGAAGTGGAACAACTCTGATGAGGGCTCTTCTGGACAGTCACCCTAACATACGATGGTTTGAGAAGTTCTGCCGATAATCACTTACCCCTTTCCTTTAGTGGCCATGAAACACGCGTAATACCGAACATTCTAGAAATAGCTCGGAACTGGGAATCAGGTTCATACCACAAAGATCTACTAGAAAAAGCTGGAGTAACACATGCGGTTTTGCGCGATGCTATCGGCGCCTTTGTCTTCGACATCATCGCCAAGCACGGCGACTTAGCCCCACGACTCTGCAACAAGGACCCACTCACTTTTGAACACCTACCGTACCTCCAGGAGATGTTCCCAAACGCGAAATACGTCCTCATGGTCCGCGACGGACGCGCGATCGTACATTCCATAATTTCGCGCAAAGTTCCTGTGGTGGGGTTCAACTGGAAGAAGCCAGACGAATGCCTCAAAGCTTGGAACCGCATGATAGAGAAGGTGTGTACGTGAGTTATAAACTCTTAACTGCAAATTCTTCCAGATGTACAGCGATTGTAAGCGGCTCGGACCGAGCGTTTGTCTTCCAGTGCGGTACGAAACGTTGATCTTACAACCCGAGAAGGAGTTGCAGCAGATCATGACTTTTCTGAACGAACCTTGGTCGGGGAATCTCCTGAAGCACGAAGAATTCATCGGATCCGAAGTTCAGCTGCATCCGTAAGCGTAGTAGGATTCCGACAACATCCAATTTCTTATTAAGGCTCGAATTCAGCACATCGCAGGTGAAGAATGCTCTAAATGACAAAGCTCTAAACCACTGGAAAGGCTGCTTTGCCCCAGAAATATTATCCCGAATGGATGATTTAGCACCGATGTTGAAGCAATTAGGTTGGCGGAACTGTGGTGCAGAACGTAACAGTCTATTATAGGTTATAACACTTCCACAGAAACTCCATTTTATGCGGATCTAAAAAGATTGTAATTTTTAATATGCATTTCGCCGAAATTCTTGTTTGAAAATATCTTTAACAGCCAATAAACTCGTGCAAAAACAAAAGGAAACAAACAGTCAACGAACGGTCCAACCTACTTCTTCTTCTTGGCGACTCGCTTTTCGATCTTCTCCAGCAGAACCTCAATCTGGGAATTCAGCTTCGGCTGGCCCTTCTTCGTCTTCTTCCGCAGCGCCTTGTTCATCTTCTTTTTGGTGGACATGTAGCTCTCGAGCGCCTTCTCGCGCTCCTCCTTTTGCTTCTTTCGCTCTTCAGCTTGCTGGCGGCGCTCTTCCTGGATTTTGTGATAAACAGCTTCGGCGCGTTTGTACGCGGAGTCCTTCTTGAACCACGGCTTGTTCTTCGTTTCCGTTTTCGGCTTAAAAGCGGCTCCCTTGGGCTTCATTGCGACTGATGTTTCTGAAACAGAAATCTAGCAAAATTAGATCGGAAACAAACTGCGATAATCACGTAGCAACGGCCCATAATTTGTCACGGACAAGAACAGCAAGTAATAATCCTCCATTCAAGCAGTTCCGCCAGTGAACCGGATTCCTGAAAGGCCGCGCCGCCAGCTGACGGCGCGACTTCGCGCTCGCGGCTCGAGCAAAAACAAAATTGCAAAATCGAGCTTTGGGCTCTTGCCACGATCGACTTGCAGTGGGGCTAGTGGATACTGTCACGATTCCTTTCCAAAATGAAGTAGTCCCTAGCCCGCGAATTTCCCGTTTCCTTCCCGCATCCTCAAATTGAAATCTTTCAGGGCGTCGCTCGACGAAACTGCCAGCCATGAAACACGCGGAGAAGGACGCAAAGCGCAAAAAGCGCCTGGAGAAGATGCAGGCTAACAAGAACAACAAGGCGCTGCGGATGAAGATTCTCCGGAAAACCGGAAGCAAGGCGAAGATTTTGTCGTGGAGAGATAGTAGTGGATCGATTTTGCATTCCTGAGGTTTATTACTGATTTTCAGAACATAACAAGAAGAAGGAGGTTCTCGAGAAGAAAGCGATCAAGAACCTCGAAGTGAGAGAGCAGGAGAAAGAAGCTGTCCTCGCCCCTCCAACGCTTAAGAAGCTCGGAACGCAAGGTTGGAAAGAGTGGAATTTGACTTATTTTGATCACAAGGTTTCAGATCGTAGGTACAAGCTGAGCATCGCCATTCCTGGTTCAATCCTGAACAATGCCCAAAGTCCTGAACTGCGGACGTACTTGGCTGGCCAGATCGCGAGAACGGCCGGTGTTTTCTGCGTCGATGAAGTCATTGTTTTCGACGAAACCGCGCGAATGTCCACTGTGTAAGGGGAACTGTGGATTCCAAGTGTAATTTTTAGGATTGTAGACAAGTTGAATCGTACTTTACTCGAAGTTGGACTGGCCAAGAAAAGGTCAACGAAACCAACGTGGAGTGCAACTTGCACCTCGCCCGTATTTTGGAATATCTTGAGTGTCCCCAGTATCTCAGAAAACAGCTGTTTCCTCTGCACCCTGCGCTACGATATTCCGGTGAGAGGCTTTTCTGGATTGCTCAAGTTTATTAAGAAGGTGTTCTAAATTGTGTTCTAATTATTCAGGTGTTCTAAACCCTCTGGACTCTATGAATCACCTCCGAGCTACCGACATGTCCATCCCCTTCAGAGAAGGTATTGTCTTGGACAAGCCGGTCAAGATTGGCCGCGGTCCGTTCTGCGACGTGGGCCTCGAGAAGGATCTGCAAATCGATCGCGAAGTTTTGCTACCACCCGGCACTCGCGTGACCGTGAAGGTGACCCACACCGACTCCGGTGAGCAGTTAAGAAAGCTTACCATTTTACTATTATTACCTGCATTCAGACAAGAAGAACTTCCGAGGATCGCTAGTGAGCGCTAAGTCGATCCGCGAGAAGGAGGGCGTTTATTGGGGCTACACGGTCCGCCTGGCGAAAAGCCTCACGGAGGTCCTCGAAGGCGACTACGACGCTATCATCGGAACGTCGGAACGTGGTCAACCGATCACTGAGCTAGACGTGCCTGTGTCTGAATACAAGTAAGAGACAGTTGTCTGGACACGTCCTAATCATGTTCATTTTCAGCCGCATTCTCGTCGTTTTCGGTGGTTTGGACGGTTTGGAATCCGCCGTGGACGCCGACGAGCAGATCTACGCGACCGACCCCGCAAAGGTTTTTAAGTATTATGTTAACGCAGTGAGCGACCAGGGCTCTCGGACGATCCGCACGGAGGAGGCTGTTATGATAACCCTATCTGCTTTGAAGATGAAGCTCGATAAGCAATTTAAGTGATAGATCGGATTCCACCGTTGTTTTGTTACGTTTTGTTGTTGATTTTGATTGTTATGAACTTTTCCTTCCT
Organism: Steinernema carpocapsae; assembly: GCA_000757645.3. Classification (NCBI taxonomy): domain Eukaryota; kingdom Metazoa; phylum Nematoda; class Chromadorea; order Rhabditida; family Steinernematidae; genus Steinernema; species Steinernema carpocapsae. Next base: position 6,013,304 of record AZBU02000005.1, read on the forward strand.
ACCATTTCATGTCCCTTGGCTAAGCGTTAACATAACCTGCTTGTTTACCTGACACGCTTGGGTGGTTGCGGATTTTACTAATATTTGCCTTGCTTGTAGGGGACTGGCCGTCATGGTGCCGATTAGTGGCCAACTTCGATTCGCATCCGCACTCTTTCTTTCTTCGACGCTTCGTAGTAGAGGTTCCCTAAATGTTGTGAGGCGCAACTTGAACACTGTGAGTCGTCTTCTGTCTATGTTTTGAGTCATTATTTCTGCGATGCGACCGCATTGTGCGGTCGTACTGCTGTTCACACTAACCTCCCTTTCACTAATCACTAACTTGGTAAACGCTCTTCTTCTTCTTCTTGCTTATCGAGGGCTTGTTTAGTCCGCGAGCACTGGGAACGCAGCAAAGCCCGAAGCCGCACAGAAACGCAGCCTCTTCTCCAAGCTCAAGTGGATCGCTCCGGCTGCCCTGGCCGTAGGAGGCGTAGGTTATGTCCTCTACGCGCTTTCTCCCGACAGGCGCGAGCTGAACGATCGAAAACACTATTATTCCGATTGGAAGGTTTGTTTCCCCTGTTGTTGTTGTATTTATCGATTCAATTTAGATTCGCCTGTACTTTTCACTACCCTAAATGCGTTGTCACGGTTTGCAGGGGTGATTGCAAACGCAGAAATACCTGTTTTCTTTCGCTCTCCTCTGCTAGGCCTTTTCGCCCGGACATATGATTGCCGCATGGATGAAGCTCTGGAGCCGTCCTTCGAGAGCTACCCGTCGTTCTCCGCGTTCTTCAACCGCCGATTGCGCGACGACGCTCGTCCCATCAGCACCGCCGAAATCGTTTCGCCAGCCGATGGCATTGTGCTTCATTACGGGCCGGTCGAAGAGGGACGCATAGAATACGTCAAAGGTCACGACTACGATGTCAAGGAGTTCCTCGGCCCCGACGCGCATTTGGAACAGAAGGTGCGAATTTTCATGCTTTTCGCTTTTTAATTGTCCGTTTAAGAGAGGACAAACCCAGCTCTATCAGATGGTGATCTACCTGGCTCCCGGAAATTACCATGGATTCCACTCACCTACTAACTGGACGGCATCGCAGCAGATCCACCATCCCGGGCTTCTTCTCTCCGTAAAGCCCTCCGTTCTTGACCAAATTCCACATCTGTTTTGCCTCAACGAACGCGTCGTTCTCAACGGTCGCTGGAAGCACGGATTCTTTTCCATGAGCGCTGTAGCGGCCACGAACGTCGGCGACATTTCGATTGAAGCGGTTTGATTTCATTCCTCTTTTGCGTTTATCAATTTGCCTGTTTTAGGATCCGACGCTGAAGACGAACGTGAAGCGAAGGCTTAGGAACGCTGCCGCTGATGGAGTGAAGTGGAGCACGTTCTCGATGAACCACTCCTACACTCCTGGTCAGCGAGTTGGCGATTTTAGGCTAGGATCGACCATTGTTCTGGTATGTGCACCGTGGAAATGCTGTTTGTTACACTTGACATGGGTATTATCAGAGCCACAGATGGAAAATATTACTCTGCTGGTTTAAGCTGAACCCAAAATTATAAACAAATAACCAACATTTGGGATTTTGCATCCATGAGATTCCACAATCGCGTTGTTTGAACATTCATATACAGTTGGCGTTTCAAACCACTCCCTTGTCTTTTAATCTGTACTTAATACGTTATTTTCAGGTCTTCGAAGCTCCTAGGTCAGTGCGTTTCGCGGTGCAAGCGGGTGACTCGCTGAGATATGGACAAAGCCTGGTCATTGATGGTGTTTAGGTATGTGCAGTAAATGCTTATGTTTCCGATGTACAGGTTCTATCAATTTGTTTTACTCTGATCGTTGTTGCCCACATTGTTACATCGTCGCTGTTATCAGTTGCTGTCTTTCGGGGCGAATAAATTTTTATCACTTGGTAGATTTGTTCGACTGGCTCTGTCATCGCTCCTAAATTTGACTCACGTGATGGAAGACAACAGCGAAGTTTGTCCTTTGGACAGCATCGAGTTGGTCCTCGAGAACAAACGACTGGGGACGAACCACTTTGTTCTGATTTCCGTCAGAGATCTGCACCGCATCCATGATCTGACAAAGGTGGTTATGTCCAACGGCGAGTCTTTCTATTTGCTGGAAGGTTGTTGCTGGATTGCTTTAATCGTTTAATTTCGAGAACTTTAGATTGTCGGCGCATTTGGAATGTGATCTCCCAAATTCGACTACCCAGGAAGGACGCCCTCTTCTTGGAAGAATATGTCGATCTGCTTGTGGACGTCGCTGGCTACCTCGGATCGAATCTGAGCCGAAACTGCGAAAGGTTTGTGGGGCATCTAAAGATTGAATGCAAACGTCTTTTCAGAAAAAATCTGCTGCTTTGGGTTTGGGAGGCACTGGAGCAGATTGTCGAACGAGTGTTGCGCTTCGGAACCCGCATTTGGGTTATCGGTAACGAGCCCACCTTCCTCAGGATCATCTTCTCCTTGGCGACTCTCTACTCGCTGTACAAGGAAGTTGCCTCCGAGGTTAACCCTTATATACCCTGACTAACGTTAACCCAAGTCTCTTTTAGGATGTTATCAAGAAATGTTACGACCTTTCGTGCAAAGCTATGCTGATCGGCCAAATGTCGCTAACAGATTCTGAGTGGAAGGAATCGAGCGAGTACTGCGACAAAGTGGAGAATATTTTTTTCTCGAGGTTGTTTGGTGATTTACGTTCTAATATCCAGATGCTAGCGTTTTAGAAAGCGTCAGGAGCCCGAACAACCATTGCAGTTGCAGGAGGTGGAAACCGAAGTGGACGAATTCGACGATTTGTACCACCACCACGAAGGCGACGATCTTTACAGTACTTCAGAGTCATGATGAATCCGATAAATTCGGTGTTCTTTAGAAGTGTCAGATCCGTTCGAAGAAGAGATGTATCTGGAGGCCTTGGTGAGGGAAACGATCCAGCAATCCATCCAATCCATCGCTAAAGATTTCGCTGAAACTTTGAGTTTGAATGTGGTAACTGGTGCGTTGAAAATGGGACACCACGCGACCCTCGACCATTTCTACGATTACATGTCCTCGGAAGACGACGACGAGAGTTCGTTCGACGATTTTTACGAAGAAACCGCCGAGAATTACGACCATTTGTATGACGACCAGCCGTCCGAGATGCCCTTTGATGCGGAGGGTGCGCAAGAAGGTGCAGCCGGTATCTCTAGCGTCGCTCCACACACGCTTTACGATGCGAAGACCGAATTCGAGCAGAGGTTCGCGAGCAAAGTCCGAGGCGGAACGTCCGCGGATATCCCCGTCATAGTCGCGAAACCACAGAACTTCGTTAACGAGTTCAGGCGGCAGCCACTTTTCAACTTCCACGCCATTTTGAAGGAAAGAAGCCGACCCAACTTTGGCATGCCCATCAGCCTTTCCGATAAGAAGGTTCCTGTTGTCCGAGTGGACTCTGTTGAGAAGAAGTCCGATTGAAAAAGAATTCGAACATTAATTCATCTTGTGTTTCTTATTAATCAAATGAGTTGCAATAGATTTATTTAGAATTAACACTGAAACGCTGTTCATAAACGATTTTTGTTTAAAACAAGGAAATATACACTTAAAATGACATATATACAGATGGAGCTCGCAGTTAACTGCGATAAATTAGAGTGAAAGGACAGAAAAATGCAGCAAATGTACCCCGACGGACGGTTTACTTGAACAGCTTCCAGAGATCCTCGACAGGTCGCAGGCAAACGATGATGAGGGTCACGTTATCCGTGGAACCCTTGTCGACGGCGCTTTCGCAGATATCTTCGGCCATCCTGGGGAAATCTACAAGAATTCACAATACAAGTGGCAGCTGAATTCCAATCGTACCCTTGGACGGGTGCTTCCTGACGAAGTTCTCGATGAGCTTGTAGATTTCAGATTCCGTGAGGTACTCCCACACACCGTCACAGGCCAGGAGCAACAGATACTCTTCGCCGTCGAGCTTGATGCTCGTGCTATCGGGCTCCTGGGAGATGCTTGGTCGACCTTGAACATCGCCTGGAAACGGATCTTTCAATTTTAAAAGGGGATGAGAAACAAACCCAATGAGCGCGTGATGTTGAGGACACCGGACACGCGCAGTTCGCCCTGAATCGTTACGATGAGTCCACCCATTTCCGTTATCCGCTTGTATTCGTTCTGAAATCACTTGTTGAGCCGCAGAATGAGAACTGAATTCACCTCGTTGGTCGGAACGTGATTCACGGAGATGGTTCTGATCTCCTCGTTCTTGAGCAACCCGATCGAAGAATCTCCCAGCCACGCACAATTCAGAGTATTGTCGTGGATGTATGTGCACACCGCAGTAGCCCCACTCCTAATTTTCTAAATGTAGACCTAAGAAAAATCCCTCCTTGTCCATAAATTACCTCCTTCTCGCTCCTAATCATGAACCGCTCGTCGTACACCTTGAACGTTTCTTTGAGCAGATCTTCGGATTTTGGCGGATTCGGCCCCGTGATAAGGTCGATAAGGCACCGGTAGAAATGAGCGCACGCGTGGTGGGCGCAATCTTGACCTCCGTGGCCGTCGAACACAGCAAAGAAGGCGTCGTTCTCGAATTTCTGTATGTCGACCAATTACACATTGCCAGGACATCCACTACTATTACCTCGGTTGTGTTGGTTTCCACTGCGCTGAGAGTCGGAAGCACCACATGCCGATCCTCCATCTTCTGGCGGTGGTTCCTTGCGTAAGCCAGAGAGTAAGGGTACCTGTCCCAAGCGGAGGACTTTTCTGAAAAATTCAAGAATGAAAAACAGTCGCAGCAACTCCTCTTCTTACTCGGCATATCTCGCTTGCCTTCAAACATCTCCATCATGTACTCGGTGAGCTTGAGGATAATGTTCCTGATCCAGGTCCCTCCTTCGACGGTTTCGTAAACCTCAGGGTCAAACTTGATCGGTTCGAGTCGCAGCTCTTCCTTGAACTCCTCGACGAAGTTGTTCACGCATTTGTAGGCGAACCACAAAGGAAGATCTCTTTAAAGCAGCACATTAAGAAAATTTATTAATCAAGGGCTTACTTATTGACGAGGAATTCCAGAGCCGACTGGAACGCGTCCCCGCGAGCGTCATGCAGGGGGCCGCGGGACGCAGCGTTTCGCGTTCTTACGCATGGCGCGCCAGGTGACGTAGTGAGCGCCTTAGGGGAGAAGTACGCATTCAGGCTGCGTTTAATCGACTGTTCTTCCAGTGTGAGTCCCACGGGTTCTTGAGGGGCTTCATGGTCGTTCTGGGGCTTGGCTCCCTCGCACGAAACGTTCGTCGACAACATTTTGTTACCTGAAACAAACACGAGATATAATAAACAAGTAAACAAACGGGAGCAAGATGTTAAATCTCGTCGCTGCGAATCTCGCATTATTACGGTCAATAGTGGACATAACGGAGACTTGGCGCAAACAATCAATACGACCACACCTGTAATGATCGCCTCCTTGCACTTACGCAGATAGGGGCACACGACACCCTTAGCACACAAAAACATAAAGTACCGTAAATGAACTTTGAGGGGAGCGAGCAGCAAACGCCAGCGAAGAGTTGCTTCGAAAACGTTTTTTAGAAACGGGACTCTGCAACTCAAAGAGCTGAGAAAACGTGAATTTCGATGCAGAACATGAGAGAAGGCAGCTGGCACTTGAGGAATTTCAGCGCGAACGGAGCACCAGAGAGTTGAAGAGAGCGCTCCACACATAAGGTATGTAAATGCAAAAGCCGCAGCAACGTCTTCATCGGCTTCCTTTCCGAAAATAGCAGAGATTGCGACATCGGTCGCTTGCCGACTGACGACCCAATTATTAGTCGTTTAGGACGCGCGCGTGGGATCTCGGGAAAATCCTTCAGCGGAAGGCGATCGCCTCATTCAAAGGAGCAGCAGCCGCCTAATTGAGCGGCAGAGGGAACTGTACGCCCTCTCGCTCGCTCGCTTTGCTCCGCTTGCTCTCCACGGCAAATGCCTAAACGCTCACAGGGCGACGCAGGTCTTGGAAGGAATTCGATCTTTCCAATTCTTTTCTTTAGAAGCGGCCGTCAGCTGTGAACTGTTGCCATTCTCCGGCGCCTCGAAAGCGTAATTTCTTCAAATTGGACGCTCTGAGCGAGAAAAAGAATGGAGGGCGCAGGAACTGGAATTTAAATTCGCTTCCATCAAGACGGTGCGAGAACAGCCCAGAATATTAGTTCGTTTTGGGTCAAAGAACCGGGTTTACTAATAAAAGCAAATGAAGGCGCCTTGATAGACGTGAGATGAGACCTCGGGAAAGAAGAGTCCGGGAATGGAACTTTCTGTGGAATACGGTATACTTCAGACAGTCTGAGTTAAAGTCTCGATGGAAAATCTCAGATTTCCCATTTTGAGCGGATTTTGAAAACCGCGTCGGTCGGAGCAAAACCGGAATGGATTTAAATGAATCCAAGGAATCACCACCCTTGAACGTGTACCTAGTTCTAATTGGACTCATTGTGGGCCAAGTGATTGCGTAAGCCTTTATGATTTCGATCGCCACTTAAGCGTTTCATTTAGAATAATCGTGTGGACCGCGCTTGGATTCACCCTCCGACTTCGCCTCTACAGCAACGATTTCAACTACGAAGTAGCCTCAAAGTCGGAATCCCGAGCGAATGTTCCAAAACCCAGTGACAAACAATGTTGATGTCCGAAAAGCAACATTTATATAAAATGAATAAATTACTTTTATGAAAACACCAATTCTACGGTGGACTTTATTACGGTAATAATTACAAATTTACGAAATATTGGCTTGAAATCAAAACGTATTTACAGGAAGGCGTATCATGCAGACGACTGGTGCTGCTCGGCAAGGATCGGCACAATCAGGTGCTCTTGTGACATCAGATTGTACTTCATCACGAAGGAAGTGAATCGACGGCACAAGTTGGTATCGGTCTACAAGGATTACCATCACCAATGTACTGGGAGCCAAGAAAATAACCTCAAAATTATCGAAAAGTTGCCGATGGTGGAAGTACGCATGGGAGAAGATGCGATAAACACGCCTGCACACGGATCCGATTTTTGCGATCGAGGATTCTTTGATGCTCACGCGGCTGGGGAAGTAGCGGTTGTTGTTCAGCAGAGAAGCGGCGCCATCCAGGGTGTGTCTGGTGTAGTCGATGGCCGAACACTCCTTGGGGTTTTTGTGGGCAGCACACAGAAATATCCACTGCTCCGTCGCGGTCATTTGGTTGCAGGTGTCCGGCCGACATTCCTCCTAAACGATCATACTACGCAAAATGTGGACAAGAAATGATAAATTTTAGCAACTAATACACAGAAAACCCGACTCACCTGCAAGAGTACGGCCAGCCCGTTGAGTTGCATACAGAACTGCCTGAGATGCTCGTACTTCCACACTCCCTCTTCCAGCCCACTTGGGCAATTCAAAATCGAGTCGATATCCGAGCTGTCGTTCCGGATGGTCTGCTGGATCCACTGTTGCACGTTCAAAGTGCTGTCCATCTCATCGAAAGCCATATCGATCCACTTGCACCACTCCTTAAACTCAAAAATGAAAGTCAGAGTAGCAATCGGTCAAACCTCTCGTTTGCCGCCTGGATCGTTACGGCGGTGGGAAATCTGTGGAGCCGGTTGAGCTTCTGTGTGACTCATTGAATCTGAAACAAAGAACAAACGACGTTTAGCGGAATATGCTCTCGCTGGCCGGCCATCACTTTCCAACGAGGGTTGGACCGCGACGGAGCTTTCCAACGAGGGTTGGAAAGTGATGGCCGGCCAGCGAGAGCATAACACATTACAACTTAAGCACAGTGAAAAGAGGAGTCGACCGCAAGCGCTTCCGCGTGAGACCAGCGATTCGTCCGCCATCCATCATGTGTGGGTTTCGCGGATCATCGGACCTTTACGTGATGTGACCGGATTATGGAAAACTTTAAAAAACTCGCGTATTAAAATGTTTATTGAGAAATTAGAGGTGTGATACTTCTTATCCTCCTGAAAGCGGAGGGATTACGGCTAGTTCACTCGTTGGCCTCAAGTGGATTTCCAAATCGTCGTGGGTTAGATAGTTCTGTTCCACCGCTAACATGCAAGACGACTTGATCGGAGCGAGCCCTTCGATGGACTAAAGGAGCCAGCGCGAACTATTAAGTATGCATAATAAGAAACGAACCTCAAAAATTGTCTTCTTCAAGTCCGAATAAGAAATCACAGAGTCCAAAGTTACGGTCGCTTGATCAGAGCCCGCAAGTTCCTTTGCTTTTCCGAACAACAAAACCGTAACTTCGATACGTTCTGCGGCCATCGTCCTACAACAAATAAAAGATAAACAAGACTTGAAATTTAAACCTAAATTGAGTGGAGCGGAGCAACCCCTCATCTCCTTCAATTATGAACCGACGTTTTAACGCCTGCAGATACAACAACTGAATAGACGAGAAATCTTGAAATGAGTTTTAATGAGAAAGAATTCAGACTAGGTGAGGTATCTATAACAACTGGCAGTGTGAGAGAACAACGACCGGTGGCTTAAAAATCACTTGGAAAACCCTTATTCGAACTGCTGCCTCGCTCCATCTTCCTCAATCGGTTGCGCTCCGACTTCGACTTCGCCTCGTGCTTCATGTGTTTTTCTTTGATATATTGGTTGTGTTTCTCCTTCTGCTTCGATGGAGTGTGGACGGCGTCCTGCTTGACCGGTTTCACCAAGGGCGACTTTGCTTCACTGTTGATCTTCACGGTTTGCTCTTCGGGGCTGACACTCGTACTCGGCTTCTTCTTTGCAGGCCTCGTATATTTTCTTCTATTGTCCGCTCGGGAAATCAAATGCACGCGATCTTCAGGAAGACGGCAGGAATCCAGGAACGCCTGATATAAAGAACTGAATAAAATATGGATATAACCGCAACCAACCTGAACGTCTTGGAAAGTCGACGTTCCTTTGGCCTGCAGTTCCCCCATTCTTTGCCTGGTTTGGCACATCGTGTCCATGATGTATCGCCCCACGTTTCGATTGACGGCGGACGAGAGGTTGTGGTGCAACTTGAACGGATCCTCGATGCAGAACGGACGGTCGAACCAGTTTTTTTCGACCTTAGTGAGATTCTCAGAGCGCCTGATCTGGACGACGTTTGAACTCCAGTCGAAACGAGTGAAATAGTCGAGGAAGCCCACGAACAAATCGGCAAGTGACGACTCATTGGGGTAAGCAAATCCACCCTGAACAATGGAATGTGGTTGTCGGTTTTTAAAACTTACGATAAAGGGAGCCGATCGGCAGAATCTCGTGTCATAGCCTTCCACCAACAATTCCTGTGGGCATGTAGATTCGTTTCCTTCCAGCTGAAAATAACGGATTATTCTTGCTACCCGGCTTCCATCGCACTTCTTGAAGATTCGGAAGCACTGGAAGTTCCGTGCGCTGTAGATAGTGCAACAACATGATAACCAACGCGTATGAGGACAAGGAGCCCTGTGACGGATTGTTGAATGAACAGGTTTTGGCCCACATCTGAATTTATGCATCAAAACCGGAAATGAAACGAAACTAACTCATACCTTGATAAGAACGCCGAGAGGTGCGATACGTTTGTCATAATCGCAGTAGAACTTTAGAAGATCCGAATTTTGAATTCCGAGACAATTATAGATACTTATGCTGAAATGCCATTTATGTAAAGAACTTCCTAACCCATCGGAACTTACTCTCCATCAATACCCGTAGGAACGTGCCTGAACTTGATAATAGGGACCTTCGCATGGGCGACCACTTGAACGTCAGCGTATTCAGAGGAATCCAGATTCTTCGATATTTGTGTAATCAAAGTGATAACGTTACAGTTCTGAACAGGAACAGTTTTTAAAATTCTTTGCAAACGGTTCCGGCTCACCGTATCAAGCGACGGATGGTCGGCGAAACGGAGGCACAAATCTATGTCAGAGCCAGTCGTACCGAATCCAGTACAAATTGAGCCGAAGATTGAAAGATACGCATTTGGATGGGACCTCTGGATATCTGCCTCCAAAGCATCCTTCAGCATGTACATCTTCTTCACTTCACCTTCTTTGAGCCTGGAAACAGTTCTCGTATGAAAGAGAAATACAAGTTTTCGCTGTACCTTTTGGAGGCGAACGCCGTCTCGGTGAGTTCGCTAAAGAAATCCTTCTGCGGAGAGCTCATATTCACGCTGAGGGAGGTATCCCAATTCGTCCAATTCGGACATCCTTCTTCGGTGTGTTCAACGCTCTGACAAATCGAGCAGCTCAACGACAAGTTCTGAAATGTTTTCGTAAAATGGGAGAAACTGGCTTCGAAACCTTGTAAATAAAATTTTTCGCGTCCAATGTGTATTCAAAGTCTTTTGCAGAAGATGTGGATATGAAGTCTTCGCCTTTTTCAAAGAACAAAAGATGAAACACGTAGTCGTGCAATCCAACCTAAAAGGGAAAATTCTCAAAAACAACAATAACAAAAGCTGACCACTTGAACGGCCCCTCGTTGCATCCACTCCTCGTACTTCTTCGGATCATTGAAAAGGTCCAAAGATCGCAAACGGTCGTCAAAACGTCCTCCGTTCTGGTTGGAAAAGGAAGAAATGAATTTGCGAGAGTAAACCCGGCCTTCGGGATCATGCAAGTCAACATCAAAAATGATCGAAGACGCTTGGTTCTTCGTGAAGCCGTTCTCTGCCTCCGGCTCTAACTCAGTAACAGATCCATTCTAAAATGATAAGCTGTAGAAACATGCTGAAAATGTAAGACCGTACCTGCATCTCATCACTGGAATTCGAATTCGGCTCTTCGTCACGCATCGTTGGAGAGTCCCCGGAAGTTTCCTTCGTTCGCTTCAACTCTCTGCGAGCCATCTTCCCCTTTTTCCTCCGCAGCAAACTCAAGACTCGAAACTCGTCTTGTGTATGAAGTGTCACGTCAAAGCCTCTCTTCCCGTTTCTGAACCGAGGTGTACCAAAGTAAACAAAGGACATGGTGATTGCGTTTACAACGTATACGTAGATGTCCTTATTCATGTTGTAGATATTTCTATTCCAATAAGGATCTGAAATCAAATTTTCAAGCGATTAATTGACTAGATTCGGAAATTACCTTTGATGACAATGAACTTGCGCCTCCACTCAAGCGAATCGCGAGAAAGTTGGGCACTTTGAGTCACCTGAACCGCGGAAAGCTCATCGAACTCGGTAGCGTAGAACCGAAGAAAGTCAAGGAACAAGCTTCCAATGTTTCCGGACTCCGAAAAATCTGACAACTTCTCCCCCTGTAACATCTGATTAGCATTGAAGGCTGGAAAATCCTTACGATCACATCCAGGTTGTTCTGGTAGGGTTGTTGTTGCATCTCGGGCCAGTTATCAAAAGGAGTGTTGTTCCGGCCTTCCAAGCACATCTGCAAGAAAACAATTAATGGAAGTAAATTAATATAGGCTCACCCCCTGAAGCACAGGTACCAACTTCCGTTGCTGAAGAAAATGGACCACCATAAGATGAACCACATTCTTCATCACGCCGATTCCACCGCTGTTGACCACCTTACTGACCTGAAAATCCGCTGATAACTCAAAGTCACGTTCAACGTAAAACAAACCTCAGCCCACTTGCGCACGATTCGAGCCAACGCAAGAAACTCGGGTTTGATCGAAAAATACAGCGCTATAAGATGATCCGTGAGGACCGCTAATCTATCGTTGACCGAAACTCGGACAGTCCTAACAGTTCCGCCCCGTGAGTACTCAAATTCCAGGAATGGAGTATATTTGTGGGTGACGATGCGACAGGTCCTGATCGTTCTAAGTTCTTCAGCGCGTTCCGCCAGAAACTGCAGCAAATCGTGCGCCGGAACCACTTTGGGAGCAACAATTGTCAGATTTATGTCGCTTTCTACACCAACGCATTTCGTCAGATGCGATCCGTGGAGAAACACCTGACACTCTTGAATAAGAAGATTAGAAAAGAAAATTATAACAATCAAAAGTTACCTTTGAACTTCCTTTGAAGGATTGTTTCCAAGCTGGAAATCAAAGAGCCAGCATGCACCTTTCCATAAGCTTCATCGAATGAACCGCAATCTTTGAATAAGCGAACGATAGCTTCGGCGTGTTTCTTACTAGGGCTCGGGATCGAGCGCAGCTGGTGCCGAGATTTGTCAACCTAATTCATGTTTTTATCTAAACTCAATAAGATGAAATACCTTGCTGTGAACCTGATGTTCGTAGAAATGAACAGCATGATTCACACCACTGGGAACAGTGTTGATGTGCAGATCGCATTTGGTGCAATAGAAGATCGCCCGCGGGAATTTCTTGCTCTCCACAGGCGTGAAACCACAGCTCCGAAAGATCTCTTCGGTTCCTGCGTCTGCTGGACGACGTTCTAAAATCGATCGCATCGATAATCACTTTCATAGAGAACAAGCACCTTCATAGCCTTCGATCACAATGCGTTTGAGAACATCAAAGCTTTCCTTCATCGCAGCCATTAGCGCTTTCTTGTTGACTTTTGTTCCGGAAAGCAAGCGTGCGTCATTGTATTCTGATGCAGATGATATTAGCTGGACTTCGAGCTGAATGCAGGACAGGACGGGCTGCTTCGTGAGCTGTACGTTGAGCTCAATTTTGTCCGTTTTTTTGAACATCTTCTTGTCTTCATCCTTCCAGGGTGCTTCAATTTTCACGCGTTCGCTGAGATCGCCTAGATCTGCTTCTTGCACTAAAAGCTTCAGCCGAGGTGAGAGTACGTCGATGGCCTTCAGCAAACGGTCCTTCAGCAACTTCGAAACGACAAAATCCCCCGGTTTTGGCATTTTCGAGCTGGAATGCATGGATATTGAGCAAAATGGAAAGTGGAAAGATACATATAGGAACGATAACCCAACACGGAAAAAATAAACTCCAATCCACAATTCTCGAAATTATCCCAAGCAAACATAATAATACACATGTACATGACAACAACGCGGTAAACAACGTCATTACAGGTTCGATCCGTAGATTTCCTTTCTAATCCTTTCTAAAATTTCTGCCACCTTGAGCGATTCTTCGTGCGTCATTTCCGAACATTCTATATTGCCTGAACAAACTTCGTTACACCGTTACACCAGTATAAATTGATCAGTTCTACCTTCGGCACGAGCTCGACGAACTCCTTCCGCTTCGTAAACCAAACCGTGCGTGAAACCGAAGTGAAACGAAGCTGAAAAACCAAAGCACATGCCACCGAAGCCGAGAAAAGGACGCACCTGGATCAGCGTTAGTGCTGGGAGGATGCTTCACATGCTTCACGACTTCTTTCGCAAACGGTTGCTGAGGCAGAACCGTAAGTATGTACTCGCTCGGACAGAAAAACAGTTGGGGGATCTAAAAATATGGCCAAGTTGCACTAAGAAGCGAATGCTATTTAACTCACGTCAATGCGCCCCTTTGTTCCGCAAATCTGCGCCCTCGACGTCAAACTGGCGCTTCCGGAATACAAGAGCTGGGCCATGCGATTTCCCTCAAGGGTAATCGTAATACAGGCGCTGTCGTCCAGATTGTCAGCTCCGCTCGTCCACCCACTGACAGTGATGTTCTCTATCGGAGCGTCCACCCCAAACACGAGAACAAAGAATTGGATCAAGTAGCATCCGATGTCAAGGGCCATTCCACCGCCGAATTCCTTTTTCGACAAGCGTTCGGTGGAATGCTGCAAAACTTGGTATAGCAACACGTTCACTGAGCTGCAGTTACCATGATTGGAAAGCCCATGTCGGCCTGAATGATCTTCACTTCGCCAATTTTACCGGCTTCAAGGATTTCACGGATGTCCTTGTATACCTGAAGTAAGATTTGATCGCGATGATGATTTTAACATTGAACTTACAGGGAAAAATCGACTCCAAAATCCTTCTTGTAAAAACAACGATTTTGATTTGGCCGTTTCTATCATAGTTCTCACCTACGGATTGACGATCATCAAAAATTGATAACCCTCCATCCCACCTGCTCCAAATTGACTCCCATCGGTTTTTCACAGAGAACGGCCTTCCCAGCTTCGAAGGCCCTCATGACCAAATCGAAATGGAGGTGGTTTCGGGTTCCCACGTACACGACATCGACGCGCTCGTCGTCAATGAGGCTGTCGTGGTCTGCATACTGCTTCACTTCCAGGAGATTGTGCTTCTGCGCAAATTCAACCACGCGATTTCTATCGCGCCCGGCTACTGCAACAACCTGTAATAAAGTGGAAGCTGATATTAAGAAATGAGATGCTTCGTACTCACCTTGTGTTCGTTTGGATCGAGCAATTTCAGGGCTTCGATGAAGTCTCCGGAGATCTTCCCGCACCCAAGAACACCCAGCGAATGAGCATCAGAACTATTTGCCTAAAAATGAAAACTTAATTGACAAGCGCCAAAGAAAGTAGCAAGAAACGATAAGGACGTCGAATTTTTGCGTGCAGCCACGGCTACGTTACAACAAACTAAACCAAACGCTTCCCGCGTGAAAAAGAATACCTTTTTAGACAGCGCGCGCAGTAGCGATCTCCAAAAATGCAAAATTTGTCGACCCGATCCGCCCAATTTCAGAAGCGATGGCAGCGGTTCCTATGGCGAACAGTGAAAGTCACACGTTCAAACGGAGTTCAGAACGGAAGGCCGTGGAACCATTTATTATTGTACCCTTACAACGCAATTTAAACAATTATCGGCCAAAAAACTGAAATATTTCTTGCCCGGCCCTCAAATGGCTTCACTTTCTTCTCGAACAAAGAAACTGGACCATTTCGCGATCCCGACGCTACACTATTTATCGTTTTTGTTGTTGGTCGTTGTGAAATTTCTCTTGTTTTCCTTGGATGTTGGCCTCGATATCATGCTCCACAGCAACAAAATGGGAATCTGCGCCCGCAAGCGACCCTCCTCGACTCGCACTTACCACAAGGAGTCGCCGTCCGTCGGTCACGGCGAAATACGGTAGAGCAGGAGGATCCGCGCGGGATGCACTCTGGTCAAACTCATCTCAATTGCAATCAAATTTTTGAATTTTTGGTGAGTTTCGCGTCTTAAAATCGACGAATTTTGAAGTCAAATGGTCTCATTTCTTGATCTATCGCTTATCTTGGCCTTTTTCAGAGTTCCCAAATGTATTTTGCTGTGAAAACCGTCTCTGTGCACTCGCAATTGCCTCAGAAAAAGTCGGGAATACTCGTGGAATAGGCCTTCTTTGGACGTCCAGAATGAAGCTGCTGTGCAGAGTGCTGTTACCATCGCGAGCCCTCGCACCATCGCTCGATAATCGTTCTTACCAACGTTCGATGAAGCGAGATTGTCGGACACATGAGGCGGTACCAGGACATTTGCGTCCCGGACAATTGCGTCCCGCGAAACCAGACATTTGCTTCCCGGACATTTGCGTCCCAGACACCATCCCAGACACAAACCAGACGTGCGGCCAGCCGAATCTCGCGCGTTTTGTCGCATTTTCAAAGCGTTCCGAGCAGACGTCAGCAAAGCATGACTCTATAGATGTACAGAAGGAAAAACCGAGAGGATAGAGGATTGAACTGATTTTTTCAAGATCGCTCATAAAAGAAATAGGAACTTGATTGGCGAGAGGCGATTTTGCTTGGCAAGATTTTGCGGAAAAGACGGAGATAAGTTTGAGCGCTGCGATTCTGAGTGAAAGCAAATGCATAAGGAATGAAATAATGGTCAACAAGGACGCCAACAGTATAGAGTTGCATAAGATTGCGCGGGACCAAAGTGAAATGTCTATCGGCAGACCAGTTAGGATGTGAGCGTAGACGAGAGACCCCAGAATCAGAGAGAAATAGGAATACAATCGGCAGATCGGGATGATCGAAGCGGGAATCCCAGGCAAAAAAAGACCCCATTCAATTTCGTTTTTGTGAAGCCTCCGGACAGCACAATATCCTTAACACTGCAGCTGTCGACGTCCTTACGACCAGGAAGCTCGCGGCAGCGGCGCACCAAACGATAAAATGTGTCGTACATATTATATCCGTCATCCCTGAAAACCCGAGTCGCGTGTTCCTCCAGGGCGCCCTCCACGACGTGTTTCGCCCGTCTGTCCCGCTGCGCAATGGCATTGGTCTTGAGGGTCGTACGAACGGCTCGCTTCTGCAAGCAGTTACTCACGCCCACGTAAAGGCCTCCCAATGGTTCGAGACGCATGCGACAGACGCAAGCTAACGACATACAAATTTCTGGACCACACACAAAAATTGTTGTATGGTCCAGAAACTTCTCGACGGCTAACGAGGCCTGAGTACAATGCGAAGCATGTTCCTGGGTCGCCCGAAAATCTGCCAAATCCAGGTCGCTTATCGCCCGGCCACCGCATTTGAACTTCCGCTGCTGCACGCATCTCCAAAGTTGCTTTCCCTCGCTGTTCAGCTTGTGCTGGACGTAGCCGAACCCCTCCAGGACCATCAGCAGCTTGCCTCGCGACGTGCGCATCTTTTCGGCCATTTTGAATCTGAAATCAGCGAATTAATCCAGCGTTTTGGTGAAAAAACGGAGAAAATTGAGCTTAATTAATTTCTGATTTCAGATTCGTTCCCAAAGGCCACACGCAACCCTCCACACCATCATTCGAGACGCACATGTCTGGTTTGTGTCTGGGACGGTGTCCGAGACGCAAATGTCCGGGACGCAAGTGTCCGGTCGCCCATGAGGCACATTTTTGACGATCGTTCAAGCTCTCCTCACCCTGACTGCTTCTTCAAAAAGCGTTCTTCCTCAGTCACTGAAATTTCAATTTAGCGTTAAAATAGCTTGTAGGATCACTGGATAAAGACAAAACATTGAGTCGTCTATCAAAATGATGCATCGCTGAAGGGTAAATACATGGGAAAAAACCAATGCTTAAAACTGCTGCTCGCTCCCTAAAGTGATTATTCTTCTCAAAATGTATATGGATATAAATAAGTATTTTATTATTGCATCATGAAACCTGAAATTCATTCGGTGCAGGAATCAGTCTTGCTCTTCTTTGTGTCCCGAGCCTCTCGCAGCTTCCGCGCCAACTTCCGGCTCGCCTTCATTCGCTCCACGTCTTCGGCTCGGTTCTTTCGGAACTTCTCGCTCACTTTTAGCTGAAGTAGCCAAAAAGTTGATAAAGTTCATCGATGGTTCTCCTCACCTGCTTGATTGTGATGACCATGTCTTCGTGGACTTCCACGCAAGCTCCCATGTTGACGTCCTTCATCGTGGATCCTTTGTAGCCAGGCGCCGAAAACAGCGTCATGAGGCGCCCGTCAGCGAAGAGGGCGTATCCATGGAGAGGTGCCTGAATAAAAAGAGGAATGAATGAGATTGTTTAGAAAGCGGTACCTGGTGACCTCTGATGATGAAATCGATCCCCAGTCTTCTGCACAAGCTCTTCACGGCTTCCGCGGCGAACAGCTGCCCGATTCCGTGCTGCGGCTCGCGGTCGAGATTCGGTCGGAAGCCGGTCTGCTCCGGGTCGGTGTCAGGGTCCGACCAGACCAAGTCGCATGCGAGGCTTCCGACTTCGAAGTCGTCAATGGGGCGCTCTATCTTCCGAATCGAATCAACGGATTCCATCTTCGGGCTGATCCCGCCGTGCATGCTGAGGATTCTGCCGCCTATGAGCGCGGCCAGGGGAATCTGCATGAAGAGCTTTTTGAAGTGCGAATACATGACCGGGCCGTCTTTTCCCACTGGAAACGAGGAGAACAGTAAAGACGGCGACTTCTGCTGACGTACCTGTTTCTAGCGTGGAAGGAAACCGCAGGCATACTTCTTCGTAAAACGAATAGACCTTGTTCAGCGATTCTTCTTCGTGATTTCCTCGGCAGATGTACATTTGTTGCGGGAACGCTAGCTGAGAAAAACGAATTACAGAGGTAACATCTTGATAAAGCCTTACTTTGAGCGCTACAAGGAGGGCGACCACTTCGATTCCATGCGACCCGCGATCCACGAAGTCGCCAAGAAAAACACTGCGCGTCTTGTGAGGCCAGCCATTCAGATTGAACCAGCGAAGCAGGTCGCTGTACTGGCCGTGAATGTCGCCGTAAACGACGCAAGGAACGGGAACCTGGAATACATGACATATGCAAAGCCACAAAGCAGCTTTAATACCTCTAGCAGCGACGATTCCCCGGCGAGGCAGCTGGTCGCCGCGGTCAGAAGATCCACGAGCTCGTCGAACTGGAACGGAAACTGCCTCGCTCCGTTTTTGATGAGTTTGGCGAGAAGACTTTCGGTGACCTCAGTTGACACGCTCGAGGATGAGGTGGGCTCCGCGGATCCCCCTGCAGAAGATTGAATGAAAATACGATGAGATAGATACACACTTACGTTCACTCCTTCTGATCTGAAGGTATGAGCCAACGACGGTGATGTCATCCGAGGTTCCGTACGCGACGACCTTCTCGATCATGGGCACCTTTTCGACGACGGTCGTGCCCTTCTGTGGCTTTTGTCGCTTGATCGCCCTGAACGCATTGGAATAAGAGGTGCTTTCAAAAAGCGCTCACTTCAAAATGCTCTTCTGGTCTGATTCGGGAATCTCTGCGGGAACGATCGTATGCGTGCAGTCAATGTGGACGGCGTTCTGCGACGACTTCTCGAGCACGGGATTCATGAGCGACCCTCCGCGGCTCTTTTCGTCGTCTTCGCTCCGTTCCTTGCTGACGGTGGCTGGCTTGGACTGGCTGGCATCCGGGATCGGCTTTGCGGGAGAATATTTCGGCGCAGCCTTCTTCGTCATGCACTGGAACAACATGAAGGCGGCCAAGACCGCGTGGAATCCGCCGACGACGAGCAACAACATCACTCGGTATCTGGAAACCGCATTAATTGGCTAAATTTGGACGCTGCTTACCTGTTCGACTAGAGAACGATTGATTCGCTGATTCCGCCTGACCAGATTCGAAAATGAGATTTGTGCCGCGGAGAGTGGAGGAAGCTGATTTCGAAAGAAAGCGTTCAATTCAGCAACGGAGGCCTCGGAGTTATCAGGATACAGAATGACGTCGCTGGTGACAATTCGTGCGGAGCACTGGCAACCGGAGCAAGGAGGACCGATCGCTTTCCACCGGAGGGTGAGCGATTGTGAATCCGAATGGACCGGAAGCGGCTTTAAAAGGGGCATCTGCAATGTCTAGACATGAGAGCGTCTGGAATCGATGCCCGAGACGACGTGGAATCCGCGATGCGTCTGTTCAGACGTTTGGAACAAAACGCAGACACGGCGGCGACGTGGAGTCGCGAATGTCTGGCCATTTCTGCGGTCGCGTGGCGGTCGGAACGGTCTGGTGGGTTTAAATAGGCCAAAAACAAGGTAAAATATGGTCATTTTTACAGATTCGAATGAATCTGGTAAAGGCGAAAACGGGGTAAAAAATCAATCAAAAAATCAATTGAAAGCTCTCGGCTTCAAATGGCGGGATCCTTTCAAATTCTTTAATTTCGTACGAGTCGTGAAGACAGCCAAAATAGAGCCGACCAAACGTGCAAAATGGTGCGACGCTTTTTTCGACACGGCTTCTTCGCATCTGACACGCCCCGGTCTGTCGGCCGCAAACAAGCTGTGTCAAAAAGTGTCGCATCATTTCGCACATTCGGTCGGCCATATTTTGGCTGTTTTCTCGACCGCACGGATTCCAAAAAAAAAAAATTTTTTTCCAACGGATTAAGCCATTTGAAGCCGAAAGCGAAAATCTCGAAAATCCCTTTTCATGATTTGAAGATCTGCTCTTTGTGCTTCGAATGAACCCCAAACAGGCGAATCTATGCCGTCCTGATCCAGGATAATTAAGAAATAAATGGCTATGCCCGGCGAAATTTCAGACTTCCGAAAATCGGCCGTTTCGTAAGAAAGTCGCTGAGATTCTGGCTTTCAGGACATTCAGAAAGCGAAACTGATACCGAGTACAACGAAAAAGAGAGCAAAACGCAAATTTCTGCAGGAAATTTGCATGAACTTTGTTCATTCTTTGTCAAAATACAGCGACAACCAACGAAAATGCATCACGCGCAGATTTCAGGCCTCAAACCCGCGAAAACCCACCGATCAACAGGCGATGAAGGCGGTCGAGGGGGCTTCAGCATTTCGTGAAGCGTGCATCATTTGTGTGGCAAATGAAGCGCCGATTCCGATTTTGAAGTGCGCGCCTGATGCAACTATACCACCCTTTTGCCACTATACCACCCCCTGCGCGTCGTCGTGGGTGGCCGTAGCGCGCGCTTCAAAAATTCCCAAAATTTGTATGGTGTTAGCTTGAAAACGTTGAACTATGCAAAATATTTTTTGCCTTTAGGCTTCAGTTAGGAATCACGTCGCCATTTCGATGAAATCGTTTTCCGTTTCGATGCATTGGTCCTGGAGCGAAATAGGGAGACGGCGATCTTGACTCGCCGACCGCGATTTTGACACTTTTGAATGGGTCGCCAGATTCAAACCGAACCTATGAATATTCATAGAATCTTCGTGGCGGGACCTTGTGAATTTAGAGAGGATCGAGAAGACTGCGATCGCGATTAAACGCGTCCGACGCTTGATGCGATTTGTGGTCGTTGTTACCAAATTGAGTATTTTCAATAATGACACTCAATTGGGCGCCTCAAGTCCTCCTTCTGCTATGTGCCGTGGGCGCAATCGTGAAAGCGAACGTGTACACCTGCGGAGGATTCGTCAAGTCCGATGTTCCCATCGACTACTCGCAAATTCGGGTTTGTGTCCATATCTCCTTCTTTACCTCCAATTGTGTTTTAGGTTAAATTACTGACTCCGGAAGGCAACTTGAAGACTGACGTGGACGTCACTCCGAACAATGGATATTATATGATTCCCGTTTACAGCAAAGCGCAGTACGAGATTCGCGTTTCTGCACCTGAGGGCTGGATTTTCGGTTCGTTTTCATTCATCAAGATTTGAACTATTCTTCATTCACAGAACCCGCAGCGATCAGCGTGAAAATCGACGGCGAAACCGACATGTGTTCGCAAGGCAAGGATATGAACTTTGTGCTCAGTGGATTCGCGATCCAAGGACACGTGAAAAGTGGCGAGAGCGGCGGCCCCGAAGGCATACCCTTGACCCTCTCGACCGAGGGAGGCCAAGTGGTCGCTGAAACCGAAACTCGCGTCGGCGGATCTTATTCGTTCAATGCTAAGCCAGGTATCATGAACGGTTGAATTATGTTGGCTAGAGCAAATTTCAGGACGTTACTTGGTAGCGACTTCAGATCACAGCAGTCAGTGCATCGAGAGAGGCCAAACTGTCGTCGAGGTTAAGGATAAGCCCGTTGTGGCCAAGCCCGATTTGAAGATTTCTGGACATCGTTTGTCTTTCCTGGTCTCTAACAAGGTAAAGTTGTTGTTAGTCGATTGTTTACAACCGACTTTTCAGGGTATTCCTGTGGGAGGTGTATCTGTGGTCGCCACTTCGGATTCTGGATTTGGCTCTCAGGCGAAATGCCTGGCTCAGCCTAAAGAGGTGGTTGTGGGGGGCAAATCCGTGTGCACCCTGGTTACCGGTTCGAATGGAATCGCCACTCTGCCCTGCTCTCCTCCCGGAAAGTACTCAGCTCAGGCGTTCTACAAATCTTCTAAGGACGAGTCTGTTCGTTTCGAGTTTAAGCCCAACACGTTGGATTTCGAAATGCTGTCCGAAGCCAAGCTAGTTCCGTTTGAAGTCACCGGATTCGCCACTCGCGGACGCATTGTGGCTGGTGGGAAAAGCGTCCAGAACGCTCGAGTCAAGGTCAACGGAGAACTGACTGAAGCCGTGACCGACGAAACTGGAGCGTTCGAACTTCGACTCGCCGAGGGAACTCACACGTTTGAAATCGAAAAGGAGGATATGGAGTTCCCATCGGTTTCCAAGGAACTGTCGATGAGCAAGGCTCTCATTGGAGATATCGTTGCTTCGAAGTTCGTTTGCCAGGATGTGGGGCTGATTTATGTATTTGCCTTCAGGATCAACGTCTGCGGTTCCGTTCAGCTGGATGATGATGATGGAACCGAGGTTAAGGTCCATTTCATTGATAAATCTGGAAAGCGAATCACGACGAAGACCACTGGCAAGTTCTGCATGAAGCTCGCTCCCGGAACTTATATTATCACTGCGGAAGTTGCGAGCGGCGTTGTTGTGACCCCGAAATCTCACGAGGTCAGCCTCACCTCCGAGCCTCTCAAGGGAATCACTTTCACCCAGTTCACCGCGTCTGCGACCGTTGCTCTCAAGTGTATTGGTAATGGATATGGAACATTCATATCTCCACACTTGACCCGAGTTTTAGGTGACTGCAGCGACGTTTCTGTCGAGCTCACTGGAAGCACTGGCCTTTCGAAGCGCGAGAAGGGAAAAGCGTCAATCACTTTCACCGGATTGTCCCCTGATTCTTACAAACGTGGGATTGATATTTTGTGGCTAGTGAAAAAATCATGGTTTTTTAGTTCGCGTGATTGATAACGACCAGTTCTGCTGGGAAAAGTCCGAGCTGAACTTCGCCATTGAACGATCCGACGTGAAAGACCTTGTATTTGTGCAGAGTGGATTCCGATCGATCATCAGCCTTTTCCACGCCGGAAAAATAGTAAGTTGTTCGAAATACGCTGAAGATTGTAACTTTGCTTATTGCAGACCTGGAAGAAGAGTTTGGAAAATGCCGTATCTGGAACTTTTGATGGTGTACAAGGCGAAAACAAATTTTGTGTGCCTTCCACGGGATCCTACCTGGTTTCTGTCGAATCCTGTCACCAATTCGCCAGGCCCGAATACACCTTCACTGTTCCCGTTAAGGAGCGTTTGACAATCACTGCGGCCAAGTCAGCGGTCTCTGCGATTATCAAGACGAAGCACGCAGTTCTGAAATCTGACATCACTTTGCTCATAAAGTAAGGTGGACTATGAGATGATCAGGCGTAGCAGTTTTTAGGACTTCCGAGGGTAATGAGACAGTCGCCGTTAGCTCTACTATTTCGGATAAGGAATATGAGTTTAAGTTCTTTGTTCCGCAGAACCTGAAGGGGTCCGAAGTCACCATTGTGCCTCAATCCAGCGATTATCTGTTTGCTCCCACCTCGTCTTCTTTCAAGTTTAGCGGTATGTCTTTATAAGTGAGTTCTGATCTTAGCTAGGAATTCAGGTTCGTGTCAATTCTCCATCGCCACGTTCGAAGCTGATAAGGGAATGTACCTGGAAGGAAAGGTCGAACCTGCCGTCGGCGGAGTTCAGATCTCTGCGCCTCACAAAACTGACGCCAACCTTGTGTTCAAGGCCGTGACCGACAGCAATGGAAAATACAAGTAGGAAAGCTTTTTGTCTTTTGTAATTGTAATTTCGACGTTTTTAGGATTGGACCTGTTCGCAAGTTGGAAGATTTTTATGTTTCAGCCGAGCTGGAAGGTTACAAATTCGCTGCTACCAACAACCAAGGCGTCTTCAAGACGGTCAAGCTCTCGCAGCTCAAGATTGTGGCTGTTGACTCCATGAGTTCCAAGCCCCTCGCCGACGTTCTCGTTTCCTTGAGCGGCGTCGACAACTACCGCTCGAACAACATAATTGACAAGACCGGAAAGATCAACTTTGTCGGACTTGTAAGCTGGAAACGGGAATAGCTATCATTTATACCGTAGTTATAGGCTCCTGGACAATACTTCCTCCGTCCTTTCCTCCAGGAGTACGACTTTGAGCCGAAGATGATCCCCGTTACGATTCGCGAAGGCGAGGAGGAAGAACTTAAGCTTGCTGGAGTGCAAGTGGCCTACAGGTGTGTGTTTTAACAAACATATAACATGACATAATGCTTGGGGTCTATTTCTTAACGAAACTTTTTCAGTATTTTCGGTAAGGTTACCCAGATCGCTGGCGAGCCGGTTCCTTCCGTTAGCGTCGAAGCGGTTTCCGAACAATGCCAGAATCTTCAAGCGGAAGACGTCACGGCAGCTGACGGATCGTACCGTCTGCGGGGTCTGCAACCCAAGTGCCTCTACCGTATGGCCCTCAAGGACCAACAAGGAAACCGACTTGAGTCGTATCCTTCGCATTATGACGTTGAAGTATTTGGAATTTTTGGAAGTATAGTTAGAAGGCCGCTTTCAGGTGCAAAACGACAATGTCTTTAAGAAGAACTACTTCTTGTCTTACATGGAGAAGCAAATGGAAATTTTCGGGACCGTCGACTTCCTCGGCGGCGTGAAGCCTCCTAACCACTACCACATTGGCCTTTACAAGGATGACGAATACGTCCACCGCACCACCGTGACCTGGCCCTCGACCATCTTCTTCTTCGCCAATCTCTCCGTCGACGGCAGCGAATACAGCGTGCGGCTCGAATCCGAAGGCGTCCCCTCGTTGGAACGTTCCGACAGCTCCAAGATGACCTTTGTTGCCGATCGGACTTTCAAGGCCGTGAAGCTCGTCGTGCAGCCCCATCGCCGATCTGCGGACCTCGAGATTCCTCGAAGCAGCCTAGCTGGCCTTCTCCTCCTTGCTGTCATCACATTTGTTATCTTTAATCATTCCAAAATCATACCATATGCGCTTTCAATCACTCAAGCCGTTATGGAACGATTAGAAGCGGGCCGAATGGTTGGCGGGACTAACGGTCAGAACTCCTCTGGCCGTTCCAAGCCTAGGAAATAATGGTAGTGATATTTTAAATCAATTTGTTATTGTTTGTGTTTGTAATAAATGTGTGTGAACAGCGATTGTATAACGAATTAGTTATGTTTGCTCGAGGAGTTTTGACGTCGCGTGATCGTATTTTTCTAACGATGCAAGCGATTCTATCTGAAGAGGTTTCAAAAAACCGTTAAATGTGTCTCCACCCAGCATCACTTCGCTTATCGACTCCTGCGTACGACACGCTCCTATCGCGTGTCCGCAGTTGCATTGCAATTGGTTCAAAAGCGCTACGACACCGCACTACAGAAAAGCCAGCGGCGTGCAAAATACCGTCGTCGGTCCCCCTCATCCACATGCAAATGAGATTTCACCACTATTGGCGCCGTCGGTCGTGCTCTTCGCCTCCCTTCAGCCGTTGCTGCATCTCGACTACTCGCTCGATTCACATCGATCAGATCCTCGCCACAATATATCGATTCGACGGCGGCGATCCGTTTTTTTGCCGACGGCCCCTGCAGCAACGGAACCGAGGGAACAAGCGGCACACGACGCGATCCCTCGACGACCCGAACAGTCGAGATTTTGATGTCGGTCGCGTTAGGATTCGAATTCGCGAATTCTTACGGCAATTCTTGCGAACGAACGGGCGAATTCGGCTGCAATCGGTAGCGATTGCAAATTGAACGGCGCATTTCCGAGTACCTCGCGGGTTTCGCTGCGACGCTTCGATCGCGACCACGTTTGCATTGTTTTTGCACGCTAAACCCTCGCTTCGTTTCAGAAATCCGCATTGGGAAAGCGGCTTTCCGCTTTTTTGTCTTCTTATTCGGATTTGAGCAATGAGCTTGAATTCGCCAACTTGCGGAAACCCAGTGCAAGAGGTGGTCGCCGAAAATGGCGACGAGGAGGATCTTATGAAGAGCAGGTCATTCGGGGATCCAGCCGAATTGTGGATGCAGCAGCACAGGAATGCAGAGAGGACAGCCGCCGAGGACAAGGCGATGATGGTAAGCGACCTTTCCGCGGAAGGAAGATAGTAATAATAGCCACTATTTTCAGGAGATCCCAATAATTCAGCGAACGCATGATTCTCTTCCCATCGTGAAGGACCATTCGAATATTACAAGTGAGCCATTGGGTGGTGTTTCGGAGTTTGAATGGAGGACTTCCAGATGATCGCGTGATGGAGTTATTAACGAACTCGCTGAGGTCTTCGACTGGATTACCCCATATTAAGCCGGCCACCGAAATCGTAGGTTTCTTTTTTTTTCTTCCCAAATGTCCTTCGATGTGTGTTCACATACCTGTCCACCTTTGCTCTGCAGGCTCTTTTTGACAAGTCGCAAAAGTGCGCAAACGCTATCGGGCCGCACCTTGGCGCTGCTGATTTATGCAAGAATGCCCATTATCTGATCACGGCGCCTCGATCGCGTCTGTCGCCGGTCGTTCCGCTTTCGTGCAGCTTCGACGGTGCTGCCGCCGACGACGAATTCGGGTATTCGAAAGGAACTTTGGATCAGTGAAGCCGATCGCGACCGTCACTTGCACTTTTTCTCTCACCATTAGGTGTTCGTTCCTGGTGTAAATATATTTATGTTTTCACTCGAATGGAAGCGAGGATAAGAACAATCAATTTAGCTGCTTACATTAACGACTTTTTTGTGAGAGCGTTGAGTGCTGTTGTGAGGTGTTGTCGGCAGGGTTTAAAGGTGATTTTTTTGTGTATCACCTACAAAATATATGTTTGCGGGAACGCAGTGCTGTGTCATTCTGGACCTTAAATATCTCATCGTTTGTTCTTATGATACTTACAAGTTATGCATTGTAGTCGTACGGCAGTCGACAAGCGGAGCAGCCTTCCAACCAGCCTCCCAAGAACAACAAGCGGAAAGCGTTCAAGTCGAAGGAGAAATCCATTAAAACCGTCGCCGAGAATGTGGAAGGTATGTTCTAATTTGGCCAAGTGAGTTCGCGCAGTTCCCAATTTGTTTGCGTTCTGGCGTCCCAACACGAATTTCGTGCATGTGACGTCAGCGCGCCAGATATTTTTGACCGCTCGAACGTCGGCGGGTCTCATGTGTTCCATAGTTCCACCCATCGGTCTCTGTTGCTGGTGTACATTTCAGCCGAATGCAGTTGCGTGATTCCTGAATTTTCAGGATTCGTGGGAGATAAGGATTTGAACGATATCCTAACTTTCCTTGGTGTTGACTCCGCCAACAGCAAGTCGAAAAACAAGCAAAAGAAAAAGAAGGCTTCGAACGCTTCCGCCAAGTCCAAGAACGTTGATTCAGAGCAAAACTCACCTGCTTCCAAGTCCGCCAACGACAAGTTCGAGAAGGTTGGGTTTGATTCTGTATTCGTTTTGATAATTACATGATTTTAGAAGAACGGAAAGTCGAAGGGTGCGAAGAAAGAGAAGAGCATTGTAGCAGTGATGGCGGCCGAATCGAATTCTGCCCAAGTCGCCGAAGAATCGCAGCAAGCAAGCCCTACTTCGGAAATCGATCAAGAAGTGGACATTACGCTGGACACCGCAGAGGAAGAAGAATTTGTGTCCGCGCCTGAGGATAACGTAGAGATTGTGGAAATCGCTCCCATCAACACAAGCTCATCTGCTCAGAATAGTGAGTTGTTGCATACACGGCAATCGATTAAAGGGGATTTTGTTTCAGGAATCCTACTGAAGTTGCCCGGTGGTCGAGAAATGAGCCTCCAAGGCGGCTCGATGGCGTCGTCGCGGTCCTCGATGGAGGAAGAATTGGACCCAGTTACTCGTGAGAAGGCGGCGGACATTGAAGCCATGTGGGCTAAGTTTAATAATACCGGAGAACGTACGTTTACAGATTTGAAAGTTAGGTGTAAAGTGTTTCGTTTTCAGGTCCGGTAGTGTACAAGCCAGGAATGTGAATGCATGCACGGGTAACTCGAATGTTCTCTTCCAAAATTTTCTTTTGTCTTTTAATATAAGTAATAAGTGTTATTGAGAGTTTGACGCATAATTTTTACGGTGATTCATAAAGTTCTTGATCTCTGTACGCGTGCGCAATCTCTGAAGGAAAAGAAGTAAATTTTCACTATTTTCCTAGTTTAGGTGCGAGTTGTTCCGCGGAAAAGTCAGTTTTGTTGGTTGTGATCTACGCTCTTCGATGGCCGTTCACCAAATTTTCTGCTAACATCCGTCTGCGTTGTACCACATTTCTCGATTGCAAAATTCGGAAAATGACCTTTCAGAGCGGAAGAACTGGCGTTGCACGACTACTGCAACAGGGCAAAGCGAGCACTTTGGGAAACTGCGATGAATGCTAGTGATCCTTCCGTATCGCAACAACGTATGTCTATCAATGGCTTGGCCATGTGATATGGAGCAAGGATGAGAAGATTTATTATGTCAGCAATGTGCTGTTGAGGAAAATGTACATTTGGGATAAAATTCTTGAGGTGTGTATTTACAATAGACCTTTTGAATCTGATTTTGTGACGGGTTGTGTATTACAGGGAAAGAGAAAAGGTAGAGATGTCGGGTCGGGTATTAATCTGAGATCGTGATCATTATGATAGGTGCTCACGGCTGGTCCCACGTGGACTCCGAGGCGTAGTATGGATTGTAGATGATGACTTGTTCGTCGCTGTCTTCTCCTCCGAGGTTCACGTGCTCGTCGTCAAACTGGTCCACCGCGTGGCCTTCGATGCCGTCGTCCTGGGGATCATCGTCCGCGCCGTCCGGCTGGTCCTCGTTCTGCTCCCGGCGGCGCTGACGTCTCTACAAGTAAATTCGAGCTTAGGAACACTCTACACAGCTAAAAAGGATACAGCAACCCACAAAAAGGGTTTCCTGGTCTACTGAAAGTAAAACAAAGACCCAACCTGAGCATCGCGGTACGCGTTGTACTTCTTGCGCTCGTTCCTGGTCATCGACTGGTACTTTTGCCTCGCCGAAGCGGCCCTTTTCGCCCGTCGATTCTGCGCCGCCTGGACCTCACGCATGGTCTCCTCGTCCAAAACGTTTCCTTGCTGCGTGGTGGTCTCATAAAGCTGTACCAGCTCGTCGTCCCGCTGGCGCGCCTTTTTCAGCGCGATCGCCCGTTTCGCGTTAAAACTCTTGCGTTCTTGCTCGCTCATCTCGTGGTACCTCCGCCGGGCCCTCGCCGCCCTTCGAGCTCTTGCTGCCCTCGCCTTCTCCTGTTCTTGGTCCAGTTCTTCCCCGTTCTCCATGGATTCGTGGCTCTCATCTTCGTGAACTTCGGTTGGATCCATCTGGAGCATTTCCGCGTGAGTTGTAGCGTACACAGTTTGGCCTTCTTGAGTGGTCATCACAGCTTCCGGCGGAGCGCTGGTTATGATCATGTTTCCTTGGTTCTGAGGGTCGATTGTCAGGTGGTGGATCGTAGCGTACGTTTGGTGCGAAGATTGACCCATGATGCCGCTCTGATCGGGTGACTGAATGATGATCTGGGCTTGAGAAAGGTGTTGGAGGTCTACGGTAGAAGGGTCGATCTGCTGCAAGTGTTGTGGCGCTGCCTGAAAGCGATATTTGCATTTTAAAGACTATCAAAATCGGCATTCGGACATTTGAGAAAAACATTTTGAGCAAAAACAATTTGAGCAAAATTACTCAAAACGTGGCACAACCTTTTAGCGCGATTTCAATTGTCTAAAGGCTTCACAAGTCTGCAGCGGGGTAAGTGGAATAAGGCGACACCTGCTGTAGGCTTAAGCTTCGATATTTTCATAATGGTTTATTAGGAGCGCCGAAGGCGCGACATACAGTGGAACCCAATTTTCAAACAGGCCAGGAAGTAGGCTCGAGGCTGTTTCTTTCAAACAGCGGAGATAGTAGGCTGGGGCTGGCCATCTGGAGCATCTTTGGCTTAGGCTTGGACATTTTTATTATGGTTTTTTGGGCGACAGTTGGCGGCACCCACTTTTCAGATAGGCTTCGCACTGCTAACAGGCTCAGTACTAGGTTGGGCTCCAAAATAGTTTATAAACCTCAATATGGTTTTTTGCTTAAATTGTTTTTGCTCAAAATGTTTTGCTCAAATGTCCGGGAATCGCCAAAATCCAGTCTTACCTGGATGTAGATGGTTCCAGGCGGTAGGTGGTGCTCTGCCTTAACCTCAACGAGCTGGTGTTCGCCGATGATCGTCGGCATCTGGATCGTGTCGCCTGGAAAAATGACCATCTGCTGGGGTGGGGGAGGCTGGGCCTGGTGGATCTGGTGGTGAGGCTGTTGGACTTCCTGGGCCGTCCTCTTCTGCCGCATCAATACCATGTTCGCCTGCTTCGTTCTCTTGATGACGTCTTTTTCTAGTGTTGTAAGCGCTTCTTCGCAGTAGATGGATTCGTTGCTCGGGAGGTCCATGGAGTAGCCGTGCGACCCCGATTGGTCGTTCTCGCATCGGCGAATGTTCGCCTGGGCCCGCTCGCGCTGCTTCTTTGCCGATGACCGTTTCTGGTTGTACGCCTTCCTCTGATCCGGCGTCATTCTCTGGTACCGAAGACGCGCCATTTCGGCCCTTTTTTGATTTCTGAAAACGCTATTAAATGCAAGGTAAAACTTATCACTTTCAAGTTCCTACCGTAGCATGATTTGCTGTGCTTTCTGGAGAGATTCAGCGCTGATTCTTCCAGCAGGAGTCGACAGTAAAATTTCTTCTTCCATGCGTCTTCGCCGGAATGCTTCTGTCCGTCTCTGGTTGTACTCGCGCTTCTCCTCGGGCGACATTTTGTGGTACCTGGAAAGGGTCGCACCGCGTGAAAACAATCTGCTCTCTTCTAGCTTACCTCTGTCTTGCGGCCTCAGCCTTCTTCGCGTTCTGAACCTCAATTTGTTGCCGCACCTGGCCTGGGTCGATCCCTTCCCGCTGCGATCGTTCATCGAGTCCCAATTGTCGGAGTCGCCGCTTTTGGTTGTACACTCGGCGCTCCTCACTGGTCATCCGCTGGTAGCGGCTACGATTCTCCTGTTCAGAGATCTATACAAAATGACAACAAACCTGCGTGCGGCTTCAGCTCGCCTCGCTTTGACTCTCTTCTCTCGGAGCTGCTCGTTAAGCACGGGGTCGTCCTGAATATCGTTGGACTCTCGGAGCAGAGTTTCCAGCTCCTCGATCTCCTTGTCCCTCTGCCGCTTCCGTTTCTGCGCCTGAGTCCGCTTCGCGTTTATCTCCTTCTTCTCCTCGGGTGAGAGTTTCGCGTACCGAACCCGCGCGGCTTCGGCCATTTTCGCCTTGCGACTCTCCTGGTACTTCGTGGCTTCCTCCTTGCGAACACTAAGATAAACGTGTTAAAAACTCTTTTTTGCATAAAACCAACTTCTCGTCTTCGATGAGGTCGTCGACCTCTTGCTGCACAATGTCGTTAGAGGGCACCTGGTCCACGAAGTACTCGTAGAGGTCGGAGGCGGAGTTGTCGCAGTCCACGGAGCCGCCGCTTATGTGGACGACGGTGGTTGAGGGGTCGAGGCCAAGCTGGGAGAGCTGCATTCCTTGCGACTGGAGCATTCCATCTTGCACCACGTTGGAGAGCGGAGTCAGGTTAACCGAGGACATGCTGATCGTGGAAGGGTTCTCGGTTTGGACCATAGAACCAGAAGGATGCAATCGTAGAGGAGGAGCCACGGCAACCTGAACGGAGAGAATAGTCTATGTGTATCCAACGAGAACCCTACATATTCTTTGCGTTCTGGTGGCAGTACGGACGAGATGGGCTGTGGGTTGAAATGCCCGCTTGTGGAGTAGAAGACGGTTGCACTGCTTTGAGGCATGAAAGAGGCAGGTTGAGACTGAAAGTGCAGGGTTTGGTGAGGCGCCAGGAGGACGCCGTTCGAGTCGACGTCCGACGACATCTCGCCGGCGGTGGTGAAGTAGCCACCACCACTCGTGCTTGACAAATTGTTCATACAAACACGTTGAGTGCTCTGAAAGGACGCCTTGGAACCAGAGAAGCCACGACATTCTCAGATAGCAAAAGCGATCAAACGCTTTGTTGCTATTGAAGCTCGGACAAAAACAGTGATTTATACTAAATTACAAACGAAACAACGTGTGTATAAAAATTCCCGAGGCACTCAATTAACGCGAATTCTAAACTGCTTCAAACTGGAGCTGTGTAATGGGTGACCATCTGAGGCGGCACCGAATGAGTGACCATCAATCCGCCGTTGCTTGCGTAGTGCACTGGCTGCGCTTGCATGATCTGCTGCGGCTGCTGATGGATGTGGACCTGCTGGGACACCGGCTGGGGAACCGTGGTCAGAACTTGTTGGACGGTTTGTCCGTTGGGAACGTTCACGGTTTGCACCGTTTGGACGTTTTGGTGCTGTTGATGCAACAGATGAGTTCCCACGGGCGTTTGTTCCACGTAACGACTGCGGATGATCTGCTGTGCTTGTTGCGTTTTCTTCAAAACGTCTCTTTCAATTTGCTGCAAGGCGTCGTAAGGCTCATCGTCCTTCTGCGGTCCTTTCAGGTCGATTCCGGATCCGTCCGGAGAATCGTCGCTGTCCTGGCCTTGGTCACGTTTTCGTTTCGGAGTGTACCTGAAATGCAACATTTGTAAGAATTTGTGATGACTGGTACCCAATGGAGATGATAAAATAGAATTTACCGTTTTTGGTTGTAAGCTTTGCGCTGTTCCGGAGTCATCCTCTGGTATCGCAATCTGGCTGCTTCGGCGCGTTTCGCGTTTCGCACAACAATCTGCTGGGCGCGGTCGAGGGCCTCTCCGTTGATGCGGCCGATGGGCATCGCCAGCAGCATCTCCTCCTCCATTCGGCGACGTCGGAAAGCTTCCGTTCTTTTTTGGTTGTAGACCTTTTTCTCGTCTTCGCTCATTCGGTGATATCTAAATGTTCAGTTAGAGTTTGAAACGTTGCGTGCTTCACCTACCGTAACCTTGCTGCTTCAGCTTTCTTGGCGTTCTGCTCTTTGATATGCCTTTGGATGGCATCGGGGTCCTTGATAACCTCGCCGTTGGCGTTCTTGAGGAGTCCGTTCGAAAGCTGGCGCATCCTTCTCTTGATGTTGTACTGTTTCCTCTCATCGGGTGTCATTCGCTGGTACCTCGTCCGTGCGGCTTCGGCCCACTTCGCCCGCATCCGCTTCTCGCGCAGCTGCTCGTTGATTTCTGGGTCGTCTTGGATGTCGTTCGACTGGCGAAGAATGGTCTCCAGTTCCTCCATCTCCTTTTCCCGCTGTCTTCTCCTCTTCTGAGCCAATGTCCTCTTCACATTCAATTCCTTTTTTTCTTCGGCACTCAGTCTGTGGTAGCGTTGGCGCGCGGCTTCGGCCTGGCGTCTTCGCTTGTCCTCTTCCTTCTGCTTCTTCTCCTCGCTGCTCGGAGCGGGTTTCTTGAAGGCGTACTTGTTCACGTTCAGGGGAGTCGGCGGCTGCTGTGCCTGAGGAGTCGCGTTTCCGTAGAGAACCGTCGAGCCCTGGGAGGTAGAAGGTGCTTGCTCCACGTAATACGTGGACCCCTCGATCACGGCGATTTCCTGGGTGCCGTTGGACGTCTGCTGCACGAGAATCTGCGAAACGTTCGATTGTTGCTGGATGTGGTGAGGTTGGGTTTGAACGGCTTGGTGGGGATTTGGATGATCGTGGGCTGCGTAGTGATTACTTGGTTCACCGAACCGCCTGTCGTTGCTGTCCCCTTTGGTGCGAGGGGTTGATCTGCTGCTGAGGAGCCATTGTGATTACCTGAGAGACTTGTTGGTGGTTGGATGATATGGGGATTTGAACCACTTCGAACCTGTTGGTCTGAAAAAGGGGGTTTGGGTGATGTTTTGACGTTGATGGAATTACGGTAAAAGTGGCTCCTGTAGACGGTGTGTGAAAAGTCGACGGCTGCTGTTGGTGGAAGGTGGCCGCGGACGTGGAGTGGAAGGGAATCGAGGAGGTCGGCTGGAAATGCATTGAATTCGAGGAGACGCCCGGTACGAGTCCATTCTGGGCCGGTTGAGACTGCTGCGGAGGTGCATGCTGGCCCGATGCGTTCCGAGGGTCTCCGCTGGTTCCAGGAGAAGCCTGGAAGTAGACCAGGTTCTGCTGGCTCTGCGGAGGCTGGTTCATGTTCTGTTGTCTTCCTCCTGAAACCGAATTCATTTAATCCAGCTGAATTCAAGTTGGGTTCCGCCGCGAGCTCCCTTTCTGCACCAGAGCGAGCAGAGTTGAAAGACGAGAGAACGTGGAGAGCGGCAGAAAACGAGAGGAAAGCGCTTTCTAGCGGTCTTTTATGAGAAGTGCCGACCGAATGACGCGTCTTCGCATCAAAAGTAAACAGTTGAGTCGATTGCAAGAAGTTGATTTGCGAAATCTTTGCATTGGTTTGATCGATTATGCCTAATATACGCTTAAAGCGATGCCGTACTTAGAGGTCCGAAGCATCGATAAGTGGGTGATCGGGAGCATTGGTCAGTGAAAGAAGATAATGGCTCAAATTGAATGTCAGCTGATTTGCAACCTAAATTTCTTCTTTCAACTTGCTTTTTTCTTTGTCTGTCCTTCCGCTTAGAATTTACTGCAAAACACAACTTTAGCGTGGAAACCTTTCAAGGTCAATTGTGCGGCGACCACCAACTAGGTCACATGACAGCGCTTGCCGTAATATTCGGTGAAAGCGCCAAAACGGATACGCTTTCCATGCTTGGGAATGTTTCTTTGCGTAAATGTGTTTAATGGACTTAATTGTTGGAGAAAGCTAATTACAGGATTCGGTGCTACATTTGCATTACTCAGAGATATTGGAAGCCCTTTCCAAACCAGTTCCTCAGAGTCTCTTCACATTGTTGTCGGGTTCGGGCAAGCATCCCTTTACAGAAAGGTTGAAAATGACTAAAATGTGCAACTTTAAAAGAAAAACTCATGACAACAAATTCAACTGAACCTTTTAACTAATCACTGACTTATGATTGGCTAATGAAAGATGAAATGTGGTAACTTCAAGCGCTTCCAACGTCTCCAAGAGTCCCTGATCTATAGGTAAGTTAACCTGGATAACTTGTAGGTGATTCTGTTCGCGCGTTTCGCTCAGTGATTTGTGGCTGACCCTTACGGGGGATCGCGAAGGTTTTCAAGTTTGCGTCTAAACGCCTATCGCTAGCAAGTGTGCTTCTAAAGACCGACTGGTCGCGGAGTGTTAGAGAATCCGAGAGGTGAACATCGCTGGTCGATCCAGGGCACCATAATTAGAACGCATATACAGGCAGACACAGACAACACAAGATTATTCGAGTATAACATGAGGAGGACTTACTTGGCGGCTGGAGAAGAAGAGGAAGCGAAGGCAGCGTCGGCGATGCACACACGTCGACGTCGCACAGAAAATGAGAGATGTCGGAGGTGCAGGAGAGCGACGAACGAGAGCTTGTTCGGGGAGATCGCGATCGCGGGGATGAGAGAGCGTGCAGTGGGAGCAGAGTGCAGGGAGCAAGGAAGGTGCGAAATAACGCGCCGACGCGGGGAGGCGGACGAGCGGATCGATGAAATAGAGTGGGAAGACGCGAGCTGAGAGACGCGCCGTAGACGAGATAGGGCCAACGATCGATCTGAAGGTGGAGCGTGTTGGGAGGATTGACTGGGGGAGAGCGTGGAAAAGGAGCACGGTGTTCTCGGAGATCGGGGACTTGCGTCGAGAAGAGAAGAAAAGCGAGGCTCGGTCGCTGGAGATGGCAAAGACGGTAGATACAAGAGAAGGCAGGCTAAGATGGAGAGGAGCCAGTGGTCATTGTTGGCGTCGAGAGCGAGAGCGAGGCAACTTTTCTGTGGTCATTGTTTCTTTCTCGAACAATGTCTAGAGAACTTATTTGACGCCAAAGGTTCAGTATTAGCTGCTTGTGCGCTTCCGACGCGCGTTGATCTCCTTTTCTTCAAAGGAATTTCGCCTTCGGGAAACATTCCGAAAGATGTTGCAAATTTTATTTATAGAACTTAAAGAATCGGTTGAGTGAAATGTGTTGAAATGAGTTAACTCGGTC
This sequence comes from Steinernema carpocapsae, assembly GCA_000757645.3. Lineage (NCBI taxonomy): Eukaryota > Metazoa > Nematoda > Chromadorea > Rhabditida > Steinernematidae > Steinernema > Steinernema carpocapsae. The sequence goes on from AZBU02000005.1 coordinate 6,048,908, forward strand.
CTTCTGGAACCGAACCCAACAATTTAAAGTGGACGCAATCGATAGCACTTCCTGCTGAATCAATCGCTGTAACCAGCGGCTAAAGGTCTCCGTGGGAAAACGTGTTGTTTACGAGCGGCTACAGAAAACAAGCGACGTCACCCGGCTTGTTTGCGTGCGAACGTCGGCTCATAGCGCAAGAAGCGGAAATCAAACCTTTCGCTCCTATCGAACGATTCCACGTGCTCAAGGTGTGTTTGAGGCACAGAAGATAAGTCCCGTTTATTGCAAACAAATATAAGTGGGAAAGTGAGTTCATGGTATGTACACGTAGCGTTAAAGCGACCCGGAGTAGGAACATGTGGCAACAAGAGAAGATAAGTCCCTTTTCAGAAGGACTAGTCGCTTTGGAGTCTACTCGAGGGAGACGCCGCTGGAGTTGCTGGAGGTTTCATCGTTTTTCTGGACGGTCTGATGCGTGGAATGGTTCTGGAGGCACTTGATAAGCTCACTAGGAGGCACCTGGCGGGTGCAGATGCGGTGGACGATCGTGAAGATGGGGAAGCTGAAAGAGGGAGCGTGTGAAACCGGGATCTACTAGGAGCTGAATTGCCTTTCTTCAAGTCCGACGTCACTGAGAATGCCGTGGATCTCCTCGGCGGTGGGAGGTCCCTGAGCGCTCTGTCCCTTCAGAAGCTCCTTCTCGACCTCGTGGAGGGCCTTGTCCGACTTTACAAACTCTTCGCAGACGCGCTTGTTGCGTCCTCCGGAGCACGTGGCAATAAGATCGGCGAGGCCACAGGACTCGAAGAAGGTTTTTAGGTCGCTGCCTGGGTAGAAGGTCTCCACGAACTTGGTCATCTCGAGCATTCCGAGTCTGATCAGCGCCGCTTTGGTGTTCGATCCGTATCCGAGACCCTCCGCGAAACCAACTGCGCAGGCGACGATGTTCTAAAAGTTCAACTGGTCAAACTACCGTAACTTTCGTCATGCTAACCTTCAGAGCGCCACACATCTCGACGGTGTAAACATCGCGGACGACGTTGATGCGGAAGTTGTCGGTGTCGAACATGCGCTGGAAGAGTTCGCCGTGCTCGGGGTGAATGCAGCCGACGGTGGCCTCGGCGAAGCCACCGACGGCGATTTCGGAGGCAAGGTTGGCGCCCATAAGGACTGAAACGTCGATGTTCAGGTGGGCGCGGATCTCGTCGGAAACGGCGCTGGCGCGTCCGTCGGGCTTCGTAGCGATTCCCTAAAGAGCAACTTTTAGTAAGAATGGCAGACAGAGACAGAAGTACCTTGATAAGAGAGATGCCGATGGCCTCTGACTGGACGTGTTCTTTGATCTCGGTGCATACATTCTGAACCATCTGGTGAGGGGTGACGAAAATCAGAATGTCGGCGTTCTCAACAGTTTCCTTCAAAGAACTGATCGCGACCTGAAACGAGAATACAGTAGGAATGAAAGCTTAGGAATACAAGCGTACCACATTCTTGGGGAGCTTCACTCCAGGCAGGTAGAGGACGTTTTCGTGGTCCTGGTTGATAATGTCGGTGAGGGTGCGGCCGTTAACGTCCTTGTCACGCACCCACATGGAGACCGTGGAGTCGAACTCAGAATACTTCATCACGTTCTCGCCGACCACCTTAGCGATGGTGGAACCCCTAAATGCACCCGGTAAACCGAGATCTTAAACGAGAGATCACTCACCAGTTACCATATCCGACGATGGCAATTCGCTTGGCCATAATATCGATTTATACTTTTGATCGGAAGGAGACGAGGAAGAAGGGAGGAAGTGTGATGGCCCGGGTTGAAGGAGAACATTTTTATGCGAACGGGGGCTCCGCCCCTTGGAAGGGCGGTAAAGTGCATTGGCTTACACAAACTTTGCCCACAGGCGATCACAGAGATATCGAAGACGACTGTTTCACGTGAGCAGGCCACGGGGGATACCTTACTTTGGGTCACATCGCTCACTAATGATCACAAACTTTGCGAACGAGTTCGAAGACGACGACGATTGCGGGTGACTCGAAGATCACCTTGGTCTTTGTGGGAAGTCGCCGCCACCGCGATCACCAGAAACGCCTGCCGGAGTAAAGGTGATCTCGCCTCCCTTTTCGGACTTTTATCTCAGATGATCGGCAGCAGCGTCACTAGGTATTGTCGCCTAAGATTAATTAGATCTAGTAACACGTGAACATATCATATCACACATCATCTGCTTCTGGAATCCTGAAGGACTCGTTTGGATATTCTGGGTAAAACGTGACTGATTCGTAAAAGTTTGATAACACAACAATTAAAATTGTATATGGTTAAATTATAAACTTACAATAGATAATGTTTACGTTTGAAACATGTTAGTTTATTTGTGATCATTAGTGAGTGATGTGACCCAAAGCAAGGTATCTCCCGTGGCCTGCTTACGTGAAACAGTCATTTTCGATATCTCTGGGATCGCCTTTGGGCAAAGTTCGTAATATGCAAACTTGATTTGGCTAGGGTTTTTTGCAATAAAGCTGGTTTAAAACTGTTAAACATATTTGAGATAAGATTGCGTTAAATTTCAATCTTTCTGAAGGCTCTAAATTTATTTTGTCAATTTGTACTTGCAGAGTCCCGCTGTAATTCAAACTCGTTCTTGTGAATGTCACATTTCAAAATCTTGATATATGAGAACAGGTGCTGTGCAAAAAAACGCAAGCTAAGAGCGATTAGAGAGTAACGTTTAACCCGATCACCCTCATTTGCATGCATTTTACACACCTCGTAGCACTTTTTGAAATTCTTGTTCCTCGTGTTGAACCTAAAACTTTGTAAAAATTTTAAACATGCGCTCAAAGGCACATGTGTAAGAAGTGCTTTGTCTCTTTCTTTAAACTCTTTCAAAGGTTTCAGTTTTTGTCGTTGTTTCTCTTATAGTAGGTTTTCGAAAACACTGCGTTCAGTCAGAATGCAGGTGTTCCTCGAAAAACCACCTTGCAAATTCGCTTTATTGAATCGAGCGCTCGATCTTTGGCTCACAGACAACACCCCCAAAAATTGCACTTTCGCTTAAAGGGTTCCCTTTTGGAAATGGCGCTTCTCTATCGCCTCTCCGATCTGCACATTTCTCGCCGTCGACGCCGCGAAACTCGAAGATGTCAACGACAAACGACGTCTTGGCGGGCCGTTCGGACCGCCGGCGCCTGCAAAAAGAAACACACACGTGTTCCTCCGTCTGCCTGCTGGGTGCAGCGAACCTCAGAACGCCGAAGACGTTTGCGAATAGGTGCACGCGAGGGAAGCTCTGATGACGCTGGCGATAGAAAGTGCAGCGAAGGTAGAATTGTGTGGCGGAAGGAAGCGGCGTGCACGTACCCTGTAAACGGCTATTTTATTGCGACAAGAACCTCTGGAAACACGGCCGAAGCCCTATTTAAATTCAGTACAACTATTGAAAAGTCATGATTCTCGTGATTCGGAAGGAGGATTCTGAAATGTGGCTGGCCCTATTTTTTTCTTAATTCCCTTATTTGACTATGTAGGAGTACGATAATGGGAAGTCATGGATGCTATAGGTGGAAAACTCAGTTTTCTGGTTTTTAAGGCTTTTTTACTCCGTTTTCGGTGTCATCTGAAAAATAGGAATAGATGCAGAAAAACTACGTATTTAGGCTTCGCAAAGGTACAAATAATTGAAAAATTGTATTTAAAACTGAAAATATTCTGATCTAAACTGGCTTTTGGACGCTGTCACTGTTAGCTTACGCATTTGATTAGATTCTTTTCTGTTGAAAGTTTAGTTTACGTGCAATAAAGTGCTTTGTGATTCACTCAATATTACAAATAGGGTCAATATTGTGCCCATTTCTGTTTTTCTGTCAAGAAGTGATGTCAACTCGGAGGCAGCTTGTTTACGCTGCGCTAGAGTTTTGATCGCCGGGTCCGGCCGTTCTTTTGAACAAAAATCAGCCGCTCCATGTTTGAAGGTCGTGTTTATTTCGAACTGTCGGGACGTGTCCCAAAGCCCGTCCTGCTTCTCGACGGCCAAACAGTCCGAGCTGTCGGGTGACGTCAAGCGCGAAGAACCTGGACCCTAAAATTAGCGGCTGGAACCGGTCAGCGGCGGTTCGCCGATCGATCTGAGGCGTCCGCCGGCCGGGTCGATTCTTTCTTTCAACGGGGTCGCGCATCTTTGCCCTTCAAACACGATGTTCCCCTCGCTGGCAAACCCCATCACTTCTCCCGCAGATCGAAGGACGACGCGAAACCCATTTCTTTCTCGCCGTCATGAATTCTCGAATTTTCCTTCTGCTTTCCGCTTTGTTCTTACTAGCCAACGACGCTGTTCTTGGGCATCCAAAAAGTAGGTATGGGAGTCATGGGTCCCGAGACCTTTACTACTTCAGCTGGACTCGTTAAACGTGACGTCTTCGACCTTAATCAGTGTTTCACTTATCGCAAGGGCTTTCGGATCGAGCTGAAAGCCGGAGATATTGAGAGCACGGATACAGTGCAGTTCAAGGACGACTGCCTGAAAGCATGCTTGAAGGCATTGCTGAACGACGGATTCGAGTGCAGGTCGTTAATGCACATGCCCCGGGAGAATGTAAGTCGGACGCTGTGTTTCGGGGTAACCCTGTGGCTGTAGGACTGCGTTTTAACGACCGTCGAAGGCAACAGCGCAAACATCGTCCGTCTGAGCGAGGAAAAGGGGGCCGCGCCCATCAACTACTACGAAAACGAGTGCGCCAAATTGCCTCTGCCGGGTAACATACTGTACTCAAAACACAAAAACACAAAGATTCAGGTGGAGGAGTGGTCGAAGCCAAGCTGCAGGGGTACCGAGGCCAGGGTCTCGTGCAGATGATGCAGAAGAAGGGGACGAACCCGCAAATTATGGTCATCTTGAACGGCGTCCAGGAGAACAATGTGAGAGGGACACTTTACGGTCAGAATCAATTCGAATTTCAGAACTTTGACATTGTGTACATCGACGAGGAAGTGAAGGACTGCTACAAGCTAACCCAGCAGCAGAAGTCCTCCGCTCAGATTCTCGTTACAGTCGACTCTGATACCAACGGAATGGGAGTTCAGGTGGGTGGAAAAGATAAGAATTGCGAGACGACCGTTTGTTGCAGCCCGGGTACTACTAAACGTTGGTTGTGGCCGTCGTTTAAGTATGTGGACAAGTGAGTACCGGGACATTTGAGTACCGATCACTGCTCGTGGCGGATAACGATGCTGTAGCGCAATTTTGAAACAAAAACTGGCTGTGCCCAGTGTCTCTGTGGCCCAAAAGGGAGTTTTTCTTGTGATTTCATGTATGGCTGACTTGACAGGCACGTCTGTACGGATTGTCGCTACCTAGCGAGCATCACAGGCGTATATAAACTTAAGATAACCGCTTAATTTAAATTCTCAAGGTGATTTCCCAACAAGCCACGGGCATCCTAAGTTTGAAGGCGTTCAGCTAAATATGTTGGAGGCGCACTCGACCTTGTGATTGCGCATGAAATTATTAGAAAAACCCCTTTTTTGGCCCACAAAGACACTGGGCACATCTAGTTTTTGTTTCAAAATATGGCAACGTTTTCTGCAACGAGCAGGCACTCAAATGTCCCCGTACAGTTTTCCACATACTCAAACGTCGGCCACGGGAGATCGGCCACCATTTAATACACTTGGCCACAACCATGGACACGGCCACCGTTTAATAGTACCTTTGCAGCCCTGGACAGAGATTTTCTTTGACCTGTTGGTCAACCCGGTTTTGGGAAAAACGGTCGCCGTGATCGACGCCAAAACCAAGCAAGTGTTTGACTGCGGGAAGATCCAAATCCGAGGAAACGCCGCCGACTTCGAGAGGGCGAAGAACGGGGGACTGACGATGGTGCCGGCCGCTTTTCTTGTCGCCATAACCGGAATCGCCATGCTGCTTTGAATCGGAAGTTTAGTTTCATCATGACTATTTGGAGAGTTTATTTACTTGTGATGCCAGTAATAATATTTTGGTGTAAAAGAGAGTAGATGAAAATTGATTTAGGATTCGGAAGTAAGAAACCCACGCACGACTCCACTGAATATCAAAAAAGGCTGATGGAAATAGCTATGAACGAAATATTCTTATTTCGCTGATTGGAATCTTAGATTCCCTGGTTAGTGGAGTTGATAGCGAACAGTGGAAACGACCTCGAGCATATCCTCTTTGCACTATAATCTAATCTGAGCAGCAAGAACGCATCCATCAAAACACGATAGTCTTCTTTGCGTTCAAAATGTTTGCTTTGACCTGCCTTTTTGTTCAATAATATTTGTTGGTCATCTTCGCCGGAATCGGTTCTCCTGTCGAAATCCAGTTCTTAGACTGGAGCCAAAGACGAGTTCTCCCCAAACGACCAAAAATATATTTTCTTTTTTGGCTCGTCTTCTTTACACTTCGTGTTGACTAGGTATTATGCAGAGGTCACTCGGTCGCTCTTTCAAAATATCGAGAACTAACTTCTAAGATCGTTCACGTGCGTTTTTCCGACAGTCTACTAAAGCGTTACGAAGGGGTCTGTGTGTGTGTGTGTGTTGGTAAACGTGTGACCATGCTGATCCGTGTCTGAGGGGGGAAGCATTCGGAGAGGTAGGGAGAGAGTTGAGCGGTCGGTTTTGGTGGGTGTCTAGGATGGGCATTTGGGGAGTGGAGTGTGGGGGACCGGTTGGTCATTCTGAGATGAGTGGGAGGAAGGGGAGCGGTCGGTCGGGGGAGTTGGGGAGGGAGGTGGGTTGGGTAGAGTGGGTTGGTGTTTAGGTAAATGCTGAGAATTTTGAGTGTGGAGGGTGGTTGGGGGAGTTCTGAGTTGGGTTGAATGATTGTGAGGGGAAATATGATTAGAGGTTAGGACTGAGGATAAGATCCACAGGAGAGGCGCCAGAGTCGTTGTGAGGAAAGGTAAGAGTAACCACAACATCTCCTGTAGAGCCATCCTAACCGGACCTTCTAAAGATCTCACACCAACCACCTATTCTAACCATCTCACATCAACCACCTGTCTCTCCTGTGGGTCACTCATGATCTCCTGTCACCTCCACCTTTTCCTTGGATTCTTTCTGTGTCTTCCCTGTAGATCAGCCAACTGAACTCTCATTTACAGTTACCTCATTTTCACTTTTCCTGTGGACTCCTTCTCTGTGGAGCTTATCGTCAGTCCTAACCTCTCATCTCACCCTTCTCACAACTCTTTGTCTCAAAACATCTCAAAAGACTCCCACAATTTCCCCAAACTATCTAGGTGGTTTGGGAGAAATGCTGAGAATGTTTTGAGAGTGGAGGGTGTTGTGAGTTGGGCTAAAGGAAGGAAACCACCACATATCCTGTGACTTTTTTCGCTTCTCCTGTGGAGCCATTCTAACCTCACCTTCTAAATAAGTTGCGGGTGGGTCCAAATTCAAATTCTTTCTGTGTCTCTCCTGTGGATCATTCAAATTTTCACTTTTGCTGTGGACTCTTTCCCTGTGGAACAGTTCTCACCTCTCATTCCATCTCCCCTCACCCTCCTTCAACCCAGCTCACCACTCTCCATTTCAAACCATCTTAAAAGATTCCCACAATTTCCCCAAACTATCTAGGACTGATTATAAAATCCGCAGGAGAGGCGCAAGAGTCGTTGTAAGAAAGATTGAGAGTGAGGGGTCAGTTGGGTGGTCCAGAGGAGGACAGAAAGAATCCAGGGGAAACTGTAGGAGTGACAGGAGATCGTGAGTGACCCACAGGAGAAACAGTTGAGTGGGTGGTTGGTGGGAGATGGTTGGAAGGTGAGGTTAGGATGGCTCCACAAGAGAAGCGAAGAAAGTCACAGGAGATGTTGTGGTTGGGAGAGTTGTGAGTGAGTTTTTAGGAGGAGGGAAAGGTGAGAAGTGGGTAATCGACAGGAGGATAGAAAATTCCCACAGGAAAAGATAAGATTGACCAGAGGTTTAACCGACCGGTCCGATGTTTATGGTTGTGTTGGAAATGACAGGCTTCCGTGGACGCGAGTGTCTGGGAATGGGTTTTGTTGTCTGGATGGAAAGTGAGATGGCTACAGGGAAGTTTTTGGGCTGTATTTGAAGATTGAAAAGAGAAGAATGGCCAAAACGACGGTGGCCGAAGGCCACCCTAGGCGAAGAGCCGACGTAGTCGGCGATTCGGCTAGTATTCTTTCTATGACGACAAGGTCATTTGTTTTTTTCAAGTGTCGAGTTGTTTTTCACACAATTTGTCCCAGTTCTGAAAAGTTTCACATACATATCTATTATTCTTTCTACCCAACTTTGCAAAACTGAAATTCGAAAAATTTACTGTTTACTTAAAGTACATCACACTACGTATCCAACGCGGATGCAATCAGGCTGATTTTCTCATGACCATGTATTGGGCGCGGGCTTCGGTCATCCATTCGTGCGCCATCAGGTCCGGTAACGACATGCGCTCGTTGATGTCACGCACAAGAAGCTGAAATCAACCTTTAGGAACGTCCTCGAACCCCAACAGCTTACCTTGGTGACAATATCCTTAGCGCCAGTCGGGAAATTCTCTGGGAAGGTGTAGGCGAGGTCCCGAATGCGCTTGATGGTTCCCTCGGTGGATTCCTTATCCAGGAATGGCGCTTCTCCAACCAGGAACTCGTACAGGAGGATGCCGATCGACCAGTTGTCTACAGTGTGATTGTGGGGACGCTCTTCCAGCATCTAAACCAGTTCCTTGAAACCAGAAAATCGATCTAAAGCTCACCTCAGGCGGGATGTAATCCAACGTTCCACAGGTGGTGAAGCGGCGCATATTGTGCGCGTGCACGCTCCATCCGAAGTCCGCTAGCTTGATCTGGTCACCGTCGGTCAACAAAAGGTTTTCGAGTTTAAGATCGCGATGGGAAACGCCTTGCTGGTGACAATAGTTGACGGCGTCGGCCACTTGAGTTAGGTAGTGCGCGGTCCGCGGCCCAGGGAGCATTTTTTCCTTCTTCATGACGTTGAAGAGGTTCCCGCGTCCTGCATATTCCAGCAAGATGTACACACGCACGCTGTCATGGAAGTAGCCATACAGGCGCAGGATGTGTCTGTGACTGAAATCGGGGAAATTCTTCGAATTTGACATTAAGAACGTGGGTGTGACAGCCCTGAATCCTATCTGTCAGACGGGCTTAATCTTTAAAGCGAACTTAAACACCCAAAAATAAGCACTGGTCTTCCCAAATTTCACCTCGAAAACACAAAAGATAACTAAATTTCGCGGCCAGTACTAAACTGGATTGATCAAGATCCTTGACCATAGCTAGTCCATATAATGGAGCTCTAAAAATTAGCGCCAGAACATTTAAAATCAGCGGGTTACCAGTTTCAAATCTAGCTCACTTCGCTTTTTAGGATGCCCTAAACCGTTCCGTGTATTCTAACTCAAAGAAACTCCAACAATGAGCTCAAACTCACCGAAGGTGGAACTGGATTGTGACCTCGCGCTTGAGCTGCGGGATCATGTCGTACTTCTCGATTTGCTTCTTCATCAGGACCTTCATAGCCATGACGAACTTCGAATTCCTATCGCGCGCAACGAAGACGCTGCCAAACTTTCCTCGGCCGACGGAGCGTCCAACGTCGAAGTCCTCCAAGCGCCACATTCTTCTGGATCCTTTCCTGGAAATTTCGTAATTTTAGGAAGAAATTTAAAGCCATAAAACTTACGGCGACTTCACCTGTGCGTTGTTCACATTTTCGTCGTTGACGATTTCAAGTTGAGTCAGGGCTCGCGCGGCGCTTCCGGTCATTCTGGTTTCTGCAATTGGGTAATTTGAGCGTGGGAAACAGGACAACAGAAGTTAGAAAAATGTAGCACGCAAGGAGTTGCGAAAATAATGTAGGAAGAAGATCCGAAAATGAAAGGAAAAGCGATGTGAAAAAGCGTTGAAATGGAAACGAATTTAAACGATTCGAAACTCGCGCATTTGCAATTACCGTAACTGTAATTCGAGTTGTCAGGGATGTCGCGTGGGGACTTCCTTTTGCACTAGAAGGTGCGTCCATTTTTGTCGGACGATCTAGTCCGATTTAGTCCAGGGAAATCGCTGCGGGAGCCTTGGATTAAATTTTGTCGGACACGCGGCGGATTTAGTCCAGTAAACGTCGTACTTTCGCTAGTTCGGTGTGGACTAAATTACGAATTCGGCGCTCTGAGGATTTAGTCCATGAAATGCCACGGTTTGTCGAGTTTGCAGAAGCTTTGGAGCGGACTAAATAACGGCAAATCATGAGGTTTAATGCATAAAGAAGTAGTGTTGATTTTGAAGACAACTGCCACTGCCCAAATCTCTAGACTACTCATCCATCTGCCAGATGTCCTCATGTATTTACAGTGACCCTGCTTAACCATCTCCGTACAGGTTTAGCCAAGTGTAACGGGGATTCTTCTTGCCTTCATAGCTGATAAGGCGCACAAGAAGTGACGACGTCTTACAGCAGTCGCTTGTTATGGCTAATCATCTAATCCGAGCTCATTTCAACTAGAGCTGACTGAAGTCCTTGCAAACAGGCGCGTCCCTCTGAGCGAAGTTATCGCTAATCTTCTTGGATTGCGTCTCTGTTATCGCTGAGTTTATGACTTCCGGAGCAACCCTGAAGTCCACTAAACTCAAAAGAGCGATTCGGGAACCGAGAGCGCTATCGCACCAGTTCCAAAAGTCCGAGCACGGACTAAATCGCGCTCCAAGGCCTCTCCAAACTCGAGAAAGCGTGGCATTTCATGGACTCGGCGCGCCAAATTCGAAATTTAGTCCACACCGAACTAGCGAAAGTACGACGTTTACTGGACTAAATCCGCCGCGCGTCCGACAAAATTTAGTCCGAGGCTCCCGCAGCGATTTTCCTGGACTAAATCTGGACTAAAGATCCGACAAAACTGTCAACACCACACTAGAATGGAGAACGCTGCTGGGTGCAAAAGTTTGAAACGTTTTACAACTGCCAAATTTCAGCCCGATCAGAGGGGGGCACTTCGCGTCATTCCTTGTGAGCAGCAGCCACCGGCCATTGCGACTATTCCAAAGCATTTTGCCACGGCCACCGCTGGTCGGTGCCATTTTATGAACTCAGGAAAACATAAATCACATTTATTTATCCCGTTTCGGACAAAAGGCATCTCAAAGGGTTTACAGAGCAATAAATGACTGTATAATACAACAACAACGATTGAAAGAGATGTGGCGAAGACGGTAGCTGGGCCCGAGTCGACCCAGAAGGCGAAAGGCGAGTAGTTTAGATCAGAGTTTTATTATGGAAACATCTATTTACATTTTGGAAATGAGCAAATCAAGAGGAACAGAGTTCGACGGCAGAGAGAGGAGAAAGGACACGGCAGATGCACTTGGAAGAGGGCTAAACGGCGCTAGCGCGGAAGGTAAAGGGGGTGGATGACGTGGGCGCGAGAAGTATGGACAATGGGGAATGGCACCTTGAGGAGAACCGTATAACCGGATCAGGAGGTTACGGTATTAAGCTCGTGGGATCGCTTAGTAGCGAGCGTTGTAAGCAAATCTCTGAAACGAAGAAGAGTGACGGGTTGAAGACCCGAGAAACTGGGAGCAGAGAAGTCTGGTTCAGTAGAAACAAACCTGGTTCGAGTAGGGCGAGAAGGGACTTTGCCTGGTGTTAGTATGCAGATTAGTCGACGAGTTGGGGCTGCCGCCCCCTGATAAGTTCCAGTAACTCCCGTATATCGACACGCGTCCGCTCTAAAAGAGGAACCACCAAAACATTATACCGCCCCACAACACAATTAGTTTGTTAATGTCATCACAATTTAGAGCTTTTAAGTACTAACCTGATTGTACGAGTTCAACTCGGAGCTCAGACGTGCGGCAGCTTCGAGATGGTCCTCGTAGGATCCGTTGAAGGTCCCGTCTTTTCGCATCTGATAGCCCGTGGCCAGAGGTCGCACTTGGTAGCTTGTGCCATACATCGCGGCAAACTTCTGGCTGCTCCTTCTAGAACCAGACTTTACGTTGAACTCAAAAAGTTCGACAAACCTTCTTCTGCAGCAAACGACGGTTCCGATTATGACAATGATCAGCAACCAAACGACCACAATCGCAGTTGGAATTATGATGCCGAGGGCTTAAATGAATAGTTAGGGGACTTGAAGTGCTTCAAGCTCTTACTGCTCGTGTTGATCTCCTGGTCCTGGAGGATATTGCTGTTGTCGAAGCGGCTCGTCGGAGCCTGGGTAGGAGACACAGGGGAATCGCCCGTAACAAGTTTAGGCTTCGTCGGGAGCGGCTTGATCGACTTTGCGAGAGTCGTAAAAACGAAAAGAGGCTGGTTAGGATGCGTAGTGGATGAGGCCGACGAAGGAAGAGTGGCCGTGGAAAACGACAATGGAGTGGCGGAGGCCAAGGTGGACGGCGTGGCAAGAGGTTCCGTTTGCTGGAAATAGAAGGTGACTTGGGAAGCATGAAATTGTTTTTCTTACAGATGCATGAGGAACGAGTGACACGGGGGTCTCCTCATCGCTCTTGTGGTTGTCGGCGAAGGCGATGCTCGGTTTTGTGACCTTTTCGGGAATAACGCGAGTTAATGTCGAAGTCGGTTGAATTGAAGAAGAAGCCTAAAAACCACATTATACCAACCCGAACTTCTCATTCCGACCTCCAAGCTGTTCTTCATTTCCGAAGACGAGTTGACCACCACCGGCTGGGGTTTCTTATCACCAGATGTTGGAGTGAAAAGTTGCGGGATCACGGTGACGAACGGAGCGAAGGTCATGTCGAAGGCGTCCTCGGGCAGGTTTTCGATGTCCGAAGGGTCGATGGAGACGAGAGGCACGTGAGGAGTGGATTCGGAAGAGAAGACAGGTCGTGGACGGGCTGTGACCGTGGCGTGAGCGGTAGGAGCTGGGCGAGGAGGTCCTTTGACGATGACTGGCACGACCTCCATCGATTTCTCGAACGGAAGCTTCAATTTGGTGTTCGAGCGTTCGGCAGAGGCCGAATTCGATCCCTTACGAGCTGAAGCCGAGGGAGATGGACGAGGGGTAGGTCGTGGGGTCGTTGTGGGAATAGGGGTCGTAATGGTCGAAGGTCGGGACTGATGGACCAGAGTTGGCGAGTCGGCGTCGCAGTAGGGAGGCTGCAGGTTCGGCTGCAGGCAGGGGTACACGTCGTCGCGGTCGATGCGGTAAAGCCATATTCCAGGCGACCTAATGTTGCTGAGCTGGCTAAGCTGGTCGATTCCCTCGGTTCCCGATCCAGGCAGCAGAATGGAGTTCGTTTTGTCGGCGCTCATAATTCCAGCTTCGGCGCCGTCGCTCCATGGGAGATCCTTGTACAGGAACTGTGCGAAAGTCTTGTTCTCGCGGTGTCCGTTGCGACCACCAATGAGAAGCGCCTGGAAGGTATTTCCGAGCTTCGAGCGGTTCGTGGTCACGTTCATGTAGGTGACGACAACTGCACTGGTGGCTACGAAGGTCGGGTCGTCTCCGTTTTCGACAACCGCGGAGGTGGCTCGAGTCAGAGCGTCAGAATCTACAACGGTACCATAGAATCCGTTAGGTAATGTGCACGCTTACCTGTCGTTTCCAGAACACTAACTTGGCCGCCTCGCGAAATATCGATGGGCGAGAAGAATGGCGCTATTCCCAACGCCTCCATGTCGTCGAGTTTCTCTCCTGGCTTGACAGAAACCGCTTCTTCAACAGTGATCAGACCGTTCGTGGAAATCTAATGATAAGTTATAAAGTGAAACAAGAAACATCTAATCTACCGAGATCTTGTCTCTCATCTTTCCGAAGAACATCATGGGGTACTTCAGCTGCCAGTTGACCTTCGAGTTTTTGTTCTTGGGCAGAGCGTGGCTGTTCTCGTGCGAATAGAGGAACGAGGCAACGCACTCGCTGACGCCGTCGCCGCTGAATCCTTCTTGGCACTGGCAGAAGTAGCGCCCGGGAATGTTTGTGCAGATCGCGTTCTCATGGCAAGTGTTCGGGATGGCGCATTCGTTTACATCTGTAAAGTAACTGGTAATCTCCTACTCCTATCTTTCCTCCATCGATCTTTCAATGATAGTTTATCAGTTTCAGTCCAATACCATACCTCTACATTCGATAAGTCCGTCACCCTCGTATCCAGAGAGGCACTGGCACCTCTGGATAGGCTCCCCACATCTATCGTAGTCCGTGAATGAGATCGCGCTGGAGGCGCAAACGGTGCTTGTGCGCGCCTTGCATTGATTATTCTCTGAACGTAACTCGATTAACTCCGGATTTCATTCCACCTCCACTCACTCTGCTGACAGTTTGATCCGAACCAACATTCAGCACATGAGCCGGAGTTACACTCGCCACTCAACGCGTTGCATCCGCCTTCGGCACAGTGGCAGCAGCTAGCGCAATCAGCGCCCCATTCTCCCATCGAGCATTCTGAAAGAACCACTGTGAGCACAAAACACATTAGCAGATAAGAAACCTTCGTCACAAGTGTCGCCCTTGATTCCGAGTTTACAGCGGATAACCTGCTCGGTCCCCAACTCAAACATCCACTCTCCTGGGATGCCAGTGTTGCCGTACTCCTCGAGGTACATGATGTTTCCGGTCCCCGAAGTGGGCAGCGAGAAGTGCTCGGTTCCATCACCCTTGTTGAAGCCGGCCTGAAATTGAGCTTATGAAGTGAATGGAAAAGAGAAGCGAAGAAGCGCAATTGTAAAGACCACTTGAAAAGGATGAAAACCACTTAAGAGATGAATGGAAATTGACCTTAAAGGGCGTTTGAGAAAGACGACATTTGTGACCTTCGCGAAACACTGCTTACCTCGGCTCCTTGAGTCCATCCTACGTTGCTGTAGATGAAATTAGCGTAGGTTCCATTGTTTGTGACGAAAATTGCGGCTTGGAAAGTGTTCGTGTTCTGAAAAAAGAGTTAGAAGTCATGATAAGTTTAACAAAATGTGTACGTCGTCAGGAAGAACTTCAGAATTCAGCGGTTGCATCTTATCCCAAGTGATTAGGAGGCAAGAAAGGGCCTTGACGGACTTGTCATACTGGTAGCGAATCTCGCTTTGACCTCTTTCCAGCACGCGGCCAGCTGAAATCGAATTAATTGAGCAACGTTTTTGAGATTTGGCTTACAAGTGATCTCTCTGTAATACACGTGACCTCCGGTGCGGAGATCATTCCGGTTCCAGAACGGCGCGATAAGTCGCGAGGTGGACGGGAGAATGTTCGCACGATAGCTCCGGGCGGCCGAGTCGAATCCGATTCCTCCGTTGCTCAGGATCTGGAAGGAACGAGTTAAACAAAAAACGCGAAATTTACTCTTGGTGGCAATCTAACAATTGCAAGAATCTTACGGATTTGAGATTCCAATGACGTAATTTAAAACCTGGAAAAGCTCGGAAATATTGAGCACTTGGGATACTTTGAAATCTAGACACGCTTGGAAATAACCTCAATAAACGGCGAATCCACTCCCATCTGGCCTTCTTCATTCATTTTTTGACTTCACAAAAAATTATGGAGAACAAAATCAACATTTCAATAAAATTTTAACGCATTTTACCAAAATTGAATGGCCAGATTTGAGTGGATTCGCCGTTTATTGAGGTTATTTCCAAGCGTGTCTAGATTTCAAAGTATCCCAAGTGCTCAATATTTCCGAGCTTTTCCAGGTTTTAAATTACGTCATTGGAATCTCAAATCCGTAAGATTCTTGCAATTGTTAGATTGCCACCAAGAGTAAATATTTCCGACAGATTCTAGAAAATCGGAGATTTTCAAGTCACGGTCCTCGGCGGCTTCGCCGCCTCGCTTCCGCCTGCGGAAAACGCTCGGCAACTTTGCCGCTTTACTTCCGCCTGCGGAAAACGCGCGGCGACTTTGCCGCCTCGCTTCCGCCTGCGGAAAACTTCGCGCAAAAGCAAGCCTCGGCGGCTTTGCCGCCTCGCTTCCGCCTGCGGAAAACGCTAAGACAAAGACTTAGAAAGCCACAGAGCTTCACACAAAAAAGTTTGGCTGAGGCGGGGTTCGAACCCGTGACCCTTGGATTCTTAATTTTCGTCTAAAATCCACTTTTTCCGGCTACACATGGCACCGGGGGGTAATCCAATAGTATATTCTGAATCTCCAGATCATTCTGCACAAAGTAACGGATTCACTTTTTTGAGAAAGGGCTTGTATAAAAAATAAAAGGCAGAATGTCCGAAATGTCGCTAATTTTTGTCAGAAACAAAACGCGACAAAATCGACTTCTGGAAATCCACATTTTTGAACACGCCTGGTAGCAAGCGTATGCTCGTTTGAAAGCTCTCGGCGTGACAGTCACGATGCACTAAACCGCAGCTCCGTAGCTATCATAGATCACCAGAATCGATGCGACCAAAAATAAATGTATGAGCGCCCCCAGAATTGAAACTCAAATCCGCGCGGCCGAAGGCCGCGCGCAAAATTGAAAGCGATGAGGATCCCGTCGCGTCCTCATGCAAAAGAGCTGTGCAAAAAGCGGCGGAATTTCGCATTGAGAACAGGACGAACTTTTCTTGCGTTATTGACACGAAAATTTACGAATGTTGTTTTGGAGTGCGCGGCTGTGGTTAAAAAAAACGAAATTTTCGGATGGTTGAAGTTTTCTAGTTTACTCAAGCTTCCTTCAATTAATGCAAAGGCCACGACCACGTGCGGCTGCGGCTGTGTTTTTGCCATAGCTGGCCATGAGTAAGTGCGGCTGCGGCTGCGGCGACGGCGTGCGGCGAAGAAACTCGTGGCCACCCTCGCCGCAGCCGTCGCCGCAGATAGCGCCGCAGACGTCGCCGCAGCCGTAGGTACTCGTGGCCGGGGACCACTCACGAAGATGGCGCCGCAGCCGCACGTGATCGTGGCCTTAGCATAAGATGCTCTCGCTTTGTTTCAGGCTCGGCGTTGACGCTGATCTTACATAAACTGTGAAGTAGTCCTCGCCGTAGAAGTTGATCGGGTTCTTCAGCTGGATCTTCTTGCCGACGTCCAAACTCTGCGGGACTTCGGAGTCGCCGGCGTCGAGTCCGTATTCGAAGAGGCGACTGGAGAAAAGTGGAGCGGTAACCTGCAATATGCAAATGAGAATGTTGTCATTCCCTGACAAGAGACGCCGCCGCAGGCCGGCGGCCGCTCCCAAACCGCCGAGTGGTCAACGTTGTCCATCACCATTGCGTCATTCGGAGCACGAATGTCATCCGAGCAGAGCAATTATATGTGCAGTTAGGGTGCGTAGTGGATGTCGTTTATCCTTTTTGTGTTTTATACTTCCGAATTCGAATCTTTGCGCCCTCAAAGAACCGCACACCGACAACAAGGCGTGCGTGTTTGCTGCCGCGAACAAGGTCGTGTGCAGATAATATCAAAGTGGGACTCTTGAAGACCGAAAATATGCAAATATCGGCAAGTGGGTCAAATTTTGACAAGACTTTCCATGCGATCGAGATCTTCGCGCGAAATCGGCGAGATAAGCGTCAGAGGTATTTCCAAGTGCGGTTCCACAAACGAGAGGTGATTTAATGGAACGCAAGGTGGATGCAAAGTGGTGAAAAGGGTGCGTGGTTACGAAAGTTCGAAAGAGGAAATTACCGGCGGAAGCGTTAACTCTGGGATGTTACTCCCGGACCTCCGTTTAGCGCGAGCAGCGGAGAAGTCGCTTGAAGAGCGAGATGAGGACTCCGCACCTACCTGAATACTAATTTCCTTGGGGGTCGCGCCTCCAAGTTGGCGTCGGCTGCGACCCGACTTTTCCAGGCGGTCGTTTTCGATCTCTTGCTCGATCCGGAGCCTGGCGGCAATTCGTTCAGGATCCACTCGCATTCCGAGGGCACTCGACACGATGAGTGCCAGAAGCACGAAACCGACGGTTCTTAACGCCATCGGCCCGAGAAGGCGTTTGCGGTTTCTAAAAAACAAAACAATCGATGAGCAAGTCGAAATAGTTTGCTTGGAACCGGTCGCCGCGTCGCGGTAAGCCGAACACCGCAATTAGAATCACACAAGGAGGCTTGAGGGTTTTGGGCATCAATCATCCCTGCCTCAGAAATGTCTTCACGAGCAAGAACACAGAAATCAACTGTCGATTCTCGGCATTCTTTCAGCTTTCCCGCGCGCTCTCGAGCAGGACCAGCGCGGGATTCGCCGGCTGGCAGTCGATCGGGCGAGCCGATGAGCGCCCGCAGGGTTGTTACTGACACAGAATCCAAGCGACGGTCGCGGGTCATTTGAACGATTGTCACACAACGGGCGCCTTCTATCATTGACTGTAGGCAAGGGAACCCCTAGTTAGGAAAGGAGGCGGGCAGCGCCGCCGGTAGATGGATTTGGCGACGGATAAGCCGAGATCGAGCGAAGAAGGCACGGGCGAAGCTGGAGCGCCGCGGAGCCGATATGCACAGGTCGGAAATGATTTACGAAGAAGATATCGAGAGGTGATCGACGACGGAGAGCGGAAGACTCACGACTCTCGGCTAATTTGACCGACTTTTGTAGCGCGCGGAAGACGTTTACCAGAAGGGGCGAAGAAACATCGGGAACGATGAGGCGTTCGCACGTTAGGTGGTGACTAATTGAATCATAATGAAAGTTGCAATCTCGCGATGGAAATTTACGAGTTTGCGGGGAACGGTCCGAAACCGACCGCGGATAAACAAATCCCTAATGAGTTCAAAAACAGGTCAGGATGAGAATCAACGGATGCCATAAAAAGGGATTAATTTGATAACCGTAGAATTCAAATTATAATGCATCTTATTACAGAGAGTTCCCCGGAGCACCTTGGAAATGTTTAACTCCGAAGCAGCCTCTGTTCCCACTCGTAACGCAATCAAACTTTTTTCGCTTTTTCGCGTACTGTTTTGCATTTTCGAGCGCCTTGAAGTAACCTCGAATCCGTCCGAAGGTCAACTAAACAATCATCCATTGACGACGTTTTTTTTGTTTGAAGAAATTTATCAAAACTTATTATATCGAGGAGATAGGAGAGATCTGGAGCTGGGTGTATTTAGGAGAATTGCTGGAGCAAACAAGGGAGTTCTAAGGGATCAGGTGGGTGAATCAATAAGATCCTCCGAAGACACTCCGGGCGAGTGGATAAATGGCGCACGCGCAAAGCGGCAAGTCGCATACTACGACATTATTTCTGTCGCGACAATAGCCAACCACGAAGGAAGGAAGAGGACCGGGGAGGAGGGGGGTGGAGGCCGGTGAGAAATATCTTTTTGCGGCGCCTCCACTCGTCCCAAGGTCGCCAGAAGCAACCTGTGCGCGAAAGAGGATAATGGAGACTGAAAAATAAGGGATAAGTCGTAGGGATTATGGGTCAGCCGGCCCGGAATCTCGTTACAAGACGTCAGAAGTAGGTTGACACCAAGGCCTGCGTCCATTACTTTGTGCCCTGCATACCTTTACCCATTGACCGCAGACAGGCCAGGGACATCTGGCCTTGGCACTTTGCTGGCCATGCGTAAACGGTCGTTTGATCACTCAAGCAAGGTGGATTATTGCACAGAAGCCAAAAGGTGATTACGGTAGTACGAACAAAATGGCTGAAAGGGCACATTAAGACTAAAAGAAAATGCAACAGGAAAAGAAGGAGCCGGGACGGCATGTGCACCAAGTTCCGGTGTCCGGCAGCACTACGAGCTGATGGACAAGGGCTAGGGAACGCTGCAATTAGACCTCTTCCGTCCGAATTCCGCCATGCGGCCGCCGCCATTGAGGTGGGAACACCTCTCGAGAGGTCACCAGCGGTGCCGTCGTCGATTCTTTCGACACCCGCAAAGGTCACTCTTTGTCAACGGGGCGCACCCCTTAAGGAGATCTGAACAAACGGCTCGGCGACTGATAGGTGTAAATAAGCTAGGCAAACAAGGCGCCAGGCTGGAGGCAAAGAGGATAACCGCCGCTTAGCGCCAAGACCCGAAGACTGTCGCGAGCACGGACTGAGAATTTCGTTAAGCGTTTTTCGGGAACGATTCGGAACTAATTTGATGTGCGCGATTCACATATCCATCCGAAATTCTTCATTTACTGGAAGTCTCGCAAAAAGCCTCGAAAAATGATCTCGTCGTCCGGCTGGCGATAAATTTTTCGGGTGAAAAAGTGTAAGGACCTGGAACCCGGCGGAGTGGTTAACAAAAGTGGTCATCTGAAGGTGTCCGCGATGAGCCAATTTGGAGGCAAAAACAGGCGGATTGCCGAAGGAAAAAATGGAATCGCGAGAAACGAAAGCAGCTCCAGGAGACGGCGCGGAGGTTGGGCGCGGGCGCTGACCAAGAAACCGTTAAAGGAAGGCTGATCGGCGGTCGCCTAGAAGGGATACATGGAAAAACCGGTCAATTCCGAGCCGAATTCCAAAAACTTTCGCTCATTTCATTTCGTCATCGGGTCAGTCGCCCCGGGCGAGTTGTCGCGCGACAAAACAGCTGCATAATTGTAGTTAGGCGCAATTTGGGATTGGGAATGAAGTGGAAGGAAGAAGTCGGAGGAGAGAAGACCGCGCGGGCTCCACAAACAGCTCTCTGATGCCATTGTGGAAGTCGTCCGGTCGGTGGTCAACGACAAAGGAATCGACGGATCCGATGACAATTGCTGGAAAGAGGATTAGTCGAGAGAAGCCAGGAGCCGTTTGTAACCCTGAGGAGGCGATTTGGCAGGATTTGACGCAGATTGTAGCAGATCGACCGGATCGGACGAGGCGTGGGAGGCGGACGCCGCGCGAGGAAGACGGCGAGGGCATTGTCCGGAACTCGTTTCGCCGTTTCTAATTGGGTTTGAATGCAAATCGTGATAAATCACATAGGTAAATGCAAACAAAAGCGGTTAAGTGAGGGCTAATTGGCACGTGAAGAAGATGAGAGTGCGCGAGAAAAGCGAAAGCCGATGAAGAACCGAAAATGGAACCAATTGGGAACAACGGGATTCCTTGAATGTCGCACCTTATGATTACGGTACCCTTAGAGGTATTGTGAAAAAGGCGATGCATCGGGGGTGAATCGGCAAAAGAAGACCTCCGAGAGGAGAAGAAGGACGTCCATCGCACGATCGCCCATCTCGTGGCTTCCGCAAAATGCAAATTGAGCGGATTGCGCCCCAAGAATCCGAGATTTGTGCTTATCTGACCCAGTGATCGGTGCAAAGTCGGTTATCGGAGTCGATCGGGATTCATCGCTTCCGAAAAACAGCGCTTCTGACACCCATCTGCGCCTTTGTGTGCCTTCTTTCCGAGGCTCCTCCACCTTTAATTGTCGATCTCCGAAGTGCGTGGCTTCGCGCATCGATTCATCGGTGGGTGGCTGCCTCGGTGACCCGACCGGAGAAAACAATTTGCGGACTTTCGCTTTCGGTTGACAAAACTTCGCGATTCGAATTGATTCACGATTACGAAACTAACTCTTCGCTGTCCGGTTTTTTTTTCATTCGGAGATTTTCGGTAACGTTCAATCAAGCAAACCGTTGAATCCTAACAACGTGCACCCGACATCTTAGAACTGATTGTTCCGATCTCTCATATTGACAGCCACGTCCGTTGTGTCCAAAAATATTAGCATATATTGTACTAAATTGAACGCAAAAGCTTTTAAGTAGTGGTTTTTACTAAACGAGGTAAACTCACGCCAAAATCGAAAAAGGACCAGAAAGAAGAAGAAACGGAGCGAAATATATACACGAAGACGTATTTACAGAACAAAGAACTGAGAGTGCAGCTTAATTACTGAAGGCCGAGTTGGAAACATCAACAACAAACGGCTTGACCAACGTGGAACAGCTCGCAGCAGCGAGTAGAAATGCAGTTCACCGAGGTTCAAATCTCATGAGGCGGCTCAGCAGTGGACGCCACTTTTCAACTCTGCGACCATTTCACAAAGTTCGGTACCGTCCGGCAAGGCACCTGAGCGGCTATCGCTTTGATGTTCAGGGCGCGGTCTTCGGTCAGGAGAACAACGCGGCGTCGAAGGATTTCTTCCCCGTCTTCCTGAGCGTTGGCAGTTCCCAATTTCGACTCGAACTGGACGCAGCACGAGAGGATCAAGTCGTCATTCACAGCCTTAAAGAGGACTTTAATTCAGTTCCCGAACTGAATAAGATTCACCTTTCTGTCTTCTCCACGAGGCGCCTCCTCTGTGACGAAATTCAGTGTAGGTTGCCTGTTTCCGTTGCTTGTAACCGTGTATATTCCTGGAGTTCGGGACTCCGAAACGTTTCTTAGGTAGGCCACTGCTAATTTAGCTTGATCTGACACCCAGTCATCGTGCTCGGGGTCCACAGATCCTGCTCTAGACAAAGGGTTCGACGCCGCCGGTTGAGAAAGACCGGTCAGCTCAGCAATAACTGAAAACTTCGAATCATAAACTTCTCTATTGAAATTAGGTCCACCTGTAGTCGGGACAAGAGTCGTGAATCGCTTCGAATCGATCAATTTTTGCAGACTGGAAAGGTGGTCGATAAAGGTGTTTGTGTCCGGGATCAGGAATTCCGCCTTGATCTCAAAAATTGGCTTCGATATATGCGCATCTCGCATCTTTTCCCTCAACTGGTTTTCTCGCTTCTTTCGCTCCAGATCCGAAATCACTTCCCCTTCCACCTGAAGTAGCAGCTGTATTGGGTACAGAATTGTAAACACTTGCCTGTAGAGCAGCTAATTCAGATTCCATGAATTTGATCTCTTGAGTCGAGTTCACCTTTGGAGTTGTTGACTCCTCATCGGCCGAAATTTCGTCGGGACAAACGAAGCAGTTCAGTGCAGAATCGTACTGGAAGCATCGGAGTCCGGATCCGTCGAGGAACTCAGCGGCGGAAAGAATGTTAGAGAGCCGAGCGTGAAGAGCGAGGAGATTCTGAAAACTGGGCATTGGAAAAGGAATACGATAAAGGGCAACGTTACCGAATTGGCCGATTTAAGTGCGTTGCAGTTCGTATTCAAAAGAAACACGGACTGGGGATCCGAAGAAAATACGTTGCAGAACGATGAGGTGAACACCGTTTCTGGGAGAACTACTTCTGTCAGATCTCCGCTATCCTTTCTCGGCGATGATGA
Organism: Steinernema carpocapsae; assembly: GCA_000757645.3. Taxonomy (NCBI): domain Eukaryota; kingdom Metazoa; phylum Nematoda; class Chromadorea; order Rhabditida; family Steinernematidae; genus Steinernema; species Steinernema carpocapsae. The sequence goes on from AZBU02000005.1 coordinate 6,071,930, forward strand.
CGTTGATTGGAGGCCCATAACCCCCGAGGTAACAAGGCGGTTCAGTTCGTTCGCGAGCTTAGCAAACATGGACCAAGTTTCCAGCTGAACCAAAGGAGTACGGATGGATTCCAATGAGGGCATCCCGGCGTAAACGTCCTTCACAAACGGAGTCGACATCCACGTGCTTACAATATTCAGAGCTGGAATCACTCGACTGACCTAAAGAAATATATTGGAGCATAACTTTTGAAGTCCACGAACCTTAGGTTCAATCGATCCACCTTTCAAATAATCTTCGAGCGAACCCAAATGGTTGATCACTGGCCTCATCAAAAGACCCCAGAACGTTAGAATCATTTGTACGGCGACCTGCTGTTGCGCGGAGCAAGTTCCTGCCTCAGGAGGATCTGCAAAAACGCATTATACACATAGGAGATGATGAAACTCACGCTTCAACGCATTTACGTGGACGCAGTAAATAAAAACACAGGCAATCTGGACAAGTTGGAGAGCCGAGAGGGGCACTGCTCACGGTCGATGAGCGCTCCAAGAAGGCAAACGGCCCTTTCGCTGACCCAGTCGTACCGCTCCATCCCGATCTTCGTAGCGATAAGTCCTGCCGAGTGAAGCGTGAAGGCAACTGCCCACTTGTAAAGAGCAACAACGGGCTCGTTGGCGAACAACTTCGCCTTTGCTTCATCGGCTTCAGGCGTGCGCTCCGATTTTACTCCGTTGTCCGGAAGAATCCAGATTTCATCATTGCGTTCTACGCTCGGAACGTCGGCTGTAGCACTTCCGATCCGATCATTTACGTCTTTGATGTACGTATCAACCTGAATTGAGAATATTGTTAAACATGAAACGTTTTGTCAAAACATACCCTCTTCTGTTGATCATTGAAGGTTGTGTCAAGTGGGTGCTTCGCTGTTTCAACGGCATACTTGGCTGATATAGCTCTTACATAGTAGAAAACCATGTCCAAGTAGCGATGCTAAAAAGAGCAACAGTAGGACAAAGAGCAGAGTAGAAGAGCACAAGGAAAGGAGGCCCTTCGACAAACCAAACATGAAATTCCAAAACGTGGACGCAGAACGAGTGCGCTCAAACTGAACCCATAATACCCAAGCACCACACAAGGACAAGCACCAAAACAGAGACGGCACCGAGATCCCACAATGGAAATCGAGTTAGGGCTGTAGAAGCTAAGCAGAACAAGTGAGAGAGATAACGCCACCTGTTCTAGCATCTTCCGCGCTTGAATAAACGAGCCGACACGAAGGAAGGCTGAGTCGCGGCGACTACGTAACGGGTTCCGCTGCATTATCTACAAAACACAAGTGAAAAACGAAACGAGGTTCTCACGAAAAGAAGCAGCAGTTCGGATCACGGGCATTCTGTAAAGTAGTTCGGGGTACAGAAGCATATCAGCAAAAAGTGGACTACAACATTCCAAAACAAGTGACCATACTCGCAAAGGGGTCACCTCCCGCTGACAAATGACATGCAAAAGAAAGAAAAAGGAGCACTAATGAAATTTGTGAACTAAAAGTGACATGTCAAGAATGAGATGCATTACAACAAGGGCAAACCGTGAGGCTATCACGAATCAAGCAAACCAAACTTACCGCGTAGGTGGCAATAAGCGCCAGCTGATTGTAAGTTCTTCCGTTGGACGGATTCAATTGCGCGCCTTTAGAATACCACCTGAATAGAGATTAAATGCACAAAGAACAAAGAATAAACATACAATCTGGAGAAAGAATAATCCTTAATTCCGCGAATCATGACCTTATAACGGTGCAGATCACCTATGTGTACCATATGGCGCTGAATAGAAAGCAAAGCAAACTAAAAATGGAATTAAAAGGATATCGTGATACGGTAGGGCACCTTGATATCTCGAGTGGCGCCCAACTTGGCTCCACCTCCGACCACGGCGCATCCGTAAAGTTCCTCGCCGGGCAATCCGTTGGGCCAGTAGAGGTGGTCGAGGATCTTGAAACTGTACTTCTCCTCCATCGCATGAAGAAGATTCTCGTAAAATTTGATGGTCTGAAATTCGATCGTTCTAAGCTTTCTGCAGAATCCAAATCTTACATTATCTACAAAATCGATCAAGATATTTCGAAACTCTTTGCCCGTCGGGTTCGAGGTGTTGCTTGCACTGCGGAGGCTCTCAATGGGTCCATAAAAGCATTGTTTCCACATAAACAAATCAGTCCTGTTTGAGTACGTATACTCAATGTCCAGAACGAGAACTGTGTGGTAGATTTCCGCCAGTTTCGCACTAAAAATACTCGTTAAAATTTACAAAACCACGCAAACCCCTAACCTGACGCCAATGAGCTCCTTTCCAGAACTGACGTTCCCGGTGGAAACGTTCTCACAAAGTCCTTCGATGTGCTCCAAAGATCGCTTCATTTCGGCCGAATATTTCTGCGAGATTTCGCGTTCCACGGCAGAGAACACCGAAGAGCGATGTCGTGGGCTTTCGGGACCGGCGGCTTCGACCGGATGTCGTTGGATCGAGCATGCTGGAAAACATGAATCTCAAGCTAAATGTCAAGCAAGAACGGCATACCGAAGAATGAGACGAAGTTCGAATATCGAACGTGACCGTTTCCAAGTTCGCCTGAGGCGTCGAAGGTTCCGAAGGCTGCGATGGACGGCGATTCGGGGGAGCGTTTCGATTTTTCTGGTTCGGTTTGCGCTCTTGCTGAGACGTTCGTGAAGAATTGCCACCTCTAAAAATGTACCCTGTATTAAAAACTGCTTATTGAAAAGCGGATGCAACGCGGAGTTCGCACAAATTATTTTCCCAGTTTTGTTTGTTCAGCAAATGAAAGAAATCGTACTCAGTTTCTGCACCCGGCCTCTTAAACACGCAAATTCATAAGTTAAGCAAACAGTCAAAGCTGCTTCTTAAGATGTTTAAACGCGCTTACCTCCAATACCGATCGTTATCCACCGGATACCCTCGCGAATTGGGGTTCGGGATGGGACTGTATCTTCCCGAGTATATCTGCGAGCCGTTCGACAGAATTCTTCGGGAATGCGCCTCTTGACGTTCGGAAGTCGGCGTTTGCGCGCCCTCATCTTCGGACGGTGTTTCCTGGATCGATTCACTCACGCTGCTCTTGGAAGGACTATCTGGAACACACGCACGTTTAACAAAGGCCCTTTCAAGAGAATTCCAAACCGTTTCTGTGGCGAGGGGTGCGGCGATTTCCGCCGCGTCGGTTTCGGGAATCTGTTTCAATGAATCCGGAAAGGTCCGATGGCCGAACGGAGATGATTCCGCGAAGATTTGACGCCATCGGCGATGCTGCGCCCCTCAGCGGAGGTCCGCCGGATGCTTCGCGTTTCGCCCTTTCTTGCGCTTCCTGGAATTAAAAGATCAGTACCGAAATCGATGAAACGCGACGACACACCTTTTCCTGCTCCTCCTGCTTTGCCATCTCTGCTGACCAGTCGAACGACGCTGAGTGCTCCTAAAGTAATAAATTGATCTCACATTTATTGTTTTTGGGTGTTCGCGGTCGCATTTAACACACATGCCTATACCAGGAATTCCGTGAACAATCAAAAGTGATCGTAGAGTGATCAAAAGTGATCTAATATAATCGCTCATAATGAATTTAAAATTTGAAAAAGCCGGACGCACTTTGAAAATCGATTCGATCGAGAGAAGTGACGGCGTAACCGAATTGACGCTTCCCGCCTGCGAAATCAGATCGTCACAGGAAGCGAACGGCTCTCCTGCGTAGGATTGAGTGTCATCGAAGTCGTTCGCGCCCAGCTGACTTCCCGAATCCAAGCGGTTCGCGGGGCGCTCAGATTGGATGCTCCGGGTCGAGTTAAGACGTCGTCGGTTCGAAGAGGGGCGAATCCCTCCGCCGCCTCCCAAGCTTTGGTTGTCGCCGAAGCGAGATTCGTCGCCTCCTCGTGACTGCAAATGCGAATTACCAAAAATCCTTATTTTACACGAGTTACTGAATAATAATCGTGAGGGTTTCCAGAGAAATTAGGCCCATGCTGGCTCCGGATCTGCGGTTGACGGGGTTTGTTGTTGTTTCTGTACGCGCGAGGTTCGTCGTCGTAATCTCTTCTGTTGAAGGTAAGTGGGCGATCGTAGAGCGATTGGCTCGAATTCTAAATTCCATTTAAGACAGATAAGTCCGCGAGTGGCTTACATAGTTCCGATTACGCCCAGCATTACTGTTCACGGCAACTTTTGGACCTCGATTCCGCGCCGGAGGTTCGTAATGTTGATGTTCGTTGAGGTCAGCTACGCTTCCTTGCCTCGAAGAAGAAATCGAATTCTGGCCGCTTTTGGGAGCGCCACCGCCTCTCCTATTCCTCTGCTGCCGATAAGCGACTGTTTCGAAGCCGGTCGTTTCGCCAGAATCCGAACGAATCTCGTTTAAGGACGAATTGTGAGATTCTGTAAATGTGTTTGCGAATCTTAGCAATTTATTTTCAGATAAGAAATTTCTCGAATTGAATGCTACATCAAGACTTAGAAGTACGATTTTCAGTTGAAATTTTGAAGGTTGAAGAGGAGCCGTCACTTTCATGACCAATTGAATAAATTTCGTACTCACCGTTGTAGCTGTGCCCACGAGGCTTCGGATTTCGATTCGATCCTCCTCCCGACCGCCGATAACCCGAATCTGAGATTCAATCTGAAGTCAGCTCCAACATCTCCCTGCCTACCTTTCTTTCGGTGTTGAGACGGCTTCTGCTCGGACGACGAATTCTTAGCGGCTGAATTTGTCAACGAAAGCGTGGAACTCGGCTTCGCCATTTGCGTGATGTCGGTACCTTTGCGCATCATGCCTGGCCTATAAATCTGGATCTCCGGCCTCTTGCGAGTCTTTGATCCTTCGGTGGACTCGGCGCTCGCAGCGCCGCTTCCCTCCGACATTTGCTCGCTTAGATTTGGCCTTAAACAGGCGAGGGCGGATTACAGATCGACGAATAAGCGCTCGATTCGGCACGATCGCGACTCGTTTCGTCATGTGTCACATTTCGCGCCCCGTGTTTCTATCGAAAACAACTCTGTGGAACAGCAAATCTTCTTAGCGCACGCAAACACTCCCCACAATATCGTACATCGAGATTCTGGTGGAGCGTTTCCCCCCAAAATCGAAAAACTTCGCCGATCACGTCTTTCAGGCGAGCAGCCGCGAGCACCCAACAGTCGCGCTTATACGAGGCGTGGCAGCGTCGTTCGTTGTCTTTTCTCTAGCAATACCGAGTGCGAGTGGCCTTTGATGCTCCTATAATACCAGCGCCGCTGCAATCAACTAGTTCGGGCCATTCAGCCGCTCCTCGGATCTACTCGATAAATTCCGCCGTGCACAGAAAAACGTTTTTCGCCCTGTTGCGCGCTCTTTTGGTTGCAACTCGTGTTTTCGCGGCTTTCGTACTTCGTTTCGGAAACCTCACAGGGAATCGCACTGTATCCGGACAGCAGAGAAGAATTTAGGACGAGTCTTATAGCTTATCTCTATTATTGCTGAACAGCATTTGTTTGCTGCAACATTTCTGGATAATACTTCGCATTCTCAACACTGACATTTGTAGGCAGCTTAAGTCTCCGCTCATAATTAACTGCATTAGCAAAACTCCAACCCGACAATTAGTTTTTCAATTAACTAAACTTAAACTCACCGCAGATAACTGCGAAAATAATGCCTAAAACCAGTCGTCAAATCTGTACAGCGTTGTGTTGATATCCGACCCTCGATGCGTTGCGGGAACGAAAGGTCGTTAACACACGTTAGTGCATGGCAATTTGTTTCGTTCTACGTTTCGGTCGCGATAACATTAAAACGTGTGATAAACGGTTCTCACTTCCCAGGAAAACTTCCTCAACCGCATCATATCTGAGCAACCCGACTACCGGTATGAAACAAGGTGTGTTAAATGCAATGTGAATGAATAAAAGCTCCTTAACACAGTTGATACTAACAGTAGGCATGCAGAACACTTCTTCAACACTGCATTAGCCGCCTTCGGACGGTTGCGTGACTTCCGTAGATCTCGTCTTCGTTGTACTATCTTCCTTTCTGATTTGGCTTCTTGATTCTGATGGCGTCTTGATAATTCGCATAAAGTTGAGAATAGCGACAAACCACCGAGGCGCTTCCCAGTTGCTCCGTTTATTCTGAAATGGAAGCATGAGCAGATCAGAGTCGTTGTATAACTCACCAGGACAAGCAGAACGATAAAGTACTGGGCATACAAGACAGCGGGAAGCGAGCTCAAAATGGCGAAGACGGCGATCGGGGTTCCTCTTCTTTCCTTCTTTGTTCGATTTTTTTCAATCTTCTCCAGCATTCCCAATGTCGTGAAGTCGCGCTTTGCCACAATTAAATCATGGACCTCTTTGTTGATTGAGATAAAAATCGCGCTTTCGAAAGTCGGTCCGAGTTCGTGCCAGAAATTCTCGCCTTCGTCCAGGTCGTAAACCAGCGAACCCAGTCGACTGTCGATATAAACGGTCGCATATCGTTGTTCGGGCAAATCTTCGTCTTCTTCGCGCCAGATTCCGAAGATCAGCTGAAGTCTGGTAGGACTTTCCTTATGTCGGACGTATCCGCAAGGCTGGAACGGTGCAATGTGGAGATTTATGGCTACGAGCACGACGAGGTCCGAATGTCGAAGTCCGTCTTCAATCTGAAATAAATCACGTTGCCATAGAAATCACAATATCTTTTTACCAGATTCATTTTCTCGCAAACGTCGTCGTCTTCGACCACGTAGTTGCTTTCCCACATGAGGTCGACAGGAATGTTCAGACGTTTGAAAAGGTCTTCGATTAAGAACGCTTCTAGAAGGTGCTTGTCGTCTAAGATGAACACATGCGCTTGGATGCTTGCGGAAGCATCGTTGACAGATGATGATAGAGATCGAAACGCTACAATGAGGGAAACTGAAACGAGCACGAGCAGCGGCGGATGCGACCGCCTCATTTCGACTTGCGACTGAAAATGATTTTGGATTCAAGCAGAAAACTTGATCTTCGTTTTCAGTCTAGACTGTACAGAGACGTTGGCGGCCCTGTGAGTCTCTCCGAAAGTCTAGACAAGGGTGGCTGCTGAAGGAGGACAAGGAGGGCTGGGAGCCGGCGGCATTTCCTGTGACGAGAAACGCCGCGCGGTCGCGTCTTCGATGTTGGAGCGGAGTGTCGGTCCGGAGGCTTCTTGCGTGCAACGCTGTCCACATTCTGTGAATCTTCGACGGCGTTCGTTGGCCCGCTGGGCGAATATCTCGGACTACAACGGTGAGTGGCAGTTTGTGGATTGTTCATTGATAGCTTCAATAGTTGCAGAAGTGGAAACCGACCTGAACACAATGTCATGTTCCGCGACTTTGCTCTCCGACTCAGAAGGTCTCTCCTTTGTAATGGTACGTTGCACGTTTATATGAGTTTCTTCAAAATAACTGTTTTCAGGCGGAAACCTTGGCGTGCGATGGATCCTGTGGACAGCTCTTCGAAGTCAAGCTCATGAAGTCCTTTGCGTGTGGCCACGTTTTTTGCCAGCCGTGTCTGCCTACAGGAAACGATGGGGGTAAACAATGTTGGTCAATTTTGACCGAATTCGCCTTTATAATTTCACACAAACACCTGTTTTAGAAGACAAATGCCCGGCCAGCAAATGCGTACAGCGCCAACGCATCGACCGTCATTCCTGCTGCGAGTACCTCGCAGACGTCAAGGAGCAGGCGTTCCCAAATATGGAAGACCTTCACTCGGAGCTCTCCACGTCCTTTAGTAGTTTGTACCGCTCTCATTCAGAGCGTTCAAGTAGATTTCTGACCAGCGAGGTAAATTAGGCCAATTTTTCACTAAATATGAACTTTTTCCTGTTTTAGAGCACTTCTCCATTTGACGCACACTCAACCAGCGTTGGAACAGCGTCCTCCGCGTTCCCGGCCACGTCGACCTACTCCGTGCACGCAGCCTCGGAATCGGGAACCTCGCATTGTTCCAGCTGCGGAACATCCTGTTTCAGTTTCAACGACGGCACCTTTACTTCTACGATCGACTCCTCCGCGCGTGAATCCGCAACTGCCACTGGACTCAGCAACGGTTCCAAGGCCAAATGTTGATGTCTCATCTGGATTTCCTTATTTACGATCCTTAAACGTGCACCTTAAAGTGTTTTGTGTGAAAGGGACTTGTTTTGTTCCACCAGCCGTCGTCGGCTCCGACGTGTGATCGTTTCGGCGGCCCTGAGCTCGCTCTTTACAGTTCTGTTCTCACAACCTTCCAATGTCCTGGGTTTTATGTGCGCACTCGCCGAATGAATGATAAGGGGCAAACGGCCTTTGTTGAAGGAAGGACTTGTTGTTGCCAGCAGCGGTGACGTCGACAGCGACGGTTGGATGTTGGCCCTGCACGACGGAGACATGGTGCGCAAAAGAAAACAGGCACCTCTTCGAGAAAGTCGCCCGAACCAGAGAGCAATCACCCATTTGCCCTCCGGCGACACTTCAAATTCCACTGAGATGACACACATGCTGGGGCTCGCTCTGCAAGTGGACGCTGCGGGTGCCTTTAAGGGTTGCTGGGAGGAACTCCTGGAAGAAGGACGCCTTGATAAAGTTAATTCAAAAAAGCTACCGCGAGAAAAGATAACATTTGCTGCTGATAACGGCACTGATGCCACCCCGGAGGTCTCTGCCTTCATTGACTGTTCCGGCCTCGATGGACTCTAGCTGCGTCCCCTGCAGAGCGATCGTGAAGAAGTTTAGTCGTCAGGCGAAGAAGATGCTCCGAGCCAAGTCGTCGATGACGTCTGATTCGGTGAGTGAGGAAAGAGAACCCCCGAGGGTACTGTATTGCGGGAGATGAATGTTTAGGCCGAAGAGAATGAGGTGTTCCCCGACTGTAATCGCCGCGGACAGCGGAGCGCGCCGGGGTTCCCCAGTTGACAAATATGCCTAGGGGCCAGCCAGTCAGGCAGCCAGCAACAGAGCCCAGGAGTCCGTCGTCTCAGATTTGGTGCAGGAGGGGCTGCGCGACGCCGGCGTCAGTCGGGGGCCTCGTCAAAAGAAGATGAGTTTAGAAATACCGGTCTGAGAAGACGGAGCGAATTGATCACGGAAAAAGAAGAGCGATTAAATCGCTGGCGTTAGGCGTGCGCGACAGCGGGGAGACCGGCGGAGGCGACTTCCAGCCGCGCAATGTCCCCGAGCGGCGGAGGTCGCATTATGTACATGCCTAACGAGCAAGAAACGGTGGGAGAGGAGACGGTAGCCCCCACGGAGGGCCGCATCAACCCAGATTCCTGAGCGCCGCGCGACCTTTCGAGTGATCCGACGCGGAGATATAGGCCTCCCGCGGTAGCAATTACTCATGCACAGCGCCGCGATCCCCCGACGGGCCGGAGAACTTGGGAGCCTCGACCGCTCTGCTGTGGACTCAAGGTTAAATAGTGAACTTTATAAAAATGTCAAATCGCTTTGAAACCATATAGAATATGTTAACTAAGGAGTATTTACAGAATATGCACGCTGGGATGAAGATTACAAGGGAGAAAGTGGAATCTAAAATATAAAGCTACTCTGGGATAAATTGACTTTGAAGGCAAGAACGTGAAGGTTGTAGAAGGCAAGATAGGAAGGTGGTCGTAACTCTGGAACCCGGAACCCGTCAAATAGAAGACAAAAGGGAAAGAAGTTGGAAGAGAAAAAGCTTGAAGAGAGTCGGAGGAAGAGAATACTGGCGAGAAACTGGGAAATGCAGGAATCACAATGTACAGAGATGGAAGGACGACATTACTCGCTGGTTGTAGAACTTGGCGTGGTTGATAGCGGGGGCGTTGGAGGGTCCGAGACCGATGTGGAATCCGACATCGAAGTCACCGGGGAGTGCATGTTGGCCAGGGAGGCTAGTGTGCCCAACTCCAGGACGATCCGGAGCGACTGGATCGTGAGTGACCGGTTCTCTCCTTGGTAGCCGTCAAAGCTGGTGTGCTTGGCCTCGTAGTGACGCCGCATGTTATACTCTTTGGGCACGGAGATCTGCGAGTGGCACAGAAGACACACGAAGCGGCCCTGGGAGGGAACGAAGCAGTACTTGTCGATCCAGCGTTCATTGAAGCGTCTGTTCTCCTCCGCGAGTCTCCTCTTACGCTGGATCGGCTTCTCCTCTGTAAGTTTCTTGGGCCACACTTTATCTATCATCTGAAACGAGCAAAGATTGAAAACACCGAAAGGCGAAATGGCTCGCTGTCGTTTAAATTCGAAATGCAAAAAACCGCTTCAATACGCCATTTTTGGCAAAAAAAGGTATAGAGGCTGCGAGACCGTTTATGTCATTGTTTTGTTTTAAATATTTTGCATTAAGAGTTCGAACCCCTTCGAAACCAACGTTTTTAGCACGTTTAAACGCAAAAAATACAAAAACTATCTACTTCTTATATAACTCACACAGATTGGCTCCGGTGGAGTTCCAACCGGACCGCATTTCCGCCACAAAACGGTTTTAAAGCAGTTTTTCGCAACTAGCACTCAAATGGCATAAATGTCGATACTGGGCGTATCAACTTTCACAGAATTTGTCAAATTAGGAAAAAGTTAAGCTACAATTTGGACCCTTCGCTTGTGAGGGTAGAGAATGACGAAGTTCGGAACCACGGGCCGCGCGTCAACTGTCAATCTACGACTGTGGGACGACTTTACGCGCACATGACCTTGCTTTGCCTCAGATCGGCTCCGCCTCCAATCAGAACCTGAATTGAATCGCAGCGCTGCGTGGGGTTGGCAAGAGATTCACAGCCAGCAGCAAGGAAGCCGCTCAGAAGGGATCGCCAGAACGCCGCCCAGGAAACGCCGGGCCGCTTCAGGCTGCGGTTCGGGAAAACTACCGTAATCGTAAGTATCACGCAGATCGATCTGCGACGAGGGAGGACTGCTCGGAAAGAGGGCGTCGGGGATGTTTGTATGTTCTCTTTTCGCAGTTTCGATCGCGCAGGGGCGCCGATGCATGAATTCCGCCAGCGATCGAGGAGGAGGACGTTTGGCTCTGCAGTTTTGAGGGATTATCCGATCTGCTGTCAGCAGGCACACCCTAAGGGTCCTTTGTGACAGAGACTGGACTCATCGGTCCGCTAGCGGAAAGTCGACGGCGATACCGGGAACAAAGGCGGGAAAGCGGTCCGAATTCTGAAATTTCCGTCGACCAAGGATGTTTTGAATTATGTTGTGTGAAGGCCGCCGTCGTCCTCTTTCTTCGCGACCCTTTTCGACTCCCTTTAGCGCGACTGTGCGGCCCATCGTACGCAATTTTCACCAAGGTCGTTGCCTTTGTGGCAATGTGACCTTCTCCTGCTCCTCTCGGGGATCGAGGTGTTTACGGCAGCGACGTGTTCTCTCGCAACTCGCCTCCCTTCTCATTAAAAGGAAGATACTAAGGGTGGTTCCGAGGCGTTCCCCGAAGCGCCGGCCAAAAAAGGGCGCACGGTAGAGCCCAAATTCCGTTTCGAGTGGTTCTGCACTCGCGGGAGCTCGCTGATTGCATGGAATTCCACGCGAATGGCGCATTGTTCCTCGCGCACAGGCGAGTCTCTCCACTTGCGCTGGCCCCCATTTGGCGGACGAAAACTGGATGGCGACGGTAGTCGTCGAAGACCCGGAGGGCTCACCGCTGGAGTGAAGAGAACACATCGAAAGATGTAGGGAACCGGCGATATTTGGGTTAGTGACCATTAAAACTTTGAGAGGCGAGCAGAGGAACGGGGTACCTCGAGGGGCCGGTTCACAGGTAGCAGACAAACGTGGCTCCTTATATTAGCAAGCTAAACTTGTACGCTGAAATCTCTACATCTATGAGACTCTGGCATTAAATTAGTTAACCCGGTTCAAATCAGTTTCTTTCTATGTCTAATCTGCCTTGTTTACAGCCAAGTATTGGTGACTCATCGTCCTCCTACGGATGTTTTGCAACCTCGTGTTGCGAACGTTTCTTGGAACGGCGGTTGACCCTGACGCCGAAGAGTCCCGGAGCACTCACTGCAAATTGCACGAGCACCTCTTAGGCCAAGAGGAATTCTCTCAGCTCACCTTGGTTCGTAGTCGTAAGCTCCTCCCATGCGCGCTTACACTCGGATACGGTAGCTTCATACCCGTCGCTCGATGATTCACTTGTTAGATCGGCGTGTAAACATAGTGGAAACGGTATTCATGGGTTTGGATAAAGCACAAGTATTTTTGAAATGTTCTATTTCAAACTTACTTCAAAGAATATTTCAACATTGTCGAAAGCTTGCAATTATTAATTAGTCTTGAAAAACAACTCGAAACTTGGAGCGTGCCTCATCAAACTACATTCCTCCAAACATCTTCAAAGACCTCTTCATCGCCTTTGGTCTTCTTAGTTTTAAATCAGCAGTTGTTTGCTTAAAAATTCTCTCCACTGACACTCACGCGATAAAAACGGCTTCTGATAACGTTTGTAGCGTACCGGATTTGTGTTCCCTGCAGAATCGCCTCGTTCTTTCTACAGGTGACCTTTCACCTTCGTCCAAAACTGCCTCGGCATTGAAGGAGATATTTGGGTGGTCGCTCGTTCCTTGGTTTGTCCGTCCGTCGCCATGGAGTCGCGTGCGGCGTAAACAGTGACACAACCAACAACGGTGGCTGCTTGGCTGTTTTTCCAAATGGATTTGTAGTCGAAAGTAGCTGTAACAGCGGCTACATTCAAATATTCAGTCACTGCTGTAGAATATTTCAATTTGGCAGTTGAATTGTCTGCGTGATCCGATTTCGGCATCGATGTTCTTTTCCTTGCATCGGCAAACTCCATAAAACGCATAGTTATCAAGTAAGACAACACTAGGATATGCTTTCAGGTAGCATGTTAGCGTGGGTCCGTCTGATATTCCGCAGAGCCGCCCTTAGTGGGAGCAATCTCCGTCGGACTCTTTGATTCCTTGGACGATAAGCTCCCCGCCCGTGGCTCTTATCTTGGCAGGTCGAATACAGCTCCTTCGTGGGAATTTAGAAGGCGAAAGAATTTGTTGTTCTTTCCTTCGAGTCGTTCGGCTTCTCGACGCCTCTTGTAGACCGCTTCGCGCCACGTTCAAGCGGAAATGTGTCAACGGATCTTGGGCGTCATTTCCAGGTCTAGACTTGCTCAAAATTTCCACAGCGATGCTACAAATCCATTCTGCAAAATCGCGATTTTTGCAACTGCCCTACGAACGTGTGGCTTTTCCTGATGAATGATTTTCCTTTCCTTCGTCGATTCCCATTTTCCCAAATTTCAGAATTGCAAAATGAACGTCGCTGGTCCCGCGTGTGCCGAAGTTCGCAAAGCCGCCGCCGACTTCGTCACCTTCCTGAACAAGGCGGTCACGCCGTATCATGGTATATTCGCATTGTTCTTCAGATTCAATTTATCGTGTATATTTCAGCGGTCGAAGAATGCAGCCGCATGCTGCGCGAAGCGGGATTCCGCGAACTGAAGGAGACCGAAACCTGGAAAGTGGAGCCGAAGCAGCGATATTTCGTCACCAAGAACCGCTCGGCGATCCTCGCTTTCGCCGTTGGTGGATCTTACAAGTCAGGAAACGGCTTCTCGATCGTCGTCGGACACACTGACAGCCCCTGCCTCCGCGTGAAGCCCGTCAGCACACTCAAGGCCGAGAAGTTCCTGCAGGTCGGAGTGTCGACCTACGGCGGCGGATTGTGGCGCACGTGGTTCGACCGCGACCTGAGCTTGGCTGGACAGGTCGTTATTCGCCAGGTATGACTTTTATCGTTGAAAATCTGTTGCTGAAACCGGAAAATTTAAGAACGATTCGATAGTCCGCAAGCTGATCAACGTGGGCAAGCCTATCCTGTTCATCCCGAACTTGGCGATCCACCTGGAAACCGATCGCACGAAGTTCGAGTGCAACAACGAAACTGCGCTCCGTCCTCTTTTGGCGTCGTACGCTGCCGCGGAGCTCAATAAATGCGACGACAAAAAGTGCGAGTCCGACGTGAGTTCAGTCGATTTTATGTCCATGGTTTACAGGAGAAGTTTAGGAATCTGACCCTCGTGTAATCACCAAGGACCACCACGCTATTCTGCTTGATTTGGTTGCGAAACACGCCAGCTGCACTGCGGAGGCGATCATCGACTTGGACCTCTACCTCTACGATACCCAGCCGGCGGCCGTGACTGGAGTGAAGGACGAATTCATCAGTGGCGCACGTTTGGACAACTTGATCGGCACTTACACCTCAGTGTGCGGCTTGATCGAGAGTTTGGGAGACGACGCCGGATTCGGCTCCGATCCGAACATTCGAATCGCCGCGTGTTATGACAACGAAGAGTGCGGCTCGCAGTCAGCTCAAGGTCCGGTGCTCGATGAGATTTCAATACTGTGCGTGTTTCCAGGAGCCGAATCGGCTTTCACCGAATGGGTTCTGCGCCGACTTTCGTGCGCCACGAACGACGCTACCAACCAGGCAGCGTTCGAGGAAGCCATTGGCAAGTCTTACCTTATCAGTGCCGACCAGGCTCATGCCTGCCATCCCAACTATAGCGCTAAGCACGAGGAGAATCACCGCCCGGCGTTCCACGGAGGTTTGTGAAGTGATTTGTTTTGTTGCTCTCTACAGTTACTTAGGCGTCGTAGTCAAAATCAACAACAACCAGCGCTACGCCACCACCTCGCTGACTCACGCGGTTTTGAAGCAGATCGCACACACCGCCCAAGTTCCACTCCAGAAGGTGGTCGTCCGAAACGACTCGCCATGCGGCAGCACCGTTGGACCCATAATGTCCTCCGGACTGGGTTTGCAGTCCATCGACGTCGGATGTCCCAGCTTGGCCATGCATTCCATCCGTGAATTCGGAGATACCACTGGAATCTGCCATGCGAAGAAACTCTACTCTGTGCGTTTGATCGTCGTCGTTCCCATTTAATTGCGAATCTTCTTAGACCTTCTTCCAGCAGCTGCCCTCCGTTCTCAGCTCCCTCCAGTGAGAAGCCGGGCCGCTTGACGACCGGTGAATAATGTCGTTTATGTTCTGGATTAAAAATTAATTATTGTAACACTCTTTGACGACACAAGTTCCCTCGCCGATCGACAAGATGACCTCTGAACTCGTCATCATCAGAAGAGAAAGTGTAAAGCAGAGCCTTACCGCCATTCACGCGTATTTGGGTCCTCCGACTAAGTCAATTATGTAAACAGAACTCGACTCTCAAAGCCCCGATGACCACTATTAATTTTCCCTCGGCAAAAGGAGATTTTTGGGATGCGCTGCACGTCGCCTGCTTCTGGTTTCGAAGTGCTCGAGTCGTTCCTCCACTGGAAGTGTACAGCTGGTCGTCGTTTTGGTCTCTCTCTCTCTCTCTCTTCAGAGCTGGAATCCAGTCGAGATACCGCAATCCTCTTTGCCTCCCAGAATGTCACCCACCTCGACGAACTAATTTCCCAAAGTTCTTTTTTGCGCTAATTCCCGCATTAAATATTCAAATATTCCCGCACCAAGCGACCTCCGGAGACCACTCGCCCTCCACGTTCTCCCCTCGACGACGTCTCCCAACATTCATCATCTCGCTGCAAATTCACTTTTGGTCCTATCGCGGCTTTCAAAGTGCACTCGAGAAATTGATCTCTAAAGTCCTTGTCCTCAGTCCCAATCTCCACTTCAAAGGTCCTCCCCACCGACGACCTACAGAACCTTCCCAACTCTGTTTATACTTTGGTCTTTGCAACGTCCAAGGCGCTAATCGAATCTTCGGCGTCCCTCAGTCGTCCTCTAATTAAGCGCGTTCCGTCCGTCGCATCTTCGGCTTCTCAAAACGGGTCAACTCTTTTGTCTTTCGAGTTATCTGAACCGAATGTCTTCATGCCGATATTCGACTTAGCCAAAAAAGCAAAAGTCCAATGGAAATGCCCTTTTAAAGCTTTTTGAAACTAAAAACTCTATATAGTAATTGCATTTTTGGAATGGTTGACTGATTTCTCCTAAAAACGGTTTTAACTACAGATTAAAATATGTTACTATTCCGGGTTCTTGGATCGAATCTCATAGGTTAAAGTTATCTCATATTAGAATTTTTGATAAACTATTAACTTCAAAAAAACCTCGCCAACTCTTCAAATACCCAATCTGCAGCCGCCGTTCAGGTCCTCCCTGCCGTCGTCCTCTGCGGAAGGATTCTTCAACTTTTTTCCAACATCGCCGATTACAACGAATCGCTTCCGACAGCCTCATCTGATAATAGAAGTGGAAGTTGCAGGATGGAACGTCATCTCCGCCATAGTCACTCAAAGAATCGGATCCGCGTTTAGAAGTTATTAAGCGACGAAAAATTTTTAAAACCACTTGTTTCAACAGAATCTCGAATGGCCTTTGCTCCCTTCTGCAAATCTTCTTTTGCTCTTCTTCCATCACCATAGCGAGAGGCCGCGAGTTCTCAGAACTTGGTCACTTTCTTTGTTTCTGCATGCTTAAGAAACGTCGTCGGCTTTCCAACCTTTTAAATGAACTTTTCTTACGTGCGATATCGAGCAATAATTACTCGGGCTCGCCTCGCGGCGTCTCGAGTACTCCTTTCGAAGACCCATCTTTCTCTTTTCCGCTCTCGTATCGTTCTGTTCGACTGTTTGCAGCACGCCACATGCTCTAAAAGCAAAACTCTTTAGCGCAGCGGAGCAAATAGAACATTAATGGTCCCCAAGGGAATGTCGTCCTGGCCATTGACCCAAAAGTGCACCCGACAAGAGGAAGCCGAGCGTTCTTTGTTTCAACCCAACAGCTGACCTTCCGCCAACAGTCCAGATCACCTCCAGGACCCGTTTCCCTGTTTTGCTCGATCAAAGAAGTTCTGGAAACGCGGTAATTCGCAGCCGGGGACGGGAGAGGCGGAACCGACGGCGCTTTTTTCAATGGATTAAATGTCCTCGCGTGCCGTTCGCTTTCTGATTAAGTCCAAAAGGTGCTTTGTTCCGAGCGCATTTGTGTATTCGCCGAGGTCCTTGCCACGTTTCCTTGATTCTCGAACGCTTTCGCCCTCGACGATCGAACTTTGTCCGTGCCTGGCCTTCTTTTTCGGCTGTTTTCACCTGAATTATACATAGTCACGTAGACCTCGTGCGGACGATAAAATACGTTCGGCGAAGGAACTCCAAACAAGGGTGGCCCGGAGATCCGGTATTTATGGCTCAAAGGACAAAGCAATTCGCTGGCGAGGTTTAATCCGCGTGTCTTCCCGGAACTCGTTCGATCTGATTTATCGGGCGCCCTCCAGTCCTCGCTCCCGCTTGCAACTCGCTTGAATCTTCTCCCGCCGAATTCGCAAAAACTTTGTTTTGCCTTATGAATTATGCATCTGTCCACTCGAGCCTCACCGGAGGATGTTGCAAGAGCGACTCAGAGCGGAAGTGGACCGTAAAGATCTGCGCCTCTGGCGGTTTTCCTGTTTTGCAAGCGCGGATGTGCGAATTTTCATTAGGATTAAGGAGCCCACGTCAACAACAATCTTTCCTTGTTCCCACGTTCTTTTCGCCTCTTGAAGACGGTGATAGTAGCCCGCCCCCATATCCGCGTTTAATTTTTTCAGACGTTTTTTGTTAAACGGAAACGATTCGCAAAGATTTGCATTCATTCAATTTGAATCCGTTTGCACGAATTCAAACAAAAAAAAGTTCAAATGAAATTTTGTAGAAACTTTGGAAGTGCGGAACGGTTTAATGAGATTTCAGAGACCCGAAACTTTCCAAATGCCGGTTTTTGTTACTCCTTAACGATTCCTGGTTTAGTTTTCTTATTTTTTCTTATTTCTAAAAAAAGATTTCTTATTGATAGACTTTCTTCCATCTTACAAGCGCCTACCCAAGTTCAAGCGAAGTGAAGTTGTTGTGGGTACCCGGTTCCACTTCCGCCCGCTGACGTCACTGAGGGTCGAACTGCTGATTGTTTCTTTGCTCTTTGGAGTCTCTTTGGTGAATGGACGCCTTGCGAGTGTCCGAAAGATATCCGAGTCGGCGCCTTATTTTCCCGCGAAATCCGAGATCCGCGGGCGCATGCATCCGCTTGTCCACTCGGCGCTCGTATAGTGTCGCCTTTTTTATCACAAAGTTAATTATTTTTGTGGAATGTTTATTGGCCGGGCGTGCCTGAGGGCGGCGGATCCGGATGCGCAAGTTGCAGGCGTCTAATGGTCGTCTTGGGTGCATCATTTCTAATAAATCTCAAATGGAGATGTTTCGAAAAACCATTCCGCGTTTTTTCCGATTTAATGTTATGGCGCGAGGAGGCCTAAGACCGCGTGAGTGTGATTTATGAAAATGGTCGGACCTAGAAGGAAGTAAGTGCTCGAGGACATTCAGATGAGTTAAGGGTTCGATTTGCAGAACTCCTTTTATGCCGTTCAAAGCCTTAGCACCTCGTTGTCATTTTCCCCTCCGTTTTTTGAGTTTGTTTTTGGGGTTAACCGTCGAGTCCGTGTTCGCGTACCCGCGACCTTCTCTTTCGCTCCCACCCATCCGTCATCCGCCATCCGCCATTCGTTAACCACCTTTTTACACTTTCTTGGACCTTCTCCTAATTGCATAATACTGTTCGGTCTTCCATTTCAGCCGAGTTCCGTCGCCTCTCGGGATACCCTGGAGACGGTTTCGGCGGCGGATCTTCAGATTCCCTAATCGAATGAGAAGCGACTAGCCTGCACCTCCTGCCACTCAACGCTGCCGCGAGTGTTTTCCCGGTCGTCCATTAACCAGATTCCTTCGCCACTTTCGTTTTTGTCTTCCCCACCGCCATCCCAAAACCCTCGAGATGATTTTTAAACCCAAACCAGAAGTGAGTGATTCCAATGTAGGCGAATCATTCCGGTCGTTTTTTCGCTTACAGCCGTCAGCAGACGTCCGTCAGGAGCTGAACGAAATCAAAAAACTCTGCGCGAAACACGAACTTTTGTGCCGTGCGTTTTCAAAGTGGCGTGATGACATCGATCAGGTAATTTTGAAACTTTGCAGTGCGCGGGACGATTCTATCGCTTTACAAAAAATTTTGCCGGTAACGACATGTGGGGATAAGCGATTAGAAGTTCAACTTTCTTTCAAACAAAATTGAAAAAACAAACTATTTTTGATTATGTCAAACTTTGGGTCCAAAAATGAATTTCCGTTCTTTGGTCGAAGTCAAATAAAATCCCTTCCAGAACGAGGCGCAACTCGAAATCCTCAACTCGAGCGCGTCCTCTCTGCGTCAGCGACATCGGGCGCTCAGCGAACGACTGGCGGGCAAGCCGGGTACTTGTGGAGTCCATCGAAATTCCTTTCTGACTTCTGCAGTTTAGCCGATCCAGAGCATCTCGTCTCCCTTCAGAAAGAAATTCGAAGCATTGAGCGCCAAGTCGACGCGTGGATTCGGGAGATTGCCGCTATAAACGACGCTCGCAAAAAGCTCGACGTAGGCAATTAAAAGAAATATTGAGTAATATTACAAAGTTCTTTCAGATCGAGTTTATACAACTGCGATCCAAGCTTCAGAGAAGTGCCACCAATATTGAAATTGCAAACATTGACTTCGAGAAGCTTGAGCATCAGCACCGCGACAAGTGGAAGAGTTTCCTGGCGTCGACAGAAATTCGGTCGTGAGCCGGAGAACCTTTCCAAGCAGCGGGGTCCAGAGTCTAATCATTCGTGAAATTCTGTCTTCTTTTTTCACTCTCGTCAAACATCTATCCTTTCTTTAATAAACTCTGTTCCAAACCAATCCGAAAACAGTCCTAATTTCAAAAAGGACTCCATTTTGTATGCGAAATTTGAAATTGATAGCCAAACCCAGTTTCGCATTTTTTCTTATTAGATTGCTTTGCAAAGAGACGTGAATGAAACAAGAGATGCTCGGTTTCTTGAACTTGATCTCAAACCACTTGAATAAGAATTTTTCTACGTTTTACGATCGTCCATTTTTGCACTGAAACTATCACTATCAGCAAAACACCATTTATGAATTTACACTGTCCACTTCATGAAAACCAACACTTGCAATTATTTGCTAACAAAAGGAAGTCCACCGCTCGTAATCTCGAGTTTAAAGTCTTGCTTCACCCCTCATCTGCGATAGGTAGTTCCGGTACTGCCACGGCGCGTTTCCAAACACCTCGAAAGCACTCGGGAGGTCTTCAGAGAACGCGTAGGGTGCCTCGACAATGATGCTCTTTTTAGCGGGACCTGAGTCGTACTTGAAAGAACCATTTTATAGAAGGATTCCGGGAGTGGACCTACCTTGAAAGATGCGACTTTGGCTGGAAAATTTATTGGCTGATGGAAATTGTAGGTGATGAATGCGTCAGTTGAGAGGACCACGAGGCAAAGGGTTAGAACGAAGATGAAGACTTTTGACATGTTGCTGTAGGTTCCTGAAGCGAGATTGGGGAAAATTCTGAAACATGGTTGAAAGCTTCGAACACTTCTTTTTCTACTGGTGAGAAAAACGCGTAAGAAAACAGCATGGCAAAGGGCTCAAATGTAGAGGTGAACGGGACTCAATAGTTGTAATGAGGATGATTCAGAGGACAAGACGGGGATGCCCGGAAGAAGGAGTATTTCAATTAACGGCACAGCGCACTAAAACGTTTCCTGCTTTCAGGCCAAAATAGATAAGCGGTCAGGGAGTAGTTAGTCAGGCTCCCTCTCTTATGTCAGGAACCCGCTGTCTCTATTTCGTGTTGGTTTCCGAGTTTTGTTTTTAAAGTTCAACACGAGAATCTAATTAGTTAAAACAAAAGAAGTACGCAGAACCCCAGAACACAAAGAGATTTGGTTCACAGCTGGTGCAACTCGAAGCAAAACAAGTTCGACATGCTTCGTGTCCTTTGACTACGATCCGTTTAGCACACCTTCGTGATAAATTTTCTTAGTTTGAAGAACAAAAGAGCCTTCATAACATTCAGAATTCAGCAAAAAGTGTCACAATAAAAAAATGCAGGGATTGATTTTGATTGCACCCACTCTGCTAAAACGCATAATTGGGCATACTGGAATCTAAACGCACAACGCGAAATGCGAATGTCGCTTTTTCTGCAAAACGCCAATTCTGGAGATTTCAAAACGGAGCGACAGGTCGGGTGTCCCATGAGTCCACCTCAAAAAACTGGAAAATCAGAGAAATTTACGTCTGGGGCAAACCTATTTTGACCGAACAAGCAATCTAATTTTTTATAGGTTTGTCCCCAAACGGTATTACAAGTAACTTCTCAAAGAATCCGACAATGGGTGATGCAGGAACGGGCGTGGGACGACGACCGGGGCGATTAGGAAACAGCGAGCGTCAACAAACGGAGATGGGAGCGTAAGGATCCTTCTCTGCTCTGGAGCGGAGCAAATCTGTTTTGTCTCTCGCCTTCTGGGTTTTGTCAAAGACAACAGAAATCGCGCAACGCCTCAATCGCCGCCGTTCGAGCTGAAAATGCGTTTGTTTTAATTAAGAAGCGAGTTATGATTAATACTTGTTAGGTCGCCTGCTTGGAATACGGTGGGATACGGTAGACGCTTCGAGAGGTTCGGTGAATAACAAAAAAAGATCCCGAGAAGCGTGTAATGTCGGAAGCTCTTCTTTTCAAGGTTTTACGAAAAATATTTTTGAAAACTCTCACGTAAGCAGACGAAGACTGCAAAATAAATTCAAAACGGGGAATGCGCAAGAAATAATCCGTTATAGAACCCGTTCAAAACAAAGCGTCACAATCGTGTTTTGAAACTGAGGAAATGTTTAAGCGTGCAAAGCGAAAAAGAATCTTCACTTAAATAAAAATTTTGCGTGAAAAAAACAAAGCACCAAAAACAGCAAAACGACGGAATCACAGCGAGATCTTTTAAGATCTTTTTGATCCAAAGAGATCCAAAGATCTTTTACTCTGAAAAAACGAAATTTTACCGAATTTTATTACCAAAATATACGACCCTTTTTTCTACCAAACAGTTCTCCTCACCCGGCCGTCGTTACATTTTCTTAAACTTTTTCTAATTCCAAGGTAATGAGGTCAACTAGAAAACACGAAAAAAACGAGTTGCAAACTGTTTGAAGACCGAAACAAATCGCTATGGATTTTTTGAACTGAATTTAAATATTAAGTTTTGATGAGAGTATTTATGAATCCTAGTGTTGCTAGGCGTGCTGTTTCTGCAAGCGGAACAGCAAAAGAACTCGGCAAAAAACACAGAGGTCATGAATTTCAATCAGGTATCCATATATAAAGGACGCTTTGAAAAGGTCTTTAACGACCACAGTCAAAGAAAAAATGCACCAAAAAAATTTTTTAATTGCGATTAAAGGGGCAGATTGTGTTTACAGTTGCCTCCAGAGATTGTTGGTTTTTCTTTGCTTC
The DNA here is from genome assembly GCA_000757645.3 of Steinernema carpocapsae. Taxonomy (NCBI): domain Eukaryota; kingdom Metazoa; phylum Nematoda; class Chromadorea; order Rhabditida; family Steinernematidae; genus Steinernema; species Steinernema carpocapsae. The sequence continues at coordinate 6,094,270 of AZBU02000005.1, forward strand.
AATTTTACCTGCTATTGTTTAAATTTATGCGAATGTAGGTGCTGCTTCAGGGCTGTAACAATAACACTACTTAGAAGAAGAAAACGTGAAGTTCCTTATCTAGTACGTGATTTTGAAGACTATTAATAGGTAGGTCTCGGTCGCTCTCGTTTCATGTCTTTTTTACGGTTGTTTCATCTTCAACTTGTCACACAACATTCTTCCACGGTACAAGTAATTCTCGGTGTCGACGGAAACACAATACGAACTCAGAAAAAGTTGAAATATATCCGCAGTCAAGCGTGATAGCATGTGAACATTCTTAGCCGAGACAAGATAAAGAGGTCCTCTGTTTCCGACCTGAAAGCGATAACGTGTGAAACAAAAATGTTTAAGGGAAAGCAAAACAATTATAATGGCTCCGGCCTATTAACGCGCGATGGCAATTCAGAAAAAAACAAAAAACAAACCAACAAAGTTTCGGCTAAATAAGTTCTTACGGAAACTTCCAAAACGGACAGAGGTAACTTAAAACTATGTTCAACTTTTCATATTTAACAACAATTTTTTTCTAGGATTCTCTAAATGCAATTATTGTGATCTAGGGATCCTCTAGATAGACCTCCAAAATTTTTAACCGACTGATCGATACTCCAATATACGTTTTTCTAAATGGAATTATTATAATCTTAATCCGTACTCGGCTCGGCTTCTTCCCTTTAGTAAACGAAGACAAGAAAACAGTCTTTGCGTAGGAAGATGACCTTGTATTATTATGGTTGGACTCACATAGCACATGGTTTTTTGTCAGAAAGGCACATTTGCGTTGAAAACGGAATTAGAACGGATGGCGAAAATTCGGATGTATTTAGGAGTGGGCGCCCTTTGGCCCCAATAAGGATGCAAAATGAGTGATGATCGAGTCTATTTAGAACACAAAAGGAGTTCTGTATAGATGTTTGCGTTTGTGTGTTTTGCGACGTCCCGTGGGGGAAGCGCGAAAGTCGGCACCGAACGACACTTTTGTTGACAGTTCGGCCGCCCTCGCTCGATCTGAGAAATTGAGGTTTGATATGAGAGCTGTTGATAAAGAGGTCGTGACGCATCGGACACAAAAATCTCGTGAATAATCTGAATTTTTCGGGGCTACGAAGGAGTTTCGAGAGGACAAATAGAGAAGAGCGGAACGAGGACAAAGAGCCCGAAAGGGACAAAGAGTGACCGAGGGTTAAGGGTCGAGCGAGGGAGCAGCGTCTCCAATTTCCCCGAAGGAGCGGAGAAGTTCTTTATTTATTTCGCGATTCATCAGCCGCGGAAGAAGACCATTAAACGAATTTGGTGCGTGTGAGAAAAGTACAAACAAACGGCGGCAGAGGCGAGATGCGGAAGAAGAAGAAGGCCGCACGGGAGCCGAATTCGATAAGGAAATTGTATTCCGAGCGAACGCTCCTGGAAACCGCTGTGCAAGAACGGACGCAAACTCCAAAGAGGAACATCTCCAGAAAATTGCTTGTTCAAATCTTTTCTTTTTAGAAACCAACAAACAAATCAACTCATCCCAAATCAACCTGAACTGTTTGCCTACGCCGCCTGTCGTGCAACTTCGCGTCAAGCGCCGGAATTTGGGTGCTAACTTAACGAATTAAGGTGTTTTTCGGAGTGGACAAATACCGCGTGCCCGGCTCGAACTTTTTCGAGAGCACTTGAGTCGCCGTAAATTGTTTCTTTCGGGTTTTTGATGTGTTGGGTCACTCGCAGTGGTTTATCGGCTTCGACGTATTTAATTTGATCGAATTGTACCCCTGATTGTAAAGGCGTAGTCCGGTTTTCCAAATTTAGAAAGCAAATTTGTCACACTTAAATAAATATCTTGTCCCGGGAAACAAATCTCTGTTTGATTCCACGTAATCTCATCAGGCAAAACCCCGCAACTTCACTCCACCTTCTTTTTTTTACTTTTTCCGCAAACAAACACTTTTTGCCACCCGTTTCAATTCCAAAACATTGTTTTAAAAGTCAACATTGCGCCTTATTTGAACAGGGCGACGGTCACTTACGACTTCGCGCCGCCCTTTCGCATTTTTTCGGGCAAGGGGCGCTTAAAAGCGCGGTGGATGAAGTTGTCGCCCTCGTGATCGTGCTAATCTCTTCGTTCACTCATTTCCTCCGTCTCAGGAAGCGTCATGACCTTCTCCGGAGCCGGTCTTCTCCTCTTCGCGGGCTTTTCTACGTGGCTTCGGCCCTTCCTCCTACTCCGACAATCCCGATATATCCAAGCGATAGAGACACGAATCTGATTCCGAGAGAGCTCCTGTTCGGAGATTCCAAGTTTTCCCACGTAATGCTGTCGCCGGATGGAAAAACGATAGCTTACATCGCGCCGGACGAGAATGGAGTCAGGAACATCTACATGAAGTGTGTCACCTGCAAGCACACCGAGAAGATCTCGTTTGAGGGACAGAACAATATTGCCAGTAAGTGATTTGATTTTTGTTTGCTCTTAATTTCATTCAAAGATTAGGCGCTTTTAAAATTAGGCGAATTAGTTATGATCCATGTCGCCTTAAATCTTTTAATTGCATTTTAGAACCCCAATCACTTTTCTTTCGGAAATTGCCTTAATGCTTTGCTGCTAATAAGGATTTTCGTTTTATCAATTTTCCGTGTTTCTTTACAGGCTTCGAGTTCACCGGAGTGCCCGACGTGATCCTTTTCCAAGAAGACAACAACGGGGACGAGAACACGCGGCTCTACAAGCTGAACATCACGAAGGCGACGCCTCCGCACCTCCCCGTGGCCATCTCGGACCGCATCGGTGTCAAGGCGGCGGTGTTCAAGAACAACATGCGCGACAGCAAAGTTCTTGTGGGCATGAACGACGAGAATCCAGTGTACCACAACGTTTACGAATTCAACCTCTACACGAACGAGCTGAGCCTCGTGTTCCACAACAAACGTTTCCCCGCACGGATGCTCTTCGACAACGACTTGAACCTGAAGATTATCAGTGAACTCACCAAGGATAGCTCCGTGATCTACTACCGCCCTTCGCCCAAGGCTAATCCCAAGAAATTGACGTCCAGAAAGGACGATTGGGTCGAGTACCTCAGGGTTTCGGCGGAAGACGCTCCCCTCACCGAGTAAGTTATTTTGATTCTGCCGTCGTTGACTTTATGTTATAGTCCAATTGCGTTCACTGCCGACAACCAGCGGGTTTACTGGAAGTGGGGCATCGGATCGGACCTCGGACAGCTCGTAATCCACGAATTCGGACGACCTGAAACCAACCAAGTTTGTTTTTTTTTGTTTTAGCACTTGTTTACTATTTGTTTAGGTGATGTACTCTGCAAAAAAAGCCGAAATTGCCTCGCTTTTCCTCCACCCTACGGAGAAGACCGTCTTGGGGCTCACCGAATACTACAACAAGCCGGAAATTTACGTCGCGAACGACACGATTATCAATGACATGCAGTATCTCGTGAACCTGCGGCCCGGAGACTCTCCAATGGTGGTTGGAGTCAGTAGGGATTTTCACACCTGGCTGGTGACGTACCTCTCGGACAACAAACCCTTCGAGTTTTACCTCTACCGCAAGTGGCAGAACAAGGCCGAGTACCTCTTCTCTACGCGTGCGGAGCTGAACAACCGCCAGCTGAGCAAAATGATCGGGTTCGATTTTAAGGCTCGTGACGGACTCAAGATCCAGGCCTATTTGAGTCTTCCCCCATCGACCGAACGTAGGATTCCCTCGGAGGTCAACAGGACAAATCCCGAATTTGTCGAATACGCCAAGCTGGGAATGATACCGAGGGTTCCTCAAAAACTGATCCTCCTCGTCCACGGCGGACCCCACATGCGCGATCTCTTCGAATTCAATTCAATGAATGCTTTACTCACTAATCGAGGATACTCCGTACTTCAGGTTTCCAGAACTCTGATAGACCGGTCTTACATCTTCCATTTTAGGTGAACTACCGCGGCAGCACAGGATTTGGAAAGAAGCTCCGAAACGCAGGAAACGGGGAGTGGGGCCGCAAGATGCAGTACGACCTGCTCGACGGAGTCGATTTCCTCGTTGAAATGGGAGTCGTCGACAAGAACAAAGTGGCGATCATGGGAGGCTCCTACGGCGGTTACGCCACTCTCGTTGGAATGACGTTTACACCAGAGACGTTCGCCTGTGGTGTAGATATCGTCGGTCCGAGCAATTTGCTGACGTTGCTCGAAACGATGCCTCCCTACTGGCTCGGGATGTATAACGAGATGGTGAAGACGTTGGGAGCGAATGTGGACAGTGAAGCCGGTAGACTCTCCCTGCGAAGCCGATCTCCGCTTTTCTACGCTAACCAAGTGAAGAACCCGCTCCTGATTCTCCACGGAGCAAACGACCCTCGCGTGAAACAGGCCGAGTCGGGTAGGTTCTAATATGTTCTTGGCAACAACATCGTTGATTACATTTTAGATCAGTTTGTGGACGAACTCAAAAAGAACCACATTCCCGTGACCTATGTTCTCTTTGGAGACGAAGGACACGGGTTCACGAAGCCCCACAACACACTCGCCTTCGCAGGACTCGTCGAGAATTTCCTAGGGAAATGCCTCCACGGGGCTGTGGAATCGTTCACCTTGGGCCAATATAACTCCAGTGCCACTGTAAGTTTTGAACGGGCGTTCTGCTTTTAAGACCTATTTCAGTTGATCGCGGACGCGTTGAATCCCGACTATCCTCGGCTCGCCACGACGCTCCCACCGCCGCCATCGCGATTTTACGGATCACCGCGAGGCTATGCCCTCTATTAATTTATTTCACCTTGTAGCTAAAATAGCGATTTCAGGTTTTCTACGCATTTTCTGTATTTTCCGTGCTCCCTGTTTTCCATGTGTTTGTACGGTCGTGTAGGTCGAAGCCCCAATCTGTCAAATGATGACTGCAATCCTTTATTAATAATCTCCATAATAAACATATTTTAAAGCCAGTGGTTATGGAAGGACGTTTGCGATGTGGCCGAAGATCCAGCTATGTGTGGTGTGTGAGAACGGCCATGTTGAGCAGCGATTTCGGGCGGCGTTTGATCGTGTCCCGAATTTCTGAATTGAATTTACTGTCAAATAGATGCAAGTTGGGTTGGATTTTAAGTTCACAGCGGCCGGAACGGAAACAGTGCACCCACCATTAGACACGTTCGCGAAGTCAACGATCGTACAGTTTCTCGATTTCCACATTTTCCAAAAACTCAAAAAGCATCCTCGATAGATTCCGTTGACTACCGTAATGAAGCTGTTCTCTTTCACCGCAAGCCTGAAAATCTGAGTGTGAGAGTTAAGGATAAAAGAGGTCTCACCAGTTCAGTTTTCCTTGCTTCACCCGTTCTAGGATCATAGCGGTCCAGTTGAGACCCACTACCGCTAGAGGGAAGCTCTGCAATACAACAAATTTTATTAATTTAATTACAAAGGTGTTATTCTCAGCTTTTTGATGTTTCACACTTATTTTCCCACACTCACCTGAATCTTGTCGTTCGAAAGTTGCAGGAGCTGCGAGGTCATTTGCGATGTGAGGCCGTTGGAAACGAGAAAGAGCAGCTGGCAAAGACCGAAGATTCCGACTCCCCTGAGGTCGGTGACCGGGTCGTCGCCCTGAAAGCCGATCTTTTCCCAGTGTGGACCGGTGCGCGAGATCGCGTTGCGCCCGGTTCGGTCGTCGGTGATGATCTTGAACAGGGAACATAAGAGTTCCCAGTGAAGAGGATTCGACTCCGAGTATCCCACTGCAACGTGGAGATGAGGCTAAGAAACTAAGCTATAAGAACCTTTGCTCAGAGCGACGATAAGAAGCTGCTCATCCGCGAGCGTTGTGGAGCGGAGAGGACAAACGTTAGGCTTGGAGGAGCCGCAGATGCAGTAAGGAATCTTGGAAGCCGAGGCCCGAGCGGATGAGAGCTGGGCGCGATCGATGAGGTCCATTGCCTGCGTCTGAAATCCAGAGAGCGATCAGAGTTGGGTTCAGTTTCTGAGTTTAGGTTTATAAAAAGAACCGATTTCCTTGTGCTCTCGTCCCTAAAACTCTCCCATTTCGCTCGAAAAGAAAACCCGCACCTCTCGGAATTGGCGTGCTTCAAGACGAATAAACATTTCCGCACGGCTGCAAGCTTTCGCCTAATGTCCCTTCCTAATATGGTTTCTGCACGCGATTCGCAGAAATTTGAAACTCTGCTTATTTGTCGCAGCTAGAATAATCCAAAACGAACAAGTACTCATAACCACTACACAGTTCAGCTCCATCATTAAATAACTCGATTCACATATTCCTTCTACCTTTTCCTGTGTCAGGTCCTCGCTGCTGAGCCTACTCCAGATGCTCTGGAAGGAGCACGCAGCAATGTGGTTCTCGTGCTCCTCACAGTAGGAGGACGCCCGCGAGGCGCGGTCATCCACGATCGCCAACGACTGGCGCTTCTTCACGGGCACTTGGGGCCTCGAAGCCGAAGTCGCCCTCCGCTGCGTCTGCTCGACCTGAACACGGCCAATCCAAGCTCGAATCTAAAATTCTCCTCACCTCGTCCCACTCCTTCCTCGCTGCTTCCCATCTCTCGATTTCGTTCGACGCCATCGGATCTGAAACCAAACAATTATGAGTTGAGTGGTCGAAACCAACCTTAAAAAGTTTTTTATAGCACGAAATGAATTCATTCTTAAATTCTCGGTTGAAACAGGCGGCGGTTCACCTCAAAAACCACTTAAACCCTTTCCCAACTTCATTTTGCATGCACCAACGGTGTGGGAATCTTTCTCGTTCGGATTTTAGCTTCGAACGAGCAAACGGCGCTTTTCGAAAACTCGAGCGGTGCGCCGCACTCTTAAGACGCCCTAATCTCAACGGAAGTGCTTCGCGTCATAATCGCAACGCGCGTCTTCGGGAAGAAGAGGATAATTGCGGCCCCGACCGAGGCCACGAATCGTCTTCCAAAAAGCAATGAACGGGGATCCCAGAGACGTAAATCCGTCTTGGACGTTTCCACTCTACCCTCGGAGTCCCTTCGGAGTCACCTTATTAAAGTCATAAACTAGCAACATGAACGTATAAATCTTCTAATTTTAAGCGGAGAAGGACGTTTCAAATTTCAGACCCAGAATTTGGCGCTGACGAGGACATGACTCACGGACTTACTCCCAAAAGATTCTTTTTGCACTTTGGACTTTGAGGCCTCGCTGATCTCGTTTTTATAGCATAAACGCCGTGGAAGACTGCTTGATTAGACAAAATTATTCCAATAAACTTTGGCCTTTGTGACTAAAGATCACTTTGTAGATTGTAGAAGAACGAGAGAGATTGAGGGCTTGAAGACCTTCTTGGTTGGCATAAATCCCGAAACCAAAAGAGTGATACAAGCAAACAGAAATAGTCAACAACTATAATACACAAGCAAACCAGAACTCTTATGAAGTTCTGAATAGTCATTGTTTACGGAAAAACATGCAAAAAGCTCACTTAGTAAAAAGCCAAAATTATTTCACTGGCTGTTCCAAAGTTAGAACCACTCATCGTTTTTAAATATTTCAAACAAACGCAAAAACAGGAGTGTCCCACTCTCTGCATCAACAAATACCGTAGCCTGCGAGTGTTCAAGTTACCAAAAGTCTAAAAATCTACGAAACAACATTCAAAGGCGACGTCAACCAACGTCCGCAGGCGAAGAACAGGCGGAAGCAAGGTGTCCTCGGGTCCGCCCTTTCCGGATGGGGTGTCCTTCGACCTCTGGCCTGCCTGTACCTTCCTTCCTTCCAGTGCCTGGCGGCAGCCGACATGCATTCCAGATCCACGCGATACGTCCAGAATATCCATCATGAATGCATTATTCGCAATGAGGACCGTCCTCTCCCCTCGCGCGACCGCTTCGTCCCTCGGCGTCCGATCTCCGTCTTCAGGCACTTGTCTTCGCCCTCTTCTCACAAAAACAAAAGCGGTGGGAAGCAGCAGCGGAGGGCATTTTGCAAGCCAAAAACGAGGAGCGACTTCTTCGAGAACGACAAGTTGAAAATATCGCGCGAGGGTCGAGATGAGAAATAATTGATTGACGAACGCGAACGGAATCCGCCTCTGGAGCGGCGCCTGAAACCTGAGCCGGTGCTCGGCTGTCGACCTCGATAACCTGTCGAGGCGACGTCAAGAAGCGTCAACGCTCGTAAAGAGGTCCCGAAGCGGCGCCTGATCCCCAGGGACAGGTCCATCGCGGAAATGAGCAAACAGACCGTTGGCGTTTAATTAAGGTGCGTTTGCAGGAGGCGCAGCCGGAGGCGTTGCCATGGCGCCGGTCGCCATAGGTACCCTAGGCAGTAAAGGTATTCGCGAGAGGAACAAAGCGGAGCGGCAGGGATTTTCGGGATTTGGAGGATAGAATAACCTATTGAAAGGGGACGGAACACGTCGAGATGAATGGAGTGTTTGTTAGGTTCCGCGTCGACGCGGAGGACGGCGGTGTCATCGCTAATCAGTATTGAAATTTTGGAATTTCGATCTTTGAAACTTGGAGTTCTCATAATTTGAGACCCGCGGAAAGGAGTCGATTACGATAGAACCAATAAACAATTTGATTGCTCCAGATGTTTTCCGGTCCCCACCAGGCCTTTTCTCTCAGCCCGGTTCTCTAGTCGTCACATCCCGACCTAGGATACATCAAACAACGTCGGAATCTTAAATCAGTCTCAGATTCGCACACAAAGCCAGAGATCCCTGAAATACACAACGCCTCCTCTCACCTGATGCCGTCAACAACGCACAACGACCCGACAACAATCAGCGGCACGTGAAAGTAATTACTCGAGTAACCGCGCGGCTTTTTGTTTTCTGCTCGAAGCGCCCCTAATTGTATAATTGATTCCCCGAATTGGATTGCTTTTGCTGTTTTCCGCCACTTCCCATCACGCGCCGATTCCTGACAAGATTGAAAACAGCTTAAATTCTATTTCTCGATTTCTCACTTCTGCAACGCTGCCAAGAAAGAACAAAGGACACAATTTGTCATCGGAACCTTTGATTCGCGTAGCTCGGACAGCTGTTCGCAGATCATAAAATATCACCCACAACTTGTGGGCCACAAGTCTCGATGATATGCGGTAAGGAAAGACGACAGGGCCTGAAAAAAGATTGCAGAAATCGTCAGACAAAGTTTAAGGTTAGTTTCAAGTGAACTCTGTATATCCTGTTAAAAGCAATCAATAATTATGCTGGGAATCAAAAGCGTAATATGTTACATTCAACAAGTACGAATCAGCTAAGATTACTGTAGATCGAAGAAAAACTTTGCGGCTAATATTTTAAACTACAGTTCTCTTTTCATTTAATGAAATTATAAGCACCATTTACAGGAATCCTCGATTTTGTTAATTCATAAATTAAGTATCTGGTAGCACTTAGCAAACTGCATTTCTAGAAAATTCCTTCCAGGAAAGGGATCACCGCAAGGGTTCGCTGGAGGATGGCGTGACGGAACAACGCCGGCGGCGGAGACCTCATCGGCAGTAATCCCGTTTGTTAATTAGCAGATTAGGCGAGGCGTCGAATCCGAGGGGGAGGTAGCCGGAGGGCTCGCCGGCGATGATTTGTCCTTCATCTCGAATTGGTGAATCAACGCGAAATGCGGCAAAAAATGTTTTTGTTTTGTGGTTCGGCGTGGGAACCGATGTGTTTTGTCCGTCCTCCCAAGCGGCGAGGAGCCAACAGGGCGACAACGGAGGAAATCACCTTCGGAGAGGTCGCCTACCCAAGTAAATTGAAGTTCGGGTTTATTTACATCTTAACAAACAAAAACAAACTGCGCCTCTAATAAATACTGCTCATCACCGTTTCATTTCCTAACGAGGTAAACCAATAGAACTCTCCTCTCCCACCGGTTAATTCAGAAACCGCCGACACTGCGGGGCTCCACAGAGGCACTCGATCTTCTCGTCCTCAATCGGGAATTTGTAGTCGTAGGTGATTTCGTCACCTTTGTTGATGAACGTTTTCGAGTAGATGACAATCCGTTTCTCGCCCTCAAGCGTGACCACGCGAGCGTAACAATTCGGTTGGCACGAATGGTTGATAAACCGAGCGAAATTTCCCTTTTTGGTTGCGTCAATGACCTGAAAAAAGGGAGTGAGCTCAGAATTGAGAAACAAATCAGTGGATGTGGAGGGTACAGTAGGTGTCGACACAAATTTGAACCTACCGAATCCTTGTCGATTCGGAAGAGGTAGCTGGAACCGATGCCCCTCTTCTCGTAGGACTTTTCTCTTTCGTCAGCGATCGCAGGGCGGATCAGCTCTCCCACGTATTCCACGATCATCTCGTCCGCAGCAATCGCCTCCATCGCGTAGAGTCCCCAGCCGTGAATCTTCGAGCGCGCAAATTTGATCATCTTTTTGCGGAACTGAAAAATCCACGCATTCATCGAAATTTTCTAACTACTGAGTGACTCACCTTTAGCTGGTTGACCTTGAACATGTCGCTGTTTTCGCCCATGAACGTTTGGTGCCGGCGATTTGCTGCCTTCAACTCCCGCTTAGAAGTGTTGTTTTGGCGAACCGAGGTCTCGTCCTGCAAAAGGCCGGTGTAACACAGATTTTAGTTCTTTCCATCCTCACCTTAGCGCTGATTTCGGTTTTGTCTTGAAAGGAAGATTCGGCTTCTGGCCTCCTCACAAGGCTCTTCTTAACTCGGTTGCTTAAGCGGTAGAATCCTTCGGTTCTGGCACATCCCGTCTTGTGAGGGGCAACGCCTTCGAGCTCAGGGTCATCGAAATAGTAGGTTCTTGTCGCTGTCTTCTTTGGAATCGTCTAAAAGTCAAAATCAGAATTATCTTTAAGCACCGCAACATACCAGTTGGCGGACAGGCGGAACCTCAGGAAGTTTACCGAACAAAAGCTGGCGTCCGTTGGGACAACCAAATGGATCGGGGCAAACTGCGGACATCTTCTCAAAAGCCCTTTGGATGTAGCGAATGTCCTCTTGGTCGCAACCCTAAATTTAGCGTTATATTGGCCTACAAACAGTTTAATAACCCAAGTAAACGCCTCGAGAATGTCTTCTTCGATTTCGGCAATCCTGCGACTTTTGCGTTTCTCTCGGAAGACCGGCTGGCCAGGAACGAGGGTCTCCACATCAATCTCCTCGTCTTCATCTTCTTCTTCACTCGAACTCAGGTCCAAAGTTCTTATGTCCCTCGGGTGGGATTGTACGATTTCTTCCTCCTCGGACTCTTCTTCCTCGTCCGAAATGTCAGATTCTATGGACACGGCAGAGATGCGACCGTGGAGCTTCTCGGATTCCAGCTCGACGTTGTCCTCCTCTCCGCTGCTCACCATCTGGCCACTTTCGATCTCCTCTTCCTCGGGCACCTTTTCGGGCTCTGGCGAATCCGACTTCTCCGAGATCGGTGACATTCGATCGAATTCGGTGTTCTTGCGGGAATCCACGCTATCGCTCGAGGAGATCCTGCTGGCCACCTCGTCGCGGTCTTCGGTGTCCGACGAACCTCGGCTGAGGTCGTCGATGCTTCGACTGCGCTGCCTTCGACGTCGATGGCGTACCATCGCAGCGATGGCTGCCGGGTTTTTCACCTAAATCAAAACATTATATAGCAAAAGTTTTTTTTCCATTCCACCTTCTGGATTCTGGGTAGCAGCCGCAGAGATGTCGACCGGAACATCGACTCGAATCCGACCGCCCAGCTTGCCTCGGCTGGTCTCTGCGCTCCGTCTTCCTTGGATTCCTCGGCCTTCTTCGGTTCTTCTTTCTCCTTTTCCTTCATCTTTTCCACTAGTCGATCCCAGCGAGTTTCCAGCTCTTCGAAAGTGTACGTATCTCTCTTCTGCGAGAGATCCTTCAAGATCTGCTCTTTCAGCATCGCGCGGATCGTTCTGAACACGTCCGCCCTAATGTGCTTCATTCGCGCGTTCATGTCGGCTTCGCTCTGCTTTGTATCCTTAACTCCGGCAATCTGCGTTTGGAATCCTGCCGGAGGCGGACTCGAAACGACGTCAAAACGAGATTTTCTGGACCGAGGTTTCTTCTTGGGAGGCTCTAAAACGACCATTTTGCTAAACAACGTTCCAGTAAACCACGCACCTTGAACTTCCTGCTCTAATTCGACTTTTACGATTGGTCGCATAGGTTCCCCTAGTTTCTTCTTAGGCTCATCTTCCACCGACGCTTCTTCGGTCTTCATTTGTTCCGGGAACAACTCGGCCAAACGCGAGGTGAGATCGTTGGAAGGAGTGGATTCGGGGATCGGCGGGGGTATCGAGAACATCGCTTGATTGCAGAACGGAGGAGGACCCATGGGAGGAGGTGGTTGGATCACCATCAAACTTAGCGGAGGCGGAGGCCTGAATGGGTTGAAGAATCCTGGTGGTGGTTTTGTAGCGTCGAACTGGGGAATTATCCTGGGGAATGACGGGTTCGGGGGAGGGAAGGGGAAGCCAGCGGGCGCGGGGAGCACCGGCGGGGGAGGGAACGGAGGCGGGGGTTGAGAATACTCCGTGTCCGGCCACTTCTAAAACGAGTTATATTAGATCATAGCTGTGAATATTTTTTTTTTCCTTCTTCGACAATGGTTTCGAGTACTCCTTCGAAGAGGCGGGTGAAATCGACCTTTCGCGTCTTCGCTTCGAATCCTTATGACGCCGACGTTTGGGCGATCCCGAATCTCGCTTTGACTTTCGGCTTTTTCTTAAAATTTCCATTTAAAGCCTGTGAATAATTGTTCAACCAAACCTTGACGGCGAATCGTTTCTGGATCGTCGACGCCTCTCTTCGCCTTCAGATTCCGATGCCGTAGTTTCCGAAGTCGAAGACCACGTATGCGTGGCTTCCTTCTGTTTCCTATCGTCAACCTTTTCGCTAGCTGGCTTCGAATTATCGTCTTCATCCGATGAAACGTCTTCCAGCACTCCAATATCCGAGAAGTCCAAAGACGAGCTCGTCTGTAAACATATCAAATATGCTTTTAATTCCATCTTTGCCTTTCTACCTTCGCCTTGAATATTCCAGCGTTCGAAGGAGCCTCGGAACTCGTGGGAACCGGCTCGTTAATAATCGGGAGATCGTCCGAGTCGGGCGAAATCCGCTGCTGCTTAGCGTCCGAAGGTTGAGAGTCCTCCTTTTCGAACCGTCGCGACACTATGTGAATGTAGGTGTCCTTGACGGTGGAAGCATCCTTCGATGTAATTACTTGGCGCTTGTGAGTGACAATCTTTTCGGTGACCTGAAAGTATCTCACAAGATAAATCTTATCAACGTTCTGAGGGAACCCCTAACCTTCCGTTTTCTGCTTTCCGATCTTTTGCTGGAGGAGTACCGGTGCGAAGAATGCCTTCTTCGCTCCTTGCGATACCTTTCGTCATTGGACGCCTTCGCGGAGGACGAGGTTTCCTCGTTCTCGCTGCTCGACGCGGAAGATTCCGAAGATGCGCTCGAAGATTCCCTGGACCGTCTTCGGCGACGGTCAGTCCTTCGGCGGTACGACCTGCTATGCTTCTTACGGCTGCGTCTTCGGCTGCTCTCGTGCTCCTCGTCGCTCGAGGACGAAGAACCCGACGATGAAGAGCTGGATCCACCAGAAGTTGAGTGTTCTCTGGCCTTCTTGGAATCGCGTTTCACCGACTGACGGCGTTTCTCCTTCATTTCGGCTTCGCGAAGCACAGGGTCAGCTGGAGTGGGAGTCACCTGGCCTGCAGGTTCTGGAATGGGGACAGGAGGGGGAGGCGGCAAATGCTCCCAGGCAGTTGGAGTTGGAGGAATCGACGGAGGAGGCACTGAATGAGAGGGAAGACGGAAGGCGTTCGGAAACACCTGAGACGTCGACGGAGTCCCAGAGTACATCGTTTGAGGGTGCATGAGGCGGTCTATGGGAGGAACTATCGAACTTGGAGGCACTGTAAAGCGAGAGAACGGAACCGGAGTCGCAGGTGAGGCGCTCGAACTGTCATGGATGCTCGAAGTTTGAATGTTAGCCAACACTCTTGCCAAAGGACTTGGCCTGCTCGAGATGTCCGGAGAGTCGCTGAATCGCGAGCGGCGAACGCGAACCTTCGTCGGCACGGGCGAAGCCGAAGGGGGCGCGACACTCTGGGTCACAATCGCCGAAGTCGACTGAAATGTGAAAACATACAGCATTGCGTTTAACGTTTCTGCATACCGGTGTTATATCGACGTCGATAGGTGAAAGACATTCGGACTCGCAGTCCATCGGGGACGATTCGGTGGTTCCCTGCGGTTCTTCATTCTTATGCGTCGCTTCACGTAACCGTCCACGAAGGACCTCTAGCACGTTCCCGACGTCCTTAAGACGTCTCGGAAGCGTCGGGAGATCACAGCCTGTCTTCTTGTTGAACTCCGAGTTCAACTGATCAGCTTAAAATTCATAAATCAATTTCACATGCACCTACAACGTTAGTACCTAACGGATCCAAACTAGCGCTGACTTTCGAACCCATAAGCTCGGTGTCATTTGCATACTTCACAAATTTTCGCGCATCAATCGACGAACGGCACTCCACCAGGGCCATTTTCATGTGTTTTCGTGAGTGAGGGTGATAACAAACCATGAGTTCCTCAGGATCAATTACTTTTCTGAAACAAACGATAAGAACATGATCGGAATCTCGTGACATACTGGCAAAAGCGTTTCAAGAGAGATTCGTTGACGTTATCGTTAAGGTTGTAGATAGCAACCTCACGCTGATCCGGGATGCCGACGTAGTTAATGTCGAGTTTCAGATCTGGTGCCGGATGCTCCTGAGGCAGCGTTTTTGAGTTGATCTTATCGCGGTCGCGAGGATCTCTAAGAGCCGCTACGTTATACTGAACGAAGTCACTAGAAATAACGGAGTGAAGCTTGAATTTACCGCTGAATATGGGTCCGCACAAACGCCCCAAAAACGGTAAATCGGTTTGTCATGGGTCTTGATGAGCTTGTAGTTATCCTCTCGACCTGTTTGCGGGTTGATGACCCTTCCTCGATGGTGGGGACCGGGAGGCAAAGGCTGTCGTCCGGAAGTGGAGGGCCGGCGGTGACGATCATCTTGATGGTGGGATCTCGGAGCATCTAAAGGACGCAGTGAGTAAAAATGAAGCTGGAAGGCGATTGCGAATCGCTGGGGACTCGAACGGACCATGCCTAAGCTGAGAAGACGACGCACCGGAGTTCGAAGAATGCCAATCCATGGGGGGCTTTTCTCATTCCTCGGAACTCTTCTTCATGCCACGCAGAAGCGACGCCTCCGAAGTCGCTTCTCGGAAAACTGAAATCGGAAGAGAAGAATAAGATTCGGCGTCACGTTCGTCAGCCGTGAAATTTCGATCAGAACATAGCGCGCACTGCTTGGCACTCGTGTTTCGCGCATAATGATCTCGCAGGTCCATCGTTTCAGGAGCCCACTCCAGATTTTATTTGCAGAGCGATGGCTAATGTACTGCACAAACGAGAGATAGAATCTTCTGGGTGCTCCGCCGGCTTGGTTGACACACGCTGTGCGTTCGATTCTGTGTACCACAATCTCGACCCAATACAGTTCATCCATTTCCCGGGCATAATCCGAAACCCACTCGCCGCCACGCGAACGCAACGAACGTTAGCGGCGCCACTTTGTTGCATCGCTGCTGTTCTTCGATCACCGCCCGTCAATCGCACGTATGTATTAGGTCACACTCTGCTGCGATAACCTCGGAAACACCCTCTCTCTGGACCGCTACGACTCTACGACGTACAACGAGCCTATTTCATGTCGGTTGGATCTTAAAAGCTTATTTACAGCATCGTAACAACAAATAAAATTGTTTTTATTGTTGACTAAGTGCGGCCCCGCCGGGTGAGGGAGGCTGATTGTTGTGCGATGGGCCGCTTCCCTCCTTTTTGTTATTCGATGCGTAGGCCACGAACATTTCCTTTAGGAATTGCAGTTCGCGCTGCAGGCTTTCGACTTTTCTAAAACGTCCCAAATCAGGATCATCTAATTCTACCAACGCTTACCGCTCCAACTTTGAATTTTCGGCTCGCATCTCTTCGACCTTCTGTGCGGTGTCACTTTCTTCCTGCCTCTTCTTCTGCCTCGTTTTGTTCACAGCTCAAAATACGTCGCATCATTTCACGCACTGTTTGTTCTTACCTGCATTGTTCCGCTGTCGCTTCATCTGGTAGTCCTCGTCTTCCTCTGGAGGCGCTTCATTCGGCGCAGTTCTTTTTCGCGCTCCGCCGCGTCCTGGCATCTTCGTTCTTCCAAACACCTAAAAATTACGAATGGACATGTACTGGAAAACTAGAAGAGTCTAGGTAGCGAGCGAAAATTTACGCTAATTGAAGGATGATGAAATTTCCCTGTGAATATAATCTTTTACTGATGTTCGAAAACAAATCGATTTTAATGAAGACTAAGCCAGAATTGGAAACGGAAGCAATACAATGAGAACGGAAATGAACCTGGATGTGACATTGAAGGGGTATCACAGACGGCATATGAAAGAAGGCAATTAGAGAAGATACCTGTGAAGCGAGGGCCGTAATACAAATCACAAAAATACTGAATCTCAAGAATGCAGTGGAGAGTTCGTGTGGCTGTGGGGCGGTGGCTATAAATTATGCGGCGGGTCAAGTGAGCGACTTAGAAGGGAAAGGGAAAATTGGCCGATAACAATAAGCGTTATCACAAAAGATTCGAATGCGTTGGGCTGACGAATAAAGGCGAGTTTCTGATTAAGCCCAAAAGTACTGCTGGAGACTACTGCCTTCGAAGTTAGTTGCGAGAACAACAGCTTTGGACTTGTTGGTGAGCTCGATCTAAGAGGCTCACGGTGCCGGCACGTGTGCCATCTTGGTATCCGTGGTACCTGGAAACGAATCACATCAAGGTCTTGAAGAAAACAAAGCTCGCACCTTTCGTCAGTCAATTTCATATCGTTTGTTAACCTTGTGGCTACTTCTTGGAAAAGTGTATCGACGTTTGTTGCATCTAAACGAGAGCCCAAAATTAAGAGCAAGATTTGCGAAGGAAATACCCAGAGCAGAGGTTTCCAGAAAATATTCGAAAGCGTTGGCATCAGCGAAGCTTCTGCCTATCCTCTCAGGAATTTCGCGCTCGTCGTCTTTGTCCACTTTGTTTCCTGGAAAACAACTCTTCACGTTTCGCTAGTGTTGTGAGCACTAACCAACTAAGATCTTTAAAACTCGGCGATTGGCGTACTGTTCAATCTCGCTTAACCACTCCGGCAAGCAGTCGAAGCTTGGTTGACAGGCGACGTCATAAACAAGGACGATGGCATGAGCAGATCGGTAATATGACTGAAATAGAGAATTGATTGAACTCTGCTAAAAAATTAAATTTAAGATAGATCTACCTGTGTAATAGAGCGGAACCGTTCCTGGCCAGCGGTGTCCCAGATTTGTAGCTGAAAGCAGAGAACATCAGATCATCGCATCACTTGATGGGCCCAAATGACTGGGTACAAGCCATCGATCAAATTTAAGATGCTTAAAAACACTTTCGACCGTCATCTATCATATCACCTTGATTCACGCGAACACATCACCTCGTTTGCTCACCTTTATTTTGTCGTCGTCGACTTTCAATGTCTTGATCATAAAGTCGACTCCGATCGTGGCGCTCTGACCGGGCGGGAAGATTCCCTGAAAGCGTTAAACTGGGTTTAGCCTCAAGAGTCACACATTTACCTGCGTGAATTTACGGACAAGGCAAGTCTTGCCGACGCCAGCGTTGCCGACGAGGACAACCTTGAAGAGATACTTGTAGTCTTCCATCGTGGACTGCTTCAAAACACCTGCGATTCAAACTGATGACCAAGTCATCCAGATACCATTTTTCCGAGTGTAAAAACTAGATCTAAAACAACCGAGAGACTGCAACGGTTGAAAAACAAGACGAAACGACGCGCGAATCATTACAAATTAATGGAATCATCACAACTATCGATTGGCGCAGGAGAAGGCGAGTTGTACAAGAGAAATGGTATGGCACGCCATCTAACGGTCCCATTTACAGGCAAAACACGGAATTGTGTAGAAAAGAGGTCTGTGGCGGGTAATCCAGCAGGTGGTTGCATCACGCGGACGCCGGCGACGTCAGCGCCACGACGCGCAAGGGCGGAGCGAGGACCCCCCCCACGACGGGAGACGACAGACGAGATGGCCTGAGCATGTGTCCCAGGCGGATCGCAGACGGTTCGGTCGGTTCCCGTTATCGGCGCTTCCCTGAGCCTCGGAATTCGAAGTGGCGTTCAAAACGGCCCCGGCTCGCAGCAAATCATGTATCTCCGATCCTGCGTATTGTGACGGCCACTGAAATGTTCAATAAACAGATTTTGGGAAATAACAAATCACCACCGGTCTTTAATTTTATTCACCAACCGGGCCGCGCGCGCTATTGCGCGAGGTTTCAACTTTAAAATAAGTTTAGTCGGCGCTTCGCGCCTCCAAGGAGCATGGTCAGCTTGACTAGAGGCTAGATCGCCAAGAGCGACACCACAATTTTTGCAGTTTTATGATTTTATCAACGGGGCCGCGCGCGCTATTGCGCAAGGTTTCAGTTTCAAAATGTGTTCTGAGTCGGCGCTTCGCGCCTCCAAAGAGTCATGAGCGCGCCGATTTCGCAGTTTCATAAATTTTTTCGAAACACTGCAAATTATATATTATTTGGTTCCAAATTTTGTGCATATTCGATTGAGCCCAAAACCACCCGTGGCCAATTTGGCGTTTGCGGCACTAATTTAGGCGCCGACGGGTTGCAAAACCGACCGGTTCGCGGCGACAACGAAACGCGCGCAAACGCAAATAACTCCGCTACCGTAACTCGCATTCGCTCAATCAGGCAACTCGCGTCTGGAAAGTTCGTGACACACGGACGGATGGACGGACGGACACGTTGTTGCGCGCGGATTTGAGTTTCAATTCTGGGGGCGCTCATACATTTATTTTTGGTCGCATCGATTCTCGTGATCTATGATAGCTACGGAATTGCGGTTTAATGCATCGTGACTGTCACGCCGAGAGCTTTCAAACGAGCATACGCTTGCTACCAGGCGTGTCCAAAAATGTGGATTTCCAGAAGTCGATTTTGTCGCGTTTTGTTTCTGACAAAAATTAGCGACATTTCGGACATTCTGCCTTTTATTTTTTATACAAGCCCTTTCTCAAAAAAGTGAATCCGTTACTTTGTGCAGAATGATCTGGAGATTCAGAATATACTATTGGATTACCCCCCGGTGCCATGTGTAGCCGGAAAAAGTGGATTTTAGACGAAAATTAAGAATCCAAGGGTCACGGGTTCGAACCCCGCCTCAGCCAAACTTTTTTGTGTGAAGCTCTGTGGCTTTCTAAGTCTTTGTCTTAGCCGCCGGGTCGGTTAGCGGTGGCGGAGCCACCGCGCATTTTCCGCAGGCGGAAGCGAGGCGGCGAAGTTGCCGCGCGTTTTCCGCAAGCGGAAGCGAGGCGGCAAAGTCGCCACGCGTTTTCCGCAGGCGGAAACGAGGCGGCGAAGCCGCCGAGGCTTGCTTTTGCGCGAAGTTTTCCGCAGGCGGAAGCGAGGCGGCGAAGCCGCCGAGGACCGTGACTTGAAAATCTCCGATTTTCTAGAATCTGTCGGAAATATTTACTCTTGGTGGCAATCTAACAATTGCAAGAATCTTACGGATTTGAGATTCCAATGACGTAATTTAAAACCTGGAAAAGCTCGGAAATATTGAGCACTTAGGATACTTTGAAATCTAGACACGCTTGGAAATAACCTCAATAAACGACGAATCAACTCAAATCTGGCCATTCAATTTTGGTAAAATGCGTTAAAATTTTATTGAAATGTTGATTTTGTTCTCCATAATTTTTTGTGAAGTCAAAAAATGAATGAAGAAGGCCAGATGGGAGTGGATTCGCCGTTTATTGAGGTTATTTCCAAGCGTGTCTAGATTTCAAAGTATCCCAAGTGCTCAATATTTCCGAGCTTTTCCAGGTTTTAAATTACGTCATTGGAATCTCAAATCCGTAAGATTCTTGCAATTGTTAGATTGCCACCAAGAGTAAATTTGTAATTTTAAATTTGTAAAAGTTAGCAGCCCATCTCATTTTGCAGCTGTACGGTAGATTCCGTCAAAATCAGGGTGATCGCGTCGGGAGTGCCGCTCCGAGCATCTCAGTTCGCCGCTTTCAGCATCGCAGTTTGCCGACTGCTGATCGATCCATAAGCAAATGAGCTGCCGTAATAATCTTCAAGACCAAATAAGAAGAGGGACAATACGCGGAAGCCACAGTTCCCGTCCCCTAAGACATTCAGGGTATCTTCAATTTGGGGTACGAATTCGCCGGAAAATGAACGAAACGAGTCGTCAGTAGCGATTTTTCTGGTAGGCCCGCTGATACTGCACTGTCAGTCGCAAGGTTTCTTTGCCATTCTTCGGAAGGAAATGTGAAGCACAAATTCCAACTATTCTGCTCATGAATAGTCAGCCGTGGAGTTCTTAAAAACGGCGACCTTAAAACAATTACTGTAGCTGGTTGGTCAAAGCGACAATCACCTTTTGAAGCTCATGTGACTCTCGCTGATTTTCGACCCCTAACACTTCTCCAGTCGATGCTTTAATGACAAGAATTTTGTTGGTTTTCGAAGCTGGAACTTGGGTAAATGTTGTCGATTCAGAATTGTAAGCCCTCAATATTTTACGTCCGAGAGCAGCAAAATCAGATGCCTCCGATCAAACAGCATTATTTGTCCTGCCACGAACACCCTGAATGCCGGGAAGATTACGGTAGAGCAGCAAAAGGAGATGAGCGGCATTACGAGATACCACAACGTCTGGATCGTTCTCCTTTACTTAATAAAGGATTCAGGTCTAATACCAGTTACAGAAGACGCCCACTCGACGGCGTGCCGTCCGCAATACGCCCTGGCAAACTGGAGGACACGACAGACGATGATCTTGGATTTGTCACATAAGGTCTGACCTGATCCTAGACGAGGGAGGGAAAGGAGCTCTGAAGAGAGCTGAACTCGGTTTTCTGATCTATGAAGGGAGGCACGTAGTTCCTTCTGCACCATCTGTTCGCGTTCTAATTCAGCTCGGAGTAGGCGGTTTTCATCGTTGAGGGCTTCCACCTTTTGATAAAGGTCGTCACTTCGCTTGTTGCCCATGGAATCCCGGGCTTTTTGAGAGTTTTCTTTTTGGGCAAGCTGTCTTTTCGATAGAGCAGGCATGATAGTTTTGATTTACGCTTAGAAACGGAAGAAACCACCCTTATATGTCCTACAAAGTGATGCCAGAAGACAATCCCAGCATGGATCCGGGTAGCATTAATTTCAAGTTGAATCAACTTTTCGGGGAACTGACCAATTTTGGTGATTTTGGGTTTATTCGACGCAGAATCTGATTCCCCACAAGAAATGAAAAGCAGATTTTGATTTTAATCGATGTTCAGCGAAAAAAACGGAAAAAACTGATTTTGCTTGAATGGGTACCCAACCAGCGACACGCGACAAACTTCCCCAGCATCTTACAGATTTTGGCAATCTTGGGCACATTCGACGCGGAATGAGTTCCCGATCACGTTGTAGCACTTCCATCGGCGATTTGACGCAGATTTGACGCAATCAGATCGTGACGGGACCCACCATCATCTCAAAATTGGTTCGCCGCGATTTGACGCAGGATTTACCGATCTGCCGCGCGGCAAGTCCGTTTCTGATCGTCTGTTTTGGTGCGTATGCGTGCCAATCTTGCTAATACTCGCTTTACGTCAAGGTAAGTCATTTATTCGTCATGTACACCATAAATAGGATCGAAATCGACATCTTGGAGTCGCATAAGGCACGTTGGGCGATCGGGATAGGGTGGAGGCTGTCGGAGACGTATTGGTTGGGCCGTTTCGGCAGAGTACGGCAACTACTTGGTCGTGTGGTTTGGACTGTAGACATAGATGGTTATGTTTAGGGCAAGAGCAGCCATTTGAAGTTCGAAGTCGGTCATAAAAGTGCGATTCTTCTCCATTCTTTCGATGTGGACTTCAATGCTCAGGCCTTCGCGCTTCCAATAAGACATCCAGTGTCTGTTTTCCTGCACAGAATTGCGATTACATCGCTATGAGCGGCCGAATAAAGATCTCGATCTGTTGCGAAGATCATAATACCGAGTTCTTCTTCGTTTGCAAGCAGAAAAGGCTCTTCCTCGCCAGGATAAGCTTCGGTCCATAATAGATGTTTAGGTATTCCTTCTGTAGACGTTTTTCCGTTCCGCAAGCGTGATAAGCTACCCCTCATTTGGTGGTACGGGGTCAGGATTTGTGACAACTCCTCGCCACCTTCCTGCGTAGTCCGGCGATGCATTTGGTCGAACGCTTCTCTTGGCCGAACTAAGTCTCCTCGAACTAAAATTACATTAGAATACATAAAACCATGATATATTCGCCTATTCTGATCGCTTTCCCATTATTAACCTCTGAACTCGTCGATTTTGTTTGTATTATATCCCAGAGACGCTGATCCGAAGTTAAAATCAATGTAGATCGATGTATAACTCCTTTATCGGTAGAATTCAGGTTGAAATGATCCCTGTAAAAGACACAGACACAACATTTTTTGTTAAAGCTTGAAAAGGCCTGGGGATGTCGTTCTACGAACAGAACACTAGAGAATCGTCTCTAATCCTTCAATTATCAGTTTCATCGTTTCAAATTGAAAATGGGTCCCGCAACGATTTCCCTGCGTCAAATCGCCCGATGGAAGTGCATACGTAGCCGATTTATGGTTTCTGCAGGGTAATCGCGTCGGGACCGCTAAACGACTTGTAAAATTCTCTTTTTTCCCTTATCCGAACTTTGCCATATTGCGCAGTCCTGAAGCCGTTTCTCGCCATTCGGACGCCAGAATCGTCATCAGCGCCTTTGAAAACTCCCTTGCCCCAGAAATGAGTGCGATCCGTGCACTCAAAAAACGACGAAAATTGCGATGTCTATGTCCCCTTAAGGTTGTAATAGAGGGGATTGTAAACATTGATATTGACAATAAGAACGATTTATTCGATGACCACAGCACGCACAAACTCAGCGAATCCACGCAAGTCCTGCATCTTCCCAACGGGAGCAGCCTTAAAACATAAATATCTCACACGGAAACTGCGGAAGGAAGGAAACTCGAAAGCGAAGCTTCGGCGCTCTCAAAAAACCATAATGAAAATGTCCAAGCCTAAGCCTAAGATGCTCCAGAAGGTCAGCCCCAGCCTACTATTGTCATTTTACCGATATCTATTCAATTTTATAAATTTTATGCGTTTGTCTGTGTTCCAGCAGCAAAAATGCAAAAAAAAACAGCAGAAAAGATATAAAGCGCTTTAAAAAACGTTGGCTTTGGCGGGAATCGAACCCGCGAGGCCAAAATTGACGAATGCGACTTATACCGACCGCGTCAAACAGACATGTCTGCGTAGTGTTCAAAAGTATCTGTACCCGGAATGCCCTAAAATCCACAAATTTGGATAGCACTAACTTTGCACTGTTCGCGTTAGGGCAACTAACATTTTGGGGTTTTCTAGTCTCATCTAGGTAGATATACATTTGTGCCAAATTTCAGCTCGATCGGAGAGGGGCATTTCACACTATTCCTTGTCAATTCCTAATGACCACATGGGATGTAGTGGTTAGTCTCGCGGACTACTCCGCCGAGGGTCAGGGTTTCAAGTCCCAGTGGTTGTTTTGGGTACTGTTTCCGTTCGCTCGGAAATTTCGGCGGACGGAAAACAAACAGACACACAGCTTTTCCTTATTATAGAGAGGATTCCAATTTGCTTTCCTCATCGCCGATTCGCACTATGTGCTAATTAATTGTTGGGAGCAAAGATTAACTCCATTCCGCTAGGCCAGTCTCTGCATTCACCTTACCTTCTACCCCATGCACAACTTCATTCTGCTAATTCGTTCCTGCAATCAAATTTCAATCCAGTGAGCTCTCCGTCGCCGTCACTTCCGTCCTCTTTGCTTGTTTGCTCGATCTCCGTTCCACCCGAAAGCGTTCGGGCCGGACTGCGTCAGCACCTGCATTGCAGGATCTGCTTAATCCCGCTAATACCAACTCGATATTAACAATCTTGACACTGTCGTCCTTTGCCTTTAGCATCGGAAGCCAACGAACGATGATTAATCCTCTCCACTGTTTGCTCTCGTTCGCCTCGGGACGCATAATTTGAGTGTTTCCGGACAAGCGTTTAAAGTCTTCTTCACTCAATCTGAACGAGAAGCCAGAATATTCCCTCGCTTTCCATTTAGTCGAAGTATTTGGTACAATGGTTTCAGTCCTCTGTTCTTGCGCAGCGGATCCACAACAGCCGCAGGTCGTTGTGAATAAGATGAATCGGGCTCCCATGAACCAAGTGGGGGAGTCTTTTTACGGTAATTATTACGTTTTCTTTCATTCAGAATGAGTTCGACACAAAATTCAACTTCGTCAGGAATCGCAGGAACCGCCGTCGTTCAAGTCAGAAAAGCGCCGAATTCGCACACGAATTCTCCACGCGGTATCGGTGTTCTAGCAGCGTTCGACGGCTTCTGCATGCGGTGGTTCCGAGTAAACCGGTGAACTCGCGACCGGAGCGTTTTATCGTGGAGAAGATTTCGCTCGCGGGAGCTTCGCCCCGACCTTCGCCGGTCCGAGAGTGGCTTCCCATCGCAGATTGGCTTCCGAAGTACTCCTGGAAGACCGCGCTCTCTATCGACTGCCTGGCCGGCGTCGTCCTCACGGCGCATGTGATTTCCCAAGGTTTGGCTTCGTGAACTTCTTGATATAAGTGCTTTTTGCCCTGAAACCAAATTAATATGAGCGCAAAGCATCAAAAACCACCCATTTATAACCGTGATTTCATAATTTAACTGTTATTCAAAATGCACTTTGCTTTGCAAAATTCAAGAGGCAGGTATAATCGCTGGCGTTGGCGTTCGTATTGTGTTGGCGTTCGGGGTATAATCGCTGGCGTTGGCATTCATCTTAAATTTCCGGACAAGCGTTTAAAGTCTAAACGTAAACCAGTAAACGTCAACCTTAAAAAAAGTAGGCTGGCGCTGGCCTCCTGGAGCATCTTAGGCTTGGACATTTTCTTTATGTTTTTTGGGAGCCAAAGGCGCGACAGTTGGAGGCACCAGCTTTTCTGATAGGCTTCGCAGTGCTTGTCATTTCCATCAATCAACTTAACGAAACGCAAATTGCAAGGGAGAGAAGACGACAAAAACGGAAAAGACGCACAGAGCGACGAAAGACGCCTATATAGACACTTAATACACATATTGCGCGAAGACGCACATTGTGGCAACGATGCTTATTGCTTATAGACGCCTAAAGCAGACGGCAGACGTCCAAGTTCAATCTGAGCCAGAACAAACTTTTCACGTTCACGCGTTGAACGCCAACGCCAGCGAGCACTTGAATTTAAATTCAAGTGCTGTAAAGCATGTCGGAGATTTTGAAATGGTCCTGGCGGGAAATTAAAAAGTCAGTCGGTGTTGACAGTTTAGTCTGCCCGATTTAGACCAGATAATCTGGTAATCTGGTCTAAATCTGGACCAGATTATTGCAATCGCTGTAAAGCATGTCGGAGGTCTTGTCTAAATTGGTCTGTCGCGATTAGACCAAGCGCGATTTAGACCAGTAAACGTCAACCGCCGCAGGTTCGGTCTGGCCGCTGGTCTAAATTGTCTGCCGAGTACGGTGTGGTCGAAATCGAGTCCAGGTGAACAAATGAAGCACTGTTTTTGTGTTTTCATGTTACTCAAAGAATCCCGCACGCTTGAAAATTAGGCAAAACGTTGCAGCCAAAATCTAAGCAAAGAACCTAAAAGTAAAGCCTGTACTGTACATATGTATGCGGTACAAATTAAGGATTCCTGGATGTTGTAAAGAATCCAACATAAAGTTCCTTTTTCGGCATATTTTGGGATAAATTTGTTTCGCTTGTAGGCAGCGCACTTAGGAGTCGGTTTGAGTTTTGGATCACGGACCGAAAGGGTTTATTTCATTGCTTGGGGACGTCTGACGGCCTTTTGGTCCATGGAGAGGCTTAGCATTGCAACCGTGTAGTCTCGGGCCGATAGTGAATGATTTCGGACATGAAAACATAAAAACAGTGCTTCATTTGTTCATCTGGGGGCGCTTTCGACCAGACCATAGACGACAGACCAATTTAGACCAGCGGCGAGACCGAACCTTTTATTCAATATATTATATCAACGGGGCTGTGCGCGCTATTGCGCGAGGTTTCTGTTTCAAGATATGTTTCAAGTCGGCGCTTCGCGCCTCCAAAAAGACATGAGCGCACCGATTTATTTCGCAGTTTCTTAAATTTTTTCGAAATACCGTAAATTATATATAATTTGGTTCGAAATTTAGCGCATATTCGATTGAGCCCAAAAACACCCGCAACTGTGGCCAATTTGGCGTTTGCGACACCAATTTAGGCGCCGACGCAGTTGCAAAACCGACCGGTTCGCGGCGACGGCGAAACAGGCGCAAACGCAAATGGCGCCGCTACCGTAACCCGCTTTCACTCAATCAGGCAACTCGCGTGACACACGGACGGACACGTCTGGATCGTTCTCCTTTATTTAATACTAGCCGAATTACCGCCTACGGCGGTTCTTCGGCTAGATGCATTTGCACAATGCAATTTGCTTTTTACCTCCAGCAACCCTACTTTCTCCTGCACCTTCAATTCACACCGTACTTTGCATTTCGCGCATACGCATAAGTATCCACGGCACACTGCCCCAAACCATCTGCAACCACCCGAACATCCGTTCACGCTCCCCTGCTTGTTACTCGTACTCTATTTTCCGTTTTTACGCGTGGATCAGAAACGATTTTGTCATCATTTCCACGCTTGCATCACCTACTTACAGCACCTCTCTATACACCACATTTCTGTGCAAAACAATTGGCATTATTGCGTCATCAGGCTTCACAGACACTTTGATTCCCTCCTCAGAGGTTGCGCGCGAAAACGCCACGTAAAGTTGACCGTGTACAAAAATCTCCTCGTGCAAATCAATTCCAACCATATCGAAGGATTGCCCCTGTGATTTGTTAATCGTGAGCGCAAACCCCAGACGCACAGGAAACTGATGCCGCGATAGTTTTACGGGAAGCACTCCATCATCCGTATGCAGCGTAATCCGCGGAATAAACGCAGTTTCGCCGGCTTTGTCGCCGCTCAAAATCTTGCAAATCAGCACATTTGGTCGCATGTTCAACACGCGCAGCCTCGTTCCGTTGGCCAGACCATCGTGAATATTCAAATTCCGCAAAAGCATCACAGTAGCATTTATCTTAAGTTCCAATTTGTGCGGCGGAAGCGACGAATGAGTGACTGAATTGAGGTATTCCGTGGGATACGAAATTCCCGAATTCGGTGTTTCATCTTCCGCCACAGAATCGTAGCTTGAGTAGGTTTTTACTTCTCCCGGCAACAGCTTCAAAACGTCTTCATTGAGCTTGTAAACTCTGCAGTTCTTGGAAGACAAAATAGCTCTCTTGCCCACTTCAGCATAATCACCGTTCGCGATTGCATCAGCAAATATTTCCGTCACTAAATCGCCCGCTCCAAGGAATTTGTGGGGAATTTCAATCTTATCACCGTCAAAATGGGGCAATTGACCATTTCCAAGTTGCAAAAGCCAATCCTTGTGCGCTTGTTGGTCTTCGCGGACACGCATATTGTTTATCAACGAATGCTTATTAAACAAAGGCCATAGTTCCGAACTTTTAATGCAGAAATTGACCAATTCGCCTCGGCAAGCGAACCGTTTCACAGGCAAAATCTGTCGAAAATCTCCGCCTAGTAGCATTATTTTGCCTCCGAAAGGCGCGTTAACACATGTCAGTTCACGCATCTTACGATCCATTTCATCCAACATATTCTTCGACACCGTCGATACCTCATCTACAATCAAAACCGATGCTTCGCGTAAAAGAGCACCGCGCTTTTCCGTTGCCTTTACATTCGCTTGCATTGAATTGCCAACAGTAAGCCGAAAATGATGATGAATCGTTTTGCCTTCAGGGAGGAGCTGAGCTGCGATTCCAGTATACGCCATCGCCGCAAATTTCAGTCCCCTTCCTCTCAAAATGTGTATTAGGGTGTTGTATACGAATGTTTTGCCAGAACCACCCGGGCCGTCAATGAAATGGCATCTATTCTCAGCGCCTGCGTTATCCAACTGAGCAAGAACAGTGTCAACCACTGCTTTTTGCTCAGCATTCAGCATAGCATACTTTTCATTGCCGAGCCGTCTTTCTTCAGCCTGATCAACGATTTCAGCATTGCTCATCAATTCCTCATATGACCTAAGAGGCGCAGGAAGTCCAAAGCTCGTTACTGTCTTCCCCAACTGCTGCAAACGTCGCTCTATGTCAGCATAGGACATTTCCAGACCTAACTCTTCATTTCCCAATCGATGCACGAAATCGTCCGCCATTTCGCGTTCGAATTTGGCGTACAAACCGGGCACATCTCCAGGACTGCACTGCGTTATGATTAGGACAAATAATGCTCGCATTTGGAACGGCATGTGCTCGAATGCGGAGTCTTGTAAGCACCGTTCCCATTCCTCATCGTCGCGCAACAAACCTAAAGCTTTTGCAGTTTCGCTAAACGTGCTATAGGTTGTTACTACCTCATTTCCACGTTCGTCTGTGCCGCGAACAGTTCTCAATGCTTCGTAAGACGTCGCTCCTGGAACGTTCAACAGCAACAAACGTAAGCGGAAACATTCGGTTTGAGTTGGACTGACTTGGTAAATCCGCCCTATTGCTTTTCCTTTTTGGCGTGGCGACCACTTTTTGTCCTTTTTGATCCACACAAAATGCTTAGGGATGTCTTTATACAGATACCCACGTGCACTTGGATCGTTTTGGTTCAACTCAAACCACGCTGTAAGCGTTGAACGGGCCAACCTTGCGCGATCCAAAGTGACTTGTGGGTCTTCCTCTTCATCGAACATAATGTTCTGTTCACCCTCCAGGTGAATTGCCAGTCTTTCGACATTGTGGCTTGTTTCCTGCATGGGGTAACCCAGCAATCTCCAACACGCCTCAGCCGGACCTACATAGCGTGCATCAGCATAATTTTGAACTTCGTCATGGTTCAAAACATCTGGGTTCTGCTGCTCGTTTTCTACTGCGCCAGTCTCGCAGATAAAAAGACTCGCTTTATCCATGCCTTTGTACACATATTTGAACAAATACTTGACGCATTTGATACCTGTGCAGACCTCAACATTCACATGCGCGTTGTACTTTAAAGTAAGATAGGGATTGTAGCCGACAACCCAGCGGCTGTCCCTACGCTCTCCGTGCTCATTCACAAAATGTGGCGCGCTCTCTCTACGGCGATATCGAGGCTTTTGATCCTCTTCGAGCACAGTTTCCTCAGAATACGGCTTAGGGAAGTCTTTGTCGCATCTGTCTCCATGCTTTTGCATGCACTGCATGTGCCGATAACTCGTTCCACACGGCCCATGCATCATTGAAGACTTTACAATACTGTAAAGTCGCGGCTCAGTTGCGGGGTAGGGCAATTCAGCACAAACTACTGAATCAACATCAGCCCCGGTTCGGAACTTGTGCTCATCGTCAAGAATGAGCAGCATATGTGTATGAGGAAGACCACGTTTTTGGAACTCAATGACTCTAACAAAAGCCTTGACTTTTCCTAACACTTGCTTTTTTAAAATGTCATCCATAAATTCTTTCAACTTCAACTGAAACACTTTTACTACTAAGTCAGGGCGATCACATGGCGACTGACCCGGCTTCAAATTGCTTACAATCTCAGGCCACTTTGGGTTGCACGTGAACGTAATGAACAGATCGGGTGCACCAAATTCAGTAACAATAGCCATTGCGTCCTGGTATGCTTGCTGGTAATATCTATCACCTCCAACAAATGTCGATGACAGAATTACAGTTCTCCCTCTTGGTATACCTTGTTCTTGCGCTCTTTGTTCCAAATGTTGCTCGAGCCCAACAAAACAATCAGCCTTGAGCGTTTTCTGATTCAGCCTCTGCCACAAAAGGCGCTGCTGCTCGACTTTGACCCAGTTGTCCACCATAAACTGCTGGAACAACCTGCCTCCATACAAACACGGATTGAAAAAGTCTCTTCTATCCGCAATCATATATTGAATCCACTGCATATTGGTCACGCGGGTTCGGCTGCCGGTGGCAGCTTCGTAGCTCATTTCGGGATTCCAGCCAAATCCACCATTTACGAAGAACAGTGGATATGACATGGGAGTGCACATAGCGTTGGTCGCATTCAAACGGGTTAAATCGCGACCTCTAGGATGCATCATAATCTCAGCAGGCGGAGGATTGTCATTGCCATCGGGGCTAACAAACACAGCCGCAACTTCATTGACACGGGGTAAGTTGTACCTGTTTTGATCAGGCGCATTGATGTTGAACAGAAGTTTTATTTCTGGCACACGTGCGTTTTCACCAGACGCAGCAAGTGCTTCTTGTTCAACCTCATACATCATTCTGTACGCTTCCACAAATGGGTTGCAAGTTCTCATTAACGTTTCAAGATCAAACATTAGGTTGCGATCAATTGCTCGATCTGCCGTGGTTCGCGCGTCAACAGCTTCATTCGTATCCATAATGAACAGTTGACCATAAGAAGGACGCGAGTTGACACCACCATCGCTTATTGCGGCCAAATTCACAACGTGGTGAATCTGTCCTTGGATCTTGTACACATACGGTCCGCTGTTAGAAAAATGTTCATTTTTCGCATTGACAGACACAAAACCCAGTTTGCCATTGTACCGCCTGATGTTCTCGTGAAACACTCTTTCTTCCCTTTTGTCTGGATGCTCTCGCATTAATAACCTTCTCAAATACTCAGGAAATTCTCGAAATTTGGTCATGTCAAGGCTGACTTTTCCAAGTGAGCAGCAGTCATTGAACGTTCCGTGATTTCGAGAAATCACTTCACAGGCAAAATGCAAAGCGCCACATGCCGTGCAGGCCACGTCGAGGAGGCCGATATCATGAGCATCAACCACCCTGACGCGCCTGGCAAGACACAGGGTTTGGCCACGTCGCTCTGTTACTCGTGCTGTATGCGTTGAACGCACTGCTTGCAAACGCCCATTTTGACTTTCACCGTCTTCAAGAGACCGACGATTTATCGATCTGACGCGTTCACTTTCCAAACGATCAACTCGATTCGCCGGTTGCTCCTGTGCTCTCTGACTTGCGTGCCTTTCAGCATCAGCCTCAGTTCGCTGCATTCTTTCTTGATGAGTCTCAATTAATCGACGTGCAGATACGGACGCCGAAACCTGCTCTAATCTGGATCGTCGTTCTTCCGTGGACTCCAGAGATCTGCGTTCAGCAAAACGCTGCCGCTCCCGCTCCAATCTGTCAGATAGCGCTGATGCAGTCGCAGGATCCTGCGACTGCCGCTGCGCTTCGCGACGTTCACGATCGTTCTCATTTCTGCGTCTCTTTGCTGCGTCGTGCTCTTCGGAAGTCAAGTTTTGCCTCCTAATACGACGCCTCACGTTGCGCGCAGAGTCGGACTGAACTCGACTACTCACAGGCGCGTCCATGATTCCAACTGACCCACTATTGCCTGCCGAAGCAGGACTTTCCACTGTCAACACACCAGAACCAACAGTAACCTCTTCTTCCATCACTCTCGCACTCTCAGCTCTTCCATTCATCTCACTGAAGCCTGCCGAAGCATGACCATCACCAAAATTACCACCTGCCAAAACAGGACTTGCTCGGTTGCCTACTAAAGTAGGACTTGCTCGGTTGCCTACTAAAGTAGGACTTGCTCGGTTGCCTGCCGAAGCAGGACTTGCTCGGTTGCCTGCCGAAGCAGGACTTGCTCCGCCTACCGAAGTAGGGCTTTCTCCGCCTGCCAAAACAGGGCTTGCTCGATGCAAGGGGCCTATACCTCCCCCTTGCTGAGGTTGCAGAGACTCCATTGTCCCTCTCTGCTGGGACTGTTCTCGCTGGAGTGCTTGCAGTTGGCCTCGTCGCAGCACGAAGACCCGACGCCCGTTGACGATAAGCGGCGTCAGCACGGGTGTCGGGCGGGACGTCTCAACGGCTGCTCTGGCGGTGTTCTCGGCGGCTTCGGCGGTGTTCTTTTCCACGGTTCCAGCGGCGTCGGTCTTCTGCTTCGTTACGGCTTCGTTAGGCTTCGTCGTTTTTTCCATTGTTGTGATGCTTCTGAAGCAGCAAGTCGTTAACATGAGAACTGTTGTATGATTTTCGCTCTTTTATCTAAAGTGATCTCTTTAGATAAACAGCGAAAATCATACGACTGTTGTTCAAAACCCACGCAACATCGGTTTTGTTGCTCACGCCAAGTTCGAAATTTATCAATAATTGTCGCCCAGTCCACTTCCCTTTTCCGCTCAGGCATATTGCGGCGAAATCGCCTTATTCAGTTCTAAAAATTTGTTTGGCGCATCTATTTTATAACAAAAAACAGCAAACAATCAACAATGAACAAAATCTTAGCGCTTCAAACTCTTCAGATCAAATTCGTCGAATGGTTCCGGGCCTCCGATGAAATGTTCAACTTCGAGCAGGCCTTCGTCGGCAAGCTCAATAACGAAGGCTTCATCTAAATTGTGCAACATAAAAAACATGGTTTTTAAATTACATAAATCCACCTATGTGTTTAACGAATCCGTGAGACACTTTTACGTAATCGAAAAGATCCGCCTCGAATTCTTTCTTCGAACGGAACTCAACTGCGAATTTCTTGTCCGTAAAAATAGTGCAGAAATGTGGTCCCATCTTCGAAACTTGTTGAGCTGCGTACGCCTCAAAACCTACAAAAACATAAGTCAGTTTAAGCATGCTAAAAAAGTAAAGAAACACTTACTGATTTTTTTATGCAAAAATTTCGGGATATCTCTTAAAGATACCTTCGGAATTTCCACAGTTGTTTCGGCATCTAAGTAGATTTCGGACAGTGGTGAAGCCTTGAGTTCGATTCTATGCGCGGAGCCCCTAGCATATTGAACTTCAGCGCGTCCGACCTTAAGGTGCGTAACAACCACTTTCTGGTACTAAATATACTTTAAACTATAAAAACAGAAGCGTCATAACGCTTACTTCCTTTCCATCAAGCGCTTTATGAAGCCGATCGGCTTCGTCTTCCCACCCCAAAAGGGTACAACAGTCGCCGTCTCGATCTTGTAGCAGCACCTTTGTAACCGGCTTTCGGCCCGCCGTCCGGTAGCAGCTCACGGTAACGATTCTAGCGGCCACCTTACTAAACCGTGCAAATTATAGGATTCGATGAGATTTGCATCGCTTACGCCATTTTGCTACCAATCGATAAATCTCCGAACGCTGAGAGTTTCTTCGGGAAGCGGGACTTCTTTTTTCCAATTTCCTCTTCTGCATCCGCAGCTGGACGTTTGGACGACTTCAGAAGAGTGAGCTTTTCCGTCGATTCCTCGATTGCCTTCTGATTGACTTCGTCTTCCACCAAAGGTCTAGAACACATGTGACATTCCGGACACTGCCCTTATACGTACCTTTCCAAACCGTCGAACTCTGGGTCCTTCAATGGGCGAAAGGCGTCCGCTGGCTCCGACATGTTTGACATGCCAAAACGATGTAGCTAGAGGAGCTGAAACAGCAAGTCGGCTTAAACATAACAGAAGAAACACGCCTCCGTTGCTTGCGCACGCCACGTCTACCTCCTGTTGCCTTCCGTGCGGCCAAAAAATTCATTAACATTCAAAATACCCGTGCAATTTTGCACCTGCCGCTGCGAAGCCACTCGGAACCGCGGCAAACAGCACCGCGCACGGCGTCAAAACATCAGCTTCACGACAAACAGAGCGAAAATAACTCGACAATCCTCAAGCGAACGCCAAAATGCCCGGAAATGCCTGAAGTATGCCTCAAAATGATCAGTTTTGCCCAAAACGATCACCCATCAACAGCCAACAGCAGCAACGGAAACAACACCAAATCCTCGAAATCGCCTCAAGCATGCGCGCAAAACACGCCGAAGTCCACAATTTTGCCCTTGCCGCTGTGAAACCACTCCGAACCGCGGCAAACAGCACCGCGCACGGCGTCAAAACATCAGCTTCACGACTTCTGCGTGCCAAACACAGCCGTTCCACCCGCAAACAGCACCAAACATTCGAAAGCGCCTCCAATCCATCGGCAAAACGCCCGAACTACATCGCCGTATCGCTTTTGTCACTCTCGCGCACGCAAAAATTTGAAATTCACCGATCGTCGTCGCCCCGCATACTCCCATTCCCCGCTCAGGCACATCGTGCCGGGACCACAGGGACCACGCGTGCAAACAGACAAACCCCTTCGTTCTGCCTTTTAAGAGTAGAATTTAATAATTTAATATATATTATATCTTTATTATTATACTACTTGTACTTGTCAGGAATGTCAAAAAAATCCTTATATTTTCTAAACGCCGATGCCAGATACCCTAAGAATCATGGATCTCGGAATTACTTTGAAATAGCATAACCTTGAAATTGAATCAACTTTTCGGGGAACGGGTCAATTTCGCTGATTTTAAGCTCATTCGACGCAGAATCTGATTTTTTCCACAATTTCTTCAGTCTAAAATTTAATTTTCCGCGTTTAATTTTCCGCCAAAAAACAGGAAAAACTGATTTTGCCTGAATGGGTAAACAACCAGCGACACGCGACAAACTTTGCGCACATGGTACAGATTCAGGCGATCTCAGTGCATTCGATTTCCCGGTCACGCCGAGCCCAAACGCGCCCAGAAACACGACAGCACGGCCGAGAAATCAGCGTTTATTTGGGCTTCGTGAGCGCTCTAAACACACCGATCCTGCGGCGGCATCGCTTTCGTCGCGATCCGTCCATTTCGCCCGGCGCCCGACAATATAAGCAGACATCTCCTGGTCTAAATCGCGCTTCGTCTAACTCTGACAGACTAAATTGTACTCACCAGTTTCAATTTTTGTTTTTGTTTGTACCATCCGACTTTCCACTTCTTTTCAGCGCTCTCGTACGCTTTCTTGGCCGGACTCCCGCCCATCACCGGCCTGTACTCTTCGCTCTTCCCAATTCTCATCTACGTTTTCACCGGATCTTCGCGTCATTCTTCGATCGGTTTGTCCCTCTTTCCTCTTGTCCTAATCCTGTTTCAGGGACAAGCATAATCGTCAGTTTTCTGTTTCGGAACACCCTTGAACGTTTTACGTCCACTTCTTACGACCGGCTTTTGGTAGAGGCGTTTAAAGCCAAGAATGAAACAATTTTAGCTAGCCCGCCTGTGGATTTGTATCAGATCGCGGCCACTGTGACTCTCCTCACAGGGTGCGTCCACGTAAGTGCTTAATTTTTCATTAGTTTCTGTCTCACATTTCTATGTTTCAGCTGTTTATATTTCTTCTCCGCTGTGATTTCTTGCTTTCCTACATTCCGGGAATTGTTATTTCCGGTTTCTCGTTTGGAATCGGCATCCGCATCGTCATCTCTCAACTTCGTCATCTCATTCAACTCACTCCACAAGCGCCATGCGAAACCGTCTTCTCCGTTTCGGTAACGACATGTGAAGTTGACGACTCCTGTAGTGACCCGAATTCTTGGAATTTCTTAAAATTTAGCTGCCGTGTTTTTTCTTTATCTAATATTTCAGTGTATCGCCTCCTTGGAACAATGTTTCCGAGAAATCAACCCGTTCGTGGTCGTCTTCTCGATCTGCTCGCTTCTCTTTCTGCTTGTCGTCAAGCAGCTCCTCAACCCTCTCCTCCAGATGAGGGTTCACTCGCCGTTCCCTTTCGAATTCCTTCTCGTAATTGTTGAATTGAAGACTCTTTTACGACTTTTCGTTTAGATGCTCTTTGCCACGCTGATGTCGTTTGCGATGGAAGCGGGGGAGAACTTCAACGTGCGCACGTTGCAGTATTCCAAGCAGGGGTTCGTTCACTCTTATCTTCTAATTTGTTTTTTTTTGTCATTTTAGCTTTACCATCTCTTTGCCTAAACTTGACGCCGTTGACGATCTTCTTGTGGATTCCATTGCGATCGCGTTATACGGCATCTCGGCACACCTTAAGTTGGCCAAGGAGGTCGCTAAAAGCGCAAATTATACCGTGTCCCAAAGACAGGTTAGCATATTCCGCGTCCAGGCATAAGTTCTCATTCAGGAAGTGCTCTCGTTTTCACTCTTCGACTTCATCACAGGTTTCTTTTCCGGACTTCCGATTGGAGCTTCAAAGAGCCGAATTGAAACACTTCTGCAAGTCGGAGCGCAAAGTCTCGTGCGTTAGCCAGATGTTCCGCGATTTACAGTTTGGGATTTCAGCTCTTCAATGTTGTTGTGGCCGCCGTCTTGGTCCCCATGATCCTCTGGGGCACTTCGCTCCTTTCTCCGCTTCCTCTCTGCGTCCTATCCTGCGTTGCTCTGTCCGGCCTTCGATCCGTTTTTGCCGGACTCCACACTTTGACCAAACTTTGCCGGCTCTCCACTGTGGATACGGTAGTGGTATCGATTCGCATTCTTAATCAAGTCTTTTGTGGTCAGTTCTCTTGGATCTCGAGCGCTTTAGTCGCAGTTTTTATATCGAATTCCACAAACGCACTGGGTACGGCTATCGCTTTCGGACTCTTCACGGTAATATTCCGGAATCAGTGGCCAGAATGTCAGGTCCTGGTAAACGTTACCGGATCAGGTTGTTATTACGCCGAGAAAAGCCGCTATGGAAGCGACCTGGTAGAAGAAAACGGGATCGCAGTGATACGCTTCGAAGCCCCGTTGCTGTTCGCAAACGTGGTGCAGTTCAAGAAAGGAATCCACGAGATCGTGGATGATATTAAAGGCCAGATCATGGCTGTCGGGATAGGAACGCGGACGGGAAGCATGAAGAGCAACTGTGGGGCCGCAGGATTCAAAGAAATCCCAATGCGGTCGACTTTGTTGATAAGTGGCGACATTGTGGTGGGTTTTCCAATTTAGTCTAAACAAGTGTTCTGTCTCTCGTTTTAGCCGAATTACGAAAATACGAATGTGGACCAGTCGCTGACCAAAATTGCTATTTTGGACTGCTCGTCGATTAACTACGTGGATACGGCCGGCTTGGAAGCGATGGTCGAGGTACGTTGCAAACTCTACTCCCTGCTTAAAATATTTTATTTCAGCTCTACGAAGAACTCAATTTTAAGACGACGCGCCTCTTCTTTGCCTGCGTGAACGCTACAATTCGCGACCAAATCCACGCAATCCACGGCTTCGAGCTTATCCCCAAAAACTGCTTTTACCCGAGCGTCCACGACGCCGTTCTGAGCGCCCAGCAGATTGGAGGCGTCGTTGCGTCTAACATCCACATGAGGCACGGTTCCAAGCTCACTGTCTGTGTTTATCTTGATTCCAGTGTTTCTCTGAATGGGTGCCGAGACCTGATCACGCTGTCCACGGCTAACTCGAACCACGACGACCTCAATCAGCAGCAAAGGAACGTCGACGGTATCTCGGTTTCTCTGTACAACGGTTCAACGGGCTTCGAGAACCCAATCCAAATCCACAGGCCTGCATCTGCGACCTCAAGTCGACAAAATCCTCCTACGTCCAGCATCGCCTCACGGCCTTCGCTTCCGGAATCGAAGACACCGCCGATCGTCGTGCTGCAGCCCCTACGGGCAACCAACTCCAACAGTTGATTTCTCACTGGAGTGGCCTTCTTTCCTTTGAATTCTGGTCCGATAAGTAAACTCGAATGATTGACGACTGAAGGTTGGAAAAAGGTTTGCGAGTGACCTCCGACGAGGCGCTGCAGACGTAGTGGCGTCGCCAGATGCGAATCACATGGCGAAGTTGTTCAAGTTCCTGTTCACTCATCCTTCCCACCCAAAGTCCACTTTCGATGAAAGTGGACACTGACGCCTTTCATGACGCAAGATACCAAAAAAGTGTTACTTTGCACGGTAACTCTATAATGCACCTTCTCTTCCTCAATTAATCAATTAACGCGCACCGAAACTTTTTTACCGCGCGGATTCGCAACTTCCGCCAGTGCTCCGCAGCCCCTCGTAGGTGCTTGGAACCCTTTTTCCTTCGCAGTCCGCGTCATCTTCGCCCAGAATCTCCCGTGGAGCTTAAATCAACGAAAATTTGGAGAAAAGTCGATCGAAGCGAAGTGGAACGAGGTGCAAAAAAGGAAAAAGAGCATTCGAAAACGGGAGATTGACCGGAACGAGGCGGAAAAACGAGGAAGTTGCACGGTTCGCAACTTTTCTTCTTCGAATGCTCTGGTTCCCGACTGCAACCGATATAAAGGAACTCTATTGCTCGATTTGTGTGGTAGAGAACATGGGGCGTCAAAAGTTCTTTGCAGAAGTTCTTCGCCGTGGAAACGTTTGTGGGTCAAACAGATAAGAGATAAAGAACACGAGATGAGTGTTAGATAGAGAAGAGGCTGTTCATGAAAGTGCTCCAAGTGGTCTCTGGTCGAAAGTGGCATGACTAAGGTTGACCTTCCGAAGGACGCAAAAAGAATCTGACGTCAACTTTAACCAGGAAGCTGGTGCTTAAAGAGGCAGGTGATGCCGCTAGAACAGGCGATAAGGATCAGTCGAGGCAGGTCCACAAAGGAGACGCCGAGGAATGCGGCCGGAAACGGAAAAAGTCACCAGAATCTGCACGCCGTTTGTCTTTGACGATAAAATCAGAATTTGCAGACTTGCACTTTGAATTCAGGTTCCGAAGGCTAATTGGAGTTTAATGTCGTCCTTTGTTGCACCAAACAATTGCACTTTCCCAGAAGTCGAAGTTCCTAAACGACAGGAGAACAGTGAGCAGACAGAAGCTGCAAGTTTTTTAAGCTCAATTGTTAAAAAAAACGTAGAAGCGAGCGGAGATCGAAAAAGGTTGTAAATAGAGCGAGAGAAGAGCCCAAGGCGAAATAAACAATCATCAGAATTAATTCACTGAGCGATTCATCATCGAATTTGTTGCAAACGGACACCTTTGGCGGCAACTTCCGCATGATCATGATCGAACTACAACCGACGGATTAGCGTTTGATGTCGAAAATAGGCAATCTTTATTACAGAGTAAGACAGCCCAAAACACCGCATATGTAGTAGTATGAAGCATTTAATTTGAATAGTTTTCAATCAAGAGCAAGACGAAAGTAACATTCAAACAACAAGACTAGCTTCAAACTTTAATTTGTAACGTTTCGAGCACGTAGTTCATTTCTTTGAATGTCAGTCGGTCGCACCTATAAGAAATCCTTCAACTCAACACATAAATCTTGCAAGATCATTCATCCTGCACGAAATCATGAAGTACCACCGCAGTTTTGCAATAAGTCGTTCCTTGTTCTCGACATCCTCGGTTTACACCCACGCAAACGACTTTTTGAGTGCTTGCGAGAAAGATGTGAATTATCGTTTTTCAGTCCTTATAATCGCTGAATCTCGATTGTTCACGTACGCTTTCGCTTTTTAACGCGTTCAAAAGTCCTCGCGTAAATTTGTTTTTGGTAACTTTCGGGAACACTAATTAGAATTAGCAAGGATCATTAACACGCTGATCAGAAAGCACAAAAGTACAGAAATGTAGGAGTTGCGCTTTCTTGTGACCAACTTAGTGCCTGCAACCTTGAAGGAGTCCGCGTCACTCGGTCAAATTCGAAATTCTTTCTGCTGGTTAAACGAATTCACAAAAAGCGTCTCAAATTAATTATTTGCAAAGTGAAGTTGGCTGCAAAACAGGTCTAGTGGGAACGCGGCGGACGAGAAAGTTTGTGTGTAGCATGTTGTTGCCGTAAACAAGTTTATGAAGGAGCAAGCGCGTTTTGAAACCAAAAACTCTCCAGGATTCTGTTTTTGCGCTGGCCTATGAAGACAGTTGCATCAAAAGTCAGCCAACTCATATTAATTAATCGTTTTTTCAACAAAAAAGGTATATTGGTTACTTTTGAAAAGCGTACCTTCCGGCCTACGGTACCCAACGTGACGGCGTCGCATTCTTCGGATTTCAACTTGAGCCTGCTCCCGGCGCCTTTTTAGGCGACTTCCGGTGACCGCGTTGCGTGGTCGTCATTGTTTACATTAACAACTTTTCGCCTTTTTTCTGCGTCAGTTTTCGCTCTCCGCGAACCGCTCCATCATCACCCGAAGCGGTCTTTGTTCCCGCGACGTAGCCCGGGAGGCTGCGTTTCGGGTGCAGGCGGGCGACACGCAGACTGAACGTCGCCGAGCGGCGCTCGAAATCCTCAGGGTCGCTGGCGCGGGGCCAAGGGAAACCAGTAAACAGCAGCCGTCGGGTTACGGTAAGGTCACCGAGGGGTTCGGAGAAACCGAATTGCGTGGGTTTTACACTCTTTTTACATGCTTATTTGTAGTAATTGACGAACAGACGCCGGAAATGATAAACGACCCCCGAGGGGGTTCGCATGGATATGCGAGGATTCGGAGATCTTGTGAGATCGGAAAAGTCAACATAATCAGTGAAGAACAAGAAAAGAATAGATGGGTCGAGGATTCTCTAAAGGGTTCCTCAGTTGTAGCCGGAAGACGTTGAATGATCCATAAAGCAACTTTTTTGAACCATTTATTTTTACGACTTCAGGTTGTGGAAGACGAGTTTTGTGTGATTTCAACTGATAGTTTAAAAATGGCACATTTAGAGATTATGAGGTCATAACGCCTCAAAAGAGCAGACAGCTACAAGAATGACACCTCAATTATTGAAAAAACGATTTCTGACAATTCAAAACTTGTAAGCAGAAAATTGCAAAAAATTAATGCAAAAAATAAAATAAAAACGAGTAGTTAAAAAGTGAATTGGTAAATTCCACAAGTGTAGTTTGATGTGCACGTACAGCTTTTATAAAACCTAAAATTATATTCAATTTTTGTTAGACTCACTTGTACTTCATCTTTAGTGGTGTCATTTTAGCACCCAGACGTGATTGGCAGGGAAGTTCTCCAACTTCTTCGGTCACCTTAGTACTTTCGACGACGAGCGTTTGTCCGTAAAAGCTCAAAATTGAGAAGAACGTGTTTGTTGTGCTAGTCCCGACGACCGCAATTTAAAAAAAACCAAAAGAGGAACCGATGCTCGACGTTTCGAAAATAGCAACTTTTGCGTTTTCTTTTGCTGACGAAAACGAATTTGCCGAAATCTCAGAAAAACTAGCGTTTGATTGATTTGTAAACATTTTCAAGAGTTTCCGAATAATCTTTGATTTACGGCGCACACAAAGAGAACTGAATCAGCGCAGATACTCTGATTCTGTTGCTCTTCCAAGGCTATCGGGAACGTCAAGTTAACATGTTCGTATTCAATTCATTTTGGTTTTTAGTGAAGGAAAAAATGAGCGGGGGCAGCATTGACGCAACAGCCGGCCGGACTTTGCGGATGAGTTCAAGGGGTCGTGGGAGGCAATCGAGAACGAGAGAATGCGCGTAATGTCTTATGGGGCAATTACACCTACGCAAGACAAGATTCTAAAGGAAGAAAACGGTTTTTGAGCTATAGGATGACCTCATGGTCGTCTTGGAAGAATACTTCGAAGTACAAAAAGGGCACCTCAAGTGGAGCAAAGGAAGAAGTTTTGGAAATTCAGGTTTTGTTTCTTTAGTGAGGTCATCATTACATTTAGGTACCAATGAGTAAATGCTTGTTTTTTTGAAAAGTGGATTGCAAGAAAAGTGGATTGTACAACCAATGCGTTTTGAAACACTAACAATACTCACTATCATTTCATGCAGTTCGATAAATTTTCAATATCTCCCGTCGTAAAACCTTTTTCCTTGTTAACAATCCCGTACTTTCTAATGACCTTCTAATCCTACAAAAGTCCTTCTGAACCTTCGTCGCTCCTCTCCTTTCGTTCCACCAGTTCCATCAAGAAAAACCAACAAACTGCACCGTTGCGTGATTACCGCACCCTGTCGGAGCAAAGGGCACGTCGGAAGTGATTCACTAATTCGATTAGCTTCGAGCTTTGCTGCATTACTCATTCATCCCATCTCGCCGCTCTCACGGTTTTTTTGGGTCTGGAAGATCCCGGCCAGCCGATCTCCATCTCGTGTTAATTTGCCGTAATTGGCGAGGCGCCATTCCGACTGCACCGTCGTCGTCGCCCCGTTTGTCTCTAACCTGATTTCTAGCTACCCGGCCTTCAAGAGTTGATTTATGTGAAAAACGGCAAAAAGTCGCGTGTTCGCACTTCCTGAACTCCTATAAAGCCCGGCGTCTTCGAGGCGGTTCAGT
Source organism: Steinernema carpocapsae (assembly GCA_000757645.3). Classification (NCBI taxonomy): domain Eukaryota; kingdom Metazoa; phylum Nematoda; class Chromadorea; order Rhabditida; family Steinernematidae; genus Steinernema; species Steinernema carpocapsae. The sequence goes on from AZBU02000005.1 coordinate 6,136,538, forward strand.
TGTTTGTTTAGAACCTCCCCTCGAAACTTTTTCCCCTCGCTCGCTTTAAAATGGGTCCGCTCTCGGCTGTTACACGACCGTAAATCAGCGGTCGTACTTTGCTTCGGCCTCCGCTGTCACTTCTCCGCAGCCAATCGTTCGACTTCTTGCGTGTTCGTGGCCATCTCGGCATTACAGTAAGCCTCCAAATTGGCCCTACCTCTCAACCCTTATCGGTCCACTCTTCGGATGGCACTCATTTGATATTTCTCTCGGATCGATCCATTTTTTGTGCCCATGGGCGGTCGGCGATTACCTATCGCCTCGAGAAAACGCGAATTGAGTCGAGAAAAGTCGATTTCCGGTGCGCGTCGTCGACCTTCGCAAATCAATTCGACGCAAATCAACGGCTGAGACTGTCGGTTTCAAACTGTCGCCCTCTGAAACGCGTGTTTCCCTCCAGCCATTCGCGTTGGCGGCGCTTAATTGGCCTGAGAACGCTTTATGCGGTGATAGGCGGAAGTGGAAGTCCCTTTACGAGTTCAGCCACAAACCGGCGAAGACGCGTCCATTTACGACCGGAGTCCTCTTCTAATTGTGGCTAATAGATCTTTCTTGAATCCTTTTTGCCGCTACTTGTTTTCCCGGCGCCCAAGGTCGCCGCTTCGCGCGCTCCCGACGAATTTTGTTTTTCGCAACAAATTACAAAAACTCAAGTGGTTCAGGCTTTCCCGGCCTTCATTTCCGGTAGCACAGATTTTTTGTCAAGATTTGGAGAATACAAAATCCGACTTTGTACTTAATCAGCAGAAAACCCCATCTGTTTCCTTATAACAACCTTGCACTTTGCCTGCTAGCGCACTCATATACCAACTTTAACCTTTTCGAGTCTCACTTTTGCACAACCGACTTTGTGTGACTAATTAAATTACGATTAACTGTAGCCTTTGTCTGTAGCAAAAGGAAGTTCGCTGCCCTTTTCCGGCACTTTTTCGTTCCATCCAATGTTCTTAACCTCCAAAAGTGCAAGTTGCTCCAGCAGGACGCAACTTAATTGTAATAGTAAATCGCCAGTCGCCGCCCTCTTGTTAAAAGTTCTCGGTACAAAAGCGTACAAAAGGGCGACCGAGAGACGATCAACCTCAGTTCGAGGTGGGGAACCGGCGCAAGGTGGTCCTCTGTGTTCACTTCTGTCGTTTTTAATATTTAACAACGAAAAAACTTGATTAAGAAGTTTTTTCGATTCTACCAGAAACCCTTCACCAGTTTGTTTTTCCTTCTATTGCTAACCGAAGCGAAACGAAGTAGCCCTGTAGAACAGATCTCCGTGGTTTCCCCTCCTTCGGTTCTAACTGGCTTTCCACCGACTGACTCTCCTGCACATTTCTCTGCTAACCACATAACCGTTCTTTAAAAAATCTAACCCCTAACTTTTATGCTCTTTTCAAGAACTCTATCTAACACATCTGATTTGCACAATGATCCCCAGAGAAACCTCAGGCTTCTTCCACTCGCAGCGTCCACCCAGAATCCGCACCAAAGTACATCCAACTTCGAGTGCTTCCGGCGCGAACGCCGCGCCAGTCACATGTGACGCCGCTTCGGGCGTCGCGTTCTCGGCGACCACCGCCTGACGTAACTTCTCCCGTTTCATTGATGGATCTACTGCCTCTGCTGCTGCTGAATTGTGTGCAAAAAAGAGAAAAGACGCGGTCGACAGTACTGGTCTGCACACACGCACAATCGCGTTCTACCTTGATCAACAAATCGGCGCCGTCCAAAGGGACTCTTCCGGACTGGGGCCACGCTATCGTAATCGATCCCTCGGGAGTCGAGAGGCGGCCTTGACCAAAGAAGTCGTTTCCGCTCGTTTAACGGCGGATTTTGGCCGCTGATTTATTAGCTCATTAACAATCTCGGCGCATCTTCGTGGATGGCTGGGATGCCTGACTTCCGGTCACTCCCAGGACCTCCGGTGAGGCTGCAGCCAGCTACCCAGTTGTCCGAGGTTACGGTAGCGGAACGTGTTGCAATGACGGCGATTCGGGTCGGAGGTCCTGTTTACTTTTGCGCGCCTGAGGCGCCGTTTCCACATCTATCTTCGTCTCTCTCGAATTCTCTTTTTTTCATCTTCGTGGGTGGGCGGAGTCGGGTGCAGCCCCGGTCGAGAATCTTCTTACTCTCCCGACCGCGGCCGCTTTCCGTACCCCACTACGAACCTTGCCGCCCCAGAGCTCGGTCTCTCCTCCGAACGTCTTCTTCTCCTCGACTTCTCCTTCGACCTCCCACGACGACGACCGTAACTCCCCATTTTCTAATCCCAGGCCCTTTTTGCTCCTTATGTCCGCATAATTTCGATTCTTTCGACCGAATAAATCTAGCACACTACCGTATCCACTCATCCCTTTTCCCATTTTCGAATAAATTACTCAGGTACGCATGTTCACTCAGGACTCCTTGGACTCTTTTTTCTTCCGTGGTCATCTTTTTTGTCCCCCCCTTATTACCTCCTACACACTTAACACATTTTCTTGCAGACTCGACATGTTCTCCTCTTCGCAAATCGTTTTCTTCTTCTTTGCCTTCAACTCGGCCGCAGCCTTCACCGTCAAGAACCTTATCGGCGAGGCGGAGATCTCCCACTCTGGCCCCGCCGACGACGAAGCCGCCGACCGTGAGAAGCGCGCCGTTTACTATCAAGACTTCAACCAGTTTCCCAACATGCTGGTTTCGTCCGAACCCCCAAACGATTACTTAAAGATGTGGATCACCAACGAACACAACAGATTTCGGAAGCTGGTCAGTGGCTCGGTGTCCGGGCGATCTTATTCCACTTCAGGTCCCCGCTACCGACATGCGTATGCTGTACTGGTCCGACGAACTTGCCGCCAGCGCCCAGCGACACGCAAACCGCTGCGACTTCCGCCACTCCCGAGACCGCGTCAACGTCGGTGAGAACATCTGGGCCGCGCCCTACGCAAACTACTCGGACGCCGTGGAACGCTGGTTCCAAGAAGTGAATGACCCTCGTTGCGGATGCAACCACGCCTACAAGCATTGTTGCGGCCACTACGTCCAGGTGAGTAAACGGAGGTTTAGATTTTGTGACCCAAATGGATCTTCGAAAAAGCGCAGGTTTTTAAGTGGATGTTTCGCTTCCCATCGGAATTATTAGTTTGCGTTCAAAGAACGAGTCGTTCTTTCGCTGCCCGAAGGGTCGACCGAACCGGTGAACCCAGTTAGCAACCTTTCGCTGAAGGCGATCTTTAGCCGCCGCGCGGAGGAAGAAGTCATTATTTATTTGCGTCACCGCGATGACCGATGGGAAGGCGGATGGGAGGAGCGCGGGAGATTCTTGGAGGATTCTCGAGTCGTCGCGACGTCTCCTCGCGGGTTTGTAACACTTCGAGACGCTGCGCGAGGGGCAATTAATCAGCAGAGACGCAGGAATTTTATCGCAAAATTGAATCGCGAAGGCTCGCCTTCCAAAAAATTGCTCGCCTAATCCTTTCTAACAGCAGATCCGATGTTCTCTTAATGATGTTCTCTTTTAGGTCGTCTGGGCCCAGTCGAACCTTGTCGGATGTGGATACGCCCGCTGCAACGACGTGTGGGGTGTCCAGGGCCGCGGACACCGCCACGTCTTCGTCTGCCACTACAATCCCCAAGGAAACACGGTATTCGTAACCGGAAACGGCCAGCTTTACGCGGTTAGTTAACAGCTCTTCTTAATCCAAACCAGAATAACGCTTCGGCAGCCCCCGAACTCACCGGAGCAAGTCCACAAGTAATCCTGTGCTGCAGAACCCAGCACAGCAACTACGTTCACTAATCGGGGTTGCCCAATGGCTCATAGAATAAGCAAAGCTTCAGCGACTGGCGTTCCTTCTTGGCTCTAATTCGATTAATTGACTAATTTGATTCCAAATTCTTAATGCTCGTCTTCAGGTTCCGGCGTTCACCTGGGCCACCAAGGACAAACCCAAGTGCAGCGACTGTCCCGCCGACGCACCCGCCTGTTACGAGGGCCTCTGCTATATGCCCTCGCCGAAGGACCGACTTACCGCGAACACCGTCGACCGGCGGCAATAAAACCGCGTCCGTCCGGCGCTCCTAGGGTCTCAACTCTCCGACGTGACTGCCTTCAGTCCCATTCCCGCTCGACCAGCTCTACTGCCCTCAGTGTGCTTGGCCCTCAAACTATTTATTCTCCTCAAGACAATTAAGGTGCAATTCCGAGTCCATCGATTGCCGTAGAGATCTGCTACCGTAGGCTTTATCCTCTCCTCCTCTCTTGATCCTGTCTCAATTAAAATCTCCGTCGTCTTTGCTTCTCCGAAGAATTGTTATATCGTGTACATTTGCTGCGTGAAATGCGTGTGTCGTAATAATTCTCGTCTAATCTCTCCTCCTCCTTTCGTCACTCTCATACGTGTCTTCTCATCTCCACTCACATTCACTTCACTCTCCGATGCACTGGAAGGCTTCAAGGTTCAAACAGCAAACCATGTTGTTCAAATAAAATATTTAAAATTTATTTTTGTGACGCAGAATTAGGGTGAAAGGAGAAGCCAAAGAACGTATGTGACGGGACGCCTCGGAATGCAGACAATCAGCTGTCGCTCTAAAAAGTTGCTTTTAAAAATTTTCAAACAAAATTTGAGAAGGGAAAAAATCGGAGGAAGTTGATGCCGCAAGTGATCAATCAGAATCTTCCGTCGATTTCGGTAACCTTGAGTGTTTGCACAGCGGATGATGAATTGACCCCTTGAGCATGACGTTCCTGGCGTCTTCATCAAAAAACGTTGAACTTCAGCCCAAACACATCTGTTAAAATTCGGTGAGATGCTTAATTACACATTATTTAAATGACACGCACAAACGTAATTTCCTACCAGTGTTATTGAACAGAAACCAGTTTCGTTAGTGCTTGCAGCTTTTAATTGTTTCAGAACTAACAAGGGAATAACGCGAAGTGCCCCCTCCGATCGGGCTAAAATTTGGCACAAATGTAGCTCTATATGAGACTAGAAAAACCCCAAAATATTAGCTGCCCTAACGCAAACAATAAAAAGTTACGGCTATTTAAAATTAAAAATTTTGGAGCACTCAGGGTTAAATGCAGGATTAAACATTAAGCTAATATGTTTGTTTAGCATAGTCGGTAGCAGGCTGGACTGGCAGTATGGAGGTCAGGGGTTCGATGCCGGAAAATGTTTATGTTTTTTTTTGGTTTGTATTTGGTAGTAAAAGTCGTCAGCGAATTTCGCTTTTTTGTGCTCAGAATCTGATTCCGTACCAGATTCGTCGCTGTCTTCGGTCCCCAAAATAAGCGCGCCACCCTCATCCCCAGTCCTAGATTCATCCGCGCCATGAATTAAACGTTTTATGTTCTCGAAAAATTGGATTTCCTCAGCAGAAACTACTTCGAAAGCGTCCGAAAGCGGAAAAACAAGCGAGAGCATGCGCACGATATTGCTCCCGTTCACAGAGGCCATTTTAGTCCGAAAAACCCTCAAAATCACACGCGAGACCCTCAAAAAAGGCGCTGACAAAGCGTCAAAAACGGTCACGAAAGTGCACGCGAAGAACGCGTCCTGGAGATCCGAGCACGCGCCGAAAAAGCGAAATTCGCTGCCGACTTTTACTACCAAATACAAAAACCAAAAAAAAACAAAAGCATTCCCGCGCATTGAACCTCTGACCTCCAGACTGCCAGTCCAGACCGCTACCGATTGTGCTAAACGGACATTCTCGTTAAATGTTTAATCCTGCCTACAGCCTGAGTGCCCCAAAATTTTTAATTTTAATTAGTTGTAACTTTTCATTGTTTTATATTTTGGAGTTTTTCTAGTCTCATATAGAACTACATTTGTGCCAAATTTCAGCCCGATCGGAGGGGGGCACTTCGCGTCATTCCCTTCCCTTGTAAGCCTTTTCCACTTCGTCTGGTTTTCAGAATACTCACAATTCTGAAAAATAGAACTTTTTTTAGTGAAGCAAAAGTTTTTGTTCTCCTTACTTACCGTACCTGCGCTGTCTTTGAGAATCTTGCCAAGTGTAGAAAACAAATATAAAACAAACGTATTTTGGAATGCAACGCTCGAAAATTTGTTTACGTTTCTGTCGTTACCTTGCTTAATGTGTCGGTCAAAAACGCAATCATTGTCAAATAAAGAGTGTAAACCGATAAATTGCAGATCTAAACTTTCAATTAATGCAACCTGTTTTGGAGCGTGCGTTTTTCCATCAAAATAATATGCGCGTTTGGTTTGTTTCTCATCCGTGTTTTCTTTGCTTTGTATATGCACTTTTCGTTTAAAACATTTGTTTTGTTTGGATTAGTTTTCATAAAAGATAATGTATTGTGTTTTCTATTGTGTAAAAACCTCTCAATTGTCCAACTTTAAAAGTCACGCACACAGGGAAACTGATCAACCCGTATACGATTAACACTTGAGCTTTACGCTATAAGACAGAGCAAAAAAAAACGACAATGCGAAGTGTTAAAATGCGTTAGATTTTTGATATTCAGAAGGTTTATTGGACATCTGATCGCACTTTCTATGGAGTCTTTGCCTAAAACGTGAATTATACGAATTTCTGTGATATTTCTTTGATGACGTTGTAAGCGAAGTGGATGTCCTCGGATGTCGTTTCAGAGTTGCAAACCGCCAAACGAAGGAAGAAGGCGCCGTGGGCCGTCGAGGGAACCAGATGGATTCGACGGTCTTCGTTGATGGCCGCAGTGAGCTTCTCGTTGACCTCGTTGGACGCCTTGAGTCGGAAGCAAACGAGGCCGAGGTGCTGGGGGACGGTGATTTCGAATTTGTCGTCCTTCGAGATGATCTCAGAGAACTCCTTCGCTCGCTGCTCCATCTGAAATGCATAAAGTCAAATCAAGGAAGAAATTCGTATTTTACAATTCTCAGATGTTTCTGAATGTGCTCAATTCCAAGAGCGCGCATGACAAACCAGATCTTGAGCGAGCGGAAACGGCGGCCGAGAGCAATTTGGAGGTGCTACAAGTAAAAAAAACTAGATGACGGAAAAAAAGATTATGGATACTCTCAAGTCAGCGGCCTTCTTCTGGTGCTCGTGCTTCAGATACACCGGGTCGACGTCAAAGTAGCTGACCGCTTCAGTCGCATCTTTAAACCTAAAATTTGTATTTGAAATTTAAACTTGTGTGAGCCACGGCTATTTACCACATAGGGAGCAGTCGAAGTTCACCATGAGTGCCTTGTGAGCGTTGAAGTTGAAAGAGTCGACCATCTCGAGACCCTCGGCCAGGTAGCGGTACTCGGGGCAGATCAGGTAGCTTCCGGCGTAGGCGGCGTCCACGTGGAGCCAGATTCCCTCGCGGTTGCAAACGGGGCCGAGTTCCTTCGCCGAGTCGACGCCACAGGTGCTCGTGGTTCCGACGGTGGCGATCATGATGAAGGGGATCAGTCCACTGGCTCGATCTTCGGCGATCGCCGCCTCGAGGACCTCCGCCCGGACGCTGTAATTTTTGAGCCGCGCGTCGAAGGAGCTTTTTAACTTGCGCAGTTTGACTCCGGCCAGCATCGCGTCCTTCTCGATCGAAGAATGACCCTAGAGAAATCGGATGAGGGAGGCAGGTGGAAACGCATGTACCTGGTCGGAGGTGTAGGCGATGAGCTTGGTCAGCACCGCGGGGTCGTGGTTTTCGGGGTTGATGATGTTCTCGTGGTCGCGTTTTGTATCGCGGACTTTGGAAATCAGCTGGTTTACATTGGAGTAAACCCATCCAAGCTTGGTGCTTTCAAGGTTCTTCTTGTACTTCTTAAAAATCAGTTAAGAGTATGTCGGAGGAGGATCCACTCACGTTGACAGCGCGAGCTCGGGCAGCGAGGAGGGCGACGAGAGTTGCGTCGCTGGCGGTGCTCTGGATCATTCCGGCGCCGGGTCCGTCGTGGGAGTTCAGAAAGAACTCGGGGAGATCGAGCGCTTTGACGAGCCAGTCGGTGCAGACCATCTCCAGCTCGGTCATCGAAGGACTCGACTTCTGAACAAAACGTTCGCAGGATGATCGTAAATCAAAACCTGCACTCACCCAAGTGAATCCGATGCTCCCGATGGCTCCGCTAAGCATGTCGGCCATGATTGAGGGATAGCTGAGCGAAGTGGGGAAGTAGGCGAAAAAGTGGGGATGGTGCCAGTTGGTGTTCGCGTTGAGCACCACGGGCTCGATGTCCGCAAAAATCTTAGACCAGGATTCGGGATTCTCAGGAGGCGAAGACGGAACCTGGAACAGAGTTAATTAAAGGTCCCCTCGTTGCTTCTCACCATGTCCCAGATGTATCCGGGCTGCACGTCCGGCAGCGGAGTCCTCTCGCGCATGCCGTCCCAGTAGTCGGCGATGAAATCGACCATTTCTTTTCCGTGCTTCCTGAATGCTTCAGAATCCATCGACTTTTGCGGCTTCTCCTGAAAGAGCTCCTTCACTCAACCACCTCAATCTACGAAAACACGCAGAGCGACTCAATCCTTTTTCTCACGGCCTCGGCTCGAGAGAATAATTGTTTCCTCCGGACGCCGGGGAAAGGGCTCCGCGATTGTATTTATATGCAAATTGGACTCGGATTGAAGGCATAGGAGGGCGAACGAGCTGAGGACTCAATCGGCCCTGGCGCGGACAATATATCCGCCGCGTGTAAATATTTGGCGGCGGGTAATCTCTAAATTATTAATTCGCATTCCCACGCGGTGCTGCCTATGGCGTGGGACGTGAGAAAGCGAGACTGCACAAAAAAGTAGACAAGGTGTTAGGCTTATAGAGAACTTAAAATTAGTAAATAAGTGGGTGCACATACAAGTTACCAGATAGTTTCTCAGTCTGATATTGTACTCCACACCACAAAATTGTGACCCTAATAAAGACTCACAAATCTAGAAACCGACATTAAAATAGCAATTCTCAAAGCAATGCTGGAAGCTTTGCTAGTTTGGGAATACTCATAAGACATGAATGTTTAAAAAAGTTGAAATCCTACTATTATAAGCGTCAAGCCAGAGCAGACTTAAAAACCAGTCCAACTTTCATAAAGCACAGCTACAGCGGCGCTAGATCAAAGCCAGCTCCAGTATGATTCTGAATTCAATCACCGCAGTCGCCCTAGAATGTGCTCTGAACGACGTCGTTAACGGGAAAAGAAACATCGTGGCCGGATAAAAGTGCACATTCAAAACTAGTTTTGGGTCTTGGTAACCTTCACAGAAGTGATAAAAAAAGTTGCGAAGATGTAATCTGAAATGTGGATCAGATTTTGCGACTCAGATTCAGACTGAAAAGCTAAAATACATGCGGCGTAAGCAGCGGACTAGAAAACAAAATCAGGCACATTGCAAGATTTGGATTCAGATAAGAAATAGAATCGATACGGAGGAAAGTTTAGAAAACAAAGATCGCCGGCGAAATTTAATAAAATGTAAAAATCTGTGGGCATCGCTAAGGCGACAGTCGTTGTAAAAGAATTTGACCTTTTGTTTTCGAAAGATTACAATTGTTATGGGTTAAAAGACGATGTATGAAGCTAAAACATGGGAAACGAAAGGAAACAAGGACGCTATATCAAACTTTCACTTGTGCCCGCCGACTGCCGTACCCAGAGTGGGAAATATGGTGAGATTTGACACCTTGATAAGAAAACAACAATCACGAGTTTTCAACTATTTAGGGATGAAGAACCGCTTAATAGAAACGTTTCTATTTTAACATATTTAAAAAAATACTTTTCTGTTCTGTGATGACCTCGCTGCGATCATAAAGCAGAACATTCTTGTTGATAAGGAACCGACCTTCGACAAACAAGCATCTCTGGGCAGTCTTTCCATGTTCGCCCTGATCGTTGGCTGCCTGCTCGGGGTCTTCGGCCTCGTATTCCTCCTTCGATCCGACCCTCCCCCGCTTTTGGGCATTTATGCAAGACCTGGTAAATTCTTTTGGCTGAAGTTCTATCTCACAAAATGGATGATCCAGTGGCGCCAGTACAGCGCTAAAAATGAGTCTTCAAAGGTTTGTTCATTTCACACGTTCGCTCTTCTGAGACTTCAAATCAGAAGGCGAAATACGACAACCAATGGTTTGGAGGCGAAGGACGCCGGGATCCGAAAGAACTGGAGTCGAAACACCCACTTTTCGGGGAGAAACCAAACGCGGGCGACTGCGTCTTTTTCAACGGTTCCAATGCCGAAGGATTCTACTTTACGCTGGGAATAGCGCAGCGTCCCGAAAATGTCATGAACCTCTTTTTTATTGTTCGTATCGGAGAGCTCGGAACATTCGTGAGCAAGAGCCTTCATCACAATACAAACGTCAAGGTAGGCGAAGTTCCAAATGGACCGGTTTGTCAGGGTTAGAAAAATAGAAAGAAACAAGAAACATGTGATTTGCGTTTTGTAAAAAAGCTACGCCAAATTACTATTTAATCGGAATCGCATTGATGACCTCCGATACAGAACCATTCCGAAGTGTTTTATCGAGGATTCCAGAGCGTCTCCTCGGATTCTCGCCACAAGACCGAATGCGGCTTCGACGTCTTCTGTGTGGAGCCGATGCGTCGGTGGCGACTGAAATTCAGTGGCTCTCTTGTTCCCAACCAAGACGATTTTGTGGACACGAGTTCTCCCGGACCTTGCGAAGTTCCAGTTTCCGTAGCCGGTGAAGTTGAAGCGAGTTTTGACTTTGAATGGACCAACTTCGGTTTAGAATGATAATCGTCCTTGCCCTAATTCGTGAAATTTAGGAGATTATTTCGACTTTGATTTGGACATTTCTCCGGAAGCCATCGCGCGGTCATTCGCCTCGGAAACGTGGACAAGAGCAGTCTTCGACAGGCTCAAGAAAGCACATCAAATTCACTATGAACAGGTATTTGAACCCTTTGATTGATTCAAATTCAAATACTTCCTGTTCAGTATGGATTTCTGGAAGGTATAATATCGATCGGCGATCGGTCGTTCGAGAACATTCGCTTGACTTCAATGCGCGATCACACGATCACTTCCTACCGCTCTTGGAACGACCTCCGGAGGTACGTGATGATTTTCTGCCACCTGGAAGACGGCACATGCGTCCACACTAGCCTCATCTCGATGCCGGAGGTCGTGTTCTCCGAGCTAGAATTGGGATACATCGTCACACCGTGAGTGAATCCTTAATGAGAAATTGACTGAACTCCTCGATCTCAGAGAAAAGAAGAAAATCGCAGTGGACAAAATAGATTTGCGCCTTGCAGATCTCGGAGAAGACAAAAAGTTTCCTCGGAAATTCGCGTACTCGTTTTCGGCCGGCGGAAAAAAATTTGAGGTGAAGGTGCGAGTGCTGGAGAGGTCGACGTTCCGGATGGGACTGCAGCAGAATTCGTTCCTCCACGAGAATATGTGCGTGTTCACGGTGAATGGACTGCGAGGCTGGGGCTTTGTAGAGTGTGAATATCGGATTAGCCCGTACTGAGATGACATTATTGGTTCTCTACACTCAACCTTAGTTATAAACGATCAGGATAAAGGATTATTGACATTGTATTAGGATTTTTAGATTTTTCATTTGGATGTTTTCTTTGTCATGCATCCAGATATCGCTGAAAAAATAGTGAACAGGCTACTGTACTTTGAATTTTGTCACTCACAAACTCGAAAACCGAGTCTCGCAGTTTTGAGAGTGAACGCTTTCTTTGCAAACCGGCGTTTTTTCCTCGAAATCGGCGAGATGGTCACCATTCGAACGTCCGCCTCGTCCATTATTTGCTGATTCCAATTCGTCATTAGCCTCTCGCAGCCCGATCGATATCGGTCTTCGAAACGACCTCAGCCGAGCAAGCGAGCCACGCAAGTACCACTATTGTGTTTGATCTTATCGCGTACTAATATTGCTGCTGGGCTAAACGCTTGTGAAGCCTGCGATCGATCACAGTGGCGATTCACGAAACCGGTTTTCGGCGATTTCTCGCGCTTCGAGGCTCGTTGAACTTCGCTCGGACCGATCGTCGAGGTGCCGACGCTCGCTCGCTCCACGTGCACTTTTTTCCACGGCGTTTCAACGTTGCTGCAGTATTCTCAGTTTCCCGGCTTCGGACGTCTTCATCCGCTATTCTGATTCAACCTTTCGCGCGCGGCCCGCGGATTATCGATTGAGGCACAGACGCGTTCCAACGCGGCTCGGCGGAAACATGCTGTTTAACGACGTGACCAAGATTGATGGATGGACGAGTTTTGGCGCGGACTGAATCTGCAATACCGATAGTAGAGATTTGTTGAAGAATTCGCTTTTCGGTTTTGCATTTTAAATGGTCGAAAAAGATTTTTAGCGCGAAAACCTCAATTGTTTTCAGTTCGATTTAATCTCCTATGATTATGCTTTCAGGAAACGCTACATCTTCGAATTCCTCAAATTTCCCTCGATTCAACCGACGCGGGTATGTGGATTCTGCTGCTCGATTTTGCTAATTGAGCTCGATCGCCGCTGGAATTAGAATACTGCTGAGATGGGTATGCTGATGACCAAACTCTGGAAGCTCTGGTGGTCCGACAAAGGTGGAGTTTGCCCTACAATTCAGCTTTTACGTTCTACTCAATTTCAGAGCACAAAGTCATCATCGTCGGCCTTGATAATGCGGGAAAAACTACAATTCTGTATCAACTGTAAGCAGTCAGCGTTCGTTGAGATCCGTTTTCATGTTTTTAAAGAGTGACAGGAGAAGTGGTGAACACGTCGCCAACGATCGGAAGCAACGTGGAAGAAGTGACCTGGAGGAATATACACTTTATAATGTGGGATATCGGCGGCCAGGAGAGCTTAAGAACGTCGTGGTCATCCTACTACTCCCACACGCACTTCCTAATAGCCGTGATCGACAGCACGGATCGCGAACGCCTCGGTTCCATGAAGAAAGGTTGGATTTGTGTTCTTCCTGCGATCACATTTGGTTCCCCTTTAGAACTTTACTCTATGCTGGCCCATGACGATCTCGCGAAGGCGGCGATTCTGATCTACGCCAACAAGCAGGACGTGGACGGCGCGATGACAGCTGCAGAGATATCTGAAGAACTCAACCTTACTTCAATAAAGAGCCACCGGTGGCAAATCCAGGCTTGTTGCGCTTTGAGTGGGGAAGGCGTGACCGCGGGGATTGAGTGGATCGCCTCGAACATCCCCTGAATCCTCGGACTCTGATTCACTTCTACGGATTCTTTCATCTCATGTACAAAGTTTTCGTGTAGATTTCAAGATGGATAAAGAGTATATTGTTATGAGTTCCATCGAGTTTTGTTTTTTCGTGTTTAAATCTGGGATGTTTATCTTTCCAAGCGTCAGATCAAGATTCTCTGGCTTCATTTAGGATGGCACAGGACGACCCAAATGGATTCTTGGAAGAAGCGTTCAAGCTAGCCGAAGAGGCTCTGGAGAGCAACGAGGTGCCAGTTGGATGCGTCTTCGTCTTCCAGGGCGAAATCATCGGACGCGGGAGGAACGACGTTAACAGGTTTGTGTACAATCCCCCTCGGTTCTGTTTGACGTAAGCTAGCCCCTTCAGGACAAAGAATCCTACGCGTCACGCAGAAATGGTCGCCTTCGACGAGCTTCGGGAGTGGTGCACAAATAAAGGCAAATCTCTCAATGAGGTTTTATCCGAAACCGAACTCTATGTAACGCTGGAACCGTGTATCATGTGCGGCTCTGCGATGTATCAGCTGAAGATCAAGAAGATCGTTTATGGAGCCAACAACAAGCGCTTCGGCGGCATCCACAGCGTCGCTTGTAAGGAGAAATACGCCGCTGAAAACGAAATCGAGGTGCGTTTTGTTTGCTTGATAACCGTTACGACCAAGATTTAGATCGTGAGTGGAATAATGAAAGAGAAGGCGATCCAGCTGCTGAAGGATTTCTACGACAAGCAGAATCCGTTCGCTCCTCCAGAAAAGAGAAAAGTGAAGAAGAATTGATGATTTCCGAAATTTTCGAAAATTGTTGTTACGTTTGACGGGTAAATTGTTGACCATTTGAGGCCATTCGCTACGCCATTGTTCTCCGGGCTCTTTGAACAGCATTTCGTGATTCAATGCGAATTCGTTATCAACGTTCCGCAGCGTCTACGCTATGCAAGCTCGTTCCTGTCGAACACAGTCGATAGAAAGACGGTGTAGAGGGCGTAGACTGTTTGCGAGGGTGACCTTTCTGGATGACAAAGGAAGGCTGTATAGTCACAACAGAGGAGTCATTCCAGCAGAGGGTACCTCTCCGCACAAGTAACCCTTCCGTATGGTGTTTTGCCCACTCCTGTCGTGTTCATTTCGAAATTCATGATCGCCTCTCTCCTCTGATCCGCAGAAATCTTCGACCAACTGCTTTCGTCGCTGATCGTGGGCCGAAATGATCCCTATTAAACAGACAAGAAACGTCTCTTTCGACTTCAAACGCGCATCCGTGCGATTTGTGAGACGTTGTTTGTTGCCGCCGCGAAATTCGAATCGCTTCAGGAGACGTCGCGTCGCGCAGATGTTCAAATATTGTAAGTTGCAACTGCAGCATTTTGCAGAACCTTCCAGAATGTTCGCGCGGGGCGACTTCGGCTTTCTGCTTCACCGCGATCGCCGCTCATTTGGAAATTTGCTCGTTGATCGACTTTTTTGCTCGTCCGAAATCATGTGACTCACCTGGTTTTAAATGCGTATAAATGCCGTCGCGAGAGAATTTCGCTTCGCTACTGTCCGCTCCGTTTGTTCTGTGCACTTTGAGGATCTCTTTTGGGTTAGCGCGCCGCTTTGTTCGCCTGTTAGCCACACGATCTCCGTGTGTTTTCGGTGAATATGCGCACCGCAGCTTAGCGAACTTGCGTTCTGCTCACCGTTTTCAGTGTCTTTGTGCGTCGTAATTGTTGTTCCTATGATAATAGTGGCGACCAAGGAACATTAAAATTTTCATTTTTGAATTTGGGGAACATGTGTAAACTGGTTTTCAGCCGACCTTTTCCGTGGCTCGGGCGAGGTTTGTTTGTGTGCTTTATCGATTCCGACACGAGCCATCGCCGCTGCCATCGTTCTTTCCCAACCCTCTCCCTTTTTGCGTTTCGACTGTAAACACTAAATATAACCACTGGGACGTTATCAACGTGTTTCCTTACGTGATCAAATTTTCGCGGTCGTGTGCACTAAAATATTGGGATTACATGGAATCTATTTTTCAGATAATGGACGCTAGCAACGCTGAACAACTCGCCAACGAGTATGAGAAGGGCGAGCTCGACGCCACGAAGAACAACGGAGGCAAGCGCACCAAGTCGGAGCAGGTCGACCACAAGCACTCTCACCCCGAAGGCGACACTCGCAGAATCGTCAACGTCGCGATGCAGGGCGAGCAGAAGCGAAAGGAGCAGCAGCAGAAGTGAAGCCACTCCCTGCCGTACAAGTCGAAGAATCATGGCCCGTGGATTTGTGTTTTTGGACTATGTTGATATGTTGTAAATTTCTGGGGAGATCTAGATCTTGCCCTCTGATGTGTAAACTCGTTACATAAATTATGCACGCAAGCGCGATGTTGTAGTTATACGGGAACTGAAAAATTTATAGGACTTCTAACAAAAACATCAAATGCTACTCGTACTTTTTCTGGCTACAAACTTCTGGAACATCGTAGTTTTGAGATATCTTGGGAACGGGTCGCTGGCTATGAGGAGTTCAATTTGGCGTCTTGCTGCTTTCACGGTTTCCGGCGTCAGAGATGTGGAGAGGATCTTCCTTATGTGCCAATCGAGATTCACCTAAACGGAGAAAGGTTTACCAATGAAATTAACTGCTCGAAGGACCTCTCTAGGAGCATCTGTAACAATGAATTCGTCGTAAATCTCTTGCGCTTTCTTGGGATTCCAGGTATCTTCCAAGGCTTGGCATTCTTTCCAGAAATCCAAGTTTTCTTCGTTCTTCTCGTCTTGCATGTGACTTCGCAAGGACTCAAACCCTTCTGAAATTCACGATCCAGTCAGTGTTTAGAAATCTAAAACATACCTTTATCGTTTACGACGCCTTCAAAAGTTCTCCATTTCGCCTTCTCCTGCTCCAAATGGTGGTCATCCAGGACTCTCCGATCTTCCACCGATTCGTCGTCAACTTCCGCTTTTTTCGGCGACTTCTTCGAACGGAACGCCATCTTGAAAGCGCGAGGAATTGACGAAAAGGAAAACCGCTTCTTGGGCACCACCGGCTGTGACTTGACAGGACACGTCACAGAAAGGTAGCTCGTACCATCGGCATCGGCCGTTTTTTCTTCGTGTTCTTCCAAATCTTCGTCGCTCGATGAGTCCTCTTCTGGTGCAAATCTTGGGTGTTCGACTTGGCGGTTGCTGCATTGCCGTCCTCGATGCGACGCTCTCATGCGCGAACAGCGTTCAAAAACTGACGATTCCGGGTCCGAATCCTCGTTGGACGACGCCGGAGTGTATCTTCGAGGGTAGATGCGTGGAGGCAGGTCGGAGGAGAAAGAGTTGAAGGTCCGATTTAAGCACGCGTGGGTTCTGGGCGTCGAGTAGCTGGTGCTGGCCACCGACGGAGGACAGCGGTTGCGCGGCTGGGACGTGAGGGACATTCCGCCGCGTTGGAAATCCGACTGGACGAGGAGGATCCGAGCAGAAGTGGCCCGTGTGGAGAAGAAATTCTGCGTCGGCACATAACTGTAACCGATGAGCACCGGCTCTCTTAAAAGAGGATTATCTGATATCGTCGCCGAAAGCAGCGGCTGCTGCCACACTCACTCACCCGGCGTACCCCGCGTAGCACATCAGCCGAAAAGTCACCGATTCTTGGGTGACATTTCTAAAAGAATATTTAATTAAATTATATTCATTTTTCTCGTTTTCGGCAAAATCCGGTTCACAACCACCCTTCGAAACTTACAATTGGATTCGCTTGTCAAAGACGGCTTCATTCCGGTGGTCGACGACGGCGTCCTTCGACTGGCTGATCGTCTTCTCGCCGTGGCTTCGACTTCGGCATTCAATCTGAATAAACTTTAACGTTAGGATAAATCCCCGTTATGATAATAACAAACTTCGACAAAAGCCGTTCGCAAACGGTATGATCGCCCAAGGAAACAGGCGTGCTTGATTAAGATTCCGACAAACCAAGGATTCTTAGCCCTCAGAATGCCCACCTCCAGTACGGCTGAACTCATCGGAATCATGGTGACCGGATCAGACGGCGTGGACAGCGCGGGAACGCTTTTCGTGCCGCTTTGATGGTTCATCGTTCCTCCCGAGCGCGTGACAATGCACTTCCCTGGAGCAATCATCCTGGCACCGGCGAATCTATTGTTGGTCGCTTCGGACGTCGTTTGCGGAAGGCGAAACTACAAAAAAACGAAAATCGCGATGACGACGACGTTCGGTCGGGAAAAAAGGGAAGAGGTTTCTCAACTGTCGAGACGAGACAGCTACGGGAAAAACGACAAGGACGAACTTTTGGAAGTTCAAAGCGTTTGAGGGAATCACGTCGTTCGCAGACTTTACAATGTCAGACGTTGTCTGTCCAGCTTTTTGTCTAAGCGATAAATGAGAGGCGTCTAGTCCGAAGTTTGAACACGACTCGGTCGAAATCGTTTCCTTCATCGTCACTTTCCTGATGAAATGAGAACGTGTGAAAAAATAGAGTGGCCCAGGTGTTGGGAACTGGAGAACACTCAACTAGTTGTGGCGCGGACTGCAATTCCCATTCCAGGCAAGCGAACACGAGAGATTAAAATATTTGTTAATTTTAATTTCATTCCGATTAAACAGTGCATACATCCATATGGGCAACAAAGACCGGTTTCGTCGTGGGCAACATCCTCGAGTACTCCAAAAACAACAACTAAACAAAACAACCTAGAAAGGCGACTTGAGATCATTCCGCAGTCTTCTGGTTGCGATGCCGGAAGTACCCCTTGAAGAACTCGTAGGATCCTATCATGATTCCACAAGCCGGCGCAACCTTCGCGATCCTCGGAGTTAAACCTGAAACTCGAAACATGTCAACATTTGAAACATGTCAATGTCGAAATGTCATGTCGAAACATGTCAACAACAAAGCAAACAAACCTGCAAAAAGTGCAGAAACACCTTGAGTCGAAACGAGTTCTTTCATTATCGAAAACGTCGAATGCGATTTGAGTTTCTGCAAGTTCGTTCGCAGATTAATGCCAACAACTTCTCCGTTCGCGCTTATCTGGCCCAGCGTAATCTGGCGATGAGTCTTCACGACGTCGAAAGGAGTCGTAATGATGGCGGAGAAGGTTCCAGAGGTCGTCCCACACATCACGCTTACGGCGAAGGAAGTCTCCTTACGATCCAGATAGAGGAGAGCTTTCTTTTTGAGGTGCTCGTATACCGTCCAGTAAAGTGCTCAAAAGAGATTAGTTCAACTGTCACAGAGAAAAAGTTAGCTTACCCGAAAAAGGCAAATCTCGCATAACCGTTGGTCCCCAGCCTCTCCACATCGCTTTTACACCACCGTGACGTACCGTCGTCTTCACAGCATCGGTCAACTCTTAAAGAGAGGGATAACAACGAGTAAACTTGAAACAGAATTACGTGAAATGCTGAGTCTCTCCGATTGCATTTTAGTTCTGACCATCTCAAGAGGCGACACCACAGTTACCGCGGCTCCTCTGGCAATGGATCCAGCAAAGAGAGGAATGTAGAATTTGTCACCAAACTTATTTCGGAAGCGCATGAGCAGTTCATCGTAGAGCGAAAAGTAGAACACGGTGGCTGGAATCGCATAAATGCTGAAAACAAAGTGAATGAGGGTGGGAAACCATTCTCAAATCTCACATTCCAGGTGAAAGTCCACTCCAGAGAGATCGAATACCTTCATGACGGGTGATCTTTACAAATGCGTCCTGAAAAACGCTGATATGGAAAAATTCAATTTAAGAATCCCAACCAGAGTCCCGTTGAAATGCCCGGGTCGAGCGTACCACTCACAGGGCAGCTTTGTGGAGGGTTCAGCGCAGCTGGTACACAAGTGATCCATTAGTCCGTTGTGGTACAGGAAGCATTTTCCTTTCGCTAATGGCTTCACCTGCTGCTGTAGCCGAATCTTCACGACGTCCATCGGAGTCACTAAAGAGGAGATGGATCAAAATTCACAAGAGAAGGGGTTACTCACTCATGAGCGCAGTGATCAGAGCTCCGCTGGAGGAAGCGACCATCCTCTCGAGGGCCGAGATCTCGTTTGAAGACGCCGTCATTCTGAATAATTCCTTCAACACGTGACACGAAACAAGGACTACAATAGACAACGGAAACAAAGAATCCAGTGAAACCGCGCCTGCGCTTGCAACAAAAGTTCTTCAAAAACTTTATCAAAATTCAAAACAACAATCAGGGAAAACGAATAATTTAAGCGAGAAAAGCAATCTTTGGAGTTCCTGGAGCGGTCTGTTCCACTATGGCCTCCTCAACTCCGTCCTCGGAAGTGTCCCTGACGCTAATGTCACTGATCTTCAAGGTGGACATAAGGTATTCGAGGTTCTGTTCGAAGACGTTCTTTTGGTCGAACGAGCATGCCACCTCGATGGAGTTGGTGGAGGAAGCCTTTTGCTTGACCATCTGTACGAATGGCATCGTCTTCTTCAACACCTTCTTCAGCGATTCTTCTTTGCCCAAACGCTGCGAAATGATCTTGTTGTCAGGGAATTGGCGTCCATTTTCCTAGAACATCATGCTCTCAAAAAAATAAAATTACGACAATCACACCTCGTATAACTGAACGAGAATGTTCAGAACAGCGTACTGCCAGCTGGGATACTGCTTAGCCACGTAGATAACGCATTGGGTTGGAGGCTGGATAGGAGTGGCTGGCTTCTTCTTGGGGTTCAGCTGAGTATGCAGGCGGGTGCGGAAGTCGCGAATGGCCGCTTCGAAGAACTTCGCTTCTTCCAATGCCTGCTCGTCGACGGCTTCAGCGGCGGGCCAGGTGGCGTTCACCACAAAGCCTTCCTTACCGGTAGCTTGCCACACTTGCTCGCAAATGTGGGGGCACACCGGAGCCAGGAGAACCGCTTGGACTTCGATAAAGCGGAAGAGAATATCCTCACGCATTTCTTCGTCTCCGCCGCAGAATTCGCGGTAGCGATCACGAGAGTTCTTAACGGATTGTTCAACCGTGAAACAAGGAATCCAGTGATACCTGGAATTCGTAGAAACCAGTGCGAAGAGCTTCTTTAAAGTTGGTCGCTTCGTAGTGTTCGGCGGTTTCGACGATAGCTTTGTTTATCTGGCTGATGAAGACGCGATCGGCAAAGCTGGACTCGCCTCCCTTGCGAAGTTTACCCTCGGAACGCAGTTGGCACATCTCCTTAACCCATGCGATGAGCGTGTACAGGCGGAGAATGGCGGCGTCGGCCATGCTCTTGTCGAAGTTGGCGTCTTCAACGGCATCTCCGGCATCCTGAAATCGTTCTCAAGAAATTTTCCTCCGTTTCACAACTTACAGCAAGCGAGAACCGCATTCCATCGGCCGAAAACTGCTGGATTCCCTCGGCCAGCGTCATAAAGTTTCCAGTGCTCTTGGACATCTTCTCGTTGTTGATCAGCAGATGGCCATTGGCACGGATTCCTTGAGGCCAAAATTGCGGCTGATCTTTCCAGATGGCGACGTGGTTGAAGAGGTAGTACGTCAAATGGTTCTGGATGAGATCCTTTCCGGAGACTCGCATGTCCACGGGGTACCAGTAGAGGAATTCATGGCGCATCTTCTGCAGTTTGGCTTCCTCAACGGGCATTTTGGAGGCGTTGTACTCAGCTCCCAGAAAAATGTAGTCCCAACAGTCCTCGGTCATATCCTCAGCCCTTCAATAAGTACTCGTTAAAATTCAACAACCAGCAGAAAACCCACTTAATGTTAAGAGATCCCTGCACTTTTCCTTCCAGATCCGCTTGCAAGAAGTGGACGACGGTGTAGAAGGAGTTGTAAATGGTGGAATCAGAAAGGGATTCGATGAGGTACTGACGATCCCAAGGTAGTTTGGTTCCCAGTCCGTAGGACCGAGAGCAAGCGTGCTCGTGGAGCCAGTCAATAGTGTGATCGAGGTTCTTTCGGCTCTCTTCACAGAACGTGTTGACTCTTTCCAGAGCGTTCTTTGTTTCCTTCTTCCACTCCGGATCACCGTAGTTGAGGTACCACTGATCACACAGAGCGACGACGCACTCATCTCCGGATCGGGAAATTATTCTCTTCTCAGGCTCGCTGTACTTCACAGCTAGATTCATGGCGATCAAGTCGGCTTCGATGAGCTTCTTGGCGTCGGACGTCTTCTGGCCAGCGTAATCTCCCACAGTCATAACGCCATCGTTGAATCCCTTGAGGTAAACTTCGCGCTTAGCCTCCTCCAGCTTCACTTTGTCGTTTTGGCTCTCAATCTTCATTTTCTTGCAAACGTCTTCCGCTGCACATTCTCCATATCCTTCAATCTGCATGATTGGGACCTAACAGAGGAATAGTCAAACACACTTCAAGAAGTAAACAAACTAACAGGATTGAAATCCATGACCATGCCATCGGTAATCCCGTACTTCTCCCTCAATGGTTTCTTCTTCTTCAGATCGTTCAAAGCCGTGTAGTCGTCCGGAGAGTCACTGGGCACACTGGTTACGACTCCTGTACCCTTGTCGTCCTTGATGGAGAGCATAGGCAGAGCGTAGACCTTCTCGTATTTCAGCGCAAACGGCGCTTTCAAGGCGGCCCCCAAAAGTTCACTGCCGACGATCTCCTCCAATCCAGGGACGTAGTGGACAACGCCGTTCTCCTTCGTGAATCCTTGGTAGCTCATATTACGAGCAGCGCGAGCGGTGGCGATGTAAATTTCATCTTCTTTTTCTCCGATGTAGAACACAGAGTACTTAATGTCAGGGTGGAGGAAGCAGTTGGTTTGACCGTACATAGTTTCAGGACGGAGAGTGGCGGCGACCATAAACACCGGCTTCTCAAGTCCTTCAAGAGCCTTCGGCTTCGGGTCCAAGACCTGCAGCTTCACCAGCGTGTACGGCTGAGGTCCGACTCCTTCGCCGCTGGAACGGTCGTGATCCATGCAAGGCTGTCCATCCTTGGGCGAGAAGACGGTGTAGCGCTTGCCAAAGTCGATCTTCTTCGCGGCACGAAGCTTCTGGAATTGCCAGCGGACGAAAGAATCGTAGTAGGGGTTCACGTCCGTGGTGATGAAGGAACGGCGCCAGTCAATTTTAGATCCCATTCGCTTGAGGTCGGAGATAGCGTACTGCGGGAAGTAGCCGAGCCAGTGCATAGGATCGGCAAAATGGCGAATCTCTTCGTCGCTCATTCCCATGGAGCGCATGATATCCCACTGGTACTTACTGGAACCGGCCTTGGCGACGGCTTTGCTCTAAAATAGGCGAATGCCACAAAGGTTAGCTTCCCTATTGAACTACCTTCTTTCCCTTGCTCTTGTCTTTCATGACTTCGTCGAGAACCGAAACTTCTTCGACAACCTCTTCTTGGTCCACGGGAAACTTCGGGGGATATCCAAAATCTTCAATTTCTCGCGTGAGCTTGTCGGCACAAGCTTTGATGGGCATTCCAGTGCAATGGAGACCGAAGGGGAACAGGCACTTCTTTCCACGCAGACGCTGATAGCCAACGGCAAACTAATTCAAAAAATTGAATCCACAATCATTAAAGTTCCTATTACCTCAGCTTTGGAGACTGTAAAGGTGTGACCCAAGTGAAGGCGACCGTTCATGTATGGGTAAGGGAACGTGACCATGTACTTCAGAGACCTAAAAAATAAATCAAAACCGATCAAATTCTTAAAAATTCTTTACAAACCCGTCCTGTGTCGCATCTTCCTCGAACACCTTCGCTTCTTCCCAACGCTTCTGAATCTTCTCCTCAAGGGCCAAGAGCTCTTTGACCTTCTTTCGCTCTTCCGCCATTTTTAGCCTATTTGTCACCCTGAAATAAGATCAATTCAGAAGTCGGAAATGAATTCTTGTTGGGAGACATAACGGTCACGATACGTGCTTCAAGACTTTGAAATGCGCTAATCGGGAAGCTGAGTGGATTGATTCCAAGAGAACCAAACTGCGAAATGTAAATAAACACTGCTTACGCAAGATGATGACACAACATACGAAATTCGGGAACATAAATCGAGCGAACCCACGCCTTCCGGATCCTAATTTGAGTGCTTCACACCACCAATTCTAAGTGTAAACTGAAATTCAACAAAACTACATCCACATTCCAGGCAACACGTGGCCACACCGCCTCGCCGGGGAGGATTAAACGCAGACGCGACTGCCAAAACAAGGACTGATGCAATCCTAACTAGTTATTTGTAAGTCGCGATTACGAAATTCGAAGAAATCCGGGAAAACATCGAACGACCGAAGGACTCCGGCGGCAACTGAAATCGAGGATATGTGACTTCCTGATCTCGGGACTTTGAGTTCCGACCCCAAAAATTGCCAGAATCCACTCACTCGATCGCGACTAATTCAACATTTCCTCAAGGACGAATCAGGTGGCGCGTCGCGGGACCCCGCAGCGGCTTGGTTCTGTAAATTTTTTGCACCATCGTGACTTTTCCGATCTCTTCTCTGAGTTTCGCGTCGCTTTTGGGTGTTCAACCGCTCATTTAAATATAGATTCAGTCACATTTTCATCAACTTCGATTCCTTTCAGATCGATGCATTCCACGATGTCGAACCGCTACGACCGTCAGATCCGCTTGTGGGGCGACGACGGCCAAGCATGCATCGGGAAAACCAGCGTTTGCCTCCTCGGATCATCGGCTCTTGGATGCGAAGTCCTGAAGAATCTCGTCCTCACCGGCGTCAAATTTATTCGAATCATCGATTCCGCCGTTGTCGCGAATCACGATCTTGGGCAGAACTTCTTCGTCGAGCGCAAGCACCTTGGCGAATCGCGGGCGAAGGTCACATTGGACCTGCTGAAGGAATTGAACCCGGCAGCCGATGGTGACTACGTTTCCGCCTCGGTGGATTCTTTCACGGAGGACCAATTGGAGCAGATCTCTGCATTCTCAATCGTCATCGGGGCCAACTTGTTGGAGTCCGCAGCTGTGACGGTCAGTAATTACCTCTTTGACCGCGGCGTCCCATTTATCTACACTCGGTAAGAACCTGAGAAATGTTTCATTTTTTAATGGAATATTTAGCGTATATGGAATGATCGGAACTATCAGGATCAGCGTTCGGGAACACACGATTTCTAACGCGAATTACGAGAACAAAATCAACGATCTTCGTTTGGACCGACCCTTCCCTGCTCTTTTGGAGTACATAAGCAAGATCGATCTGGATTCAATGAACTACGAGGAGCACTCTCATGTTCCTTTCGGCGTTTTGTACTTCAAGGCGTTGGAGAAATGGCGCCAGGAGCAGGCCGAAACCGTCGAAGATTTTCCAGATGTTTATAAGAAGCGAAAGGAATTCGAGCGCGTTCTGATGTCGATGCAGCGGGAGAATTCCAGCGGAGTTACGGATGAACAGAATTTCGCAGAAGCTCAGCAGAACATTATTCGAAGTGTCAGGAGGGATCAAGTATGTCGTTGGGTTTCTCTAGATTTTCATTAAACCCACCCAACTTTTAGATTCCTGACCATGTTAAGCAGATCCTCCGCAAATCAGAGCGCTTCTTCAAAATTGGAAATACGGAAAAGCCCACGGCGTTCTGGCTTTTCGCTATCGCTCTTCAGAAATTTGTGTGGAAGCACGACGAACTCCCTTTGAGCGGTGTGCTTCCCGACATGTTTAGCGATTCTAAGTCTTACGCCAGTCTTCTACGGGTGTACCACGAAAAGGTTAGTTTTTGATAAATGCTGAACTTACCTATCATCTGGTGTATTTTCAGGCTCTTCGTGACGCTGACGAGGTGTTTGAATACGCTCGTGAAGCCGCTCATACGCATCTGCAAGAGCCCATCGAGCGGTACATGTCCTTAGCACGCTGTCAGCAGATGTGCAAACACGTTGGATCCATTGCCGTGATGGACGGTTCGCAGCTTCGCTCTGATGAAGACAAAGATTACAAGAATCTCTTGGATTCCATCGTGCCGACGGACAGCCTCGAGGAGTCGCCGGTGGTTGTCGATCCCAAGACTTGGTACGTCCTCCTCAAAGCGGCTGATCGATTCTATGTCGAGAAGAACCGCTATCCGGGCACAAACGACGTGCCCATTGATATCGACAAGACCGATCTCAATCGCCGCCTGCAAGGCATCATCGTCAACTCTCAACAGGTGAGCAGAACTTTTCCAATTTTCTTTTTTTTGCAAGCCATATTTTATTTTTACCAAAATCCTGACCTTTTCGTTCTTAGAACCACACTAACAGCTCTGATCCCAAACATGAAACCATGGAATGCAGTTTTACCGGAAACGTTGAAAACAAGGTAATCTTTTGGCCAAAAAGGGAGACAAGCTTTCGTTGTTTAATGTGAGCCTATGTGCTAAAGAAACCTTTTCAGGATTCAAGCTTGGTAAAAAGGGCATCCACTTTGTTTCCGATGATCGCTGTGGAAGAAGTTTGCCGGTACGGAGCTAGCGAACCCCACATCCTGGCCTCGCTCATTGGAGGCGCCGTCGCTCAGGAAGCCATCAAGCTAGTTACGCACCAAAATGTGCCTCTCGACAATACCCTCGTGTTCGACGGCCACTCACAGAAGTCGGAATCCTTCAAGATCTGAGTGGAATAGCCGTTTAGACATTACCGGTGAAATTCTATGGGTTTAGGCTGTTTTTGTTTATAAATGTGTGTATCTCAGGTACCACTAAAATGAAAAAATGAACCATTCGTAAAATTGTGTTTACTCCTCGGATTTTTTGTCACGACCACGGCGGTCGATTCTTGTTTGTTGGGGCAGATCTGATGTTTGTTGTTGACATGCGGCGTTGTTGGCATTAGCAGCACGAAACGATCGAGAAACAGTTGAGCTGCAGAGTGAGCGGCTGTCCGAAGCTTGCGATGTCAAACGGTGGCCGATTACGAGTGTATTCAAATGGCTTTCGCTCTTACGGTGGTTTTTTCCGCTGCCGTTGTCCACCACCAGCGCCCATCAGCTGATTTCCCAAACGCTCGCCGGAGGATGGGCGTCGCGGTCGAGGCTTGGCGTGACGGCTTTTCTGCGGTTCGTGTGACTCGGCCCGCACGATCGATGTGTCATCGAAGGACGCCGGAAGAATCCGAAGACTCCCGAATTGCGCAGAATCTTCGTCTTTATCGATCCCCACCGCTCGAGCCTGCGCTCGACCGTCGAAGATCCGCGGAACTCACGGGATCAACGCGTTTTTTTGTTTGTTTGACGGGTGCGGAAACGAAAAAAGAAGAAGCGGCCGTACCCACCGCTGGCTGATTCGATTTGCCAAGATTACCATCATGCGGCGCCGTGACACGGCTGTCAGTTACGGTAATGTGCTTTTGAGCACATTTCAATACAGGGGCACTCCCTATCCGAGAGTACCTCGCGCCCTGTGGCGTTATCCGATTTTAAATTCGTCCTTTTTAGTTCTATTAATGCACATTCTCTGCATTATGCAAATTCGAGGTTCACCTGACAAACAAGCTAGAGGCCTATCTGGGAAAAACAAGCTCCGGATAGGCCGTCGCTTGCCTGCTCGCGAAGAACTTTTGTCGATCACTACCCTCAGCGATGTCAGGTGTGTAGCTACATAGATTAAATGAACATCAGTGTCCATAATGACCCTGTTTATCCAGCATCACTACTCCAATGAACCGTTCTCGATCTCCTTAAAGTTCACCCTTTTCTCGGCACTCGATCGTGCTTATCTTTCTTGCGCAAATCGAAAGAAAGAAAAAGCGCTGTTTTGTGTTTTTTTTTCGCTTTCACGACGTTTTTCGCATGATCGTTTTGTAGTCCGCCGCCAGGCGCTCTTGTTCCGATTTCGACAACGCCTCTGCGACCACCAGAGGAGTTCTGGGAAGGGGTAACGAGGTTCCGCGACCAAACTAGGAGGATATCTGTCGCCCATTGTGTTCGCGTCACTGCATCCACGAGTCGAGTGCACGAGAATTGAATCCTCCTCTTCCGGAGGACGAAGAATTGGGCGGTGTTCGGTGCCAACGAAAGTGCAAATCAGCTGGTCAAGTGGAATGCACCGGCGGAACGTCCTCGGCAGCCCGTGTTCAACTCTCGCTCCCTTTTCTCGGCTTGTTGCTCGGATTTGCGTGTCATTGTTCCATGAATTCGGAATTCGCACGCATATTCGTAATTATTCCGGCACTGGACGTGTTAATTACGCGTCCAGGAGCGAGGACGCCTTCAAGGAGCTGCGTAAGGAGACTGGATGTCGCCGGGATTGTTTTGCTCTTCGTCTTTGACTCCTTCCTAAAAATAGTCGATCCTCGACCACCCAGCGGACAGTGAGCACGTGGTTCTCCCGCATTTGTTTTGGTCGCTTCCTGATTTCCTATAGAGCTGAGCTCCGAGTCCCCCGTGACGGTATCACCACAGGTCGGCGATTCTCGTGTCCGGCGGCCTTGTTGCCGCCAAGTGCAGCACCGAGCCCAGCGTGAGCGTGATTGATCGCCTCGTTCGATTGTTCGCTTCTCGACCGCCGAAAACGGTCTCATAAAATAAGAATTCTCTTTTCAGAAGGAGAAATGACCTTTTGGTCGCCCACAAGACGAAGTGGTTGAGAAGAAGTCGGTCTAAGCGAAGGGCGCCGGTCGGCTCATTCTGTAATTACTTTTTCTCAATTCTGAGGCAGCCACGCTGATTATTGGGACGCTCCGGCTGCTCGTCGCCTCGCTGCTCTGGTTATCGGGAGTCCTTCTCGGAGTAATGAGGATCTTCGGAGGAAGGAGAGGGAACAGGGATGATCCGATGGCGTTGACGACGCGACGGTGCAGCAATTCTGAGGAGGAGAGCGACGGTAGCGAGCTCGGAGAAGACCATGACGACGGAAACGATGTCCTCCTCGGGAACGGCGCTTCGGGGACTTCGCAAAGACGTCACAGGGCTGGAAGCAACGTAAGTTCCCATCGATCCCTTTATCCCAACTTCTAATTTATCATGTCTTGTAGACCTCTCGAAACCGCAAGAAACGTCACTACGTGCGTCTTGGAGGGCGAAAAGTGCCGGCTGGAACCGCACCTGCCCGGACCATGATCCAGGCCAAGCAAAACCAGGTATGTTCCGTTCCAAACTCTCCCTCCCATGTGACACCGTCGCCGACTGCCGCCGTTTCGGGGTCATTCCGCTGCGTGGCAGCTGTCAGCTGATTTCGTCGCGCGCTCGCGTTCTCGCCGCCGGAGTAATTTCTCTTTCTGCCCGAGGGAGTAAGTTTTGTTTCCGAGTGCCAGGCGCCGAGGGTGACCTGCCCGTTCGGCCCTCTCGGGAGGAAAAGGGTCGGATTATGAAGAGCCATTACGCGTCGATCTTTAGCGTCTAAAAGGTCAAGACGCTTTGTTTCCATACTGCAGCAGCAATCAATTTTTATGACCATTGCTCGAACTCTGGAAGCACAAGGACCTGTCCTTTTATGACTTGTAGTTCTGCAGTATAGTTCAAAGTAGAGAAAAGAAAGGCGGACGCAGAACAGGCTCTTCGAAACCGAAAATTGTCCTTTTGGGACACGCGCGGTGCAAACATTAATGAGAAGACGGGAAAAGAGATTTACGAGAAAGCGAAGAGGAAGCTCTCCATTTCGGGTTATCGATAGAATGTTTTTCAGTGACAAAAGAACGGATTTTGTTGACCTAATCGGACCGATATCACACAAGAGCACCGGCGTTCCCGTTGGGTCTGCTGCCCCTCTGAAAACAGCTGATTCTCAAATCAAAGTCTATTTGCGCTCTCGGCGTTCTTAGCACGCTTCGTTCCTTTTAAATCGAGAGGGAAACCCGTCGATCGATCGTTGGCCGTTCAGAGGCTTGTCTTCTCTGTTTTTGCGCTATCTTCCGAGCCACGTGCCTCATAGCAGTGGTCAACTGTAGTATTTCAAATATTTTTATTTTTCTCGCCATTTCGAAGACACCACAACAACTGGTTTTTCTCTCGTCTTCTTTAATTCTCTGTACGCGCATTGTGCACCGGCAGCGGCGTTGCTTGGTTCTTCGTGCACGTAGAGGATATGACGAATCTCAAGCCTGCAAGATGCTAGAAACCCCTTTGTTAAGAACGCCTTCTGCGCCCAATTTTAGCGTAAGTCGTTTTCCTCCCCAAAGGGTTTCCCTCCGTCCAAGGACATCCGCGTCCAGCTGCTGCCTCCCAGTCCTCACCTACACCGGACATCGAACAAATTTTCTTTTTGAAAGTATTTTTGGGTGCATTCAAACGTACGGTCACTTCTCGTGGGCGCCGTCTGCTGCCTGACGGTGGCTAATCTGAGGAAATTATGACTGGGCTTCGAGAGGCGAAGAATTCGTTGTTTGTCGCGGTCGACCCGAACGGACTGGCACTCCACCTCTGGTCCGAATGCAACATTTGGCGAATTCTCCGCCTCGCCGGGATGCCGACGGCAGCTGGAGGTCCGAGTGGCCTTCTCCCCACGGAGGTCGCAACAAACAAAGCGAATAAGCGCCTTCGTTCTCGCTGGTTCCACTCAATTACGCGATCACCATCACCTTCTTCTCGTCTCCAGTCCACCGACGCGTCTTCGACTCCCCGCCCAGATTCTCTTCTTCTTTTGGGGTCATCTTTTTCGGCACCTTTTCGCGCATCCTTAGTTTTCCGGACAAACAGTCGTCGTCCCTGAAAGGTCGCCGTGGACACCTTTCATGGCACCACCCGTGCTTCGGTCACTCAGGATTGCAGACGGCTTCGACGTTCCCGAGGGGTCGTCTGGTCCTCGCTAGTCTTCACGGACTCCGCGACCACCCACTTCGAAAAGACTTTGCGGAAACAGCTGATTCGACGTCTTAGGGAAAACGTCGCCAGTCCGGCCATTGCGTTGCCCAAACGACGACGGGTACGTTAAAATTTAAACACATCTGGAACGCTTAGCCACTATTCGGTCTTTATTATTGTATCCTTCGTTTTTTTTTAGAATCTTGTCATTTAATAATCTAATGCGCCCATTTTCATATTGCAAGACGCAGAAACCGGTTGTGTTTGCAACCCGTGCTTTGAATCCAAGGCACATCAGATTCAACTTTTGGCTTCTCAAATTGCTTTTCTTTTTCGCGCGGATATCTTTTCGCTTTTGCACACTCACTTATTCAGTCACTCGGGGATCATCGATTGGAGGGTGACAGAGAAAACGCGCGGCGACATCAGCTTGTTTACAGCCACCCATTACGTGGAGAGTGGCGGTGCCCACGACAGGATTTCCAGAGGGGCGGCCGAGATATGCCCTCAAAAGTCAGAAGACTAACCAGACTACGTCCGTCCCGTTCTAGATGTATCTTATCACGACGCTGCTGCCATCGTCATGTGACCAGCAGGCGCTCATCAATCGAGTTCTCCCCAAGGAGCTCCTGTTACGGTAAGGTGCTTACTCAAGTTCTCATTTTGAAGCTTCTTTTTTAGGGTATTTTCCTACCTCGACATTATAACTCTGTGCCGATGCGCTCAAACATGTCGGCAGTGGAACTGTTTAGCCCTGGACGGAAGTAATTGGCAGCATGTGGACCTCTTCAGTTTCCAGAAAGACGTGAAAGCACCCGTTGTGGAAAACCTCGCTAGGCGTTGTGGAGGGTTTCTGAAGAATTTGAGCCTCAAGGGGTGCGAAAACGTACAGGACAACGCGCTTCGTTCGTTCACTCACAAATGTCCGAATATTGAGTCGCTCTCGTTGTCCAAATGCAAACGGGTCACTGATGTGTGAGTTATTACAAATTACAAACTCTGGATTAGTTCTCCTTTTAATTTAGGACATGCGAAAACCTCGGCCGATTTTGCCACCGGTTAACGCGACTGGATCTCGAGAACTGCACAACGATAACTGATCGAGCGATGAGGTTTATCGGGTGAGTCGTTCTTTGAAGTTATGGTGGATTTAAATCATGCCACTTCAGCGATGGTTGCAAAAATCTGGAATTTTTGAACATTAGCTGGTGCGACAACATTCAGGACCGGGGTCTCGCGTCGATCGCAAACGGCTGCCAACGATTGGAGGAACTCGTGCTGAAAGGCTGCGATGGAGTGGGTGATGCTGCTCCTTCAGGCTCTAAATTTCGTGGTTTCAGCTGACTGAAAACTGTTTCAACGACCTGTCGAAAGAGAAACACTTTCAGAACTTGAGAAGACTGAACCTTCTTGGCTGTTTTGTAAGGTCTTTCGCTATTGAACGGGGTTACTTCGTAAATTCTTCAGATCACCGACGCTACAATAACCAAGATGGCCGAATTGTGTCCTCTGCTCGAGTATCTGTGCCTGTCAACGTGCACTCAGCTCAGCGATGCGGGCATCATTTCACTCTCCCACAACTGCCACCAGCTGAAGTGAGTCTTCTTACAGTCCGGTATCTTCATAAAACCTCTTTGCAGGGTCCTCGAGTTAGCCGGATGCTCGCTCTTAAGCGACACGGGATTCGCCTCTCTTGCGAAGTACTGTCACGATCTGGAGAGCATGGACTTGGAAGACTGCAGCCTCATCACCGACGTTACCATCAACAATCTGCACAGCGGATGTCCAAACCTCGCAAACCTGGTATACTATATAAAATGTTCTCAGAAGCACATTACACCGTAATCTCTGCTTTAGACGCTTTCTCATTGTGAACTAATCACCGACGTCGGCCTTGAGCAACTCTGCAACAGTCACCGGAATGGCCTGAAGGTGCTGGAACTCGACAATTGTCCCTTGGTAACGGACAACGCGCTCGACTTCTTCCGTGCCGTCGCCTCGCTTGAACGCGTCGACCTCTACGACTGTCAGCAAATCACCAAGGACGGCATTGGCCGTTTCAAGGTATTTTCTGGTCTTTCTCCCCAACTGGTCACTCTGAATTCTAGCAATTCCGTCCCGACGTCGAAGTTCACGCTTACTTCGCTCCCTCCACCCCTCCGACCTCGAACCAGCCGGCCCGGAACGCGATTTGCCGCTGTTGTGTGATTCTGTGACCTCATTCGCCCCTTGTTGCATCCATCCAATTCTGTACATATCTGCCTTTCTCGAATCGTTGTTCCAATTATTCTCTTTTTACAGTAGCTCCTCGCCTACTGCTCAAATCCGGTCCAATACTCCTCCTTGCATCTGCCGCACCCAAATCGCGCTCACCCCATCTGCGAATAATTGTGCTCTTGTATTTCGTCTCTGTTAAGCACGGTTTTTGATTGTTACCACTGTACAGTGTTGTTGAGCTCTTATCAAACACATTCGTATGCGTTGAAATAAAGGGTTATTACGGTTGCTTCGAGTCGAACCCAAAAACCAAGGATTCCCCTGCAGTTTATGGAACCTGTTGTGAAAGTACAAAAAAAGAAACCAGTTAGCACAGCGTATGTACACTTGGAGTGAGCAGAGTTCAAGTTACCCTTAAAAGTGACTATCACAGCATAAATGTCGACGGGTTCAGCAGCAATATCCTTGATCAGCTTCAAGGTTCGCAGCCTCGCCGGACTTCAGCAGCAGGCGCTGCTTTTTGAGCTCCCTTTCGCTCTCCGATTGCACGTGCATCGGCTTGCTATGTTGCAACTTGTGCACAAGCGTCAGGAAAATCGATTCTACGTGATTGGCTAAAGGAAAATTGTATGAAATCACCGCGCAAAAATATAACATCCCCTTACCTTCAGAAACCGCAATCGCGGACGTTTCGAAAAGGGCCATGTCATTCTGATCTGCGAAAATCTAAAAAGCGATAGATTACGGATGTACAGGTTGTAGGAAGAAGTTAAGACCTGCGCGTAATCGGTTTTGACACGATTTTCCGACGCCAAATCGCATTTGTTTCCAATTAGAATATGGGGAACGTTGTCGCTGGCGAGGACGGAGTGCTTCTTGCATTCGACGATCCATTGCTCCAATGATCTAAAGGACTGCGGATTGGTCTAAAAGTGGGTGTTTGAGTGGCCATTCTTTAACATGTAGCTTATAAGCCCGAAAATCATTTGATACAACTTACCACGTCGTAAACGAATACCACAGCGTTGACTCCTCTATAGTAGTGTGAAACAATAGATTGACGGTACCGCTCTTGTCCTAAAATCCAAGAAAGTATATATTAGAAAAAGTGCGCAAATTTTGCCTGCGGTGTCCCAAAGTTGGACTCTGAGGAGTTCCTTGTCGATGACCACGGAACGCTCGCGGAAATCGACACCAATCGTGGCTTCGGTTTGCGCCGGGAAGCGTCCGTTGCAGAATCGAAAGGAGAGACAAGTTTTGCCGACTCCCGCATCTCCAATGATAATGACCTAAACAAACAGTATAGAAATATCACAATCAGAGCATGGATAAATAACAAAGAAAAGAAACAAACCTTGAAAACACGCTTCGAGTTGTACGTGCCATGTAGATTAGAAACGGGGTTAACGGAAACTGGCTTCACCGTTGAAATGGATTCGGACGCTACGGCAACAGGTGAATCCGACGCCGTTGACGGGTAAGGCTTGCAAGCAGGCGCCTTGGCTTCGTGTTTCGGCGAAGAATCTGCAGTTGACGCCGCTGAAGCTGTCGACGGATGCGCGATCAGAGTTGGCGTGGTGAGCATCTCAGGAGGTGGAATAACCGGGATCGAGGCGGCCGATACCACCGGTTTCGAGTGGACCGGGGCGCTCATTCCCGCAGATTCTGGAATTTCGACAAGCGAAATTCGTCGATTCGATGTGGCAATCCGAAATTTGCAGCGAATGTGAGGCAAGTCGCGGCGGGACCGCGGCGGGACGGCAATTTCGCGTAGTAATAGAAAATGAAATCAGCTGATTCCAGGTCGGGCTTCGCCGAAGATAATCCCTGTTTTGATCCCCGGACCAGCGACGCTGTTTCTCGGTGGCGTCAAACGGAGGCCCAAAACGAATCGCGGTTCAGCAATGCGACGACGGCTGCTGATGACGGTGGGCAACGGGTTTTTCCTGCGGGGAACCCTCGCCAACTCCCGTAAACACGCGTGGTTTTGTTTTCGTTTCCCCCGCTTCTGACTTGCGGTTCCCCGGCGCAGTTTCTGGTTGTCATCTTCAATTGTTGAAGAATCTCGCGTGTTTCCCCGCTTGGAAGCAACATTTCGCCCTGCGGAGATCAACGGTCGGCTCGCTTTTTCTTCTTTCTCCTTTCACTGTTTACACCGTTCTTCGCCTCGTTTCTGTATATCGCCGTCGCTCCACTCTTTGGGTATTGGCCGTCAGGTAGTGGCGCTGCGCCGTCAGCGCGATTCGCTTGCCTTCCTTCGCTCGTTCCATCCTCGGCCGCTGCTTTTTGTTTTTATCGGCCCTGTTTGGCGACCGACGGTGTGCGTGCTGATTGCGGTGACGCTCCTCTGGCCGGACTAGCTTCCTTACCCCCAAGTTTGCCTGACTCATAATATTTTGCAGATCACGCTCTATATGTTGATATTTGCTTCTTCGGCTCGTGTTCCTTTCTTTGAGGGTTTATATTTAAACAAAGTTTGTATTTCAGCGCCTGGTTAAGCAATGTCGTCTCCACCGGAATCGGTCGACGGCGACTGCGGGCTCATCATGAAGTCTTGCCCATCCCTCAACGGCGACGCTGTTTCAAACGACTTCAGCTGTCAAATGGAGGAAAACGGAGAACACAATGAGGATCATTGCTTTGTCGATCTCCAAATTGTGGACTTGATCGAGAAGGAACGCAAGCAGAATCCGGAACTCGAACGCATGGGCGAACTCTCGATCGCTGTGGAGTACTGTAAATCGCGACTCACAGACAAAGACGACAGCGGCATAAACCGGAAGCAAGTGATGGAGCGGCTTGTGGAACTCCGAATGGAGATGCAGGTTTTGAAGGTGAGCTGAAGAGGCATGAAACACATTAACGATGCAATGTAGGAGACCAAAACCGGATTGGAAACGACCGACAAGATGATCCACAAGGTCGTCGGTCATGAGTTCGTTCTGCAACCGGCAAACGGCCGAAATCCGTATTGCGAAGCTTGCATGTCCACAATTTGGCGTTTGATTCAAAAGTGGCGACGTTGTCGAAGTAATACCGTATGATGTTGACTATGTGTTACACCATTTCAGTTTGTGGCTATCGATCACACGACAAATGCCTCGAAAGCGTTCGAAGAACCTGTGTCGGGGTGAAGGTCGCGAGACCCGGATTCGAGCTGCGTTCCGACATCTGTAAGGAGCGGGGTCTGGCGCTCCAGAATTACAAGTGCGCCGAGTGCAAACACCCGCTATCGTTTGGTAAATTAGGTTCCTAAGAGCAGTCCGGAAAGAGTCATCTTGCAGATAAGGGAGCCGACCTGGAGCCTCGCTTATGCGACTACGATGGGCAGTACTACTGTCCTTTCTGCCACTACAATGACAAAGTTGAAATCAAGCGGCGTTAATTGCTTTGTATCTGTTGTCTTAGATGATGATCCCGGCTCGCGTCATCCACAACATGGACACCGAGAAGTATCCCGTGTGCAGAGCCACGAAGCAGCTGCTCAACATTGTCGAGAAGAAGCCGCTTATCGACCTGCTTACCTTAAATCCGACTCTTTTTAAGGTGGACGATCGACTTAAGCAGATGCAGGAGATGCGAAGAAACATTCTGTTGATGAAATGCTACTTTATGTGCTGCAAGGTTGAATTTACCGCTCTTCGGTCACTAAGGAAACACTTTCAGAGAGCCCAGAAACTGCGCATCTTACAGTACCTCAACCGCCACCAACATTTTGTGGAAACAAGTGAGTGCTACTCGATGAACGACTTGAAACTGCTCGTCTCGGGGAAACTAATCCCGGAGATTGCGGGGATCGTCGAGGTCTTCCGCAAACACATTATGGAGGAGTGCGAGACCTGCATGGGCAAAGCATTCATCTGCGAACTCTGCGACGATGAGACGGTTCATCCTTAACTAGTTTGCAAACAAGCCTTCCTTCTCCTTTCAGGTCATCTTCCCCTTCTCGAAAGAGGTCGTCATCTGCGGCGAGTGTTGCAACGTGTTCCACAGCCTCTGCTTTGACAGGGTCAGCCGCTATTGCCCAAGGTAAGGCGCGACGGCGCTTGACATAAAATGACTGATAAGCTTCAGATGCAAGAGGAGGAAATCAAGGGTGACTCCGCCGCTTCCCGAACACGAGGAAAACCAAAAGCCGTAAAATCTAGTCAACTATAGCGCGAACAAAGTTCTGTTTCACATTTTCTATTTTAAGGTACGAAACGTGTATTTTTATGTGTGCAGGTGTTTGTTATCTTCATCAGCTTGAAATAATTGCAAATCTTGATGTACTTAAATCTTTTATCAGGCAGTAAAAGCAATTTCGAAAAATGTGGACAATTAGAATAGGTGTAGTGTTTTGTTTTTTTTTCAAAATTCGCTCACATGTGGAACCACGTCGTCCATGCCAAAGGAGAATATGTAGGCAAGTTCGTGGCGCAGTCGGGTCAGGACATACTTGTAGTGCTTGATGAGAACGCGGTCTGCGCTCCTCGAGTGGACACACGAGTTCAGCCGTTCTTCGAGCATTTCGGCCTGACTTGAGAGATGACCAAGAAGGGAGTTGCAGGTTGCCAAGTTCTGCTCCATTTCCACAAGCGTCCTAAAAGAGCCCTTAAATCACTTTCCCAGATTTTGAGCGAACCTGTTCAATTCCCTATTCTGATGCTCGGTCGCCCGTTGGAGGTGGATCGCCCTCGTCAGAGTATTGTTCAACATCCGGTTGATGTCCTTCTGGAACTCTATGGCCTCCTTCGCTTGTTGTCGCTCTTTGACTCTGTTTGTATCCCCACTCGAGTGCAGCTCGTCGGCTTTGGCTTCTGGCTCACAAACATAAGAATTCACAAAATGAACCCCAGGGCGACTCCAAGCGGCGGGCAGCTCAACGCAGTAGTCGAGCGAATCGTACCAAATGGCGCAGTCCTCGTCGAAGGTCACGAAGCGCAGATTCGGCATAGCGAGTTCTCCTCCGTGGCGCCACCCAAAGGCCCAGTTGCAGTTGTTCTCGAATTCTGAAATTATTGCTATATATAACGGGGAAAAGAGAACGAAACTCACGAATTTCCTTGATATTGCTGAACAATTCGCCGGAAGTTTGCATCAGCCGCATGAATTCGTCGTCCGGCCAAACTGAAAACAAACGCTTAAATGTAACAAGTCGGGTCATCAAAGTTGTTGGTACCAAACTCAGTTTTCCCATAAGTGTCCCGCCGCAACCGGACGATCGTTAGATTCAATCGGTCTCGATCCTCGATGCAGTAGCGACCTTCTGGTGACCACAGGCGACAAAAGGCGAGTAAAGGAGTCGAGAGAGAAACTAGGAGGAGGAGGGAGGCAAAGAACATGGTCTCCACATCAAATAGGACTGCTACTGTGCAGGGTAGTCGGCGGGGCCTCACGTTGAGCAGTGACTCATTATGCTAATCGCAAAGGAAGTTTCCTTAGCGTGCGAAGAAACGGGTCATTGTACGGAATTCATTGTACAAATCCCAATCTGAAATTAAAAAAATTATTAAGCATTAGTATCAGAAGCAACAAATACAACATTATTAGGTCATTGTAAAAAGGAAATTCATTGTGAAAAGTTGCAAGGATCATGTAAAGTAGTTTACAACAGTAAAAATATTTCTGGCCCTACTATCAAACCCTACTCATATGGAGATAGTGTTAGCGAAAACCAGCTTTAGTTTTGCGCGTTTCATGAAGGTGGAAGAACGAACGATCCATCTTTTCGAATGTAAACACGCATCGAAATTAGTGACTTGCACCGGGAGCCGAACCCGGGACTTTGGTGTGGGAGATAGTGCTACTACCAGTACACCAACAGCACAACGCAAAGTAAAGCCACAAACCGTACTATACCCCTATCTATCAGTTCAACAAAAGTTATTTTTGCTTTCAGTTGCTGATGAATTTATGTGTCACTGATAATGTTAGCAATAGTTTTTCATTATTAGTTTTCGATGTTCTTCGTTCTTTGGATCTTAGCGCAAATTGAATCCAACATCACTTTGTTTGTGCAGCCGTTTGGGCACAATTACTTGCAATCTATCAACGTGGTTTCCGTCAGCCAAAGTTCAAATGTTCCCGACACAACCACACTTTCTTAACACAACTTTATTGAAGTCGGCTTGCACAATTGGTAAGATCATTTCATTGGTGCGATTAAGAGGAATAAGAGTAACCGTAACAAATATGAACGCTGGATTCTGCTCCGCTTAATCGGACATCTCCTCGTCGCTGTCCTAAACACAATAAGGGTAAAATTCCTCTATGAAAAACAAGTCTCTTACATGCGAAGAACTTCCCGACTCCTCTTCCTCCTCTTCGGACTCGGAGCTCTTGGCGGACGAAGTGTCCATTTTCTCGACCTTTTCCGCCTTCTTCGTCTTCTTCTTTGGCGTCTTCTCCTCTTCTGCGTCTGACGAGTCCGAAGAATCTTCGATGAACTCGCGGGAGGTCGGTTTCTTCTGGGGCGACTTTGTCGAACTCTTCGCAGGGTTCTTCGACGTCGACGCTCCTCCGCTTTCCTGATACTTCTTCATCTCTCGCTGATATCGTTCCTTGTCAGTCTTTGCGCGTTCTTCGAAAGACTGAAATTCAAAAATCATCATTTGTCCGTTTACTCGGGCGGCTCACAGCTTTATCCTCGGCGCTCATCTCTTTCCACATTGCGCCAGCCAGCTTCGCCGTATCGGCGACGCGGTCGCCCTCCTTGGTGAGCGAGGAGCGGTTCTCGTTAAACCAGAAGAAGTACGCTGTTTGGTTCTTTTTAGGCGCATTCGGGTCCTTCTTCTTCCGCTTCCCCTTCTCATTCTCGCCGTCTTTCGACTTTTTCTCCTTCTTTTCCTTCTAAATGAATCACGTTGACTTCGTGTGTTCACCCTCGACCCACCTTCTCGCCGCTCTTTTTCTTCGTTTTCTCTGCCTTCCTCTGCTTCTGCCTCATGTCTAGATCGTCCGAAACCTCACTCGCGTCCGAGTCGTCGCCTGCGGCGCTGTCATACTCTTCGTCGGGCTCCGATCCGCTGCCCTCCGAGGAATCGGCTTCCTCCTTCTTCTTCTTAGCGTCCGCCTCAACGTCGTAGTCCTCGTCCTCGCTATCGCTTTCGTCGCTTTCTCCTCCAAGGCGCTCTTTGCCTTCAGCCTTGACGGCTTCCTTGTAGGGGTCGAGCTCATCGTCACTGCCGGCGAATTTGTCTTCCTTGAAATTGGGGTTTCCGGCGCGCTTCGCGTTCCGAATCTTGATTCCCTTCTGCTGGACAAAGTCAAAAAGGCGGTTGTACTCGTCTCTGAATGCACAAAGTGAATATCTCGAAAGTGTTCAATTGCCAACTTTTCGACGCTGTTGAAGACAAACGAGTTTCCGTTCTTTAGGTCCACTTCAAAGTCGAATGAGCGTGTGGAGACATCGGAACGTGCAAAGTTGACGTTGGAGACTTCCTCAAACCGGATGTACATAGGAGGCTTGTGAATGTAGAGGAATCCCTTCTCGAGGGGGTAGAGGTGTCCGGAGGCCTGCTTATGAGCGCACGCAATCACCGGGGTTCCGCTGTGCCTGAATCAACTCGCTTACAACGTTTGTTCCACGCTCAACAACAATTACCCTATGAATTTTCCGGGAACAGTGATACGCATGTTAACCATAGTTCGGAAAAGCTTGGCAACGTTTTCGTACACGGCTCCTGTCAGATCTTTTTCGAGTTTTCCCTTGTATTCTGCGAGTTGTTCATCAGTGAGGTTGAGATGGATGTCGAGTTCCTCCTCTTTGGCGAACTCGAGCACCAAGTAATGGTACCTTGTCTGACCCTGTCGGATTGGAGGGTTTACATTAAGCTGAAATTTGTCATGTTTTTACTTATTATGTGCAACCTTTCTCAGTTACCACAAAGAACATGTGGCGTCCATTGTGATGCGGAAGAAGGAACATGCGAGTGATGGTCTTGATGGGGATCTTGTAGTCGTAAGTCTTTCCATGGAGGGAAAGGTAGTTCGGGTACACCTTGATGTCGTAGCGGCCACTAAAGAGCTTGGATTAGACCTTTTCAGCTGACAAGAGCGTACCGAGGAGTGGTGCAGAGGATCTGGGGGAGCATGCAGATGGGGCGGTCGGCCTCGGTCTCGATTCCGGCGTAGCGCATAACGGCCTTGCGGAACTCCTCCACGTGATCCACGTCCTCGCCGGCGTCGGGGTCCTGAGGGATGTGCAGCCGCATTTCGATCAGAGACACAGGGCACTCATCGTTCACGTGGAATTCAAGCGTTGCCTCTTGCTTCCCAGGGCGACAGTTGCTCACGTTCGAAAGCGGAATCTCGAAGTTGGGCTTTTCGTCCACGATGAACTCCATCGACTGACCCTTCATGTCACAGCGGCCGTAGTTCCAGCCCTTCAAGCAGAGGTCAAGAGCTCCGCAGTCGATTTCCCAGTGTTTCTTAGCGTGGTCTTTGATGCTGGCAAACTCCTGAACTTTGAATAAGATCCTTGAATCATCAGTTCAACGTACAGTTTCCTTGAATCCTCCAAATCTGTGGGCGACGCCGTTCTTCATCATGACGCGGAGACCGGGTTTGTTTCCCAGGCGGACCCAGTCGATCTCGTCGATGTCGCTTGTGTTCAAAGTCGTCAGTTTACCTGTGTTCAGGTACTTTACGTGGATCTGACGGTCGGAGAACTTTAAGCGGCAGGAGCTCTAAAAATAACCGATTATATTGATTCTAATTGATGTGATCTATTTGTCAGAGGTTTTGCTTTAAAATGGTGAATTGAACTTCACAAAACTGAAAATTGGTAAACTAGGTTACTTACCAAAGCTCCCATGTCCTCAAGAAAGACATCCGTGAATTCTAATTGAGTCATGACTTCCTGGAATCAGTGATTTGGAATGAATAATATGGACAAACGCGAGAACGCAGACGTGTTCGACGATGTGAGCGGGATAAATAGAGATGGGGGTCGTGGATTCGAAAAGTGCCAAAAAATGTGTTAACCAATGACACATTCTAATTCATACAAGACGAGGTAGTTTCTTAAAGAAATCTTTTAAAAAATTAATAAAACCGAAAAACGTTAGCTATTTCGAATTAAAGTTGGAGCAGAACAAATGAGGATTAATGCAACAGCGAAAATTCGAGATATATAGATAGAAGAAAAATCCTTGTTCGCATTTGCCAACTTGGTTTTCGCTCTACGATTTCATATTTTAAATAATACTGAAAAGATGGAGCGAATTCAAGAGATCGCAGAGAACTAGGTAAATTTTCACTAAGCGTGGAAATGTGGAAACGTCCCGATTCTTATACGTTAAACAGCCTCCTAAACGTTCACTGCGACCATACTGATTCTTAAATGCGTCGGCAATTAGTCAGCTTGGAATGAATGTAGTGAATCGATTTGTAAAGGAAAGCGGTTCGTTAAGAACGTAACGAGAGATACGAAACGCATTGAGGTGGGATGAAGGACCAGACATAGATAGCAGAAAGAAAGCATTGGGCAGTCAGTCAGCAAGACAATTTTACAGAAGCGTTGTGAACAGCTATAGTGAGGAGAAGGGCAGATGACCAAACTGGGACGGTTGACAAGGACAGGCAGAATGTGTAAATTGGGATTTAAACAGAAAGGAAGAAATGCGACCAGGCGCGAAAAGTCGGCGTTTCGAAACGAGTGGAAATGTGATACAATATGGGAAAATGTATTTCTACTTTTTGAGGTATCCGCAAACTGTTTTAGCATCATTTAGCTTTTTTGAGTTGGACAGTTTTAAGCTTAAATAAAAAATGGTTAGAGGCAGCTCAACAGCTCGAATTACTGAAATTGTATCATATTTTTTAAATGAACTGGAAAGGTCTTTTGTTCGGTGTGCGTAGCAAGCCGACCGTCGAATGTCGGATGATATGAGGACTGAACTCCTTTGACTAACTAATAATAAAGGATGTTGTCATAATTTTTTTTGCGTAATTTTTTTTGCATGAGCAGATTATTAATTTGAGTCATTCCAGGTAGGAATAATGGTGATGTCCCACGCCGAAAGCGAGAGCAGCACCCAGATGCTGTGCACCGACCCCCAGAAAGACTTTATCACCCACGTGGCATTCGACTTCTTTGGCCGGAGGATAGCCACGGCCTCGTCCGACATGACTGTGTGCGTCTGGGATTTGTCACAAGATAAAAAAGAATGGACTCGAACGGCTTCCTGGAAGGTGGCTGATTTTGTTTTGTGTCTATTTAATGGTCGATTGTGATTTTTAGAGCCACTTTGGTCCAATTTGGAAAGTTCGTTGGGCACATCCAGAATTCGGTCAAGTTCTAGCCACGTGCTCCTTTGACCGAAGTATCCAAATTTTCGAAGAAGTTTGCGAACAGCGCGCCTCCAGGCTTGCGAGGTCCGGAATCCAGGTCGGCCGCGGAGAGGCGACGAACAAGTGGGTGAAGCGCACGGTCTTCAACGAAAGTCCTGTAAATGTCACCGACATCCAATTTTTTCCCAAGCAACTCGGATTGATCCTGGTTAGTTATCCTCAAGATTAATTCACTCTGTGCTTTTTAGGTAGCCGGAACCAAGAACGGAATGGTGCGAGTATACGAAGCTCCGGACATTATGAATCTCTCCCAATGGGACATGGTCGAAGAGTTCGATGCGTTCAAAGAAGCCACGAAAGACTTCAAGAGAAGCGAAACGCCGGAAGGTTCTATCTTGGAGCGGCCTCTCTTGGAACGCGATATTAGCCAGCCCTACATGAGGTTCTACAGAGCTCCAGAGGAGCCGCCGAAGGAGGTCCCGAAACCCCCGGAAACGACGATCTCCAACCTGCGAATCAGTGCGATGTCGTTCAGTACCTGTCGTTTGTTCCGCGAGCTGCTTGCGGTTGCGACGGACTCTGAAGACGAGAAGGCGGACATTTGTCGCGTGGTTTTCTTCGAGTACCCACAGGAGGGAAGGTGAGGAGAACATTTGTGCGTTTAGCAAACCTTTTAGAACTTTTAGAACCTGCGAATTTATCGAAGAACTAACCATCAAGTATGAGGACTCCATTGTCAGCGACATCGCCTTTGCGCCTTCTGCGGGGCGGACTCACCACCAGATCGCCGTGGCGGCCCTGGAGGACGTGATCATCTACAACATTGACTGCGAAGAGACCCACGAAGTCGTCGAATGCGACAAGGCGGTCACCATTGGGACCACACGGAGGAAGACGACGGTCAACGAAACCACGAGCTACACTTCGGTCGAGATCGCCAGGCTGCCCATCAAATTTAGCGGATCAGCTAGAGTAAGAAAAACGAGTCTCGAGCGTTTAATTCAAAGCGAAATTTAGATTTGGAGATTGAATTGGAACTTGATTGGCTCTTTGTTAACGCTGGGATACTCCGATGGCGCATCCGCATTTGGAAACGTAGGTCATTTTGGTATTTTGCTCGAGAGGAGCTCAGTGTACTAGCAATTTAGCCCAACAAAAATTGTTCCAATTATATTATATTGAGATTGTAACACAGTTTATTCAGACGTTTTCTTTAGGCCATTATCCGAACAACTTTGTAGAAATCGGCTACAGGGATCCAAAGATTTCCAACAAGAAGAAATCTTCGACGTTGAAACAGCCGCCGTACCATTGAATGGTCGGGTTCAAAGGAAACTCTAGGACTCCTTTTTGTGCCTTTAACTTTGATGTGTTTTGTTCAAGGTCGTGTAAATAGATTAATTATAAATAACTTATTTTGGTGCGGTGGCCACGTTGTTGGAGGAGGATTGTGATCGTCGATCGAAGATATTTTTTGCGGTTCTTATCGCTCTCGCGCATCGCCGCTCTGACACTGCGCCCTTGGACTTTGTGATCATTTGAATCATCAATCATCGGTGAGTAGGAAGGTCAACGCGCAGTCGGCGTTGCCCATTCACGGCGCTCGGAGGCGTCAGAGCCGCTGTACTTACGCTTTCGATCCGTTTAATGGACTTTTAATGGCCGTGGATAGTGAAGCGACGAAAGTGAAGCCAGTTTCCGCATTTTATTCCCGATCCGACGGATGTGGAAAATTTGGCACACCCGCCGGATTTGCGCTACACCGCAAGCTGTGCGGCGAAAGTTGCACATTTGTGATTGGATACCGTCGCCGCATTGGCTGCAAAATGCGCTGTTTTCAGTGACGTATGGCTGCTTCGTTTTCCCATTTTCCGCGCTCTTGACGTCCCTTTGTAACACGGGTATTAAACGCCATATGCACTTTTTGCTTGCGAAGCGCGTCGTTTGAACGTAAACGCTTTTGTGTTAGTTTTTGTATCGATCGGAGAAATTTTTCAGTGTTTGCTGCGCCGTGAAATCTGATTCCTTTCGTTGAATTGCAAGGTTCGCACTCGGGAGAAATTCTACTCATGGCGGATTGATCTTCTTCGTGTT
The DNA here is from genome assembly GCA_000757645.3 of Steinernema carpocapsae. Classification (NCBI taxonomy): domain Eukaryota; kingdom Metazoa; phylum Nematoda; class Chromadorea; order Rhabditida; family Steinernematidae; genus Steinernema; species Steinernema carpocapsae. The sequence continues at coordinate 6,180,946 of AZBU02000005.1, forward strand.
TCACTATTTATTAACTTATCTGTAACCATGTTTTTAGAAAAAAAGATGACTTTCGGAGAAGAATTGGACAAGAAGATCACCAACTGGCTTGCTTGGGACAAGAATGAGAAGACCCGGGTCGAAGTCGAGAAGCTTGTGGAAGCGAAAGATGAAGCCGCGTTGAAGGGACGCATGAGTGGACAACTCGCTTTCGGAACTGCCGGTATCAGCCTTCGTTGGTTCTGCTTCTATTTTCTGCTTTTCAGGAGTTCGCGCTCGCATGGAGGCTGGATTCGCCCGCCTGAATGATCTTACCGTCATCCAGCTGTCGCATGGAATGGCCATCCACATGAGGAACGAGTTTCGCCGCGAGAGCCAAGGAATCGCGATTGGTTTCGACGGCCGCTACAACTCCAAGAGGTAAGAATTTCTTCATATTTCTTTGTACGCCCTCAATTCGCTTTAGATTTGCTCAATTAGCCGCCAACGTCTTCATGCACAACGGAATCAAAGTTTATCTCTTCTCCGAAGTTGCTCCCACCCCTGTTGTGGTATCGCTAAGATTTTTTACGCAAACTTAGTCTTATTTATTCAGTCTTACGCCACAATCAATTTGAAGTGTGACGCCGGTCTCATGGTCACTGCTTCGCACAACCCCAAAGAAGACAACGGTTACAAAGCGTATTGGAGCAATGGGGCACAGGCACTTACAGATTCGAGCAGAAAAGTTTATCATTTCTCTTAATTTAAGATTATCGGCCCACACGATGTCGAAATCTGCAGAATCGCTCAGGAGCAGCCCGAACCTCGCTCCGAGTACTGGAACCTCGAAGCTTTCGAGGAGAACCCACTCCTTTCCTCCGCGGACTCCGTCATCGAACAGTACTTTGCAGAAGAGCAGAGCCTATGTTTCCATAAGGCACTCAACGCCAAGTGTCCGATCAAGTTCACGTATTCGGCTTTCCACGGAATCGGACTCCTGTATGCCCAACGAATGTTGAATGAATTCGGATTCCTCGAGGAGAACGTTGTCATTGTCAAGGAGCAAGCTCTGCCAGATCCCACGTTCCCCACTGTGCCGTTCCCGAATCCCGAAGAAGGCCTCAAAGTTCTGAAGCTCTCGATCGCGACCGCGGATGCCAACGGATCGACCGTCATTTTGGCGAACGACCCTGATGCTGACCGCATCCAGCTGGCGGAGAAAGATTCCAAGATGTGGGTTTAAATTTCATGTGATTTGCAAACGGTTCTCGAACTTTAGCGGAGAATGGCGCGTCTTCACAGGAAATGAGATGGGTGCTCTGCTCACTTGGTGGGTGTGGCAGAACTGGAGAGCCGCTAACCCCGACGCCGACGCTTCTTCCGTTTACATGTTGAACAGCGCGGTTTCTTCCCAAATCGTGGGAACCATAGCTGAAGCGGAAGGATTCAAAAATGACGTCACTTTGACCGGGTTCAAGTGGATGGGCAACTTGGCTGAGAAGCTTCGTGATGAGGGCAAAAAGGTGATTTTGGCGTGGGAAGAGTCCATCGGTTACATGCCCGGTCACACCCTCGATAAGGACGGCGTTTCTGCTGCTGGAATGTTCTCCGAAATCGCCTGTTATTTGAACTCGCAGGGAATCACGCTGGCCGAACAACTCTTCAAGATCTACAATAAGTGGGTATAATTCGTTCTTTTACATAAATTCAACGCCTTTTCAGATACGGCTTCCATCTAGTTCGCAGCTCCTACTGGATGGTTCCGAGTCCTCAGGTAACCAAGGATCTGTTTGACGAACTGCGCAAGGATCTCAAATTTCCGGAGAAGATTGGCCGCAACAGCGTGAAATACGTCCGTGACTTGACCATCGGATACGACAACTCTCAACCCGATAACAAACCTGTGAGTACAATGCATACGTTTACACTCAGCTTCTTTTTCAGTTGTTGCCTCTCAGTACCTCTTCGGAAATGGTGACTTTCACGTTGGAAAGCGGAAGCATCGTCACGTTGAGGGCCTCTGGAACCGAGCCTAAGATCAAGTATTACATCGAGCTGAAGACCGCTCCTGGAAAAGAACAAAAGTGAGCGAGCAATCGAATAGAAGAATTGTAGATTTATAAACGGAAATTCAGGGATCTGGAGGACGTTCTCGCGGAACTCGCGCAGATGGAGGCTGACGTCGTCGAAACTTTGCTGCAACCCAAGAAATTCGGTCTTATCCCTCGAGCGTGAGGTGGCCGTGTTTGGAGTAGTATTTAGTAGTATTTATTGCCAACTCGTGTGGAACTTAATACTGTTACTTAATTTTCAGTATTTTTTACTAAAATTTTTTAAATTGCAAACTTGTGGAGTAAACAAATGCAATTTGTGTGGTTACTGTGGCAGTTTCGGTATTCGGTTTTCGGCTTTCGATTTCGGTTTCGGTTTGTGAAAATCGAACATGCGTGTTGTTCGCGCGCGCCCTTAAGGGGGTTTTATAGTTCTGCGCGCGCGCGTCAAGCATTTTTTGCTGTTTTGCTGCCGCTTTATTTCCGGAACGCGCTCGCGCCAACCGAACTACGCGCAAGCTGCAAATTCAAAAAACGCAGCAGCAAATCGAGATTTCGCCTGCTGACGCGATTTTATAGTTCGATGCGCGCGTCAAAAGTGGAGTCAAAAGTTCTCCAGATTTGCTGCCGGTCGGAGGCGGCAGCAACATTTTGTGACGCTCGCTTCATTCGTCGTGGGTGGCTTTTGCTGCGCCGATTTCGCTTTTGCTGCGCGCTTCAAATGCAACTCGGAACGCACTTTGCAACTAAAAACACCCCTACTCGTCGTCGTGGTGGTCCTCGCGCGCGCGCGTCAAAAATTCCCCAAATTTGTATGGCGTTAGCTTGGAAACGCGCGCGCGCGCAGAACTATAAAACCCCCTTTACGTCCACACACGACGAAAACATGCGAACAATCGCCGTTTTGAACACGTCGCTGACGCCACAATCGTCACTATCGTCCTGTAAACGGTAACCTACAAATTCGCCCCTTGCGCATCCAATCCACCAAATTCTCCGTTTGGCTGTTTTCGTTTCTAACAGCGTACAATGGCTTCTCGATCGAGCGTTAAGTTCATTTTGAGGAAACCGCATCTGGATCCGAAAACCGGCTCTCTGCACAACCAGAAATGGCGGTTTCGGTTTTCGGTTTCGGTTTTTGCCATCTCTGACATATACGATGCCACACGTTTGATGGTTGCACTTCATGGCAGGCAAACGAGAAGCAAACCAATTCCCTTTTCGGTGTCGCCCGTTGGGACGGATGACTGTAAGACAAAGATTCCGGCATATGTGTATGTGTCCACTGTTGTCCCTCCAAAGAATGTCAAATATCGATAACATGCATCTTATCATTTATACGTTTTCGTACGACTATCACTAGTTGCATTTACAATGTTTCGTCCGGGCGCTTCCGTGCTCGTCTTGCTTTCGGCACTTCTGGTCAGCCTGACCTCTTCTTTAGATTTGTAATCGTGAATTCTGTTCATTTCATACATGATATTTTTCAGACCGACCGCTGAAGTGCAACTGAACCAGCGCGGAGTCGACTCGATCTCGAAAGTTGGAATCGAAGTGCTAAACAAACAACTACCAGGAAAACGAATCTCCGATTTTGAAGGCCGCTTCAGCAAACTGGATGGAAGCTACAAATTGAGCGGGATCCAGATTTCCAAGTTTTTTCTTGATTCTAAGAAGTCGAAAGTTAGCCTTCAGCCAAAAAATGCGGTGAATGTAAAGGTTCCTTGTGCTGAGCCTTTTATACAAAGCTTATTTCTTCCTTTTCAGGTTCATGGTTTGGCCTTCGATTTTGAAGGCAATTACGATTTGAAGGGTAAAATTGGTTTCATTCCCTTTGAGAGTAAGGGATCATTTGTGTAAGTTTCACACAGCATTATTTTCCGAATTTTTAAAGTTTTAGTGCACAGACTGTAAAGGCTTCCGCTGAAGTGACCGTGGAGGTCGATTCAAATGTTGGGCGTCCCAAGCTGAAACTCGTCGGCTGTTCTACGGATATTGGCTTTTTTTCCATCTCATTTCAGAAAGGAATTGTCGAAGAGATTCTGAAGATTTTCGAGGAGCTCATCGGAAACATATTGAAAAAGGATTTGGACGTCGTAATTTGTCAGCAGGTGGACTCGATTGTGTCCGAGGACGTTGACAAGTTTATCGAGTCAATTCCGTTGGAGTTTGGTTTCCTGGCCGGATTCCACTTCGACTATGCGCTTCACGAGAATTCTGAAGTAGTGGACGACTCGATGGTTGCTTTACCGCTTGATACCAAATTCTGGTATAACTAGCCTGTAAGATTTTTGTCGCAAGGATAATAAAACCTCTTTCAGGTTCGATGGTCACAAATACGACTCGGGAATCCCGAAACCTTCGAGAGTCGTTTCGCGCCTCTCGCGGCCTGAGATGTTCTGCGCCGCATTCGACGGTCCCGCGTTTTTCGGTTCTGCCGCCTACGCTTTCCAGGTCTCGCCTCGAAGCCATTTTGTGATCGACCACGACCTTTTGAAGCACGTTTCGCTCAAAATTCAGAAGTTTTTTAGATGCGACTGCGCCGATGAAATGTGCATCGGGCAGATTCTGCCGACCATTCAAAAGCATTGTAAAAATGGTAAATACTTTTGTAGTTATGCCTTTGTTATTTAATTTCCATTCAGGTGCTTCGCTTCAATTTGAAACCAACGCCACGGCGTACGTGGAATCCGCTTTCGGCCCGAATGGACTTTTTGTGACGGTCAACGCAAACGGCACTCTTGAAATGGTTTTCCCGGATGACACGAGGTAGGAACGCAGTTCCAGAGACGCGTGGTTCTTCCAAATGCAACAGTTTTTTTGCTCCACTAATCGCGATGGTATATTCCAGTTTCGACGTAGGAGACGTTGGAGCGCAAATCGTCATCCACATCGATAATTATTTGACTTTGAAAAAATCCCACGGAAATTTGTTTTTGAGAGGAAATCTTGTGCTCATCGATGCTAGGATTTTGTTCTACTCATCGATTGGGCGACTCCCTGAAATTCTACTAAACATGGCAAGCTAGCAGACCGACTATGCAAACATGAACAAAGAAACTTTCAGATTTTCTACGAAGCGATCGCCCCAGTCATCAGACAAATCAATGACCACTTCAACGTGGGGGTCGAGATCCCAAATTGGGTAGTCTTCCCTTAACGAATTCTTCGTTTCTGTTCCGGAAAGACGAAATCGCTTTTTGCTCCGACTTCGAATTCAACTGAATTTGGTTCAATTTTTGTAATCTAACTTGAGGCGAAGGGATTTCGCCTCGCAATAAAGTTCTTAATCTAAGCCATACGGTTTCGTTTCTTTGCGAGGCGCAGTAAACCCTTACCGAATTTTTTGAAGCGCACGTTTTCCGTAATGCCTTTTTGACTCTTTCTTGGAGGCCGGCTGTACATATTATACCAACAAATCCACTTAGGAGCGTTTCCTCTCTTTGTCTCACAACGACAGTTTATTTCTAACTACTTAAGAAACAAATTTAAAATTACATTTCTACGCCAAATAATGTGCAGAAGACAACACAAAAAGACAACGCATGCACTCGGAAAGGAAGGGAGAAATAAGGTCGCCCGTAGATAAGAAACCGATTATGTTGATGGGGAGATGATTACAGTAGGCAGGAGATTGGAAATGGACACCCTTGCGGAGTGCCTGAGACCAAATTACCCCGTGGGTGCGCCTCGCAAAGAAACGAAACCGTATGGCTTAGATTAAGAAGTGATAATAGCTAAGGGGCGAATTAAGAAAGTTGTCATGGGAGAGGAACGAACGAAAACAAACAAAACAAGACGATTGCGAACTTCGACGGTAACAAGATTAGAATTGAGATGAGTACTGGTAGAACAAGTAGAGAGACTACGGTGGGAAGAGGAAATGGGGAGTGTTGACCTTGGGACGGTGGGAAGAGGTGATGATAGCGGGGATGGATCATCGGGATATTTAGATACAGTTGCAAATTACGACATTAGTATGAATCGGATATGGTGAGAGTAGATTACATGAGATGAATTGTGAAGGATACTGGACAAGAAAAGTACGTCTTGGAGATTAATTGGTGTCGTTAAGGGTGAGGCGCGCGTTCAGGTCCTTGTGGATGTCGACGGTTTCATCGGAAATTCCGATCTCGCGCATGGGATCCGGCCCCAGATCGTGAAGTTCGATCTCACCAACCTGTAAAAACGTTTTAGAAACTGTAATGTACGTTTAAGAGCTACATTTGCCACTCCGATGACTTCCTGGAGAGTCATTTCGGTGTATTCGTCAATGTTCTGCTCACGGCGAGGAATGTGCTCATCTACAAACAGTTAGTTTTACAATGCCATCGCTGTCAAGAACATACCATAATGAGCTCCTGGGTTGTTGCGGACGTGGTAGTTGTGCACGGGAGGCTGGTTCCCGGCGCCGAAGGTGACTCCACCGTTTGAATTGTCGTGACACTCGTCCTCCACGTCAGCCAGAGTACGGAAGACGGCAGAGATCAGGGAGCTTCCCCCTACCTCCTCCTCCTCTTCTTCTTCGTCGTCATCTTCGTATTCCGAGTCGAAACCGTCGTCAATGTTGGGGTTCGCGACTTCCGCGATACACGGATCTAAAACAAAATATTGAACCGTTGAAGTTCTAAAATTTAACGTACTGTGGACCATTAGGTTATGGTAGGCGTGGGCTGAGCCATGACAGCGACTCCATCGCCACCTTCTCCATCGTAGCCTCCGCCGATGTACCCGTTATAGGGGTCGAAGGCGTCATCGTTCAGCGTGCCTCGGAAGAACTCCTCGGCGTCGCTCTGCTCAGATTCTGAAGTGGTCGAAGTCGACTTCGAAGCGCTGCGACGATGGCGGCGATGGCGACGCCGCATCGGGACCGGCTGAGTGCCGTTGAGGCGCAGTTGGAATCCAGCCGCGCTGAAAAACGTGCCGATCATGCGGAAGTCGTAGTTGTTGTACTGCTTCGATCCCTGCGAAGTGGGCGCAACCTCGGTTTGGACCACGGAGGTGCCTACGGAGACTTCGTTCGAGTCGCTGTTCGAGAGTCCCGAAACTCCGTCCTTCGAGTCGTCAAAGCCATTCTGCACGGCGTTTACGAGCATTCCGTTTCCGACGAGTCCGGCCTTGACGTCGTCCTCGTCCGGAGAAAGAACGTCGATTTCAGCCTCCGAGTCGTCCTCGTTATCCTGGCTGTAGGTGCTGTCGTTGGACGGCGACATCGTGTTCGCGGGACTCGGGAGCGACGACGGCGTCAATGATACGTCGCGGGACGCGTTGCCATTCTCGCGGTTCATGTTAGCCTGACGGACGCTTTGAAGGGTCCTCTCGGCCTTGATGCGCTTGGCGGTCACGTACTCATCGTCGCCATGGACGGTCTTGATGTGCTTGCGGAGCGACGAAGGGTCCGTGTAGCTCTTCGGGCAGCCTGCGACATGGCAATGGTACGGTTTCTTAATGACCAAAGCTTAGTTACACTAATCCAAAACACACTTACGACATCCGAGTGAGTGCGGGTCTGATGTTTAGCGCGGTCGGAAGCATTGCTGAAGCGCTTGGGGCAATTGTCGCAGCCGTAAGGACGCTCGCCGGTGTGCGTCCGAATGTGGGTCTTTAAGTTCTCGAGTCTACCGTATGCCTTGTTGCATTTGGGAAACTGAAACCATGCATTTGGAAAACTCATTTTGAGAAAATCACTTACCGTGCAACAGTGCGGGCGATCTCCGGTGTGGCGACGGACGTGAGTGACCAGCATGTACATCGCCTTGAAAGGAACGCCTTGGCGAAAGCAGCCTTCCCAGCGGCAGATGTAGTCCGTGGAACCCTGCACGTGGTTGTCCTGCACGTGATCCACGAGGTTCTTCTGTCCTTCAATCTGCTTGTGACACTGCTCCCAGTTGCACTCATAGGTTCCTTGGCCGTAGACCTGCTTCACTTCAGTTCCGTTGTAGTTAATTGGAGTGTTCTTTGTGCCTGGAGGACGTCTGAAAGCAAACCATGAGCACAAAACACCTCCCATCCAGCGCAAACCCTTTACGTCGCGGAACTCGCATAATTCCATTTGGTCCAGGGACTCCGTTCTGCGGGGCCGGCACGCCGTTTAGAGTGGGCGCCGCGACCTGTGGAATCTGAGGAGGCTGGAGGTGCTGCGGAGGGACATTTGGAGGCATCCCGAAGTTCTGACTAACGGAGACGCTTTGCATGAGCCGTTCGGTCAGTTGGTTCTGCATGGCGGCATGGTATCCTTCGGAGGTCCATTGGGGGACCGGGGTGTGAAGCGTTATTCCCGATGAGTTTGTTGAGATCGAGGAGTTCGTGGAAGAGCTGATCACGCTTGGAGCGATCGGCTTCGTCCGCTTCCGCGAATTGGCGTTCATCTCTGAAACAAACAAGGTTTTCGAGGTTTTCAGATTAGTCCTAACAACAATATACGGTAGATCGCAGAGATATTTTTCAATGTCCAAATAGTTTCATACTGCCTATTTTAAATTTTGATTCACATAAAAATCCCGTTTTTGTTCTTTTGGACAAGGGCAATTAGAACAAGTCTTCCCGCTCCCCGCTCGGATTCCCACTCCCCGCTCCATTTGTGGGATTAGGGTCGTCGCCGATTGCCGAATGTCAATTTGTTTTTTTGCAAAATTCCGATTTCGTCTCGCGCTCGCTTTTGTGCAACAACGTCGTCTCAAAATTGGATTTAAGGTTCCAAGGGGCCACTCGTTTGCTTCCGCGGCCGCACACATTATTGGCAAATAAATTGGGCGCAAAGAACGCTTACGAACGCTTTCGGAGGCTTTTGAAGGAGAGGAGGTTGCCGGGGAGACGAAGAAAGTGGCAGAGGAAGGCGAGGTTCAAGTGGTGGAGTTGAGATATAGCAGCGGAAACGACAATTTAAATAGGCAACAAACAGTTGAGCTGGCCTCTATTTATGCCGTGCTGGAGGGGCGGGCCGCAGGAAGTGTTGTGGACCCCTTTTTGAGCAATTACGCATAAGTTACCGTACCCTATGGGTAAGTAAGCAGCCAATATTTTTACGCCAGATTGCAACGTCTGAGAACAAAATCTCACGAAGCCCTAAGGACGATATTTTGCAAATGTCAAAGTCGGAAATTGCCGTAGCTCTCGTTCTTCTCTCCGTCCAAAAGTGCGCACCGACTTTTGGTCGTTTTGCAAGTACGTTTTTTCTTTCCTGCAAAAAATTTAAACCGTGTTGACTAGAAACTTTATTTGTTGTGTTCATTTCAGCGTCAAGTTTGTCCTTTAACTATGTACCCAAAGGCCGTAATTAGCAAAGGAGGTCTGAGAAGCTTGAAAATCAATTCTGGCTTTGCAGTTGAGGTAATTAATTTGGAAGCCTGTGTTTTCAAAGAACCGTACATATTTCACTTACTATTAACCCCCTGTGACCCTTCTGTTTGTATGTCTTGATTTCATTTAAACCTTTTTTGGTCAATTTCAAATTCTTAAAAACTTTACCATTTAGAGCCGCTTGCAAGTCGTTAGGCATGGCTCCTGCCGAGGCCGGGATCGTCGGCAGCGTCGGAAATGTTTGAGCGGCGGTCGGGAGGCCCGCGAGGAGCGGAAACTGGTAGGAGGCGGCCGCGTTGGAGGCGGCCGGGAATCCGGCGGCGGCAGACGAAGCGGCTACCTGCGGAAACGCTTGGCTCTGGTAAATCGCCATGAGGACCCTGAAATAGGGTGGTACGGGTTTCGGTCTTGTGAGGAATGTTACAACATAAAACGAGCAGAAAGAACGCCGATCAGCGGAAAACACAAAAAATCGTCGTTCGACGGATAGGATGTTGCGAATTCGACCTTGCGCCCGCATCAAGAGTGATCGATCGCTGTGAGACCACACCGACTACTGTAGTCGGCAGGTTCCGTTTTCGTTTTTTTCGGTTTTATGTGTGTAATCGAGCACCGCCGTGGCGGCCGCTGTGAGCTTCAGGTTGCGCATCTTGCGGAAAAGGCAACATTTATGAGAGCCGTATTTCTTCGCGCAACGAACCGGTTCCCTTTGTATTTTATCTCGATTTTTTCCAATTTTTAGGATTGTCGCTCATCCAAAAAGTTCCGCAATAAGATATTTTCTGTTCCGTGTAGGTCTTTCCGGGAGCAACCGTCTCACCGACAACGTCATGGAAAACTTTGGCCTTGGTTCGGTTCATTAGCTAATGAACCTGGCGTCCTTTGTCCTCAATTCTATTTCGTCCTTTTGGGTTTCCGAGTTCCACGCGATAATACAAATCTTAACCGTAATTACAGGAAACGAAACGGCAATTTGAAGTGTGGAGCGGTCAGCGCTCGCTTTAGTCATCTAATGGAAATTAGTTCCCCGAAGAACCCGACAAACAGAGCAATTGGCGCCGATTATACTTATCAGAAACAATTTTCTATCGCTTAAGACGTCGGTTGTCATGGTAGCCGCCGATGAGTGGGCTTGGGAAGGAACAAACTCCGTCCGGGATCCAGTCACAATTTCAGGAATTCCACGATACCGTAAACTCCCTGTTTTGGGAGCCTAACACAGCTGAATGCGATTAATTCTATTTGAGGAGACAGGGCCCAAAGACTAAAAGGTTAGCGAAATGGCCTTTTCGCCCTCGAGAGAATCCGTCCGGAACGCCGAGGACAAAAGAAGAACGCCGACGTTTGGGTCCAAAAGAGTGATCCTATGGGTCATTTCAAACTAATAATGCGCCAAGGCGGAAATGAAAACTCGAGAGGGAGCCGACGCGCCTTCTTTGTCACGCCGAGTTACCTACCGTAACCCTAGAGAGAAAAACTTTGTGAGCCAAACTTTAGCCATTTTCCCACTTATTAGATACGGTGTTCTCGAGTGTTTCGAAAATCAGCTTATATTGGAGTTCTTCACTAAAGCTGATCACGCAAAATGAGTGTTGTAAACTAGATTTGTCAATGAAATCTCTAACACAAGCCACCGAGCATTGAATAACTCAAACTTCGTTCCCCATCCTCTTCTAGAGATTACACCCAAACAACCCAACGTGATCCCGTATCCCATTTTAGAACTTTAATCGATCACTTTTTCCTTGACTTCCGGGGCCAATAAAACGCGATTTTTTTTGCAAATCTTTCGAAACTCGCGACCGAAGGCAATCCTAAATCAAGTTCCGGCGTTCTTTTGCATTCTAAAAAGTGCAGCCTAGTGGTTCTCTTTGCTCTCTCCAACAAACTCCGTTCTTCTCCGGCCACACACGTTGGTGCCTGAGGGCGATTGTCCCGCTGGCTGCGTCGCACTTTTCTGATTCGAAAATAGCGGCCGACGTTCGTTGGAGGCCGCCGCCACCGCGTGTTTTAGGCGAGTTCATTTGACGTTCCGTTCGAATATATGGCGCAAGGAGACAAGATTAGTCGGAGACGTTGCAATTCGTCTCGCGCGCGGAACGAATAAGGAAGAACATGTGGAATACGGTAGGTTTATATATGTATGTGAGATTGAAATTGCGATTTTAAAGATCAGAACAAAATATTTTGACTTGCTAAAAGTTGGTGAGGGAGATATAAGAGTTAATTATAACTACGGAAACTTACGAAGGATCGATTCCGTTCAGCATGCCAAGGTTCAGGTTGTTGAGTTGCTGTTGCTGATGGAAGGCCATCAACGCCTGCTGGAGGGCGGCAGAGTCGGTAGGCGCCGAGGGGCGCTGCGCCGGAGGCGCAAGGATATTCGGGTTCATTGCAAGGTTATCCCAGGAAGTCCCGGTCATCGAGTAGCGTGAAAGGGACCTCAAAGGTCCTCGAGCGTGGTCACAAGTTGAGAGTGCACTTTGACGTGTCTGGAACACGGAATTACGGGTAAATTAGTTGCGAACGCTAAAAGTAAATGATAGAGGCGCGACGATGACGCGAAAGATCACGTTCCACGCGGCGGTCCACACATTCGCAACAAATCGGCTGAGAGTGGACAGAACATGACAGAGAGCCGACTGCTCCTGGATGTTATACTAGTCGGTCTTCGGCCAACCAGAGGAACTGCGAAAATCGCCGAGGACATCTACACGAATTCGAGAGAGATCGATTCAAACGGCGCGCGAGATGCCTCGGACGGGCATAAATTATTCGTTTTGCCATTACAGATCGCCTGCGGCAAGTCAAAAAACGGCTGCGGCCCGGCCGGAACGGTTGCAAAGTGTACGCGCAAGGGGGTTCGTGTCGAGGAGTAAGTAGGTGGCGGAGAATCGCAGCGGCGGGCGTTCGAGTGGCGGAGCAGCAACCGAAACGAGCGAAACGCGAAGGAGAAAACTCCTCTCTCTCGTAGCTCGCAGCGGCACTTCGGTCGCTCGCGCCGCGTTTTTTGAGTCGCTTCAGGGCGGAGCGTCTTTCCCTACCACAAAAACCATCTGCAGGCCTCGATAGGGCGCCTCGTGCGCTGATCGCTGCTGGCGGCGTTTGTCTTTCGGTGGCCGCCAGCGAGGACCACCAATGAATGTTGCGTTCGGCTGCCTGGGTGGCGGCTACGGAGCTGCGGCGGACGACGAACCGAGAGTGGGCGATTCTCGGAGTGCAGCGAGGACGTCCGGAACGCGGTGGTACTCGGCTTCGCTAGGTAAAGCCAAACAAGCCAATAAAGGAGGAAGTGTTGGAGCGGTTATTGACATGCTGACCTGTTTAACTAAAAAGAGCGAAATATAAGCTGAAGCCAACTCTTGGAACCAACTCCTTTCAAATCCTTCAAATGAAGCAACCGTAACCCCCTAAAAGTTTTGTGCCCATGTAGCTCACCTGAGGGCGAGGGACCCGTGACGTCGTTCCCGCCACCCGCCGAGATTCGCCACCCGCGAAGGAAGGCGATCGGCAAACAAGTTCGCCTTCGTCAGCGTGCGCAGTTGCGCCGGAGCGAGGCCGCCGGCGGCGGCAGTTCCGATGTTGCGATCTTCGCGAAACGCGGGTGGCGACGTCTCGAAAGGGCGACGGGAAAACAATTGTATAAACAAACGCCGCGGTGCTTGCCCGAAGGAAGTTTGTCCCCGCTTGCTGGGTGGTCGATACCCTTAGATCGCCGAGATCTCCGTCATGCGACGGCCAATATCAGTTTTCGGAGTTTGTTTGCACGTTTTGGCTGATCGTGCGACCGGGCGCTTCACCAGCGCTTCTCGAGGGTTCTTCTTTTAGATTGTCTTTCCGGGCGGCCCTATCGGGAAACGAGAGGGAAGACAAGCCTTCGAACACGCGGCAGCAGCAGCAGGAAAACTGTATTCGACCACGCCATCGCGACTTTTTTCGTTGCGCACCGCGACGACAATCGATAGCGGTAATTTCGCGATGTTTTAAAGCGAAAGAGTTCATTTCACCGTTGAAGGAGGAACGGAGTTTCGGACTGCTTTCAGCCAACCAAGGATAAGCGGGCGTAAGAGCGTTCGGGGCCACACACGAGGCGGGCGTGTCTTTCGATCTTTACGCTGACGCAAAGTTCGCCGCGTCGCCGCACGGAAAGTGCAACTCCGATTCGACTCGGTACAGAGCTGGGGACTACGAAAGGGAGAGGTCGTACTTGGAAAGTTGCAATTTAGAAATTCTCAAGATCGACAAGATGTTCAACCGGTTAGTTGCCAAAAACGAATGAAAAAGCCGGACCGGTTCCGAGTCCGCCATCTCCCCGAAGGCCTCTTCTGTGCTAACGCCTCTTTGTGTCCAATCGATCCCCACTTTAAATGATATATACCGTAGTGTGAATGTGAACCCGGATCCCATTATAGAGTGTGCCACTCGGGAAATTCCCAAAAGAACCCTTGAATCTAACCTAATCAAGGAAGTGGAAAAAAACATGAATTATTAAATTCGATTAGACGGCTCTGAAAGCTAATCCCTCGGCTTTTGCAACTTGGTCCTCGCCTCACTCGCTAATCGGGCGTTTTACGGGTTCGATTATCCGGCGGCGGCTCTCCGCACAGTCTGATGCCAGCAGCGGAGTACGTTGGTCCGTCGGTCCTTCGCGGGTGGCAGCAACGAGCGCAAGGAAAGAAGAAGAAAACGAGGAGGGGATGATCGGGCGAGCGAGTGCGGGCGAAGAACGGCTGCTGCGGAGATATCAGCGGAGTCGCGGTGGTCGATTGGAGAACCAGCAAACGAGCGAACGAAAGAGAATGGAACTACCCGACTGGCGACGAACGTCGACGACGTCGAAAAGAGCGAATCGGAGCCACGAGCAGAGGAACACACGCAAACGCGCGGAAAAAAGCGCCGTGTGCGGCTGCGCGCCGGCGAAGAACCACCGATCGGTGTTGCGATTGGCCTCTTCCCTTCCTCCTCGGGGTCCAGAGACTCTTGGCCACCGGAGGAGTTTTTGTGTCCACGGCGGCGGCAGATCGAACTTGCGATTGTGCCGGCGAGAGCGACAAGGCAAAAAAGGGACAAAGAACGAGGAAGGGCGCCGGCCGGAATCCGCCGGCGGCAGACAACGGATGCGACTATCTCGAAATCTCAAGCAAAGAAACAAATGATTGTTTGTAGCGGCAGCTTCCTCGGCGTTTCTTACGTTTAGAGAGCACGTTTCTTATGTAACGAACCAGTCCCAAGAACGAACAAAGGGAAGGGATACAATTATTTGCACTCAGTCTGCCTGCAGATCCTTAGGAGAAATTTGCATAATTCACATTCACCTGTCTCCGTAGATTTGTCATTTTACGTTTTGTTTAGTGCGAACATGATGTATTCGCTGATGCGCTCCAATCCCTACCGTAACCCACGTTCTACGCTGGAGACCGTTCCGTGTTCTTATAATGGCTACACGTAATCAAGCAAATCTTTTGGTCTCCCATTGCCACCCGTGTGACTAGAATCGATTTGCAGGGCAGAAGCTGATAAGAGGAAGAAGGTTAAACGCAGAAAAACGCGAGCGGCTGAGAGAGAAAGCGGAGATGGGAAAGACGGACCGCCGACGGGAAGCGAAACGGGGAGGCCGACCACGAAGGCTAGTGCAACAATCGTGCCCTCGGCAAACAAACGTCGCCAACACTCCGGGTGGCCCTAACGGTGATTAATTAACCCTCTACACACTGATGCTTTTTGTTCAAAGTACACGTCTGCATAAGGAAAATGAGCTCCGGGTTGGGCGCAAAGGAAAAAAAATTTGTAGCAGTTACCGTAACCCGCCATTAGCCCGTTATCCCACAAAGCCGTCTGCACCCTTTGCTCAGTCTACCGTAACCCTGTCCTGGTCTTAGCTCAACATTCCCAGCTGCCCGCAACGATCGGTGCCGCTTTTGTGCCGAGCGATTGACGCTGCGATAATTATCATAAACACTCGCCGTTTCGACGGCCGACGTCCCCTCGTGGGCCCCTCCGCCGCTGTTGCGTTATCGAGGAGGATCATCTTCTTCCGCCGACGAAGCCGCCGCGTCGTTTTTTTCCCTCGCGGCTTAAAAAACAACTCGCGCACATGCCGATGGCAACACGAGGCTACCTACTTCTTCGTTCCGACGACCACCGCCATCCACCGAAAACGTCCCCGTGCCATAAAACTCGCGTAAAATCGCGCAAAACGATTCGCGTGTAACGAGAAAAGCAAAAACCGAATGAATGTGAAGAGGCATGCGGGGAACGACGTGATCTGTCGAGGGAGGGAACGGTCGGGTTCCGGCAAGCTCTAAGCGAGAGTTGCGATCTGTCCAACCACCTAAGCGTAGAACATTACCTCCTTAGGGCAATGAGGGCCGCGCAAGACGAGGGAGGGCGGCGACAGTGCCGTTGATAGATCGAATCAAAGCGCTTTTACCTCCAAGGGCGGGAGCTCCGGCAGCCGAGGAAGGGCGGAGGAGAGACCGGCAAAAGACCGTCGGACAAAGGACCAAAATGGGCGATACCGAGGCAATTTATGGACGTTGTTTACAGAAAGACGTGAGGGGAAGTGGAGACGATCTGAGGAGAAAAGACGGCTGAGACGCCGGAAAGAGCAAAGTTTTCCGCGGAGCTTTTGTGAAGATGGTCACGCGATAAGGAAACAAGCGAGGTCCAAAGGAATGACCGCGGAGGGTGCCTGATAGGAATTGAGTGAAACACGGCGCCTGAGGATAAACAATTGCAGTTGTTGGAGGTGGGGAATAGCGACCAGTGAAAAAGTCGGTGTTCTCAGTGAAATCATATGTGAATTAGTAAAAGACATAAAATGTACTGTAACCCTCCTATAAAAGTGAGTAACGCTATTAAACGCAGAAGTGTCGCGTTGCCAAGCAGCCTGGGAAAAGGGAAGTCACCGGAACTTGATAAAAAGTGCAAAACGGCGAATTGTGCCTTTATAATGCAGGAAAAAGTTATTCGGCGTAAGACCTAATAAGGATTGTGCTCGATCAGAATACAAAAATATGAGATTTGAACTTTTTGAGCAAATTACGTAGTTAGGATAATGAAGGGGAAGGAAAGAAATGTCGATGGCGAAACTGCGTGGCTGAGTAATTAATTGAATCTGCGCAGGTCTGAGCAGGCTTCCTTCAATGTCGTCAGAGGATAAATGCTGGACGAGGCAGGTAATGAGAGGTAAGATGAGCAGCGGACTACGGTAGCCACTGACATGGAAGAAACTTTAAATTGCTCTAATGACAGGCGGTGGATTTGTGTTTATTTGCAGAAGTACATTCCAAGAAAGCGCTCTTAAGGCGCGGATAAATGCCTTCCAAGGAGGAAGTTGCTCGACTACCCGTGAAGAGGTTTGGTGTCAGTTCAAGAGTCGTCGGAAAGATAAGGCGAAAAGCGTAGAGCGGCCAGCGTCGTGCCATCCAAAACCGGAGCGTTGACGTTTGTCTCCGGTGGGTGCTGATAAAAACGGTTTTTGAAAGGTCCAAACTCTAGTTGTTTGGTATGTAGCACCATCGATCGTTTTGTGCATCTCAAATATACTGGCTGT
Organism: Steinernema carpocapsae; assembly: GCA_000757645.3. Lineage (NCBI taxonomy): Eukaryota > Metazoa > Nematoda > Chromadorea > Rhabditida > Steinernematidae > Steinernema > Steinernema carpocapsae. The sequence continues at coordinate 6,197,812 of AZBU02000005.1, forward strand.
AAACACGTTCAGTATAAAACCACAAACTCAAAATGACCTATGTTTTATTTGCAAAAATTATAATGGTTTCTTCTGAAAACGTGCTAGCTACTCACATCATTCATATGTTCAGTTCTATCCCACCGGACTTTCTTGACGCTTTTGCATAGTTTCTAATTCTCATTTGTCTTTTTATCCAAAGATTGTTTAATTCAGAGTACACGTCATTCATTTTATGAAGAAAATCTTTAGTCACCCGCACGGCATATCTGTGCAGACGGTCCCAGTTTCTTGTTTTTCAAGGACAATTATAGAACTCCTGTGTTTCTAACAGCGCACTTTACCGGTCGCAAATGCCTGTTTTGGACAAGTCAATTGTCGTATTTTCCAGTCACTTTCTAACAAAGAGGCACGCGCCAAAATTTCCGGAGTCACCTGCGCCTTCCTCTTTCTCCGGTTCAAATCTGCATTTGCATATTCGCGAAACTTCTCTTCTCTTTGCCATCTGGTTCCAATCTAGATAGAGCGGCGAGATGAAACTCCTGCGATGGCTTTTCCTTTGAGCTACGGTAACTCGCAGCAGCTGGTGCCGCGAAAGGAGACGGAACCGAGGAAAGAGGAGCGGAGAAAAGAGAACTTTGGCCCTCGGGCGTAGGTGCTTTGATCGCGAGCTACCTCGGACGATTCGCATGTAAATCAGGCGGGCAGAGAAGGAGAACCGCTTCGGTACTCACCGAAGAACATCGAAGAAGACGAAAGCGGCTCTCGCAAAGGGTCATACGGTAAATAAGGCAAAGCTAGAACCAGGGTTCTGTTTTCGTTTCTTTGCAGGCTCTGAAAGAAACTTTACGAGCAGTTTTTGAAAAACAGCGTTTTTCGGTCGACCTTTCGCGTGACCTCTCCTCGCCGATTTTCAATTTTTATTTTCGAGAATCGTTTTCTTTGCCCCACGATGTTCTCCACTTTTCCGCCTGATTTATGTGGGAGGCCGATCGCCGGCATCCGCGAAATGCCTGTCGTTGTCCGACACCCCTCGCCAGGTTCCATCAATCACACAAAACGGCACCGAGTCGGTTCAGCCTCGATGAGGCGCTGCTATCCTCGCCTCTTCTCTCCTCTGCTCCGTCGATCTCAACCCAAACCGGACGCATCATTGTTCGCTCGTCCGCGGTGCCCTCGAGGGACGATCGCATCGTTGTCTTCGCAACAAGGCCGCAACGCGCTTCGCAACTCTTTTCATTTCACGAGCACATAAAACTTTTTTCTCATTAACGTGCCTCGCAAAGTGCAACTTCGACAGAAGGTGTCGTCGTCGACGGAGGGCACCTCCACTCACCGGGAGCCCCTCGCTGGCGCTCCGTTTTTTGTCTCCTGCGCCACGCGGAGAACTACAAGCCGGCTGTACTTTCGCCGGCGACGCGGCTGTTGTGCCGGGAAAGAGACGGCGCGTGAACTACAAAACCCGCAGATTCGGTGTGTCCACGAGTCGCAGTCGTCGTTGGAACCAGCTGCAATTTTTCCTTGGATCTGTTTCGCGTTTGGAGTACTTGATCCCTTTGTCAAACACGCAGCGGCTGCACCGGAACGACGAAAAATGAAGAAGACGTGTCTGGAAAGTAAACTAGACTGCAAGACCAGACGTCTTAATCTCAGTGGAAAAACAGTGTGTTAAATGGTTTAGTCATAGAAAAATGTGTTGCCTTCACGATTCAGAGATATTGCTGCAATCAAGTTACGATAACTTTCGAAAACCTTGCGATACATAAGATCGCTTTTTTTACAAATAGCCAGTCTTTGGGATTCGGATCGGACAGCTTTCGAAATAATTTCCATCCTCTTTTAAATAAAGAAGAACGATCCAGACGTGTCCGTCCGTCTGTCACGCCTCCGAAACGATGTCTTTGATTGGGTAAACGCGGGTTACGGTAGCGGCGCCATTTGCGTTTGCACGTGATTCGCTGTCGCCGCGGATCAGTCGGTTTTGCAACCGCGTCGGCGCCTAAATTGGCGCCGCAAACGCTGAATTGGCCACAGTTGCGGGTGTTTTTGGGCTCAATCGAATATGCACAAAATTTGGAACCAAATAATATATAATTTGCAGTATTTCGAAAAAATTTATGAAACTGCGAAATCGGTGCGCTTATGCCTCTTTGGAGGCGCGAAGCGCCGACTGTGAGCACATTTGACTGAAACCTTACGCAACAGCGCGCGCGGCTCGCTAATGAGACGAAATTTTCAGGCTTGTCAAGACAAACCCTTTTTGCCTCCGACATTGTCAGCAATCGTGCACAACCACTCAATTCTTGCTACCAACATGTTCGTTTTGCAAAAATCTTTCCGCTTACATCGTCGAATTAATTAAGCTGGCTCAGTATTCATAAGGTGACATCAGTATTGTCAGTCCAAGCGTTGAAATTACCATCACTGCCAATTGCGAGCTGTGTCGGCAAATGACCCCACCCGGAGCCGAACCATCCGTCGCACTGGTGCGAGAGAGCACAGACGACGAGGGGAATACAACCAAAGCGTAATTTAACAGTCGACGTATGGGTGCAATGTTTATTTGTTTTGTTCATTTTATAACGCATACAAGTATATTTTTGAATAAAATACTAGTGTGTCTTTAACCTGAGAACCCTCTGAGAATTAACCACTTCATAATGAGTAATCTCTCTTTGCAATTCAGGAACTAAATATAGACAAATCTTTCGTAATCCTTTCAGTTTTTGACGGATTCGGCCTATGCAATTCTGTGAAAATGTCAGAAGATAAATGCCGGACGAGGCAGGTAATGAGAGGTAAGATGAGCAGCGGACTACGGTAGCCATTGACATTCAATTTGGGAGAAACTTTAAATTGCTCTAATGACAGGCGGTGGATTTGTGTTTATTTGCAGAAGTACATTCCAAGAAAGCGCTCTTAAGGCGCGGATGAATGCCTTCCAAGGAGGAAGTTGTCCGACTACCTGTGGAAGAGGTTTGGTGTCAGTTCAAGAGTCGTCGAGCGGCCAGCGTCGTGCCATCCGAAACCGGAGCGTTGACGTTGGTCTCCGGTGGGTGCTGATAAAAAACGGTTTTTTAAAGGTCCAAACACTAGTTGTTTGGTATGTAGCACCATCGGTCGCTCTGTGTGCCCCAAATGCACAGTAACTAGTGGAGAGGCTGTCTTGACATGTGCAATTTCACATTTGCGCTGATTTTAAGGTGAATTTTTCGGTGGGAAAAATCGGCGCAAAAGAAATTGACACAAAAAAATCGGCGCGATGTTCGCGCAATCAGTTAAATGTTATAAAATCCGCACTTATCTGGCCTTTACCTCATTTTCCTTTTCTCGAACTCACATCTAACAACTTGTCATCTCAACCCACATTTCAACCAAGTCGAAATTTCTGCAAGGAACAATTTGACCCACTTTTCAAGTTTCAAACAGTCGTAAAGAACTCTACGTTTTTCTCCGTTGTTCCCAACACGTACTCCCGTGGAAGTATCCTATTTTCTAGTTGAAGATTACTTTCGAAATGGAAACAACGCAGCGTTTGTAAACTGTGGTGAGTGGCTGGGACGATAGCTGATCGTTTAGGTCAAATCTCGAGAAATGGGGTGGTCGCATTTTCTCGGTAGTTGGGTCTTCTATAAACACACGAAAGATAGAAATTAGGTCGCATTCCAAAACACACAAAAATGGGATTCTTTGAGATCGATCATGAAGAAAAAAGAAGAATAAAAGTGTTGTAAACCGAGCGCGTAAAAATCTTGCCAATAGGGACAAACGCTTAATTTTGATTTCGACAGGGGCTCAAGCTGAGCAATCCTGTATGTATGTCTTCTATAAACACACGAAAGATAGAATGTATGTATGAATGAAATCAAATTTACTAAAAATTGACTCCTTATGTTCAAATTTTTGAACTAATTACATGTAAACATGGATCATGACAATGTCTGTTCTTCGCTATACACGACATGAAAGCTAGTCAAGATCATGCTGCTCCAAATCGCTCGTTCCGGGATTGGGCGGAGGATTTGAATTTAAGTTCGGTGAATAGTTCGAATCCGCGCTTGAAAGGGTGTTTGTAGCTGGGTTAATACCGAAGAGAGCTTCCACTGCTCTATCGCGCTCCTGGAGAATCTGGACGACTTGATCTGCACTTAAGCCATAGTGAACATCGAAGCGAATCCGGTCATAGCGCTCTTGTCGGCGTTGCTGGTACAAATCGCGAAGCCGGACTTGACGAAAATTCTGAGAGCCCGTGGCCGCTCCGACACTTCCACCTTCGTTCGGAGTTTCTGTTTCGTTGTTGGCTTCTGTACGAGTGTTTGCGGGATTCTCAGTTGCCGTTGTTGGACCAGATGGAACTGCTACAATTGACTTGGTAAAAGAGAACGTCTTTTTGTATTACGAACCTTCCCTTGCACTGGCTCCGGGCCGGGGTAAGTCGTTCAGAAATCTAAAAACCGAAAACGCCATCGGAACCGTCGAGGTCGGATGGTCCTCGGCTGGCGGGGCATCTCGGGTCGCCTCCTCCTGATTTTCAAGCTCCAAATGACGGTTGTATTCGGCTTCTCCGTGCGTCTGCATGATGTGAGCCCGAAGATTGGAGATGTCAAAATAGCGTCGTTTACAGTTCTCCACATGGCATCTGTGGATTGTTTGATCACGGGTTGATATCGTCGAGTGGACGCTGGTAGCATGTTGGGCACGAGCAGAAGCATGTCGGAACCTAAAACAAGACTGAGTTTACTAACAAGATGTTCATTTTAACGCCACCTAGCGGGACAGAAGTCGCACGTGTAAAACATTTGCGACGAATCCGTGGAGGGTCTTGAGCGGAGGGCAGCGGCGGCGCGTCGGAGGTCCCTTATTTGGCGCTGAATCCCCGCGTAGGTAAGTTCGATAGCGGCTGGCGTTGAAGAACCTTCTTGATCGGGTTCATCTTTTCGGATCCACTTGAGGTCTTCGACCATCAGTTTACACTTTCTGAAAACGGTAAGCTTGGTACAAAAGTGAATCATCCGCGGTATATGTGAACTCGATGGCAACTCACTTCGGGTCCATGTTCTGCAGGAGTCGCTTCAATTCTCCTCCGAGTTCTCCTACAGTGTTGTGCTGCTGAAGCATCAGCTGCTGGAGTGTTTCGGCCTCCTCGGGTTTCATCTCCTCGCCCATGCCGTTCAAATGGTTTACAAACTCTCGAACCTTTCCTGTCGTTTCAGCCACCTTCTCTTTCAGTTCTTCGAGCTGCCGGCATGCAGCTTGGAAGAGTTTGGTCGAGTCTGACTTCGCACGTTTCGGGGCCGGAGATTCCATTTCAGAGTCCTGAAAAGCACTCACTTAAGGGGTTCAGCGCTAAAACTGTCGCTTTATCTGCGGAGCGCGCGTTGTGAACCGGTTTGTGCGCCACATAACAATTTGAAAAACAAAAAAAACGGCGAAGGAGCGACTGGCGCAAGCGAGAGGCCAACCGCCGGCGAGCGCGGAGAAAGCCGAGCCGCGGGGAGCGCAACAGTCGCCCCTTTGGCAAACAAACGACGCCGCCACGAGAACACTTTAGGTGGCCGCGGCACGATTAAGTAACGTATGCACAGAGCAATTTCTCGGGAGCAATATGGGCGGCTTTGAGGAAAAGCGTGAGAGAGAAACAAGTGGAAAAGGCGGTAGGAAAAGGTTTCTTTTCTTAATATATATACAGAAAATGAGAAAATGAAAGGAGGTGTGGTTTCGAGTGACACGAGAAATAGGATATGAGAAAACAGTCGAGTTTCTGAGTTATATAAAACACAAGTTCTGAAAATTTGTGGAGGGGAAGTGTGAGAATAAGACACGAGAGGACGACGAAACCGGATTCCGTGCCAAACGGGGAGTGCATAACAACGTCGATTCCTTTCGATTAATTCCTCAAAATGCAACTTCAATCCGCTTTAAAACAGAAAGAAAAATGAAGCGGTTTAAGATAAAGTCGAGTAAAGTATGTAAAATTCAAACTAATTTGAAACAATTGCACTTCGACTTTGATCAATCGCTTACAAACGAATGTTTAGGAGAGAACGGCACAATCGGCATGAATGGCGACGAACCATTGCGCGGTGTTGCGACTCGGCCCGCTGGCTCTTCTTCTACTCTGTCGCAGTTCGGTAGCGTCATACCCGCGGTTCTTCCAAAAGCAATCGGACCGTCCTCCGACGGAGCACTCTAGCCGGCCGTCGCTCGACGAGCAAAACACGCTTGTTGACAGTCGACAGCGACGACCTTGCCTGGGGGAAAATTTTGTATTTGAAACGGTCGCCGCCTAGAATGTTTGGAGAAAGTACACGCTGTCAGCAAATGCAAATCGATGCTTAAGACGTGAAAATGTCTTCTTTGACATGTTGGTTGTCCACCATACACCGAGCATGTGTAAATTAAAGTCAGTTTTTCAAATGGTGCATATCAGAGTTGTTATTGCAAAAATTGTCGTCTTCTCAACAAAACAACAGACAGTTAGAGTTAATAGATGACGATTAAGGAGTCGGCTTTCTATAGTGGCATCTCAGTTTGATACAAGCAATGCCTTCTTAATAATCGTCCCTATTCACAATGGTTGTCTAATAAACAAAAAATTTCGGCCCACAGAGAGTGGATTGGTTTGATTTCACTTCACTTTGACAGAAGAATAGAAGTTGAAGTCACCGGGAAATTTGTGTAGGGATCATTCCATATGTTCATCATGATCAAACCCATCATTTTGCTAAGTCGCGCTATACAGAATCCTTGAATCTGCGTGGATTCAATGGAACACCGTCATCAAACTGTAACCACGGTTACGCCGGTCAAGTAATTAAATCCGTGTAGTTAACTCATCTGAGGGGGACACAAAATGTTGGTTGTAATTAACAAAACCAACGTTAACCTTTTTGACTTTGATTATTACAGTAACAAAAAAGACGGAAAAGTCACAAACTTTCGCTTGCATTGCGTTTCGTCTTCACATCAGATTTCATTTACAATGATGGAATTTCCAAATTTCAGAGCATTATATTTTTTCAGTTTTTTTGTGTCAAGAAGTATTTTGGTGGATTAAACATCTATACTTTGAAACCGAATTGGTTCTTAAAAAAGATTTGGTGCAACCAAGAACGTTCCTTTATAGTGCACTAGTTTATTATGCAAGAATTTCTGAAAAGATATTAGTTTCTCGGAAGATGAGATATTCAACTGCTTGAGTTCGCAACATTTAGAAAATACCGTAATAATGTTGGTCTTAACTTAAGAACGTTTATCTGAACTTTCAATTCCTTAAGTATTCGTAGAAATGCGAGTTTTAAGAGACTTTTTCACAGGGGAGCGCGCCTTGAGTACTTTGGCCTAATTATTAATTTTTTGATCTTGTCTGTCTCTAATATTATGATTTTCCTCAACAGTGTACGCCGTTTGAAGTTTTCACAATATTTCGCTTATCAGGTTTTGATTGCTCATTGACCACGTTTAATGAGAACAATTCCGCTCCCGAATCCATTCCACGGATTGCCACTCTTGACTCATTGCGCTTGTTTCAGAATACCATGAAGATTCTCTTAGTGGTAGCCTTAAGGCTTCTGTCTTATGACACCTGCGTTCCTGTCACGGAGATTCCTTTGGAGCAAACCAAAATTTCCTTGCTAAAGACTGAAATTCCTCTGGGGCAGACCAATATTCCTTTGAAGCCTTTGGCTATCCCGATATCACTTTCAAGCCCACCGTTCCGGAAATCCACTTTAGGACAGATGGGAAAGTTCCCACCTTGCCAGATGATTCTCGATCGCAGCTGCGCTTGTAGCATTTCAAAAGCAGTGATGGATGGCAAGCCGGCTCGCGAGCCAACCGAGCCGGATGGTGAGACGACCGGCTCGGCTCGCGAGCCGGTCGGCTCGGCTCGCCAATTCGCGAGCCGGGGTATTTATGATAGTATATGTGAAGAGGGGAAGAAAACGACTTTTGAGCAGTGATGTACAATCGGGCCGGCCCGATGGGCGCGCTACAATTTTGATGAAGGGTGCGATGGGTGCGCGATGGGTGCTCAACAATTTTCGAACTGCGAACGATTGGCAGTGCTAAGTTGGAGTAATAAACACGCTGTGCTCCTACCTGTTACGACTGGCAAGAAGAGTACTTGTGCTGATCTAAGCCTAAGCATAATCTAATAGTAAGTTATTAACTAAACCTAAGCCTCAAAACTTCCCAAGCCGTTAAAGTCAACCTCAATAAAGGTATTCAAATTACAGATAAGCCTAAGACTCATCTAAACGTAAGATCAATCTAAGCCTAAGCCTTAAAATCCCCCAAGCTGCTAAAGTCAAACTCTATAAAGGTATCCAAATCATTTCTTTGGGGAGAACTCAAATTGGTCGTTTTAGAAACTCGGTGGTAAAATAGAATTTGTTTTCAAAGCTATTTTTGTCATTTTTCATTTTTTGTCCGTAATGTGTGTATTGCTTTAAAAGATGTATTGCTTAACAAAGTTTTACAAATGTTTGTCATCAGATATCTTCTGCTTTTTTGCTTCTTCACTGCTCTTTCCACAAATGCAGCGAAGAACGCGAACGAACGTGCTTGCGAGATGTCCTCGCTAGCGAAAGCACCCGTCTTGCAACAAAACACGCAAACACTTCTCACCCGGCTCGCGAATTGGCGAGCCGAGCCGGCCGGCTCGCCATCCGGCTCGGTTGGCTCACAAATCCGGAATCCGGCTCGCCATCCATCACTGTTCAAAAGCTTATTTGAACGTCATCTTAATAGTTGATTTTGTAAGTGCTATGAAGCTCTGAGTTTTATTATAGGTGACGGCAAACCTTGGCTTAATCTTTAGTCAAATGACGGTTTCGACAAAGACGGATTGGAACAGCCGAGTCGTCTTCATTTCGGCGGTGAACGGTGCGACCGTTCTTGGAAGATTCGCGGATTACACGAGTCAAATGGCCCTGATCACCGCCATATCTGACCTCCAATCTGGAACCGATAAATACGTCAACATTCAAGCGTCAGAGAGCGTTCTTTTCGTTTTTTCAAACGGTTTTGACTTTCAGAACTATGAAGACTGCCTCCACGCTGCTGGCTTCCGACGGCGTCCAGCGCGATTGCAAGCAGGTGGTCCTTCTTTACGCTTCCGCCTACAAGTTTGTTTTAAGTCTTTTAGACCAACTAATAAGACACTTCAGCCAAGGAGGATTCACCGACCCGACCGCAGAGCAAATGAAAGCGGGCGATGTCTGGAAACTGGGAGAACTTGCCTCGCCAGGATTCAACTTGAGCAACACTGATTCTGTGCAGATCACAACCTCGATCCCCATTGCGTTATGGCAAGGTATCGAACATTTGTATTTTTTTAGAGTAACAAGAATTAAGTAAACTGCTTCTGCCGCCACAACTGGGACCAGTTCTCCGATGCTCACCGGAAACTCGGAGCCCACATGTACGGAGTGTGCCTGCGCTACGTCGGCATTCTTACTACCTGGTTCGCGGCCAACGTCATCGGATGTTCCAAATTGGACGAAGCGCGCCTCGTCACCAATTATTTAAAACATTTAAAAGCGACATTTATTAAAAAATGTCGCTTTTAAAAAAATAAAACATTTATTAAAACATTTAAAAGCGCCGATGTTCATTGCCGTAAGGTGAAAAAACTGGACAGAGTTGAAACGGAATTTTTGTGCACAATATTAAATAAAAAACTTTTTAAACCTAACATACTTCAGACCTAGTTCGTCACCTTGTTTGGGTAGCGTGAACAAAATGTGAAGGATTGTCCGAGAAGAGTAACGTTGAATGACTCTGTGGCCGTAACTGCTCGGGGTCGCTTCCCACGGAAGCAACTTGCCAACTGTGAAGTTAGTTGGGTGGGGGAGGTATGTTGACACTTGATTTCAGGTGTCGGAAAGGGCGAAGAGACCATTGAGTAACTACCAACTAACAAATTAGAAGTGTAGACAATTCATCGCTTCGGTAAGATGATTTGCAGTGCTGTTCAACATGCTCGTTGGTTTCTTCATGTTTCTGGGCATTCTTTTAGTTTTGTGGGTCACTGCCAGATGTAGATCTCGTTTGTTTACGCAGAAACAAAAACTGTTTATAAAAGCGACTGACTTCTTTCAGCTCTGAAAAGTACACACTATTTTTTGCATCCATTTTCTATCAGACGCTCCTTTCTCAAAAATTAAATTCTGAGCTTAAGTCCAGGCTTTTCTCTGCATCCACGCCATCCGCGTTCTTAGGATCCTCCCCTAACTTCACCCAGAGACCCGCACTCCTTTGATCCGTTCGTTTTCATTCACTTTTTCCTCCAGAAGACGTCAATCGGTGCCTCTGTGGGGCGTGGTCTTCACACCTTGCAGTCTCCGTTTTCTTCTCCTCGCGGTCCTCGAGGTCGTGTCGCGACTCTCGATCCAACCCGCGCCATCTTCCCCGATGCGTCCTCCTCTTCTGTTTTCCCTATTCGCTTCCTTGACTTTTTTACGATGCTTAGAATCCACTTTCCTCTCGGAAGGCTGGACTCTCCTTGCGGGAGAAAAGAATCCTCCCAGAAAATGCGCCGACATTCCGAAGTCGTTTACCCTCTGCCACGGCATGCAGGTGAGTGATTCCTTTAACTTCCTTCCTAGTTTTCTTACAGTACACCCAAATGCGGCTTCCAAACCTTCTCGAGCACGAGACTCTCGAGGAAGCCATTGAACAAAGTACTCCTTGGTCCTCGCTGACCGCGCTCAACTGTCATGCCGACACTCAGGTGCGTTTCAGTTTTGCTAACTGCGTTAAGTGCTCATAATTAAGCTCTTCCTGTGCTCACTCTTTGCCCCAGTTTGTCTTCCGAACCTCGACAACCACATTTTACCCTGTAGATCCCTCTGCGAATCCGTCCAGCAGGTAACATCCAAGATTTCTCTGCATACTGTAGCCATTCACTGCAGGGCTGTGAAAACCGAATGGTCCAGTACGGCTTCGCGTGGCCGGAGATGTTGAAATGCTCGAAGTATCCTGAGGACAACGACATGTGCATCAAGGCAGTGAATACGATGAAACAAGGTAGGTGGATGCGGGAGCGCTGGAGGCATCTCTGCTCGAAGTTGAAACTCCCCCCGTTGCAGATAACTCGACCCAAGCCACCTGCAAGAGTTGCCAACAAATCGGAACCTACGAGAACCTGGTGGACAACTTCTGTCGTTCGCATATCGGTAGGTGGGAGAACGGAAAACGATCCCCAGCAGATTGGGACGAAGAGTCGCTAGGCGGCCATTTCAAAAGGCGTAGAATGCCATCCGCTTGTCACTCAGTATCCGAGTCGTTCGATCATATCAAATAACACGCGCGAAGATTCTGCGGAGTCAGGTGTTGGCCCCTGTGGACGGAGCGACTCGAGCGCCGAGTTATTAGTTGAGTGGGGACAAAAGGGAACTCTAATTGGAGGTGTTGCCTCCCGCTGAGGGCCACAGTGCAAACCTAATGCCGCGTTCGATTACAGTAATCAAGGCGCGCCTTTCGTCAATCAACGATACCTTCGTGGGCATTCGAAAGTCACGGTCGCTTAAGCGGAAAGATCGAAAGCGGTCGACTCTTCCCAGGAACGCCGCGATCCGATTCTGGAACGACAAGATTGAACAGAAATGCCCCTGTCCCATGTCCGCGGTTTCGCCGGTCCGACCGCCGGCCCACCACGTCTTCGAGGACGATTCCGGCTCATCGGACCCCTCGAACGACGAACGCTACCTTATCATGGCCAACAAGAGCGAGCAGGGAATCTACGTGGCTAACTTGATTCTACCGTGGCAGAGGAATGACAAGGTTGGTGCGCTTCCGTAGAGTATCACCTAAATAACTTGTGTTTAGAACTTCAAAAAAGCTCTTAGGACGTTCCGAAAACTGAATTGTCAATCATTAGGACGCGAGATTCGGGAATCGGCCATCCGTCGTTCATTAAAGATTCACTAAAAAGGTTTAATTATATTTTATTTGTGCTCGAAAGCGGCCCAACTTGTAAAAAGGAATGAATACCACGACTATTCATCACGTTCTCCAAACTATACATAAAAGTAACCATTCAACACAACAGGAATCGTCCAAATTAGAGCAGACCGTGACGTTTAGGATCTTCGTATGCGCGGCGATTGACAACGTTTCCAAGCGAATCTTCGAACTCTTCGTCAGCCTCCGGATTCCATTTGCTGACCTCCTTTTGGCCTTGCATTTTATGCCACAATGCCATGGCATCTTCGATTTTCGTAATGTTAGCAAAATGGGCTGGGAATTCCAAGACAGCGCATTCCGTTTGAGTGACGCCATTCCTAAATAGGCCAGAAATAATATTCACTTATAAAGAGTAGAACATACGGAGAAATGCTTGTGGAAAGCATTGGGACCTTTGTAATTCTGATTGCCGCAAATTTCACTCCTCCTGAAGATATTCGGTCGATTTTCCCTTAGTTTCAAACAATCAGGCAGCACAGCACGTTCCCTCAGAGATCTAAAATCTTCCTATTTTATAGGCATTTTATGACTGCCGATATTACCCTCCGCACTTCATGTTCAATGCAATCAAAGCATTTTTAAGTCGATCAAGACCCGAGCTCTCAAGTTCCTCAGCACTCCTGAACTCCGAGAGATTCAACTGAGCTCAAAGCGGTTGCTGGCTTGTCCTTGGACCAACTTCGACTCAGTCCCTTCTTCCAGTTATCTTCGAATTCGACATTCACTTTCATAAGATCTTTCTGGTTATTGAACAGAGGCTTCACACGCTGCTGGTTTTGCCATCTCTAATTGCATCCCACGAAACATAATTCAAACCTAAAAGCCCGAAAAAACATCTGCCTTCACAAAGCCTTCATAAAAGCGCTGTGCTTGCAGGCTTTCAAACACCACTGATTAATACCGTTCTTCTAGGAGCTCCCCAGTCATGTGAATCGTGCCAGGATAGCGAAATTCGTATTGTCCGTTAAAAAAACCGCAACTGCGAACTCGCGGAATGACCAGCGGACTTCGGAATGTTATGTGATCGGCTGATTCAGTTCTGGAAATTATCAAAAAGTTTGTTTTGTCTTTTCAGTATGTACATGGTTGTTTGACAGCAAAGACATAAACATTCACTCATTACAGCGTCATGTGGTTTCTAGCACTGTCTTCACTCTTTCACTGCGTGGGATATGGTCGAGGGATAAACCGATGTCTCTGCAAGGTGCTTGATTTGAGTGCGCCGCCAAATGCAAAAAACTTGGCGCGCGGCACGGTTGTAGGGGCGCACAAAATATATGGTTACGAGTGGATTAGTCATATGAGTCCAAGCGAACATGGAAAACACTAGGAATTCGACCACGTGGAATCGTAGAGCGGGGACGAGGTGGTAACCGCCGTAGATGATGATCGGAGGGAAGATGAAGCAGACTGGGAGTGCCGCGTGGACTGTGAGAGCCTTAAGAGTATAGGCTAGCAATTCAAGTAGTTAAAGGTAGCGCTCACCAGCATAAGGCTGCGATGGGCTTGCTTGGTGCGCTCGCTGAAGGAGCCGCCGTCGAGCATGCCGTGGACCTTCCTTCGGATGTAGATCACGATGAGGTAAATGGGAAACATCGGGACGCAGATCAGGAAAAGGGTGACGAACGTGAGCGGGTCGCGGGCGCCGTCGTTGCCGGAGACGGTTTCGTTTGTAATGTCGAGCTCCGGCACGTTTTCGATCGCGTATTTTCGGATGTGCTCGAAAGGAGCTTTCGAGTTGATGAAAAGAATCTGAAAGAAAGCCAACTATGTACGGGAAAATCGAGTTCGGATTTGAAACATAAATTTTGTTTTCATGCGATAGATGATGTGTGGACAATACATTAATTAGTGTAATGACAAAATAACAATTTTATCGCCAAGAGACATCTACAACATAAAATAAGACTTACGAGTTGGCAAAAGGCGATCGAGTAGAGGCCCAGCGCTATCAAGATAAGCCGAGTTTGGGTGGGAGGACGACGGATAAGAACATAGTAACGGTATCCGAAAGAGTACGTAAAGGCTATGAACGTGAAAAATATCATGTTCAAAATGATACAGTAGGTGTAATAGCAGACCTCGGGTCCGAAATACTTTGCGGGTCCCTCAGCCATGTAAATGAAGACGAATTTGTGCGGAATGAGCCTAAAAAGCATATTAGGACGAGATTTTATGACCGGACTTGCCTGGGTTGCAGGAACATCAGCGCCATTGTGCAGATGAGGTCGGTGAGTGCAGAATTTCCAAGGAGGATGCGGTACTCGCGGATGGAGTTCTGGCTCTTGCGGAAGATGCAGTAGAAGACGAAGAGGTTCGCGAGGATTCCGATGGTGCCCGTGGTGTAATGGAGCGCGGAGAAGAAGCTGGCCATGACGCAGACGTCATCGGGCTGCGGTCGAGAGGTTACGATAGTCGTAAAGTTCATTGCGTTTTTCTGGAAAAGGGGCTTGTAAAATGGAGATTACCAATCCATCAATTAGAAACAAAAACCAAAGCGAAAAATAAGACATTATTCCCGCACCTGTTACTACAATTGACGCGAAACCAAGCAAGCACCAAATCCACGACTCTGGCTAAACTAATTGAGTTCTGACAACTCTAAACTATAACTTGTAGCTTTTTAATTGTCGTCCTCTGTTAAAAAGAAAACATAAAGAAAGTCTGCGCATATTTAAAAGACTCGACTATACTAAGAGGACTCGAAAAACAAACTCGTACGTCTACGGAAGGCGCGCCCGACGTTGTCAGACGATCCGTGTTTGGTCTTTATCTTTAGTAGACCGAAAACATTGAATAAAGGAGGAGCATAAACATCTTTAACGCCAAATATAATTCTAGAAAGGTTCGAAAGCGAACAGAACGAAACAAGTCAGGCTCTACGTCGCTTTTCCCGCACTTTATAAATTACGAGTTCTCAAGTGCAAGTTTGACGTAATTCAAAGTATAATCAGTCCAAACAAGAAACTCGGAACAGACTGTTAACAGCATATATGTAGAACTATTTGTTTGTTTAATGAACGGCTCAATCATTGACTAGAAAATTGAAGGAGATGTAAATCGCAAACATTTAAATTCCTAACAATAATTTTAACTATGAGCGAAGCTCGCAGACGTCGACACACCAAAAACCTCAGTTGAGACGATCGGCCAAAAAGTCGTTCTGTCTGTTTTTATTGCAATCGCTGGTTATAGACATGTTCATCAGACGCTTCATTCAAAGTAATAATGTGACGAAAACATTTATTTCTTGAAGGTTCGGAAGGTAAACAGGAATTAAAAATGCAAAATCTTCTGTTGCTCAAGAAAGAACAAAAACATTGGAGGATTACGGTGGCTTTGAAGTAAAATGCTGATTGTTAGGACCGGTTGTTTTTCTACCGTTCTTGAAAAAATTGTGTATTTTTAACGTTTTGGTTAGAACACAATTTTCGAAAAACGATACATGCAATTAGACTTATTAGACGACTGTAGGTCCACTGATGGGAAAGATGCCTCAGACTTAAATTGACTTCATTTGATGGATTCTGAACAGATGAATCACACGGTGCTTTGCAATATTTGGTGGTGTTCTATTCAAAAGAAAGTATCCAAAATTATCCCTGAGCGTCTAGTAAAAAACCAATATTCTACACATTCAAAACTTTTTCCCTCAACAGCACATAAAATTAATATTTCGACAAAGCTAAAAGATCTGAACAACAAAAGCAAAGATTGGTTGCGACAAAGTGGCGCTTGTCCAAAAAGGGCATAATCGCCAAGCGAGGCAAGCAGGCCGGACCTGGCGCACGCGAGGACGGGTCCTCGTCCAGTTCATCGTCATCCAGGTCGTCCGACAACGGGAGCAAGAGCTCGGAGTCAGCCTCCGAGAGCGGAAGCGGCGACGACGATTCAAATGCGGTGCGGACGCGACAGTCACGTCGGGAGCCCAAGGCTTAGACGACGGTGGTGAGTGAACGCCGCGTCGAATTTTTTGTTACTATCTTTTGTTCGTCAATACGACGTTCGTTAACAACGATTAAACTTGTGTTTTCTTGCAAGTCGTTTGGGAAACATACTGCGTGGCCGTCGTATCTTGGAGATACGACGTTGGCAAGACACCCTACCGGAGGATCATCGTTTTTATGGTGCATCGCGCCTAACAAGAAGGCCACCACCACGACGACTGCAGAAATTTACGAGAGGCTCGTTTGCACGAAGCAGCGAATTCAGGAAATTCCAAGCTGATTCCGGCGAATTTAGAAGCGTTTTGGAACGCGCGTTCGGCGGTCGTGAACCAGATAGACGTGCGCAACTTCATCAGGCAAATGACGTTGAAATACATATCAAATGGACATCAAGACTTCTGCGCAAGAAACCCGGCAGGTCGCAGATATGAGACAGAAGGTCCGTTCTCACAAAGCCCAAGAGAAGCGTCGAGCGAGGAAGCATGTGTTTACAGCACACAGCCAGGTCAGAACTGCTGGGACTGTTTGTAATTTCCAGACAAAGCAGACCGCAAAGCAGTGTTGCGCAGTAAGAAGCGATGCTTCAACTGTCTGGAGCAGGGTCACATGCTGGCCGAATGCAGCAAGACGAGATGCCGTCGATGCGACAGGAAGCACCACTCATCTATCTGCAGTCGAGGAAGGAATTCGAACGGAGGATCCCCAGCAGGCCGGTTCGGAACTGGTGAGGATCAAGAACCACTCCACAGCATGCTCTGCACGGTCGTGAGGCAGTCGGATGGGACTACTTACACCGTCAAAGTCGGCCGCATCCTGACAGCGACTGTGAAGATTTTCAATAAAGACCGGAAAGTGTTTGAGGACACAGCATCGTTGTGTTGGACACAGCATTGCAGACATCCATCGTGGCAGAAACAGCAGTCCGGAAGCTCGGCTAGAAGAAAAAATTCGAACGTTTCACAACTATCAAGGGGAGAATGGAGTCGCAATAGTTCGAAAGAAGGTCAAGTGCTTAGACCTGAAGATGATGGACGCTCAAGGAAATCGATTCACCATTGATGCGTCATGCAAGCAAGGTCAGCTCCCAAGGAAGACCTTGACGACAACGATAGAATGTTCCTACAGAAGAAAGGCATTGAAATGGAGGCGCTCCAAAGTGGAATGACGATACAACCTGAAGTGCTAATTGGTATGGACTAATGACCAGATATGTTTGCTGAAGGAGAAGTGGTTCAATTGCCACCCGGCCGAGTGATTCTCCCGATCCGATTCGGACCCATTCTTCTCGGTAGCAAGACCGCAGTCTTCGGCCGGGGCGAGAGGATCGCACAGCGAAAAACGGAACGAGAGCAGGGCTCTCTCGTCGAACTTCGAGATCGAACGCAAGCAGCTCATCAGGGTAAGTTCCACAAGATGAATCCTAATGGAGGCGGTCGACATGGAGACAAACCAGGCTCGTCTATGAACCGATTCCACCGGCAGAAACGAGATCCTCCTTCTCGCAAGTGTTCACCTGAGAAAAGAGAACAGGGCTCTCCCAAACAAAAGAGAAGCGGCGGCCAGCAGGAACGCGAAGGCGCGTACTGCCCATTATGTAAGGACCGGCATGCACCGGCAAAGTTCCGCGTCTATCTGTCCTCAGGCTCTCGATTCAAGCACCTCGTCGCCCGTGGACTTTGTAAGCGGTGTTTGCTAAAGCACAATTTTGCAGGGCCATGCAAGCGCGGAACTTGGATTGGATGTAGCCGCTGTAAGGGTTCAAAGCACCACGAAGCCGTCTGCTCCCAGAAGGAACCACGCGGCCATATAATGCACGATTCAGAATGACATTTGGTAAAATTAACAACTATTAAGAATGCGGAAACACCAGTTTTCTAAAAAATATATGATTTTTGCACGTATTTCAATGTTTACAGACCTATCAAATCTACACTGACAACCGCAAGGACCAGTTAAAACTTAATTTTTGAAAAGTTAACATTTATGACCGAGTGCAAACACAGAAACAGACGACACGCGACTGACACGTTCAAACTTGAAATGTGAACATCACGGCGAGAGTAATCCGCCGTGGAATTAATAAAGACTGACGAATAAATAGAAAGTGTTCCAAGACGCTTGTTTTCGAGTTCCCATGAACTTGTCGGTTCTCTATTTTGCAAATTTATGAGTGAAAAGAGGAGAGAAACAACAACTAACGACTGAGGACGCGTTCAGAAATTTCTAAGATCGGAGGTGAGCGTTCGATGGCATGTTAGAGCAAATAAAACAAAAAGTTCCACAGTTGGCGTTGCGGAGCGAGGCTACAAGACCTTTCATTAAGACGAATGTTTGTCCGAAGAATGTAGTTGTGTTTTGTAGTTATATTCTAGTCCTCGAGAGAGTAGTTGTAGATGCCCTTAGCATCATGGAGGTAGTCAAGGAAGTGTGATGCAAGAATAGTGGGACATATTGTTAATTGGGTTTCATTTAACCTAGATACACATACATATAATAATCAAAAGAAGAGAATTGCGGCAGACGTTCAAGTGCTTGAACAGAAAAATCCTCATTTGTTTGCCGGCAGCCCGTGCACTTGTCTTATATAAAAACGAAAGGCGTTCTTTGGCTTTCAATCAGTTAATGAAAAACGAACGGCAAACGGAATTTTGTGTTTTGGTCAGACATGAAAGTGACATAAACCTAGTACTCTCCTCCCGTTTAACTCAGTTTAAAAAGGCTAATTACAACAAAACAGTCGCATAAGGGCATGTTTAACACAGTATGTACTGTGACATCTCCCATCCCAAATACATTGATCATTATTATTTTCCACTTGACAAGGGAACCTCTCCAAGTGTCAATCTCAAATCAAGCTGAAAATTGGTGAGTAGATAGATCTCGACGCGCTGATTCCGAAAAATATGGGTTTTGTCGGCCGATGCGAGATCTAAAGTGCCTAAAAGGGCACGTCTACAACGAGAAAACCGACCGCTCAGCAGCCGTACACCAGGTTGAAATGGCTCCCGCCTGAGACTGAAATGGCTTCTGTCTGGCGCTGCAAGTTGCGTTCCCTCTGCAGTTCAAACGCGGAGTCGTCATTTCGGCTGGAAGAGTTGGTTGTTTTGTGTGAAACATGGCCATTCACGGTCGATCGAGCTAAATTCTACATTTATTCACAAGTGTGACCTATCGTGTGGTCAATACGAGCACCAAAACACAGCCAACTCACCGCACGCGCAGTTAGCGTCCAAATTCTGGAATCAAAAGCAGAACTCCTCTGGAGTGACGAATTCTGCCGGGTGTTCTTCGATGTACCCGGTCTTGTACCACGCGAGTTTGATTATCTCCTGGTACCGTGGTGCGGCGAAGGTTGAGCAATCTCCTCTTCCAGATTCGAATAGTCCTCCGTGCTCTGATGTCCAGGGCAAGCATGGCAAGGAGTTTCAGCACATTTGACGGGTTGATGGCTATGTTTCACACAAAACAACCGACTCTTCCAGCCGAAATGACGTCTCCGCGTCTGAACTGCAGACGAGACGCAACTTGCAGCGCCAGACAGAAGCCATTTCAGTCTCAGACGGGAGGCGTTTCAACCGGGTGTACTGAGCGGTCGGTTTTCCCGTTCTAGACATGCCCTTTTAGGCAATTTACAGGGTGGCGCAAAAAAAAACAGCGCGCTTATCTCGAAGCCGTTGTATTTTTGAAGCATACAATGTTAAGATGAAATGTGCAATAGGCAATTCCGCGTCGAATGAGCTATAGCACGCTCCTGTCGGGTCTAACGTTGTGCACTTTTAGCCAAATGTCTGGAAAAACTGTTAAGAAAGTACGGCCAATTTTCGGAGGCTCGTATCTCGACGCTGATCTGTCCAATTTGACCGTTTTTGGGTGCAATCGATAGAGGAGATTGAAAGCAACTTTTCGCAAAAAAATTTGGCAAAAACAAAAATTGTCAAAAAATCACAAAATTTTGCCTTGGTCCCCCTCACCTTCGTTCATGACCGAACCAGACATGTCTGGAAAATGTATGGCGGCCAACCGTCCCTTTCCAGATATAGCCCACATCCAATTTCAAGGTTACAAAAACGACGTTTTTGCAATGCAATTAATTTTTTGTTTTTTCTCAGGTTTTCGCGAAAAATTGTTCTCAATTTCCTCTATCGATTGCACCCAAAAACGGTCAAATTGGACAGATCAGCGTCGAGATACGAGCCTCCAAAAATTGGCCGTACTTTCTTATTAGTTTTTTCAGACATTTGGCTAAAAGTGCACAACGTTAGACCCGACAAGAGCGTGCTATAGCTCATTCGACGCGGAATTGCCTATTGCACATTTTATCTTAACATTGTATGCTTCAAAAATGCAACGGCTTCGAGATAAGCGCGCTGTTTTTTTTTTTTGCGCCACCCTGTATATCTCGCATCGGCCGACAAAACCTACATTTTTCGGAATCAGCGCGTCGAAATCTATCTACTCACCAATTTTCAGCTTGATTTGAGATTGACACTGGGAGAGGTTCCCTTATGATCGATTGACACTGGGAGAGGTTCCCTTATGTCATACTGACCTAAGTAAGTTGTACGTAGTACATATGTAATTCTGGAAATATAAATTCTAAAACAACTTTTACCAATGGCCAATAACTTTCGAATACCGCAATGTCTGTACACTTTGGAATTTGGTCCACAAAAGTCCATTTATAAACTAAATCATGCATCTATAATCACCAACCATGCAAACAAAAGCATTTTATTAAAAAGTAGTAAAACAATTTTGTGGTTGCTGTCAGTGTTTCAGAAATACGACTGATCTGGCAAGAAAATGAGGAGTCTTCATTTCCGCCATGTCACGAAGAAGCAGCCATCACATCTTCATTGTAAACTGATTTCTGCCGCGCGGCTGCGGGTGTTCATAGCATGCTTTACGGATGTGGCTGACGGTGATTGGACGGAGAGATAAGGACCAATGGGCAAGGGAAAGCTAGAGTTTGCGCCGGCAGCGACCTGGTAAGAATATGTACTCAATGGAGGAGTCCTCATTTCCGATTTTTGGATAATCTGTCAAAACAACATTTAAAGTCGTTGTACATATATCACATGACAAAAAGTACGCCACCTACACAAAGAAAAAGTACTTTACAACTCTAGATCTCTAAAAGGTTTCCGGAAAAGGTGGATTCAATTACTAATTAGATGAACGAGAAGAAAACATAACTGCCATACTAGCGAGTTTGTTTAAGATTGAATTTGCTTAAAGAGAAGAACTGATAAAAGATGCTAACAAGTTTCGCGTGGTTTGTTTTTGCGCGTTCGCTTCGGCCATTAGATGCTATTATTTGAATAAATTGTTTAGTGAGATCGAATCAAGAGTTTCAGTGTTTAATGGGGGGAAGTAAACACAAAAATAAAAATTTTTATTGGAAAATGCAATGGAAGTCCACAATTGGAAAAGTCAAACGCTGAAATTTTATTTGCCTCGTCCTGAAAAGACTTGTAAGAAAAAGTCTGCATAATACACAGGTCCACCAAGTTCACCGAAAGCACCTGAAAAAGTAATTTATGCCAGTTCAATCAAGCAACAGCTGGTGTCGGAGCGCAGCGCGAGGAAAATAATCGCTTCCCGGTATCCATTTTCGAATGCCGTTTGGAGGCAACAAATTTGGTCGTTAGGTAGAGTAATCTTTAACGCAATACGCAGGAGGAGCCGCTTTGGAAATACTCTGTTGTTGTTTTTCATTTTGGAAGTCACCGAAAACTAGATTGGGTATTGGACATCGGAGATTCAATGGGAATAACGACCTTCTAGGGACATCTGCATTGTGGGAGTCGAGTAGAAAGACGTCTAATTGTATTAGAGCTAATCAATGGAAGAAGAGACGCTGCTCACCGTTTTTTTTCTATCAGTGTGCAAATTGTTTAGCAATTTTGTACTTTCATTTTTCAGCTAAATTATCTGGCTTTTATTTTTATTTTGTAGCTTAATGAAAAGCCAAAATTTGAAAGAAGGTACAAGCAGTTAATGATATTGATCCCTTTTTTGACCTTTCAGATCTTGCGATGTCCAACAGCTGTCCTCTGTTCGATTGTTAAACTTTGTTCCTCAGAGTCGTTGCTCTCATTTGAGAAACAACATGCGCTTGTTGCTCACTTTGCTCTCGATTTTAACCGCCGTTTCCACGTTATGTCCCTCCAACGCCACATCAGGATCAGGCGGGCGTAAATGTCTCCTTCCGGTCTTGTTTTCCATGTCCAATCTGGAAGCTCAAAACCTTTGCAAAACGTTTGGAGGTCGGCTTGCTAGAATTGAGAAAGCAGAAGATAACCAAGATTTGGAAGGTCAGTTCAATTGAGCTGATTATAATGATTCAGCTTTTAGAACTTACCCAAGGTTTCAATGAACGCCAGTTTTGGATCAACGTAAAAGTTGGTGAAGGACGCAAAAATTGCTCGGATTCCAATTGTACGTTTGCAAATTGGGGTCCAGAACGACCCTGTGTCAGCATGGAGTCAGGAAACGGCAGATGGGCCTTGAGAAATTGCTCCAACCGGTTTCCATTTTTGTGTGAATTCGATCCTATTCAGAGTAAGTTTCCAATACGTTTTTCATTCGACTCGAGTAAGAAAGTTTTGTCATGTAAATTTGTAACTTTTTTAGTTCCGCCCCGAGATGAGCTTCCCGAATATCAGAACACGCAGTTCGCCCAGTGCCGACCTTGTCCCTCCGGCTGGGCCCAGCACGGACTTCACTGCTACGGATTCTTCGACGAAATCAAAAACTGGAACAATGCCGAAGAATTTTGCGAGAACCTGGGCGGACATCTGGCTTCAATCCACTTTCAGACTGAGATTGACTTTGTTGAGGAGGTCTTCAAGGATGTGCTTAGCTCGAGTTGGCCGCCTTTCGTCGGTGCGACCACTCAACGAAACGAGACCAAGTGGACGGATGGCACCACGTTTACTTTTGACAAGTGGGCACCTCATTTAGGACCAAGAAATGGCCATTGTGTGGTGAGCTTCTCCGAACAGATTTTTGAATTGACTTGGATTGTTTAGAACATCCAGCAGCACAAGTTAGCTAGCGTCCTCTGCAACACCTTTGCAAACTTTATTTGTAAGAAGTCCGTTGTGGAACTAAGAAATTGAGTAGTGTTGTATTTCAGTAAATGAAACAATGCAAATTTGGTTTACAAGATGCAAGTAATTTTGTGTAGTTCGGGATTTTGCGTACTTCTCGCCACTTTCCCGTGGTTACCCCTTCACTTCTATTGACTATTAACGGGGCTGCGCGCGCTATTGCGCGGTTACATACTACGCACATTGTATAAAAGGCCAATTGTGAGCTGTCTCAGCCGTTGCAAAAGCGGGGATGGGTGTGTTTTGGGGGCCTAGGTATGTTTTGCTAGAGTTCGGCACCGTGAAATTCGCTCATTTTCAACATTCTTGACCATGTTTTCACCGTGTTTGTGCGAGTATTGGTCTTGCGCAAACGAATTCGCACTTTTCGGGTAGTCACACGTTCGGTCGTCGCCCGGCGTCGTAGTAGTATGGGAATCGGGCGATTTGGCCGCGACGCGCTCGTGTTTTGAGAAATATCTCGTGCGTCAGCGAGTTTGAGCACGTCGGGTCATAGGAGGACCGAATCTAGAGCATCTTGTGAGCATTTTGAGCCCGGGTTTGCTCAAATCGGTGCTTTCTGGAGAGCGCGCAAAAATTCCCTAGGCGATGAGCATTGGAATCGGGCGATTTGGCCGCAACGCTCTCGTGTTTTGGGGAATATTCCGTGTTTCAGCGAATGTGTGCACGTCGGGACACAGATAGAACGAATCTAAACAATCTTATGGTCATTTTGAGCCCGAATTCGCTCAAATAGGTGCTGTGCAGCGCGCTTCTGAGTCCGTAATTTTTTGCTCAGCTACGAGAGACGTCATGTCGTTGACGCGGCCCTTAACACGATCCACCTGCGCTCGAAGCTCCACGTTCTCCTTCAGCGCTTCCTTCTGACGCGTTTCGTTGGATTTCCTTGCCACAATGTTTATTTTTGACTTGCCATGAGACCCTTTGAACAAACATTAGTAGTCTAATAGCACGACAAAATCACCTGAAAATGTGGACGATTTACGCATGGTGATCCATACAGCACCGATTTGAGCAAACCCGGGTTCAAAATGCTCGCAAGATGCTCTAGATTCGTTCCTCCTATGACACGACGTGCTCACACTCGCCGAAGCACGAGATATTTCCCAAAATCCTTAAAAGCCAGGTATTTACGTTTCTCGTCTACGGTCCAGCGAGGTTCTTCTCCTCGCACACGTGCTACATCTGTGCTACACACGTGTTACGTGCTCAGTCTGCTCACATTCACCATCTTCTACGGAATCGTCTTGTTTCCGTTCACCTTCGCCTTCCGCTACTACGTGATCAAGCGCTACACACCTTCTCGAACCCACGTCTTTGGTTTCTGTGTGCTTATCGCACTCGTACGCCTCTATCAACTGGTAATCCACTTTGTTCTCCGTCCGCACAAGTCACAGCGTCCTTCCAGGCAGCCGCTCTTACCTCCGAAACGGATCCAGAGCACATTGTGGCCTACATGAAGATGAACGCTCCGTGTTCTTAATCTTCCCTCGTACGATCCTCTACGCCCTCTACCACCTCGAAATTGTACACTACAAAGAGATGGAGTTCGTCTGCCTCACCGCCTGCGCGCTCGTTTCCGTCTTCAATCCGTCCATCAATCTCTACTTTGTCCGCCCTTATTGGGACCAGGCGCAAAGATTCCCCTGTTGCCGATGTTGCAGGAGCAACCACGCCTTAGTCGCCTCGGCATCTAACTCTGTTGCTTAGGACGCGAATCACAGTTCAACAGGGAAAATCCAAATACATTAAACCACATAATTAACAGATCTTGTACTTGCATGAACGTCATAACCACGCATATATATTCTACTTCGGCTCTTCCTTCGACGATTCTTGCTTCTCTTGTTCAGGTTCAGGATCGGAATCAGCCGAGGTCCTATCCACTTCAAAGATTTCTTCGTCAATATCCTTCGGTGGGTCTCCGTCCGAATCTTCTTCCTTGGCGACGTTTTCGGGAGATCCGGCATCTTCGTCGTCGACAGTGGTGCCTGAACCGCCGTCGCTCTCCGCCTCCTCTTCTAAAATGATTCTCATGTCCAATTTGCAAGACGAAAATAAATTTACGTACCTTCGATCTTTGCATCAAGCTCCTTATCACCGGAGCACTCCGGCTCGGGCTGAGGAGATCCAACTCCCGCGGTGATCATCGGAATCGAATTGAAGAACTTGCGGCAATGCTCCGCAATAACTTCGTAGTTGGTCGAAGGTCCAACGAGATCATAAAGCGGCTTTGCGGCTTCGCGCATCTTTTCGAAGATGGGCTTCATCGATGCGATACGGGACTCTTTTCCTCCAATATCCGTCACCAGAACGTCACGACGATTCTCGAGTTCTTGGAGTTTTTCCAGCTGGGCCGTTCGCTCCTCAACTTCCCACTGCAATCTGGCGATACGTTCCTGGTGCTTCTTGTTGGGAACGTTGCCGGGGATGTTCGCTGACGGTGCGCGTTCCAGGAATTCCGCCAAAGGAATAAGCTCACATTCTTCTTCAGGTGCCCTGAAGATTCACTTCAAATACCTTGATAGCCTCATGAATCGAACCTTATATCCAAACAAGTTTCAATCTCGTTTCTGACATTGTAGAGCCTCACCCTTGCGGCTCCCTTAGCGCGGAACTCCTTGTCGATTTGGTTCCGCTCGAGGAAGAAGGCCTCATTACCCTCTTCTGTCTTCAGCAGATTCATTCTGTGAGCGTAGCGCATCTTGAAAACATGATCCTGGCATTTATCGTATGATTCGCCAAGTGATTCTTTGCCGTCGCTGCTTTCACCCTAAAACACAGATCATGGACTCCCCAGATTGAATAGAACCTACTTTAGCTAATACGTCCTTCAGTTCGGCCATAAGAGCCTGGGATTCCACGGCGAAGATGTTCATCATCTCATCTGTAACGGTCGTCTTAAGTTGCTCGTCTTCGGAGCAAAGGAAATCCTAAAAAATTAAATATGTCATTTGCCATCTTAAATTCTCAAACTAACCTTAACGGTCCATTTTGGGAAGTCGTAAGCGGGCGGCTTCGGTTTCGTCGTTTCGCTCGAATCGGAAAGCTTCACGCGCTTCTTAACTTGGATGCTGTCAAGATCGTCTTTCGCGGCAGAAGCTGGAGCGCTCTTCGCGATGCTGCGCTTCTTCGGCGACAATGCAGATTGAGACATGTGACTCTGAAAATACAGGATACATTAAGATCGTATTAACGATCACTATGGATACATAAACAATACACATCACCCGAAATTCGCTAAAATCAAATATCTAACGCGTTTTCGATAGAGCTTCCATCTATCATACAGGGCGGTATCGATCGTGCCGCATGCAGTCAAAGACCTCCAACGAATAACGAAGCGGCGATCGAGTTCGACAAACAACAACAAAATCTTAACACTGCCTGGCCCGCAGGTCAAACGGGACAAACGCAAACGAAGATGACATGCGGCAACGCGAAAATATATCGCCGAATTCAACAAAACAAATCAAACAGCTTCACTCGATCCGCCAATCTCGTCCAACCAATAGACGTTGCTTGCACACGCAAATTTGCAAAATTACGCGACCGAACGTGCGAAGTTCACGAGATGCATCGCGAAACGGCGCAGGTTGACGGCGGCTCAAGGTGGAAGCGACGCGACCTGAAGTGAAGCTCAGGTGCTATGATTTGAAATGGCATTTGTTTAAGATTTCAAGAACGCATTTGTTTAGCAGGTAGCATCTATGAAAAGTCCGTATTAGTTTTCCGTGCCGGGGTCGGGTTCTATATTGTAACAAGTTTTTATAAAGAAAGTAGTGTATGGTAAAGTCGTTTAGAACGTTTCATTGCGTTGTTGATATTGAGTTTGGTTGATGTTTCTGTTGTGTTGTTGATGTTTCACTGACAGTAAGCGACTATTCCTAACGTTGGCAATATTCTGTGGCTCACGTTATCGATGTGAGTGAGGCGTTGCACTTGTAGCGATCAATAAAGATTCCGATAGTCGTCGCGATCAGATGTTTACCGCGGACCGTAGGCAGCTGAACGGTTCGGCGCTGCCCCGCTGTTGCGCGCTCTTTCGGGTGTTTGTCACTACTTGGCGACGTTCTTCTCATTTCTCCTTTTTCAGATCACGGAAGAATGGACATCACAGAATTCGAAGAGGCAGTGGTCGTAGTGGCCGCTAGGCCTGAATCGTCAAAATTCAGCTTTTGGAATCCGAAGTCAAACCGCGAGGACTCTTTGCATATGGATCCCGACGCTCCAGTCAAGGTTTGGTTAAATATGTTTCGTTAAATACGTTGAAAGCTGAATTTTTGAAACGAATTCAGGTGGGAGACTGGATCACCATCGAACGCGATATGTCCGACTCGGTCAATAGTTACATGAAACTAGAAGAATCGTTGTTCAAGACGAAGATCGACACCCATGGAGAGCTAAACATTCGACTACACGCGTTCATCCCCTCTTTAGAAATCGCCACGCAGCACAAATTAGAGAAATGCTTTATTTCGCCGTATTTGGGAAAGATTGCGGTTAATGACGAGAACGTCGCCGGATTTGTGGACGCGAATCGGGAAGAATCGTTTTCAATTTCGGTCGTGGGCACGAGGAATCCAGAGGAGCAAGATGAGATCAGTACAATGTGGATCGCCTCAAAGATCCACAAACTGAAGGAAATGGAGAATATCGAGAAGCTTGTGGCCTTGGTTGGTGATTTAACCTCTTTCTGAATGCAATATAAAGTTTAGTCCTACTTGGAAGAAGAAGCTTTCGGCCGTGCAGAGGAGGATGATCCATCTTCGCAGTATGCCAGTATTCTCAAGTTCCAAAAGAAGCGGCAATCTTCAGGATCGTCGTTCGAAGCTGGCAAAAGTATCAGTACCTCTAGCTTCTCTGTGATCAGCTCGCAACCAACTCCACTTCGGTCGCCCAACGAAAGTTCGGAAACTATCCTCGACGACCAAAAGCTCAAAGAACCACCAAAGGAAGTCAAGTCTACATCGGTCTCAACGTCCGAACAAAAGAGTGGAAATCTCGAGTTGAGGTTCCTCCAAAAGCTCGGAAATCTTCTTGATGATGGAACATTTGCCGATATGGCCGTCACCCGTTATCCTCGGGAATTCGGAGACCTCTGTGATCACTTCAACAAGTATCAATCATTTGTCGTCTAAGAAAACCTCAAGATTTTAATTCAGAGCTTTATTGTTGTGCTCTCTATGTGTATAAATTCTTTTAAAGAATTGAAGCTTTGTTATGTCCAAGTTAGGGTTGTGTACACCTTTAATTCCTTGCAGAGGTGCTATGAAACAGCTTTTTAATTGTTATCCTTCAGAGTATGTCTTGAATTTTTTGAAGCCTAGTGGCAACCCAACGATGGGCATCTTCAGCTTTCTGACATCCCAGAAGGGACGTCCGTTGTACGTCAAAGTCACAACTATGGACGCTGATTTGGATCAGATTGAAATTGAGGTAAAGTTTGCAATTGCGCCGGCTTCAATCTCGGTTTCCCTAATTTAGCCGGACTGGACGGGTCGTCATCTCTTTGACACCGTTTGTAGAATCATCGGTCTTCGCGAGATTTGGTATTTCGGGTTGCAGTACACGAACAAAAAGGGATATTCTTGTTGGCTTCAGATGGATGCGAAGGTACTGATACCATGGTTGCGAATAATCTCGTATTTATGCTAATTTTAGATCTCGAAACAAGACGTCCCGAAGCAGGAGGACGGGTCAATGGCCTTTCTCTTCCTCGTGAAATTCTACCCTGAAGTTATCGAAGAAGAATTGATTCAGGACATCACAAAGCACTTGTTTTTCATCCAAATCAAACAGAGTATTCTCTCAATGGATCTCTACTGTTCAGCAGAAGCTTCAGTGTTGTTAGCGTCCTATGCTGTACAGGCCATGGTATGTGGATTGACCCTGAAATCGGAATCGCTGAATTCTCTTTGTTCAGAAAGGCGACTGCGATGACAACGAGGAGCTCGAGTTGGATCGACTGCTTCCCAAATCTGTCATCGAGCAATACGACATGTCCTACGAGATGTGGGGCGAGAGGATAAAACGTTGGTGGGGCAACAACAACGGGTTGAGCCGGTATGGGAGGAGAGGCCGATTACTAAGATTTGAATAATGAATTTTCTTTCAGGGAAGATGCTGAAATGGAGTATCTGCGTGTGGCACAGGACTTGGAAATGTACGGTATCCAGTACTACCCGATCCACGTGAGTCTGTTCTCCTGGAAGTTGAAAAAATGGGCTTTTAGAACAAGAAAGAGACAGATTTGCTGCTAGGAGTTTCGGCGCAGGGCATCGGAATTTATCAAGACACGAATAGGATAACACCACGGCCATTCTTTTCCTGGAACGAAATCAAGAACATTTCTTTCAAAAACAAAGTTGTAAGAAAGAACTTTTAGATCGGAAATCAAAGTGTTGAATTTTTTTCAGTTCAGCATGAAAACTCAGGACAATAGCAAGATCGACTTCAAAGCCAAGCACATGTCGATCAACATGTCAATCTTAGACCTCTGCATTGGGACTCATAACTTGTACCTTCGACGACGCCAGCAGGATACGCTGGAAGTGCAGCAAATGAAGGCACAAGCGAAGGAAGCCCGCGAGCGGAAGACCGAAGAGCAGAGGAAGCTGGACACCGAGCGGGAGCAGCGACAGGCAGCGGAGATGGAACGCGATCGGTACAAGGCCGAAGTGGCGCTGATCACAGAGCAGCTGAATTCCATGCAAGATTCAAAGCGGCGCACGGAGGAAAACGCAGATCTGATGGCAGAGAAAGCGCGAGTGACCGAGGAAGAGGCGATTGCCCTGAATAAGAGGGCGAGCGAAGCAGAAGCCGAGGTGCAGCGGTACAAGATGAACCAGATTAAGGCGGAGGAGATGAAAATGGCTTTGGAACGAAAAGTCAGAGATGCAGAGCTCTTCTCCTATCGTTTGATGCAGGACGCTGAACGGAGAAACCGCGAAGCGCAGCTTTACCGTAGGCAGGTGTTGTCGGGTGATGCCTATGCTAGAGGCCTCTATGGAGCGGTCCCTCCACCGAACGGGTGCTTGATGCAAAGCCCTAATCCTTACAGGTCACATCACTTGCTGTTCTTGGCCAACGGAAGCAGTGAAGCTAATCTTGCTGACGGTAAGAGATGAACTCAGATGTAACTTGAAACTTTGTTATTTAGGGGTGTTTGCGAACCCATACGAATACAATCCAGCAACGGTCGACGATCTTGCAGTGGTAATGAACGGAAGCGGGTATTTCTCTGGCATGGCAACTCATCCTAGAGTCGGGTCGGCGTTCTCGGCTTCGAATCTTATCCTAGCTCCTCCTCCGATTTCTCAGAGCGTTGGCTCCAATGTTCTATCGTCACACGCCGATCACACTGGCCACACGACGTCAACAAGAAGAGTTACCAGTGATTCAGCGGCCGCGAACCCCGTATCACCGTTGCATTACGCGAATGGAGGCGAACTGCAAAACATCAAGGCGGAACTTGACAGAGCGAGGTGCCGTGTATATAGTAGGTTTATAGCCTGATGGTATGGAAAGTTTAGAAAGGATAACGCGGATAAGACGCGCCAGTTCCGGGACAAAATGAGCGAATTTCGTCAGGAGATCGATCAGCTCAAAAAGGACGAGAAACTGTCGGATCACGACAGAATCCACGCAAACAATCTCCATCTTGGCTTCGACAAATACTCGACCCTGCGCCGTGTAAGTCCCTCTTTTAAACTACTCGTTGCGTCCATTTCCCTCTTTTTCTATTTCTATCGGGTCTGTGTTTAGTCAGCAGGAGATATCCCCACTTGGTTAAGCATTCAGCTACAGGTTTGTTTGTGAGCAGTGGACAGAATGGTTTTCGGTTTTAATGCATGCTTTTTCTTTTTTTACTCGTTGCGGTGCCCTTTCAACCCCGCGGAGGTTTTATCCTTCCTCACTCTAATTACGCTATTTCCAGAGTGGCGCTGGAACTGCGAAGTCCCGAGTGAAGGTCTTCGAAGGACTTTGAAAAACTCGATTCGTGGAAGTTGCGAAAATTCTGCAATGTCATTATGCCGCAAATCTCATATCTTTTAACTTCTACTGGTGCTTTATATACATCACCATGCATTACGAACCGAAATGCTCAAAAACGTGCCTTTTACTTATTGTATTGTGCCTTATGAATCACTTTTATATCAGAATATCTAATAAATTCCTTATTCTTTGCGTGCTCCCTTTATTATTGTCAATTCTTCAATGCGATATCTCTCGTTGCTACAAAACTTGTATTTACAGAAATCACCTTTTCGCAGGTAATTAATGTTCCTCTGCCTCCGTGAACCCCCTTAGAACCAGAATGAAGCAACAAAAGCGCAGATTCCTGGAGAGGCGCAAAGCCAAGCGCGAAGAGCGAGCCACGGAACGCGATGCTCTCTTAGAACAAGGCATCACGACTCGGGACTATGCCGTCGGCTCGCGGGAGGAGCGGAGGTACCAACATCAGCTTCAGCAGAAGGAACGAACCAAGGATAGGAACTCCGGAAGAGCTTACAAGGACGAAGAACACATCGGCTGGTGGTGAAGAACGGTTTGTTTTGTTCCGTTCCTTGTTTTTTGTTGGCTAAAAATGTTATAAAGATACCGTTGATTTGTTTCAGATACAATATATATTTCCTAAATAGGATAAAGTTCATAACTCATGTCAAACAGAACAGTTCATTTGAAGGGTGAGTTGGCTTTTTCGTTCACAGTGAAAACACGAAAAGAACTCGGGGATGGCTTCGCCTTCCTGATATTGTCTTTCCTGCGACTTTTGGATCTTCTCTTTCGAATTCTTCGACTCTTCTCTTCTTCCGCTTTGTTATGGTCCACTATTGGTTCTCTGGCTTCCCTGAAAGTCGAACGTCAAGCAACGATGAACCTTTAAACTGAAAACAAACTTGTTGAGGAAGATCCTTATACGATTCCAAACAATTTTCGAGTTTTCGAGATTGTTATGCCCAAGTTCTGGGACAAAAAGCGGCGACACAGCGTTCGGAGCCCGCTTGAACAAGGCTTGGCTGTGCTCCACTGGAACCAAGAAATCGCCCATCCCATGGATGAAGAGCGTTGGTGATGTGACAAACTCGATCTTCCGGATAGATCTGAATCTGTCGCAGCAGCAATCCTTCGGGTTCTCGCACGGATTCTTTCTTCGACAGCAGCACGCGCGATTCCAGTAAAGGGTTCTCACAATCGAAGTCGGCGAAGCGAGAAGAATCACGCCGCCCACTTCGGGAAATTTCACTGCAAGGTCGATCATGGCTGCAGTCCCGATGGAGTACCCAAATAGGATTATGTTCTCCATAGGAACCTTTTTTTTCTGGATCAAATACTGTAAATATGCAGTTAGAGAATAATGTGGTCCAAGTACGTACATCAAAAACGGCCAGCGCATCCGCATAAACATTTGCTTCTGTAGGTCGTCCTGAACTGATTCCATAACCGCTGTAGTCGAACGAGATGATATCGCAGTTCAGGAATCGTGCAACTTCATGGAAGCTAGGACAACCTAAACGTCAACATCACAGCATCAAACCAACATGAACTGAACTCTACCTGAAAGATGGTCGGAAATATCGCTGGCATTTGGATGGGCGTAGACAATTGTGTAGCGGGCATTACGGTAGGGTGACCTGACGAACACACAAGCAATGAGCTGAAACAACATTTAAAATCTAGGTCGAAAGCAGTGAACCTCACGGAATTCCTGGAAGTCCGAAGAAAAAAACAATCAACTTTTTCAATTTCTGCAGCACATTGATGTTCGAATCCGAAGCGATAGATCTGTCCGCAAGAATAAACACTGAAAAACATTGGTGACCGAAAATCGAATCCAACTTTTTTACTCTTTTGCTCTCCTAATTTTCAATTTCGCTCGTTGAGCAGCTTCAGCGCGTCGTTTCACCGGTTCATCGGATTCAAAGAAAAAATATTCA
Source organism: Steinernema carpocapsae (assembly GCA_000757645.3). Classification (NCBI taxonomy): domain Eukaryota; kingdom Metazoa; phylum Nematoda; class Chromadorea; order Rhabditida; family Steinernematidae; genus Steinernema; species Steinernema carpocapsae. Next base: position 6,230,764 of record AZBU02000005.1, read on the forward strand.
CGTTGGGGAGGCCAGAACATGATCTGAAAATAACAGGAAGAAATTACAAATTGTTTATGAATTCCAAACTACCTTATTTAAGCAGCAATGAGGCAAAGGAGGACATAATGTCCACAAGATACGCCATATGATGTGCAGGATTCGCCGTACTTCGTACCAGAACTCTTGAAGCCGCGTCCATCGAGTCAGTTCGCAGATGCACTCCGTTTCCAATTTTTGATCCCTAAAATCCGCGTGACCTGTTACTTTCTTCATCAGCGGCCACTCACTTATACTCCTCCACCAAATTCAAAAATCTACGATCTTCATCATGACGGTGCTTACTTCCAGATCTGAATTTTCGGCGTCTTCTCCCTTTCCCAAAGCGATTGTGCCGCTGGCAAGAACGAGTGTGACGCAGCGTTTCCTGGGCCACTTCGTGTTCATCTGAAATTGACTCGGAATTTAGTACGCAAAAAATGTTAGCGCGTGTTTCACCTCGTCGAATAAGTAGCTGAACAGGGGTTTCGAATTTCGAAGGTGTCGGTCGCAGGGCGTCCGACACTTCTAAGCGCTGAAAATTTCGAAATTGATACCTTGAACAATATTATATATTCAAACCTGCAACTGTTCAAGTTCTCTTATCCGACACTGAAGCGCTTCACATTCCTTGCAGTTGAGGGTGCAGTCATGAGAAGGTTTCTGAGTTACGTCCTCCAGCAATTCCTGCGAATACGAAGAACGGGCCGTCTGCGTGATACTGCGTGCCGTCGTTAAAGAGGAATTGGACTAAACCAATATGTTTACAGAAAACAAATACTGAATAAACCCACCGAACTCTTTCCAGCGTTCAAACTCTTCTGAGTGCGCTCGATTTTCTGCTCTGTTCTCGATTTTGAATTCGCCGAATCGTGGAATAGCCCCGAAGCAGCAGATGTGGTTACATTCACAACAGTCTTCGTACCAGATTCACCCACGGCGTTCAGGAGAGGAGTCGCATTAGTATTAGTAATAGCCGGAGTTTCAGGAGCAGAAGAAGAAGTTAATTGGCTCGAATAGGAAGAGGAAACCCAGGGCATCACAAGTCTTTCCCGAAAATCTGCAGAGCCTGAAAATTGAGAAATGAAAAAGCTTCCGTTAGGAACCGTATTTATATACCACAAATGAGACCGAAGACGAATGTCTAGACGTGAACCCAGAACACAGACAGGCAGCGATAATTCCCAGACAATTCATGAAAGAAGCGCAAACGATCGGCGATACGCCGATGACGGAACTCAACAGAAAAAAGAAATGAAATATTAATTAAAATCAACCCGAACCTTCCGAAAATAAATACAAAAATCTGCACAACACGCAACATAAATTTAAAACCATATGTACAAAAGAAGAGCGGTTTCATGTTTGCACGTGCTAACTGGCGCGGAATCCTTCGAACTCCCACTTCAGCGAAGGGTCTTCGGAACACTCTCGGAGGACCAATTCGTTGTTATCCCCGATGGCAACGCACTTAGAATCGGCACTCGATGGCTTCACCTGTTTCGACTGCAAAACAAGCATTCATCAGCTGCAATTGGATGATCCTTCGCAAACCTGGACATCGTAGGTGAATGCGTGTCTTGTAGGAACGCTGGTTGTTGAGCACTTTTCGAATTTCACGTTAGATCCTATGCTTAAGGCAGGAGGGAGAGCTAGACACGTTTCATCTGAGCGTATTTCACCTCCAGCTGTCAAGCTCCACGCCTGGTTGCCTCCTTGGGAGTGGCAGATACTCACGCCGGCGTTTTGGCCAGAAGAACGATCCATCGTATCTAAGCAGAAGTTCGATTTTGTGTTCATCGCCTGAAAGAAATGATAAAACAGCGGAACATTTAGCGCAACTCACAAAGCCGATGGACTTGTAGTCCTTGGGAACGGGAGCTTCCGGGTACACGGTTTCCAGATACCATTTGAAGGACTTGCATTGGAGATTTTCCCTCAGCAGTCGGCGCGCAGAAACATCGCCGTGGTCGACATTCTTGGCTGCTACGACCATCTTGTAGAAGAAATCCTTGTAGCTATCCATCCACACTTCGGCAGTTCTAGCCGCGTTGTGGTGGATGACCTTCGCCGTTCCTCCAGGGAACGTGTATGGTGTTTGTTTTCGGAACACGTGACCAACTCTAGAACATGGGTGAATTTCCAAAGAGCCGCCACACATCCACACCTAGGAAGAATAAGGAAAGCAAATAATGCATTTTGAAAATCGGCAAGACTTACTCTGAATGAGATTTCCAAATTCTCGCCTCCCCAAACTTGCATTCCCTCGTCGTACGATCCGATGTCGTAGAAGAACTGTCGGTCGATTGCAAATAATCCACCGGCAATAGTTGGTGTCCTAGAAAAAGAGTTTAGGGGTTTCATAATTAAAACCGCGTACTGGATGGGCGCAGCGCGGTCGTGATTCCTGCGTTCCATCTCTCTCTTCGGTACCGTATACCAGCGAAAGTTCAAATTCCAGCTGAAGCCTCCCAAGTCGTGTCAGAAGCGGTCATGTACTCAAAGTTGTCGTCCGAGATAACATCGATGATTGGGGCAACAACCCTCTTTCTGTCTTGAGCCACGCGTTGCAGAAGAGGCTCGAGCCATCCTTCAGTTACTTCTACGTGAGCGTCCAGGAACAGAAGAACCTGAAGGTTACAATGGCTATTTATCTTCGAAAATCTGCTCCAACAAACCTTTCCTTTAGCCATATCACTGCCATAAAGACGAGCCCGAATAAGGCCTGAACGTTCCTTGAGACGCACGAGATGAATTGGAATTGGAAAGCGACGAATATACAAGTCTAGAGGTTTTCTTAAGTACTCTGAAAAGACTTCAATCTTCAAAAGTAGTGTGAATTCAAATCAAACCTCTGTCGGACAAATCATCGATCAAAATAATTTCCTTGATCAAGTGGAGTGGACTACGGTTGACTACGGAGTGAATGGTGCGCAACAAAGTTGACCAAGCTTCGTTGTGGAAAACGATTATGATCGAAGTGGTCGGAAGACGCATATCCCGGAGATTGTGAGCCGATTCACGACACTTTGAAGTGCGATAGTCAGGTAAGCTTCGGTTGAGGGATATCATATCCGAAGCCATAATGTTGAACTGGTTCAGCTTGAATTGCTCGTTCATTTCGTTTTGCCTCATTATGTCGACTGTCACCCCATTTCCCATTTCGCCGGGCCCATACAGCGAAAACGACAAATCTGAAACACAATTATACGGGTAAATTGAAACTTATTGATACCTTTCATCAACACATCGAGTTCTTTCTGCACAGACGGGTTCACTGGACCTCTTTGGCGTTCCTCCAATTCCACGTTTCGCTCGCTTCGGAGGGGTGATCTGCAAAAAACTGACGTTAAACAGCTTGAGCTACAAGAATCCTCTCACTTGAGACGCGTATCTGATGCTGTAGGATCCAAAAAGTAGAAAAGGACAAGGGCGTCTATCAGAATCCAAAAAATGGATGTCAACAGGATCGCCTGACAAACATCAGGTCGTACCTTCATCCCGGACCTTCACGGTCGCAGCTCTGAAACGTGAATTAGATGGTCAGTAAGGGTGAACACACAAAATGCAGTGGATTAAGCTTTTCGCTGGTTCGGAAACCTGGTCAATCGGACATTTTCACACAAAAAACCATAAGCTGTATTAGAAACACGTATCATTGCACAACTTTACATGCAAATAAGTAATTTATGAACCTTCAATTAATCTATAGTCATCTTCCAGGTACAGAGAACTGCACGAAAAGTGATACTTCGCATTCGGATTTGAAAGGTTTTTAGGTATATAGCGCTTAAATAGGGAGCGAAGAACAATGGGGCAAACGTGGAGCGTGAGTGAGCAAACAGAGTTGGGCTGCAGAGTGAGCGGGTTCAGACCAGACACAGACAGAGGTATCGGCCACGTTGGCAGAGTGGCGAAATTAGACGGAAGGAGACAGTTCAGACGGAATTGCAAATTCAGACATTTAACGCTGCAAAGCGAGACCGCTCTTGATCAGGAGTTTGGCAACGTCGACTCCGTCAACTTCGACGCGGCAGCCCGTTTGCATGATCGGAATCACGGCGTCCTCGTGGCGCCACTTGGTCCATTCCGAAACGGGCGAAAGTTGCACTGTTTTCGCGGTCTTCATCAGATCAAGAAGAACGGCTTGAGTGCTTTCGGGCCACTTCTCATCTGGCGAGTTGGGCATGATTCCATCCAACTGAAAAGTTCTCTTTAAACGTGTTCAACGCACTGATTTGGACTTACACGGCACTTGATCATCATAACTTTCATAAAAGATCCAGCAGTCGTAAGCGCTTTCAGGTCAGAAGCATGGACCGTTTCGTAGGATCCGACGTCGATCGTGAAGACCGTCCACGAGTCCACCGATTTCTGCCGAGTGACTCGGACACGCTCGTAGCGCGAGTCAACTTTAGCGATGTAAACACCACCGATGACGACTTCCGATTCGGAGATGGGACTGAGAGCTTCCCAGTCGCGGCTCAAAGATTTGTACATGTATTCCGGAATGGGATCCTGAAGATAAGTTAAAGCTCAATCTTACAAAATATTCAAAAAACTTTGCGTGTTTCAATTTTTCACGATTTCGGATATAAATAAATGATTGATGGATATTTCTTTGATCGTTCCACATAACGTAAAACTTCTAGTTCTATATAAACAACAAAACAAACGAACCAGAGAGCACGGTCTAACGCTTATGTTGTCAGGGTCAGTCACATGCAAGATGTAGACCGGAAACGGTTTTCCGGTGGTCATTTCCTTGGCCACCAAAGGTTCAAATTTGGGAATCGGGTAGCCATTAGCAGACGATGGCCGCGAAGGCGCAGAACTCAAACTGCCATTCGAATTCTTGCGGTCGTTTATTTTGCTGAAAGCGTTAAATAAGATAAGCAAGGAATGGGGCGAAGACTCACTCAGAGTCACTGAGTTTGCTAGCGACCGAATCCGGTCGATTTCCGTTGTCATCGACGACCAACGATTCTTCATTAAGCTCCACCAAGAAACGACGGGGTGCATCGTCAAAACGCACAAATTGGACCTGAAACTGGAATCATAAATGGTAGGAATTCCATGCGGAATTCGAGCGGAGTCATCTGTCGTCCTTTAGTCGTCCCAAACATAAAGAAACGACCTTGGACGGACTACTTGACCCCAATTCATTAATTACAGGAAACCTCGAACGGAACTGACCTCGCATTTCGCTCCTTCGCTGTTGGCAATTGCTCTTCTGCAAGCATCCACAAATTTACTTCCCAGCTTCGCCGACATGCTGAGCATCGCGGGCAGATAGAATGCCGGATACTTCGTGGCGTCGGTGAATTTAGAGTTGAGCGGCAAGATCTCCTTCTGTTCCACACGGGCGATGGTACCTCTGTCGATAAAATAAACCATCGCGAAATCGGTGCCGACGATGTTTTGGACTTCGACGCGATACCAAAAGTCCTTCTCCTTTACGGCGTAAAGATTTTGTGGCTGGGGAATCATCTCAGCAGAAGCTTCATCGATGGATCCGTCAGAGAAATGTTTCTTCATCGCCACTTTCACATTCCAAACGCCATGTAGGATATCATGGAACTCGTGCGGAGAAATCGAAAATTTCGAAAAATCATCGCTTGCCCAGCCAAACGTGCACACAACGGGTGTCCCAAAGGCACCAACACTTGCTTTATACAGCTGGAACAAAATTACGAAAAACCGTTCAAAGACAGAATAAATATCACCTTGCAAGCTTGGGTCGAGGCGACCGTGGATTTCGCATGTGAAGAAGTGATGTTCAGATCTAAAAAACCGATTCTTTCAAGGTTTGCACAGAAAATTCTCACTGGATTGAAGCGGTGTCACGATTTCGGTGACGTCGATGGACTCCGGAGCTTCTCGTTGGCGGGTGTACACTAGAATCAGCGTTATATGGCACATTCATTACAACAGTTTTAGTACAGCGATTTAATGCGGAAGCTGTCGTTCGGGTTTTTGTGAGTGGAGCACATTTATATGAAGTGTAATCCTTTAAGGGGGTGGTATAGTTCAACGCGCGTGCTTCACGCGTTATTTAGTGTTTTGACGCGCGCTTCATGTCTGGAGAGCGCGCGGGCCAACTTTCGCCAACTGAACGACGCGCGAGCTTCAACTTCGAAAAATGCAACAGCAAATAAAGATTTCGGGCGTTTTCTTGGTCAGAAGCGCATGGATTTTGAAAATTCGAGCGGATTCAACCGTTTGAAGGCGAAAGCTTTCGACTGATACCAGATTCATGCGAATCTGTAAAATTGACCTTTTTTGACCCTGTTTTCGGCATATTTTGATCGATATCTCGGCCGAAAGTAAAAATCTCGAAAATTTCTTTTCATGATTTGAAGATCTGCTCTCTGTGCTCAAATTAACCCCAAAATAGGCGAATCTATGATGTCCTGATTCAGAATATTTAAGAAATAGATGGCTATGCCCCGCGAAATTTCAGACGTTCGAAAAACGGCCGTTTCGCAAGAAAGTCGCAAAGATTCTGGCTTTCAGGACATTCAGAATGCGAAACTGGTACTGAGTACAGCGAAAAAGAGGGCAAAACGCAAATTTCTTGCTTGCTGAAATTTGCATGAAATTTGTCCATTCTTTGTCAAAATACAGCGACAACCAACGAAAATGCGCAGAATTCAGGCCTCAAACCCGCGAAAACTCCACCGAAAACCCCTTCATCCGGGAAAAACGTGCCTTCCCCAGGTGATGAAGCCGGTCGAGGAGGGCTTCAGCATTTGTGAAGCGCGCGTTATTCGTCGCTTGTGGCAAATGAAGCGCCGATTTCGATTTTGAAGCGCGCTTCAAGCGCGTATAGTTGCCCGATGCAACTATACCACCTTTTTGCTACTGTACCACCCCTGCGCTTCGTCGTGGGTGGCCGTGGCTCGCGCGCTTCAAAAATTTCCCAAATTTGTATGGCGCTAGCTTGAAAACGCGCGCGTTGAACCATATGTACCATTGCCTTTTACAAGGAAAGGTTCAAAATGGCCAGTGACCGAAATGAGCGAATTTGGTCAATTCTGGTAGTGCTCGACACGCTGAACAACGTGGTATAGGTCACTTGCGTGCATTTTGACCAAAAACGCCCTAAAAACGCGTTTGAAAGTGCCGAAAATTGGCCTGCGGCGATGTATTCACGATCAGACGAATGAAAAGCATAAACTGTGTGTGGCGCAGTCGGTATGCGTGCGAACTATAAGTTTCGGGGTCGTGGATTCGAACCCCGCCGGAGCCAATCTTTTTGTTTCTCTCTTCTATCGCTTTTAATCAATTTAGAAAGCGTTTGCGCGGTACGTTTTTGCGCGCTATTAATGTTTGGAAGAAGGAGTGACATTTGTGGTCTTCTGAAAACGACATTTGCGGTTAAGTGTTGTAGTCTAGCTCATGTAAGCCCGGTAATACGACGTTTCCGTACTTTCCCGTTTCCGCACTCTCCTGTTTCCCCCGAATTCTTATCTGCTCGAGAACACTTTTCAAACAACGGGGATAGCGCTTTAGGCTGCCAGGTTCAAACAGGCTTAGGCTTGAACATTTTTCATGTGGTTCCCGCGTCGAAGGCGCCTGGCAGCGGGAATAGTAGGCTCGATCCTGCCTCACTCAAACAGTGGGGATAGTAGGCTGGGGTTGGCCTCCTGGAGCATCTTAGGCTTAGGCTTGAACATTTTTCATTGTGGTTTTTGCGGCGAAGCCGCCTGGAAGCGGGGATAGTAGGCTGGGGGCGATTTAAAAATATGTAGGGCGGACCATAAATGTCGCAAAACGTCCCGCAAATGTCGTACAATCTTTTGAGCGCCGATGGACGAGCCACGCAGATAATTTCGTGGCAACAAACGGTTTTACAGAAGCGCTTAAGATAAACAACCTTTTCAGCCAAAAAAAATTGCGTCAGCGAGGCGCGTAGCGTCGAGATTGTCGCAAAATAAGTATTGTGAGGCGCGTAGCGCAGAACTGTTTTGAATTAAGGAACGAATTCTCGCGCAATAGCGCGCACGACACCGTTAATTAATAAAATAATAGCAAATTACCAAGAATGAGATGTCCCCTGCGAAGAAGCTTGAACTCCTCGCTATGTTCTATTTGTTGAAGCCAATTGGACGGCAGGGATGGTCCAAGGGAAACCGAGGAGTACCTAAAACGCCAGGATTGAAATATATTTAGTATATTTCTAGTATAGTCGGAGGACGCGTGGAACCTGTTCGAATACGTCAGAGCGAGTAATTTCGTGATTTTCTGCTGAAATTAGGTGATTTGACGTGGAGAACAACGTCTCTTTGCCTGTTTTTGTAAATTTAACTCATGTTTTTGGATAATTTTTATGATTTTTCGCTTTTTTGAGCTTATGAATTTTGTGTTTACGCAGTATTCGAAGAATTGAAATTGTTTTGACGCATTATTGCAGCAAATAAGACACCAAACATCAAAAATTTGTGCAACCTTTGACACATAGGACGACTTCGCGCATCACTGGCAACGGATGAATGATGAGTTGACCAATTCTCTTCAAACATTCAGTCCATATTGGATGCTTTTTAGCTAAAGCACCCGTTCTCCAAACAGAAACCATCGCCGCAGCCGCTCGTACTCGTGGCCACCTTTGGCAAAAACGCTGTCGCAGTCGCAATCGACGCCGCACTTGAAAACGCAGACAGGTGGCCACGAGTCGGTCCACGCCGTCGCCGTGGCGTGACTCGCCACTCGTGGCCGAAGCATAACTCGTCTATTCGTTTTTTTGTTCGAAAATGGTTTTCGAACAAAAAAATCGAACGAATAAAAAACGGTTCAACCAACCTTTTAGAATATGTGTTCTCCAAGTACCTTGCGCACACGCCAGACGTAAACTCGGTTCGGCACATTTCATATCTGAATACACGATAGTTTAGTATCGAAAATTACATAATTAAATTACAGGATTTCTCGTATTTCTTCCATCTCGTCGCTGGTGTCGACGAGCGTTTCTCGTTTTCTCTCTGAGCCCTCTAAATGCGATTAAGCGTCAAATCGGCGGAAATTTGCACATTGACCCACCTGAGCAGTTCCGCTCGAAGATCTCGTTTGCAGATGGAGAGATGGTGGTCATGGTGAAGCTGACCCGCGAGAGGAAGGCAGTCTTGAAAGACTCCGAAAGGCTTACCTGAAACGAGCCCGAAACGGTTTAGGAGCGAGCGAGAACGGGCGGCTGGACCGGGCGCGGATAGGAGAGCAAAATCAAAAGTGGCGAATACTAATCGAAGCAAAACGAGCTCGACACGCACAATTTGATGCGAAAACACGCGCCGCCGGTGTTGAGAACGTCGCAGTCGAAATAATCTGCCGCGATATGCAGCAGGCACAGAGCGCCGCTATTTACAGGTCACTCAAGAGTCGAGAGGAGCTCGTTCCTGCCCGCACTTTACGGCTCTCGTCTTCCTTGTACGACGCGCCACGCGGCGTTGAGCCAATCGATTGATCCCGTGGGCGAGATGATCCAGTTTTCGGTGAATTGCGGCGACATATAATACAAAACAGCTACTTCCGAGCCTCGTCCGCTTCATTCGAGGTGAATCGCGAGGTGATGACGCCAGTGAGAACTGCTGAAGTTTTAAAACAACGCCGCCGAATAAACAGAGGCGGGTCCGCTGAGCCGAGGAGTCCCGCTGGCGGCTGAAATTCGTTCGCGTGAGAATTTCGGTCATCGCTCGAAGTACCTTCCTTGTGTCGTCTAAGGTCTCTTGGTCTGTTGGGCGAGATGACAAGCTTCAATTATACCACACTCTTAATGACTCCAACTCTTCTCGAATGTTCGGATCGGGCCGCCACGTTTTGTTTTTGTGGGTGGTTTGCGATCGGCCTTTAGAACAAAGCGCCGCTGATCGGTCGCTTTTACGCCCTTGTCAACCTTTTGCACGCGTAGTTTGCAGTTTAAATTTGCAAGAGTGTTTTAACGAAAAGACGTGCGAATAAGAAGTCGAGTAGGGAGTATAAAGTCAAACCTGAAACACCCAATATTCCTAGAGGAAACAAAAAAAACCGGCGGAACTATCGAAGGGAGCCTGTAACGGGCTACTGTTCTTCAGTCACTGCTACCGTCAGCTCCACTAAGCAAATTGTTTGTTTGTGTTCGGTTACGCAGGGGGAGACGAATAACCAGCGGGTGAGTGTTGATCGGATTGTCCGAAGTGAAGCGCAGCAAACACAAAAGGAGGAATAACAGCGGCAGGTGTACAGTAGGAGCTAGTGGTTGAGGAGGGATGGTTGGAATTCGTTCGATCTTCGCACAAAAGACGAGTAAGTTGTTAGGTCATGCACTTATGAGCGTGCGAGTAGTTCCCTCTGTTTGAGGACACCTTAGAAAGTGCAACCGGCTAACTGAGAATATTAATCTGGTGCTGGAAGAAAGGAACTCCACATTTGGTGCAACTCTTTGACAAAACAAGCAAGTGTTTATTGGAATCATAGAAATATGCGCAAAATATAAAATCTGGTATTTGAGGCGAGTATATACAGCGCGCACACAGGAAGGAGGAAAGTGAGAGAGAGGAAGACTAATTCCAAAACAAAAGCTATGAATACACCGAGACAGACAGAACTTATTAGAGTCGTGTAAAGCAGAGGATCGAGGAAAAAGGAAAACCCGTAACGTAAGTGGCAGCCAAAGATTTTGGCAGATGTGGACCCGTTTCAATATTCTAGCGAGGCAAATCGTCTAAACTGATTCTAATCCACTGTCGTCGTGGCGACCTCCGATAGAAGAGTTCGGAGAAATGTGGTAAGGTCTTCCAGAAACGGCGCCGATGATTGTTGTTCCAGTTGGCGTCGTGCTCCCAATCATCGAAGAAGAGTCCAAAGGCGAGGAAACGGTGACGTCGGACTTGTTGCTCATCCAGTAGGGGAGAGGGCGATACTTGGAGTCCCAGGGAGTCTCGTATCTAAATCAAAATCGTAAATATACGGAGCGCCATAAAAGTCGCTTTAAGCATAAATTATTTGATTTTGAAGGCGGCGATTCTTATCTCAAGCTATTTTCCTGATTTAAGAACTCGCGCAGCGGAGGAAGGAAATCGATGCTTCATCGATCTTATCGCCCCTTTCGAATTCGATTGCTATCAGGTAACGAGAGAGTTAGGGCGTGAAGAAGAAAGGGACCAACAAGGACTCACCTCGAATCGTCGCCGTCGACAGGCTTCAGTGGGTCGATGACTTGGAGATGCGCATTGCCGGGCAGATAGGTACCAGTGATGTGATGCTTGGGGCGGATATTTTGGTGGCGCCAGGAAAGCTCCTTCTTCAAACGGCGATGGGACGCCAAGAGACAGGCGAAGGCAAAGATCGCAATGACCGCTACGCCTGCGAGGACAAGAATGACGCCGATGTGGACCAGTTGCCCGCTGCGGACGAGATGGGCAAAAACGCCGGTTTCCTCGATGGACTCGTGGATCTGTTGCTGGTCAGCTACGGCAGCAAACTGATGGGGTTCTGGACACCAGGGGCAGCGTTCCATGTATTTCTGAATGGCGAGCGTCGCGTTGAAACAGCGGGCTTTGACCTCGACAACCATTTTGCCCTCTGCGGGCTTCTCTGAATTCTCTTCGACACCTTCTCGGGTCGGCTGGGCTTCGTGGCGGCGGAGGCGCAGTTGACTCTACAAAGAAAACAACTGGTTATTAGGTCAAAACAGGGACGATGAGAAAAGGAACATCTGCACGCGACCTGGCTATTATGTCCCGCTGCGCGAGAAGCACTCGGGAGCCAAACGTTGGCGAACTGATGCGCACAGCAAACGGTCCTAACAATAACGCATTTTAAATGCAGGAAATACCTTGAGAGCCCTCGAGAGTTCAGTGGTCTTTTCTTGACCGTTTGTGACCTGTTATGGTGATCAAATAAGCTACCGTAATCCATTTGTATGCCTATGTGCAAAAGTTGGGAGACCCCTATGTGCAATCAAGACCACCTACAGACTCTAATTAAACTCGCCGTAATGGACTCCCGAAAAAGACATTAGGGTAACAACTCACCGAGATCGCTTCCTTGACGGTCTTCTCGAACAAACGAACTTGAAGAGTTTGATCACAGATTCTGGGAAAGTTGTATGTGGGATCGGTGCCGACGATCTGGCAGTTAAGGTTAATGTCTTCGTATGAGCCACGAGTCCAGAAACTGACAAAGGAACGTGACTGATCCTGTAACAGCAGATGGATAAGTTGGAGATCAAAGGAATCTTCGTTAATTTGTTTATTGACCTCCACACGCCCGGCCGGAAACCGGAAACTTTTGCCTTGCGATTACGCAAGGCGGCTCAGTCCAAAGAGGATCTGCTGCTGAGAACATAAATCAGCCTGGCCGCAGGTACATGCCCGCAGAGCAGATGCGCCGAGCAAAGGGCGGGCCGCATTAGGATATACGGTGCCGGCCAGTCCTGAGGACACGTAATTTATGAACCTATTTGCGTGCGCTTTAATTATAAATTCGGCAAATAAATCCACGATTTGTTTCAAAATGCCGACAACACAGATGTTTGGGCAACAGAGGACGTTTTGATGCGTTTAAAGACCAACCTGTACGATGTCTTGGTCGGGTACGATTGGCCAGAGGATACTCATCTCCTCTCGCGTGCCTACTTCCATGGAGTTGGTCATTTTGAATTCCGCGTTTTCACATACGCTAGTGGTAAGGCAGCGAGGACGCCATTCCACGGAGAGGAGGTCGGCGGTGATCCAGAAAGAACCTTCGGGGGCGTCGTTGGAATCCACCACAGGAGCCGTAAGAGTGTAGGCAGTAAAAAGAAGCAAAGGGTGGAAAACTCTCAAGGAGAGCATGTTGACACAAGAATGTTCTGAAATTCAAAAAACGGATGATAATGATCAAAACGAGACGCTCGCGTGACACGACAACTTCTGTTGTCCACTGCCGATGAAACAAGGAACGAAGACCGAAGAAGAGGGCGTGGCGTGAAGCCCCGCCTTCAAACCTCCTCCCAACAGCGCCAATGCAGAAGTGACGCGCGTGACCGCGAGATAAGACCGAAGTGGCACCTGAGTGCTCGAGGATGAGGATAAGACGGCAAGGCGTAGCGTGAGATGATGACCGCGGCTATCAAACTCCATATGTTCGCGCACTCGACATCACGGCTATCATGGCGATTAATCTCAATCCAGAAGACGGCCAGTAGATTGTAATCGAGAAAAAATCGACACCTTGGCGTCAAGTTTGGTGACTGATCGGAGCTTGAAGCTGAGATTGGGTGAATAAATGCAGATAAGCTCTAAGTTACGGGTTTAGCGGATAACCAAATAATAGTTGGAACTCTCGATGGTCAGGAACAACAAAGTTGTGCAGGATGACCACGACTTCAAGTGGGGATCGAAAGGAACTCACAGACAAGCAAGGAAGTCAAACAAAGAAGGAACCAAACAAGTTGCGCAAGAAGGAAAAGCGACGCAGAAGCGTGTGAGAAGAAGCCCAAGGAAAGATGCAGTTGAGCGAACAAGCGATGCCGCAAAGCGTGTTCTCGTGCCTTCGGGAAGAAGATCTCCGTTAGCAAATAAATCGTTCAAAAGGTGAGAAGCGTGGCGGCAGTTTCCGAAGAGAGCTTGTAAAGGAATTGCTGAAAGAAGCCGCCGTTGTAGCACGTTGAAAACAAGCGCGAATCGTAAAACGATGGAATCTTGCAAGTTGGTCGGGGCTCTCTCGCACCCACCGAAGCCGTAAATGCCAATTTAGGAAACAGGGAGAAAGATCATAATTAGGCGATTGTTTGCTCGTTTTGATCTTTCCGACGTCGTTGTATACATGAATAAGGTGACCTGGTGGTTTGCAGATTAAGTTTGAGTCAGACCTTACATGATGACCAAAAAGTTCTGTGAAGCGATAAAGTGCGCATGACTTTTTTCAGAACACATTAAGTGTAAAACAATTTAAATTATGAAAAAAACGCGTTAAATTCTGTACTAGTTGTTATTAGCAACAAATAAAAAATGGTTACAAGGTTCAAAAAGTTGACCAAACGCAAATTGAAAAAAGTTGGAAGCATTTTTGGCATTTTGCCACTAAAAAAACAACCTAAAACTTTATTTTCTTGTTTTCTGATAATATATTCGAACTCCTTGTTGAATTTCACTCCGGAAAACGTTTAGAATCTCCACAGTCTTTAAAAATTCTTATTTTCAAACCACAAAATTTTCAGTTTGTCAAGTTGGAAATTTACCTTAGAACAAAAATTTTTCCGACGTTGCGAAGCAAACTTCATAAAACCAATTTTCCCATTATTTTTTTAATAAAATGTTACAAGCAAGTTCAAAAACATGAATAAATTAAGAAACAAAATGTAGATATGGGCATTGAAAAAACACAGATTATGCCAGATTTTTTTGTTGTGCAACTAACTGCTGTTTCGTTTTTAACATTTTCTAACACAAAATTCGACGCGATTTTACATAAAAGAACGATTACTGCGATCCGTTCTTATTACAAAAAGTTGGAGACAATTTAATCATTTCACAGATAAGCACCCTTTTGTGGCACGAGACAAAATTGTTTCGATAATTAGAATTTTTAGTTGGTTTACGTAGTGATAAAGCGAGCAAGTACAACATAGATGAGTGCAAAATATTTATCCGGTCGGAACGGTGTCCTCCCGAGACATATGTTACGTCCGACGATTGTAAATATGCAAAGCAAGCGGTTAACGTTTGTCGGGGGCCGCGCTGGTCCATAAAACCGCCGTGGGCGATCGGCAATTCGCCGTTTACGATACGTAAACTGTCGCTCGACAAACAACTGACTTCTCCAGACTCCTCTCCTCACAGTGCCAGGGGCGAATCTTTAAGTGCGCGAGAGGATTGCGATCTTCTCGAGGGCCATTGAAAGTTACAAATCCCTCCTCGAATGCTGTTTACCAAGCTGATCTGCTTGATCTTAGATGTTTTCAGGTATTAATTAGCAATTAGCAAAGTTTTTGGGGTCACGAAAAGTGAGAAGCAGCAGGGTTATGATCAGAAAAATGAGCTCAGCTGGGTCTCTCACTTTGGAGATAACTCCGCAGAAGTGGCTCAAGGTGCAAAGGAACTCTGCTTTGAGAGGAACGGAAGATCGGATACTCAAGAAGTGGGATAATCGGTGGCCACAGACTTGTCCGAAGCGCGGTCGATAGCAATCTGGTTTGTTGACTGTTGTCCTCCCAATTAGTGACCACTTAAGATGAGTCCAGCGAGAGGAGCGAGCGAGATGCAAAGCATTCCGCCATCGCTTTTTTACGGCCGCGGTTGTCGTCTTCGGCGCGAATTAGAACCTCGTTCGAGTGCAGAAATGAGCAAATAATAAATTAATAAAATGTCGGAAAAAAGCGCCGAACAGGAGACTTAACACATTTCACAGCACTTTGAGAGACCGCTTGAACAAAGTTGGTAGATGAGGTCCGTACCACCAGAGACCGTGTTAATTGGCACCGTTGCTGTGAATTGTGGACATAACGAAAACATGGCCTTGAAGAGAGGCGCGGATCAAGTTGGGACAATAATCAGAGAACAATACGGCACGCAAGTTGGGAGTAGCGGAGCGCGAGTTGAAAGGCGGAGGTCGAGCGGAAACGTTGCGTGGAACGCGTTCCTTTACCCGCCATGGCCACGAGGGTCGTGCCCGGTTATGCAAATAGCTGAACGAGTGACCGGCCAACGACTTTCCCTTTGAGAATCTGGGTCCTTTCGGATGAGCCATAAGACGACCGACGAACACGCGACTTGATCATTGCAGCTGTTGCAACACAAAAAAGACGCCTGAATGACTGAAGTGGCGAATTCGCAGATGGCGACACTTCCAAAGACGGCCAAGACGAGTTCCGTTCCCACTTCGGCCATTGTCTTTATTGTCTTGAATGGGGCCGAGCCGAACCCCAACGGCTCATCGCTGTTTAATCCACACTCAAAAAAGGCCGCTCAATGGGGCGTTAATCTGTTCGCGCATCACATTACGCGCCGACAGTTGATTAGCGCACAGTTGCGCAAAACGCTTTCGGCTTTCGCAGCGGCGTTCCATTGTCCTCAAAACAAATTAGTTTTCCCTCCAAAACAGGCAGATTCCGTCGATGTGTCAATCAGCAAGAAATATTAGCTGTTAGGACTGACGACGCTTAAGACGCTTAAGAGTGGGCAGCCGCTCGTGCTTTTTGGATCAGCGCCACAAGTTTGACAGCGGAATCTGAGTCGAATATCTGATTTTTATGCTTCATTTAATAATTAATAAATAATAAAAATTAAGTATTCTGAAATGTGTCCATCGGTTGGTAAGTTTCTCAAGTTCTTGATTCCATTCGTTCAACTAATTTCAAACAAATCCAAATGACCACCCACAACGGGTTTCTGTTTTGGCTACTGTTTGCCGTAGTTCGGTTAAGAGGCCGGCGAAGAACAAAGACGAAGTGACAGTCTTGAGTGGGCCGCGCTTCGAAAGGTGAGGAGACTAGGAATATGCAAATGCGGGGCGAACGCGGGGCTGGAGGACTTTTCTCGAAGGAGCGACGGCGCCACTTGAGAGTTGTCGTCTCTCGGAAGCTCTTTAAACAGAAGAAAACGAAAGAATTATTATTAATTTAGAAGAGGATTCGCGACGCTTATTGCAATAAAAGGGCGCGAAAAAAGCGTTTTAATTGCGTGGCGCCCCAGCGGGAAAGCGAAATGAGCGGAAGACTCCACCGCTTAACTGCCCAATAATTGGATTGCTGGTTTAGTTTGGACCCACTATCAATATTACTTTTTCTAACCTCAGTCGACCTACCGGCATGATTCAGTATGAACCACAGCATTACAAACAGTTCGAGCAACTTGAATTTTGGCTAATCAAACTCTTTTCCTAGTGATAATTAAATGTCGCACGCTTGATAGTAGAATGTGACAAATAGGTCTTGAATACGACGACCTTGAGGAGATTAACTTGTCAAGTTACGGTACTTGCGGAGTCTAAAGGCAACAGTTTGAATTTGATCGACAACGGATGACAACGGGCGATGATTGCGCATCGAAGCGTGGGGAAAACGGCGGAAGAAGGCTTTGATCGCAGGAATAGCTGTCAGCGATAGTTGTGAAGGGCCGAAAAAGATACGGGGAAGGAATTCCCAAGAGTGATCCGATCGAAAAATTAGGAAGCAACGCGCACTGACCATTAATCCCCTTCGAGAACACCGCCGCTGCATGCCGACATCCGCGGGTCTTTTGCAGTAAAAACCATTTTTCAAGGATGGATTATAGGATTAAGAATTAACGTGGGGACGGCGTTCGCGAGATCAGTTTTTTAATGGTCTTAATGAAGAATGGGGCCATAAGGCATTAGTCAGAAAGGAAGAATCGTTAATGAATCTATGAAATTTAAGCAGGAC
Source organism: Steinernema carpocapsae (assembly GCA_000757645.3). Taxonomy (NCBI): domain Eukaryota; kingdom Metazoa; phylum Nematoda; class Chromadorea; order Rhabditida; family Steinernematidae; genus Steinernema; species Steinernema carpocapsae. Next base: position 6,248,144 of record AZBU02000005.1, read on the forward strand.
TACTTTTTATTTCTGAAGTATTTTTCGTTACTGATAAGTTAAATTTAACTTAAAAGTGTGACTAATTAGTTAAATCGTACAACGGAATTTCTACTCCCTTTTCCCAAACATACAAAGATTCAATTTCAGTTTTGCATTCGACTCTCAAAAAGTGACAAAACGTTTCAAATTTCCTTTTTCTACGCTTTCGCAGCGTGTAACTGTTACAATTCCGAGCGGCACCGATCACCCGAACTTGTCGTGAGTCGCAGTCACACATCCTAACTCGCGAAATACGACACGCTGTATGCAAATGGGAAGCGTACAGTGGGGAATCCTATCGCCTTCAACGAAAGATCTTTTCCATTCGTTCAATTTTCACCTTCGCGGAGTTTGTTGGTCCGCTCAGTTCACCGTCGAACAGTCAAAACAATTGCCCGAAGGCAGATGGGACGCCACGCGACCGTCAGTGACGCTAAGAGCGGTTTTCAGCGATCAGCGATTCAAATTCGCGAACCTCATTTCGACTCGAGACAATTGCCCTCATCTATAAAGAGGCATTAGGCATTTGATTTGAAAACGATAGCAAATGCAAGCGGGGCTTTAGAGGCTTTGAGGTTACGACGCCGTCGCGAGAATCAACAGATTTGTGGACGAAGACGATCGCGACCTCTAACGACCTTTACCTTCATGGCACACGAGCCTCGTGGTCCCCTAAATCATTGCTAGCCGATTGCGCAGACGGGTCGCTGCTAAATCAATCGGGAAGGTGCGAAGACGCAATTTGTTGCTCGAAGAAGAGAAGATCGGAAGAAAGGAGGGTGCCAGAGTGGGAGTTCGAAGGTTGGGTCGAACGAGGTGCTAAAGGAAGGGATGACCAATCTGTGTGTGTGAGAATGCCTGTGGATAGGAGGACGACAAAATTGTGATACCAAGTGAAACAAAACGGGGAATTCACACCGGAAACTGTAAATGTTTGTGGAATGGGTTATACCGTAAACGTTTTTCGTCACGCTTTACTTTGATTACTTGACTGAAGCATTACATAAGGTCACTTGAAAACTATTGCAAAAAGCACACTTCCAAATCGCTGGCAACCACTCAAAAGCGTGTTCGGTCAAAAACTCAATCGAGCGCATTAGTCACGCAACTAACCGAATTGAGTGATTCTGCCGAAGACAAATTGCAAGAAATTTCGTCTTGAAAATTGCATTTACCGTCTCCGCAATCAAAGCGATGCACTTGGCCATTTCCTTTTTCGCGAGTCCAAACTGAGTCAGCAGATTTACTAAAGTTTAGTCAATCGTTTCGCGCACCTTAGGTTGAAATTACGCGACCCTGACCACCAGATGCGGAATTCCGCGACATTAAATGATATTTGAGGACGCTGTTCCTTTGTCTACCACTATTCAAATTAGATCGTCAAGGTAGTCATTAAGCGTAAACAGGGCGCCTCCAGCTCTACCGAACGACCTTGTAAACAACTGTCGCACACAAGCCCGTGTCCTCACGTCCCTTTAATCCTTTGTGGAACAAACATGTGAAATTGAAAAAGAACACGCTCGAAGAAGATGAAGACAGAGCCCAAAGAGTTTTCGCCTGGGTAGCTACGCACGAGGAACGCTGGTCAATCGGATTAACCTAAAAACCGACGCAGAAAACGTTTCAAAGATCGCAAAGAAACGAAGACGTGGCAAGGTCGGATTACGGTAGAGCGAGAAATATTGAGACGGCAAACTACCTGACCGATATTGGTTCGCGTGTCACTGTGGCCCAGACGTCTTAATTAATGCAGCCGAGTGGGTGGGAGGTCGCGCTATTGCGCAAGCAGTTATACCCTAGCCGACGAAAACGCCCTGAGTGTCGCCACTGTTGGAGCTGTGAGTAGAAGGATAAATATGCAAATTTCGGAGATATTTACAACTTTGGAAGCACCAGCTGCCACGCGAGGCGATTAATCACGCAAATTCTGGGGCGGAAACGGAGCATTAATCGACGTTTGAAAATGATGGACGATTGTTGGAGCTTTCGAGGGTAATAAGCGGGTTCAGCTTTTAGATGTGTCAGAATAAGCTCCTCATATGAATACTGTTAACAACACAGTTTTAAGAGTTATTGGTTTTAATGGAGAATCAGGATATATAACCAAGGATTCCACAAGGACTATTGCAATCCTATGCGTAGCTAATGATCCACGAAAATTCAATCAAAACACTCGAAATGCCGTCAAATGTCCTTCGGGAGTTTCAAATTTGCAACTTTCGAGTGGCGCGCAATCGGATCTGATCACCGTAATTAGGCCCCCCTTGGACGCGATGGGTGGCCGCTGGAGACGGGCAGAGAATTCGGGGATAAAGAAGATGGTAATCAGCGTGCGAAGTGGACATTTAGCCGGTAATTAAATGAAGACGATGAGAGGTTAATTACGTGGTGATCTCAAATACACGCGACTGAAAATACCTAGTAATAATCTTCGGGCGCTGTTCGGGAGCGTTTACGACTTGAGAAAGTCTAAGGCGCCAAGGCCAAATTCAAAAAGCGCGGAAGGATTGGGAAGATGACCCATTCGGCTTCACGGGGGCCCCAATACAAACAGAAGGGTGTCAGGGCGTGTGGCAGTATTGTGTTGAGGAGGAAGAATGCGCTGGTATCGAGGGGGATTGCAGCGCGCAACAAAAGGGGTGAAATGTGATAAGAGGAAAGCGATCCTTGCAGTCCCGAGTAAACAAAAAAGGAAGAGCTAACAGAAAGACGGTTAAAAGGAGGCGAGACGACGTCTTGCAGGTTAATGATCCACAGAACACGAACATTTGTTGCTTTTGTTTGGTTACAAATTTAATGTCGATATGCGTGGCTTCGTCCTTTAGCAGCAGTCAGTTACCGGTCAGTGCCTCACATTGTAAAAAATAAGAAAAGAGAAGAACAGATTCCGTGCTGTTAAATGTCATCCGTTTCTTTATGACGCTGTAAACAGAACTTGTTTGCATAAGGGAAAAAGAATATTTTCAGATGTTCCAGATGTGAATCACCACTTGCGAGGAAAACGGTTTGCGTTTAAACCAAAAGAAAAATGGCTTAATTCAATTTCAAGAGTTAAAGTTTCAGAAGTGCAACGCGCCGCCGATTGTTTTCCGTCCGTCTATCAAAACTCTGCGATAGTAAAAACGTATAACCTTGTGAAAAAGCTGCAAACTTACAGTAAGACTCACACATCGCCAAACGAGCAGATGTATTCTTCCCTAGTTTTAGACCATTGACAGCTGAAATAGAAATTCATTGCAACACATCAAAAACCGCTTGCGTTTCCTGCGCGACGTCTTCCGCAATTTGAACAATGCGTTCAGAACTGAATGATTATTTATGCATAAATGGGCTTAATCGCGGATAGTCGCATGGTCCTTATCACGTCGCAATCCATATGCAAATGGTTGCTCGACAGCTTCTAATCCTTACACTTATCCCATCAGCAAATCAGAATCTCATTCAAAATGCGCGTAGTACAGGATTATCTCCGGTCGAAACATGAATATTTTATTCTAAGGTTCTCTTAGAGGTTATTAAGCAATCTAAAAATGTATGTTTGTCGCAGTAGCTTGCAAAATACGAATTTGTGAAGATAATTGGGTAAAACAATGTCTTTTCACCAACAAATTGACTTAAAGTTTTTTTTTCAGAAATTGAAGTTGAGCAAAATTTAATAATCTAACAAGTAATTTAACGTAAGTGATTGCAGTAATGCAAGTAATTAACAAAAACTCTTTTGTAGCCATTACCGTATCACGGAACTCTCAATCCCATTGATAATCTTCAAAGCAAGAACGAGGAAATTCTAGTCGAGTTTACAACCTTTCGGCTCTTCGAGATCATCGTTGCTGATAGAGGGACACTTTTACAGCAATGCGCGGGCCACAGAGGTTGTAAATAAGCGCCGCGAGTGGGGGAAACTGAGATCGCACGACGAAAGAATTATTATAAGACGCGAATTATCGGAATCCGAATGAGGGTAGGGTGTGAAATTGGAGCGCCGTCAAGCGGAACGTAAATGGCCAGCGCGATTTATTAAATCCAAATATGCAAATGAGAGATATCCGGCATTTGAAGGACGGAGGAGGCAGATAGGGCCGCAGATGTTGCACAATCCATTACGAAGCATGCGTTTCGGCGTTTCAAAAGACGATAGGAAACAAATGTCAAAGTGAGATTGAGCGCAACGACTTCTTTTAAACCGGAAAACATCTGCTTGGAGCTGGGAAGGCGCGCGCAAAGCGGCAAGAAAGAATTTTTGAGTGAGGTAAACGCTCGGTCAAAAGGGCGAATAAATCGTGGCATCGGCGATTGGAGCTAATTAGCGCCGCTGAATCGCAGATATTTGAGAAGAAACAGCTGAACAGTGGAACAGCGACAAGGAGCACGACAGACGCCAATTAACAATCAGCGAATTTAGTCAATTCTGGTAGTACTCGACGCTGGACGGTTCTTCCGAGCGTGATCTTGGCTCCGACGACACGGAGGACTGCGTCTCATCACCGGAGATGAATAAAGCTCGAAGGTCGCTGAACGACTTGAGCCTTGACAAGATGAAAGCGATTGTTGAAGCGGTGGAAAAGGACGACTGGGCGCGGACGCATTCTCGAAACAGAAGCATTCTTACGAGTCGCAAGGATCTTAAAAGGTAAGCCAAAATCAAGCCTCAAATCTAAACAAGATCAAATTTAAGATCAAGGACAAGCTTGCTAACCCTGCCGGGCCGATGCGTCAAAAACACGCAAAAAACCATCGCGCAAACGCTTTCTAAAACGATTACCTAGCGTAAAAGGAGAAACAGAAAGATTGGCTTCGGCGGGGTTCGAACCTCTGACCCCAAAACTCACGGGCCGGACGCATACCGACTGCGCCATACAAATTGTGTTTTCATTTGTCTGATCGTAAATATATCGCCGCGGGCCAATTTTCTGTACTTTTAAAAGCGTTTTCAAGGCGTTTTTGGTCAAAATGCACGCAAGTGACCTATACCACGTTGTTCAGCTCGTCGAGTACTACCCGAACTGACTAAACTCGCTCATTTCTGGGTGTGGTAACTTTGGCGGTTCCCTTGTGAGTGTTCCAATAAATGCGAGTTCTCATCTTTGATAAAATGCCCGCGAAGAACTCAAGAATAGTAAAATTATATGAGAGTGTGAAACGGTTGCCCGATTTTCAGAGCCGTTGTTTTGCGGAGCCAATTAACCAAGCATGTTGTTTGTTATCCTCTGACAAATCTGCCGCAAACAACGCTAGAGTAATTTACGTAAACTCGAAAAATGTCGGATGGCAGTCTTGCATGCGCGAATAAGCATATCCAGTGAATAATGACCGCCTCATGAGTCGCATAATTCCCTCTATAATAACAGAAAGCACTGTCTGTTTTCTGTTCACCGAAAGCCGGCATTCGAACCCTAGATCTTCCACGCGGAAGTCTCGCATACTAACCATACGGTTATTGAGAACAAAGCTGCTTAACTTTGCTACACCATGACTGAATTAGAGCTTTCTGGCACCCGTTAGTATAAGATCTGTCGCAGAATGCAGCGTGCGTTCAAGTAACGAGCGTCACATCTAATTTAAGTGACTAAGTTTGCGCAGAATAACGCGTGAGAGCGTTAATAACGTTATCAAAATGGAAACTGATTGTTATTTTCTAGAGAGCAAACATAGACATAGAGCAAACATTAAAAAAATTCATTTTGCATAGAATCAAGAGATGATAATTGAATTTAAATTCAAAGCGCGTTGGGGCAGAATCTAAGTAGATGTTTGCAAATTGCTTACGAACCTAATTTCGGTCCATTGTTCCGGACGCGTGTCCGACAGGTTTCCTGTCGCAAATTTCGCACCTCGTCGAACGGGGTAATTGCCGCTGCTGGTCGATTAAGTCTCCCGCTCTAGTGGGGCTTAATCGACCATGATAAATCACACTAAATCGCAGTTGGTGGCCCCAAAGTGACGATGAAAACTAGGAAAACTGAACCCACAAGTGATCAGAGGAGCAACTGCGGATTACTGTATTGCAATCATCAAGATCTTAATACAATTAATATACAAGCTGTTTCCGGTGATCCGACGAAGATGATTCCCGGACAGCAATCATTAGCCCAAGGGTTTACCGATACGGAATACTCGGTACGCAAACAAAGTGAAATGGGTTAAAAATGGAGAAAAACAAACGAAAAATTGAACTAATAAGAGATACGTTAGTAGAGAAACTATAAATATAATACATATTCGGGCGTTGCGCAACTTCCAGATGGATTCGCGGGTGCTGGTTGCGCAACGAAACATTACTTATGCATGTGAAAAAAGCATACGAGACTAAACATATGTAAGGCGATGACGGAAGTGTGACGCTAAGTTGTAAGATCTGTGAGCTGCTGCTTGAGAGAACTTTGTTACCCGGAAGAGACGTGGGTATAATAGTTATAAGCAACTCAGGGAATTCGATACGCGCGTTGAGTGTGGTCAAACCACTCGAAATAGCGCTGTTAATAGGATTCCAATGAGTGCCAGATTATTCATATCGTGACAGGGCGTTAGCGCCGATTCCATTAGCGCCGCGCTTTTAGCGCCGCGCCGTTAGCGCCGATTTTGAAAAAGCGCCGTTAGCGCCGATTTTGAAAAGCGCCGTTAGCGCCGATTTTGAAAAAGCGCCGTTAGCGCCGATTTTGAAAAAGCGCCGTTAGCGCCGATTCTGAAAAGCGCCGTTAGCGCCGATTTTGAAAAAGAGAGCCTTGTAAGCCTTTTAACATTATCAATTCAACAAGATTTATTACAGATTAGTTTATAAAGGAGTCATGGCCAAAGAAGAGAGTAATCTTAGTAAATTGCAACAGATAAAAGTAGGAAAGAGGCCGAAGAGTCAACAAAGAAAAATCAACAGATGAGGCTGAGAGGGATGTCACCCAGGAAAATGGTCTCGTTTTGAAAGTCAAATGAGAGTCTACGGTTCTTGGGCAATTTAGTCATGAAATCCGTGCCAAGCAAAAGACTACAATGAAAGTCTTGAAGGTCAGCGACGTAGATGGATACAGTTATCACAACATCTCCAAGAACAACTTGCCCCTCAAATTTGGATTCAAACCGAAAGATGGAGCCGTTGGCCGTGTAAGCCTCTTTTCGACACTTCTTCAGTTTTGCACCACGAGGAACCCGTTTCAACAAACAAAACGAAATCATACTTCCAGTGTCAATTAAGGTCTTAAGAAACCTGCCATTCAGCTTGGCATAGACGTGTGCCGCTGGTCCAATCATGTGCACCAGGGGTTGTTGCGAATGTGACGCCAGCGGAAGTCAGGACTACCGGGACCTCCTCGCCGGCGGATCGAGTGCTCTCCGGGGATACACGACAAGACGGAAGTACCGGAAGCAGAATGAAGACCTGCTGGCCGCCGTGGATGAGTTGGACTCCTACGTGGACAGAGGGGAGGAAGTTCTCTACCTCCACCGCTTGGCTCACCACTGTGCCAATTTGGCCTGAACCTGCATGGTTGCTAGAAATTTTTTAATGCTGTTTTGCTAACAAATTGTCCTTTTATGTAGTAAAATAAATTCACCGCTTCACAACTAGAAAGAAAACTAGAATATTAATTTTAAATAACTTTTTTTCAAAATCGGCGCTAACGGCGCTTTTCAAAATCGGCGCTAACGGCGCTTTTCAAAATCGGCGCTAACGGCGCTTTTTCAAAATCGGCGCTAACGGCGCTTTTCAAAATCGGCGCTAAAGAATCGGCGCTAAGGACGCCGCGCTAACGGTATCGGCGCTAATGGAATTTGGCGCTAAAGCCGTGTTGCCGACGCTGACTTAAGGGTGTTCTATAGCTCGAGTCGCGTGCGACTCGCGATTTTTCGGATTTGCCGCTAGCGACAATGCTAGACATCGCGCGCGACTGTCGCGCCGACAACGCTAAAGTGGGTTTTATAGTTCAGCGCGCGCGCGTTTCCAAGCTCACGCCATATACAGGATGGCCAAAAAAAAAAACAGCGCGCCTATCTCGAAGTGATTGCACTTTTGAAGCATACAATGTTATTAAGATGAAATGTGCAACTGGCAATTCCGCGTCGGATGAGCTATAGCACGCTCCTGTCGGGTCTAACGATGTGCAATTATAGCCAAATGTCTGGAAAATTTGTTAAGGAAATTTGGTCCATTTTTGGAGGCTCGTATCTCGACGCTGAACTGTCCAATTTGACCGTTTTTGGGTGCAATCGATAGAGAAAATCGAGTACAATTTTTCGCAAAAACCTCAGAAAAAACTGTCAAAATTGTCAAAAAATAACGAAATTCCCCCCTTATCTTCGTTCTTCACCGAACCAGACATGTCTGGAAAATGTATGGCGGCCAACCGTCCCTTTCCAGACATAGCCCACATCCAATTTCAAGGTTACAAAAACGACGTTTTTGCAATGCAATTAATTTTTTGTTTTTTCTCAGGTTTTCGCGAAAAATTGTTCTCAATTTCCTCTATCGATTGCACCCAAAAACGGTCAAATTGGACAGTTCAGCGTCGAGATACGAGCCTCCAAAAATCGACCAAATTTCCTTTTTAAATATTCCAGACATCTGGCTATAAGTGCACATCGTTAGACCCGACAGGAGCGTGCTATAGCTCATCCGACGCGGAATCGCCAGTTGTCAAAAAATAACGAAATTTTGCCTTGGTCCCCCCGCCTAAGCCGAAATATTATGGCTTGAGGTCTGATTTCTGCTTGCAATGCATTTTTGAGGGTTGCGGTTCCATTCTGATAAAAAATGGACGGTGTTTGCTCATTTTCAAGACCGGAATCGCGCTCGACCGTAAATTTTGTTGAATTTGTTGTTTATAACGCGTTTAAATTATTTCATATGATCTGTGACAAAATAAATTTGGTTCACAGCACAACGCCCACACGACTCCACTTTTGACGCGCGCATCGAACCATAAAACCGCGTCAGCAGGTGAAATCTCGATTTGCTGCTACGTTTTTTTGAATTTGCAGCTCGCGCGTAGTTCGGTTGGCGCGAGCGCGTTCCAGGAATGAAGCGGCAGCAAAACAACAAAAAATGCGTGAAGCGCGCGCGCTGAACTATAAAACCTCCTTAAAAATCGCGGCAAGTTATAAATCGCGCCTCCATAGTTCGAATGACGCGCATCGTGTGTTCACATGTGAGCACAGAGTTGGGTGAAGGGTGGACCAGTGATGGATGGCGAGCCGGCTTACGCGAGCCGGATGGCGAGCCGGCCGGCTTGGCTCGGCTCGCGAATCCGGCTCGCCATCCAACACTAGGGTGGACCGGTGCTGATGCGAACAAACTGCCTTTATTTTATGATAAGCCATACTGGCGTCACGAAATTGGTCCTTGAGGACTAACAAAAAGAAATCTAGCGAAATTCCAACGCATCCGTTTAGCAAACGTGGACGCAGCACGTAGAGTAGACGGCGCTTCCAGACCGCTTCCAACAGCCGAAGCATCGAAATCAGCGGAAATTTCCTCTGACTTTTCTCCGCGTTCCTAGGCCTAAAAAGTCAGTATTAGCCACGAATCAAACGCGGAGTTATTCAATAGCAATCTCATTTTGTTGCATGAATATTCAGATTTGAGTGGATTTGCAGTTTATTAGGAATATTTCCGAGCTCGTCTAGAGTTCAAAGTATTTCAAGTGCTCCGTATTTCTGAGCTTTGCCAGTTTCAAATTACGTCATTGGAGACTCAAATCCGTAAGATTCTTGCGATTGTTAGATTGCGCCCAAAAGTAAATATTTCCGATAGATTCTAGAAAATCGGAGATTTTCAAGTATGTTTCACGGTCATCGGCGACTTCGCCGCCTCGCTCCAGCCCTTTCCGGCGGCGCACAATCCACGTTTTTGACTACACCTGTAGACTACACCTGTATCACAGTAAGCCAGCAGGAAAGGAGCCGCCCACGCAGTGCTTCGCTATGAAATGTGTCGGTGAACTCGGCGGCTTCGCCGCCTAGCTCCATATGGCATTGGGACGTCATCCAATAGTAAATTCTGAATCTCCAGATCATTCTGAACAGAGTTATAAACTCCATTTTTTGAGCAAGGGCTTGTCTAAAAAATAAAAGGCAGAATGTTTAAAATGTCCAGAATGGCGCTAACTTTTGTCAGAAAGAGAACGCGACAAAAGCGACTTCTGGTAAATCACATTTTTGGACACGTCTGGTAGCAAGCGTAGGCTCGTTTGAAAGCTTCCGGCGTGACAGTCACGATGCTCTAAACCGCAGCTCCGTAGCCCTCATAGATTACGATAACTGATGCGACCGAAAATAAATGTATGTGCGCCCCCGGAATTGAAACTCAAGTCGTTACAAATTTTTTTTAATTTGCAGTTAAAACTGAAAAAAAAGTTTTCTTCGACTTTTAGAATTGAATAAAAAATAAATTTTCAGTGTTTCAACAAAAATTTAAATTTAAAAAACAAATTTTTTTTGAATTTGCGATGCTTTGACAAAAAAAATATTGTTACAGTTTCGACAAAAGAATAGCCGTAGATGACCAACTGGTTTTCTTAACAAACGGCTCTTTATCTAAACCACGGATAGGCGGATAACCAAGCAGAAAACTGGCTACACCAGCTGGATATACAGGATATCGGGGAGATATGAAATAGAGGAAAATCTGCAGATCTCCACGTTACTGGAATTTTTAAACGTGCAAATGGGCAGTAGTTAGAGGATCAAACTGGAGACCACGGTTTGGTCAGATTGACAGAGGTAGCCCTGAAGCTTTCGCATTTTTGTGTGGCTAATATCCGAAAACTGCTTTGTAAAGCATATTTTCAAGCTGCAGGCGTACCGTCGATGAATCATTTCGCTTTTGGGGTTGGCCAAAAAACGTTTCTAAATCAGCAGATCGCGGCTCTAACGTTTCTGGTTCATCTACGCCTGCCGCTTGAAAATATGCTTAACAAAGCAGTTTTCAGATACTAGCCACACATAAATGCGAAAGCTTCAAAGCTACCTTTATCAACCTGACCAAACCGTAGTCTCAACTTCATCCACTATAAATAGGGGAGAACGGAGAACGATCCAGACATGTCCGACCGTCACGAAATCATATCGCTCCCTGATTGGTGAGGGGCGGTGTACGGTAGTTTTTCGATTATTGTTTGTCGCACTTTCGCGTGCGGCGAGCGACGAGTCGTCACCGACGACGCGGTGATTTGAGCGCCAGTGGATTGTTACACGCAGAGAATTTTCAGGCAGCAAACGCGGTTTCACGGAAGCGCTTGAGCTAAAAAGGCTCTGCAACCAAAAAATTGCGTCAGCAAGGCGCGTAGCGTCGAGATTGTCGCCAAATAAATATTGTGAGGCGCGAAGCGCCGAAGTATTTTGAATTGAGGAATGAATTCTCGCGCAATAGCGCGCACGGCCCCATTCGATACTAATTTGAAGACGTTATATTCTGATGTTCACATTTTTGGCCAAAATTAATGCGTCCAGTTGGAATTTCTGTGTATAGTACTTTTCCGACGCGGTTGGCGCGTGAATATCCCATGTTAGGCTATATTGTTTCGTCAGCCGGCAGACCTTTATTTTGAATCACCCTGTATACATTACATGGTGATTCAAAATATCAAAAAAATCGTTTGGGTTGGTTACGTTCAGCCGCCGTCTGGGTCATGTCGGCCAGTTTTGCAGCCTATTTTTTATTTCGCTGTTGGTTTTCGCTGGTTATGTGATTTTTTAAGGATTTCAAGACATGCAGAAATCCCACCACCCTCATTTGCGTGTTGATGCGTACTATTTACTGATGTGTCGTAATTATATAATTATATTTTCTAATTTCGGGACCGAACCGCAAGAGAATAATGACGATAATTGCCGCCGCAGTTATTGGAAAGTCTGGCAAAGGTAATTGATGAATTCGCTGGAACCCGTTCAAGTTTCCTTTTCAGCGCTTGTCAGCCGCCAGTTTGGCACGGAGACTCCATCGCGAACTCGCATGGAAGGATTCTTGGAAACCTTTTCAAAATTGGTTGGATCCGACAAGTGTAAGATTGCATCGGTGTTGTGAAGTTCTCACATATGCACTATTTTAGCCCAGAGACAGCATACTTATATCGACGCCGAAAGTATTCGCTATGTCTATCAGCCTATGGACAATATCTACATGGTGCTCATTACTACGCGCCATTCCAACATCATTGAAGATTTGGAAACTCTCCGACTTTTTTCGCGTGAGGTAAGTGATTCATAGGTTTTTGAATTTCGAAAAATTTGTTGTAGATTCCTGAATATTGTCGCTCAAACGAGGAGAAAGAAATTCTCGACAAGGCATTTGAATTGATTTTCGCATTCGACGAGATTGTGGCCCTGGGACATCGCGAAAATGTGAATCTCGCGCAAATTCGTACCTTCACCGAGATGGATTCGCATGAAGAACGCGTCTTCAATCAGATTCAACAAGCTCAAGCTCGCGCCGCGCAGGAGAACGCCAAGGAGAAGGAGAAGCAGTTTAAGAAAGAACGCGCTGAGATGGCCAAGAAGATGCGTCCTGGCGGAGGCATCGCCAGCGCCACGGCCATTAGCTCTAGCATGCCCATGGCGCCGGCGATCAGCGATATGTCAGACATGAAGATTTCCGCTCCTAAACCAACGGCTCCTATTTCGCGTGAAGGCGGAAAGGCGCTCAAACTGGGTGCCAAAAATACGGGCGAAGACACCTTCCTTCAGCAACTTCAGAGTGAAGGACAGTCGATTGAAGGATAATTTTAATTGTTTTAATTTATTGGGTCTTGCATCAGACCAGATAATACAGTAAAGGTAATTATCAAGCTATGAATTGTTTAAATTTGTATCTGTGATATACTCGTCATGGCCAGCTTGCACAGTAGAACTAGGTGATAGCAATCAGCTGGGATTCTTCCAGGGAGGTACTTATCGAAAAGCGAAATGATTCATCTACGGTAAGCATGCTGGTTTAGAATCGTTTCTTGACCAACCAGAAAAGTGAAATGATTCATCTACGGTACGCATGCTGGTTTGGAAACGTTTCTTGACCAAGTTTAAAAGCGAAATGATTCATCTACGGTAAGCATGCTGGTTTAGAAACGTTTCTTGACCAACAAAAAAAGCGAAATGATTCATCTACGGTACGCATGCTGGTTCGGAAACGTTTCTTGACCAAGTTTAAAAGCGAAATGATTCATCTACGGTACGCATGCTGGTTTGGAAACGTTTCTTGAAAAACCAGAAAAGTGAAATGATTCCTCTACGGTACGCCTGCTGGTTTGGAAACGTTTCTTGACCAACAAAAAAGCGAAATGATTCATCTACGGTACGCATGCTGGTTCGGAAACGTTTCTTGACCAACCAGAAAAGTGAAATGATTCATCTACGGTACGCATGCTGGTTCGGAAACGTTTCTTGACCAAGTTTAAAAGCGAAATAATTCATCTACGGTACGTATGCTGGTTCGGAAACGTTTCTTGAAAAACCAGAAAAGTAAAATGATTCATCTACGGTACGCATGCTGGTTTGGAAACGTTTCTTGACCAACAAAAAAAGCGAAATGATTCATCTACGGTAGGCATGCTGGTTTGGAAACGTTTCTTGACCAAGTTTAAAAGCGAAATGATTCATCTACGGTAAGCATGCTGGTTTAGAATCGTTTCTTGACCAACAAGAAAAGCGAAATGATTCATCTACGGTACGCCTGCTGGTTTGGAAACGTTTCTTGACCAACCAGAAAAGTGAAATGATTCATCTACGGTACGCATGCTGGTTTGGAAACGTTTCTTGACCAACCAGAAAAGCGAAATGATTCATCTACGGTACGCCTGCTGGTTTGGAAACGTTTCTTGACCAAGTTTAAAAGCGAAATGATTCATCTACGGTAAGCATGCTGGTTTAGAATCGTTTCGTAACCAACCAGAAAAGCGAAATGATTCATCTACGGTACGCCTGCTGGTTTGGAAACGTTTCTTGAAAAACCAGAAAAGTGAAATGATTCCTCTACGGTACGCCTGCTGGTTTGGAAACGTTTCTTGAAAAACCAGAAAAGTGAAATGATTCCTCTACGGTAGCATGCTGGTTTAGAAACGTTTCTTGACCAACCAGAAAAGCGAAATGATTCATCTACGGTACGCCTGCTGGTTTGGAAACGTTTCTTGACCAAGTTTAAAAGCGAAATGATTCATCTACGGTAAGCATGCTGGTTTAGAATCGTTTCGTAACCAACCAGAAAAGCGAAATGATTCATCTACGGTACGTATGCTGGTTTGGAAACGTTTCTTGACCAACCAGAAAAGCGAAATGATTCATCTACGGTAAGCATGCTGGTTTAGAAACGTTTCTTGACCAACCAGAAAAGCGAAATGATTCATCTACGGTACGCCTGCTGGTTTGGAAACGTTTCTTGAAAAACCAGAAAAGTAAAATGATTCATCTACGGTACGCATGCTGGTTTGGAAACGTTTCTTGACCAAGTTTAAAAGCGAAATAATTCATCTACGGTACGTATGCTGGTTCGGAAACGTTTCTTGAAAAACCAGAAAAGTAAAATGATTCATCTACGGTACGCATGCTGGTTTGGAAACGTTTCTTGAAAAACCAGAAAAGTGAGATGATTCATCTACGGTACGCATGCTGGTTTGGAAACGTTTCTTGACCAACAAGAAAAGCGAAATGATTCATCTACGGTACGCCTGCTGGTTTGGAAACGTTTCTTGACCAACCAGAAAAGCGAAATGATTCATCTACGGTACGCATGCTGGTTTGGAAACGTTTCTTGACCAAGTTAAAAGCGAAATGATTCCTCTACGGTACGCCTGCTGGTTTGGAAACGTTTCTTGACCAACAAAAAAAGCGAAATAATTCATCTACGGTACGTATGCTGGTTCGGAAACGTTTCTTGAAAAACCAGAAAAGCGAAATGATTCATCTACGGTACGCCTGCTGGTTTGGAAACGTTTCTTGACCAACCAGAAAAGCGAAATGATTCATCTACGGTAAGCATGCTGGTTTAGAAACGTTTCTTGACCAACCAGAAAAGCGAAATGATTCATCTACGGTACGCATGCTGGTTTGGAAACGTTTCTTGACCAACAAAAAAAGCGAAATAATTCATCTACGGTACGCCTGTTGGTTTGGAAACGTTTCTTGACCAACCAGAAAAGCGAAATGATTCATCTACGGTACGCATGCTGGTTTGGAAACGTTTCTTGACCAACAAGAAAAGCGAAATGATTCATCTACGGTACGCCTGTTGGTTTGGAAACGTTTCTTGACCAACCAGAAAAGCGAAATGATTCATCTACAGTAAGCATGCTGGTTTGAAACGTTTCTTGACCAACCAGAAAAGCGAAATGATTCATCTACGGTAAGCATGCTGGTTTAGAATCGTTTCTTGACCAACAAGAAAAGCGAAATGATTCATCTACGGTACGCCTGCTGGTTTGGAAACGTTTCTTGACCAACAGAAAAGCGAAATGATTCATCTACGGTACGCCTGCTGGTTTGGAAACGTTTCTTGACCAAGTTTAAAAGCGAAATGATTCATCTACGGTAAGCATGCTGGTTTAGAATCGTTTCGTAACCAACCAGAAAAGTGAAATGATTCATCTACGGTACGCCTGCTGGTTTGGAAACGTTTCTTGACCAACCAGAAAAGCGAAATGATTCATCTACGGTAAGCATGCTGGTTTAGAAACGTTTCTTGACCAACCAGAAAAGCGAAATGATTCATCTACGGTACGCCTGCTGGTTTGGAAACGTTTCTTGAAAAACCAGAAAAGTAAAATGATTCATCTACGGTAAGCATGCTGGTTTAGAATCGTTTCTTGACCAACAAGAAAAGCGAAATAATTCATCTACGGTACGCATGCTGGTTTGGAAACGTTTCTTGACCAACCAGAAAAGCGAAATGATTCATCTACGGTAAGCATGCTGGTTTAGAAACGTTTCTTGACCAACCAGAAAAGCGAAATGATTCATCTACGGTAAGCATGCTGGTTTAGAAACGTTTCTTTGACCAACCAGAAAAGCGAAATGATTCATCTACGGTACGCCTGCTGGTTTGGAAACGTTTCTTGAAAAACCAGAAAAGTAAAATGATTCATCTACGGTACGCATGCTGGTTTGGAAACGTTTCTTGACCAACAAAAAAGCGAAATAATTCATCTACGGTACGTATGCTGGTTCGGAAACGTTTCTTGAAAAACCAGAAAAGTAAATGATTCATGTACGGTACGCATGCTGGTTTGGAAACGTTTCTTGACCAACAAGAAAAGCGAAATGATTCATCTACGGTACGCCTGTTGGTTTGGAAACGTTTCTTGACCAACCAGAAAAGCGAAATGATTCATCTACGGTAAGCATGCTGGTTTAGAAACGTTTCTTGACCAACCAGAAAAGCGAAATGATTCATCTACGGTACGCCTGCTGGTTTGGAAACGTTTCTTGACCAACCAAAAAGCGAAATGATTCATCTACGGTAAGCTGCTGGTTTAGAACGTTTCTTGACCAACAAGAAAAGCGAAATGATTCATCTACGGTACGCACTGCTGGTTTGGAAACGTTTCTTGACCAACAAGAAAAGCGAAATGATTCATCTACGGTACGCCTGCTGGTTTGGAAACGTTTCTTGACCAAGTTAAAAGCGAAATGATTCATCTACGGTAAGCATGCTGGTTTAGAATCGTTTCGTACCAACCAGAAAAGGAAATGATTCATCTACGGTACGCCTGCTGGTTTGGAAACGTTTCTTGACCAACCAGAAAAGCGAAATGATTCATCTACGGTACGCATGCTGGTTTGGAAACGTTTCTTGACCAACCAGAAAAGCGAAATGATTCATCTACGGTACGCTGCTGGTTTGGAAACGTTTCTTGACCAACCAGAAAAGCGAAATGATTCATCTACGGTACTGCTGGTTTGAAACGTTTCTTGACAACAGAAAAGCGAAATGATTCATCTACGGTACGCACTGCTGGTTTGGAAACGTTTCTTGACCAACAGAAAAGCGAAATGATTCATCTACGGTACGCCTGCTGGTTTGGAAACGTTTCTTGACCAAGAAAAGCGAAATGATTCATCTACGGTAAGCATGCTGGTTTAGAACGTTTCTTGACCAACCAGAAAAGTGAAATGATTCATCTACGGTACGCCATGCTGGTTTGGAAACGTTCTTGACCAGTAAAAAAGCGAAATGATTCATCTACGGTAGCATGCTGGTTTGGAAACGTTTCTTGACCAACAAGAAAAGCGAAATGATTCATCTACGGTACGCCTGCTGGTTTGGAAACGTTTCTTGAAAAACCAGAAAAGTGAAATGATTCATCTACGGTACGCATGCTGGTTTGAGAAACGTTTCTTGAAAACCAGAAAAGTGAAATGATTCATCTACGGTACGCATGCTGGTTTGGAAACGTTTCTTAAACCAGAAAAGCGAAATGATTCATCTACGGTACGCATGCTGGTTTGGAAACGTTTCTTGAAACCAGAAAAGCGAAATGATTCATCTACGGTACGCCTGCTGGTTTGGAAACGTTTCTTGAAAAACCAGAAAAGGAAATGATTCATCTACGGTACGCCTGCTGGTTTGGAAACGTTTCTTGACAACCAGAAAAGGAAATGATTCATCTACGGTACGCATGCTGGTTTGGAAACGTTTCTTGACCAAGAAAAGCGAAATGATTCATCTACGGTACGCTGCTGGTTTGGAAACGTTTCTTGACCAACAAAAAAAAGCGAAATGATTCATCTACGGTACGCATGCTGGTTTGGAAACGTTTCTTGACCAAGAAAAGCGAAATGATTCATCTACGGTACGATGCTGGTTTGGAAACGTTTCTTGAAACCAGAAAAGTAAATGATTCATCTACGGTACGCATGCTGGTTTGGAAACGTTTCTTGACCAACAAAAAAAGCGAAATGATTCATCTACGGTACGATGCTGGTTTGGAAACGTTTCTTGAAACCAGAAAAGAAATGATTCATCTACGGTACGCATGCTGGTTTGGAAACGTTTCTTGACCAACAAGAAAAGCGAAATGATTCATCTACGGTACGCTGCTGGTTTGGAAACGTTTCTTGACCAACCAGAAAAGCGAAATGATTCATCTACGGTAGCATGCTGGTTTGAAACGTTTCTTGACCAACAGAAAAGCAAATGATTCATCTACGGTACGCTGCTGGTTTGGAAACGTTTCTTGAAAACCAGAAAAGAAATGATTCATCTACGGTACGCATGCTGGTTGTGAAACGTTTCTTGACCAACAAAAAAGCGAAATGATTCATCTACGGTACGATGCTGGTTTGGAAACGTTTCTTGAAACCAGAAAAGCGAAATGATTCATTACGGTACGCATGCTGGTTTGGAAACGTTTCTTGACCAACAGAAAAGCGAAATGATTCATCTACGGTACGCCTGTGGTTTGGAAACGTTTCTTGACCAACCAGAAAAGCGAAATGATTCATCTACGGTAGCATGCTGGTTTGAAACGTTTCTTGACCAACCAGAAAAGCGAAATGATTCATCTACGGTACGCTGCTGGTTTGGAAACGTTTCTTGACCAACAGAAAAGCGAAATGATTCATCTACGGTAAGCATGCTGGTTTAGAATCGTTTCTTGACCAACAGAAAAGCGAAATGATTCATCTACGGTACGCCTGCTGGTTTGGAAACGTTTCTTGACCAACAAGAAAAGCGAAATGATTCATCTACGGTACGCCTGCTGGTTTGGAAACGTTTCTTGACCAAGTTTAAAAGCGAAATGATTCATCTACGGTAGCATGCTGGTTTAGAACGTTTCTACCAACCAGAAAAGTGAAATGATTCATCTACGGTACGCCTGCTGGTTTGGAAACGTTTCTTGACCAACCAGAAAAGCGAAATGATTCATCTACGGTAAGCATGCTGGTTTAGAAACGTTTCTTGACCAACCAGAAAAGCGAAATGATTCATCTACGGTACGCCTGCTGGTTTGGAAACGTTTCTTGAAAAACCAGAAAAGTAAATGATTCATCTACGGTAAGCATGCTGGTTTAGAACGTTTCTTGACCAACAAGAAAAGCGAAATGATTCATCTACGGTACGCATGCTGGTTTGGAAACGTTTCTTGACCAACCAGAAAAGCGAAATGATTCATCTACGGTAAGCATGCTGGTTTAGAAACGTTTCTTGACCAACCAGAAAAGCGAAATGATTCATCTACGGTAAGCATGCTGGTTTAGAAACGTTTCTTGACCAACCAGAAAAGCGAAATGATTCATCTACGGTACGCCTGCTGGTTTGGAAACGTTTCTTGAAAACCAGAAAAGCGAAATGATTCATCTACGGTACGCATGCTGGTTTGGAAACGTTTCTTGACCAACAAAAAAGCGAAATATTCATCTACGGTACGATGCTGGTTTGGAAACGTTTCTTGAAACCAGAAAAGAAATGATTCATCTACGGTACGCATGCTGGTTTGGAAACGTTTCTTGACCAACAAGAAAAGCGAAATGATTCATCTACGGTCGCTGCTGGTTTGGAAACGTTTCTTGACCAACCAGAAAAGCGAAATGATTCATCTACGGTACGCATGCTGGTTTGGAAACGTTTCTTGACCAACCAGAAAAGCGAAATGATTCATCTACGGTACGCATGCTGGTTTGGAAACGTTTCTTGACCAACCAGAAAAGCGAAATGATTCATCTACGGTACGCATGCTGGTTTGAAACGTTTCTTGACCAACAAGAAAAGCGAAATGATTCATCTACGGTACGCCATGCTGGTTTGGAAACGTTTCTTGACAACCAGAAAAGCGAAATGATTCATCTACGGTACGCCTGCTGGTTTGGAAACGTTTCTTGACCAAGAAAAGCGAAATGATTCATCTACGGTAGCATGCTGGTTTAGAACGTTTCTAAGCCAACCAGAAAGAAATGATTCATCTACGGTACGCCTGCTGGTTTGGAAACGTTTCTTGA
This sequence comes from Steinernema carpocapsae, assembly GCA_000757645.3. Taxonomy (NCBI): domain Eukaryota; kingdom Metazoa; phylum Nematoda; class Chromadorea; order Rhabditida; family Steinernematidae; genus Steinernema; species Steinernema carpocapsae. The sequence continues at coordinate 6,268,073 of AZBU02000005.1, forward strand.
CCAACCAGAAAAGCGAAATGATTCATCTACGGTAGCATGCTGGTTTGAAACGTTTCTTGACCAACCAGAAAAGCGAAATGATTCATCTACGGTACGCCTGCTGGTTTGGAAACGTTTCTTGACCAACAGAAAAGCGAAATGATTCATCTACGGTAAGCATGCTGGTTTGAAACGTTTCTTGACCAACAAGAAAAGCGAAATATTCATCTACGGTACGCATGCTGGTTTGGAAACGTTTCTTGACCAACAAAGAAAAGCGAAATGATTCATCTACGGTACGCCTGCTGGTTTGGAAACGTTTCTTGACCAAGAAAAGCGAAATGATTCATCTACGGTAGCATGCTGGTTTAGAAACGTTTCTTAACCAACCAAAAAGTGAAATGATTCATCTACGGTACGCCTGCTGGTTTGGAAACGTTCTTGACCAAGAAAAGCGAAATGATTCATCTACGGTAGCATGCTGGTTTGAAACGTTTCTTGACCAACAAGAAAAGCGAAATGATTCATCTACGGTACGCCTGCTGGTTTGGAAACGTTTCTTGAAACCAGAAAAGCGAAATGATTCATCTACGGTACGCATGCTGGTTTGGAAACGTTTCTTGAAACCAGAAAAGCGAAATGATTCATCTACGGTACGCATGCTGGTTTGGAAACGTTTCTTAACAACCAGAAAAGGAAATGATTCATCTACGGTACGCATGCTGGTTTGGAAACGTTTCTTGAAACCAGAAAAGCGAAATGATTCATCTACGGTACGCTGCTGGTTTGGAAACGTTTCTTGAAAACCAGAAAAGTGGAAATGATTCATCTACGGTACGCCTGCTGGTTTGGAAACGTTTCTTGACCAACCAGAAAAGCGAAATGATTCATCTACGGTACGCATGCTGGTTTGGAAACGTTTCTTGACCAAGAAAAGCGAAATGATTCATCTACGGTACGCTGCTGGTTTGGAAACGTTTCTTGACCAACAAAAAAGCGAAATGATTCATCTACGGTACGCATGCTGGTTTGGAAACGTTTCTTGACCAAGAAAAGCGAAATGATTCATCTACGGTACGCTGCTGGTTTGGAAACGTTTCTTGAAACCAGAAAAGTAAATGATTCATCTACGGTACGCATGCTGGTTTGGAAACGTTTCTTGACAACAAAAAAGCGAAATATTCATCTACGGTACGATGCTGGTTTGGAAACGTTTCTTGAAACCAGAAAAGCGAAATGATTCATCTACGGTACGCATGCTGGTTTGGAAACGTTTCTTGACCAACAAGAAAAGCGAAATGATTCATCTACGGTACGCCTGCTGGTTTGGAAACGTTTCTTGACCAACCAGAAAAGCGAAATGATTCATCTACGGTACGCTGCTGTTTGGAAACGTTTCTTGACCAACCAGAAAAGCGAAATGATTCATCTACGGTACATGCTGCGGTTTGGAAACGTTTCTTGACAACAGAAAAGCGAAATGATTCATCTACGGTACGCCTGCTGGTTTGGAAACGTTTCTTGACCAACAGAAAAGCGAAATGATTCATCTACGGTACGCCTGCTGGTTTGGAAACGTTTCTTGACCAAGAAAAGCGAAATGATTCATCTACGGTAGCATGCTGGTTTGAAACGTTTCTACCAACCAGAAAAGCGAAATGATTCATCTACGGTACGCTGCTGGTTTGGAAACGTTTCTTGACCAACAGAAAAGCGAAATGATTCATCTACGGTAGCATGCTGGTTTGAAACGTTTCTTGACCAACCAGAAAAGCGAAATGATTCATCTACGGTACGCCTGCTGGTTTGGAAACGTTTCTTGACCAACCAGAAAAGCGAAATGATTCATCTACGGTACGCTGCTGGTTTGGAAACGTTTCTTGACAACAAGAAAAGCGAAATGATTCATCTACGGTACGCATGCTGGTTTGGAAACGTTTCTTGACCAACCAGAAAAGCGAAATGATTCATCTACGGTACGCCTGCTGGTTTGGAAACGTTTCTTGACCAAGAAAAGCGAAATGATTCATCTACGGTAAGCATGCTGGTTTGGAAACGTTTCTTACCAACCAGAAAAGTGAAATGATTCATCTACGGTACGCCTGCTGGTTTGGAAACGTTTCTTGACCAAGAAAAGCGAAATGATTCATCTACGGTAGCATGCTGGTTTAGAAACGTTTCTTGACCAACAAGAAAAGCGAAATGATTCATCTACGGTACGCCTGCTGGTTTGGAAACGTTTCTTGAAAACCAGAAAAGTGAAATGATTCATCTACGGTACGCATGCTGGTTTGGAAACGTTTCTTGAAACCAGAAAACGAAATGATTCATCTACGGTACGCATGCTGGTTTGGAAACGTTTCTTAAAACCAGAAAAGTGAAATGATTCATCTACGGTACGCTGCTGGTTTGGAAACGTTTCTTGAAAACCAGAAAAGCGAAATGATTCATCTACGGTACGCTGCTGGTTTGGAAACGTTTCTTGAAAACCAGAAAAGGAAATGATTCATCTACGGTACGCCTGCTGGTTTGGAAACGTTTCTTGACCAACCAGAAAAGCGAAATGATTCATCTACGGTACGCATGCTGGTTTGGAAACGTTTCTTGACCAAGAAAAGCGAAATGATTCATCTACGGTACGCCTGCTGGTTTGGAAACGTTTCTTGACAACAAAAAAAGCGAAATGATTCATCTACGGTACGCATGCTGGTTTGGAAACGTTTCTTGACCAAGAAAAGCGAAATGATTCATCTACGGTACGATGCTGGTTTGGAAACGTTTCTTGAAACCAGAAAAGAAATGATTCATCTACGGTACGCATGCTGGTTTGGAAACGTTTCTTGACCAACAGAAAAGCGAAATGATTCATCTACGGTACGATGCTGGTTTGGAAACGTTTCTTGAAAACCAGAAAAGTAAATGATTCATCTACGGTACGCTCTGGTTTGGAAACGTTTCTTGACCAACCAGAAAAGCGAAATGATTCATCTACGGTACGCATGCTGGTTTGGAAACGTTTCTTGACCAACAGAAAAGCGAAATGATTCATCTACGGTACGCCTGCTGGTTTGGAAACGTTTCTTGACCAACCAGAAAAGCGAAATGATTCATCTACGGTACTGCTGGTTTGAAACGTTTCTTGACAACCAGAAAAGCGAAATGATTCATCTACGGTACGCCTGCTGGTTTGGAAACGTTTCTTGACCAACCAGAAAAGCGAAATGATTCATCTACGGTACGCATGCTGGTTTGGAAACGTTTCTTGACCAAGAAAAGCGAAATGATTCATCTACGGTACGCCTGCTGGTTTGGAAACGTTTCTTGACAAAACCAAAAAAGCGAAATGATTCATCTACGGTACGCATGCTGGTTTGGAAACGTTTCTTGAAAACCAGAAAAGCGAAATGATTCATCTACGGTACGCCTGCTGGTTTGGAAACGTTTCTTGACAACCAGAAAAGCGAAATGATTCATCTACGGTAAGCATGCTGGTTTAGAAACGTTTCTTGACCAACCAGAAAAGCGAAATGATTCATCTACGGTACGCCTGCTGGTTTGGAAACGTTTCTTGACCAAGAAAAGCGAAATGATTCATCTACGGTAGCATGCTGGTTTGAACGTTTCTTGACCAACAGAAAAGCGAAATGATTCATCTACGGTACGCCTGCTGGTTTGGAAACGTTTCTTGACCAACCAGAAAAGCGAAATGATTCATCTACGGTACGCATGCTGGTTTAGAAACGTTTCTTGACCAACCAGAAAAGCGAAATGATTCATCTACGGTACGCTGCTGGTTTGGAAACGTTTCTTGAAACCAGAAAAGTAAATGATTCATCTACGGTAGCATGCTGGTTTGAAACGTTTCTTGACCAACCAGAAAAGCGAAATGATTCATCTACGGTACGCATGCTGGTTTGGAAACGTTTCTTGACAACCAGAAAAGCGAAATGATTCATCTACGGTAGCATGCTGGTTTGGAAACGTTTCTTGACCACCAGAAAAGCGAAATGATTCATCTACGGTACGCATGCTGGTTTGGAAACGTTTCTTGACCAACAGAAAAGCGAAATGATTCATCTACGGTACGCTGCTGGTTTGGAAACGTTTCTTGAAAACCAGAAAAGAAATGATTCATCTACGGTACGCATGCTGGTTTGGAAACGTTTCTTGACCAACCAAAAAAGCGAAATGATTCATCTACGGTACGCATGCTGGTTTGGAAACGTTTCTTGAAACCAGAAAGTAAAATGATTCATCTACGGTACGCATGCTGGTTTGGAAACGTTTCTTGACCAACAAGAAAAGCGAAATGATTCATCTACGGTACGCATGCTGGTTTGGAAACGTTTCTTGACAACAAGAAAAGCGAAATGATTCATCTACGGTACGCATGCTGGTTTGGAAACGTTTCTTGACCAACAGAAAAGCGAAATGATTCATCTACGGTACGCATGCTGGTTTGGAAACGTTTCTTGACCAAGAAAAGCGAAATGATTCATCTACGGTACGCCTGCTGGTTTGGAAACGTTTCTTGACCAACCAAAAAAGCGAAATGATTCATCTACGGTACGATGCTGGTTTGGAAACGTTTCTTGAAACCAGAAAAGTAAAATGATTCATCTACGGTACGCATGCTGGTTTGGAAACGTTTCTTGACCAACAAAAAAAGCGAAATGATTCATCTACGGTACGATGCTGGTTTGGAAACGTTTCTTGAAAACCAGAAAACGAAAATGATTCATCTACGGTACGCATGCTGGTTTGGAAACGTTTCTTGACCAACAAAAAAAGCGAAATGATTCATCTACGGTACGATGCTGGTTTGGAAACGTTTCTTGAAACCAGAAAACGAAATGATTCATCTACGGTACGCATGCTGGTTTGGAAACGTTTCTTGACCAACAAGAAAAGCGAAATGATTCATCTACGGTACGCATGCTGGTTTGGAAACGTTTCTTGACAACAAGAAAAGCGAAATGATTCATCTACGGTAGCATGCTGGTTTGAAACGTTTCTTACCAACCAGAAAAGCGAAATGATTCATCTACGGTACGCCTGCTGGTTTGGAAACGTTTCTTGACCAAGAAAAGCGAAATGATTCATCTACGGTACGCCTGCTGGTTTGGAAACGTTTCTTGACCAACAAAAAAGCGAAATGATTCATCTACGGTACGCCTGCTGGTTTGGAAACGTTTCTTGAAAACCAGAAAAGGAAATGATTCATCTACGGTACGCATGCTGGTTTGGAAACGTTTCTTGACCAACAAAAAAAGCGAAATGATTCATCTACGGTACGCATGCTGGTTTGGAAACGTTTCTTGACAACCAGAAAAGCGAAATGATTCATCTACGGTACGCATGCTGGTTTGGAAACGTTTCTTGACCAACAAAAAAGCGAAATGATTCATCTACGGTACGCATGCTGGTTTGGAAACGTTTCTTGAAAACCAGAAAAGTAAATGATTCATCTACGGTACGCATGCTGGTTTGGAAACGTTTCTTGACAACAAGAAAAGCGAAATGATTCATCTACGGTAGCATGCTGGTTTGAAACGTTTCTTGACCAACAGAAAAGCGAAATGATTCATCTACGGTACGCCTGCTGGTTTGGAAACGTTTCTTGACCAACCAGAAAAGCGAAATGATTCATCTACGGTACGCATGCTGGTTTGGAAACGTTTCTTGACAAGAAAAGCGAAATGATTCATCTACGGTACGCCTGCTGGTTTGGAAACGTTTCTTGACCAACAAAAAAGCGAAATGATTCATCTACGGTACGCATGCTGGTTTGGAAACGTTTCTTGAAAACAGAAAAGAAATGATTCATCTACGGTACGCATGCTGGTTTGGAAACGTTTCTTGACCAACAAAAAAAGCGAAATGATTCATCTACGGTACGATGCTGGTTTGGAAACGTTTCTTGAAAACCAGAAAAGTAAATGATTCATCTACGGTACGCCTGCTGGTTTGGAAACGTTTCTTGACCAACCAGAAAAGCGAAATGATTCATCTACGGTAGCATGCTGGTTTGAAACGTTTCTTGACCAACCAGAAAAGCGAAATGATTCATCTACGGTACGCCTGCTGGTTTGGAAACGTTTCTTGACCAACCAGAAAAGCGAAATGATTCATCTACGGTACGCATGCTGGTTTGGAAACGTTTCTTGACCAAGAAAAGCGAAATGATTCATCTACGGTACGCATGCTGGTTTGGAAACGTTTCTTGACCAACAAAAAAGCGAAAGATTCATCTACGGTACGATGCTGGTTTGGAAACGTTTCTTGAAACCAGAAAAGCGAAATGATTCATCTACGGTACGCCTGCTGGTTTGGAAACGTTTCTTGACCAACAGAAAAGCGAAATGATTCATCTACGGTAGCATGCTGGTTTGGAAACGTTTCTTGAACAACCAGAAAACGAAATGATTCATCTACGGTACGCCTGCTGGTTTGGAAACGTTTCTTGACCAACCAGAAAAGCGAAATGATTCATCTACGGTACGCATGCTGGTTTGGAAACGTTTCTTGACCAAGAAAAGCGAAATGATTCATCTACGGTACGCTGCTGGTTTGGAAACGTTTCTTGACCAACAAAAAAGCGAAATGATTCATCTACGGTACGATGCTGGTTTGGAAACGTTTCTTGAAAACCAGAAAAGCGAAATGATTCATCTACGGTACGCCTGCTGGTTTGGAAACGTTTCTTGACCAACCAGAAAAGCGAAATGATTCATCTACGGTACGCATGCTGGTTTGGAAACGTTTCTTGACCAAGAAAAGCGAAATGATTCATCTACGGTACGCCTGCTGGTTTGGAAACGTTTCTTGACCAACCAAAAAAGCGAAATGATTCATCTACGGTACGATGCTGGTTTGGAAACGTTTCTTGAAACCAGAAAAGCGAAATGATTCATCTACGGTACGCATGCTGGTTTGAAACTGTTTCTTGACCAACAGAAAAGCGAAATGATTCATCTACGGTAGCATGCTGGTTTAGAACGTTTCTTGACCAACCAGAAAAGCGAAATGATTCATCTACGGTACGCTGCTGGTTTGGAAACGTTTCTTGACCAACCAGAAAAGCGAAATGATTCATCTACGGTACGCATGCTGGTTTGGAAACGTTTCTTGACCAAGAAAAGCGAAATGATTCATCTACGGTACGCATGCTGGTTTGGAAACGTTTCTTGACCAAAAGAAAAGCGAAATGATTCATCTACGGTACGCCTGCTGGTTTGGAAACGTTTCTTGAAAAACCAGAAAGCGAAATGATTCATCTACGGTACGCATGCTGGTTTGGAAACGTTTCTTGACAACCAGAAAAGCGAAATGATTCATCTACGGTACGCATGCTGGTTTGGAAACGTTTCTTAAAACCAGAAAAGGAAATGATTCATCTACGGTACGCATGCTGGTTTGGAAACGTTTCTTGAAACCAGAAAAAGCGAAATGATTCATCTACGGTACGCTGCTGGTTTGGAAACGTTTCTTGAAACCAGAAAGCGAAATGATTCATCTACGGTACGCCATGCTGGTTTGGAAACGTTTTCTTGACCAACCAGAAAAGCGAAATGATTCATCTACGGTACGCATGCTGGTTTGGAAACGTTTCTTGACCAAGAAAGCGAAATGATTCATCTACGGTACGCCTGCTGGTTTGGAAACGTTTCTTGACCAACAAAAAAGCGAAATGATTCATCTACGGACGCATGCTGGTTTGGAAACGTTTCTTGACCAAGAAAAGCGAAATGATTCATCTACGGTACGTGCTGGTTTGGAAACGTTTCTTGAACAACCAGAAAAGTAAATGATTCATCTACGGTACGCATGCTGGTTTGGAAACGTTTCTTGACCAACAAAAAAGCGAAATATTCATCTACGGTACGATGCTGGTTTGGAAACGTTTCTTGAAAACCAGAAAAGCGAAATGATTCATCTACGGTACGCATGCTGGTTTGGAAACGTTTCTTGACCAACAAGAAAAGCGAAATGATTCATCTACGGTACGCATGCTGGTTTGGAAACTTTCTTGACCAACCAGAAAAGCGAAATGATTCATCTACGGTACGCCTGCTGGTTTGGAAACGTTTCTTGACCAACCAGAAAAGCGAAATGATTCATCTACGGTAGCATGCTGGTTTGGAAACGTTTCTTGACAACAAGAAAAGCGAAATGATTCATCTACGGTACGCTGCTGGTTTGGAAACGTTTCTTGACCAACCAGAAAAGCGAAATGATTCATCTACGGTACGCATGCTGGTTTGGAACGTTTCTTGACCAAGAAAAGCGAAATGATTCATCTACGGTACGCCTGCTGGTTTGGAAACGTTTCTTGACCAACCAAAAAAGCGAAATGATTCATCTACGGTACGCATGCTGGTTTGGAAACGTTTCTTGAAACCAGAAAAGCGAAATGATTCATCTACGGTACGCCTGCTGGTTTGAAACGTTTCTTGACCAACCAGAAAAGCGAAATGATTCATCTACGGTACGATGCTGGTTTGAAACGTTTCTTGACCAACCAGAAAAGCGAAATGATTCATCTACGGTACGCCTGCTGGTTTGGAAACGTTTCTTGACCAACCAGAAAAGCGAAATGATTCATCTACGGTACGCATGCTGGTTTGGAAACGTTTCTTGACCAAGAAAAGCGAAATGATTCATCTACGGTACGCCTGCTGGTTTGGAAACGTTTCTTGACCAACAAAAAAAGCGAAATGATTCATCTACGGTACGATGCTGGTTTGGAAACGTTTCTTGAAAACCAGAAAAGCGAAATGATTCATCTACGGTACGCCTGCTGGTTTGGAAACGTTTCTTGACCAACCAGAAAAGCGAAATGATTCATCTACGGTACGCATGCTGGTTTGAAACGTTTCTTGACCAAGAAAAGCGAAATGATTCATCTACGGTACGCTGCTGGTTTGGAAACGTTTCTTGACCAACAAAAAGCGAAATGATTCATCTACGGTACGATGCTGGTTTGGAAACGTTTCTTGAAACCAGAAAAGCGAAATGATTCATCTACGGTTACGCTGCTGGTTTGGAAACGTTTCTTGACCAACAGAAAAGCGAAATGATTCATCTACGGTAGCATGCTGGTTTGGAAACGTTTCTTGACAACCAGAAAAGCGAAATGATTCATCTACGGTACGCCTGCTGGTTTGGAAACGTTTCTTGACCAACAAGAAAAGCGAAATGATTCATCTACGGTACGCCTGCTGGTTTGAAACGTTTCTTGACCACAGAAAAGCGAAATGATTCATCTACGGTAAGCATGCTGGTTTAGAAACGTTTTTGACCAACAAAAAAGCGAAATGATTCATCTACGTACGTATGCTGGTTTGGAAACGTTTCTTGAAACCAGAAAAGCGAAATGATTCATCTACGGTAGCATGCTGGTTTGGAAACGTTTCTTGACCAACCAGAAAAGCGAAATGATTCATCTACGGTAGCATGCTGGTTTGAAACGTTTCTTGACCAACCAGAAAAGCGAAATGATTCATCTACGGTACGCATGCTGGTTTGGAAACGTTCTTGACCAACCAGAAAAGCGAAATGATTCATCTACGGTACGCCTGCTGGTTTGGAAACGTTTCTTGACCACAGAAAAGCGAAATGATTCATCTACGGTACATGCTGGTTTGAAACGTTTCTTGACCAACAGAAAAGCGAAATGATTCATCTACGGTACGCCTGCTGGTTTGGAAACGTTTCTTGACCAACCAGAAAAGCGAAATGATTCATCTACGGTACGCATGCTGGTTTGGAAACGTTTCTTGACAAGAAAAGCGAAATGATTCTCTACGGTACGCCTGCTGGTTTGGAAACGTTCTTGACCAACAAAAAAGCGAAATGATTCATCTACGGTACGATGCTGGTTTGGAAACGTTTCTTGAAAACCAGAAAAGCGAAAATGATTCATCTACGGTACGCATGCTGGTTTGGAAACGTTCTTGACAACCAGAAAAAGAAATGATTCATCTACGGTAGCATGCTGGTTTGAAACGTTTCTTGACCAACAGAAAAGCGAAATGATTCATCTACGGTACGCCTGCTGGTTTGGAAACGTTTCTTGACCAACAGAAAAGCGAAATGATTCATCTACGGTACGCCTGCTGGTTTGGAAACGTTTCTTGACCAAGAAAAGCGAAATGATTCATCTACGGTAAGCATGCTGGTTTAGAACGTTTTGACCAACAGAAAAGCGAAATGATTCATCTACGGTACGCCTGCTGGTTTGAAACGTTTCTTGACCAACAAAAAAGCGAAATGATTCATCTACGCGTAAGCATGCTGGTTTAGAAACGTTTCTTGACCAACCAGAAAAGCGAAATGATTCATCTACGTACGCCTGCTGGTTTAGAAACGTTTCTTGACCAACCAGAAAACGAAATGATTCATCTACGGTAGCATGCTGGTTTGAAACGTTTCTTGACCAACCAGAAAAGCGAAATGATTCATCTACGGTACGCACTGCTGGTTTGGAAACGTTTCTTGACCAACCAGAAAAGCGAAATGATTCATCTACGGTACGCATGCTGGTTTGGAAACGTTTCTTGACCAAGAAAAGCGAAATGATTCATCTACGGTACGCATGCTGGTTTGAAACGTTCTTAACCAACCAGAAAAGCGAAATGATTCATCTACGGTACGCATGCTGGTTTGGAAACGTTTCTTGACCAACAGAAAAGCGAAATGATTCATCTACGGTACAGCATGCTGGTTTAGAAACGTTTCTTGACCAACCAGAAAAAGCGAAATGATTCATCTACGGTACGCCTGCTGGTTTGGAAACGTTTCTTGACCAACCAGAAAAGCGAAATGATTCATCTACGGTAAGCATGCTGGTTTAGAACGTTTCTTGACCAACAAGAAAAGCGAAATGATTCATCTACGGTACGCCTGCTGGTTTGGAAACGTTTCTTGACCAAGTTTAAAAGCGAAATGATTCATCTACGCGTAAGCATGCTGGTTTAGAACGTTTCTTAACCAACCAGAAAAGGAAATGATTCATCTACGGTACGCCTGCTGGTTTGGAAACGTTTCTTGAAAACCAGAAAATGAAATAATTCATCTACGGTACGCACTGCTGGTTTGGAAACGTTTCTTGACAACAAGAAAACGCGAAATGATTCATCTACGGTACGCCTAGCTGCGTTTGGAAACGTTTCTTGACCAAGAAAAAGCGAAATGATTCATCTACGGTAAGCATGCTGGTTTAGAACGTTTCGTAACAACCAGAAAAGCGAAATGATTCATCTACGGTACGATGCTGGTTTGGAAACGTTTCTTGACCAACCAGAAAAGTGAAATGATTCATCTACGGTACGCATGCTGGTTTGGAAACGTTTCTTGACCAAGTTTAAAAGCGAAATGATTCATCTACGGTACGCCTGCTGGTTTGGAAACGTTTCTTGAAAACCAGAAAAGTGAAATGATTCTCTACGGTACGCCTGCTGGTTTGGAAACTTTCTTGAAAAACCAGAAAGTGAAATATTCTCTACGGTACGCATGCTGGTTTGGAAACGTTTCTTGAAAAACCAGAAAAGTGAAATGATTCATCTACGGTACGCCTGCTGGTTTGGAAACGTTTCTTGACCAAGTTTAAAGCGAAATGATTCATCTACGGTAAGCATGCTGGTTTAGAATCGTTTCTTAACCAACCAGAAAAGTGAAATGATTCATCTACGGTACGCCTGCTGGTTGGAAACGTTTCTTGAAAAACCAGAAAGTGAAATATTCATCTACGGTACGCACGCTGGTTTGGAAACGTTTCTTGACCAACAAGAAAAGCGAAATGATTCATCTACGGTACGCCTGCTGGTTTGGAAACGTTTCTTGACCAAGAAAAGCGAAATGATTCATCTACGGTAAGCATGCTGGTTTAGAACGTTTCGTAACCAACCAGAAAAGCGAAATGATTCATCTACGGTACGCTGCTGGTTTGGAAACGTTTCTTGAAACCAGAAAAGTGAAATGATTCATCTACGGTACGCATGCTGGTTTGAAACGTTTCTTGAAACCAAGAAAAGGAAATGATTCATCTACGGTACGCCTGCTGGTTTGGAAACGTTTCTTGACCAACCAGAAAAGCGAAATGATTCATCTACGGTAAGCTGCTGGTTTGGAAACGTTTCTTGACAACCAGAAAAGCGAAATGATTCATCTACGGTACGCATGCTGGCTTTGAAACGTTTCTTGACCAACAAGAAAAGCGAAATGATTCATCTACGGTACGCCTGCTGGTTTGGAAACGTTTCTTGACCAAGAAAAGCGAAATGATTCATCTACGGTAAGCATGCTGGTTTAGAAACGTTTCTTACCAACCAGAAAAGGGAAATGATTCATCTACGGTACGCTGCTGGTTTGGAAACGTTTCTTGACCAACCAGAAAAGTGAAATGATTCATCTACGGTACGCACCGCTGGTTTGGAAACGTTTCTTGACCAACAAGAAAGCGAAATGATTCATCTACGGTACGCCTGCTGGTTTGGAAACGTTTCTTGACCAAGTTTAAAGCGAAAATGATTCATCTACGGTAAGCATGCTGGTTGAAACGTTTCTTAACAACCAGAAAAGCGAAATGATTCATCTACGGTACGTATGCTGGTTTGGAAACGTTTCTTGACCAACCAGAAAAGTGAAATGATTCATCTACGGTACGCATGCTGGTTTGGAAACGTTTCTTGACCAATTTAAAAGCGAAATGATTCATCTACGGTACGCCTGCTGGTTTGAAACGTTTCTTGAAAACCAGAAAAGTGAAATGATTCCTCTACGGTACGCCTGCTGGTTTGGAAACGTTTCTTGAAAAACCAGAAAAGTGAAATGATTCCTCTACGGTACGCCTGCTGGTTTGGAAACGTTTCTTGACCAAGTTTAAAAGCGAAATGATTCATCTACGGTAAGCATGCTGGTTTAGAATCGTTTCTTAACCAACCAGAAAAGGAAATGATTCATCTACGGTACGCTGCTGGTTTGGAAACGTTTCTTGGAAAAACCAGAACAGTGAAATATTCATCTACGGTACGCAGCTGGTTTGGAAACGTTTCTTGACCAACAAGAAAAGCGAAATGATTCATCTACGGTACGCCTGCTGGTTTGGAAACGTTTCTTGACCAAGTTAAAAGCGAAATGATTCATCTACGGTAAGCATGCTGGTTTAGAATCGTTTCTAACAACCAGAAAAGCGAAATGATTCATCTTACGGTACGATGCTGGTTTGGAAACGTTTCTTGACCAACCAGAAAAGTGAAATGATTCATCTACGGTACGCATGCTGGTTTGGAAACGTTTCTTGACCAAGTTAAAGCGAAATGATTCATCTACGGTAGGCTGCGTGGAAACGTTTCTTGAAAAACCAGAAAAGTGAAATGATTCTCTACGGTACGCTGCTGGTTTGGAACGTTTCTTGAAAAACCAAGAAAAGTGAATGATTCATCTACGGTACGCATGCTGGTTTGGAAACGTTTCTGACCAAAAGAAAAGCGAAATGATTCTCTACGGTACGCCTGCTGGTTTGGAAACGTTTCTTGACCAAGTTTAAAAGCGAAATGATTCATCTACGGTAAGCATGCTGGTTTAGGAATCGTTTCTTAACCAACCAGAAAAGGAAATGATTCATCTACGGTACGCATGCTGGTTTGGAAACGTTTCTGAAAAACCAGAACAGTGAAAAATTCATCTACGGTACGCACTGCTGGTTTGGAAACGTTTCTTGACCAACAAGAAAAGCGAAATGATTCATCTACGGTACGCCTGCTGGTTTGGAAACGTTTCTTGACCAAGTTTAAAAGCGAAATGATTCATCTACGGTAGCTGCTGGTTTGAAACGTTCTTAAACCAACCAAAAAGCGAAATGATTCATCTACGGTAGTATGCTGGTTTAGGAAACGTTTCTTGACCAACCAGAAAAAAGTGAAATGATTCATCTACGGTACG